>JAZDUA010000399.1:0-1462806 GCA_038098605.1 Gryllus longicercus
AAACTCTGGAGAATAAGAATGAATGAAACAAAGTCCAAATGTATAACATTTACCCTCAGACGAACAAGAAATACAAGAATAGAAATAAACGGAAAACTAATTGAAAACGTAGACACCGTCAAATATCTCGGACTACATCTAGACAAAAAGCTAACCTGGAAGAAACATATTTCGATCAAAAGAAAGGAAGCAGAACTGAAAAGTAGACAAATGATATGGTTAATAGGAAGAAAATCTAGTTTAAGTCTAGGAAACAAAATTTTACTCTACAAAACAATACTCAAACCTATCTGGTCTTATGGAATTGAACTCTGGGGAACAGCATCACATTCAAATATAGAAATAATTCAAAGATTTCAATCCAAATGTCTCAGACTATTAAGCAATGCTCCCTGGTTTGTATCAAACGCCACTCTACATAAAGATCTCAATATCACCACTGTCAAAGAGGAAATCACTCTCAAATCTCACAAATACCAACACAGACTCGAAAATCATATTAATCATCTGGCCATAAACATCTTAGATAACAGCACAACGACAAGAAGATTGAAAGAGTACATCCTCTTGATCTGGACCACAGATATAAATAATATTTTTCTTTTAAAATAATTGTTACTGTAGATATATTTTGTTTGTCACAATGCTTGCACTATTGTATGTTTGTTTGTTATTGTGTTTTTTGTTATTTCAATGTGATATTGTTTATTGTTGCTTTTGTTTGTTTGTCTTTTTTTTTCTTTCTCTCTCTGAACTGGACAATTAGTTTAAAACCATTTTTAGAAAGAACCAGAATTGTATGGTTTCTTTACATGTCGATAATATATGTACAATTGTATTTGCCGAATGTTCGTGTAGAACAAATTGCAAATAAAGCAGATGTTAAAAAAAAAAAAAAAAAAAATTATGCTAGGAAGTCAATGGCGCGCCCTAGAGACTTATTGGACTCTAGCCCACCAGAAGCCGATGACACATATTCAGAAAAACAGTTTTTACCAATTTGTTATTGTCACGAAAGTCATTCACTATTTCAATTGATAACTATAAATCAACAAATAAAAATATAATTTTAATTCGCATTAATTAAAAATTCTTAATAGGAACCACAGTCGACAGGCCCCCTAACACCCTAGAAAAATTCTAGTTGTACCTTTGTACGTAGATATGTGTATTTGTTATTCTAAGATATTTTCAATCTTGATTTTTTAAAATATTTTTTTACTCTGAAGCATACTGTGAAAATGATGACTGTGATGCCCACGAAGACCTGTCTGCCAATAATTTTGACCCATTGACGTGTTTTCCATCGGGATCATGGGAGATTGGCTGAGACCCACATGACCTTGCATCGTGAGGGCCTTAACCACCGCACCTCGGAGGACAGCGTGACCTTGAATCGCCCTGCAGCGGGATATTATCAACTCGCTGTAATCACGACCACCATTTGGAGAAACTAAGCTCCAGTCTTTGAATTACCGAATAGTTCTGCAAGCAAACAACCGCCCTGGCACCGTGTTTTGATGATACCTTTGAGTGTACATCTGTTGTTCTTCTTTTTTTTTTTTGATCTTTCTCTGTCTCGTCATTTCATTGTTTCATGCGTTCGCCCACGCGGTAATTGAGCTTACGCGAAGTTCTCCCTGGGGACTGGTTTCTGCTAATTGGTTGCCATTGTATGCAACGAAGTCCAGCGAGCTTGCCAGCGCGCGGTTGTTCCTGCTTCTTTTGTCCGTTATACTCCAGTCGCAGCGAGCAAGTGGTCCGTGCAAAGAGGCGGCGCTAAATTGCACGTAACCTTCTGCGTTTTGTAGCTGCCCTCTGGCGGACATCGGTCCAAGTGAAGGGCTGTTACGCCGATCCGAACTCGCTGTGGGAACCGCGAAAGGTTCTAGTAGGTCATGAAAAAAACCATAGACTTGTAGAAAGATATTCTGATTTTCATTGTAATCTCCAATCACGTTTCAAGAACGAAAAATGGATGAATATCTGATATTTATCCATTTTTTATATTATCTATTTTATTCTCGGGTCAGGCCAAAATCTTTTAATTTTTAATTTTTTGTACTAAAACCAAACATAGGAATATCACACTCTTTATTCCAGCTCTTGCGAAAGTGCATACAGAGGTGACCAAAGTTTTAGGCTTATTGAATAAGACGCAAATAAATTTCCGTAAATAGATCGTGACAAACTGTGTTCACGTTCAAAATGTTTTATAAACATCCCCTTATTCATTACTAAAGTATTTGTTATCAGGCAAGTTGAAAATAAGATTTTAACCCTTTCTTGCAATTTCAAGTTTTTTTTTGTGTTTTTTTTTGTTGCTAGATGCGAATAAGTTGTTAAGTGAGCTAATTTTCTATGCCCTTCTTTTCTTCATTTTCTTTGCTATTGATTGCACGTTTTCCGTGGGATTCACGTGAGAAATTTTTCTAGCCCTTTGGATCAGAGGGTGAATTTCTTTCCTATCTAGGCATGGAACGTAGTCATACAGGAATATACATGAATTTTTCCTAAACAATTATTTATTTCAGGAACGTATTGGTTCTTTAGGACTTTAAGCACCGTTTGTTCATCTTTGTATCATTAACTATGTATGCACCTGTTCTGGTAGAGAAGCGGCAGTCATCAGTACATCAGCTTCGAAATATTCTGGCACATTCGTAAACTTGTGGTGAAATATACGCATCGCCATAGTTATTTTCCTCTGCGATGAATTGTGATGGTTTTCGTTCTATCGTAGCGCCAAAAACGAATACCTCTGAGCGGCATTGGTGCATACTGGTGCAGTAGGTACGCTTCTTCCGGCAACGCCCTGGTGGTGTGTTGTAGCAGATACTGCAGCGAGTCCGTTAATGTTCAAATTATGGTTGTCTATGCCACCAACTTCAAGAAACATTGAACGTTGTTTAGAATATTTATAAAACGTTTAGGGCTTTCATTTGTCTCGACTCTTGTGCGTAATAAATATATAGAGATTATTTTCACATTATTTATCTCCCCCCCCTCGTTGTTGAGCCATTTTATTTTGCGTTTAGGGCAAACAATTTTGGAACAAAAAGCCGGAGAAGTCTGAGTATGTGGTTTGTGAACAGGCTAATGACCCGGATTGTAATGCAGAAAATTCATTCAGTTGGTCTTCACCAGATCGACAATAATTAAATATGTAGTGAAACGTTTTAAAAAATTTGAAGTATTTCAATTGATACTGTTTCCTATTATTTTCTATGAGCGAGGATGGACGAACCAGGCAAATGTAAAAGGGTTAATTTTTTTTTTTTAATTATGAACCTGCATAGCACTAACACAAACACTCGCTGGCTAGTGTTTAATATTTTCAATACTATGAGTGGGCTTCATAGTTTGATAATCCTTAGGATTCTTGAAGGCATTAAACCGGTCTCGACTGTGACGCAAAGCTTTTGCTGGTCCTATTTAAGCTGCAATGAATTTTAGCTGGTAACTTTCTGTACAAAGAAAACCGCGTTCCCGTCTGTCCGTCTCTCACGGTCAGACCTCTCCCGTTGCAGCGTTAATGAGCTTAATGGGGCTTAATGAGGTGTCATTCGATGAGTCTCTGTTTTGATGTTGCTTAAAATTGCTTAATTTTGTAAATAATGTTATACAGTTTGCAATTATTAAAGACAATAAATGACCTATTAATGCAGTTTAGTTCTGTTTGCTCTGCTCCGTATTATCTGTATGGCTTATAAAGAGGAAAATTGTAGTTCAATAACACACCGTAACATAAAATGTAAAACTTTTACACACATTTCACTGATAGTAGTCCCACTCGGCTCCCCCGTGCCACGGGCGGTAACGTAGCTAAGTGATAGTTTGTGTGTGTGTGTGTGTGTGAAACAATCCTCTCAAATAGAAATGGTGATGGAGGTCAATAATAAAAGCAATATAATTATTTTCTTTTCAGTTTACATGTAAAATTTATGTTAAATGAATGCAAGATTGAATTGTAAGACAAATATTTGTCAGGGTAGGAGTTCAGCTCAGTGACCGGCATATAGTTCGTCAGCCAAGAAGACAATTGTGTTAAGAGAACGTACAAACCCAAATAAAACAAATATTATTCAGTAACTTCTAACATTATGAGAATACAAGTGAATGCCGATCAGGAAGGTGTTTAGAGCTTTTGCCAACTCAGCGCCTCGTTCGGAAAGGGTCGCGGGTTCCCGCCGTGGGCATGGCTCTTTGTCCATTGCCTTTCATGAATTTTGTCGCCGAAGGCTTTGTGAGTCTGCTGACCACAGACCGAGGATCCCGCAAGTGTGTCAGCGTCTAGTGTGAAGGTTAATAAGTATCCCCTGAAGGAACGGAATCCCCTGAAGCTGGAAAAAGCCACTGGAGGAAAGAGGGAAAAAAAATCAAGCGTATCCTACTGAATAGATTTGTGACTTATTCGCGAAATAGTCCAACCGAATTTTACTAGCGGTTTGAAACTTCTCATATAAGACCGCAGTCACCACGCGTCTGGCAAACTTGTCTATAAGTTTCCAATCTACAAGTAAAATTACTTGCCGAAGTGTCACCGCTTCCCCGACGTGACAAATAGCTCCTCCCAGCTTGGCGACCCGAAGTGCGCGCCGTCGTCCTTCGCTTGTTGACAGAACCGCTCCCGCCGGCCTGGCTGTCTGCCTCTGCCTCTGGCTCTGGCTCACCTTTACCTTCGGAGGCTGGTGTGCCACTGCACTCGCCTGCGACCGGAACACGCGAACGCCAAAGCTCTGCTAACGGCGGATTAACGTTCCGACGCGACCTCGGAGTAAACATGTTGACACAAAGAGGCAGGAAATGGCGACTGCGGCGGAGGCTTTCATTCTACACTGGCTGCCGCACAGAGCACCTGCGGTGACGTTGGGGAGGTTTTTGCACGGCGTGGGCAGCAGCAATCGACTGCAGGTTTCAGCCTCTGCGCATGCCCCAGCGGGAATTAGAACTCCAAGTGATATTCCTCTATTCCTCTGGAGATAGCGGTCAGCTATTCCTCTGGATATAGCGGTCAGCTATTCCTCTGGATATAGCGGTCAGCTATTCCTCTGGATAGAGCGGTCAGCTATTCCTCTGGATAGAGCGGTCAGCTATTCTTCTGGATATAGCGGTCAGTTATTCCTCTGGATATAGCGGTCAGTTATTCCTCTGGATATAGCGGTCAGTTATTCCTCTGGATATAGCGGTCAGCTATTCCTCTGGATATAGCGGTCAGCTATTCCTCTGGATATAGCGGTCAGCTATTCTTCTGGATATAGCGGTCAGCTATTCTTCTGGATATAGCGGTCAGTTATTCCTCTGGATATAGCGGTCAGTTATTCCTCTGGATATAGCGGTCAGCTATTCCTCTGGATATAGCGGTCAGCTATTCCTCTGGATATAGCGGTCAGCTATTCTTCTGGATATAGCGGTCAGCTATTCCTCTGGATATAGCGGTCAGCTATTCCTCTGGATACAGCGGTCAGCTATTCCTCTGGATATAGCGGTCAGCTATTCCTCTGGATATAGCGGTCAGCTATTCTTCTGGATATAGCGGTCAGCTATTCTTCTGGATATAGCGTCAGTTATTCCTCTGGATATAGCGGTCAGTTATTCCTCTGGATACAGCGGTCAGCTATTCCTCTGGATACAGCGGTCAGCTATTCCTCTGGATATAGCGGTCAGCTATTCCTCTGGATATAGCGGTCAGCTATTCCTCTGGATATAGCGGTCAGCTATTCTTCTGGATATAGCGGTCAGCTATTCCTCTGGATATAGCGGTCAGCTATTCCTCTGGATACAGCGGTCAGCTATTCCTCTGGATATAGCGGTCAGCTATTCCTCTGGATATAGCGGTCAGCTATTCCTCTGGATATAGCGGTCAGCTATTCCTCTGGATATAGCGGTCAGCTATTCCTCTGGATATAGCGGTCAGCTATTCCTCTGGATATAGCGGTCAGCTATTCCTCTGGATACAGCGGTCAGCTATTCCTCTGGATATAGCGGTCAGCTATTCCTCTGGATACAGCGGGAGACATATCGCTTGGTAATATACCACTCATGCTATATCGAATTTATTCTCAACTCTGGCGGCAGTGTGTGCTGTGATCTGTATATTCCCATGAGGCTACATGAAGTTGGAGATATTAATCTGTATACGCAATTATCTTTATACACAGTAGAATCCGGGTAATCCAAAAAATTGGGGGTGTGGTCTGTTCAGATTATCCGAAAAATGTACCGTACGTATACAAATCCATATATAGGATCACCAGACAATGCAACGACATGAGAAAACGACAACGTGCCATAGCGATCGCATCATCACTTTGCGTCTTCAAGCAGATTCAGTTCCTTACGGCAAAAGAAGACTACTGATTTTCCAAGTTCCTCTGAATGAAAATTACCGTTGTGTAATAATATGACATACACCGTAGTTACCAGCGCAATAAACGTTTCATTTCGACAACTTGTGTTTCAATAATTAGTTGTTCAGTTTTACAGTAATTCTAAAATCCTTTCTTCTGCCTTCTGCCTCCGTCACCCTCTGCCTCTCTCTTTCCCCCAGCCGTTATTTCACAATCGCAGGGGCAGACGCAGGGGCGCTTTGGTCAGCATAAAATCATCACAAACGCACATCTATGTGCGCAGGCATATGTACATTCCCATCGCACTACGCCTATATACTTCCCGGAAGTGCAAGCAATACGTTGACAAAGTTGCATTGCAACCGGATGAACGGTACGGCAGTGCATTAAGCACGATCAAACAAACAAACAAACAAACAAACAAACAAACAAACATGATCTCTTATATATTAGATATACAGATTCAGTTGATTTTAGCAAAGGAGTTTGGGTAGGTATTTCGGTCTTCAAGAAGCCACGCGTGTATACTGTGAGTGTATGTGTGTCTGTATGTGTGAGTGTGTGCGCGCGCGCGTGTGTGTGTGTGAAGTGCGTGCGGCGCCTCTTTCCCCCGGCGCTGTTCCGGCGCGCGTCAGGGTCCATAGCCCCGCGCCGCGCCCCTCACAATTAGTCTCTGATAATAATGAGCGCCGCCTGCGCCGCCCCCCGCCGCTTCGACGAAGCCGCTAATTCGCCCTTCCCAGAACGCGGCGCAAGGACCCGGCGGCGGTTTGCGCCCGGTGGATTTTGGGCACCCCCCCCCCCCCCCGCGCCCCGCCGACGGCTCCGATTTGGTTGTGCGCGCCACAGCGCTTCTCGTTTCCGGGAGCTCGCAAGTGTCTTTGATCCTCCCTGTTTCAATTGCAGTACGAAATGTGTGAAGTACTATCATAATAGTTAAACAACATTAACGCAAGTCATTGAGCACTTGAGGGATTTGTAGTACTTACGCTGCATTATTGTGTACAAGCAGACGGTAGAGGTAGTCCTATGCTGTACATATTTATTACAGGGGCTTCCCTTAGGCTACAATTCAGAACTACAGAAGAACCTCGGTAATCCGAGCTAATTGCCGGTGTGGTCTATTCCGATTCAGAAATGTTCGGATTACCCGAAAAAAAATGTACCATACATACATACCATAAATACATCTATACGATTAACAGACAAAACAATGTAGCGTGCGACGTGATAAAGTGGCCACGTAGCGTAGAGTGATATCACATCACTTTGCAACATCATGCAGATTCAGCTGCTTTCGGCAAAAGAAAATTATTGAGTTTGCAAGTTCCTGTAAGCGTAAATTATTGCTACATAAACATGTGATATCCACCGTAGTTACCTATCCAAATACGGTTCATTTCAACAACTTGAGTTTCAATAATTAGTTGTTCAGTCCTATAGAAATTATTCAATCCTTTATAACACTACAAATAAGCATTTTATTTATTTTGTGTTATTTTCCTCCACACCGAATTTTGTTCGGGTTATCCGAAATTTCGGTTTTGCGGGGTTCGGATTATCGAGGTTCTACTGTATTTCATTAATAACTACTAAGTATTCTAGTAAGCAAAAAAAGTGAGAGCTTAAGTCACTCATGTTACAAGGAGCACATACTTGTAGGTAAACGCTATTTTAAATGTTCGACCCCTGAAAATTCAGTTATTTGTATAATGAAGTTATAAATAACGTTTAATAATGTTTAATTTCTTGCTGAATACAATATTTTAATTTTTTCACTAATTTGTTGTAATTTTAGTAAGGAAATTAGAATAGTACAAAAATTTCGGCTAATTGCAGAAACACATTAGCTGTTTTATTGTGATTTTATTTGTGTGGTTTTCTCGTAAGTTACAACTGATAATTTACAAAGTCAAAATGGTTGTAATAAATATATTGTCTACACTGCTGATAGTTGCAAGGTATGATAATCATGTATTAACTCCTCCTAAATTATTTTCAACTGTATCAAGATAGTGATTAGTATTTGACACGTTTTTCGAGGCATTATATAAATTTCGTGTTTCTTTCTCATAATGTATAGCTCTGAGGATGGAAAACATTTTTCGAAAAATTGGCAAACAACCATGTGTTAATTTTTTTTCCTCCAACTGACCACGCCCCCGTAAACCTGACTTAAATAAATATATTTTATTTAAAATCATTCCACTTTTTTGTTTTATATTAGTGTAAAATGAATTATATTACATAAGGCAAGCACAATACTTTGATAACCCCTTCTCGATAGGTTCCGAAGTTGTCGATTGAGAAGTTACGTATCGTCTCGATTAAGAAACTTGAAAACAGTATCTGTACAGGACAGGTGCCTTATAAAAGTTTGAAAACAAATTACATATTGAAACAAATGATTTTCATGTCATCCACGTAGACAATTAAAGTAATAAGTAGTGTTCGTCATATAAACGAAATACTGCATTCTGAAGAAGAAGAAGAAGAAGAAGAAGAAGAAGAAGAAGAAGAAGAAGAAGAAGAAGAAGAAACATTCTTTACTTTGACAAATATAAAAGCGTTTATTTAAAAAAATGAAATTAATAATTATACTAAAACAAGAATCAGCCTGAATTCTTTCTTGTGTGATATTTAATTACACAGCAGAGCAGGTTCCAAGAAATTGTAATTTGCAGCTGTTACGCTCAATAAATTTCCTTGTCTAACTCTTTTAATCGTCGCTTTTTTTTCTTCTTTCTTCTGTTGAGAGAGCGTGCGCTGCCAACTAGATTCTCTTTTTCCATCGCGAATCCGCAATAGTTTACGGCCGTTGACAGATGTCGGTCAGCGAAAAGGTTAGTCGCAAGGCAAGCACCCGCTGGAAACGTGCGAGCCAGGATTTCAGATGCGAAAGTGGGGTTCGTGCACCTCCCCGTTCGACCGGGACCTCGAGCGATCCGTAAAACGCAGGCCCAAAACCCGTTACATTCCCGCGACCCCTGACCTTCTGCCAGTCGCTGTTTATGAAACAAACAGACCCTGCGCCCGCGAAGACCTTCGCGATCGCGTATCGCAGCGGGCGGGCGGGAGGGCGGGCGGGCGGGCGGTTCGCCACGCCGTGGGGAATAGCAGTGGGTTCGCTGTCGGGGCGAAAACGTAACTGGTTCAGTAGGTCCTCTCCCCGAAAAAGAGCCGCGCGATAAATATGCCGGGGGCGGGGTCGCGGACCGCGCCTGCCGCAGCGTCGCCCCGCCCCGCCCCCTCCCCCCGGCTCCAGCCCTGGCCCCGTCGGGCCGGCCGACAGTATACTCGCTTCTTTATGAGGTTTCTCTTTTCGACGCCCAGCACTGCCCCCCTCCCTACACACACACGCACACACCTCGCTGCCACCAAGAAGAGGCGGGTCTTAGGCGGCCGTTTGCCGCGCTCCCTATCGTCCAGATAATCTTTATTTTATTTATTATTATTAATACGGTTATTACTAATGTATATTTATTTATTAACATTTATTAATACATTTATTATTATTATTATTAATATTATTATTATTGGCGTATAGGCCATTACTGACCACGCTACACGATTAACGTGTGTAATTCTACCAGGACTTTTCTACTCTACCAGCTTTTCAGCGGTATCCTTGGATTACAACAAGGTTGTTACGCCTTGTAGTGTGAATTATGAGATGATAGGATGATGATAGGTGAAGGGACATTAATGGATTAGGAGGTGATAGGATATATTGGTGAAAGGTGATCGTGGACTTTTTGAACCATCCCAGCATTCGCCTTGTGACCGAGGGAAACCACGAAAACCCCAGTCAGGATGGCGGGAATCGAACCCGGACCTCCCGATTACGAAGTCAGCGCGCTACGCACTGAGCCACTTCGCTCGGTATTAATACATTTATATATATTTATTGACGTTAATATCTGTAACCTGTATATTCGTCAAAGTATAAGGAAATCTTCACTTACACCCTACAAGCAAAACTAGGAACCATCACAATATTTGCTCTTAAAAATGAGCGAGAAGAGTCATGAACCAAAATAACAATAACGATTACGGGATAAAAAATAGATCTAAGGTAAAATATTTTTTGTAATCTAATCGATGCATACTATATGCATTGGCTGCGACAATTTCAATTATTATGATTTTAATAATATCGTGGAATCTTTTCAAAATTGGAATATCTCTATTGAATAACATTCAACGCCTTTTGGTCGATTTGTATGAATTTTTAAGAACTATAATTTTTCTTCCCTAGCAAGGTAGGACTCTTCTATATAGTCTCAAATGAAATATTAATACCACTTCAGTGAGGAAAACTTGAATAAAAGATAATTACATCGAAATATAATTCGCCAGCACAAGTAAACTCCTCCAGTGGCCGAGTCTTTATTTAGCACAGTCATTTTATTAAAAAGGAAGAGAAATTTTGTAATATCTGTAGGGTAAATTGAAAAGTAAATTTTATGTTCACTCGTGCATCGCTCCGTCCCGCTCCATATCGCGGTGGCATGCTCTCTTTTGGCCCGACCGCCCTTGCCCAGCCCTGCCCTGGCCTTTTCCGTAGGAACAAATCTTCAGTTTTAATCTTCAATTATTCTGAGACTAACAGCGCTAATACAATGGATCAAAACGCATTTTGTACGCAATATTTCGAATTTGTACGAAACTCCTATTCTCTATGGCCTGTATCCTCTCAGTTTTCGAGATATTTGCGCAGATGTGAAAGAGGGTGCACTTATACGTTGCTAAAAGAGAGGGCGAGGGGAAGACGTTCTTGTTTTCGAAATATCGTAAGGACAGTGGTCTTCCCCTGATTTTGAAGCCCAGAGTGCAACATTTCAACAAGACAGAAATAATATTGTGGATTTGTATGAAACACACATACACACAAAGCCGTTCTGCTTTATACTCGTATAATATGGTATGATAATGGCCTGAAGAAAAAGTGGCTTAAATTATGTCCGACAAAATACTTAACGTTTCAAAGAATAACCTGTGGAAATCAGATTAACTGTTCCAGAGATTATCCCAGACGGGGGGACACAAGAATTGCTTCCACAATTTAACGTTTTTTTATATAATGAAAATAACTAATTGTGCATATAAAAATACACTTGTAAAATCATATTCAGGCGCTTCAATTTTATTAATATACATTAATACGAGGATAATACTCGGTCGTTTTTAACTTTAAGTACAATGCATATATTCTATTCATTTATAAACATACATATGTAATTCAAAGACTGTACTATTTCTTCTCGTAACTTTTTTGGTAGAATTAATGGTCGTTGAAAACAAGCCTCAGTAAGTCATTAAAAAATCATCATACTTCATCAGTTCATTTCTTATTGACGAGTACATGAAACGTGAGTTTTCATACCCGTGAGTAGAGATTAAACAATTATTTTTATAGAGAAATACGGTTCGCTAGAAGTAAAAATATTAATTGGAAGAAATGTATTATTTTCTCATGAAAAATAGAGAAAGCTGTTATCTTTTCTGATGTGTACGGAAGTTTATATTAAGCACTTAGACTTAGAAGAGATTGCAGCGTCCTTCAAAGATAATGTGAAAGCTGATAAAAGAGTACTTTACTTCTTCACCCGATAATGACTAAGTACACTGAATTCAATGAACTTAAAATGAGTTAACGATATTGCATTTCTATTAAATTATTGCGAAAAACATTCTTTTTATCTCAGATTCGGAATTCCGTTCTAAACCATTACTTCAATGTTTATCAAAGAGTATGCCATGTAGTAATATCTTTTCATGCCTTGTTCTTTCGAGTTTGGTTTCAAATTTTTCAATGACACCGTATCGTTCGTGGGCTACAATAGTGGCACAACTCAAAAAATAAGGCCTTGAGATAAATGAGTTTGAACTTTCACCTTGTAAACTCAAACGCATATTTCTTGCATTCACAGTTCTGCTATTTGTTGGCGGAAGAATGTACTGTAAGTTATGCTGCTGTTGCTGCTGGAAGGTAGACCAATCTGCAATTCTGGATGCTTAAACGATTTTCACTTTTAGTAATTCCCAATAGTTACCTACAGTTAACGAACTTCGATTTCCCCACGTAACATCTGGTCAACATGACATCTGGTTATGCATTTCTTTGCACAATTAAAACAAAACACAAAGCGGTAAGTCTTGGGGAGCTCTTGGCAGAGATTCCGGACGCAATCCAGTATCTCGGGTGTTAGGGGAAAATCGATAACCCTGACTTCAGACATCCATATTTTACCGTACTAGATATTCTCCAAGAAGGCAAAGACAGGCTCTGTTAATCCAAAGAATGAAACGTTAGGTCATTATTATATGTGGGTAGTTTCAGAAAGTGGTTGATTGTGGTTGGTTGGCTGGTTGTTAGCGATTCCGGGCGCGTCAACTAGCGAGGTAATTAGTCCCGTAAGTGTAGCGCATTTCTCCTCGGGAAGTGGCGCTGATCTTCCCCCGCTGGATTGCCGACCTACTCGTCGACTTGCGAGGTATTCCCAATCGGGTATCTCTCACCAGCGGGGCACTGCCCCATCCGGGACAAACTCGGAACTCCCGACCTGTCTCCCGGCATTTGTGATAGTGTAGAGCATTCAAGTATGTGTGTAAGTAAGGAGTGAGGATAGGACAAGGAAGAGGAAGTAAAGATAGCGCGCTGTCCGTGACCCATTTGTTACCCACTGCTCTGGCATTCGCCTGGTGCTGATCGGAGAAACCACGAAAAATACCGATCAGAGTAGCCTGTCTCTAGAATTCTCCTCCAGACTGCCACTAAATTCGACCTAGCTGACAAGCTAGTGTCCAAACTTCTGCTACCGTCGCGACTCGAACTTAGGACCTCCCGATCAGAGAGAATGCAGTGACATCAGTTGAAGTCCCGAGCCATCTCTCCCGGTAAAAAGTGTAGTATGCAGTTGTAGAAAACTCTACATGTAGTACAGATTCAAGAAGTTCCGAACATGGGTTCAATTTCTCTTGGACACCAATAACATCAAATTATTATAAAAATTATTGACTGGCGCAATTTTTAGATTTGAAAAGCGAAAATTCTACGCGTGAACCTCTTAGATTTCGTTATTGACCTGTAAGCAGTCACCAAAACGATTATCGCACTTTGTGCCTGCGTCGAAACGATGGTTTCTCGAGGGAGAAAAAAATTTAATAAGAAAGGAAAAATGCAAGGCAATGACTGTATTCAAAGGGCAAACGGGCTTCATGTTAATGAACATACCGCCCATAATAGGCCCCTAATTTTGAAAACGTAACTCCATTAATTTTTTGAAAGTTTGTTTGCTACCTTCCGATTTGCAAAGGATAATACATTGATCGCACATTTAACGCTTATGAGATTAAATCTCCAAAAGCATGTTGTTGCCACGGGGTATTTTTTATTATCAGAGAGATCTGATTAGAACTGGTTCGCACTGGTATCGGATGAAACGAATGCTAAATACGCTAAAGAATTATCATATCTTTGTTTTGAGAGAAAGCGAATACCCTCAAGTCTATCAGTTGCAGATAACGTAATTTATAAGATAACCATCTCCACGTACCTATAGCATGCGCTGTCAAACAGCCCTTTAGAGCACTCGGAGTTAAAATACAGCTGCAATATAGTGAGGTCGATGGGGGGAGGGGCATAAGGGGGTCCAGGTTGCAAAAGGTGAAACTGAAGATTTCATTTGTTAATTTTTTTTAATATTGATATTAGGAACAAAACCCTAAGCTTTCCTCCTCGAAATTCTTCGGGGAATATATATTCGGTGGCCCAATAATCACGAAATGTTCGAGCATTTTTTATTGTTTGCCTAATAAACTTTTAATGGTTGATCAGATTGCAAAACCTATTAGATACAATTTTAAATGCCATAAGATTCTCTAAAAGTTTCCTTGATGAATTATTTTTCTTTACCAAATAATGAGACAAACGAGAGGATTTAATATTTAATTAAAGTTTCCTTTTTATTCTGAAGCTGTATAACAGAAAATTCAGTACTGTCCAAGGGGTGAAAACCACCATAACCACATCATAAGAGCCTGCTCTAATCACATATTCGAAACGTAAGTATAACAAAAAAACATATCATCAATTGGCTATTTCTCTAATTACATAGTAATGAGAGTGATTAGTGGTTACAAAACACTAACGTGTTATTGTAAGTTTAAATGATACAAGCGATTATCAACTAGCAACTTCATCCCTAACGTTGACAATGTTGGCGAATAACTAGAGCGAACATTCATGTGCGGTTTGCACGCAACGTTGCCAGATGTATCATCCAATTACATAATTTAGACTGTATGTCGGATACCGAAATAACTAATAATAGCTAAAGCAGACCGAGCGTGCAGTTGCCAAGTCACGAACATTACTGCATGACGTACAACACGCGAGAAAACAAGCTGAAAGACCGTGATGGGAGCAGACTCTTCAATTGTTTATGTTGCGGCTGAACTTCATTATTTGGATCTCGTGAATGAGCTTTAACCGACCATTTCGAGGATTAACCCTATTCGGACTTGGGTCGTACCGTATACATCAACTGTACACATAAGGAGATGGCTGTCCACAACACTAACAATATGGGTTCTCGTACTCCATCACGTACTCCACGAAAACAAAGGATTTTCGGGTTTTGGAGGATATATTTTGGAGTATTTTAGAAAACTACTGCAAATTATCACTGGCGGATCCAGGGGGGGTGCATTGGCCCCCCCTATAAAAGGCATAGAGTTTTCGTTTAGCTTCCTTTATGTGGCAAAATTGATTTAAATATTTATATTCATTCGAGTTGTTTCATTATTTAAACAATAATATTGTATAGTATCATATTGTAACGTTTCTCGTGGTGAATTAAAACCAACGAAATATTTACAACAAAGAAGGTTTATTCGTGAATAATTATACACACTAAAATCTACTGACACTAAAAACTACTTGGTCTATTTACAGATATATTACACTTAATTATTTACACTGTTACACACGACTCCGTTCTCTTGATTTATTTACACAGTTCGCTTCTTACACCCTATTTATTTAAACAGTTCTCTTCTTACACCCTATTTATTTAAACAGTTCTCTTCTTACACCCTATTTATTTAAACAGTTCTCTTCTTACACCCTATTTATTTAAACAGTTCTCTTCTTACACCCTATTTATTTAAACAGTTCTCTTCTTCTACAGTATCAGTCAGTCCATGCACTGTCCACGGTCCACTGCACTTGACCCCAATTCCCTGCACAGACCACAATTCCCTGCACAGACCACAATTCCCCTGTGCAGACCACAATTCCTTGCGCAGACCACACTTCACTGCGCACACCAGGGTCCACTGCACTGCTGTTTACCGCGATGCCCACTTCACAGCTCAGCTTGCACTGCAGACTTCAAACTGCTGACTGCTGTTTCCCTACTGCACCACTGCTTACCGCGATGCACCCTTCCCAGCTCAGCTTCCACTGCAGACTTCAGACTGCTGACTGCTGTTCAACCACTGCACCACTCTTCACCGCAATGCAGACTTCCCAGCACAGCTTCCACTTCGGACACTCTGACGGACTGACGTCTTACTGCTCACTACTGACTCCTGCTAAAACTGTTAACTGTTAACTGTTAACTAACTCGCGGCCGCCGCGGCCGGCGCATTTATACCTGCCCGGCGCTTGTCTCGAGGCACCTGGCTCTTTCACGGCGTTTCCCCGCGGCTCGCGAATAGTCCGGAACCGTCTAGTTCGGGGGAAGGGAAGGGACGGCGGCAGATGTCGCAATCCACGCGCAGCGACTTCGGCAGGTGATGCAATATTCGTTACATTGCCCCCTCCTTAGATGCGATCCGTCCCGGATCGCGTTTAGTGAAATCATGCAGATATTGTTGGCGTAACTCAAGCAGAGTTTTCCCAAGATTCTGAAGGTGGCCTTGCGATGTGACTTTCTTTTTGTGATAACAAAATGCACATCTTTACTCACGTCGCGGAGAAGCAGGTCATTCCCAATATCCGGTCGCAGGTTCTCCAATTCTTCCATTCTCTTGTATTTTCTTCCGAATACAGCAGCAACACCTCTGGTCATATCCAGATCCTGGGCATCACAATGCGCTAATGAATATTTCTGGAGTACCGTAAACAGATCCTGTTGCACCTCCATTGCCACACCACAACGCGCCATATCATTCCCGCCATTATGGGACATAAACTCGTCAAAAGTGAACATTTTCATGCCCAACTCACAAACTCCTGTGGTGTCTTCTCCGTCATTTTCATTACCTCCCGCGCACGGGGCCAGCCGACTGGAATGGATGACCCGCGTGTTTTCATACCGGGACCTTTCAATTCGGTAGACAAAATCATTTCTCCTCTTCTGGGAGCCATCTTCATTTTCTACAACTCGTTTAAAAACTTCTTTTTCTACTTCTGATTTTTCTTTTGCTGCTTCTTCTTTCGCTGCTGCTGCTTCTTTCGCTGCCGCTGCTTCTTTCGCTGCCGCTGCTTCTTTCGCTGCCGCTTCTTCTTTCGCTGCCGCTTCTTCTTTCGCTGCCGCTTCTTCTTTCGCTGCCGCTTCTTCTTTCGCTGCCGCTTCTTCTTTCGCTGCCGCTTCTTCTTTCGCTGCCGCTTCTTCTTTTGCTGCTTCTTCTTCTTCTTTTGCTGCCGCTTCTTCTTCTTCTTTCGCTGCCGCTTCTTCTTCTTTCGCTGCCGCTTCTTCTTCTTTCGCTGCCGCTTCTTCTTCTTTCGCTGCCGCTTCTTGTGGATTTAGTAATTTTTCCTCGCTCTTCAGAAATTCCTCTTCAATTTTGTCAACCTTCTCTTCGTTCTTTAAAATTATCTCCTCGATTTCTTCTCTAACCAATGTATTATTCGGCGTTATCTGTTGTTCCAGGTTTTCTGACACCTTTTCTTCCGAAATTCTGGAATTTTCTGTCAGTTTTTCTTCTGACGTTGTGTCAGCTTCCTTCCATTTTTTCCCCCATTCTGTTACGAATGCTCGGACACAGATACCCCCGTAACACATCTCGAAGCGAAAACTCTCTGGATCCTCTCCTGCTGCCTTCAACGCGTTAGCAAGACGTTCTTGTAATATTGCTTTCGTTCCGGTGGTCTCCAGATCCCTGTCTTCTAACTCCATCTTCAACTCGGTTACTTTCAGTTCCCGTAAGGATTTTGTGAAAACCATTTTCATTAAGGTTTTAATTCAACACACGTTATACTGATTTAAACACACACCAACCCCACACACCTGACACCAATTGTAACGTTTCTCGTGGTGAATTAAAACCAACACAATATTTTAAAACAATTACGTTTTATTCGGGAACAACTATACACACTAAAATCTACTGACACTAAAAACTACTTGGTCTATTTACAGATATATTACACTTAATTATTTACACTGTTACACACGACTCCGTTCTCTTGATTTATTTACACAGTTCGCTTCTTACACCCTATTTATTTAAACAGTTCTCTTCTTACACCCTATTTATTTAAACAGTTCTCTTCTTACACCCTATTTATTTAAACAGTTCTCTTCTTACACCCTATTTATTTAAACAGTTCTCTTCTTCTACAGTATCAGTCAGTCCATGCACTGTCCACGGTCCACTGCACTTGACCCCAATTCCCTGCACAGACCACAATTCCCCTGTGCAGACCACAATTCCTTGCGCAGACCACACTTCACTGCGCACACCAGGGTCCACTGCACTGCTGTTTACCGCGATGCCCACTTCACAGCTCAGCTTGCACTGCAGACTTCAAACTGCTGACTGCTGTTTCCCTACTGCACCACTGCTTACCGCGATGCACCCTTCCCAGCTCAGCTTCCACTGCAGACTTCAGACTGCTGACTGCTGTTCAACCACTGCACCACTCTTCACCGCAATGCAGACTTCCCAGCACAGCTTCCACTTCGGACACTCTGACGGACTGACGTCTTACTGCTCACTACTGACTCCTGCTAAAACTGTTAACTGTTAACTAACTCGCGGCCGCCGCGGCCGGCGCATTTATACCTGCCCGGCGCTTGTCTCGAGGCACCTGGCTCTTTCACGGCGTTTCCCCGCGGCTCGCGAATAGTCCGGAACCGTCTAGTTCGGGGGAAGGGAAGGGACGGCGGCAGATGTCGCAATCCACGCGCAGCGACTTCGGCAGGTGATGCAATATTCGTTACAATATCAACAGTACATAATTAATATACAATATAATAACAAATGTTTATTATTTTAAAAATAATCCCCACCACAATAATCGGCTGGATCCGCCCGTGCAAATTACACACGCTCAAAACTAAACGAATTAAGTATGAATTGTGTTCGAAATTAAATAACAAGAGAGTTTCAACTTACAGACATATTTCATAAATGTTAATACACTTGAATCTCAAAATTACAAATTGTGACCGATGGTCAATGAACCGAGGGGTAAGGTTTGCTGAATTTCTTGTGACCGAAGTAAATGGAAATATGAACATAACCATAACATCATGACTTTCATAACGCCAGAACATCATGAATTCCTTCATATTCTATCCACGGAGTCACCGGACAGTTCACCCCTTTTTGTGTTATGTCAATTAGTAACTCAAACCCCCATCAGCAGTTTTCGACTCTTTTTTCCCCTTCCAGAGTGGACGCATCCACATTCCACTGTACGAAGCCATTTACAACTTGGCTTCTTTCAGAGTTTCAGTTCCATTTGTGCGCTAATTATTCTCATACAATATAACAGTCCCAATTTTGCAACTGCGAACACTTTCCTAATTTACCGATGTATGTCTCCCTTACGTCTTTACTGTCTGTATCCTTTGCTCACTAGTCCGTCCCTTCTTCCATCCGTTTCTCTTACCTTTCCTGCTCCCTTCCGATTGTCCTCTAAAATGTTTTAAAATTTCTTTAGCCGTTTTCGGTACCGTCTAATATCGCTTATCTCGACTGTGTTATTACAACACCTTTCAAATACGTTTTTCCGCATCTCCACAAATCGTACCTTCCCTACTCTCTCTCAATACTTCCTCTTACTTCTTGTTGTTCCTTTTACTTAAAAGTTGAAGTAAAATTTACTAATATCCACATAGAAATATCTGAGAATTGTACAATTATAAGAAAGGTGGTTATAATAAAAAAATAACAAAGTAAGCAATTCAAAGTTTTCGAGTTAATGAGATTAAAACGGCACTTGCTGTTTGTTTATGAAATGCGCTGATATGAACAGTTTATTCAATAGAATGTAATGTGTATGTAATAATAATATTAATGCCAGTCCGATGGCCTAGATCGCTAAGGCAGATGTGCCGTAGTGGTCTCGGACCAGAAGATCGCGGGTTCGAATCCCGCCTCAGGCATGGTACTCCTAAACGTCCACCATACTTCGAACACCAGCAGCAACACGTGTATATTTACAGAAATGCATAAAAAGGAAGGCGCGCTGTCGGATCACCTTGGGCCTCCTACCCGGTCGTTGGTATCAGCGACTGAACGACCTTCCGCTGCGACTTCCGGGGTCGTTGGTCTGACGGATGCTCGCCGGTCGATCCGCGCCCGCCCGTCGACCAAACCGAGCGGTCACTAAGAGGAAGCCTCGCACGCGCCTAACGGCTGTCGACACCGCGTCTCGTACGTCCATTTCCATCTGTATCCGCTCTCGCTGCATCGGCAGGCCGCGCGATATTTCGGCTCGGGATGGAGGCGAAGGAGCTGCCAAGCAGGAACGGATTGCGCGTTTTTCAACGATTTCTAAAAATACACGATCCACGTTCACGAAATTCATAGCGCCGTAAAACTGTCCATTAGTCACTGAATTGAATTCGGTGGACGTAACTATATTAATACGTAATTTTAGTAATGTGTAAATTTTATTGGAAGAATAATAAATGGGCTGTTAAATGAAAATAGTAAAACTTTCCTAACGATCATGAAAATCCCTTGAACAGTTTGCTTCCGGAAATCTCGTCCGTTTCCTTCCGGCAGTCTCGTACAGCAGCGTCCTAAACATATTTACCTAGGGGGGTGCCAAATACATAATTTTAAATCACATGAACCTGTAACTTGAATTTTAAAAAAAAGATTAATACATTTGTGAACTAAAGATGAGTTTGTTTTAATGAGAAGCTATAATATGCTAAGCATCATTTAAATCGCATTCCTTGCAACTTTTGCAATTTTTGAAAATTGACAATTCAAGAAAATAGGACTTTACTATAAGCCTACTTCGCACTATCCTAGAAAAAATTATAGACAAAGTTTGGAGCTATAAGTTATAGAGCGAAGTTTGTGAGAAAATCTTGTCTTTAAAAAGTCGTGTAGTTTGCGCGTAACTTTGCGAAAAATATTCATATTTCATTAAACATTGCCGTAATCTCATTTAAAGACCTATTTTTGAAGAACAGATTTTATTTCAAAAGAAATGTCTATTTACAATATTGTAGTTCTTGGATGAGGTCGAAAGGATTTTAAACATTTGAAATTTCCAAAAATTCACCGAATTTAACAAAAACATGACATGTTTTATGAGAACATTTTGTTATATTCAAGGGAAATATTAAATAAAAAAATTGGAACATTTTTTTTAGAAAATTTTGCAAATTTCTTTCGAGCTTGTAAACTATCCTCAAATATCAAAATATCCATTTTGAATTCAAGGATCCGCGACATCAGTCAGATTGATCGGGAAATCTCAGGTTAAATGAAAAGCTGATTTAGCTGTTAAAGTTAACACAGACGGACGGACGGACCTTTTACCGTAAACGAATTTTTCGGTACCAAGGACCCACTGGGTTTCTGACTACACAATATTAGGTGAAGATTTTAGTACATAAAGTGCCAAATTATACATTTGTTCTGTATCAAGGGCCACTGAGTTTTTCACAATGAGTCGAATAACCGCCATTTTCCTACAACATTAAATACTTTCTCTATACTACGTAAGTAGGATGCGAGAAAGCAATAATGCATTTGAAGCGTTCACGACACTGGATTTGTCATTTTCAGAAGCAATTATTACATTTTCTTCATTGTTTAATATTCTTTGATTCGTCACATCTTTATTGGGCGTTCAAAGGTTCAAATTTGTTCTTTGTGTTACATTCAACATAGTTCAGGTTATGAGGATGTGCACAGAAGACGCCAGGGGGGCGTGCACCAGCAGCACAATTCGTATGAAAAACCGTAACCCTGCGTAATAAATATTTTATATAAAAAATGTGATCAATTCCTTATTTCCCTTCCCCTTTTTAAGCTGTAAATTTGGAAAATGTGTACACAACGTTCGGGAAAAAAGCTCTTTAAACCATCAGGCACCACTGTACACATTTCAACATAAAATCAAGCGTATTTGTTAATTGCATCATTGAAATTATTTTGTTTTATTTTCTTTCTAATAAAGTATTGCCCAAAAAAGTATTGTACAAAAAAAAGTGTTTGATTGAAAAGGGGGGGGGTCCAGAAGGACCTCCACTCCGGTTTTCAGCCGCTCACGCCTATGGTTGAGGTGGCGAAGCATAATTCAATTTATTTCGAACCACTGTGCAGCCGCATTCACTGCTTAAGCCGATGATTACGAGTTATGACGTCGAATGAAAATAGCTTCAACCGAGCTAATTCCATGGGACTGGTTTATTTCCAAATGCTGACGTACTTTATGGCGAGAGATTCATGAATAAATATTCTCAGGCCGCTGTTATCGCTGAAATATGGGCGTAGTTTTAACGCGCGTCATTGCGGAGGGAAAAAGTTCTCGGAAATGAGGAAGAGAAAGCACGGGACCGGCAGATTAGTGCATCTGTGAGCACTCTGAAGAAGGGTGTGCATTGGCCGTTGCTTCCTCCGTTTGACAAGATTATCCGTACCTTAGAACAGCGAACGATTGTATTGGACAATCCTTAATATTTTCCATAATTACTGGTCGTCACGATGGGGGGGGGGGGGGGCGAATATTTGATGTGACTTTCATGTTTCACCATGTTTTAAGGTTTCGTAATTATCTGTGCACTAGAACTTAAAAAATACATGCAAAAAAAGTATACATGGCAAATAAACGGAAACCGATCCGGCTCAGAAATTAAGTAAAAGAGACGTTATATATTGAAAAAAAAAAATCAATTCTCGAAATTAATTTTAATACCTTATTTACACAGTACGAACAACTCTAAATACTGCAATACTTCCATACAAAAGATACCCGACCTAAAATTAAGTTTATTAATATTTTTCTTGCAAAATCGGTTCGAATAATCGGAGTTATACTGTTTAACAACTCTATGCTGTATATTACTTTGTAATGTTCGCTTCATTGTGTTTTATCTTACATTTGCTTATAATAGTAGAAATCCTCAAGCCATAGTAATGCATCACAGATTCATGTACCTAACGGAAACTAATAATAGGATATTAAGTTATATTTCAACTTTAATTTACATTTTTGTATAAAAATATTCATAATTAAAAATGCATAGTGTTTAGGCAGTTTCACAGAGTAACAATTTTAATTTTTTGTGGAATTCACACTGCCTTACTAACGTAAGTTACGTATAACATCCTACGCACCAAATCGGCGAGTAAATTTGCTGCCTACAGAAAATACTGTTTCCTGGACAAACTTACCTTCACGCAATCCACTGGGCAACTAGGAATGATAGAGGGCAGCCAGAAACCGGAGCAGATTCGTCGCGGCGAAGGTAAATAGTGTTCGTATAGATGAGATGATTCTGAAGATGTGTTGCAGTAATGAATGTCTTCCTAGAAACCACAAGTAATTCTTGAGACGCAGATACACCCCTATGTACCCATTTGCCTTAATCACCGAATGTAGTTTTGGAATCTAATCCCTTAATATCCTTTAATCCGCAGTCCTAATCTAATCCCTTAATCCCCATAGCCCGCGAACGAATTGGTCTCCAGAGATCGAGCGATCTGTGAACCTCCACAGCGACAGACGGGAACGAGGGCATTCCGTAGAATGAATTTCGTAAAAACGGCTTATTTTAATTTCGTACCTTTGTTACAGTAAAAAATGCAGGATTAAAATTTCTCGAAAAGCTCATTGTGCACAAAGAAAGTGAACGGGCAACCATATACTAATACATAATACAATAGGTGAGTATGTTAGAAGTGATACAAACACACCCCAAAATTGCAAAAGGATTCTTTTCAAGCTATTTTTAGAAGCAATTGCGCAATCGCTACTATTAATAACTGTATTTTGTGTCAATTTCTTCATTACATTCAGTAAATTATATTTCTGGCATTGTCTTTTGATTGTAACCAATTGTGCGGCAACAAAGTATTTTAGCATAAAATGCGTTGTGCGCTGAAGGTCGCTGTATGCTCTTTGCGGAGGCTGGAGGTCGAAATCTCTTCGCAAACTTTCGACGAGCGAAAGCGTAAGGTCAGGTTCCCCTAAAAGGGTCAGATCCATTTCATTCGCGGGTCCCCTTGTCGTTCTCAATGTTCTCGCCATCAGGGAATCGATTCCTTCACCTTGGGCATGATTCGGTATCAGAGCCCAGTTTTGAACATACTCTTACTGTCTTTCGCGCAAGGCTAGTTCAATTTATTATACGAAATCATTTCATAAGGCTACAGAACCTTTTAGATTTCATTGCGAAAATAAAAAAAAAAATAAAAATGAATCCACCCCAAATGCGAACTCTACGAGATTTATCGCACAAAGTTTGTCTAGTTATGTCTGCACAGTCTTAAGTAACAAACAAAAACGCGAAAACATAATGAATATTTTCTACAATCAATTTCTTAATTCACGAATATACTCCCTTCAAACGAGACTGAAGGCAGGAAAAATTGTAACTTCGCAACTGAATCACTTGAAAATAATTTTGAACATAAACTTGCACATATTTGCCGAAAGATAAGACGGTATCACTTTATTATAATACGTTTCAAATAACTGCTCTCTATAATTTCTAAAATAACTATTTGATAAACTATAATGTTTTCACATACGTACTTCATCACTGCAACAACACGGAATGGTAAGTTTTCGAGTCCTCTCATTTCCACAAAACCACTTCGTCGGACGCGCTGCAGAGCACTGAGGGATGATCTGGTGAAAGGAATGGTCCGCTGAATAGCAATCAAACACTCGCATCCAGTCTAGAAGCTATCCGAACGCTAGTATTTCGCTGGCCCGTTTATTCACTCGCTGTTGCTTTGAACAGTAGGAGAGAGATGGCGCTACCGCGTAGCAAGCAAACCATTGAGATCTCTGATGCGAGTCGACATTAAGGAAACCATGATTTAGTTCCGTCATTTTCATTGTAATACCTCGAATAAATCTGATTTGTAACTTTCGAGATTAACTGAAATTGGAATTTAATTTAAAAAATTCAGTATGATTGTTATGATTTTGATGATTCAATCTGATAATCCAGATTAATATTGTGTTGTGAAAGTTATACCTGAGGAGTTGTGGTAGATCAGATTTCTGACAAATTCTTTAAACGCAACAAATTGTTTACTCATTAGAAACATTACTCGTGCGCCCTTAAAAACACAAAAACGTTCTGATTTTTAGGAACAATGCTTCAGAGTTATGCACGAGGTAACGTGTAAACCTGTAGTGTAGGTTGAATATGATCCTGCTATATTTCTTATATTATACTCTGAGAAATTCGAAATTTTTCGTCTTAAATCTGATGTCCATTGAGAAGCAATTCATTGCTTGGAGTACCCACAGTTTAAATTCAATTCGTCATATTTTCTTGGTGTACTATAGAGATGTATTTCAGTTTCTTGTTAGTATTACCAATTGACTGACACTTCTGCATACAAAATTTACGGTATGAAGAATAATCGCTAAAACAGAGAACTCATAGTTAAATCTGTGTAACACGTGTTTTATAAAAAAACATTTTTTAATGCAGAACAAACGTTTGTTGTATTATTTCCAATTTTATTTACACCATATAAATATTGCTAACTATACTTACTTGTCTTTTACATTTTGCGATAAATTTTACCCTTCTTTTATGCTAATTCGTTGAAGATATCTAGAAACATGTTAGAAAACAAAAGTCTGTAGAGTCGAGACTCATGGAATAGACCGAGCGTGAACTCAGCGTGTATTGAAGCTACCAAAAACATTACTAAGCTGGCCCTTACACAGCACGTGCGCAATTGTATAATCCGCGAACAGGGGAGTTGATGGGCACCATTGCCGTCAGCCTTTTTTCATCTATTTCCATCCCATTATGGATATCGCCCGTCAGTGATCCGTTAGTGACGGAAATTTTTCTAATCCATTAAGTAAATTTCGGGAATATTATTGCAATAATATTATTGGTAATAATACAATTACTTGTAATTTGTCGAGAATTCTTACCATATAAGTATTGCTAACTATACTTACTTGTCTTTTACATTTTGCGATAAATTTTACCCTTCTTTTATGCTAATTCGTTGAAGATATCTAGAAACATGTTAGAAAACAAAAGTCTCTGGAGTCGAGACTCATGGAATAGACCGAGCGTGAACTCAGCGTGTATTGAAGCTACCAAAAACATTACTAAGCTGGCCCTTACACAGCACGTGCGCAATTGTATAATCCGCGAACAGGGGAGTTGATGGGCACCATTGCCGTCAGCCTTTTTTCATCTATTTCCATCCCATTATGGATATCGCCCGTCAGTGATCCGTTAGTGACGGAAATTTTTCTAATCCATTAAGTAAATTTCGGGAATATTATTGCAATAATATTATTGGTAATAATACAATTACTTGTAATTTGTCGAGAATTCTTACGAAATGCCTAAAATAAATTCGTTAAAAAAATATGTGTCGGGATTCTATAGTCGAATATTTATATTTTAAAATAATCTTCCACTTATACAGCACGCGCGTCAATTGAATAATTCGCCAACACGGGAGTTGATGGTCTCTATTACCGTCAGCCTTTCGTCATCCATTTCCATCCCATTATGGACACGGCCCGGCGGTGATCCATTATTGAAAGGCGTCGGTCGCGCCCTTGGGTACGGGGCGCCCCAGACAGAGCAGTCGCCGCCGCTCATTTGTCATTCCCACGCGCTCGCCTCGGCGAATGTTCGTTGCTCTCAGACGCGCCGCGCAAAGGACGTCTGGAGCCGAGAATTCGATCATCCACCATCTCCAGGGGTCACTGTGATGAAATAAAGCTTTTCCGGTCTCTTGGGATAATCGCCATGCTCTTTAGTAACAGATATTCTTGTAAAAAGAGACGTTATTATAAATATATTTAATAATTTACTTCATTAATAATAAGTTAATTTAAATATTGTAAACAATACTGCTAAAATATATATTATTGTTAAGAAGAGACATTTTATTTGTGGGAAAACAGAGGAAACCAGATGTTTCTATGAAAAAAAGTCACAAACACGCATAACTGGGGTAACGAATTGACTTCTAGGCTGTCCGGGTGACGCCGCGTCGTTGTCAGATAGGCCGACGTTTTGCCTGTCATGTCGCAGGCTTCTTCAGGGTAGTGACACAGTAAAGCTCCGCCTCCCGTGTTATATCTTTTTTTTTTTTTTTGGGGGGGGGGGGGGTGGCCCAGACCGCGAGCTAATCAGAGGGACCTCTCCACCAATATGTTTCGCCTGCGACATGACAGGCGAAACGTCGGCCTATCTGCCAACGACGCGGCGTCACTCGGACAGCCTAGAAGTCATGAACTCGAGCCGCGGAAGCCTACGTGTACATGGAGTAACGAATTGCCTAGGCACAACTAGGAGGCCCCAAAAATATTTAATGAAATGTGAATTAAAAATGAATATGTAAATAAACTATCATCTAAACTAAAACAAAAAAATATATTCAAGTAGTTAATTAATACTTATTTTAAGTATTCAAGAACTAATATTTTGATCTTGAATTAATAATTTGTATCTTCAAATTCATTTTGGGGTCCCTATCCAGCGGGAGTCATTAGCATATGCTTAGTATATCTACGTATTAATTCGCCTCGCTAAATAGGCACTTACTTCAATCAGGATGAGATTTCGACCTTTTCTAAGCAAAATATTTAACATTCCCTACGCATACTTTCATTTTGAGCCACAGCGTCCCTTCCTTGCCGTATATTGGCCACCGTATACTAAAAAGCTGGGAGTCTCCATTCCAGACAGATAAATCCGTGCTTTTCTTTCAGATAAAGAGGTATTTGGTAAAGCGCCAGGTGTACGCATAAATATGAAATTCCATCTCGTTTAAAAATATAAATAATAGAATCATTGGGCAATATCACTAAAGCACAAACGACAGTGGTCCAAAGAAGTCAAAACAAGCAAAACGAAAGGATATAACGGCGGACAATATCCAAAGCTGACGTAAAGGTGGAAAACAGGTGCAATCTGTTAAGAAGAAAGAAAATTGTAACATAGAAAGGGAAACGGACAATGGGCAGAAAAAGAAAGTGAAATATTTGAGAAATGTTTCAAATTGCCCCGTTCCAGCAATACGGAAGAATCATTAATGTAACTTTGTGGAATTTCAGAGAATAACGGCTCCGCAAATTTAAGATCCAATATATCAAGCTCGCCTAGTTTCTTAAATTTCAAAAATTGGCTTTCCAGTTCCTCGCGTCGTCGGACAGTTAATAACCACTTCGGATATCTTGTGTATGAAGACGAGGAGTGCCGGAGAGAGGCAATGTAGCGTATCGGGCAAAATTGTAATTCACCTCTCCCACAAAAAGTGCATAATTCATCAAAGAATTCATTCGTTTTATTTATTAAATTCCATCAACCGTTGTACAATAAAATATTAAATAATACAAATATTGTGAAGTAATGAGTAGCAAATTTATGGTAGGTCTCCAATTTTCTGCAAGTTGTATCAAAATGAAAGACTTCTTTACTTCGATGTATTGAATCATGATCTCTTTTGTATAAGTTGGTTTCAATTTTTTTCTATTCTTTTCTCTGTGCCGTTTTAGGGATCCCTGATTTTGAGGACCTCAGGACTGAGGATGACTACTGCCAGCACTCGGCTGCCCTATACTAAAACATAATAATGAAATACCAAATATTTTGAGAAAAGAAAGTGTTAGTAGTTTTTCTATGGACTTCATGGTGTAGATGCTGGGTTTAAACTAGAGAAATTATTGAACCTACTTAACATATTCACAAATAATCTTGGTTTAAAGATGCAACTTAACGCAATAGACTATACAGTATATGCAAAAATGGTTCTACCAATTTTTGAAAATAATAATTGGTTACTGTTTTTTCGCATGAAACAGCCGCACAGTTGAAGAGACTGCCCTTCTTTGCATGAGAGCGATCTTCCTTTGCGAGGCAACGCCTTCTTCTCTTACATTGTTCCGAGTGAGAAATGTCCTTTTCGATCATTCTCATCTCTTCTCTTCGCTTCCCCTTCGGCTGATGAGTTGGAAATGGAATTCGCCTGATGAAAAGTTCGACGCCCCGCAAATCTTTTCCTTGTGCCCGGGGCCAGTGACCGTACACCGTCCCACCGCTCAACGCGTGTGGGACGAGGGAGTGTAGCAGTCACTGGCTGAAATGACTCAGGGCATCAGCTCAGGGATGTCACTGCAGAGTCTCTGACCAGGAGGTCGTACGATCGAGGCCCGACAGTGGCAGGATATTTGGTACTAGCTACATAGCTAGATCGAATTCAGTCGCTGTCTGGAGGAGAATTCTAGCGACCCGCTGCTCGGTATGTCGTGGCAGTACCCTAACCAACAAGCTACGGACCGCGCGCGATCTTTCCTTCCTCTTCCGAGTCCTTTCCTCACACCATACACACGCTTACACCTCGTATGCACCACACAAGCACACATGCCGGGAGACCAGTCGGGAGCTTACAGCTTGTCCTGACTGCGGTGTCCAAGTGACACCTGGTTGGACAAAACCCCGCAAGCCGACGTGTAGCTCGTGGCCGGATCCTGCCATCCATCCAGGGTAAGATTACCGCCACCTCCCGCGATAAAAACATGCTGTGTTTATGGATCTAATGACCCTAGCAGTTGACGTGTCCGGAAAGGCTAACCAATCACATACGGCCAAAGACAAGAAAAATAATCCGTACGAATGCGTTTCCGAATGAATCGAAAGGAAAACAAGGAGAATCATTCTGATTAGAATAGAAATACCAGCTTAGATGGCTCAGGGAATCAACTTATGTCCCTGCGGTGCCTCTGACCGGGCTGTCTCAGGGTTCCAGTTCCGGCGCTGGCACAACGTTCGACACTAACCAGATCCCCAGGTGAAAATTCAGCCGCTGTCTTGCTGCGATAGTTTTCTGATGTTTCTCCGATCAACAACAGCGGAATGCCAGTGTAGAACCCTAAAAAAAGGGCCATGGATCGCGGGCGATCGTTCCTTCGTCTTCCTAGTCCTGTCCTCATAACTTACTTACACACCCTCACACCCACTACACTACCACCCATGCCGAGAACTTAGCTCGTTCCGGCTGGGGCGGTGTCCCTGTGGTGGGAGATACCTGGTCGTGAAAATCCCGGACGTCGACCGATAGGTCAGCGGGTTCTCACTATTCAGTGGAAGAGGAACATCGCCACACTCTCTAATAAAGCATGCACTAAACGTACGGTACAAATGACCACAGCCGTTGACGCGCCCGAAAACTCGAAATAATCAATCAAGAATAGAAGTGTTCAAATCATTGACGAAAGGGAAAATAGATAAAGGCCGAGAGCTCCAAAAATAATTTGCAGCTCGTCAAGGAAAAGGAATGCATAAAGAAGTAAAAAAAAAAAAAAGAAAAGGAATTTCATCAGCAAAAGGAAATGAAAGATTTGAAAATTAATTTCAAACCCATTAACAAACGAAAATTCAAAAACTTCAGTAAGATTCAACGATTACTTTATCCGTGGATATTCTCTAGCCGCTCCATCACCTGGCGCTTCTCCCTTATATCGAAGCGTCTGTGCCATCGTTCACGGCCCCGGGTTCGCGACAAGGCCGTCTGGCGCACCAGGGCGACGGACGTTTCATGAGCTGTTTACAATTAGCAACTCATTTTCCAAAGAGAAACAAAGCGAAGATGGAAATACTGGGACACGATTTTTTATCGTTGCTGAGGCGATATATCTCTGTGCACAGAGTTTTGAAATACAATTAATCACTTCGAGGGAGAGATTTATCAAAACAAAAGAGACGCGAAACGACTTCTCTGAGAATTTAAAATCACGAATTGTGTTTAGAGCTATATTTATTGACTATTTCATAACAGAAAATAATAAATAACATTAAAAATATGATTGCTCATATAAATATTTGTATGTTAATATTGCCTTTTCGTCTCTGATGCAATGATATTTTACGAAGGTGTCAGATAAGAAAGTTAGTTTCTAGGGATTTTATCGAAGATATACAGAATAATTTATATTATATTAAAGGCTGTCCTTTATATTTCCAGGAATTTAGAAAGTTCCTCGTAGTTTCAATTGTTTTCCTCTGTTTCTAAGCCCTTAGAAACTGACTATCGTAGCCTGATGGTCTACACTTCAACATAAAAACCGACGATTTTTTATATTTTTTGGGGCGTCGCTTTCCAGGGTATTCAGTCCGTGGCATATTTACCCAGAGAAGTACAGAATCTCAAACATACATATCCAACACGTTGCAAATGGGTAGGAGTTGACTCCATAATTTCTTGAGTAAAATAACTTAACAATAATAATAATAATATAATAATAGTATTGTTTATAAACCTGCTGTAAGTCGGGGGTAGTCTAGCAGAAACAGTTGTCAAACACACAAATACAAAAATTAAAAAATAAACAATACATAAAATATAAAACTAATAATATAGAAATAAAACACAAATAAACAAATACAAAAAAAATGTGTGCGGAATTCTGAACTCCATTCCCATCCCATTCATTGCACATTCCGTCGCTACGCAATAATTTTTATGTTAAAGATCAGTTAATTCACTTGATTCATTCCTGGACTTTTGCAGACCTCTCCCCATCCTGAAAAACACCACTGCACTTCACTACTCTCTACACTTATACTGGAGAGCCCTCAAAGGCAAAACTTGCGTGCTTCTGAGAAAGTCACGAGCACCTCTGCAGGGAAACCGTTCCATTCCACAAAGCTGGATTTTCCCACATCCATTCTTTATTTTCTGCATTTTATTCTGTGCGTGTGGTCGCCCCTACTTAAGTAACAGGGATTCTCAAATTCATCAGCGATAGCTTTTGGACTAGTTCAGGAGTCGTTGCCCCTTTTTTCCTTGCGTCCTTGGCGTCAAATCTCTCTCTGTCTCTGAGAAGATGTAAGAGGGCGATGAACGAATCATTTGCTGAATGCGATCACCAACTCATCAAAGAAAGGAAAAGAAAACATTAGAGGAGAAAATATATGTGTAGACTGGTGCAACGAACTCTTTATATTCCCTGCAGAGTGTGAAGGAAAACCCCAATAAATACATACAGAAATTGTTAAAAACTGAACGTTACAATTATAATTAAAAGAACATTTCAAAGGAGAATATATATATATATATATATATATATATATATATATATATATGCGGAATTCGCATATATATATATATATGGTTCGGATTCCGCATATATATATATATATATATATATATATATATATATATATATATATATATATATATATATATATATATGCGGAATCCGAGACCGATGATGTTGTTCTGCCCTTCATCTCCCTCTTCCTCCCCTTACCTCTTCCTTTCTCCGTCTGTCCCTGTCAGCCACAGTGAAACCTAGGTGGAGCGCAGTTAGAGTAGAAATTGAATTAAAATTAAGCTGAATCTTGTGCTGCAACGCTATCTAATGTGTTTGCAACAAAATTAATAGCACATAAACCTTCTGGGCGAAAAACAACAACAAACAAAAAAAAAACACGTAGATGTGCCAACGTTCATGGAGATTCAATCGGTCAGACGGTGTGGGAGTTCACTGCTCTGGAATATATCAACACACACACTCACACACACACACACACACACACACACACACACACACACACACACATATATATATATATATATATATATATATATATATATATATATTCTATTGGAAGAAGAAATAAAATGAATCGAAATATATAATTCATTTTTCAATCGTAGAACAATATTTACATTGTTTGAGTCGTACAAAGATTGCACTGATGTTGATCTTCGTCCAAATTCGGCCTGTGGTTTCAGGTAAAGGCTCATTCCCAGAAATTGATCTGCAGAAATAGTTGTCAATATGGAACCTGCATTTGTGTAATGATGCATGCAGGAAAATAGAAAAAAGAAATAACATGCTGTAGACAGATATTGTTTAACATTTATTCAAGGTTTAATTTCAAGGTCATTTTATTCAATTTATTAAGGCCCCGTGCAAAAGAAAGGGGCATGAACAAGTTTTCGGTTATCGCTTATTATGGAAGCAATTTTCCGGTTCTCTTGTCGGCGTGTCGCCAAAATATGTTGCCGGCGTGTCACTTGCTATCTCCTCATACTGGTTCCTAGAAAGAAAAACATAAAAATTTATATACATCAATATAAGAAATGTCATTACTTTAATAATATAGTAATTTGTTCATTAAGCAAATTAATCAACGCACTAAACATAATGAAAACCATGATATTATTTATCTCGTATTTGATTGTATTCAACTGTCGTCGGTCATTATATTACCCAACTCTAAATTAATAAGAATCTATATTGCTACACAGTAATGCACCGTCCTCGTCATAAAAATCCAAGTGTTCATAACTGTACCACGCTGACAATTACTCTAGATTTTGACCAACCCAAGTGGGAATGGATTTGGCCCCAACGTCGCCGAGACCGTATTAACATCACGGGATATTGGGAAACGCGTTTAATTTTAGGTCGTGAGGGTTCTCGTGGGTGCTTCGGGTGAGGATATAATTGCACGCAATTACAGCGATCCGAGTCCAGCAGTTTCCTCCGCCCCGAGGACATCACACAGTACAGGGAAACCGGGGCAAAGAAATAAATGGCGTTTCAGAGGTTCCATTTTTTCGCAAAGCGCCTCCGTCGCCGTCCGCCGCGACCCCTCCCGCTCGGCGGTCTGTGGCTTTTACGGCCTGATAAAGCCGCCCCCCGCGAAGGCGGCATAAAGGAGAGAGAGCGCGCTCGGCGCGGTTTAGCGCTCAATTTCCGGTGTGGGGCGGCAGGCGCTGCCGGTGGCGCCGCCAGCGGCCACCACCGCCGCTGCCCGACGACGCTCTGGTGCGCGAGGGGCACGCGTTTGTACTAGTTATTACAGTTTTTGCGCAGCGTGAAGCCAGCGCTGTATCGTAGGAAGCATGTGGAAAGAGATGGGTGGGCTCTTGCGCATCGTATCCGACTGCAGCCAATGAGCTTCAGGCACCAGTTTGCGGCGCTATATTATCGATAATTTTAAAAGCAACCAGATACCAAAATTCGCGTTCGTTTCGAGGAGCACTTTACATAATTTAATTCCCCTCCTCTTCTTTTGGATACGAGTTGGTGTTGATTTTCCTCTTTTTAGGATGCAATACATCTCAGCATATTTATGTGTAAGAATAATAATTTTTAAGAACATTCCATAAGGTTCTTTTTAATATAATTTGTTTGTGTAGAAACAAATGTCGTGCTGATGTACCCGGGGACAAAATAATAATTATATGATAATGTAGTTATGTATATACATACATATCATAAACAGCTTGCTGAGCAGCTCTAGTCGAACAAACGCAAATCAAAGAGGATGTTAGCTTTATGGGACTAGCTATTTTAGCTTTAGGAGGCTGAATGGGCATTTAGCGCACACTCTGTCGCCACAGTTCGGAACTTCTATTTCGCCCAAACGCTCTTTTAAAAAACCTCTTTTCCCACTTCACCCGCTACCGGTTGAGACTTTGCTTTGCGAAAATGCTGTAATGGATGCAAACATGTGACTTGTATTGTGTACAATTCGAGTGACGTGATTGCCAAAAAATGGAATTTGTTCCCAACTGAGACGGCAGAATATCGAACTCCACCTTCCCATCAAGTTGGTGGACAGACGGAACGCGAACAAATATGTAGGACAAGGCGTTATAAACATTAAGTTAGAAGTCCACATTACCTTCAGAATTAGAAACACGTTCCTCTAATCGAAGTGTTAGAACGAACATTATGTAAAACGCTTTTAAGACTTCGAAAGTGATACATTGCAAAAACTCCCTACTATTGACGATACATTTTGATACCTGCAATGGAACTGGTTACGTCAATTTGAGAAATCGCGATTCTACAACTAAACATTGCCAAGCCAGGGAAGTATTTGGAGACACAGGCTGGAGTCCTCAGGTGGTGGAGTTTTCAAACAGATTCGAAGCCAATCTTTGCCTAACTGAGAATTCCAGAGGCCGCCTCCTCTGATCGGCCCATTCTTTGATTGTATCTGATAAATTACAGTGTGATGCCGGTTTAAGAACTTAAACCGCTTTCATTTGAGATTGTAAGTGTATGAAAAGAAATGCAGTACTTGAATGTATCTAAACAAACACTTGTGTGGTTATAAAGCTTACAAAACTATCTGCACTGTCATCAAGACTGTCGACACTGCTTGCGAAAGTGATGTTAAAGTCGGATTGTGAGAGTTAATTATACATATTTTATATTCGAAATGAGGATAGGATATGATGACGAAAGTACCTCGATAATCGCGAGTCTTAATATGAATCTCCAAAGATCGCGAGGTTCTACTTTCGAGTTCTGACGGACATTCTACACCAACAGTTCCAAACGGGCGATGCTGCTCCAGGCAACTAACATTTTCGAAAGCTTACAGGAACATAATACACACAGTTTTCAGTACAATTCATTGCCATATTACACTTTTTTTCTTAAATCGCACTTCAAATTAACAGAGAGTGGGCAAAATTAAATAATCAAATGACTACGGATAATTACTATACATAACAAATAAAAGAGTGAATCTTCCTGGTAAACTCATGTTATGTAGCGTTTCATTTCAAACACAAAATACTTACTTTACTAAAAAATTACCTTACTTCTGGAAGACAAAGCTTGGCTTGTTCACACGTGAACGTAGGGAATAAGGATCAGGACATGTGTTGTCTGTGCGATTCATAGACGCACAAGAAATATGCATTTTCATTTAGAAGACAGGTTGCGAGCTGCGAAAAATATCTCACACCCTCAATTAATGTCTGCTTCTTGCCGAACATTCAACCTGAAACAAAAAGAATGACGCTATAAGTTAACTTTCCAATAATTCTACATAGGTAAAACGGCACAAATTGTAATGAAGACCATTTCACATCTTGACGTCTACAAATACACCCGAGCACACTTATGCAATGTTGAACTGAACCAACATAAAAAGTCGGGTGCGACCGGGAAGGGGTGTGAAGACACCAACGTAGATTATAAATAGTTAATTCTAATCCTCTCGACAAGGAGAACTGTTATTCGATCGGCAGTATTATGAAATGTATTTCTAATGGTAACATTTATTAATACAGAATAGAAGTTCGCAAGTTTTGTCTACGATTCCAAAAAGACGAAAAACTACAATTAATTTATAAAATGTAATTCATCTTATGAAAACAATTTACCCACTTAGGTGGCTCAGGGCATCAACTGATGTCACTGCAGGACCTCTGACAGGGAGGTCTATGGGTTTGAGTACCGACGGTTAGCTAGGTCGAATTCAGCCGGATGGTCTGATCGGTAGTTATCCGTGGTTTCTCCGATCAACATCAGGTGAATGCTGCAGCAGTACCCTAACAAACGAGCCACGGACAGCGCGTGATCTTTCCTTGCTGTTTCTTGACCTTTCCTTACTCCTTACATACACTTACACTATCATGCACTACACTACCGCACATACAGGGAGACCGGTCGAGAGCACGGAGCTTGTCCCGGCTAAGGGAGGGGGGTACCTCATTGGTGGGAGATACCTGTTTGGGGAAAACTCACTTAAGTCTCGGATAGGTCGGCGACAGATCTCGCCATGCAGAGGGGAAGATTATCGCCACCACTAGCAATAAGAGCATATACTACACTTACGGGACTAGTGACCTTAGCAGTTGACGCACTCGACATCAGAAATCAATCAATGAACGGAACTGAAGAAAAATGAAATACTGTTTAATGATTACAATTGCGAATAGACGTTTTCAAGACGGTCTGAGATTCGTACAAGACGAACGCACTCCGGTGCCTCCCCCTTCATCTCCAATTGCCTGCGGCCGCCGGGCCGTGCCGTGGCGTGGCGTGCAGGCCGCTCGCGCGCGCTCCACTTGTGGATTTTGCGAAGCCTTTAGAAAGTGGCGGCTCTCGCGCAGGAAGTGCGGGGCTAAGTACAAGGCGCGAGGGCGAGGGCGGGCGGGAAAAGAAAAAAAAACAAAAGAAATAAACGACGCCCTGCTCGTAAACACGGCCGGCGCACACGGCCCGCGGGTCGAGCCCCCCCCCCCCCCCCCCCCCACCGCGGCTCAATAGCGCACCCCCCCCCTCCTCTGCCCCGCTGCCCGACACCGCCAACTGCACACTAAAACGGTACCGGCGATATACCCGCCGCGCAGCAAAGAACCCGCTTAATGCGGGACTCGCTGTGGAAAGCCCGGCGGCGACTTTGGTGTACCTGCAGCGTGGGTGTTCCTGGTGTCTTGAGTTTGACGGTGGACCTAGCTCGGCCGACTGCTCTGCGCCATAGGTTTCTCCGATCCACACCGGGCGAATCCCGGAGCCGTAACCTGGCAGGCGACGGACCGCGCGCGATCTTTCCTTCCTCTTCCGTGTTGTATCCTCTCCCGGGATCTACGTACTCAGCGGAGACGGGCAGATCACAGCCACCTCCCGCCATAAAAACATGCACTAAACTTACCGGATTAATGAGCGTAACAGTTGACACGTCCGAAAACATGAATCAATCAATTAACCAATCGACAGGAGTGGATTTTCGACTGAAGCTAGGTCAAATTCACTCTCTGTCTGGAGGAGAATTCTAGTGGTCGGATGCTGTGAACGATAGTTTTCCGTGGTTTCTCCGATAAATTCCAGGCGAATACTGAAGCAGTACCCACACAAATGGGCTACGGATTGCAATGTTTCCTTCCTCTTCCGTATACGATCCTCTCACCTCATTAAACACGCGAGTATTTACATACACGACCACACATTTCAAGAGACCAGTCAGGAGCTCAGAGCTTGTCCCAGTAGTAATGGGGCTGGGGAGGCATTTGCAGGGAAAATGGCAAGCCGACGTCCAGGGCCAATTTCATGTTGCATCGGAGGAGGAACACCGCCACCTCCAGGGACATAACATGCACTACATATACGGGATAATTCCAGTAGTTTACGAGCCCGGTATCACTCACGCCTAACGCGGAAGTTAAGTTCAGGTTTTTCACCTCACAGGACGTGAGGAGTCTTTAAGTGTGGAAAATAATTTTTTGTGGATTTCTAACAAAATATAGTTCAAGAATTCACATCAACAGTAAATTTGTTCAGAGAGAACAGATAATTGTTATTTTGCTATTGACACTACGCATGAAAAATGGACATAAGTGAGATTATAGCGTTATAGTAAACATTCGGCAAAAAGGAACCAAATATCAATTTTGAGAGACTGGGAGAGTATACTACATGCAACAGGAATATTTACCAGTTTTACCAATATTGGCACGAATATGCTGGTAATAATGAAGGGCTCATTAGAAAGGATTTTAATCACACGCACACACATCGGTAGCACTAATATTTGCTACAATAAGCTTTAGTATCGATTTTCATCTGCAAAGCAAATTAGTGGGGAGTAATGGATTAATCCACGTACCGATAATTGTGCAGCTGAATACGCTGGAATGGCGTCAGCTTCAGTTAGTGCTAGACGCATTGGGTGCAATGAACTTCGCAGCTCTCTCTATTGCAACGTCACTCGAGAGTAGTGTAGGGTCTCTCTCTCATGTCAAACATTGGCCAACACCCACGACTATTCGTGTGAAAGGTCTCGTAGGACCCTGCACAGACGACACGACGTGTAAGATCAAAGACGAGCTAAGAACGTTTAAGACACGGCGCAAAAGCAACCTCTGAATCACTTCTATAAAAATATTATAGTAATAGTTTTTAATAGCGTGTAATATTAAAGTATTTTAATAGTAATTCTTAAAAATAATTTACGATACTGTAAATGTACATTTTTCAAGAGGTTAGGGGAAAGTGCAGGTCGATAGGACGGAGTGTCTCCGATTTGGTTACTCTCTCTGTAACTAATATGCTAAGGCACAGTTGTCTAAATCGTTCGTCCTTGGTCATAAAAAGCTGCGTGAAAAACTATTGATACAAATACGTTTAAAAAAATGTTTCATTATAAACTTGAGTTTAATTAACGACTATCTGATGATGTAAGGGATCACTAGGGATGCAATATCACCAATGAAACATCGATGTTTCTAAATGTCGATGGTCAAAATTAAAATATCGATGTTATCAAAACATCGCTCCACAACAATCTATATTTTTAAACATAGATGTTTTTAAAACTGTAACAACAACGTCTAGTAACCATTAATATTCACGGGAGGGGGTAATTGACGGTGGTCGCGTAAATTAATTTTTAATTGAGATCTGACGAAATACAAGACATTTAACGAAAGTCGTATTTTCTGGCTGGATATATCAAAAATAATATAAACTTCATTTATGGACGAAAATCGGAATTTCGGTTTGAAAATGCACAATTTATGGACATCTTAAAATTATTGCTATGAAGGTACATTTTTCAACTATACATAATTCATAAACTACGTCAAAACATCGATGTCAAAAAAACATCGGCTTCGAAAAACATAGGTTAAATACATCGATGATTTTATAAAAACTTCGATGTTTTGAAAAGATTGACATCGATGTCACATCCCTAGTGGTTACGATTATTATTATTATACCGGAAAAGCAGCGACTTTTAAGCCTTTTATCGCTTTAGGGGCACTTGAACCCCTTTCAGTAAGTGTTCTTTTAACCCTTCCACAATACTTTAAAAGTTCCCGGCTGAAAATAGTCCAATTTATATTGTCGAGAGGAATCGAAATGAAGTATTGACTACAATTAAAGAAGTTTCAAAACTAGTTTTAGGTGCTTAACCTGCCCCTCCCTCCACCCCAAAAACACGTTTTTCGAGAATGATCGCAGAATATTCTGGAAATATCTGGAAAAAGGTAATTCCCTATCAGTAGACTGAGACATGTCGAATGACAGCTCACTCGCACTGAATGGTGGGCCGGAAGAGTTCAAACTGTGAGAAACGAACGGACACACTGTTAGTCGAGTACAATCTGCAGAATAATACTTGCAAAAAGTGAACAGAATGGTATAGTTTTTTTACGTCCCACCTTATATAAATGAGGGGTAGCATAAAATCGGAAAATCTTTATGCGCTGCGGGTCTACGATACTCGCCTTCTTATTGGTTGCGCCGTTGACGGATGCTTAATGATGCTGCAACCCTAGGAGCATCCAAACTTAGGACCGTGAAGTCGTTATTTCGGCAGCAGAATCATCAAATAAATAATTCATGCTCTCGTGATAGTGAGTAGATTCCTCCGCGTGAGACCCGATAACGTATACAAGCTAAAATATGTACCTCATTTAAAGTGTCTCTTGTTCTTATTATTTTAACTTTGTAGTCAGTTAAATCTTAATTATAAATTAATAAACACGGCCACTGTGAAAAATATATTTTGCGCCCGAATGTAAAAACGTGTTGTATTTGTATTTTTGTATTTAGCCATCATATAACTAATTAACAGGGCAATTAACCTCGGCGCCGATGGATCACGTGGTTCGTAATCGGTTACCCATCCAGGAACCCGCGATGTCTCGAATCCGCTTAACCGTCGTGACTTTAGGAAGTTAACGACTTCGGCTAGCGTCGCCGGTTTCGCGGTCGCGGCTTTTCAGTAGAACCATCTCAGCATTCGCCTGGATGACCGAGGGAATCCCCAGTCAGCATGGCCAACATGGGGATTGAATCCGGGCCTCCCCAATGCGAAGTATGAGAGCTATGCCCTGAGCCACTACGCTCGGTAAATGTAATGTGTTAGAGGTTATTAAATCACCTTAAAAAGATGAATGGTGTTTGTTCGATGGTTTAATTTTGAACGTCGATGATGCGTAAGAGGCAGATTTATTGTCCTAAAACATCCTCAAATATGATCAATAATTTGCTCTTAATATCTTTTTTAAAATGCCCCGACAGCAAGGAAAAATGACGGATTTAAAAAAAAATCAAAACTATTTCAGATGAACAACGCAATCTGTTGAAAATGTTACTGATGTAATAGAGGTTTCTTCCTTTCGTTCAAATGAACTCAGCTTGCAAACTTTTGGTTTGCACCAGGAAATCTTTGTCTTGAGTTATCTTGAAATTCGCCGACAATGGTGCTGAAAGCTTCGGAGGAATTTTACATACAACTACTGACATTACAATTTCTGAGCGATGAAATCGAATAGGCTGCTCAGGAATTCTGTAAAGAATATTCGTTGCATCTCGTAAATAGCAAGTAGCATTACAATGATATTAAAATCGATTAATACCGTGAAAAATGACGAAAAATGTTAAAAAATGACTTATTAATCGAAATCGAAGGAAAAGAAATACAATTGTCATCTAAAAATGGGCCATTTCCTTCTGTAATCGTTCGTGTTGTTCTAAAGTGGAAAAAAAAAAAAAAAAAAAAAAAAAAAAAAGACATTTCATTAAAATCCCCAACCCCTAATGATAAGCTATCGATATCGCATCACTATACCGCGATTTATATAAATGAACCCCTGGCAGGCCCATCAGCTGTTGACTGACATAGGCAGCTTAGACGTCACCATACGTAACGTCCTAGCTCCCAATTGGATGAAACCGTCAACAGCAGATACCTGCCAGGGGCAGAGTCGCGAAAATCACGGAGTAATCCCTAGCCCGTAGGCAGCTGCCTGGTGTGCTCAGGCGGAAGCTCGCCCTTGGTCGGGGGCGGAGGCGGGGGCGGTGGCGGGAGTGGAGGTGGGACGGGGACAGCGGAGGCAGAAGCAGAGGCGGGGGCGGAGGCGGGGATAGAGGCTGGGGCGTTGCGGAGGCGGGGGCAGAGGCGGGGTCGGAGGCGGGGGCAGAGGCCGGGTTGGCGGCGGCGGGGGGTCGGAGGAGGGGGGGCGGAAGCGGGTGCGGAGGCAAGGGCGGGGGCAGAGGCGGGGGCCGGGGCGGAGGCGGGGGCGCGAGCGGCCGTAGGGCACCGGGGCTCGGCGCTGCGCCGGCCGCCGCCGGAGAACGACTATGTAAACGGCGGCGGCGGCGGCGGGGACCGGTAGCGGCGTGGGGGGTCGTTGCCCCGCCGCGCCGTGCCGCCCAGCGCCCGCGGTCCACGCCCCGTATCTCGGGCGTCGCACTTCACTTGCGCTCTCCATTCCTCCTTTTTTTATCGTTCGCTTTTTTTTTCTTCTTCTAGGTGTGTGTTTGCTCATTGGGCTCACTTGAATAGGTTTCAATTTAAACTGATTGGTGTATTACGAGGGACACGTTGAATTTGGCTTTTTGTTGATGACTCCGAAATTGTGTTACGTATACATGAATGGAGGATTGTTTTTGTCATTTCTTCTTGAATACTCTCACCCAGAGAGGCATCAATGTTAAATGATAGGTATATTTTGAAGAAGTGGAAGTGTTTTTTTTTCTTTTTGCGGGTAATCCGAATATTTCTACTTTACGTGCGTGTGAGTGTGCAGTTCCCGATCACATGCTTTTGATGTCTTGTTAATTTTTATCGTCGCTTTTTACTGTGTCTTTGCTTATTGTTCTCACACGAGTAGCTTTCAATTTCAACTGATTGGTATATTACGGGGGAAAGGTTGAATACGGTTTTTGATGATCACTCTTTTTGCGAACAAAATGGCTAATTTGACTGTGTGTGTGTGTGTGTGTGTGTGTGTGTGAGAGAGAGAGAGAGAGAGAGAGAGAGAGAGAGAGAGAGAGAGAGAGAGAGAGAGAGAGAGAGCACCTCACGTTCTCGGTCCTTGTTTTTTATCGTTACTATTGTCAGTTTTTTGTGTTTCCTCATTGTCCTCTCGCATTGGGTTCTTTTTAAACTGCTAGGTATACGACGAGGGCGATTTTTTCTTTACGCTGATCAGTCCTCAGTGATTTTACAGGTATGTGTCCTATATTTTTCATTCCTTCTTTAATACACTACTCACGCCAAAAAGGCATCAATGTAAAAATATTATTGTTTAGTGAAGACGATGTTTGACTAGTTTTATGTTCAAGTCATTTTTAAATTGTTTCATAACTATATCTCTTTGAGTGAAATTTCGCATAGGGCATAGGAGGAGCATTTTTTTTACAAGCTGAAATGTTAGTAGAGCACCATGTTTGGAATTTTCCACTCCATTAGGTTCACACTTTCGGGACAATTTATGACTATATTAATAACACATAATTTATTATTGCAATTTATAGCATACACCATTTATTGCATCAACGTCGCTTCTTTCATTAATGAAGATTGCTCTGTTACCTGAGAGATACCACGATGATTGGGGAGGTACAGAAAGATCTCTGCAATCTAATACTCCGCCTCAGCGATGAAAATAATGGGTCCATCTTTAATACTGAGACATCCTCAGGGGCAGAAGATATTTGTTCTCTGTGCGAACCTCCGAAACGTTCAGGTCATTCGGAATGGAAAAAACATCCCTGTATGGTTTCCAACCCCAGTCGCCGAACACAAAAAGCCACTTACATCGCCTAATGAAATGGGGCGGCTCCGTTACATCGTTTAACACGCCTATTTCTGTGGATATTCTGTTTTAAAATATAATTTATTGCAAACAAACATTTTCTATTTGACTTATTATGTAAGAATGTAAGTAAACGCTTAAAATTTCAATGAATTTGATAGAAAATATCTTGCAGAGTAGGCAAAAATTCGAATCGAGTTCGACTCCAACACAAGAAGCTGACAACCAATTAGGAATGGGTTTTCATTCGTAGGAGAAGATGCGGTGAAGAAGAAGAAGTGGTTGGTTCGCGAAATTCAGCCCAGAATAAATTTTTGAATCACGAAATGTCAAAATTTCAAAAGGTCCTACCTTTTACTTTCTCGTATAAGTACATATATACGGAGTAATATACATAGTACACAGAAAGTTATGTAATGTTTGAATTTGACACATAGTAATTTCGATTTACATCTTTGTTTTGTTTTTACAATCGTGAGCCTCTGTGAACACCTGAGTTAATATACAATCTAATTTCCGTTTTGATCTTGATCATCTGCCGTACATCCTACAAGCATCGTGAAGCAGATCAAATTAGTCTTCATTTTAGTTTTTGAGAATATTTTACTTAATCTGAATTCCGACTTCATTCCAGTATCTTCATAATGACTTATAGTTGGTCTTCGATGATTAATTGCTTTTTATCGGAGCTATCGCCACAACTAGTATTTTTGGCATCTTTTCTGAAATTTAGTTTATTTGTATGCTGTTCAAATTACAGAACAGTAGACAATGCAGTTTACAATTTTTACAGAACACGAGTGAAGAAACCACCATATAATAATACTACTAGACTTTTGTTTCATCTGCCGGTGACTTCTATACCATACGAAAAGAGCGGTATGGCAAAGGAAGACCGGCCCTAAGGATGGGAATAGAGACAGGGTGGGGAAATAAGGCCCATGAGTATTGCTCCGGCATTAGTCAGGAAGTGGGTCAGAAGCGACCTATCAGAGTAGTTGGCCTCTATAATTTTCAACCAGGTAATTGTCGGCTGCGGTCAACCTTTTTTAGTTTCTAAATGCTAACAATAGTTTCTTTTTGTTGCAGGTGAGTAACACATTTTGGAGTCATGGAACCCGAGAATTACGAACACGAGGATAGAATGCATAAAACATCTACAACCAAGCAAGTTCCGGGGAAACCTCCCCCATCATCAGAGGTACATTATTCTTGATTTTGTAGTATACGAATCTGGGCTGAAACTGTTACAATACACAGCTACCCATTTTCGTTGTGCAGTTGACGTTAATGAGCTCATTCCCTTTCGTCTGAGCTTTCCTTCCTTTTTTGGTTTCTGTGACGAATGACTCCCGTTTTAACTTTCCCTCCCCTTCCCCCATCGATCGCGCACAGTGACACGCCCCCCACCCCCACCCCCCGCGCGACGGAAGCCGAGTGAACGGCGCCTTGCGGTGCAGCGATCGGTTCTTGGTGATTCGTTCCCGTCGGGCTGTTGTCGCGGGGGGGGGGGGGGGAGTCACCCACTGGCCGCACCGTCGGTGGCCCGGGACACTATCGGGCACGGAAGCTCACCGGAAGAAATGTTTCCAACAACAAGTTTTAAAAAAATCGTGTAAAATAAAGACGTGACGTCTTGAAAATTATGCGCAAGTAGTGGCAAACGTCACTTCAACAAATCTGTATTTTATGAATTGCTTCCTTTCCATGCGGGTGTGGGAACGTAAGGAACTGTAATACGTTGTCTATGGATCATACATACGTATTTCGTTTCCACCTAGCGCTCAAAACACTTGACGGTTGATGATTGGGTACTATCAGAATTACTTTGAATTTCCCCATGAGTGTCCTATGCTGCATTGCCTCAAAAAAGTTTGGCGAGAATATCAATAGTTATTTATACACCAAGGGCGTTATAGAGGTTCTAATGATGATGCGACACGAAGGCCTAAAGGATTTTTGTCGCCCGTGATCATTACAACTAGTTAGCGCCCGCGGTACATACACGATTTTATTTACCTTTTTTTATTCAGATTTACTTATTTACTAATTAACTAGTTAACGTGACTCGATTAGTCATTTCATAGTTCCCTCCGTAAGAGAACATGTAGCAATATTTAACTGTTTTCATATTTCCCTCGATACTACACATTTCTGTGTCCGGTCGATCCAGATAAGTTATGCAGTGAATATCCAATCGAAGGCAATAACAAGCAATAATGTATCAGTGAAAAATAAAATATGTTTATTATAAAACGCACATTTATATGAAGTGAGTTAAATAGGCGCAACCTATTTTTTAAGAATCTAAACGTACACAGCAGCTCTACAAAACAATTTTCTTCTTAACTATAGTTCTTCTTTGCAAGTGTTATGCCTTTTCTATAGAATTATTCCTATCGGCGATTTGAACCTCTACATGTCGAAAGGTAGACAGCTTTGAACTTTTCCTGTTCCACTTTAGATTCGAAACTTCGAGGTTCCACGACACGTATTAACATTTCTTCAGGTCACAAGTAGTAGTAGTAGAAGTATAAAGTGATTTGATTACTGAGCAAAAAGCTTACGATTTCTTCGATACATAGCGCGATCGTTGCAGAACAAGTACAAGAACGCCGTTAACATTTCCGACGAGGAAAAGTCCGCCACATGGCCGTATCATGGAGCAGTGCGGGGCGAGCGTGGAGGGCGTGGAGAAAGGAGCAGTTAAGACGAAGCTAGATCTGTTCGGTAGTCCACCTACAAGATTCTGCATCTGACAAGCTGCGTCCTGCCTTTCTCAGAGGCCGTTTGCGGCAGCAAGAAGCGACCCCAAACCGATAGATTACGCATCGAAGAAAATGTTAGGTTTATCGGCCAGGCGACCACCCTGGAATGATTACACACACACACACCTCTGTTGGACTGCATGCCTTCGGAGGCGCAAAACCTTTACGAGATCCACGACTTGGAGATCGGGTGATAATGCAACTCCTGCCACCTGCTTACCGCAGTGGAAATAGAATCTTTGAGTTCGTGAACGGCCCAAGTGTTCGCGAAATCGTTGACGTTGTCAGGCAACAAAATTTAAGTAACATCTTTGTCAGAATTAGTATGTTCACCTAATCAGTGAAGTGAAAACAAAAGGAAGGATGAAATTACTACAGCGACTATAGTAAATCAAAACCAATTTCCCTACCGATATTGATCAATTGAAATCACGTTTAGGCAAACAAATTGCGGAATCGGTTTCTAACACATTGCTATCGTGGCGTACTGTGTACATCACTACCATTAAACGTTAACGGTTTGTTTCAGTGATCCAAAGTCTCATGCGATTTCGATGACCATGCATTTTTCAGAATGTTTACGTACTTTATTTATTCAGTATTTTAGTTTATGTTTTTGTATATTTCAATTTTTGAATTCAGAAACTGTTTTTATCTTTATCATAAAACCTCGTTTCAGGAGTTAATTTAGTTGTCACATGATTTCTATTAGGCGTGCGCACAAAGTGGAGGGCTAGGGCTGCACGGCAGTCTTGTCTCCCTGAACAATTTAAAGGGAACCCGTCGCGTTTCGAAATAACACATTTTCTTTTCTTAAATATGACCAAATTTGGTTAAATACGGTCTATACAATTTCACTCCTCAAGGTATTTGGCAACCGTGTAAATTGTTGAACCTCAAATGAGATGTACGAATGTATATTAACTGTGTAAAGGAAGTTACAATTTTCATTATTCTTGCTGAAACGTTTAAACATTTAATGGAAAAATTGTCGTATAAATTAAAATGTCAAGGGAAAGGGGGGGGGAGAAATGTGATTGCCCCATTCCCCTTTTTGCTTTCGACCACACACGCTCATGGGTATGATGACATTAAGAAGAGGCATCAATTCAAGCTCGTATAGATAAAATCAATTTCTGAGGTTCGACATTGTCGATGTTCTGTGCCTTGGTGACGCAGGTCTTGTTCCGTCGTTCACATACGCGGACGCATCAGTGAAGAGTATATAACACCGTGACACACTTGGAACCCATTTTGGTGGCTCAGCGTATACGCGAACTCTTAACATTACGATCCAGTTTTATCGTAAAAAGATAATCCACTAGAACGTATCGTGTGTGATCACGTGCCTCATACAATACACACCGCAAGTCACGTGATCACGAAATGGACCGTAGTCCAACTGTGGTAAATGGAATTTGGACCAACTGGGCACCAGTGTGTGCTCGCAACTCGTTCCTATTGAATGGACAGCACTAGACGAATAAATGTAAAAAAGATATTAAGGGCATCTAGCTTTAGAAGTACACTATGCCATCACAATTCGCAACTACGACTTTCATTTATTTTATTCTTTAGAACGAAACGTTGCGCACGAATGGCTCTTGACCCTTCGATCGACACAAGTCACGTGACTGTCTCTACTAGGCATCATCGTTTTACGATACTCGGTGTATAAAACTCTCTAGTATCGATGAATCAATTGCTTGTTCTGTCACGGCTCTATAGAAAACGTACTGAATCGCGTATCGCAATGCTCCCCCCCCCTAGCGAAATGACTCATCCAGGGGCGCGTTTCACTGCGGGGCGCGGGCGGTGGCCGAGGGGCGGTGGGCGGAGTCGTCACGGCCAATCGACTCCCGCGCCCCTCGCCCCGCCCCGCCCCGCCCCGCCACGCAACCACCCGGCTTCCGGAAATAAAGCGCCCCCCTCCCTCCTCCTTCTTTTCCTTGCCCCCCTACTCCGCCCACGCCCTCCACCGGCTGAAAAAGCTCGGCGGCAATACAGTTGCTTCGGTAGCGTCGTTCACTGGGAAGTTCGAAGGTTCGAACCCAGGCGGTGCAGTATTTCCAATAATAGGTGTCCCGGCTTAGGTGGCACACGACATCCATTTCTATTACACTCCCGATGATATTCGACATTAGCTTCATACTATCCACATCCACTTCAGGGGCTGTCTGGAGGAGAATTCTAGGGCGAGCTGCTTTGATCAGAAATTTCCGTGGTTCGGTGGAAAATGTCAAGTAGCGTTTTTCGGGTTGCGTAGCGCGAAGTAAATAAAATACTGGGTTCACTCAAGTAAACACAAAACTAGGGTGTTGAATCAACATGGCTGCCGTCTCACATACTATGAATAATTCCCTTACTCCATACTACTTCTTAGTTTCCATGAATTCGTATTAAAAATAGGCCCATTGTACGTAACTTGCATGCAAGAGTCTTCAAAGTAACTCTTTTCAAGTTCCTTTTTCATTCCCTTGCAACAAATTCACTTTCTCTACTAGTTACGTGCAGAATATTTCCGCAAATATCACAATATATGTTCCGTATCTACATACAGGAATATTGATATGTCGAGACACACGTCTGACTCAATAAGATGACAAACATTTATAAAACTCAAAGTTTGAAAACAACGACCTAAGTGGAGTAGACAGTTTCGGCGATATTCGCTCTTCATGGAACAAACGGTTCGAATCTCGTGCAAGGCGAGGGTGTTTCGATTTTGCTACAAACAAATTGAAAGCAATGGCAAATTAAAATCCTTCCTTTCATTTCCCTCCATACCGTCATTCATTAACGTCCAGTGGAGTAAGGCAATAGGGCAGCCGAAAGGTTGAACACTACAACACATTTACCCGAAATTCCCCGCTTTATTTTGCTTCCGGAATATCGTAGAAGAGTTCAAACGATTTTTACTTTCTCGCTACGGAGTAGAGAAAAAGTTAGGTAATGCTGCGCGAAAAACCCGCGAATTTTAGACAGAAACACTCTAATTCCAGGGCCCTGGTTACGAAAAAGTGGATAAATCCAGTTGCTAAATTTAGAAAAAAATATCCTCAAACACGTGGTGTAGCCAGAACCGATGTTTTGGGGGTCCTTGGTATCGAAAATAGAAAGACGGCAAAACGTCTGTCAGCCCATCCGTCTACGAACAACGCTAGCTGATAAACCGTTCAAGAGATTTTCTCCAAAATTGATATTCGTCCAACGACCTGGCTCATGTCACGGCCCCTCAAATTTGAAATCAATGTTTTAATTTTGGGGGGTACTTTACACGAAGCCCATGTGACATTATCCAAATTTTCATAAAAATTCCTCATTTTTGATTAAATTTTGTAGATGGATAATGTGGAGAACGATTAAGAGAATGGTGTAGGTTCGATAAAAACCCAATTTTTTCTAAAATTTCACGCGTTCTAAATTTTTTCGGAGCCTTCCCACAAATAAAATATTAATGAAAGAGACTTTTTCACTAAATGAAATTTGTTTCTTAAATATAGATTTTGAAATGAGGTCACGTAGAATTTTTCGAAAATTTGAGTATTTCCCTCTATATTTAGCGAGAAAATAGGGCGAGAAAGTGCATGCTGTGTTAGCACCACTAGTTTTTCCGAGTGCTTCCGCCTCCTCAAGGTTTGCCGGTCCTCGAATTCGAGGACGAACCTTCGGCGCCGCGTCATAATAGCCATGCCGGGCCGTGCCGGCGATTATGAAACTTTGTTCCAGGGCGCGGTGGGCTGGGTCAACGACCTGGATGAACTCAACGAAATGGAAAGTCGCGTTCACACATCCCTTGCATTGTAAATAACGTTTTTAGACGACCACTAGTAAAAGCGAAAGTTCAATTTCCAGCGCTAGTACTAGTGCTAGACGTCAGACGATGCTCAAATGTTCACATTAAACTGTGAATGCAACAAAGAAATCAAATTACTTTCGCCTGGCCGCATTAGTTAATACCTATCATAATGAAAGGGTACAGAATTAAGCAATTTGTTTATTTGAATTTTTTTAAAGTAAATAATCATGTCTAGATTATAGTGTATTACACATATGTTAAAAGAGATTTTAGTTTACTCGTAGAATTGCACATCACGGTTTCGTGTCGCAACCTTTCCTTCTCACAAAATAAAGTACCATTTTTACCACTCTTATCAATAAAAATTTGTAAACTCATATCTAACTTGGCATTTTATGAACATGCATTTTTTTGTGGCGTCTTTGCCGGGGCAAATAAATACAGACGTGAACGGCTTGTAAATATTTAGCATTTAATAGAAGAAAGATACTCCAACACCAAAACACTATATACAATATTTACAATTGAAGTTAACCGTTACAAGAAGGAACTTCCCTGGTTACCACCACCGCTGGCCCGATAATTAATTACCATCCCCGGTGTGATGCACCAGTACCTTACGCGAACATACATGTGAGTATGCCGCACCTGCTGTCACGACGTAGCACGCCGGCTTCGATTCCCCGCCTCGGTAGCCTATGCATTACCATGCAACGCCGCGCACAACCCTCACGACGCCCTACCGACACGCTCACCTGAAGACTCACAAGAATAGAAGACTGCTTTCAAGTCGGATTCTGCTTATATAGCCTGTGGCAGGCTTGACGGAAGCGCGTCACCCGCAGTGACCGCCGGGGTTTCCAAACCTGCACCCACGACCCGCATTCCTATGTGCAGCCCCGCGTCACTTCCGCCAGGGCTGTCCACATGGCTACTATAGTGCGTTTGTACTGGCGACAGATATGACGCCACAAACTCCTCTATACCCCCCCCCGGGAATTTTCGTCGCAGTTGCAATCAACACAGAAGGAAAATTCCACAAGTGTGAAAGTCCTAGGCCGATCGGCTCACATTATATACAACTGCGCCTGACCTGGCTAATTACACAGATAAGGAAACAAACAGAGAATGCCCTACTAACCTACCCCATTGACATATTTTTACTCTACATTGTACATTGTACTTGAAATATTATGGATCTTGCCGTACGGTCGGTCCCTCTTATGCATTGTTACGAATTTCCAGCCTGGTGTGGTAACCTCTAATAACCATAGTATGTTCCTTTCCCTTTTACAACCAAATTCTTAAATTAAATTAATTTTGTACAATACACTCACTACCAAAATGACACATACAATATCACCAATATAGCCACAAACATTAGATCAAAACATTCAAAATCATATACAGTTCTATACACACAAACTGACATACTGAATGACAAAACCCTATACATTGATAAATGCACAAAAAAAAAACAACAATAAACTAACATTTATCCTGTTTTACATTTAAAACCACATACAGTGATACACTTAAAATGAAACAAATAAACAATTTTTACATTTCTCTCTTGAAGGATTGTACAAAGTTTTTCTTCTTGCCAGAATGAATATAAATGAATACAAAAGTTCATGATATTTGCTGGAAACTATTCTTTCGTAGGTTTCTTGGGAAAAGTTTACTCACTCTCGACACAACACAACAAACATCACATTCACTTATACATCATTCTTCTTGCACTATTTGTTTTGCACTGTGTTCCAGTGTTTTCGGCGCACACGTATCGGCATTGCCGGGTGCAGTGTGCCCCTCTGCAACTTCGGACACTGTCTGGCGCTCATTTTCAAACACCCTACTGAGAATGTCAGCATTTACATTTAATATCCCTTTCCTATGGCTTATGATAATGTTGTAATGCTGAATCGCCAGCGACCACCTAAGCAATCTAGGATTATTCCCAGCATTCTGTTGTAACCAGACTAACGGGTTATGATCCGTTTCTATCTTTAGCAAAACATTACCGTCTAAATAGTAACGCAACTTCCCTAAACCCCAAATTAAAGCAGCACACTCTTTCTCCGTGGTGCTCCATTTTAATTCCCCGTCTGAGAATTTCTTACTGAGAAAAAGAATCGGATTTTCATTTCCTTCCTGATCTAACTGTGATAACACAATGGCTGCTCCCCTAAGTGCCGCATCACATTGCAGTAAAAATGGCTTACTAAAATCAGGTGCATGTGTGACTGCCCCCTGACACAGTGCGTCGCGAAGCTGTATAAACGAGTTTTCGCACTCTTCCGACCACCGGATTTTGCCTTGCCTATGTGTTCCCCTCAATAGATCAGTGAGCGCCGCTGATTTCTCCGAGAAATTTCTGATGAACCGTTTATAATATGATATCAGACCTATAAATTTACGGATTTCCTTTTTTGTCGTAGGCCGTGGATATTCCTTTATTACTTGCACTTTGGCTTCATTTGGTCTCATCAGACCACTACCAATCTCGTATCCTAAGAACGTAACCGATTTCCTAGCGAACTTACATTTCGCCGGTTGCACGCGTAAATTGGCCTCACGTAACTTTTGGAATACGATTCTGAGATGTTTGCAGTGATCATCCCAGTTGTCGCTAAAGATTGCAATGTCATCCATATATGGGACGGCGAACTCCGCGCAATCTTTCAGTAATGCCTCCATAAGCTTACTGCAAACATATGGTGCATTTTTGATGCCGAAAGGCATCCTGAGGGGTTTATAAGACCCGAATTTCGTCGTAAAGGTGGCATACCGTTGTGCGCGCTCGCTCATTTGGATCTGCCAAAATCCTTTACATAAGTCAGTTGTGGTTATGATTTTGGCCCTCGCAACTGTTTCAATTCGCTCGGCTAAACTTGGAAGCGGAAAATATTCCGTACGAATAACCTGATTTAACTTGCGGTAGTCAATACATGGCCTGGGTTTTTTTCCGGGTGCTTCCACCAAAATCATAGGGGATGTGAAATCCGAATCTGAAGGCTCGATGATACCATCCCTTAGCATTTTCGCGATTTCTTCCTGGAGGATTTTAGTTTGGCGATGAGACGTACGATACGGAGCGCTCCTCACCCTAGCATTTTCGTCCAGCAATTCAATGTCCATCTGAACGTTCTTTGTGAGCCCGGGCCTATCAGAAAAGATGTCTCTAAACTCAATTACAAGTTCTCTCAGCCTTTCACTTCCTTCCGGCTCCATTTCTGTGCCTGCGAGCATTGCCTCTACATCGAATTCCTCCGGTTCTAATTTTAAGGCGTATTTCTCTATTCCGTCCTCCATAAAATCACCTATCTGTTCTTGATTGACAATAAAATTAACATACTCAGTCCTTTGTACGTATGCTTTGATCATATTGACATGATATACCTTGCCTGTGCTTTTGTTCGGCATTTGAATGACGTAATTCGTGTCAGACACCTTCTCTACTATCTCTCCCGGTCCTATCCATTGCACAGATAATTTACGTACCTTGTTCGGAGCAAACACTAATACTTTGTCTCCTACATTAAATGTGCGTATCACTGCTTTCTTATCATACCAGGTTTTCCTTTTCACCTGAAGTGCCGATAGTTTTTCATGAGCTGCATCTCTAATTACCTTCAATCTATTCGCCAGACGAAATATATATTCCGTTACCTCGCTACTTTCCGGCTCTATTCCAGAGAGATTCTCGTAGAGCAACGTAATAGGAGTCCTTAAATTCCTACCAAATACCAATTCTGCGGGCGAGAATCCACAACTTTCGTGAAAACTTGTTCTTAAAGCGAACAATATGGCCGGGATCTGTTTTTCCCAGTCAGTTCCAGCTTCCAGACACAGAACTTTGAACAGCCTATTTATTGTACTGTGTACACGCTCAACCGGATTGGTCTGCGGATGATAAACCGAACTATGGATCAATTTAATCCCAAATTTATTTGCAAATTCTGCCATCAGCGTGCTTCTGAAGCACGGGCCTTGATCTGTTTGAATTTCCCGTGGGAAACCGGTTCTGCTGAACAACTGCAAAAGCGCATCAATTACAGTTGGAGTTTGAAGGTCTGGAATCGGTATTGCTTCGGGGTACCTAGACGCAACACAGATAGCAGTAAGTACATGGACATTTCCGGTACTGCTTCTCTGAAACGGGCCTATCGTATCTAAATTTAATCGCGAAAAGACCTCTCTTATAGTGGGGGACCAATACTAAAGGTGCCTTCTTCCGATCACCACTATGACCTACGCGCTGGCAGCTGTCGCATGAACGCACAAATTGCTCCATCTCTTTAAAACAATTTGGCCAGAAGAAGTGCTTAGACAAATTGTTCTTCGATTTAGCGATTCCTAGGTGAGCACTGACAACTTCATGACAAATCCTTAATATAGGCCCACGAAATTTACCGGGCACAACTAACATTTCGTAAATGTCGCCTTTTTTGCTCTTCCGCTTCTTATATAATAATGAATTCCTAACAAAATAGGTATCTCTTTCCGATTCTGCTTTTACATCCTTATACTTTTCAAACAAAGTATTTACACTCTCATCTTCCTTCTGCGCCGCGCTGAATTCTTCCGTATTTACCTTCAACATTTCCGCGATCGGCACTGCCAATTCTAATTCTTCTCCGTCTGTTACTAGACAGAATTCCGGGAATTCCTCCGACGGCTCATGCTCGTCTTCGCCCGGGTTTTCTGTCCGGTCGCCCTCCGCCTCCGGCAATTTTACCTGCGAGTTCCCCGAATCATCTGCTTTTGTTCTGCCTTCTGCCGCAGCCTTACTGCGCGTCATAACCATGTTCACAGTTTGTTCTTCTACAAGGCCCTGCTTAATATCCTGCAGAAGTTGATACGTTCTGTTACTTAATAGATAATAACTAAGTTGATTTTCCTTCGGCACTATAGCGGCCTAGTGATTACATTACCTAATTCTGAATTTAGGCGAATTTCCGCCACCGGCAAATTAATGGCAGTCGAATGAAGCGGCTGTTTGATCCAGACCGATTCGCCGTATAATCACGATCTGTGACTAAATTTGCGGATACAAGATCAAATGACGCGCCCGTGTCTCTTAAGATCTCAGTCGGCTGCTCATTCACGGTCCCTGTCACAATGTGCTGCCTCAAGAACTCCCTTGCCTCGGGTTCACACACGTGATTTACTTGATTGCCCTGTTTCCGCGGACAATTCTTAACCAAGTGCGTTGTTGACTGACATTCGTAACACTTGCGGACATAAGGTGCCTCGAATTCCTTCTTCGCGCTATGTTTCTCTAATCCATTAGGTACTTCCTGCCGACTTGGGGGCCACGTGAGGAGCAACAGGTGCCCTGTTGTTTCCTTGTTCTTTCCGGAATGTTCTTTCGGCCGGAAAGATGGTAACTGTGGCTTCTTCCACCCTTGCCGCGCATTCTCGTACGCATCTAATCTTTTCGCGAATTCAAGCGGATTCGCAAATTCGGCCCATTTATCCACAAAATGTTCCCGCATATCCCCTGGAACCTTATGCTTCATTTGATCGGCTACGATCAAATTCAATAAACCCTCGAATGTGTTTATTTTAAGTCCCGCTACCCACTCTCTGGCATAGTTTAACAATTCCCCTCGCGAATATGCTCCAAGTCGCTCCGTTCTTGCTATGTTTCCTAAACAACTGCCGGAATTTCTCGGCATCAAACCGGTACAGTTCTAATAATTTCAATTTCAGCTCCGCATAATCTAACGCTTCTTCCTGTTCGTCTAAAGTAAGCCATGTGTTAACATTATGCGGAAGTAATCCGATTAAATTCACAACCCAATCTTCTTCGCAGATTTTCAATTGCCTGCACTGGCTTTCAAACGCGCTCAGATAAGACGTGATATCGTCCTGCTCTCCTTTAAACCTACCAATTATTTGGCCTATTCTAATATATTCTCTCGCGTGTTCCGAGCGCGCTTCCGAACGAATCTCCGAATTTGTTTCGCCCGTCCGGGCATTCTGCACTCTCGCAAGTTCTAACTGATATTGCCTTTCTTCTAATATTCTCCTATCCTCCCTATCTCTTTCTTGTAATATTCTCCTATCCTCCTCTTCTACTTTCTTATCTCTTTCGTACTGTTGCCCCAATTCCTCCGTTAATTCAACGGAATAATCCTCATGCTCTACTATTAGTTTCTTTAAAATCGGATTCGTTTCCGATCCATCCAATTCTATTCCTAAATCCCTGGCGATTCGGATCATTCCCTCCTTTCGAAATCTCAGTAAATGCGCCATTGCTTTCAAACAGTGCCCTACGTTGCAAAAGAACACACTTACCCTTATCTTCCACTGCTTGCACGTGGCTGCTTCTGCTGCTTATGCGTGCACGTTCGGCGCTGCGGATGTCGTGATGAGATGGATGGATTGGCTGCAACTCGTCCTTCCTTCCCGTCCTTCCTTCCTTCCCGTCCTTCTGCTTGAAGTTTCGCCCCGCCGATGTACTCGCACGTTTTCGTTCGCGTTTTACTTGTTTCGCGCACTATGAATATATTTACGTCGAAACTGTTCCCTGGCTGAGCTTTGCTCGCTCGCCCACTATTTAAACTTTCTCCGGCGGATACCTGCGGCCAAATATACTTTCACTTTCGCGTACACGATCGTTGTTCTGGATGCCTGTCCCGCTGGTACTAAGCGCCCTACCTGCTGGGTGTTTTGTTCGTTTCTATAGCTGTTGCTACACTGCCGACCGAACCTTGAACGTGAAACGCAGAATTCTATTCTCCTACGCTCACTAATTACCCATGGACGGATGAAGCCCCTTACTGGCGTAATTATTCAACCTGCCGTTCCTGGCGTGCTTCCGTGTGATGCTGCCTACCACAGACAAACACCGCACATACACAACTGCGTGGTCGTTTACTAACCATAAACTGCGTACTTGAACCGCTACATACACTACACTTGCGTGGTAGTTCCAGAACTGCTGCCTACACTATACTACGTGGTAGTTCTTGAACTGCTGCCACCATTTTACACCTACGTGGGTATTTCGTGATCCGCTGCATACACTACACGTGCGTGGTAGTTCGTTAACCGCTGGCACTATTCTACGTGCGTGGTAGTTCTTTAACCGCTGCTTACCCTACACGTGCGTGGTAGTTCGTTAACCGCTGCCACCATTCTATTCCTCCTACGTCTGTGGCGTCTTTGCCGGGGCAAAATAAATACAGACGTGAACGGCTTGTAATATTTAGCATTTAATAGAAGAAAGATACTCCAACACCAAAACACTATATACAATATTTACAATTGAAGTTAACCGTTACAAGAAGGAACTTCCCTGGTTACCACCACCGCTGGCCCGATAATTAATTACCATCCCCGGTGTGATGCACCAGTACCTTACGCGAACATACATGTGAGTATGCCGCACCTGCTGTCACGACGTAGCACGCCGGCTTCGATTCCCCGCCTCGGTAGCCTATGCATTACCATGCAACGCCGCGCACAACCCTCACGACGCCCTACCGACACGCTCACCTGAAGACTCACAAGAATAGAAGACTGCTTTCAAGTCGGATTCTGCTTATATAGCCTGTGGCAGGCTTGACGGAAGCGCGTCACCCGCAGTGACCGCCGGGGTTTCCAAACCTGCACCCACGACCCGCATTCCTATGTGCAGCCCCCGCGTCACTTCCGCCAGGGCTGTCCACATGGCTACTATAGTGCGTTTGTACTGGCGACAGATATGACGCCACACTATCATAATGAAAGGTACAGAATTAAGCAATTTGTTTATTTGAATTTTTTTAAGTAAATAATCATGTCTAGATTATAGTGTATTACACATATGTTAAAAGAGATTTTAGTTTACTCGTAGAATTGCACATCACGGTTTCGTGTCGCAACCTTTCCTTCTCACAAAATAAAGTACCATTTTTACCACTCTTATCAAATAAAAATTTGTAAACTCATATCTAACTTGGCATTTTATGAACATGCATTTTCCTAACTACTAACTTCCGTACCTACATTAACTTTACGAACCTGCTTTTCACTAACCTCCGTAGTGGGTAACGTAAACAAGTAACTCTAGAATTACACACACACACACGTTTTCTTGAGATCTGGAAACTCTACTGTGCCTACTTAAACAAAATAATTGAATTATGTATAAAGGATAGAAATGTGCATTGTTGCCAGGATATAATAGCGAGGAATTCTCGTTCCCCGTGTAATAGAAACTATCAGCACCGACAAACCGGCTACAGATTTCATTTCATAATTCTCCCATGCAAATAACAAAAACTCCCCCTTCTCTCGCATCTGGAGACAAGAAAGCACAAAAAAACGTGCGGGGATTTTATGTTACGCGTTACTACTTTTTCAACCACTGCCATCTACACATGCACTTTCCTGTCACTTTGAATGGCCGGTGTTAATTGAATGAAAATTAAACTCACATTCACACATTATTTGGATGTTGCGTATACAGTCACCTCTAAATTTGCATGATCTTACGTTTTAGATAGAAAGATTGAATGTTTACCGTTTCCGGGAGCGTCGACTTCTATGGTAATTTGCCCCGTTGTTGCAGTGCATGTTATATACAGAGAGCTGCGGTGTTCTTTACCCGCTGGAACGTAAGATCCGGGGTCGACGTGGTACTCGTACACATCGCCCAGCGCAGATTTCCCCTTCCAGATATCTCCTCCAGCAGGGCAGCGCCCCAACCGGGAGAAGCCCCAAATGCGTGTTTCCGAATGGTATACCCGTAAGTGTAAGGGCGCGGCGATGGTGTAACGGTTAGCGTCCCGGACTGTTGTACCCAAGTTGGCGGGTTCAAACCCGATCGAAGCCGTGGATTTTTCAGGGCGAAAAAATCCTTCGTACGCCTTCCTTCGGAGGGGAAGTAAAGCCGGCCGTCCCATGTTAGTAGATTTACTTGCATGTAAAAGATCCTCAAGCCTAAATGACGCCTCTGAGCTAAATTCAAATCGCCTGTTTCTCGCCCAAGAAATACCTCCTTTCTCTGCTAGTTGGTGAAAGGAGCGTAGCGAAATTTACGTGGTCAGACGGAAGAGCAGGCCTCATGGCCTGAGTCTCGCCACGTAAAATAAGACTTCAATTCAATTCAATAGACATACGCTAAGTGTGGTAGAGACGTTCATGTAACGAGCTGCATCCGGAGAAAAGAAGCAGCGTGGGACAACAGGCAATCCACGGGGACACTTTCAAACTAAAGCGACCACACCTCAAAACATAAGCAGTTTCAGACGTATTTATCCATACAAACAAAAGACTTACTCCCATTAATTTGAATCAGTTTTCACAATTTGTTTTATATTGAGAATAACAAAAACTCGGGGCCCAAAAATTTTGGGGCCTAGGACAAGTTGTCTAGCTGCATCCTTCCTTCTGGACGCATCTACTCGTATATGTATGTATGAGTGTGTACGTATATTGGTGTAAGGAAAGAGAGAACTAGAATGAGGAAGGAAGGTAAGGCGCGGTCCGTGCCCAACTTGTTAAGGAATAGCTCCGACATTAGCTAGGTATCATTACCGACAGTACCTTGATAGGAGAAACTACGGAAATCTACAGGTCACAGCAGCCGTACGCTAGAATTTAACCCCAGGCAGTGGTACTTAATTCGATACAACTGTGTAGCTATGATTGAAAATTCGCCGCAGTCAAGACTCGACACCTAGGACCTCGGTCAAACAAGGTGCAGAGACAACTGGGTTGCTGCTACTGAGCCATCGCAGCCGATTCTTTTTTTTTTTCTTCCCTCTCTCCACTTTGGAGGCATTTCACTGGCTTACGTAGCTAACTTCAACACATCTACTTCCGCAGCAGTTGGGCGCATCAACGTGTTGAGTCACCGCCATCTACACAACGCTTTGCAGCCGTGTTCCATTTTCCCATACGCCTGAAGGAGAGAGGGTTCCATAAAATGGATCAAATTATCGATTTTGGTTTCTTTGGCTAATATTTCAATAGCTAAATGGCTAAATAGTTCAAACTTTGCTCTTTCCAAATATGTCAACATTTTTCTTCTAGGACTCCAGGAAGTTCTTTTAATTCTTATTTCAATGTCCTAGGGCGAATAAGCCACGCCCCTTTCTTGACACTGCATACAAGTATGTATAATATATGTACTATTTTTTCGTAATTTTGAACCACTGTTGGGTTGTTAATGAGTTAATGAATTATGGTTCTGATCATACGTCGCTAGAATTGGCATTTTCCTCTGAATCAGATAATGCAGAATGCGGGGCAGAAATGTTCTAGTAGAGCAGCGCGGCAAGTGCACAATTTTTTCTAATGGCGTGTCCCGAAAATGTACTTGTTTTGTAATTAACGTGTCTTTTCTCAGAAACTATTATTCACAATTTATTGAAATTTACGAAATACATTTTTTATAGTATTGGCAATAAAATGGGATTTTTATACAAACATTCTTCAATAATTAAAGATATGTTTGTCCAAAAATTATAATCGAAAAAAAATTCTAATTATTTTTAATCAACTCAACAAAACTGTCAAAATAATAAGACAATCTTTAATATCAAAATTTTCTAATTAACCATTTTTTAGAGAAGGTAGATCAATAGTAACAAATTTAACCTGGGCGGTGTATATGGCACCATCTCCCCATAACCGTTTATCAAAACCCCTCCCGCGTACGGGGCCGCGGTGCAGCGGGTGAAGAAACACAGATCGCGGGCGGGTCAACGGCCTCACGGCACGGCGCGTGCGTTCGACTGGAACCTTCGCTATCAAATGTCAAACGCGCCGGCGCCCGCGCCCGCGCCGGCCTGGCTCCGCTTTTCACACATGCTTACGGAGGAGCCGCGGCGCGCGCGCCCGCTTTACGTAAGGCGGGGCGTGGGCCCCCGACGCCCCGTGCGGCGCGCCGTTTAACGCACGAGGGGAGCGGCCGAGCTTAGAGGATTCGCGCAGAGAAAGCGCACCCGGCCGCGGAAACGGTTGGAAAACGGACGCTCTGGTGAATGGGGTGGGTCTATCAGAACGATAGTGCATGAGCGTATGTGTGCATGAATGAATGTGTGTGAGGGTTTTTTTTTTTTTTTTTTGGGGGGGGGGGGGTATGTGAAAATCTTCAAGAGGCACTGAGTAGCTGGTACTACCCAGCGTGAGAGATTTTTACTCACTAAAACCAAACCTCACTTCTCCTCCAACCTCCTACAGGCATTGCATCGCGGACACATCGGCTTACATTACACAAACATCGTGTGTTTCAGTATGTGGGTGAGTGTGTTAGTGCGTGTGCGTGTAAAATTGTCAATGATTGATGTGGCGTAGACGTCAGAGAGGTGGTTTCAGACGTATTGGTTCCAGTCTCAATATCTTTACTTAGATTACTCATTTCCAATGTGCGAAGAAATCGAAAGATAACTATACAGCCGTCGAACGTGTGAGATTTTTCTATGGTCTCATAAGGACACTCAGGAACTCAAACAAAAACAGTTTCAAATTTTATTGAATAAAAATTCAAATATTTGATTACGTCATTCCGCCCATTCTCATACTGCGCGTACCGAATGAATTCTAATACTCAGTGCGGCATTGCTCAAGACATAGCTGACGTCATGCGACAGGAACAGTTCGCCATTAAATATTTGCAATGTGTTGCGTTACGACTCTATATTACACGATAATACTTACTCGTATTAGGAGAGTCAATATAGTTGGTAGTATACAACTCAGCGGTGGCAAAACTTTCGACACTGGTTAAATAAATAAAATTTGACCACTACCTGGATGATAATTCTAGAATCGAAAAGAACCATTTTCAGGAGAAGAATTACAGCGGCCGAGTTTCTCTGATCTGTCATTTTCGTGCTTCAATCATATCAACACCTAGCGAAAGCCAAAGAAGTACCTTTACACACGGGCCACGAATCTCGCATGGCCAGCCTCATTCTTGTTGCCTTCTCTTTCCCTTTCAAATAAACGCACTAGACTACCACACACGTCGCAAGACCAATAAGGAGCTTAAGAGCTTCTCCCGACTGGGGCAGAGATAGTACCTAGAGGTTTGCGAAAGAAATATATTTTTTATATAAATCGAAACCTATCAATATCGGAAATGCATTGTTATTGCTTCTAATGTCTGGCTTTTGGAGTCATGCCTACTGCCCACCCCCGATACGGGCTGAATTGCTGGACTTTTGCAAGTTGGGCATCATTTGGTCGCCCACTGTTACCAGATGTTTCTTATTCCGAAGTTCGTCGCCAGGAAACCGACACAACGATTTGAGTATTTTTTCGATACTAATGTTGAATTGAATTGAATTTGCCTTATTTTACGTGGCGAGACTCGGGCCATCAGGCCCGCTCTTCCGTCTCACCACGCAAATTTCGCTACGCTCCTTTCATCTAGCAGAGAAAGGAGATATTTCTTGGGCGAGAAACAGGCGATTTGAATTTAGCTCAGAGGCGTCATTTAGGCTTGAGGATCTTTTACATGCAAGTAAATCTACTAACATGGGACAGCCGGCTTTACTTCCCCTCCGAAGGAAGGCGTACGAAGGATTTTTTCGCCCTAAAAACCCACGGCTTCGATCGGGTTTGAACCCGCGAGCTTGGTACGGTACGCTAACCGTCACACCATCGCCGCCGCTAATGTTGTTTGCGGGCTGAGTATATATGATATCTGAATAAGAAGGGAAGCATTAACCAGGGTTCTTTTACATGCGACAAGCATGACATTACACACTGACGCTTTCCTGAACCCCAAAAATCCACTGCCTCCAGCCGGGAACTTGGATTTGGAAGCAAGGTCACTACCTCCATAACACTAATGCCGGGTATACCGGAAATGTTGCTGCATGTTCACTGACAAATGTTTGCAACCTCCTTCCACATAACAACCTATTTCTATCAACTGCTGTTTCGTATACAACGGGAGGTTTGTAATATAAATTTCAGTATCCGCGAGTGCATTTACGCTTAACGCTTGCCTATTAACTAACAAATGATATCCGAGAGGGAAACACAGCTGCGCTGCCCGGAGTAAGAAGTCCGCCCGCTGAAGAGGAAGACACCGAGCGAGGCGTTCCTCAAGGTCTGCGGGCGGGAGACTAGATGACCAGTCGTGTCCGCCTCCGGTGGCGCGTCATCAATCCTTTCTTGGACGTAGGTTATCAAATGGAGCGATGGGAAACCGCAAACAGGTTGCCGAGGCGGAATTATGAACACATGACGGAAAATTCCCATTACTTAAGTCCATCCTGTGCAAGTGGTCTATAAACCCAAACTCGTATCTGAGTTACCAGGTTTGGAATTCCAAAAGACAGAATTACGAATAAAGCAGGGCAAACTAGAAACAAAATCGGCTAGCAGGTTGAAAGGTTGCAACGCTTAGCTCAACATTTTACTAAATAATATGTTCAAATACACTACTCTTTTTTTTCTCACGAATTTGTAACTACGACGATTAATGCAACTCATTTGTCGAATCGCAATCAATGGGGAGGGGTAACAGCTACATTGCATAAGAGTCCCATGAGATTGACATACTCGCTCGAGTTAACCCCGATCGAAAGCAGTGAGGAATATATTCTATTTGAAACACAGTTACAACGCATCTTTCATTTTAGTGATCGGAATCAGTAGCCCAAAACGATCAGAAGAATGTTCTTGGCTAGCTCACCTACAAATGAAATAGATCCTGGATGGTATAAACTTTGAACATTGATATTGTTTCTCACATACGAGTACTAGTGAGTTATATTATAAATATTATTTAACAACCAGGATGAAAAATTATTAGAGTTTCGATGTTGAACAGTTTTTTGCATAGTACGCGCGGCTATCATTTAACATTCTAATACTTTTATCAAACGATAATACTATTATTTCATCCGTCTCCCCCGATTGTGCCCAGTGAAATACCTAAGCGTCAAGAAGGCGCTCATAACCCTTAGCACGTTTCAAGACACAATGCAAACAGGTAAATGAGTGTGCGCATGGTCAATAATTATATTTCGCAAATGCACGCACATACGAACAATGTTCAATAAACCTTTGTTGTGGTAAAGGTTCCCAGAAACCACAAGTGTCTGACGATCGGGCAAACGGACAGATGGTTTTTCGAAAGAAAGAAAGAAGAAAAATGTTTCGAGAGCACAACCTTCAGGCGAACGCAGAGGAGTAATTTGGTAGGGAGGAGCAAAGGTCTTGGTGGAACAATGGTTACGCTGGTGAGCGATTGAGATGCGGGATCGGGCAGCCAGCGGGCGCTCACGGCTCACTGCACACAGGGCGTACGCGTAACAAGTCTTACCGCCCCTCTCCCCCCCCCCCCCCACCTGGCCAGGTTCAACTCTCGTCAGCCCACACGCGCATTTCTCGCTCCGTAATCAGAGCGTGGAGGCGTGGGTTGGAATCTAGAATGAGCAATCAAAACTATATCAAATAATACGTTCGTTCGTTAATTTGGGCTTTGAACTTTTTACCCTCCTCCACGCACTACGTAACAACACGTAACTCTTACAAACACACTTTCCAGGACGAACATGCATGGTTTAACTTCGATTATTCCCCACTTAAATCATAGTAACTTATTTAATGAGAAAAACGCTGCTTAAATTGACGTAGTTTGAAGGCCAATTCAACACAACTATGAGTATTTCATAATCACGGCAAATACATGCGTATCTTGGACTAGATAACATTACGGTATCGAACAGAGGCGCACCCAGGTTTTTTCTAGGAGGTGGGGTGGGAGGCTACCGGGAAAGTGTCCACCCGACTTGAAGTTTTCTTAAAGAACTTTTCGTTTATTGACATATCGTTAATATTTATGACATTATCAATTGATATATTTAATGACTCAGAATAGAAAATTGTAAAAGCTATATTTTAGTATTTGTCATAGCCTTCGGGGGGGGGGGGGTTGACGTACAATGAGCCCCACTCTCTTGGGTGCGCTACTGAACATTATTAAAAATAAATACAAACATAAAAGGAACGTAACCCTACCATAGGGGTTCGCAGAGGGGGGATGAGAGATGAAAAAGAAGTCTTTTTATTTTCCAATTTTTAAGCACTGTTTGAATGTTCGTGATTAAGACTCGTTCAATCTGAGCGTGACGTAATTGCTTAAGCGTTTCACGAGGGGCTTACAACTCGGATCTCCGCGAAATCATCTCCGTAGAACAGCTGCCTCCGCACGCACGAATAGTTACGAACAGAATTCCCTTGGCGGTGTTCCGGCTTCTGTAGTGAGTCGCACCTGTGAAACAGAAGGTGTTGCTGAAAGGCTTTGTGATGGAGCGTACAAAAGCACTCTATTTGACACTTCCCTTGTCTGTAAGAGACTTAAACTGGAAAATCTCTTCGGAAACTCCGAAATGCACTTCTGTGCAAGTCTCATTAGATGACGAAATTAAACAGAACAAATGACCATAAACGGCGTGAATATGGTCTAAACAAAGGCACAGAAGTGCATTATAACGAAGAAAATAAAAATGATAACCACTGGGGAAAGATGTGAGATTCACATATTTATTTTACAAGGGAGAAGTTAAAAGGGTTTTTAACCCTGACTAAGAGTGCATAGTGTTGTTTTAGTTATTTCTACCTTAACTAATAATGTCGTTTGCACATAATTCTCAAATGAATTGTGTAAAAATACTTTATTCACACTGAAATTGACGTAGTGTCTTACACCTTTCAGGTACACCATTATTTTAATAAATTGTAACCTTCATAAATTGGCTAGGAACAATATAATCTTGTGATTTTTACACAAATATCTCTAAGTTGTTATCCTTTTATTTTGCCAAAAATTTATTTTAATTACCTAAAACCGATTCTGGCATTTAGTATGAAGAATGAAAGAAAAACGGAGAAAAAATTGTATTAGCATTTACAAAATAAAGTGTCATATGAAAATCTTCAAAAAGGTTCTCAATTACTGGCGATATCGATTATCTATACTTGAAATCACAAACCATTCACGTTTTGAGCTACTTTAAAATTCATTTCATGTTACATGAAAAAATAATGCAAAGTGAAAGTAAGATATGAATAAGTGATATAAAAATGATGAAAACTTTTCTGTTAAAAGATTCGTCTGTGTTTTACGTTATTACATTCCAAAAATAAATAATTATGTACATGATACCCTGATCTTGAGTGAAATTATTTTCAAAACTAGGATTAATTTGAAATTAAGATTTCGTAATGTAAATTTTCAACATTATAAAAACATTTATTAACATTTTTTAGAAAAGACTTAAAAGAACGTATAAGCCCAGTTCAATTCAATTTAATGATGTTTTATTTTACTTGGCGAGAGACTCAGGCCATTAGTTCTGCTCTTCCGTGTGATCACGCACATTTTACTCCGCTCCTTTCGTCTCCTGGAAGCGAAAAAAGGTATTACTAGGACGACGAAACAGACGATTTTTGCAATAACCTCTGAGGTTTCTTTTAGACTTCAAGATCTTTTACATGTCGTAAATCTACGAGGGACAGCCGCCTTTACTTTTCCTCCGAAGGGAGGCGTACGATGAACTTTTTTCACTCTTAAAAAACCCACGGCTTCTGTCGGAATTGAATCCACAAACTGGGGTATAACACTGCGATTCGGTAACCGGTACACCACTGAAGTTGAACAACCTTTACTGTTTCTTTACTTCTAGGCTGAACCTTTACTGTTTTACTATAAATTAATAAATATAACACATTTTATTCCGATTCGTTACTTCTCGCGACGCCGCTGAAATAAGTGTTTAAAGGACCATTGGAAAATGTTGGTATCATGTAATTGAGTGTGCTTGAAAGCTGAAGCACTGTAGTGAAGTACGTGGGAACCTATTTTTTCGAGCGTTATGTAATCTTACATAACAGCGTATTGGGTCGCATGACTTCTTTTGTCAAGAGTTTCATCTTATCGACTCCATGTGACTTATCATATTATGTTCATTGTACTGTCACAGCTTCTTCCGTTCTCGTATCAATAACGGACGGTTCTCCAACCACATAGGGGGACCCGGTTATATCCAGTTCGGGCAGAATAACAACAGCACTGCAGTTACGCTTAATGGGGTGGCCACATCATTTCCAGATTGCCTACTGCTTGTTTTCAGAAGAAATCTCCTGGACAGTAATTTGTAGCAAACAGCTGCTTTCAAATAAAGATGATGTGATGATCCATTAGGGACCGAAAGGAGCAAGTTAATTTGGAGCTGCGATATGGAAAACTTTACCAATAAATAATTATGGTAACCAGTGAGTAAACATGAAAAATGTTTGTCCATCTTCTAATTTATTAGCTATTAGTATGGAACGGAAAGTACACGAAATTCATTAGCTGAATGATTCCGTTTTTAAGGGCAGTGTTATTTTTCATTAAAAATGAAGACAAAATTGAGAAAGAAAGAAATCGACTAGAGAACTTTGCATACTGTCTGTGTGATCATTTGGACTGACAAAGTCCAGAGAAATACGTCACCAACTTGCAAAAGAGAATCATAATTATTTCATACACTATCGACTAGCGAATATCTACGGCAACTTTTTTTAAATATTAGAATTACAAGAACGTTAATTTTGAAATAAACGTACGAAAAATAAGTGTACTGATGGGAAGATTCCTAATTTTGTTTTCATATATCTACCAGATTGCAGAGAAAAATATGGAAAGGAAATCGAGACCACTTCTTGCTCAGTAACTCACTCATAAGTGCCACGAGATTTGGTATAACCAACCTAAAATAGTCATTTTAGTAAAGCAAAGAAATAACAAAATTAATATAAATAGTGATCACTTGATTTTCACATAAATGGGGCCTTCAAGATCCCTAATTTTTATGCCAGAGAAATCTGTATGCAATTTTTTCTTAAAAATCAATGCTTTACGCATTCTTCACGAAGGCACAGTCTCTAAGTGATCGTGAATGCATTCAGATAGCTAATATTCAGTTTCATGTGAATACTGATACTCAACAGTAACATTACGCTTATATCGAAGGAAATTACGACCTAATGAATAGATTTCTGTGAACAGGCAAAGAACATTCTCAAACTCTAAAATATTGTAAGTTTTACATCGAACTACAAAAGGAAATCATTTCAGTCAGATGTTTTGTTAGTTGCACATTACTAATTATTTACCACTTGAAAAACCATAGTACCAAGGAATTTCGAGAATCTTCACCATTTTGAAGGAAATGAATTGTAACTAAATCGCGCAGAAAGCATACATGTCAGAATCCTAAGCAATGTTTTAAAGTGCATTATACAGGTTTAGACTGCAAAAAGATGTTTTATTTTAAAATACCAGATAAGATTTGCTCGTATATCACTTTTATTTCTAAGATATGTTTCAGTATAAATAAATCTAATAATGTTTAAGGTGTGAATATTGTATTAAAACATTATTTTATCCCTGATGGCATACGTGGCATATTTATGTTGTAGTGACACATCTCTAAAGTAATTACAAGTTCCAATTTGAGGTTCAATTTTGAGTTCCAGAAGTCAGTGACGTAGGTAGGTTCTGAAAACTGCGATTCTGATGTGTAAACCAGATTCTTAGTTTAAGAAAGATGTTAAGGTGTGTTCCGTGAAGTTTGACGCACATTACAATGTAGGTGCGTTTACCCCAACACCGTTTACCATACTACCACACATCCTTACCACACTTTCCTCCCTCACAAAAAAATTAGGAAAATCATGAAGCAATTGATTTTTATATTGAAGCAAATATAAAATACTGAGATATGGTCGTAGTTATTAAGCGTTTTCTCTTGTACTTTCTGAAACAAATAATGATTGTACTTCAAATCAACAGGTTTTCCTTTGAGACCACTTTAGAAAGCGAGTGCGGGTGGTTAGTGACTCAGCTGGTGATGTTGATAAGTCTGTACTGTTGACGCCTTCGCCTTTTGACTGCCGCATTCGTCAACAATTAATGCATTTTGTAAACTTATCTTGCTGTATGTGTCAGTAGCACGTGACTCCTCTTTACACACTTTCGAGAGATAACAATTTAATATGGCTAGTTATCACAGTGCACGGGCTGAAAGTTGCTCGTGAGCGCAATTCTTCTTATCAAATCCTACGTTTTGATAAGTGGCTTCCCTGATTTCCGCACTACGGAATGTTCTGGATGCGTTTCTTGGAACTCAAAATCAATATAATTCAAAAGAACTGCTGCAGGTTTAAGGAAACGTGTGTCAAATAAAGAGCCAGCTTCGAAAAGAGTATAAAACGTCTCCAGACGTTTTTCGTCATAACTGATCTTGATAATGAAAGTGGTAACGTGCGCAGTACATTTCATTAAAAAAATATTTATTTTTATATTCGTCACAATTAGTGTAACTGAGGTTGAATTGAATTGAATTTAATTTGCCTTATTTTACGTGGCGAGACTCATAGAAGGTTCATAGATGATTGGCGATTTAGCGAACCCCTTTTTTTGTAAACTTATTTTCATATTTCAGTTTTTATAGAAATTTTGAACTGCAGGTCGCGTATCTCCCAAAGTACGCTTTATTCACATTTATTACATTTTTTTGGTATCCCTACTCCGTAACAAGGATTGCGAGAAACGTAATCAGTTGGGAGTCCAGTATGCAACTATTTTCACTTCGCTTATATTCACTTATATTCATTATTCAACTATTTGGCGAAGGAATTCCAAAGCTCAAGAAAACAGAAGTGCAGATTGTTCTTCTACCCGAAGCTATTTTTGCTGTTCTTTGACAAAATAAATCAAATCAAAATAATGAATTAAAAAGTGCAAAATATTCACAAGGGTATAACAAGTCAATTTTTATGAAACAACTTTAAAATTTACTTCATTGCTTCTACAATTAAGATATCGATTTTATAATACTAACTTGTTACTTGATAACTTCGTTTGAAATTTATTTATTTATTTATTTTAGCAAATTTAAATTGTCTGGAGCATTTCCCAGGATTTCCAATTTATCACATCATAATACGAGAATAAAACGAATATTTTGAACAATTAGAAATACATTTAAAGCAAAATATAATAATTTTCTTCGTTAAGACTTTCATTAATATGGTAACAGAACATTTATTAAACAATTAGTTGGAGTCAGGATGACAAATGGATTAATATTTGAAACAAATGGAATAAGACCAATATATAAACTATAATTATTGTCTTCGATATCACATTTTCCAAAATAGCACTTCCTTTATTAACACTGCAAAACTATCACAATTTGGATACTAATTTAATATTGTTACTAACGTGTCACTTGACAACTTTGATTTAAGTACATAAAATAGACCTTGTATTGGATGGTGTTCCACCCCTGAAGATACATTAGCAAGGAGCAACATCCGACAAGCATCTTTTGAAAAGACCGCATTTCCTTCGCACCAGTACTTCCCGTTCCATTGTTCTTGGGTCACTCTGTTACTCTCGTACCTCTCAATGGTTCATTGTATGCATTCTCTGGAATGTAACTGTCCGATCATTCGAACTAAATTGCCGAGTGTACAAAGGCAGTATCTACATTGTAGCTATTAATACTAGTATTGTGACCGTTTGGCACAAGCAGTATCTTTGAATGTACCAATTATCTACATTCATTCCATCGCAGAAGACATGTACATATACCATGGCAATGTACACGAGTGGGTTATACAGGTACACAATTTACACAGCAGTATGCCATTGGACTGTGTGCGTTCTACTCTTTCCGCATTCATGAGAGCGTTATATTAGACAAATTATTGAGGGTTGAGTTAATAGTGGACACTTAAAGCAAGTGCTCCGTAAGTGACTGATTCTCACTCACAAAGAGCTCTTCTTCGCAAATGAACCACTCATTCCTAGAGAGGAGGCGCTCTCATGAGCGTTTCTCATTCGGTCTTTTCTTAACCAATTTAAATGAAGTTTTTTCTTGGCGCATTTCTGCTGCTGAAAAGAAAATGACAATGACTTCGCGTAATATTTCCCGTTCTATACACAACACCGGTCTTACGACAAGAAAATACACCAAACATATTTACAATTTATTGGAAGAGTACAATGACAAACGAATTCGAAAGCGCAGAAGTCAAATTGGACGCTCTTTGTACGAAAAACAAAGTGCGTACGCTTCATTACCACATTTCTGGCAAAACGCTAGAGAAAATGGTATGTTCCAACGTTTCCGATCATTTAAATGCATTTTTAATTTCCTCATTTTCAAGGAACGTCCATAAAATATGGATAATTTGCTTTAAGAAAACATTTACTGTCTAAGGAATTCCTTACTCCTTAAGAATCGTCTAAGAATTCGGTCCCAAGTATTTCAGAATCTTTCGATCAAGGCGAATTTACGAGGACTGTATGCTTTCACTAAAATATTTTCATCGGCACAATAATATAACAAGATATAATGCCGACCCGTTGGCAATTGCAATAAAACTAATAAAATAATAGCTGGGATAGAACGTCGTCACCTTTCAAGAACCAAAAACATACACTACCCTTACGGGACCAATGACCATAGCAGTTGACGCGTCCACAAACACGAAATAATAACGCAAACAATAGCACGAACAATCGCTCATCGCCATGCATTTGTTTCATCCATTTTGTGTCCCCTGCCAAAGAAATAATATCTTTCAGACGATTCAGATAACTCCCTGAAGACAGAAACCGTCAATTTCTTTCCTGGCATATCAGACGAATGCCATTTCCTGCCAGTCACTCGCTTTGCGTTACTTCCCTCGCGACGTATCGCCCCCGGAGATCGCGGGCAACTCCTACGCGCGCCAATCGTTTTGCACACTCGACAGCGCCAGTTTATCCCGCGAGAGGTGCACGGCCGCGCTCAAGTTAGAAATTGATTGCCAATGTTTCTCGCAGTTCAAAACTTTGCTGCCAACCTCCCACCCGGCAGCTGCAAGAAAATTGATGGAGTTCTAATGACCGTCCATGCGTTGTTAACGCTCGTTTCACTGCCTTCTTCCTAGTTTGTTCTTTGAAAAACTTTCATAAAAGTTGAAAACTTTCAATTTTCTACTTTCTTCCTTAATAGTTTCTCGAGCTTCCTTCGAGTAAATGTTTATATCTCCCAACGGAAAAACATCGCCGTACTAATTTAATTTCCATGATCATTTATTTTTCATTTTAAACTAATAGTTCATGAAAAAATGGGTGCACGATTTTTTTTTTCAATTCGTAATTGCTTGGTTTCTATACCTCTTCTTAGTTATCGCTTTCACGATAAAAAATATTTTCTCAAGCTACATTCTCTGGTCTATGTTCAATTCAAGTTCATAGTTTTCTCAGCATTTTCCTAGAACTAAAATATTAAATACAGTTTTCCATCATGAAATCTGTTGTTCAAAAACAAATTTTGAAATAATGTCATGTATAATTTTTCGTAAATGTTAGTAGTTTTCGCGTAATTGGGCGTGATCTACAGGCAATTAAAAAAGAAATCATTTTCTCAAAAATCGCTCCATTTGTTTTCTTTAAAAATGTTCTCCTCCTATTATCAAAGAACGGTAAAAAAATAGTGCTGGTTACATTTTCAGTGAACTCTCTGTATATTCAAATATTGCAAATAATGACTTGAAAAAAGTATTATCTAAAGAAAGAGATTTTGATTTAAATAAAATCTGTTCTAAAAGTGAAAAAAGTTATGCAATTTTTTTTTTTTTTTTTTTTTTTTTTTTTTTTTTTTTTTTTTTTAAATCGTGTAGTTCCGCGTATTTTCTGCTTGATGTTAATGAATTTTATAAAAGAAGAAATTTTCTCAAAAAGGGATTCAATGTTTTTTTTTTATTTTTTCCATGGATACAGCAAAAGAAGGTTAAAAGTCGCAGATCTCATTTTCATTCAACTCTCTAGGTTTTAGAAAACTGCACAAATTAGAAATAATGCGTCAATGTACGTGATGCTGTAGCACCATTCGTATTGGTACTCGTAATTATTACACTGATTTGGTCGGACGCGTCTCTAAAAACTATCCCGATTCTAGCCAGCGAATATAGCCAGTCCTGATTGCTGAGTACGTGTGCAATCCGTATCGATTACAGTCAATGTCTGAGCAGCAAAGAAGCGACATTGCGTCAGCATCACTAGCGCTCATGCCTCATCAGTACATGCCTTTTGAAGAAACTATACGCTTTTAAAACATTTTTATTTCACCATCTTTCACACATTGGTCTTTTACCTCATTTAGCATTCACATCGTGTTCATCTACTAAATAACACGTTCACAGCATGTTCCATCTACTAAATACGAATTTTTGGTTTAAAATACATAATTATCAATACGAAACGAAGATCTTGGCATGTATGTATTATAATGTCATAGACATCTGTGTTACGTATTCAGACATCATTAAAGCAGATGTTAATTATTAAAACAGAAAGTAATTTGTTGTCTGCTTGCAAATTTAACGCATATTCGTTAACATAAAGTTACGACTTATTTAATGCATTATTTGTCGTCCAGTATCAATTCTTTTTCCGTAATATTGGCATACTTACGACGTACGACACTGGTAGTTTTTGTCGGTATCGAAACTCCACTCAAGGGTGCTAAAAGGCCGGGGAGGGAGGATGCTGTAAAGCCCTGTTTACAAAAGTATACATTTGGCCCTCACGAGGACCTAATGCATTCTTGCAGGTGCTTCATTTATGATTTCAATCTTTTGAAAAGAAACAAGCCATGTGTTTTATTATATCATATTATTTATATTGTTCTTCACATCCTTAGTAAAAAAAATAAACGCCTATTCCGTCATATAACGTCTAATTGTTCACTTTTTAAAACGCCGCACTCCTCGAGAAAAAAATATGCAATTCGCATCTCGCAAATATCGTGTCGTTGCAGACATACGACAACACCCCTAACATTGCAACAAAACTACTCATATTTTCCTCATATGATCACGTTTTCTCAAAGATACTATTCGTCTTCCTTAAATTAAACATTATTTCATTTCTATTTCTGCCTTTCATAATTATTTTTCACTCACAAAATTAAAATTAGCAGCACACATTTATTAAATTACTGGTAATTATTTACCTGACAATTAAACGTGGCATTTTACCCCTACGTTATATATTATTTTATTATATGATATATATATATGAACACCTTGAAAAATTGAAACGTACGTAGGAAACTTTCCTAACCACGTGCACCCGCGCCATTGGCCACCTCGCCAGGCGTAATTTCAGCCACCGCAGCCGCTACGCGCTATCCAGCCTGATGACGCATGGCGAATCGCCTTTTGCGACCGCGTCTTCCTGCGTACAACTCTATGAGGCGATCGCCTTGCGCGAATTCAGTTCCGCGGAATCTCCGCGCCCCGCGTGCCAAAAACGAACTGCAAGGAAACGCGGGAAACGCCTAAAATGTGTTTGAGGCGGATTTGCCTTGATTGGGTTTCCTAATTCCTTCATTCGGAGCTGATTGGGAAGCCAAATGTTTAGCACTTTCCCCGAATGCCGCCAAATGCAATCGAAGCTTGTAATAATATTTCACGACCAATTCGATGAATTTCATTCTGATTTTGTGTGGCCTTCTGCAATGGTGAATCAGGGCGAACGTGTTCCGTCTGTGTTAATTGAGGAAAGAGGAGGCGAGGCAGAGACGTGTGCGTGGCCGGATCCTTCTAGAATATGTTTGAGGAGAGAGGCACCTACTGTGGTGAAACGGTGCGAATGACTTCATTGCCTTTAGGACATAACATGCCTTGATATATAAGTTTGTAATGACATACAAGATATTTATCGATACTTTCTCGTGCAACATTCTTTGCCTGATAAAGGATGCTAATGTATTAATTTTAATAGTATTTATTTTTATTTAGAAGTTCCAAAGCCCTAGTGTAAAAACTGACATGAAAACACTTGTCGGCGGCCTCACGCTAAGGGGCCGTTTATTAATTACGTTACGAAGAGGGGGGTTGGGACAGCGTTACACTGCATTACACTAAAACATGAAAATATTATCTAATTGATTTGTTTTAAAACATTATTTAAAGTTATGGGAAGTTGTTACTGTAAGAATGACAGGAATACGTTTTTTACTGTGCTATAATTTATTTTCACTTCTTACATTTACAAGGCGGGAGGGGGGGGGTAGCAAGCGTGACGTAATTATTTAGGGGGAGTTCAAGTGCGTTACGGGAGCGTTACAAGGGGGAGATGGGGTATTGAAAATACTCCAAATATGCGATACGTAATTTATATATATATATATATATATATATATATATATATATATATATATATATATATATATTACACGGCATTTTAGGTTCGGATTAATTTGACTTTTGCCTGCTAGGCCAGGGTCTAGTTTTTTTTGTTTTTTTATACATTTTTTTATTTTATTTTTTTAATTACCCACGCCGAGGACTAGCGAGAATGATGTATTCTCATCACCGTACCTAACATACTTAGCCTGTTTTACTTTTTTCACAAACTAATACGATTGTAGTCCAAAGCTACAGCTCAATTTTTGCTTCACAGGGGTGAATCTAACCCATGGAAAGCCAGCACGCTGTCCATGAGCGAGCAGGGGGCCTGATAAGTAGTATGCATTAGTAAATCATATCACACAAAGTACCAGACTCATTCACATTCTAGGAATGATGAAATTCGGCGGCGACAACCGATCGGCGAGCGTGCGCGCACTGGCTTGGCGCGGGGGGGGGGGGGGGGGAGGCGGCGGGTACGGTCATAACACGTGCAAGTTGGCGCTCGTATCTCGAACGGCTTCCCCGGCCACATTGCGACCTCCGTCAAGCTGCAACCCCCACTTGTTCGAAATTCAAAATTAACTAGTCTAAAATTTTGTACTAATTATGTACTAATTTTCTACCACAATTAAAAATTTTGTACTCGACTATAAACAATAAAAAAAAACACATCCAAAAGTGGGGGTGCTAGCTTGACGTTAAGTTAGCGCCCTCACTTCTCATAAATTCAAAATCAACTAGCCTAACATTATCTACTAATTATGTACTAATTTTCTACCACAATTAAAAATTTTGTACTCAACTATAAACAATTAAAAACCGGGTGCCAATGAAGCACTTTTGCGTGAGTGGGGGTTGCAGCTTGACGGAGGTCACATTGCGCCAGGGCGGAAGGCGCGTCGAGAGACGAGGGGGGGGGGGGGGCGAGTTCGCGCTACATCGACGCGCGCGGCGGTCTGGCCAACGCGACGAATGACGAATCGAGACACGGCGCTCGTTGCATCAGCCGCACCGCACCGCACCGCTCCACGCCACTCCTCGCCGGCCACGCCACATCGCGCCACGCCACGCCACGCCACGCGGAAGACGGGAGTGCAGAGAGTGCACAGGTGGCACGAGCCACTCGACCCCTCCCCCCACCCCGCCACTTCCACTACGCGGTAAGTAAACGATGCGTCACACACACACACACACACACACACACACATACATTGTCCAATGCGAATTACCGATTGAGGTCGCTCGATGTCCCGGTGGCAGGGTTTTCGACACAGGTTTTCACACGACACTTGACGTAAATCAGCTGTTCATGGTTTCATCCAATCGGGAGCTTGAACGTCCCCACAGTGACGCCACTGTAGCGACAAATAAGCTCCCAATTGGATGAAACAGCATCAAACTGATATACGACAAGTGCACAACTAAATAAATCGTACTATAGCTAGAAGGTCGATTTCAGCCGCTGTCTGAGGGAAAAATTCTAGCGGCTGACTGCTCTGAAAGGTAGTATTCCATGGTTGCTCCGACCAGTACTACTAGGCGAATGCCGGAGCAGTACCCTCACAAACGGGCCAAGGACTGCGCGCGAGATCTCTCCTTCCTCTTCCTCGTCCTAACCTTATCCCTCGCTTACTCCCTCTTAAACTCATAAGCACTACACTACCATGTGTCGGGAACTTGCTACGTGTCCCGAGTGTGGGAGATACATGGAGAGGAATATTTCCCGTATGATGACGATCAGGTCGGCGCCGGATCTCACCAACCAATGGGGGAGAGAACATCGTCACCTCCCAGAAGAAAAATTCACTACACTAATGGGACTAACGACCGTACCAGTTGACGTGCACGTAACATCAATCAAATATTAACACGTTAAAGAGGGAAACGTTCTTCAGGGGTTAATGTCAATGGAGCCGTAAATTATGGCTAAAATGTTTCAGTTTGATTTCCCAAAGAGCCATCATTCATGGCTCCTTAAATTCAGTTTAGTTGAATGTTCAAATGATTGATTCTATACTCAGGACAACGTGACATATAGTTATTATAGCGTAAGAAAAATGTTATAAAGCCCCGACCCGTTTGATTCGGATTTTATTCGGTTTATGAAAACAATATTATTTTTATTGAGGATTCACATGGACGTTGTATTACTTTGGATGAAATAATTTTAATATTGTTACCGGTGGCAAACGAATCATTCTTAGAGGAAAAATTCAAAATTTTAAGTTTCGAAAAGAAAGTTCACAATTTTGCAAATAACGTAGACGCCACTCATTTCCTGTCACTTGACTATTCACGCTGAAAGTAGTTTTACCGTAACAGTACTAACGCGTCATAATATAGTAGTCTAGTTTCCTTCCTGTAGTTTTTAGGTACTTTTCTTTTTATATTTTTGTATCGTTTTAAAAATTAAGAGCGAAAGGAACACAATAAGGAAAGTACAGTGAACGAGGAAGTGTATAAAAGAGTAAGAGTCAAGACACTTAAACTTTAACGACACGAATCTAAACTAAACCCGCATACATTAAGATAGAATGTTTTGCACAAACATGTTATTAAGTAAAAAGCTATCGAGGAAACAGATCTCGACTGGTCTTTGTGATGATGAGAGATGAGAGGTCCGGCGCGTCATCTGGTAATATCGATATGTGTTTTAACCACTAAAGCTTATTTATAGTTGGTATAATACACAGATTGGTCGTAAATGGCAAATGACATTTGGCACAGGGATAAAAAAAAACGTTTTCGCACATCTCTCTGTTCTATACACGAACAAGACATTGTATCACGCAACAATGGCGAAATTTTCCACTCAATATCCAAAGGAAATACGTTAATGTACGTCCCGAGAGCTTCACTGTACCCACCTGCTCCATCCATTGCTTCGTAAGTTCAGCGTTCCACAAAACATGCATTGCAGAAAGTACATATTTTTTGAGGGGCAATTGTACCGTTTAAGGCAGAAACGTGACGAAACGTTCGTAGTCAAAGTTGTGCGATAAAATCTCGCACGTAACCTGGAATACTTCGCCCCAAGAAAGGTGCATGCTTTGCGGTTGAAGAGAAAAAGAGATAAAAAAAGGAGTACACCACATGACATGGGACATGCAACGCTCAATAACTTTGGAACTAAAGCAGATAGAAGAAAAACGTTTTGTATCTAAAAAAATGGTGTCAATTACAGCAATAATAACCATATATTGCATACCTTTTAAGACACTCTGGTTGTGATTTTCGTATTCCCCACTTGGCGGTTCAGATAGGACAAATATCAAAGGTGGTTAATAAATTATCTAAAGCAGATTTGGAATATTTTGGTTGCTCCTCCCCTATAACGCACCAATATCGCAAGCTTCAACCCCTCTGAAGATTTAAGTATCGCTTGCGTCATCATTTCCCCCATTTACAGAAAGTGAATTATTTAACCGTAAAGCAATTATTGTTAATTTGTGTTATATTTTAAAATTTACAGTAATTAAAAGTTAAATAAGTTACGTATTTGATAAATAAATTGGAAACAGATATACTCCTTTGTACACTGAAAACTAGCATTATTGTGGTTTCTTTTTCGGTAGTCAACAACTTCATTTACAGTAGTGATAGAATTTAATTTCGTTTAGCGCTGAATGAATACAGGAGACAGCGCATGAGATATTGTAAAGTCCTTCGAGTTTTACCATGACAAACGGGATACCCTGAACTCTGGCAATGATTTTCGTGACATAACACACATTGCGAGAGGCCAACGGGTTCAAAACAGGAATTTTGAATCATAATGATCAGCTTTCTTGCTTTCCCCCCACAATCTAACAAATTCAATTAAAACTTATACAAAAATATTTTCGTTTACACAGCATAACTTTTTAACACATATATTTCTTTAATTAAAACTTTTCTTCATTTTTAAGTTATGTTGTCCTACTAGAAGATTCAAGAAAAGGCATTATATGTGTAAATGCTGAAATATTAAAATAAAATAGTGCTACTTATTACAAAATTAGTACCCCTACCCTTCTATAATGCAGAATAAGGTTGCCTCAACCTTCTACCCCAATAGCGTTTTGTAGCTTATGGACGACCCCTCACGAGGGAATAGGTTGGGAAAGGGATGTGAACGATTCCTATTAAATTGCTCAAGTTAGTGCGATAGTGCATCGGTATCTTCTGCACGAGGAAACCAAGGAATCAGCGGATGGGACCAATGAAGCTACTTTTGTAGCTTGCGCCGAAAACACCATGGGAACAACCAATCTACATTTGTGGCTTGCGTCGAAAACACATCAACGTCGGGACACCACTAGCAAGACCACATTAAACATCAAAGCAATAGTAAACCAAATAGCCCGTGTATTACACAATTTCTACCAAAACCTAACAGATAACCCAGCAGCATCCCATTTCATACTACCGAAAAATCCAACCCACACCCGAATAAAAAAATAGATTCTGTTTTGAAGCTTTTCTAAAAATCTTTGCCAACCTTGATACATAACACCGAGACGACTATCCTCTCCAACGTATAGATTAAGTTAGCTTAGATATTTTAACTAGCATAAGCCTAAAAATAAACATCTGTTAAGTAATTATACAAACCGAAGTATTCCATCTAGAGCAAATAAATTAGTTTTTTTTATAAAAAAACAAACAAAAACAAGACCTCATCGGTTTAGCTAAATCCTTCTCCAGCTACAACAGCGAATACAAGCGTACAAGCCTGTGGAATCCAACGAGGAGAAAACACAAACGTAGCAAATACGATTTCCACGGCCAGGGGCACACGTTTTTCGAAACGCGACAGAATCGGCGCGGCGCATTTCGCGTTCAGTGACTCGCACGCGCGGCGCGATGGAAAAAAACAGCGGCCGTTGGAGCGGGAAGCGACAGCTAAATGAGTCACGCGGGGCGGAGAGGGTGGAGGAAGGTAGACGCTGGGCGGAGGGCGTTGGGAGGCGGAACTTGGGGTCTGGTTGAAGGCGGAGGCTGGCCGGCAGAGGATGACTGGGGGCAGTGCGGGGATGGCAGATCGGTGGTGGGAGGTGGGCGGCGGAAGGAAGAGAGAGGTTGGTTGATTGATTGATTGATTAGTAATTCTGGGTGAGTCAACTACTCTGGCCATTAGTCCCGTACGGGTAGTACATGTTTTTACTCGGAAGATGGCGGCGATGTTTCCCCGCTGTATCCGTATCCGGCGCCGACCTACCGTCGGCTACCGGGTTTTCCCGCAACCAAGTATCTCCCACCAGCCGGGACATGCTCCACGCTCCCGAGCGGGAGGTTAGTTGCAGGGAGTGGGCGGCCGGCAGTGGATGGCGTGGCACCTGGAGCAGTGGGTGCGGGTGGGTGGTGGTCAGCGGACGGCGGGCGAAGGGAAGCGGGCGACGGGAGGCGGTCAGAGGGTGGCGGGCGGAGCGTGGTGGGGAAGGCGAAGTGGGGAAGGCGCGACGTGGGGAAGGAAGACGGGGTAGGGAAGGCAGGCGCGTCGAGGCAGGACGAGGCGGGACGAGGCGGGACGAGGCGGGTCGAGGCTGGACGAGGCGGGACGAGGCGGGACGAGGCGGGACGAGGCGGAACGAGGCGGAACGCGGCGGGTCGAGGCTAGACGAGGCTGGACGAGGCGAGACTAGGCGAGGAGAGGCGAATCGAGGCGGGGCGTGGGCGGGCGAGGCAGGACGTGGGCGGGCAGGCGGGCTTTGCGGAGCAGACCGGGATGAGGCGCGGCGCGGCGTGGCGGGCGGGGGCGGGGCTGGAGGGCAGTGGGCTGGGGGACTAGCGCTCAAAGCGGCGCGGCGCGGCGCGGCCAGCCACGGGAAGCGCGCCCCGCGCCGCTCAAAGGGGATGGAAATACCGGGCGAGGCACGCGCCGCGCCGCGCTCTCGCGGGCGGAGGGACGCAGAGGCTCGCCCCAATGGATTTATATTTTTACACCATCCGTGTCCGCCAGCCGACTCACCCCGGGGAGGGAGGATGTCGACACGTGTGCATGCGAGGGTTTCCCTTCTCAACGTATCTCCCATAGCAGGGCACTGGCTCGGCCGGAATAAGCTCTAAGCTCCCTTCGGATCTCCCGAGGTGAGAGGTAGCGTAGTGAAGTATGCGTACGTAAGAGAAGAAAAGGCGGCGAGAGAGGGGAAGAACACATCGCCACGTTCGTAGCTCGTTTCTAAATATTTTATTTATAATAATAATAATAATAATAATAATAATAATAATAATAATAATAATAATATTTATTTTTCTGCTAATGAGCTTTCGCTCGGTGGCAGAGTTTTACAGCACATATACAGAGATATTAATGTTACATATATATAATATGAAAAGTACAACTAAGTAAAAACTAACGAAAGTAAAACTAAGGAGAATGTCTAAGAAGACCTAACATACACAATTATTTGGCATCACACGCAATTCTCTAGGCGTTTCCGGAAGCAACGCACACTGGAGGGAAAAGTCGCCAATACTGCAGCAGGTAAATTGTTCCAGTCAGTTATTGTCCGGTTGGCAAAAGAGTATTTACCTACGTCGGTTTTTTGATTCCTATATTTGATTTTGTATGGATGATCTCCTCTTCCGAAATATTGAGGGTGCCCTATCCTAGTTCGAATGTCATTTAACGCTTTACATCCAGTGTACGCTTTCAGAAGGTTTACTAGTCTAGCGATCTTTCGACGTTTGCCTAAGGGTTCCCACATCTGAGTTTGATCAATGTTTTTTCCAACAAGTTTTATTGCTCTATTTTGAATTAGGTCTAACAAATTTATCTGCCCAGCCCTACACGGGTCCCAACACGCGGAGCTATATTCCATAAATTCCATTCCATTTGGTAAAAGAAACTACTCAGAGCACCCGGCTGCTAGAATTCCCCTCCAGACAGCAGTTGAATTCGACCTAACTCTCTAGCTAAAGTCGAAAACCCGCCACGATCGCGATTCGAACCCCAGGACCTCCGGGCCAGAGTAGCTGCAGTCATATCCTCAATGTTGGCTGAGAACTACACATACACACAGCATTTAGTCGGGAGGTGGGAGCATTGTCGAGGGGTGGAAGGGTGCGTGGACCCGGGCGGACGCAGTACCTAGCCGCGGCGAGGCGTCCGGCCGGTTGCACGCCTGAACGCACTCGTGCCTCTCAAAGGGGTGCACCAGCATTACGAGCAATGGGAGGCGAAATGACGCAGCGCTGTGGAAGCCAACGCCACGTGCGATATGAAAAAAAGAAAGAAGAGGAAAAAAATAAAAAAAACAAGAAAAAATAAAAAAAATAGTCGATGTACTGGTATTGAATACAAATGAATTTTTGTCTTTCTCTTCCGCAAAAATGTTTCAACCGATACTTGTATTTTCATTAAATATTCTGTTCAAAATAATAATTTCATCTCAAAAGTTCTTTTTTTTTTTTTTTTTTTTACAAAATATAGTTTAATAAAATCCGCAATGCGAACAGGCTTCGCGTTGTTACCGGTGTGATGTGAGAGAGCGGACGGGCGGGGCTTGGGTTGCGGCATGGACGGGTGATACGAAACAGCACGGGGAAGGGAGCGGAGCGGGGGTGGCCGTGACAGCAGGCGACGCAAGGAGCGGAGAAATGCAGATATGGCGTGGCGTGGCGTGACGAATGTTCTACATAGAATTACTTCCATTTTCCTCTATCTGTGGGTAGAATTAATTTCCTTTCTTTTCAACAGCCACATCACCTGTATGATTAGATAACTTGGTAATCATACCGGCATTGTAAGGTTTTACATTCTGATAATAAATTACTAAACAATAAGACACCATAAGGCAACCAATAAGTCATCCCACCCTAACAAAATTCTAATTAGGGCGAATAACCAAAAGTATCTTTGTGAAAACAAACATAAATGCCTCCATTCGGCATTTTAGAGTCACATTAATCCAATTTTGCCAGCTAGCGGTGTTTCCAGTCCTGCGCTATATTTTTATTTATTTATCTACTTCTTTGATAAGGGAGACACATGACTAGAACGATGCATTTCCCTCACCGTATGTCGCATACTTCATCTGTCTGACCTTTTATTTCGTCACGCAGCTATACACGATGAGCGCTTCAAGCAACTGAGTATATATATATATATATATATATATATATATATATATATATATATATATATATATGATATGTAACACTATAAGCATCGAGCCACGGTAAATGCAGGATGCATGCATGCGTGGTCCTAGTCGACCTATTCGCGAGCAAAAAAAAAATTATACCACATAACTCTTTTTTCTGCAATAAACACATGGGCAACGCCGGGTTATGTCAACTTGGAAAAATATAAAAAAATAAATTTAAAAAACGAAAGAATAAGCGGGTTTTGGTGGAGAGTCTTGGTGTTTGTGAGTGTTAAAACCTTCTGTGAATGTCGCTTCACTGAGAGAACAAACGCCGACTCAACAGAACCTACGTTCTCTGAAGAACCAAAGAATATACAAGCTTCTCAACACAAGGCAAAAATAAAGGAACGTTTCGTATGAAGTTTCCTGCCATTCTTTACTGTGCCCGCCGTCTCAACTGTAATCGGATTTTACGGAAGCCGTCTTATCCGGACGCATGTGTCCCTCCTTTCATTTTTCCACCGCAAGAGCTTTCGCGACACTAACCAATCCATTGTCGCTCGTAATATGTCTACATCTGCTGGTGTCTGCTTAATTTTTCAATACCGCGAATTATTAGAGGATAAATCCTACATAGTTTTTTTTTCCTTCTTAAAGAATCATCAAGGGCAATAGTAAACATTTTATCACATTTTCGTTTTAAAAGGTGATTTTAGTAATCAAACATGGATGTGGAGTAAGGGAGCGAGGGAGCAATTGCACTCCGAGTTACAAAGACATGCGAGCGTATTTCTACGAAGCATTTCCAGCGCTGGAAGGTTGTGTTCACGTTTCTAAAGGCTTCTAAGGCACACGAGGTGCCAGATAAGATTTGGCTCACCGAATGCCTCAGTTCTGGCATGTGCGCATGCGCCACACACACTGAAACTCGGCTTTAATTCAGAGTTTTGTAGTCAGTAACTAGCCTGGCAGTCGCGCGGTCAGCTACCAGCCTCGGTTCACGTTGTCGTAATATATTCCCCAATACGATTGTTTTCCATTCGTAAAAAAACAATGAAGGTTAAATATTTTAGAAATAGTCCTTATTCATTTGCAAAATATAGGAAGCAGGCTTTACATTTAAACTACATCTACAGCAAAACCGAAAAAAATCTCTTTCCGTTTTCATAAATATGAAAATAAACCTTATCTAATAGAAATCTTTGTAACAAACATCTAATTTTATTATAGACGTATGTTATTATTACTCAAATAGTTGTAACATTAAAACTATTAAAAGAAAATATTACAACAAGCCAATAAATATTAAAGCAAGCTAATTTGTCAGCTCTCTAATTTCACCATGAAAGTATGAAAAATAAAACAACTAACCAGTCTGAGCTAAAAATAATGCTGTACTATTGTTTTTAGAAATAACATCTAGTTGGATAACTAACTCAAAATGTTCCCTATCTAACGATTCTTCCACGCACTCCTTGATTTTTCCCTGACTTATCCAGAGCAAGGAAGTTACCTAATTTTTCCCGATTGTTAGAAAGTGGCTACCGTGTCGCGAATGTGAAAACCGGTGGCATTTCTCTAATCGCAAATATTGGAAACGAATAGGGATGGCGGTGTGTATCTCGCAGCAAACGGGGATGGTCTTCCGTCGCCAGTCGCGTCGCATCCGCCTCGGCCCCGCACGGGGCGACCGCGTTCGACCCCCGCCGCCACCCCAGTTGGAAAGCGAGCACGGCGGCCCGCCGGCCGCTTCCCAGTCCGAGCACGCGCCAACCACGCCCACCCGTGGGCGGCCGCTGACCCGATTGTCGCGTCTTCGCGATATGCGCTCGGCCACGCCGCCCGCGCTGGGGCTCTTTGAAACGCGGCGCCCTGCGAAGCTCCACGCGGAGGAACAGCAGTTCGAACTCCGGTGGTCACTCGTGGGCGGGCCTGAATGGTGCAGGTGGCTGTGGGGTTAACCTCTTCCCGTGAGTGTTCGGTGTCGCATGGTTGTTTTGTCTTTCTGTTCCTGGTATAGAAAGGAATGAATAGGCGAACCATCTCCACATTACAACAACAACAACAATAATAATAATAATAATAATAATAATAATAATAATAATAATTATTATTATTATTATTATTATTATTAGAGCCTACAAGTTTAGGCATTTATTTTAACAAAAATAGTCAGACAAAAAGGCATTTATATTTTCTAAAATAAACATGCAAAAATATTTTTTTCCGGCTAAATTAGAGGTGCAAAAGGAATTTAAACAATGAAAAATCGCCATTCAAAAGGAATGATTGAAAAAAAATAGTAACTAAATGATTCACATTTTTATTCTAATTTTAAAATTTACAATAGCACATGCATGGACGACCAATTTCTTTGAAATTTTGATTGCACATGATCACTCGGTAGTATGATTGCGAATTTGTTTTACTTGCAAACCTCTCTGTACGAAATGATGTTGTGGACTCTTGTCTGAATCTTGAAATGGCATTAGTGAAAATCGAAATATAGTTTTCAGAATCGAATAAATTTCAAAATCGAATTAAAGTCTTCATAATTGTGCAATCTCCAACACCGAGAAGGGCCCATCATATTAATACAGCTCTGTACTCAAAAGGCATCGGACGGCATACTCCAATGTACGAAAGGATTCCTCGTGCGTTAATAAATACTGACATCAACGTACAGAATGCACAATCTTGACGAGTGTCATCTTCCTTTCTCATTTACATTTTTAACACTACCTGTCACTGGAGCCTTCGCTTCCACAGAAAGACAAACCACGACAGGAGTACTCCCACAGAAAGACGGAACACAAATTGTAGTTCGTGTGGTCCAGGCTTGCAGGTACGTTTCCAGCTTGATCGAGATCAGTGTGAGAAGATAACAAGGAAAATAAGGACGAAAAGGGAAGAAAAACTCAACAATAGGGGAAAAAATGAAAATCTATTAAAACAACTCCTGAGGTACAATTAACTGATTCATGTTAAAAGTCATAAAATAGTAAAAATGAAATGTTATTTTCCCAAATGTTGAGGCTGTAATAATAATAATAATAATAATAATAATAATAATAATAATAATGGAACACCCATTTCTGTGTTTTCTATATTCACTTACCGAAGCACGTATTCTGCACTTTTATTTCTAGCATATTAAGTCCCGGTGCGGCGGGGTTCCGACAGCTAGTCATTATAATAATTACGGTGATTGTGCAGAAAGGTCCACCATCCATTGTTAAAGTCTCTCTCTCTTGCCGCTCCTGTAGTTACACAAGAGTTCGTCCCGGGATGAAAGTGGAGGCAGGACGGAAAAGGAAAGATCACGCGCGGTCCACGGCTCTTTGTTCGGAGCGCCACCCCGACATTCACCGGGAAGTGATCGGCGAAACCACGGAAACACGCGGGCAACGAACTCCGGCCCGGCAGGGGCACACACCCGCCGGCGTTTGATTTGATTTATTCATTCTTGCACAGGTGGCAACGCTTACACAAGAAATTTGGTACGTAAAAGCTTACTTACTTAATATGCCTTTATTAATATGGCGAGGCGCGGGCCATCAGGCCTCTCCATTGAGGAGTACCTCAGGGGTCCGTGTTAGGGCCACTGTTCTTCTTAATTTACGTGAATGACCCATCAAGCGAACTTCATAAGCTAACCGTTATAGAAAGTAAAAAGTTACAAACGATGAGCCAGTCAATGCAAAAACTACAAAATACGAAAAAGAAAGACACAGAACACCAGTAATACACAAAAACAAGAAATTCATAACGTACTACAAAAATATACCAAAAAAAAAAGAATAACACAATATGTTCACAGTATAAGTATTAGGAAAGTTAGCAGTTGCTGATTACTTCGAGTTAAATTCCGGTACCCGTCTGGGAAGGAACCCAAAATATACAAGAGTGAAGTGGTAATAGCTCCCTGGTTGTCAACACCAATTTTAATCAATGATAATTAAAAGATATAAATTTAGGAAATGTGCTGCCCTGTAATTTTGTTTTATACGTCCACTCTTTTATGTACTTAGTATTAATGTGGTGCTGTATTGTCTCCTTTGTGCGACCTACCCTTGCGGAAGGATCAAAATTTGACAACGGGGGCAGTAATTCAATAAATTTTTCCAGTACACAAGAACTACGTTTTAATTAACTCTACAATGCTGAAATAAGAATGAAAATCGACTTTATTAAACATTGAGAAGTTTCAGACAGGTAAAAAAATATAATTTAACAATGAAATGCATTTTTGATTACCGTATTTTCCCGAATATACCTACGTGTAAAAGCCCCTCGCACTTTTTGGGATGAAAATTTTCTCGCATATTAAACCTCATCGTATGTTATTCGCTACAATTATGTCGTTTCAAAGCGACCAATTCTCTGCTATGATCCCAATCAGTAGGTCCTAAGAACATTGACAGTGGGATGACGGAAGTAAAAATAGCAATCCATTTCCAGCGTTGTTTGCAAAATAAAAGCCAATTTTTGAGAAATTATTTTGTTCATTCGAGATTTTCGCAATGAAGATCCCGTCCATTTTTTGTTCCTTATTTTTGAAAAAAAAGGAGGGTGCGCTTGTATTGAGGAAAACACATTTCATTTTTAACATTCATTCCTTGAACTTCCCTAAAAGCGATCGTGTATTGGAGCGACCCTTAATAAACCACCGGCTAGGGCACATCGCTACACTGCGGGTGCGTGCATGCTCATGTGGATGTCCTTCTTTTCAATCCCCCTCGCTGCCGCCGCGAGTCGGTAATTTATTTTCTTTCGAGGGCAGTACAACCCGCGTGTGCACCGCAGTCTTATCTGGCTTTTGGGGGCAGGCGGGGGAGGCGGCGTTCTTATAACCTAGCTAAAGCTAATCTATTACACTTCTTCCATCTTCTCCTTGCAGCATAAAATTTACAATGGGAAAAACATTAATGAATCCGAAGAGAATAAACTCACGATATCCGAAAGATATGTTCAACCCCCATGAAAATAAGTATCCTCTATAAGAATATATGTTAAAAATAAAAATATGTATTTTCTTTTTTCGCTTCAATATAAAAATAAAAAAAAAACAAATTGTGTAAAATATCAAGAATGTATTATGTGTAAATTATCTGGATATGTATGAAACGATGTAAATTAGTTAGTAGTAATATACAAGAGTGAGAGGTTGTATGCCCAAATGTTATGTATTAAAATTATTGACAAACCCCTGAAAGGCATAACTGCCGAACAGGAAGAAAATAAATAAAAAAAAAAAAACAACTAATCTATAACATATATCTAGCACGCTTGAACTAACATACGAACATCGTATTTACGGAATGTTGCTCTGACCGTTTCCCTATTATAATAACATAATAATGTATCTTGTGTGTGTCGCTTTTTAGTTAGATTGTTAATACTAATTCACATGCCAAATCACTCGCCGATTAATACCCATTTACACTGATCGTGCTCTGCATTCATTCGTTTATACTACACAGTATTTACACAGGCGCGGATCCACGGGGAGGGAAACGAGAGACATTTCCTCCCCTAAAATTGTTTAGTAACTATTCAGTTTAACTTGTCACGAAACTTTGAAGCAAACATATTTTCGGATAATCATTCAAACGAATGAAATTGTGTCGCAGCATGAGCTGGGTGTAGCCTACGACATTTGACAAAAATTTGGAATATGTTATATTCCACCAAATCGTTTTGAATTTCCCTTCCCAAAATTTGTTTCCGGATCCGTCTTTGATTTACATTATGTACACTATTTCCACCTGGGCACTCACGCAGACTGATCTTAGTGCCCGTGGCGCGTTCGTTCTTCGATGAGGCTGCGTGGGGACGGAGAAATCCTGTCGACCCCGCACCGCATCGGGTTCATCGCCGAGCTCCGTGGTACAGACACGACATGATAGTGAAGTTTTCAAAACACCGATTTTCAGAAAGTGATGTTTTTGACAAGGATGTTTTTTTTTTTACAAAAATTGGTGACTGCTTAGCGATTGCGTGCGATTTAACTGCTAACGATGTTAGTCCCGTATGCATAGTGCCTGTTTTCATCCAGGGAGATGGCGGTCATCTTCACCTGCTGGACGGTGAGATCCGGTGCAGACTTATACATCGGCTTGTGGGATTTTCTACGTATCTCCCACGAACGGGGCACCGCCCCGCCGGGACAAGGTCTAAACTCTCCCGACCAGTTTCCCGGCATGTGTGGTAGTGTAGTGGATGTTAGTGTAAGTATGTGTAAGGGGTGAGGATAGGGAAAGGAAGAGGAAGGAAAGATAGCGCGCGGGTACTGCCCCGGCATTCGCCTGGAGTTGATCGGAAGAAGAAAAAAAACACTGGAAACTCCCTATCAGAGCAGGCAGCCTCTGAATTCGATCTAGTTACCTGGCTAGGATCGAAAATCCTGTTACCTTCGGGAGTGGAACGCGAAGTCCTCCCAATTAGAGGCACTGCAGTGACATCAATTGACGCCGTGAGCGACCCAAGCCGGGGAAGAGGAAGGAAGGATCGCGCACGGTCCGTGGCCCGTTTGTTAGTGCCCTGATGGATTTTGACCGTGGGTGGTTAGAAAGAGTTAGCAGAAACATGTGCGCTTCGTGGGCTGGCCGTCTTCGGCGGCGCGGCGCGCGTCGTCGCTTTCCTGTCGCGGCCGGGGCTCTCACGCTCCATCGGCGGGCGCCCGGGGGCGGCGGGGCGGGAGCGGGGGCGGGGCCGGGCGCGTGGCCCAGAAGCCGGTGCGCTCCGCGGAGGCGGTGGGGGCGGCGAAACGGGGGCAGCTGGAGGAAGTGACAGCGCGGCGCGGCGCCGCGGCCTGCGAGGCGACGGCGGAGGCGGAGGCGGCGGCGGAGGAACGACGGAGGGGGAGGCGGAGGCGGAGGAACGACGGAGGGGGAGGCGGAGGCGACGGCGGAGGCGAAGACGGAGGCGACGGCGGAGGTGGAGGCGGAGGCGACGGCGGAGGAACGACGGAGGGAGAGGCGGGGGCGAAGGCGACGGCGGAGGCGGAGGAACGACGGAGGGGGAGGCGGAGGCGACGGTGGAGGCGGAGGAACGACGGAGGGGGAGGCGGAGGCGACGGCGGAGGCGGCGGCGGCGGAGGCGACGGCGGAGGAACGACGGAGGGAGAGGCGGGGGCGAAGGCGACGGCAGAGGCGGAGGAACGACGGAGGGGGAGGCGGAGGCGACGGTGGAGGCGGAGGAACGACGGAGGGGGAGGCGGAGGCGACGGCGGAGGCGGAGGCGACGGTGGAGGCGACGGCGGAGGCGACGGTGGAGGCGACGGCGGAGGCGACGGCGGAGGCGGAGGAACGACGGAGGGGGAGGCGGAGGCGACGGCGGAGGCGGCGGCGGCGGAGGCGACGGCGGAGGAACGACGGAGGGAGAGGCGGGGGCGAAGGCGACGGCAGAGGCGGAGGAACGACGGAGGGGGAGGCGGAGGCGACGGTGGAGGCGGAGGAACGACGGAGGGGGAGGCGGAGGCGACGGCGGAGGCGGAGGCGACGGTGGAGGCGACGGCGGAGGCGACGGTGGAGGCGACGGCGGAGGCGACGGCGGAGGCGGAGGAACGACGGAGGGGGAGGCGGAGGCGGAGGCGACGGCGGAGGCGGCGGCGGCGGAGGCGACGGCGGAGGCGACGGCGGAGGCGGAAGCGGAGGCGCGGGCGCGCGGTGTCTTGGAAGACGCCAAATGCAGACACGCGTTTTTCATCTTTCTTCACAAGACGGGTTTTCGCACGAAGCGCACCTTTCGATAGGGTACAAGAAAAGTCATTTAGATAAGCGACGTTCAGACCAGATGAGCAACGTAATGGGTATACAGGTAAGAGATGCGACATCCATGTCGATGTTTTCAAAACACCGATGCATTTAACTTCGATTTTTTGAAGTCGATGTTTTTACTTGGCTGATATTTTGTTATTTAATCAAAAACTTAAAATAATAATAGAGAACTAAAATATTTTTTACATTTTTGATGATGTTGCACTCCTTCTTTCGGGCTGCAGTGTCGGGACCATTTGGGCGTATTCTGGCTCCTTTTCTCCAATACAGGACTAATCGCGATGGGCTCACAAGCTAGGCTTGTTTATGGCGTGCACGTTGATTGATAAGGACCTACGAACGCTATCGGGACAATGGAAAGGGGGAAATGTAGGTATGAATGTGGCGGCATCATGTCGCCGCCGACGGAGAAGGGACGTGTACAGGCACTGGAAGATGTAAAGTAGGATACATGTCATAAATTATTTTTTTTATTCGAAGCGCAGCCGTTTACTTCACTGACACAAAAAATATTACTCTATATCTCTGTGAACTTATTTTATGCAATCTCTACTACTAAAAACAATACTATTTTCTAAATATATTCCTTTAACACAAAAACGACGATTTATGAGATACGTCATGTTTCGAATTCATGTAAATAAGGGGTGAGCAGAGGACATGGAAGAGGGAGTGAAGATCGCGCGCGGTCCGTGGCCCGTTTGTTAGGGTACTGCTTCGGCTTTCGCCTGGCGTTGATCGGAGAAACCACAGAAAACTAGTGCTCATCCGGCCACCAGAATTCTCCTACAGACAGCGACTGAATTCGACCTCGCTCTGAGGTTACTGTGGAAAATCCTCCCAACGTTGGTACTCGAACTCTAGAAGCTGCCGGTCAGAGACACTGCAGTGACCTCAGTTTAAGCCCGGAGCACCTCAGGCGGTAACATATACATCGTCTCTCATTTTGCCCGCGTGTCCCCCATATGCCGCACCGCAGCGCGGCGGAGGCGGCGAATCTGGGGGCGGGCGGGGCAGCTCTCCCTTTCGCCGGCTCCGGGGCTTCTCGCGAGGCGGGTCGCGGCGAGGGAGGGGTCGCGACCCCCTTGCGGCCGGCGGGTCGGGTCGGGGCGCAGGAAATTCGAGAACGTGGAAGCGCCTGCGACGTTCTGGTCGCGGTGCAGGGAAAGCGGTGGAACGGAATGGGGGGGGGGGGGGGGGGGGGAGAAGTCCTGGGTAACGCCGTGACCCACGAGGCTTATCCAGTACTAGCTCAACGACCGAGAGAGGTGGCTCAGGGCATCAACTGATGTCACTGCAGTCCCTCTGAGATGGAAATTCTATCTCTGATCGGTACACCGAAAAAAAAGGCAGATTCCAAAATTATCATCTCGTTACAAGACACTGAAACAGATTTATGGCGCATTTCTTTTAAATATTGCATCTTGTACATGTTCATCGAGTTATCTTTATTTGTTTCCCGTTGAAAGTTGTCACTTTGTATAACTTTCAAAATGTTTCTCAACACTTCTTTCCCTCCCCGCAACATGGCGGCCTGCATTCGGTCTGTCTTTTCAAACGAAGTGCCTGTGCTGTGGTCACGTGGTTCGTGACGCAAATGGATGCTGCGCAGAACGAGTAAAAATCGATGCGTCGGAGTCGCTCAGCCATCTTTTCCATCATGAACCAGACCACGGTAAACTTCGAAACCAATCCTTATACTAAGAAGGAAAACGGAACTCGACGCAGACGTGGTATGCCATTTTGGGGAGGACGGTAAGCTGCTCAAGTTGACCTCGGGATGCAGTCTGCATATTCCCGGTGCAAAGAAAAACAGCAGTGCACAGATCCCTCAACTCGGCTGCGACCTCCCCTCTCGCGACCTCTGGCTCGGGTTAAACGCAGGAAGGGAAAGCAGGCGGGGGCTGGCTGCGACTGATCGGGACCGCAACCCGAGGCAACGACCGCAGCCTTTGCCGACCGCGCCTAGGCGGAAGGATGTGCTGGGAGGGGGGGGGGGGGGGAGAGAAGAGCGCGGGCGAAAGTTGCGGGGCGATCGGAAGAGCGGGATGAGATCGCGATGGTGCGCATCCTTCCCTGGAACATCCTGCAGTTGATGCTGCGCGAGCTCTGAGAAGGGAGGTGAACACGATGTAGATGTTTTCAAAACATCGATATTTTTAAACGAACATCGTTTCATTTAACAGCGACTTGTTGAAGGTGATTTTTTTTTTACTTAATTGATGTTTTATTTTTGAATGTAAAAAATATAATAAAAAAGCTATAATAATTTTCACAAATTCAGAATTTGAACATTTATCGGACGCAAAGTTACCAAGAGTGAAATATAAGTTAGTCGATTTTTTATTAATAAATGTACTTGTTATTTTTGTTTCATTTAATTAGATAATAAACATTTGTTTATTGTTCTGCAATTTATTTTTACTTTGTTTTGCCAGCTAAATCTCAATTAACCGAACCAGTTTTATGACCCCCCCCCTCCCCGCTCGTGAACACTGATGTTAGAGAATACTAAAATACATGTAGAAACATCGATTTTTAAAATTTGAATATCGATGTTTTGTTGTCGATGCCGCATCCCTAGCTCTGAAGGAGTAAAATCGGCTGTTTTGGTAGCCTTCTTGGTCAAGTTTTTTCCCCGCAGGTTTCTCTTCTTCTTCCTTTCCCCGTCCGTAGTGTGTACTACGATAGCCAATGGCTCACTACTTGATTGAGCGTCTCAGACTATTCAGATTATTGCCTCTCGTCTTTAAAAATGAAAATAATGAACATGTAAGTTCTTCTCAACCAGCAGATTTTTTTATTTTTATTAGTTCAGTTCCCTTAATTTTTATTAGAACAGAAATAACACAGTTCAATGGTCAAATGATTGTCTCTTGATGTGTCTACTGGTGTATTTTCCTTCATGACTATTGTAAATTACTAACTACTAACAAGACTACAACTAATGTAAATTACCTACATACAAAGAACTGTATGTCTAAGGGGTGTGAGGGTCTTGGCCAGTCAGTTCAACAAGCTATTCCTATTTTCATTTTCTGGTACTTGGGATACCTCACAACACTTTGAAGCCCTTCTATGTAGTACTACTTTTCTGAGTCACTCTCTTTTCTTTTTTCCAAGATTTCCTCCTTCAGAAATATCACGTAGAGGAGAAAGTAATTCAGGAAATTGCAGAATTATTTTTGCCTTTCTTTGCCAATTTGAATCTTTGAATCTTTTAGAAAATTCAGAAGTTCAAATCTTCGCTGTTTTGGCAACCTAATCTTTATCAGTGATCTTGTTTACTATCGCTTTGGGACAACATTGAACTTACCTATGACACGTAAGTAACCACAAGTATAATATTCCTGTTAATGGACGATTGACAAGTAATTTGCATGACAACTGGGAGTGATATACCTGCCTGAATTACGCAGTTGCGATTTCTCATGGCACGTGCACAGGATAATTGCAACGAAGGGGTAGAGAACGCCCTAGCCACTCTTTACTCAGAGTTCACATATTGGAATCCAATAGTTAAACATAGAACCAAAGCAAAGGGTGATAAAGAAGCATACACCAGCAAGCCGGTATCAACCTACATCATACGTCGAATCTTTGCGATTTATTGCTTGTTTTCCTATTTATCTTTCCAAGGTTAAATATTGTTTATTTTCTGTAGGAAATCGCGACTGAAAGATAACATAAAGGGAATTCGAACATCGTATGATGCAAAGTATGCGATAAAAGATTATATTGATCCTAGCAGATCAATTGTAATCCGGAAATACGTCGCTTTGAAGTAAACAAGTATTTCAGAAAAGTGGTGAATTACAACATACTTTTTTTTTATCTTAACAAGGTGATATGACGCCGGGTTTCAGAACAGCTGTTATGGTTCCCACATGATTACATGACCAAAACAGAATCGCAATGTCCGAATATTCAGATACCATTTTTAAGTACTGTACACGATAAAAGCATTTCATAGGTAGGTTGGTGTGTAATTTCTCCCTTATTCAAGCACATGGTATTAAAGGAACAAGTAAATATATATAAAAATAATTGCTGTTCCATAACTCGACACGTGAATGTCAAATATATTATTACGGGCAACCTCTCCTTTGCAGACTTGCAGTCGCATGACGTCAGTTGTAAAGTAAGCAGTGACTCACCTATGAGAATTAAGTCGATGTGCGCAGTACGAGAATAGGCAGAAAATAACAAAATTAAATATTTGAATTTTTCAGTGACAGAAACTGTTTACTTGTTCTTGAATTTTTCTCGACAGGTGTAAATGCAATCAACATCCCTCACCATTCTGCATAACTCGGGTACGATGCGCTGGAGTCTCTTAAAACCAGCTTTTCGTGACAAGGGAAACGAGTTATATTTCTTACGCGAGTCATTTTTGGACATTTTATTACCCTTTTGGAGGTAATCCAACGTAGCACGGACCGTCAGAAACGTTTGAAGATGGGATCCATCATCAAAATATTTTCGCTTTTAAAACAATGGTTTATGAAGTGCTTGATTAGTATTTCCGACACGACAACAGCTATAGAACATAATATCCGAGTATACTGCATGCACGATATACGAGTAAACTTCATGTTTTTATTATGGGAAGTGGCGGTAATCTTCCTTCGCTGGATGGTGACAGCGCCACAGTACACAACGGCTTATTGACGGCAACCCCAACCACGTATGTCTCCCAGCATCGAGGCACCACCCAAGCCGGAAGGAGTTCTAGCTCCCAACATGTGTGCAGTGTAGTGCATGTGAGTGTAAGTAAGGAGTGAGGATAGGTCGAGGAAGTGGAAGAAAAGATCGCGCGCGCGCGTTCCGTGGCCCGATTGTTAGGGAACCACTCCGACATTCACCTGACGTTGATCGGAGAAACCGCGGAAATCTACCGATCAGAGCAGCCGACCGCTGGAACTCTCCTCCAGACAGCGGCTCAAGCTAGTGTGGAAAATCCTGCCACCATCGGGACTCGAACCGGGGTCATATCTTCCAAAGTCACTGCAGTGCCATCAGCTGAGGCCCTGAGCCACTTCAGCCTGCATAAAGCGCAGAATTATCGCACGGATCAAACCTTTATTCTATATCGAGCAAGGAAACAAAATTCAGATCTTGGGAAATTTTCCTTTTGTAACAGAACAATTAGAGATTGGAACAGTTTACCTGCAGCAGTTTTCAAAGCTTTTCCTCTCAGTGGCCGAAGTTTTAGAAACGAGTTAGAACAAGATGACAGTAACAGATATTAAACGAGTAAGTGCTGTGCAGTGCGGTGAAGTGCTGGTCAGTAGGTCACTTCAATGCTGATTTTCGTCTTGTACTGTATTGTACTGTACTCTTATTATTATTATTATTATTATTATTATTATTATTATTATTATTATTGTTATTATTATTATTATTATTATTATTAATGTAATTGTAATTTTTGCAATTATTGTCACTTAACTGCCACCGGGTCATACCCAATTGCAGTTCTAATAAAAGTATATTTCTGTAACGGAGCACAACCGGATTTTTATCGCGTCTTCCATCGCCCATCGCGGTGAGCAACTCCAGCTCATTGTTACCCTTAGGAAACGCGGTGTTGTTATTACGGCGGTCGTTTCGTAACACCGCGAAGAGTCGCGTCCTCTGAGGCGATCCGGCGTTTGTAAATAACTCGGCCACCGGCAAGGCCAGGGGAACAGAAGCCCGCCCCCCCCCCCCACCGCCACAAACGTGACGCACATACGCAAAGAGTTCCCGAAAGACAAAAGCAGGCGGGAAGTGGGACAACATTTCAGAGTTCTCGGAGCAATCCCCTTCCCCTTTGTGTTAATGTTCTTTTGGTTGCGGGCATACCGATTTTTTATACTGAATCCCCCCCCCTCGTTTCCCCTAACTTTTTTTCTCGACTAGATTGACTAGATGTTAAGACGCATTGGTGATTTCTCAATTGCATTGGTGATTTTTTTACCTTCAACAAAGAAAATCCACAAATATGTTAATTTCTCCTTTATTTAAACTATGTCTCACCGAGGACTTTGTTTTCCTCAAGGAGTACTTTGTTTTCAGCCTGCACAAAGTGCAGAATTATCGAACGGGTCAACTAACACTGGATCAAATCTGATATTGTTTAGTTTTTTAACTTTTACAAAATTGTGAAATGGGAATTTTTCATTGACTACAATGGCATAGAGGTTGTTTCAGGGTAGAGAGTTTGGTCCTTGTAGGTAGTGCAACCAGTATTCCTTTGATTGCAACATACGAATAACATTGTTACACTCGGTTATTTCATATTTTTATTTTCACAGTATTGTGATCATGAGCATTTTTCATTCATTCATTCAAAAAATCGAAAAAAAGCAACATCGATCACAAAACATCGCTTTTATTAAAACATCGGTGTTAATACACTGATGTTTAAAACATCGATGTTTCTATAAAAACATCGACATGGACGTCGCGTCCGCAGTACGAACAACTAGGAGGCGTCGATAGGCCGTCGGCTCCGGAAACAGCCCCTCCCTGACCCTACCTATCGACCGGTCCAGAAGCTTCTCAATCCAGCAGCATCCATTCTGCGCGGTTACGCCCCCGCCGGTTCAGGGCGGTTCGCAGCGGCGGCGGCGGCGGCGGCCCAACGGGGCGGAAAACCAGCGCCAGACTCCGCGCCACCTGGAGCCACGCTCGCGAACTAGCGCACCGCGCGGCCGGCGCGTGCCACCACGCCCACGCACGCGGAAGATTGCGAACACTCCCGCCAGCGCGTGGGTACTCTGGCAGAGAAATATACACGCCCGCACACACATGCACACCCACGGACACACACGCTCGCAAGCAAACACACACACGCGTACTCACACGCACGTGGAAGATTGCGAACACGCGCACACACACACGCCCGCGCGTGGGTACTCTGGCAGAGAAATATACACGCTCGCACACACATGCATACTCATGCATACAGACACACACACACACACACAAGAGAGCGCACGTACACACACGCGCGCGCGCACACACAGGTACACACGCGCACGGTTACAATGGTACAGAAACACGCACACAAACAGACATACACGCGCGCGCACGGAGGCACACACGAACACACACACACAGAGACACATGAACAAACACGCACAAACTTACGCGCACGAACATGCACAGAAACAGTGTCGACCGCTCACGGATACACGCATACGCTGAAAAATACAGCAGCACGCAAGGATTCACACAAACGCGCGCATACACACCCACAAGAACACATGCACAATCATTAGACTACTACATACTACATCATACTATATACACGAACATACTCGCACAGACATCCGGACGCCCGCGTTCGGATACACACACGCTTAGGCACATACATACGCGAAGATAGACAAACAAGCACACACACGCACTCACACGAGCGCACATACACAATCACCCGAACATACTACATACACGAAGTTACTCGCACTCACACAAGTTTAGACACACACATACTCTTAGACACAGCCGCGTTCGCTCAGATACACAAACAAGCATACATGCGCACACACACGAGCGCACATACACAATCACCCGAAGATACGAGTACTACGCACACGAACATACTCGCACAGCAACCATGACACCCGCGCTCGGATATACACACGCTTAGACACACATATACGCTTACACACACGCGCGCGCGCGCACGGAAACATAAACAAGCACACATACGCACTCACACGAACGCACATACACAATCACCCGAACATACTACACAAACGAACATATTCGCACTCACACACGCTTAGATACACGCGCGGATACACAAACAAGCACGCACACGAGCGCGCATATAAAATGCACGCATACACACACTCACGCGAGGGTACGTACTCAAACGCCAGTCGCAGACAAACGCAGGTGCCCAGCTCTGTGCGAACGGAAAGCTCGTGCGCGTGGGATCACGGGCGTGGCGATGTTATGAATCCGCGGCGGTCCCTGGCGGAGCAGCCCGAACGTTCACCTTCCACCACCTCGAAGCCCGCGGTTCAACACCCGGTCAATGGAGACGGAATTTATGGGGGACGAAGCGGCTTCTCTCCCACCTCTAACGCCGCCATTGATCCATTTCATTAATCATTATTACGTTAAGGCAGCCCGAATCGGGTGCCAGTGCACGTTCGAGAATAACGTAGCCTGCTCGGAATATGGATTTGCGAGGCATTATGGTCGAAGACATAGTTATTGCCAATAAGTGACGAGAAACGAAAAAGTTCGCACTGACGTGAACAATAACGTGGCATGGATACCTGGATCGATTTTTGCAGCAATCCACACGAAGTCTCGAGGCTCTGCGCATTCGCAACCGGAAGTGCGTAAGGGCAGATGCTAAAAAATTGGTACCAGGTGGTCCATAGATTGCTATATGCTACAGTGTGCAAAAAGTCCCCATCACGAAGAATGAAATAGCTATCCCCGTGCAAAATAAACTGTCGCACGGTCACGATCTAATGTAAGTAGTCAAAAGAGAAGAGCGTATGGTCCGGTATTGAAAGTTGAAAATATTTTAAAATATTTTTTTTTTGTTTTAAATTCGTATTTTAGAGTTGAAATTCATGCATTGATAGGCGGACTTGCGTGGGCCTCTGCGTCATGTAAGACACTGCGACACTTGGCATAAATAATAATACTTATTATTATTATTATTATTATTATTATTATTATTATTATTATTATTATTATTATTATTATTGATATTACGGTCTACGTTTGCCTCACATTACACATTCGCAAAGGCCAAACCCGTGGATTTTCGGGTGGTCACCAGACAATACGTCCGATTCACCAGTAGATCAGGATTCCCGTATGAGCCTGTGTGTGTGTGTGTGTGGTGCGTGTGTGCGCATGCGCGCGAGCACGCATCACTAAGCGGACGATTTTCTAAACTCTCGTTTTACTAGTTGTGGAAAGAGTAGATCCGGGGGTGGGGATAGCTATTTTATTAGCAATTCAATAAAATCAAATATCTACGTCGAAGCAATAAGTATTTCTCGGGTGTTACGAGGGAGCGAACATTTCTAGTTTTCAAACGTTTCCAACTCCCCTGTGAGGCTACTTTTAATCACCCTTCAACTACGAGTAGTAAAAGGGTCGGGTGGGGCTTCAGGGGTTCAAGAAAACGAGCGCAGTTCTCCTCCATACTTCACTTGCAGTTTTCTACTGTTTTTTGACGAAGTAAAACAAAATCGAATCTCGTTTTTCTACAAGCGTACGTAAGCATGTGTGAGCGCGTTTAGTACGGACGTGTGTGTGTATTTCCACGAGGGACGAAATAAGACGAATGGGAGAATTTTCCGCTTGTCTCCATTAGTTCCACATTTAAGTGACGTCATATATGAAGATGTAATACCCCGCAGAATAGCTGAGAGGCAACCAGCGGGCCGGCTGGCCAGTAAATGAAACAAAAAGAACGACAGGGATGAACAGTGACGAAGTACAGGTGAAATGAAGCAGACAAAAGGAAATAACCCCGAGAATGTCTGCTGTAACCATCACATGAGCCGATCAAGTTTCACACCACATTGCTGATGTCACAGCAATCTGTGCTATTATTCGGGTCTTCAGTTGAAATTATATTCTATGTGTATGTGTTTAGATTTATGATAAAATACATTATTCGCGAATTGAACATTAATGGACGGTAATGAGTGAAACATATGTAGCATACAACAACATTGAAGAATATGCAGTAAAAATTTCTCAACGACAAAAACTCCATCCTCGTTCTAGCATTCTCGACCCACTACTTAATATTTTCTTGCAGAGTATTTTGAAATTATACTGAATTTTAACTTACTTTGTATTTGTTAGATTATTGTTGTTACGGTAGGTAAGAGAGATGTCGAATGATTTTCGTTATACTGAATATATATAATAATTGTTTTTAATTGATAATAATTGAATTTAAATAATTGTTCTTGGAAGCTAAAATGCTACGAGTATCTCCTCATTCTGTCGGTGTCGCAGCATCATTACAGAGGCGTTTAAAAGAAAATGTTTATACACACAATATAGTAATTAAATCCAGACTGGAAACTGATATTACTTGTTCGTGCTAGTATTATTTTTTCTCGTAGAACTTCTTGGAGAAAGTCAACTTTATGGCCAAAAGCCTCCACAAAATATCACACATCTCATCAAAGATGTATAATAAAGAGGAAGCGACTACTTTTGGAATACTCTATTTTTATTTTAAGAGGTGCGTGTTTGGGTTTCAAAATGATCTATTTTACTAGCCATGGGTGTTTTCCCTCAGCAAAAACACGTCTGATGAAATCTTTGTCGTATGTTTCCGGTATTCTCGAGACCCAGAAATCCAGGAACACCACTTCACATACACACATACTCACAGTGTTCTTCTGAATCATAACAATAAATCAACTGTTTTCAGCAATTTCCTCCAACTGCCGCGACGTGGAGCATGACATATCGCGCCAGCTGATATCCACTGCACACAGGTGCTCCGAATTCTCTCTGACTCACAGCATGAGCTCATCTAAAACAAAAGAAAAGCGATATGAGCAATTAGCGCAGTCGAGCACTCAAGCTACGGAATCACATGAGACAGAATCATCATATCTTATTCACGATAAACTTCAGAGTCAGGCAATTGACAACGGGCAGTCCATGTTTTAAGTTAAAAAGTGAAACGATAATTTCTTGGACAACCTGTTAGCCAATAATGTTTGTCGTGAAACAGCACAGTGAAATTTAAATACACGTAGCAATTGAATTAAAATACTTTCAAAACTAGTGAAAAATAAATCAATGGACTAAATAAACACATTAATTAAAGTATCCCTTTCAAACTTCCATCATTTTAATTAATTACAGTACTGAACAAAGTATGTTCGCGAGGTAGGGACGTCGCCGGTAGGCCTGACACTGTTCACTGGCTGTCGCACCAAGTTTCGTACATATATACTGAACGAAATATAAAGAATGTTGGATCGCAGTTTATCGACAGAGTAGTTCGCGGAAACACATATGTTTGTGCACTTTTTAATTCGAACTCCTAAGAGGCAAAAAAGAATGATATACTATTAATTTAACCATTATTCTTATTTTTAAATATTTTCAATACATTTTAGATCATCATATATATATATATATATATATATATATATATATATATATATATATATATATATATGAAATTAAAATGAAATAGTATAGTAAAATAATATTCATTAGTTGATATATTGGAGAGTTTTGAAACTTCGGGTTTTATTGTCTCCCTCGTGCAGTTTCAGTATCGATCTGTGAAACGCTGTGACTACTACAAAACTATTACTAGTAATAATAATAATAATAATAATAATAATAATAATAATAATAATAATAATAATAATAATTTATCGGATAACATAGTAAGATCCCGAACCTTTTCATTCCCTTAAAACTATATCATAGACGTACAACTTCCACATTAGTCATAGTAATGACTAAGGACCGAATTTTGAGGTGTTACACCTACAGATAAAGCGCATTGGGAACCTTGATTATTTATTTCTTAACACGCTATGTAACTCAATTGAAAGAATTTCGGAAACTCTCCTTGCACCTAAATCACCCCACAACACCTAAAGAGACCATCTGCCCCTATTTTCCTCGTATTTCCTAATATTTTCCCACAAAAATTATTATTTTAAATGGGCACATTGAATGAACAAACACTGTATAACGGCAAAGCAATGTTTGTGCAAGTCATGCGCTTTCGTTTGCTACATTTTGCTCTAAAATAACCTGCCTCTATTTTTAATCTCAGAAGAACAAAAGTTAAGGAGATCCATTGTCTTTCATTACCAGTTATCGCAGTTAAGACAACGGTCTTTTCTTACCGGATATCTAGCCGATGCCAAAGGTGTTTCGAAACGAACACAGTTGAGTTCTGATGTATTTCGTATGTCGCTATTTTAGATCTAACATTTGCGTACTTCTAATGGCAAATCTGATGTTTTCTCAACCGCTGCATAAACTAAGATCTTGATTGCATCTACTACAGCCCACGGGTAACTCAAAGACATACAATTCAAGCAAATCGTATAGGCTACCGCCCTCTCGCTTTACCCCTTCCATCAACCCACTCCCAAACTCAGGGAATCTTCGCAAAGGGCCGCTAAACTCACGACAGTACCGGACAGATGTTGGCGCTAGGGGCAGTGTTCATTGTTGTTGATAATTAACGGAAATATGTCTCGATAAACGTTTGTCTATGTGCATTCTAGACCTCGTATTCAAGTATGCAGTTGTTATTGAACATTCTATAAATGAGTACGGTAAAAAGTAATAAAATGAAAGAAATAGGTAAGCAGTATGCAGAAGATGGCATTTTATCAGACGGTTCTGTATATCGCACGATAGCTTAGGAGTGAAGGTGTTGGCTGTGAAATAGCTGAGTACGAAAAACATCTTCCCTCACGTGTTCCGCATCGTTTGCAAAACAAGGAAAACATGGAAAGAATAAAGCGTTGAAATCATCACTAAATCGCCAGTGCTTCATTGGCAGCTGTTTAAAAAAATGCGGAAGAAATCCAGAGTAGGCACAATACATTTTTCTCTAGACATTTCATGGGAATTGGTCATGTTATGGTATAAAATCAGGTAATATCTTTATACTTAAACATGCACCAATTTTTATTTTCTGCACCTGAACATGCACCTATTTTTAATATTTGCAAAAAATGTGCCCCTAAAAGTGGGACCTCTAGTAATGACATTTGATTCGATACATTCTAACCTCAAATTAAAACATCACACAGCTCCCCTAATAATGATAACAGAAGCGCACTCGACAGCAAATAAAAATGTTAGACTGTACACATTCTCCCCAACAACGACCTCAAGAGCTCTGCGGGCTTCGGTTTTACAGTATGTCCCAAATTAAGCAGTTGAACGGAGAGGCGCAGCGGGTATCAGTCGCGCCTCATAAAACAAAAACAATTCTTCCCATTGAATTCGCACGGAGGGAAACCCACTCCCTTCCCCCCTCAGCGATCGCGCCCCGGAATTCCGTAATGATTCCTGGGGGCCCGCGCCGCTTGTACTTGTATCGTTAGACATGCACCCTCCACTCCCCCCCCCCCGAGGTTACGCGCCGCGGCCTCCCAATTAGTGGGGCAACCGGGGCGGAGGGGGAAGGGCGTAAAAAACACATAAATTACAGATACCTTAACGCGCCCCTCCCCCCACCTCCTCCTCCTCCCGCGGAACCGGCGTTGGGTGAGCATTGGGATTAAATGGAAATGGGCTGAGGGAGATTTGAATGCATTACCCGCGCTCAAGGTCGCTGCGATGCCATGCTATGCTAGTGTAGGTATTTTCGTTTTAGATATGATGAGCACTTCTTAACCGAATGGTTAAAAAGAGGGTGGTTATCAGTTTCACTAGTTTTTCAGCAGGCTCAACCATTTACATTGTGGTTTTAAATTCTTAGTAGAGTTCAACAAATCAAAAGTAAAATAAACATATAAACATTCATATACTACTTTATTCAAATATGGTTTATGTTTATGCTTTATTCTAAACAAATACGACTACAAATTAAGTTGGGTACTTACATAATTACATATTCACATCTCAGTACATCGTACTAAAGGAGAACAAACATCGATCAAAGTCTTGTCCTGTCCACAGGACCTGATAGTTGGGTTAGGTTACGTTTTAAAGTGCTACTAACAATTACTTAACGAAAGGCAATACTACATACACACAATATAATCAAACTGATAGTGTAAAAATACCTGTACACGGAAAATTTATACTCCAATACAGTAAATCCTTTTTTAATGTAAAATCAGAGTTGGTGCAGATATAGATATTGTCTCCATCGGTTAATGGAGACCGTCACGAAATCAGACGATGATGCCTGCAGTCTATGGCATGACCATAATTAATGGTGCAAACCGTGCGGTCTTAACCACAGGGCTAGTGTGTGATGGGTTGTGAGTGTTTGTGTCCTTGATACCATGTGGTGATTCATGTATTAATATTTTTCAACAATCAATTGTAATCAGGTGGTTTCATAACACAGTTTAGCACAATTATTTTCAATTTATTTGTGGTGCTTCCTTTTCCTATTCATGTACATTTTTGTATGTGTTCTATCTAATTCTGCACGTGTGCAGTAATAGTGTAATTACGCATACCATAGTCGTGATGAGGAGAGATGTGATGAGGGAATAATAAAGTTCTGAAACGTTGGCAAACTAGGATTTTAATTTAGAGACCAAAACCCACGAACTATTTCCATTATTGATGATGTGTGCAGTGCCTGTGACAAGAAGGACCTAGGTTCGAGTACAGGGAAAGGATTTCGACACTAGCTTGTCAGCTAGATGGAGTTCAGCTGCTGTCTGAAGAAGAATTCTAGCGGCCGGCTGCTCTGATCGGTATTTTTCCCTCGTTTCTCCGATCAACACCAGGCGAATGCCGGAGCAGTACCCTAACAAACGGGCCACGAACCGCGCGCGATCTTTTATTCTTCTGACTTGTCCTATCCTCACCCCTTACTTACACACACACTTACACTAACATGCACTACACTACCACACATGCCGGGAGACCGGTCGGGAGCTTAGGGCTCGTCCCGGTTGGGGTGGTGCCACGCTGGTGGGAGATACCTAGTTGGGGGAAACCCCACTAACCGACAGATAGGGTGGCTCCTGCAGGGAAGGATCACCGCCACCTCCAGAGGGGGGACATGCACTACGCGTACGGGACTAGTGACCTTAGCCGTTGACGCGCACGGCATCAATAACCATCAATCGACGTGCCAAAGTGGCAGGCGAGCGGGGTGCGGGGCGCGGAGGCGGGCGGGGGCGATGCACGCGAGTAAATCACCGCGCGATGGATGCACCGCGCCCACGGGGTGCGGGTGGTGTGGGGGTGGGGTGAATGGGGTGGGGTGGGGGGCGGAGATGGCACCGTGCGGCGACCGCGCCGGGTCGTACCGCGCGCTCCGGCCCCGCCCCCACCCGCCCACTCGCGACGGCTTGCGCCACCCACAGTGGACCACATCACGTGCGCAATACGTTGTACGATGCGGAAATTCCGTGAGGAAAAAAAATTACGCGAAAAAACGTACGTAAAAAAGTTACGTGAAAAAAAAGGTGACTCAAAAATTGACGAGCCAATCTTTTAGATAGAGCTGCAAGATTATAATAAACTTGGTAATGTCATATAACTATAATGGATGCTATCAGTAATGAAAATACATTTACTACAAGGCATTTTACGCTGCAGAAATTACGCGACGAAAGGTTAAGGAAAAAATTTGCCTCAAAAGTAGAGGGGTCAATTTTTCAGAAAGAGTTGAAAGATTAAGATGCAGTTGGAAATATTACAAAACATTTTACGCTGAGGAAATTGAATGAAAATGAATATTGGGCGAGGAAATTTGTCTCAAAAATTGAGGGAACATAAATTACTCGAAAAATTATTACTTGGATACACAGTTAATTCGAGTGATAGGAATTAAATGTGATACTTCCTTTACCATATTATGGATTACCACAAGATATCTGCCACCACCATGGAATTTATTTTCATGTTACTTTTTAGTAACACCGAAGTTTTAATTCGTTTTCAATGATTTCCTTTTTTTAATGTGAGATTTTCAAAATTATAAATCTCGCAGTTATTACAAGATATTTCCATGTTGTGCACTATTCCAAACTCTTGCCCTCGTGCCCTAGGTATGTTTATACTGACGTTGATTGGAGTTAAATTTGGTTAAGGTAACGTTTCACAAACGTAACGTACCGATATTGGTGAGTGGAAGGAATTTATTTTTTAATGTCATCGACTACCATGATAGTGACCTCTGGCTCAGTGTAGACGTTAACGAAACTAGTGGATAAAGAGCGGTATAATTGCACTTGTTTATGTCTAAGAAAACGAGTGACGATACGACCGCGTTATCTTACATACCAGGAGTGCAATTATACCTCTTTATCCAAGTGGTTTCTCTAATGCTTTTTTCATTTCCTATTTATGCTAAATTTTAAGTATGAAAAAAAGCTAACGTGATCATTTGAAGCACACATTCGATGACGTTATATTTACTCTGAACTTGGGGCACCTTCTGAAGATCCAATTTAGTGGGTCTTTCATTGTTTCCTTACTGTAGTGACTTAGAGGGCGATAAGAAAACGGTATTAAAATGGAACATATTGATTATATTCAAGATTATATTCAAATATTAGAGGAAGCTGAAAAAATAACACCAACACCTTCCCAGCAAAGACGTTACGAGGTAATATAATATTCTAAAGTGATGGAAAATAGAAATACGAGTCATTTCTAATTCAAAAGAGATTTTGCTTGAATAGTTTCTAGAACGGACGTTGGGCAGTTTTAATTGCACTTGTGCAATTAATATTGTGATGATCAACGATTTTTCGCGAAATAAAAGAGTGTTTTTAATTTCGTATCGAAAAATTACTACAATGATACATTTAACAAATCCAATTGATTTTATTTTGAACCAGTTTCAAAGTTGCACATGTTTTGGAGAGCTTCTGAAATGTGTATCAATTCCTCAAAGTATTAGCTTAGAAACGTCAGGAATTTATGTTTACGGAAATAAATGTTTAATAATGTAATGTTAAATAATAAATAAACAATACGTTTATTTTATTATGGCTAAGAGGCCGCTTTCGAAATTCTGAACGAGGGTCAGAGCTCTCCATGCGTACGCCTATGCTAGGTTTCGAACCAAGGTACCTGAGGTATCATGTATGTTGATGACTACGCATGCCTTTTGGCCCACAACATTGCCCTTCCAGCCGCTGCTACCCGCTGGTGGCGGGCGGTCCTGCGCCCGCCTATTCCTAGCTGAGGTCGCGTAGATTTCCCTCACCCCCACCCCACGCCCCCTCGGAAGCCGCACAAAGGCAGCGAGCGCCTCCCCCTCCCCGTCCCCCGGCCATCGCTCTCCCGAATGGCTTCTGTGGCGCAGAGCACGGCGACCCGATGCCTCGCCATCTGGGGCGACACACGGCGGTTTGAAACGCGCGCACGCGCAAAAGCTTTTTTGGAAAAACCAATTAGCTATTGACAAATATCCGTTCTAGATGCTTTAAACTGTGAAAAGTGGTTCACAGTATCAATTGATGCCTACTGCACTGTCTCTGACCGGGAGGTCCTGGTATTCGAGCCCCGACGGTAACAGGATTTTCGACACGATCTACACGACCTAGCTAGCTAGGTCGAATTCAGCTGCTGTCTGGAGGAGAATTCTAGCGGCCGACTGTTTTGATCGTGGTTTCTCCGATGAACACTAGCCGGATGCGGGAGCAGTACCCTGACAAACGGGCCACGGATTGTTTGTTATCTTCCATATCCTATCCTCATCCCGTACTTATACACACATACCCGACTGGGAGAGGTGGCTCAGAGCATCAATTGATGTTACTGCAGTGCCTCTGACCGGGAGGTCCTGGGATTCGAGCCCCAGTGGCAGGATTTTCGACACTAGCTAAACAGCTGGATCGAATTCAGCTGCTCTCTGGAGGAGAATTGTAGCGGCTGGCTTCTCTGTTCAGTTGTTTTCCGTGGTTTCTGCGATCAACACCAGGCGAATGCCGGAGCAGTGCCCTAATAAACGGGCTGTGAACCGCGGGCAATATTTCCATTCTCTTCCTTATACTATCGTCTCGTTTACCCGTTACTAAAACACTAACATAAACACTACACAACTAGACATGGCAGGAGACCAGTTGGGAGCTTACAGCTTGTTCCGGCTGGGGAGGTATCCCGCTGATCGGAGATACCTGAATGGGAAAAATTCCCGGAAGCCGACGTAGGACAGATCATCGCCTCCCGCGTGCACTACACTTATGGGACTAATGACCTTATTAGTTAACGCGCCCGGAATAATATATCAATCAATCAGAGCAACTTTAAACAACTAGACACTAAAAGAAATAACTGCAAATAATTTTTTGTAATTTTAAGACACTCGTCAGAAGTTTTAGCCAGGCAATTTCTTTGGGGATGCTGTTCGCGATGGTAGACAATTTCTCGCTGCTTCCACGAAAAACCTTTTTAATTCATTTCTAAACTAAGTACAAAATTGCGAAATAGTAAACAACACAGAAATTATTTAAAAAATAAAAATACGTTTGAAATGATAAATTGAGGGAAAGTTATTTATACTAAAATTAGGATAGTCCCAATGCACTTACTTGTTCACCTGCTACAAATCCATTCATTGACCTCGTGAAGATTAAGTTGGGCTTTAAGGTTTTTACGTCTGTCTTCGTCAGCACATCTTTTCCCGCTTGCGAAGAAACTGTTCTGAGATGGCGGAGGAAGACAGCGTTTCACACGACGCGGTGCGAACTCGGTTCTTCCGAAGTCAGCGAGAAGGGATACAAGATTCTCCTCGTGTCCTGCTCAAAGCGCTGGTGCTTGCTTGTTTTGCGCTGCAGATGAACACACGTAGTTGCTGCTCCGCCAGCAGTAAATTTCGCCTCGGGAGCGGAAGATTCGCAGCCTGTTTTGCGGACCGAGACGCGATTTCAGAAGTTCAGTGAAGCGATTTTCGTAATACTGGGCGGAATTACAGAGTTAGAAGAGCAATACTGCAGATCTTCAAATAAAATAAAATAAAATAACGGTTGAAAATTAAATGCGTGTTTAATTAGAACTTTTTTCACCTCAATCAAATAATAAAATACTTTTTTCCAGCTGGCGATGTTCTCAGGCGTGGACCCTGTTTTTATTTATTATCCACGACCGAAAGTAAGGGTCATGTAACGAGCTTGAGGTATTCCTATCACCGTAACAAGCTTAACTGGGCTGCTCGAGTGTTTCTTTCGACACACAGCTACAGAAACGGAGCAGATTGTAATGTAATGCTCCAGTTCTATTGTCGCCTGAACAGGGAATCAAACCCGGGTTCGCACCACGAAATCCTAACACGCTGTTTATGAACCACCCGAGATGCACAAAAAAAATATACTTAACTTATTTATACATGTAAAATTTTGGATTTGAAATATTTAAAGTTTCCTATCTTTTGGAGTGGTAGCGCCATTGCCTCATCTACAATTATATTGTACACAGGTAGTAATCTGGCGTTATCCCCCGTATTTATTTATCCGTTCCGTTCCGTTTATCTTCGCCCCGCCCCGCTCTGCTCCGGCCCAACCAGTCTGTAGGTGAACCCGGAGCAGTACTCTAACAAACCGGCCATAGACACAGCGTGTTCTTCCCTTCCTATTCTTTTCTCATCCTTACCCTTTACTTACACCCATTTACACTTACATGCACTACACTACCATACATGTCTACGCAGTGTAGAGTTTATCTCGGATGTGACAGAGATACCTGAAGAGGGAAACTCCCTCAAGCTGACGTGTAGACCGGAGCTGGATCTCACGCTATACCGGGAGAGGAACACCGTTTCCTCCCAAGATGTAACATGGACTACACTTTCGGGACTAATGACCTCAGTAGTTGACAGGAATTAAAATACTCTCTCACTCAGAAACCCCACGCAAGCCAATGCGGTCAAACTGAGCCCTTCTTGCTCCGCTGCACGCTGGAAGTGGGTCGTACGACTACTTTCAATGCGAAAGATGGGCTAATATTTATTTATGACACGAGTGGTACAAGTGACATTTTATTTTGCGAGTGGTACTGTAAATGTTGCAGCATGAGGCCGATTGGCTGAGTACCACCGTCCTACGAGAAAATAAATTCACTTTTACCACTTGTGTCGAACACCATTTTTAGACAACCTTACTGACTTTCCTTTTATTTGCATTCAAGCATACATATCTCTGTTACATTAACGTCAGTAGTAGTTGATACGACCAGACGATTTTTTTGTGTACGTCCTAAAAGTAGAAGATTTTACTAGTTAGTGTCTCAAACCATATTTATTTAAAAGCGCGGACACCAGAAAGCAAGTATCCATTGCAAGTTGCTAACAAGATCTAAGGTAATTTCGTTTTTAATAAAGACATTTCTGATTAATTCCTACTCAATCTAACATTTAAAAGCCATTTTATAGACACATATGTTCTCTTCCTCAAAGGTTCTTGACAGCAAAATGGCTACACAAATTGAGCTTGCGATAGCCCAAAACTACGAACAAATTATGGCTTTGCAGCACAAAATTACGTAAAGGAATGAATCAATGAATTCAGTATAAATACGATTATTAATGGAAAACAATTTCTTGCTAAAAATATTACAACAAAAAATTAAGATGTAAAAAAAGAATATTCTTTTCTAAAATTCCATTAAAATAAAAAAGAAGATCAGTGTTTGCAAAATCATCCAATCGAAAATCTGAAGAAAAAGAAGAATACTTGGGAAACCTGAAATACGTGGTTGCCATGGCAACTACAGCGGGGTAAAGAAAGGTCTTCTTTAACGAGAAAACAATATCAATAATTTCATTTCATAAGGGAATGAGCTAAATTTAATACTTACAATATTTATATGGCTTTAAAGTTAATCCTTTGTTATACATAAACAGAAGGACTCTGTCCAGGAATTTATTTATCACAATTATTTATTTCACATGGGGTTGGGGGGGATAATCTCTACCTGTAGTATAAAACGGAAATAACTTAATTTGCTGCCCCATTTCACCCCGCCCTGCCATTCACGTCACCCTCCGCTGTGTCTGCTTTCCCCCTCTGCGTTGGAACAAATTTTCAATTTTGATCTTCAATTTGCTCGACGCCACATTGCGCTACCTCCGTGGATCAAAACGCATTTAGTAGGAAATTGAACGAGCTTTTAGGAAACCCTCATGCAATGCCACCGATATCCTTCCCGATCGCGAGATATTCACGAAATACTGACAGAATATACATTAAAATTCCGTTTTAAAGGGCGGGAAAACTGTTTGGGGTAGTTTCCTTTTATCCGGTGACATCCCTCTTGTTTTAAGGCAACATAATATTTTAATTAAGATAGCCTGGCATTAGCTGGAACTGATAGGCAGTAAAATCAATCTATATATTTATAACCCGAAGGGTTTTCATTTAGAAATAAATTTGAGCTTTCTATTCAACTAAATTTCTTCATTTTTTTAAAAACGAAAAGTAGAAGGCTCTGAAGTGTTATCACTCGCTCATATCACTGGCGGATCGAGGGGGGGGGGGCATGGGGGTCATGCCCCCCTCAAAAGGTGTGGAATTTCATTTACCTTCCTTTATTTGGTAAATTGATTAAAGAAATAATGTATATTCAAATTATGTAATTATTTCAACAATAATATTGAATAGTATCGTATCTACAGTACATAAATAATACACAATATAACAACAAATACGTTTATTGTTTAACAAAAATCTGCCATGCGCCTCCCCCTTCATCGGCTGGATTCGCCCCTGGCCCTTATGAATTGGCTTTACTGTAAAAATACTAAATTTCAATAATATACTGAAATTAAAAGATTGAACGTTTACCCGTGGTCATATGTTCATTAGTCGTTTTGCAAGACCAACAACTGTTGTATGGTATTTATGTTTTGCGAATTGCAATCGGTGTTTCAAAAGCCGCCGTCGACGTCTCATTAACTGGATGGATAATCTACCGTTGATCGTGGATCGGCAACTTTTTTGTAACTGCGGATGACATTGTCAACCCCCCCCCCCCCACAGTAGCTCGTGGGTCGCACATATCTTCAACTTACTTTTTATTCACCAAATTTGAAATATTAATTTCCAATTCAATATTTAATTTATTAGTCATATATAGTAATATATAGTAATTTATTAGCATGTCAAAACGAGCTTGGGCCCCGGGTGCAATAATATTGCAAAGAAACACTTTAACTGGTTCTTCAATACAATTTCATTTACGAAGACAATATATACGAATACAACAGAAAGAAAGAATAAATTCGAATGCAAGAAAAGTTTAGGAAAGGCCAGTCAGTGTGATAAACCTGACTTGTGTCTTTGGCGCCAGCTCCAATACAAAAAAAATCCATCATTTTTTATTTTTCAGGGGATCAATTCAGTAGAGACCGTTCAGGACGCAAGAGGTGTCTTTGCGGGCCGCAAGCAGGTAGCCGGCCCCTGATCTACGAGTAGATTATTCGTTGCATATTGCGATACAGCTCTTTTGGAATATGTATTTTGGATTTCAGAAGCGATACATATAGTGCTAAAATTAAAAAGATATATTGATGTCCTAGGTATAAGAAAAGTTGTATCGTGTGAAGATTTTTTTAACATTGTCAAGACAGTTCATTGGCAAGTTGTTTAATTTAAAGAATAATAGGCAAATTAGTTCGCAAGTTTAGAAAAATGGAGTGGAGTGGAGTGGAGAGGAGAAATCCCTCAATAGTAATCCTCCTTGACAAGTTAAATATTTTTATATACACAGAGCACAAAAGAACTATTAGTTATGTTCAACAACTTCACTGCATCGAGAGGTTTTAAAACGTTTCAATTTTCTTGTATCTTCAATGATGTGAAAAATATTTACTGCAAATTGGTGTTGGCGATTCCCAAGTTGAAAAAGACGTCTGATGGTGACGGCCTTCATTGATTGTTTTGTGGCTAGAATTTTCAGGTCTCCAAACAGTGCATTACAGTTGATATACCATGGAACTTTAATGTATCTAGAGAAGGTATTACCAACCTCTCTCATCAACTCCTTTTAAACTAATTGTTTGCTTCATTGTCAGCCCTTATGTTTTTCTGTAATATACGGGATCCATAATCATGACAAAGAATTGCTCATAAATAACTTTAAGATAACAACTTTGTGTTTACCAATATTCTCGCAAAAATCTGGTTTTCATTAATCGAAGACGCTTCTGTTTTTGAGTAGCTGAATTTATAATATTTACTGCAAAGCACTGGTTACAAAATGTCATGTGGTTCTTAAGAACTAGCCAGTACATTTCATCAGAGCGTATTGCGGAAAGTACTGTCTTACGCGATGGAGTAGAACTGTTAACGCAGTTATAATTTCTTGAATTTTCTAAACATCCTCATTCGTTAGGAGAACGTCGGATTCGAACGGAGAATTTGTAATTTATTATCATACGTTTAGTTGCTTTACATCAGAAAGCAGTTCATTAAGTTCATTAATATTTTTGCAATCAATAGGATCTAGATTATCCTGATCAAGCGCCCATTATACGCGGTAATTGGCTCTCAATCGACCCCTTAAACATCACTGACCCCCTTCACAATTTCATCATCTCCCCGGAGATTCTGTACCACACCAGTTGGGAACCCTTGATATCGAGCAGAAATTCCAGACCTTTTTCTTGCCCCTCAGACCCCTTTTAAAAAAAGATTTGCTTGACATTCCCCTTGACTTTTTTCTGTAATATACAGCCTAGAAAATAATCATAACACAAATAATTGCTTGCACATAAATTACTTTATAACAATTACATATAAAAACAGTACTAATAAAGGTTGTGAAAAAATAGTTTATTTGGTTTAAGTTTTATTATTTTTGTACTATTGTAATTTTTCAGATTTAGAAACGTAAACATATATTATTACACATTTCGAACCTTTATAAAAGAAAGAAATCAACAATTTCTTTAATATTTTTGGTAATTAATAGGATCTCGATTACACAGATCAGTTGTCGGTGCATATTGGGCTATCGATCCCGAACCGGTCATCACTGACCCCCTTTCAAAATTCCATCGCCCCAGCAGGGGGGACTTTATACCGAGCGCGCTGGGAACCCCTGAGCCGGAGCAACGAATTTCCGACCTGGCCCCACCCCCACCATCACGTGGCGGGCCAGGCGCGCGCTGCGGCGGCGGGCGGTCCCATCGCCGGGGGGGGGACTATTCCGATCGCAGCGGTCGAGCAGGACGCCCGGATATAACCGCGCCGCGCCCGCAGTCCCCCACTCGACTCCCGAACTACGCCTGCCTCCCGCCCGCTCGCCGCCTCCCATCCTCCAAGAAGAAGAAGAAGGAAAAAGAAAAAAAGAAGCAAATGGAAAGAAAGAAAGAAAAAGGAGGCAAACGCTGCTCCCCGAAAGCACAGGAGGGCGCCGGCGGACGGCTACCGTGGCCGTGGGGTGTGATTACAACGGGCCATCAACTTTACATACAGGTCCGGGCGCGGCACGGAGGAGGAGGGGGGGAGGGATGGCTACTGTTGTGGGGGCGCGAGGGGGAACATATTTTTTTGGGAGGGGGGGGGGAGGAGAGGGCAAGGGAACGTGTCGCCGCTGGACGCTTTTCTCTCTTTGGGCCGCGGGCTTTTCTTCTCTTCTCTTTTGCAGCAGCAGCAAAGCCCCCGACCTGTGCTCGCTCCATCTCTCTTTGGACAAGGAAGAGGAAAAGAAGGGAGGGGGCCTGCAGCCAAGAGATGAGCGATGAACAAGGAACTGCGAGCGGGCGGGGCGGGCGGGCGGGGCGGGGCGGGGCGGGGCGGAACGGGCGGGGCCGGGCGGGCGGGCGGGCCGGGCGGGCGGGCGGGCGGGGCGGGCGGGGCGGGGCGGGGCGGGCGGGGCGGGCGGGGGCGGGCGGGGCGGGCGGGACGGGCGGGGCGGGCGGGACGGGCGGGTCGGGCGGGTCGGGCGGGCGGGCGGGCCGGGCGGGCGGGCGGGCGGGCGGGCCGGGCGGGCCGGGCGGGCGGGCGGGGCGGGCGGGGCGGGCGGGCGGGGCGTGTTAAGACGGGAGGTGGGGTGGGGGTGGGGGGGGTGGGGGACCACGGGGTGGAAAGTTCCCTCCGCAGTCAAACCAGCGCGTTTTCTCGTCAAGCCGCGAGGCGGAGGGAGCGCTGCTGGGCCATGGAACAAAGACGAGAGGGCACCGTCCTGCCAGGAAGTAAACGTACATATCAAAATGTTGCACCTGAGATAATGGCAGCCGCTTCATATTAGAAATACGAGGTGTCAGCATACGAAGCACTAACATTCGATCGAATGCATAGTTCACACTGAAATTTTGTTTGTGCATAATGTTTGCAAAAGTTACGTGTGAAACTGAAGACGTCTCACGCTCGATAATGCCGACGAATGTCGAGCTGACAATTTTCAGAGTCTTTTTTTAGCCGTTCTGATGAGCCGTTCTCACAGAGTATCCGTTCTGAAATGGGGAGGTTTCTCCTGAGCATCGTTACGATGGTGTGCATCGAAAGGTTTTCACAACAGGGCGTGTGATTTTTTCTCCGCTGCCGAAAATACGTTTATGGTTTCGCGACAACAGGATAATATCAAACACGACTTACCACACCGTTGATTGATTGATTGATTGTTAGTGATTGCGGGCGCGTCAAGCGTGCTAAGCTAATTATTTCCGTAAGTGTAGTGTAGGCTTTTCTTCTGGAGATGGCAGTGATCTTTCTCCGCTTGGATGGCGAAATACGTACGACGCTGATCTACCGTCGATTACTGGGGTTTTCCCCGACCAGGTATTTCCCACTAGGGGGCACCGCCCCAGGAGGATAGGACAAAGAAGAGAAAAGAAAGATAGCACGCGACCCTTTTGGTCGGGTACTGCTCCGGCATTCGCTTCGTGCAGATCGGAGAAAACACGGAAAATACCGATCACAGCAGCTAGAATTCTCCTTCAGACAGCGGCTGAATTCGACCTAGCTACGAAGCTAAGCTAGTGTCACAACTCCTGCCACCGTCGGGACTCGAACCCCACGCCCTCCCGGTCAGAGGCACTGCAGAGACAGCGGGTGATGCCTTGAGCCACTTCTCCCGGGGGCAGGTCCGCATCATCCTGAATAGAGGGACCAACTGTAAAAGATGTGCGAAATCACCGAGACAGAGATCTGGGGCGTAGGAGCACACAGCACAAAAGGCGGGGGCGGCGGACAAAACATTCAGCTGCTCCCGAGGCATGACTCACACAGCCAATGGCCGTCGGAGTGGTGACCAATTGAAGACGGATGGCGGGGGAGGGGGGGCATAACACAAAATGGAGACCATAGAAACAGAATGCAAATTGGAAGAGTATGTTGAAGCGTGGGCGTAGCATTGTTAACGGTCAAAGGCAGGCAGCGCCTTGCATAATGGCAAGCGGTTATTCAAAGCGGAGAAGTCATAAAGGAAGATTAAGTCCCAATTTCGCCTAGCGGAACTGTGCAGCAGACAACGCGACCGCGGAAAGTTGAAGCGGTTGGCGGCGAGTACGTTAACGATCTCGAGTTCTCGTCGCTGTTGCATGTAAGAAGATTCGACGGGAATTGTATCTAGTCAAGTGCATTGCTATTAGGCGGCGAAGGTCCGTGTGAAGTAGCAGTTACGATTCTCCCACCTCCAAAGTAGGATTAAAAAACAAAAACAAAGATGTATAATGGAGGGAATCGTGAGCGTGCGTCAGTAAACAGTCAGTTATTTTACAGTGTCACTTCGGTCATTTATTTGGCCTGCTTCAGGGCTATAAATATTCAATACCAGACAAGATAAATATGCAAGTAGTGCAATTTGTTATCACGATTTATCATTACATAAGAAAACCACGTGTTCAAAACAATTTTCTATACTTCAAAGCAGAAATAACAATAAGAGCCATAATAATACGAATAACTAACTACTAATAACAATAATAATACCTTGGACTGATATAACTGACTTTTTATTGACCTACCCTTACGATTCTCTGCATTATATTTATAATACGAGGTCAAGATCAACAGAAAAACAAAGATGGTTTCAGTCGATCAGTGAGAAACATAGCACTAAAAAGGAAAATAAATTTTAGAAATCATATTTTTAATGTCAACATTATTTTTTTCATATATACAGGAATTCACTGGGGTCATTAAGTGTTCGTGAACTACTTTTTTATATTGAGACTCACATTAATTAATGTTAATTTAATAAATCTGCCAGTAAATCCAAGTAACAGATCTGTGAACTGATCTGCAAATATCGCGACAGGGATACAGAATTAGGAAGCAAAGCAACAAATACTGTCGGATCAGGCGATAAACAGGAGGTGTGGGTGTATGGGTGTTTGCGTAGATGAATAACTGGAGAGGGAGTCGGCGAATGGATGGGAGGGTGGGAGAACGGAGAAGACGAGGGAGTCGGCGGGCGCGCGTGGGGGCGACCGAGGATGTGTGTGGGGGGATGCGTGGGAAAGCGAGCAAGCATGTGAGATAAACAGACGGTTGAGCGGAGGGCGAGCGATCGAGAGAGAGAGAGAGAGAGAGAGAGAGAGAGAGAGAGAAAGAAAGAGAGAGAGAGAAAGAGAGAGAGAGAAAGAGAGAGAGAGAGAGAGAAAGAGAGAGAGAGAGAGAGAAAGAGAGAGGCAGAGACTGAACGAGACAGAGAGGGAAATATCGAGACACAGAACGAGAGAAAGAGAGAAAAAGAGAGAGAAAGAGAGAGAGAAAGAGAGAGAAAGAAAGAGAGAATTTGTGTATGTGGGCGGGTGAGCAGGTGATCGGGCGGGCAGGTGGGTGGGTGGGTAGGAGAGACGAGCGGGCGATCTGGCGAGTGGTCGAGCAGGCGAGCAAGCGTCTGCGTATGTGTGTGTGTGTACGCGCACGTGTGTGGGTGATCGAGCAGGAGGGGGGTGGGTAATTGAGCGGGGGGGGAGTAGGGGGCCTCGCGTGCGGGCAAGCGAGAGGACGGGAGGGCTCGCGTGTTGCGAAGAGTGCGGGCGAGCGAGTAACCAACTGAGCGAGCGGGCGACGGGCAGCGGGCAGCGGATACTCGTGTGGCCAAGCGGCCGGGTGAAGGGCAAGTGGAGAACACTACTGGACAAACAACCACAACCACCACCACCACCACAACAATAATAATAATAATAATAATAATAATAATAATAATAATAATAATAATAATAATAATAATAATAATGCATGTCTAACAAATCCATACTAATCGTATAACAGCAACAAAAAATATTAAATTGATTTTGTAATTAGGGATTTGGAGGAATTGCATCTAGGTAATGTTGCGATCAGAATCTCGAAACCAAGGAGGCAGGAAACGTCTTAAATACAAGAGTTTGAAAATTAAAATCATCCGGGCATAGGGCTTTAACACGCAGGTCGTGATAGTTACCGGTGCCCTGGGATTTGTTCCGCAAAAGTTATTAAAGAACTTGTCGAAACTTGACGGTATCTCGAAAGACTGGGAAGTACAAGACTTTCCATAACTGACAGGAGCCTATACTTAGGACAAAGTGTTGTAGAATCACCTACAACCACTGAATCTCCTACTTAGGAGCAACATTGAGTATAATGAAACAATTTCAAACAGAATCACCCAAAAGTATTTCGAAATCGTACGAAAAACACATCAGAACATTTCATGGCACACCTCATGAAAAAGATGAGGATGAACATGTAATAGTAGTCTCGGCAATAATTGCCTTCAGAGACAGTATGACATCTACTTTTATTTTTTTCTGCTTAGATGGATATTTCATAAGTGCACTTAAAATAAGTTATTACTGAGCAACAATTGTTTGGGTAGTCACAAGGCCAACACGTCTGATCGCTACCTACGAAAGCGTACGTGTTACGTCGCCATTTTAGTTATATGAACCAAGGAGTATTTGCCCACGCACGGGCACGGAAATATTGGCTTTTCGCACTAGAATTCCCAGTAATGTTTATATAATACCACACGAGTGCGCTGAATACTATGTGATGCAGGTGGCTACGTTTGTGATGTAAGGATCCAAAACGCTGTATACGGGATACATCCCAATGGGGGAGGAGAGTCTAAGGTACATAAGCGAATACGAGGTCGGGTGTTGGATGCGCGAGAGGTGTGGTAGAGAGTGGCACGTGATAATTTGCGCATCGCATTAGGAATTAGAGCTTAATAGCTCTCCACTCTGTACCGTCCTACGTAGTGGCGAGTATGCGGTGCACGAGGGAGGGGCGGGAAGGTACGAGAAGCGGATGTGTTAGTGAGTGAGGATGGAGGGCGAGTGGATGGACGAGGTGGAGGCCGAGAGGTCGAAGCGGACATGGGAGGGCGACTGGGAAGGCGAGTTGATGCACCAGTGGACGGGCACGGGAGAGGAGTCTGAGCGAGTGGGTGGGCAGGCTAGTGGTTAGTAAATGGGTGAGCGAGGTTAGGTGGGACCCCGAGATAAGAGCCCGAATAGGTGGACGAGTGGATAAGTGGGTGAACGAGTGGGTGAGCGAGAAGACGGGCAAGAGACCGGCATTTGAAGGACCGGGTGTTTGGACGAGTGGATACGGAAGTGGAGGGGCGAGTTATTTGGCGAGAAGATAAGCGAAAAGATGATCTACGGGGTGAGTTTTCAGGTGGATGTGTAATCGTGCAGGGGGACGCGGGAGCGGCGAGTGGGTGAGGGAGCGAGTAAACAGACAAGGGACGGGAGTCTCAGAGGGCGAGCGGATGTGAGAGTAAGTGGGCGAGCTAGAAAGGGAGTGGTTGCGCGTGCGGATGGGTCATGGAGTGAGCGGGTGGGTGCGTAATCGTGAGGAGGACGAACGAGGAGGTCGGGTGGAACGACGAGGCGGATGGCGAGTGGAGGAGCGAGCGGGTAGATGGAAAAGGAACAGGAGTCGGAGAGAGCTGGTGTTAGGACGAGTGGATGTGCGAGTTAGGGGGCGAGTGGGTGAGCGAGGAGAAGTGCCATTGAGTGGGCGGGTGGGTGGGTAATCGCGCAGGACGGTCGAGTTGGACGGCCAGCTGAATGGCGAGGGGATGAGCTACTGACGGGACAGGTGTCTGAGGGAGCGAGTGACGGGACGGGTGGGTGTGCGAGTAGGTGGGTCCCCGGGCGGGCGGGCGAGTGCGAAATCGTGTGTAGGACGGGCGAGGAGGGCGAGTGGGACGACAAGGCGGATGGCGAGTGGAAAAGCGAGCGAGTAGATGGGAAAGGAACAGGAGTCGGAGAGAGCTGGTGTTAGGACGAGTGGATGTGCGAGTTAGTGGGCGAGTTGGAGGGCGAGTGGGACGGCGAGCTGGATGGCGAGTGGATGCGCTAGCGACGAGACAGGTGTCTGCGAGGGCGTGCGAGTTTGCGTCATCGCGCGGGGGGGGCGCAGGCGAGCGCGAGGCGTGATGCGAGCGCCGGCCAGTGACGGGCACACAAGGGGCGAGCGGCGACGGGTGTTCCTAGGCGGCCGGTGGGCGCTGCACCTGGGCGCCCGCTCGCCCGCCGCTCCTCCTCCGCCTACAGCCGAAACGGCCGCGGGCGAGTGGGTGGGGCGGGCGTTGCGTCAGGTTCCCACGGCCTTGACAATGACAGCGATGGAGGGCGCTGGCGGCTGCCGGCACCTGCTCCGCCGGCGCTCAGCTGGGGGGAGGCCCTGGCAGGCAGGCAGGCGGGCACAAAGGCAGGCAGGCAGGCAGGCAGACGGAGAGCCCCGGCCGCAGAGAGAGACGGAGCGAGGGACAGCTCCGAGGGGGAGGAATATATATGCACACGACCTGCGGCTTCGGAGAGCCCGGCGCGGGGGGTTCTGCCCAGGGTAATGAGAGGGTCCCCTCGCTCTCTCCCTCCCTCTCTCTCTCTTTCGCCCTTCGACACGTATTTCTGTCCCTGTTAGTGCTGTTGCCTTCGTTCCTCTCCCTGTCGCCTTCCATTTACCATTCGACGCGTACACTATATCAGTTTCAGTCTTCTCTGTTCTTTCTCTCTCCCTCCCCCCCTCTCTCTTTCTAATTTCCACATTTCTATCCGACAATGTTAAGAGCTACCGCTGTTGCCTTCTCTGCTCCCCCTCTTGCCATTTTCTGATCGTTACGGATATCCTTTTCTGCCTGCGCTGATGCCACAGATACCGTACCTCCGTGATTATGCCTTTCTCGCCGTCTCTCTCTCTCTCTCTCTCTCTCTCTCTCTCTCTCTCTCTCTCTCACACACACACACACACCATTTGGAGCGCATAACTATAAGTCATCAATGCTTTAGCAGCTCTCATCTAGCTTTCTCGTCTCTCTCTTTCTGTCTGTCTCTCTCTCTTTCTCTCTCTTTCTCTCTCTCTCTCTGCATTTGGCACGTACAACTGTGTCATCAATGCTTTGGCAGCTCTCATCTTGCTTTCTCGTCTCTCTCTTCTCTTTGCTCGTGGAATCTAGACACATACTACACACATGCGCGCGCACACACACACTCCCACAGACACAGACACTGCGGCGAAGATATTCGATAGCGAAGTCAACGAGAGAGAGCGACCGAGCGAGAGAAAGAGAGCGATTCTACGCGACGCCACCCTCGAGGAAAGGCAGTTGCCGAGGAAAAGAATGGAAGAGAACGCGTGCGGTATTGTAGGACGAAGTAAACCCACACACTCGAGCCCATTACTACAAAAGATGCGCCTAAACCACCCAGCCAAAGAGCTAGTGGGGGGGCGGGGGCGGAGGACAAAACACACGACGGCACAAAGGACGTGTCACACAGACTTGGAATGGTGGATGGAAAGAAGACGGGCAGGGTAAAAACAAAGGAAGAGAGGCCGCGGAAATAAGAAAGATTCCTGGATTCCACGTTCAGGATGAAGTGCGGGCGAAGCGTTGTTACCTCTCTTTGTCAGGAAACGTAACTCCATGCGCGTATTCAAAGGGGAAACTCCTTAAGGAAAGCCGCCACCTACGAAAAAGAGTGGAAACCAAGGATGAAGTACTCATAAACGTGAATTGTCAGGGCAAAAGAAAAACTACAATGAAAAGCCGCAATAACCACGTCAATGAACAAGTAATATGACATGTTTAAAGATGTAAAGTAAGACGGAAAACAGTTGTTTGTATGTCGTGATAGTAAAAAAAATGAGAAAGCAAAAATACACCGAAAAGGGACGCTAATAAACGAAGAAGACAATGACGCTTAAATAGATTGACCACAATAGAGGATCGAGAAAGTGGAGAAAAAAAATCTCAAAAGGGGATAATACTTGTACATTAGTGTGAAGGAAGACATAATAAATGACCAACAAAACGCTATGTAAAAGGGCTAAAATTCTTGTTAAAAAGCTCTTTTTTTATGATGGATCATCAGTCTCTAGCCTTTCCATCCCCTATCCGTCCACGAGATAGTAAATGTCTTTGGTGATTTGAATAATGATCGAGCAATGGCGAAGTGAATGGCACGTCAAACTAAAAAAATCCTGAGAAAACCTGCCGCCGACCCTCTTTGTTCACTGCGTATTCCAGATGGGTCGATTGCGATTTGAATTGCGGTAGCAGAGGTGGAAGTTGTGCGGTCTAATCAGCTACACTACGGGTCGCCCTCTTTTCAAGAAGCAAGGGACAAAGGATTTCTCAACTTAAAGGAGGAAGTGGGGAAATTCCGGAACACAGAATCACATAGCCCCAAAAAGAGGGGAACACTGAGATACTGTCCTATTCGTAATACTACTAGTACTTATGATATCTGCATTGTGATAACAACCCTCAGAACCATCCGCTTAACTCTCTATAAGTAACGTATTCGCCAAATTTCTTCTTTATTACGCAACAATAACAGCAAAAAATCAAAACAAGACATTGGTGTCAGAACACGGCTGCCATTAACCAACTCTGGCGACTCACAGCAGAACATCGGCAAAGTCTCAAGTGTATTTCGCGATAGCCAATCAGCGAAGCGGCAATGCTGAGAACTTGAGATTTATACTTAAGCTTTACATGGATAATAGATTTACTCATGAGGCGGTGTTGACATTAGAATAGAAGTAGTGGTGAAATACGCCTTTACTAACATTTTGGTTGAATTCAGGCACCCAGACGGTAGATCTGAAGTTGCGCCATCGAATGGTATTGAACTTTTAAATATAAATGTTGGTGAGGAAGACATCTTGTATTTCGTCTTGCGAAAGGAGGGGAAGTAAGGGTAGGGAGGGCGGAAACAGGAAAAAAACAAAGACGTGGTATTACGCTAAGGGTGACCGAAAAACACTGTCAGCGAAATGACGACAGAGAACAAAGAGTATCGACTTATCGACATCCAAGGGAGAAGTACTCCCGACAATGAGTTGCAGGGTAGGGGAGAAAAACTCAGGGAGAGGCTATAAAAGAGTGCAGCCTTGACACTGAAATGGAACAAAAGGAGGGATGACAGCACGAGGGAAAAACTCTCTATGAGAAGGAAATGCGAAGCTCTGAAAGGAATGAGACAGTGAAAATGAACAATGTAAGAAACACTTAGAAAGAAGATTGGATTCAATTTTCAGAGATGAGGCGTATTAGGTACAGATGAAGAATCGAATACATACTAGTGAGAGAGTGGGAGTAACAAAGACAATTTTGTAACGGTCAGCATCGGAACAGAAGGATCGGGGAATGAAGACGACCAATGAGAGAAACAGCGAAACAACAAAGAAACATTCAGGGCTTGGACAATCTTGCAGAATAGGAGAGAATGCGTCAGAAAGCGACAATACTCACGCTCGTGTGAGTGAGAAAGAAAATAATATGTTAAAAATTAGAGGTAGACAGTGAATAGATTAACAATAGAGAAAAGGAAATTTAGCAATGGAAAGGGCTGACTAAACAAGTTAAATGTCCAATGAAGCTTGCATGCGGAAAACAGGAGATCGACAACACGGTGTGAGAATGAAAAGAAGATAAGCCGATATCTTTGTTGGGCGAGAGAAAGGGACAATGAAATGGTCACGGAGAACAAAGACTGATATCGATTTTCAGAGAGAAAATGCATTATTTTAGATATGAAGTAAGATAAGGAGATCCATAAAGAAGTAGGACGTTGAAAAGATTGACTGATAAAATAGATATAGCGAAGTTAGAAGAGGAGGCCCAAAAGGTAAAAACGTAAAAAAAAAAAAAAAAAAAAAAAAAAAGTTCATAAAAAGGAATGAGAAAGAGGAAAACTCAATTTAGCATCAGAGACAGATAACAATATTCTACAAAGCAAGGAGACAAAGAGTCGACGTATGCTAAAGAAGAAATTGAGATGAACCAACTGAAACGTACACCAAAAGAACAAAGACAATAACCAGAACGAGAGAGAGAGAGTGAACCGGAAAACCGAAGGGACACGAGTCCGCGTTTCGTAACATAAACCTGAAATGACACTACGAGGATCAATATAGACATTTAAAAGCGTATTTTATACAAAGAAAGGAAGAGCGAAGTGTATACAGACGAGCAGACACCAACGAGTGAGAGAGAGAGAGAGAGAGAGAGAGAGAGAGAGAAAGAGGGAGAGAGAGTTATATTATGTTCAATACAGGGAACTGCGAGCGAGTGGGATGAGGGAACCCAGGCAGCGGCAAGAGCGAACCAGCAAGAGCGAGAGAGGGGGGGTTATGCGGGTGGAATGACAGAGAACGAGAGGGGAGAGCAAAGGGTGTAGAGCAAGAGAGAAAGTGAAAAAGAGAGAGGTTTACGTGCAACACGAGTACCTGAGCGAACGGAATGAGAGCGAGAGGGAAAGGGAAGCGAGCGAGGCGGAGAGAGAGGGGGGAAGTGAAGGAGAGAGAGAGAGGTTCATGTGCAATACAGGGCGGCGAGCGAGAGTGAGAGAGATGCACGGCTGACAGAGGGAAGCGGCCGAGCGAGGGTGAAGGACGGAGAGGGCAGGGAGGGAACGCGCTACCAAGAGCGAGAGGGACAGGGAGAGTGAGAGAGAGAGAGAGGGGCAGGGGCCGCTCCGCTCCGCCCCCGCCCGCACCTGCGCCCCACCCGCACTCGCTCTCGCCGCCGCCTATCGATTCCGTCGCCCCTCGCCGCGCGCCCCGCCGCCACCCCCACCGCCCGCCAGTGGAAAATCCCCAACATCCCTCGTGCCAAGGGGCGCGAGCCGCGAACGCCCCGCCCCGCCCCACCGCGCCCCTCCACACCCCGCTCAGCACAGCCCCGCACTACTCCGCACCCCGCCCCGCGCCCCTTTACCCCGCTCCTCACAGCGCTGCCCCCTTCCAACCCCGCTCCGCAATACTCCGCACCCGCACGACCCCTCCACACCCCGCTCGGCACCAACCCCCAACCCTCTTGTCCCCGCTTCGCACAGTGCCTCTTCACCCCGCTACCCCCGTCCCAACCCCGCAACACTCCGCACCAGCACGGCCCCTCCACACCCCGGTCGCACCGCCCCGCGCTACTCTGCACCCCGCCACGCGCCTCTTTACCCCGCTTCGCACAGTCCCTCCTCACTCCGCTGCCCCCTTCCAACCGCGCACCGCAAGACCCCGCAATGCTCCGCACCCGCACGGCCCCTCCACACCCCGCTCGGCACCAACCTCCAACCCTCTCGTCCCCGCTTCGCACAGTCCCTCTTCACCCCGCTACCTTGTTCCAACCCCGCACCAGCACCGCCCCTCTACACCCCGCTCGCCATCAAAACCTCTCCCCTCTTTCCCCACCTCCGCCTCTCCACAGTCCGTTCCGCACCCGCCCCCATCCCTGCTTACCCCGCTCCGCACAAACCCTCCATTCTAAGTTTCGAATCTGTCCCGCCCCTTTACTCCGCTCCCCACCCGCCCCTTCCCCGTTCACAACCCTTCCGTCCAAGCTCCTCTTTACCCCGCACCTCACAGCCCCTCAACAACTCCATTTCATACCCGCTCATCTCCTCCTCACCCGCCCCGTCCCGTCCTTACCCCCGCTCCGCACATCCCCTCCACACTCGGATTCGTCTTGGCCCCGCTTCTCCCCCCCCCCCGCCCTGCACCGACCCCGGACAACCCCTCGGTACTTCGTGCCGCAATCGCCCCGCCCCTCCTTCCCCGGCACCGCTCCCGCGCTGCGCCGATCCCCGACGCGCCCTAGGCACACCGCCGTGCTATTCCAGTGGCTACCCCGCACCCCTTCCGTATGTATTTTTACTCGGCGGACGCGGCGGTGGCGGTGGCGGCGTTAGGCGGACTGTTACTTTTCGCACCTCCGCGTAATTAGTCGGATTTCGCTGCTCGCGCGCCGGCGTAATTAGCACCGTACGTGGCGATGGACTGCCGGGTGAGTATGTGTGTGTGTGTGTGTGTGTGTGTGTGTGTGTGTGTGTGTGTGTGTGTGTGTGTGTGTGTGTGTGTGTGTGTGTGTGTGTGTGTGTGTGTGTGTCGCTGAGAGCCCGGAAACGAAGCTTCGCCGAGCGGTAGGTGCAAGGGAAGAGGCGCAACGAGGGGAAACTTTTCGACAACGGTTTCCTGCTACGTAAATGTGTCGTGTGATACATCCGCCGAAACGAAGGAGACTCGAAATCCGGGAACCAGGATCGAGTCCTGTCGCTGGGCAGGACTTTCGACACCAGCCACGGAGCTGTGGAAGTTAATGGCACAGTCTATATTAGAAAACGCTACAGATGGATCCGTCGTCAGCAGCTAGGTTCACGTTCCCGGACGGTGGCAGAATTTCTGACAGCTTGACAAGGAAGAAGGCCACTCTTCATGGATGGACAATTCTACCGCTTGTACGGTGGGGTAGTAAGTCGTTTCCGTGGTTCCTCGGATCACCTTAAGTTGCATGCAGGAATACTGCCGCCAACAACGGGTTACAGATAGCGCGTAATCCATCCTCCCTAGCTAGTCCACACTACCAGCCTTACGAGTCAGATGGCCTGCGTCCCATACCCATAATCTCAAAACTCACGCGTGTGTATGAGATGTACAGTACAAGATATTGTTAGAAGAAGAAACGCATTTGTTACGAAAATTGATATTTCTTCTTTTGCCTTATATATGAACATAACTTACTCCGATTTCTGACGTGTAATAAATATGAATATGATTTCAAAACTTAACAGAGTGTCACAAAATATGCTGGTTTGACGGTGACAATATCACAACTTCTGAAAACTATTACGCCGGTATGGTATTTACCCCAATGTGGGTGAACCTTCAATATAAACGATTTAGCTGCACCAATCTCAATGATAAAAAATGTACATAAATTAAGAGATAGGTATCCCCCAGAAAGTTGCTTTGATACGACTCTTAATTATACAAAAGATAATTCAAATACGTAGCACATTAAAATATTATACACACAGGTACCTTTCCGAAAGATGCATGAAATGCTCCAGGTGTATGTCCAGTCCGGCAGACATATGTAGAATTCAACAAGTACATACGTCCGGGAAATATGTCTCAATGAAGGTAGGGTGAAGTGGATTTCTAACAGCTGAATTCATTTCCGATGGAAACCAATTTTAGAGTTGGGATTAATTAATAGTACTTTACTGTACTGTTCTGTTACCTGTACTAGTTACTGTATTGCACTTAAAAGTACCAAACTTCCAGTTGTCATTTCATTCTTGACAATATTGTAAATAGAAATTAGGGACTATAACTTATTTTCAAGGTGGTTTGCTACGTATTTCTTGTTATGTTAAAATAATGATTCATACTCTAAGTAATTTCAAGAGATTGTGGTAACGTTAAGAAGCAATACAATTATTTCCTTCTAATGTGAGATTCCAAAACCTGGAAGAATTTTGATTATCTTTGCAACATTACCAATGCAATCAAATGGTGACTGTTCCACGCCTTATATCGTTTTCGTTGTGAATAATTTAATTTTGATATTGTAATGAATTTCACTCCCAGCATTTAATAGGTATTTTAATATATACCAAGAAACAAGATTTAACTCCGAAAGGGTATAATTGTTTTGCAATTTTAACTTCCATGCGATTAGAATAGGATCATAAGCAATATTGTGTACTGATCAGAGAGCAAAAGTAAATAAGCCCAGATCAGTTAAGTAATTTGGTCAGCTTGTAATATCAATTTCAACATTTAATTTCACTCTGGCACGACATCATATGAACAAAAAAGGCTGCACGAAAACTGTATCTCCTTTTCAGCAGAAGCTTCGATCATTTCAGGTTTCTGAAAGAGTAATATTGTATCATCAATAGGACATAGATGATGTGGAAAGTTCAATGTTCATGTATAAGGTTAAACGCAAGTGATTCCAAATATTTCCATTCCCCCTCCTCTCTATTTGGTGTTAAAACCAGATCAACAGTCAAAATGAGATGTTTTGATATATATTTCCACCTCGCCTTCCTGTGCACATTGCCAAGTGTATGTAGAAAACATTTTCATTTCCTGGAAAGTTTACTCAGGGCAAATAACACAGCGGTGATATACGTCCGCTCCGTTTGGATAGTTACCACACAAGGATTCCATGATATCACGAACTATAACACATCAACTAAAACGGAAAAACACATTAAAGGATCCTGTGAAGCGATTTTTTCGACAAAATCATGGTTTTTTATTGTAATCCAACAACGAAATATCTCCCTTAATGGTGAGTATATGAAATCGATAAAATTGAATATCGAGAACAAATATGTGGACGTGTTTTGGGAAAGAAACGCACATCATATAATAATTCAATTTAACCAATTAATTAGTGTTTCCATTCACAGTGTTTTCCCTAGATCGAGAAATCCATGTACAAAAGCGTTCTGATTAGATAGACTATTTTTTGTATCATTCCTTTTGTGGCTGTGTCAAAATTACGTGAAACTATATTAAGTTGATAGCCGTCAATAAGACAAGGTCCATGGCATAGACTACCATTTAGTATTGAGTGTTATTGTGTACCAAAAACACAAATGCGAGTATAACAGCTTGTCCACAAAGCCGTATTTTATTATAGCAGAAACTGCTACAGAGAAGATCAAAGCTGGTATGAAACCCAAGCAGAAGGAATACTAAAAGAAAAAGAAATGATGTTACACTTGTTCCTGTCGGAGACAATGTAGCAATTAACATTCTCGAGTTTGGTCGCGGCTGCTAACCTCCTTGAAAAGTGATGGCAGTTGCAATAAACGGCAGTACAGAACAATTTCGGCTCGCCACGAAACACAATACGCTAAATAAACACAAAATTAAATTTCAACCAATAGTAAATAAGTGTATTAGAAATGACGATGACCTGAAGCACATATTAGTGAAAGAAAACTTTGCAAAGCAAAAATTTTTCAAATGTTTTAAACAAAATTTAAAATTTATAATTGAAAATAGTTGTGCAAATAAGGCATGGTGAACTGTATTTTAACAATTATTTAGGAAATAAAACACTTTTTTTACAATGTTCTACAAACGCTAACACATCCTAGAAATCGTAAGTATTTTCAGCTTTTAGAAATAACCCAACAACAAGAACGGGTTAAATTAACAAAAAAATTTTTAAAAAAAAATTAAAAAATTGAAAGAATAAATTATATATTAATATTTTGGGCGAAGAAAGTTGAGAAAGAAATCGTGTTCCAAATATTTGAAAGTGAATAACTTTATGGCAGTATTTGCGAACATGGACAAACCCTTTCTTAAATGAATACAACTCTCCGAAATTATGTTTTCATAATTCTTTTGTCACGGGGTAAAAGTTCTTAATTCAAAAATCTTAGGAGAAAACAAGGGTTACCTTTTTGAGCCGTAGGCTATATTAAGCCGATTAAGCAATATTAATCAACCCTTTTTTGTCACTAAGAAGGCAACTTGAATTCGCTAGTTTTAGTAAAATAAAATATAGATACTTCACTTGCAGTTTCAGTACTTAACTCAATTTCACAACAAATCAACTTAAGAACTTGTACCCCGTGACTACAGAATTGTTTCTAAATTGATTTTGAAAACTGACGACACACTTTCGGATGTGAGATGGAATAGTTACGAGTCCGAGTATTGTAACTGTGCATATGATAACAAAAGGTTTAGATAAAACGTACAGTCGGCAAACTTAGCTTACTCAAGAATTTTACAAAGATGCGTAGCGATAAAGGATGACTGGCACACAGGTCATTCAACGGATGGTCAACCACTACGCGAGCCCAGCTGATAAGTATGTAAACAACAATATTCTCGGGAGCGTACCAGATGTTCACAAAAGTTACAGCTCATTTCAAGGTCGAAACTAGTCTCCCGAAGACCAAACACGAGAACTGTTGCCGCGCCCAGACAAAGCAAGTGGAAGCCTCCGAAAACAAATAACGAAATACCTACTAACCTGAATGGAGCAAAGCATATCGCCTTCTTAACGAGTCTTATCTATCAAAGGAATTGATACAAACATTACACCTACGCTTAATATTTGGAAACAAGCGTGACGAAACTATACGCCCTAAAAAACGTTCATCAACATACAATCTTTCTTTACCTTTCATACGTGACAATATTCACACAGACAGTCGGGAAGATGTTTATTGCCTACTGTCATTCTTTCTTTTTATCAATGGCAATATATAAAAATTACGTAGTTCTTTCCACACATTGAGTAAACCACTCTGTCAGGAAATATGTCAATTACAAAGGAGTTAGGAAACTTCTTTGTAAAATATTGCAAATCGACATTAATCATCTCCGGTTTCTTAATTGTCCTGCCTTTTGAGAAGTCTGTACTTACAGTTTATACGTGACAGCCTACACCTAGACGGACGTTAAGATGTTTAATGCTTACTGTCATTCATTTATTGTCAATGACAAGTTCTAAAAACTGCATAATACACGTCTGACATATTGAGTAAAGGCACTATGTCTAGTGTAAAGGTCAATTACAAAGGAGTAAGGAAACCTATCTGTGAAATGTTAAAAATACCCTTGTCACCTGTTTAAAATTTGAGGATTAAGTTTTCTATTTAGAAAGAAAATTCAAGAAGCACACGTTAAAAAACAATTTAACGGTAAATTAAACGATGGTGACGATGTATTGTACAGAACGGACCGCAACTTCTCGGGAAAATCAGATTTCAGTGAGGCACAAAAATTCCACAGATGTGTTTGAAAGATAAGACAAAGTAATTAGCAAGTCACTTCACACCCTGGGAAAGACCTGGAAATGATCTTAACGTGCCACTAATTGGACTGGAAGATTTCCTTAAGGTCAGCGGTTTAGGGCGGCGTGTAAAGATATCTCAACAAATCCTCCCATCTGCATGCTGCGGTTGACAGCCGTTATCTGACGCGAGACCATCTTCCGATGCGAATATGCAACTCATCTGCTGCTTCGCTATCTGATGAATGCCGTCGAGGAACATTTTGCCCGATGCCTTAATGGGCCTAGAAGGAACATCGGCCTATTCATTTCTCCTAATTAAGCGAAGGAAATGGTATATGTTTTTAGCAGCATTGGCTGGCCCATGTAACCTATCTACTGAGGTAGATATCTCGAGAAGGCTCGGAGAAAACTGAGCTAATGAATTTTTATTTTTTACAGAAAACGAAAGCAAAACAAGTGGTGATCCAACAGCACAGACTTTCTCGCTTATTTTTGTTGCAATTTTCGAAAATTCAGACAACTCATTTAAAATCAGACCTGCGCCATTTTTTAGGTCCTCTATTCAAAGAAAAAAATTAAGAAAAAAGTTAGTGCCGTTTTTGAAAAAAAAAAAATCATTATCTTTAAGTAGAAATTTTGCGAAAAAAACTCATTTTTTCCTCAAAAAAATTCGACATGACCATATTTAAAGATGAAATTAATTGAGGTCATATTTAATTTTTTTTAATTTTTTCTATTGCACTTGTCAATATTGCAATTCAATATGTCAATATACTTTTACGGCAACTCTCTATACTGAAATACATTTAGTTTTCAGTATTAGTCAACTTAAATCAACCATTGCTGTTCCCACGGCCTTTCGGGTGCGGCAGCATAGAAAGTCGCGTGTCGCAGATTGAAGTTTAGTAGATCGAGAGCTCCTGGTTTCGAGTCCCGACGGAGGCGGGTTTTCGAGGCCACGTAAGAAGTACAGTGCGAGTTTTCTCGATGCCTCACAGATCGCTGAAGCGCGGGATGCGGGGAGATTTGTCTACGTCACAAGAGATGATATAAGAGTTTAAGTTTCTTGAATACACATCACACATCAACACACAGTTGCAACGTATTAAGTTCGGTACCTTGCACACTTATCTTCAAAATTTATTCTCAGTTTTTCACGCACATTAAACGGCCTTTCGGAACAACAAAGCGGCACTTGCTCCGCACATTCACTCACTTCACACTCAAAACTTCCGACCTTCTGAAACCTTCGGAGATGCCAGCGACGGAGTTTTCTCGCCAACGAAAAGGGAAGTTCGCTGCACGGTATGGGGGTATCCGGTGCACACATGCGCACTGTTAACACTTCTCCTGCTTCATGCAACTACGACATTCTGCTTCTCTATTATGCTCTTAATAATAGATTTGAGGCATAGTTCTCTCGTACGCTTTTATTTTCGCAGAAAGCCTTTTCGATCGCATTGTGGTCACCGTCAGTGATACAAGACATAGTTTCCAAATTACAAATAAAATATAATCTATTACATAATATTATTATGAATAAAAATTAAAATTTAAGCAAAATTAATTTGATTAAATTCTAATTCAATTTGCTAAATTTGTACGCCGCCATTTAACATGAACAATGAATGTCTGCAAGTTCTTGTGAGATTCTATGTAGACTGCTCATAACTATTCACAAGTCGTTCGCAGTTATTAAGATCGGATGCACAGTAGACGATATTACAGGATGAATAAAAATCAAATAATTAAATGGGAGCGGAGGCTGAAAACAATAAATATTTGAAGGATAGAGATGACTCACAAGAATTGCTAATAAAACATACACCATAAAAATAACTAGTAGCCCATGTACTGTACCTTCGCCTAGAAAGTACCATTAATCGATAAATATTAATTATTATTATTACTATTATTTTATTATTATTAACGTGCCTGGGCGCATGTCTGTACACAGCAACCCTTTAGTTTCCTTCCAATGGTCTCTCCGTGCCCTCTCAAACATCATCTATCAATGGCGTATCCAAAGAGAACGCCCAGTCCAAAATACCGCTGATTGCAGCCCTTCCTCGTCGGGCAGGCCAATTCTGGGACAAATACAGCCACATCTCCTCCATATTCAAACAGCCAAAGTGGAGCCAATTTGGGTTTGATCACTGGACTCCCTTCCGCTTGGTCTTCGCAATCGATGGAACCAGCGGAATGAGCAGAGCGGGGGGGGGGGGCATTTGAGGAATGCCGCTCGCTGCGGTAGCTCGGAGGAGACACCTTTGCCTCTGCAGCGTCGCTACTGGAAGGCCCTAGGGTCAGAGAACCGAATTTTCGATAATCGGCTAAATAGCTGGGGTCGAATTCAACCAGTGGCCGGAGCAGAATTCTAACGACGGGTTCTAAGATGCGAAGTTTTCCGTGGTTTCGCCGATCATTACCAGGCGAATGCCGGAGCAGTACCCTAACAAACGGGGCACGGGCCGCGCGCGATCTTTCCTTCCTCATTCTTTACCCACACACTTGGTACATACACAAAAGTACCACATCGGAGACCAGTAGATGGAGAGAATGTCCCGTCTGGATGGTGCACCGCTCGGAGAGATACCTACAGAGGAACAACTTGTTAGCGAAGGTTGAGGCGCCGGATCCCACGTCCCCACACGGGAGGAATCCCGCCCCTGGCAGGTATGGAACACACACTACGCTTACGGGACGCACTACCTCACTAGTTGACGAGTCCGGAAACACTAACAATATTTACTTCATTCTGGAGGAATGCTGTTTCTGGGAATAACTTTGCCAATTTTGTGGGAAAACGTACTCTTCGAGTACGGAAGTTGTACAATTCGAAACTTCTTTTTTAGATTACCCAGCATCGATGGTATTAGAAATTGTGTAACAGTGGCAGCTTGAGGGAGGTCTGTGTTGACATGAACACATACACCAAGTTTTAAAACATCAAAAATATCTATGGCGGAGGGAGATGGTCCAAAGTGAAATTAACTCAACCTCAAACACTTTCCGTGATCGCTTCTGCGTTTCTTCGATATTAAAGCTACCGTACTGTTATTGAGAAAACTATTCTACCCGCATGTAATACATCGGTTGTTCCAAATGCGGAACGGAATTAAGTATCGCAAAACCCATAAAGATTGGGTATCCTCAGTAGAGTGCTCTGTCAGCACCTACTGCTTCACAAGAGATGGATCTCGAGATTAGAAGTCAACGCGAAATAAAAAAGACAATCTAACACAGGTAGCGGGGATGCAGTTCAAGAGGAAGGAATTAAACACCGGTTACAGAATTATGAGTGGACTTTTGGAGATAACATACTGTACAACCTGTTATAATAAGATGAAAAAATAAAAAATAAAAAAATAATCACAAAAAATGGCTTTTATGCATTAATTTACATTTAATCATTGATGCGTAGCATGAGAACTCAGATAGGTGGAGCAATTTAAGCCCGCTCGATAGAGGCGTAATTAGAATTTATTAACTTCGAAAGATAAAAATAAAACAACAGATTGTGTTTCTCTTCTATAATCACAGCTTCACTTTATTCAATTCTGATTCTACGTCTCCTATAACAGGTGAATCGGATATTTTGCGTCATTTTATGAAGATTCTTGTGGCACAGGTTGTTTAACGCAATGTAACCGAAGCTTCACTGAATTCGAAGATTTCTCTCTAGTGGCGTTCAATACTGAGATTCAATGGAAGCCAGTTTTAACGACAGTGAAATATCAATCAGGAAGTTTCCTCCCCTGGCCAGAATCCCCAAATAAAAAGTCATTTCAATTGCTTATACAACTAAGCAGAAACTTAATAATTTTTCTTGATAACTGCATCTGCGTAGGTCATATACGAGTATTAATATTTTTTAAAATTAATATCGATACATTATGGTTCATAACCACGGGCATTTTTTATCCTGTGTCATTAATTGGATCGCTGGTGAGGTAGATACCTTTTTATTATGATAAATAAATAAAGATATTGTCTGGTATCAATACTTGGTATTGATGTCTGGTATTGATACCAGACAATATCTTTATTTATTTATCATTATCCTGTGTCTTTGTGCGCGAGATATCCGATGTTCGCCTCCGGTTTTAATAGAAGCTATTTCGGGTTCGCTATGCTGTTTCATTTTCGTCATCTGAATAATTACTCTTACGAACTTTTGCTAAACAACACCTAACTAGAAGTTGATTGTACATAGGTAATCATACAATCCTGTAGAAAATAAAATACTAGTCCTTTGTTTTTCAACCCTCTGTATAATTCATTGTCCAGTCTGACTGTTTATATCTACGTTCGATCTTAAAATAATATAATTCCGGTGAAAATAGAATAATTCACTAAATATTGTTGTCAGAAGAGAAAATTATTACTCTTCCACGTGAATAATGACAGGAATCGCACGAGGACATATGGAGAAAATTTCGTGGACTGTATAAAACATGCATGTTAAACAACGTCGGCTTCAAAAATCGATGTTAAATACATCGATGATTTTATAGAAACATCGAATGTATTGAAAAGATCGATATCGCTATCGCTGTCGCATGCCTACCGATGTTCCAATCCGTACCCCATCGAAACAAACAGAGTCACTAAGATTTCTGACTGCGTATGGGAATGGAAAAATTGTGAATTACGACCTTGATCCGTCAGCACGTGGGTCATTACAAAGGTCTTTCAATTCCCCAGTTTCCTTTCCGACATTTTTCCATATTCAGCATTTTGAAGACGACGAAAACACCAGCTGGTTGTTGTGTTACATCAGAAATCTGTAAAACGGCACACGCGCAATCTTATTCGTCATAAACATTCCCAATACAGTATAATACGCCGCTTATATCGGCACGAGTTATTGCGTGCCTGTCACAAGTCATTACAAGTTTATTTATATTTTCTTCTTCCACGAGTTTCTAGACAATAGTTTTTTTTGTTTTTTTTTAATTCATAAGCACATTTGGGCAACGGTTTGTCCAACAGAATACCCATTACACTAGCAAGAAAGACGATTTACGATCTCAGAATTTCAACTGCGTTACTTTTTGGTTCACTTATCTAGCAATTCCTCATAAAAGTCGACAACGACGTACTTCAAAAAATTATTACGAGCATTTGTAACTCGCAAAAACAAATGTTCTTAATGTCAAAGCTCTAGGAAGATCGACATAAAGACGGAATTTCAATATTTTAACGATTTAGAAGAGACGTAATTTTGAACGTGCCTTGTATTTTCTTTTATTATTTTTTCTTTCTTTCGAAATTGGTGAATTTCCTGTTGAAGGGAAATATTTATTGGGTAAACAAATATTTTGCCGGTTACTCCTGGCATTTCATCTTTCTTTCCCTACCACAGCCCTATTCCATGTTGCCGACTCTAACCAGAACACGAGTTTCCGAAGGAATTCTGAAACGATTGTGGATAAACTGAAGATTTAATAATGTTATTTATAGTGAATCGTGGTGCTTTGATTTCACCTACCCCGCGACGACAACACGGTACAATCATCCACGCGCGATTTGAACCTGCAATTCAAGAAATGAGTTGTGATCCCCGCAGTCACAGGAGCTATTTACTCTTCCGAGAACGTGTTTTCTTCCAGTAATCAATGTCTACGATTATTCACAGACAAGGACCACGGGTGGGTGCAGCCTCAAACACGAGGCATAATCTACATTTCAGGGCATCTCTGGCCCCTGTTCTTAAAAGTTTTTTTTTATCTACAAAATAAATAACACGTAATGCAAGGACAATGGAATTCAAGTGTTTTTTCTTAGGTTTTCTTTTCAGCCAACAGCCGGTTACTCTTCATGACCCAACGGGACGCATCGACCATACACTAGACACCAACGCACTTGCGGATTTCTCTAATCTGGGCGTCAGCAAAACGCGAAGCCCTCCGCGACAACACGCATGAGACGCAAGGGACAAACAAAAATGCCCACGGCGGGACACGAACCCACGATCGTTAGGACCGAAGCTGAGTCGGTCCACGCTCTTTAGACACATCGCTCAACTAGAAGGGCAATCAAAATTTAATGATGCAATTAATAATAATGCAACAGTATTTGCAGGGTTGCCACATATTTCGGAGAGCCTCTTTCCAAATGCCGTGTATAAATTCCCCAAATTGTCAGCTTGCAAATAAGAAGTTCATTGGTACGAGGCGGATTTTAATCAAATGTTATTTCTTTTTTTCTTTTCACTTTAGAACAATGCCTTTTAGTATAAACATTAATTTTATGGTATGACAAAAGAAAATGACCCATTTTTTACCTTTTCCCATCTTTTTTAAAGAATTTGTTGCTGATTTTATAGACTTTAATATCAAGTAAATGGTACTTGCTAAAAATATAATTTACGAGATGCAAAAATATTCTTCACAGAATTCCTTAGTTGCCTATTCGATTTCTTCACTCAGAAATTGTAATGCCAACCTTGTATGTAACCCAAGGTTCCTGTGATACCTATCAGCGCCTGGTAAAGAACGGGCCAAGCCAAAAGTGCGGAAGCTGAGTTCACTTGAACCAAATGAAGTCATCAGTAACATATCCAACATGTTGAGTTGTTTATCCGAACTGGTTTTGATCAATTTTTTAGGTAATTTTTGTTTGCTTTCAGAGTATTTTAAAAACATTTTAGAAGCATTTTATTGATTATTTTTGTGGATGTCATAAAAATTGGCTCCTCTATCACATTTATGGAGATAAAATGTTTTCTTACATGGGGTACGGGGCCCCTTTTCAAAATCCTCAGGAAAGACGAAAGACGTTGTTCGGCGACGCTCTGCGAACGTTCTGGAACCCGCGCGAAAATAGCATGAGCTGATAGCCGCCACTGCAGTAGCATATCGCGTCCTCAAGGTCTCTTGAGCCTCTGGGCGCTAATCAGGCCTTCCCGTTCCTGTTGTCCTTCGCGTTGTTTTGCAGTTACAATCGCAGTTCGCAACTCCAATCCTCAACATTTCACTCTGAATCGTCGAATGACTGAAAGCCCCGAATCTTATTTTGAAACTTCGCATCTTCTCTGCTTTTTCTTCAGTCAGAGGCTTCAAATAATAAATATTTAACATATATTTATGACCTGGGTTGTAATATAAACTTTCAAGTGTCGTACATTTCTTTGATGACTATAATATCCATTAGCTGCTCAATTATAAATGATTGTGTTATTGGTATGTTTCCACAATGTTAAGCACAAAGAGTCTGTCCTTTCTGCATAAATATTTTGCATACCACTACCAACTGTTCTAAATATTTTCTCGTGCTTTCTATGAGAGCTTCACTTTAAAAATATCATTCTGCTACATTTGGTTGAGCTCCTCAACCAGTTGTTCCCTTGCTTTAATCTAGCATTTCTTCCATTTTTGCTTCATAGATTCAATATCTCGCCTGTTTCCAGACCACAGCAATGTTTTTGGGGTAGGAAATGGTGTGGTATTTAAGACATTGACATCTTTGTAGAAATAAATATGATGAGTTGTTGTGTCGTAAGTGTTTATTGCTGCTTACCGCTTTTTCGGTCGCATTGCGGCCATCTTCAGTGCGATTCTCAGGCGGCTGCTGAGCACGTTACAGACAAAAGCTGTTATAATACGCCTCTCTTGTATTATATTTCAAATAAAGAATCCAGGATATTATTATAAATGAGAGTCTTCTAGTTTTCGTATAAAACTACTAATGTTCAGTAGCCTTTTGAAGGACTTCGGAACAACTTCTTCCACTGGAACTAGTACATGAATATACTCGTAATTTTAATTCAAATAACGTCTCATTGTTTTTGGGATACGTTCAGCATTGTTCCTATATATTTAGACTCTACAACCCTATTCTATTCTATGTATATTTCTGCATTTATAGAGTTTTAAAAGAAACCACTTATATTCTTAAAGAATATAAGAGCGAAAAACGTTAATAAATGTATTAAAAGATGATAAAAGGTGTATAAATAAAGTGAGATTTTTAGGCGCCCCGGTCACAAACACAGAAGTATTTTAGCCAGTCCGGATGGCCGAGATCGTTAGGGCAGTAGTGCCGTAGCGACTTCGGACCGAAGGATCGCGGGTTCGAGTCCCGCCTTGGGCAGGGTTGTGAAGTGTTCGTCCTTTCACTACCTATCATCACCATATCTTGTCATCTTCCCAGTTACAATATCGTAGTAGACGCTAATGACCTAGATGTTGATGCGACCTCAAACTACGAAAAAAAAAAAAAGCGTTTTATTTTATCAAAATAAAGTAGCATTTGAAATGAAGTGAACTGTGTATAATGAGTGCATGTTTTGCATCACACGCAATGTTACTTACGTGCGGTAATTCCGTTTCCATGACCTTCCCCAACGCTGTAATCAGGCGCGCCTTAAGCCCAACTGGAATCGGCGCAGCGGCACCACATCCGCCAGCCGGAAACTCCCGGGATGTGCAAACTCAGCGCAAATTCGGTTCGCTGGTTTCATAAAACGCGCGTGATGAAGGAGAAACTAAATTAGTGTCTAGCGTAGTCAACTGTGGTTCATTGACCTTTGAATAATTGGAAATTAAGGTGGTCTAATTCGGATAATTCCAAATGAGTATTTCAAAACTTTCACAGAAAATACGTAATAGGGTTGGTTGGAAGGAAACAAAGGTAACTGAAATTCTCAATCTGCCATGCAGGAAGAAGAATATTGCTGACAAATGAAAATGGGTTTATAAACGGGACTTGTTCATTGAATTCTTTGTAATGTCCGAATATATGGAGTAGAGGAGCGTACATAAATAGAAGAAATGCAAGTTACAAGCAGGACGTGGGATCAAACGCATGGAAAAGGGTAGAAAGAAAGATGATCTAAAACCAGCAAATGTGAAAGAAGGCTCAGGGGACATAAAAAAAACTATGAACAGGATAGAGGAAGTTTGAAGCGGGAGAGAGTGAGGGAGAGAAGGAGAAAGAATGTTAGAATCGGTGAATGTTCATCTGTGCTTTCGGTTGTGCTATGTGTTGAATCGGAAAGGAGACGTAGAGAAATATCCAATTATGTTAAGACACAGGGGGATCGCAGGAGCTTCAGTAGAAAATTAATGGGCAAATGAAGAATGGAAACTGCAACAAACCAAATAATCGATATTGTTGATGATAATGATGCTCCAATCGCCAAGAGGCGTTGACTCCTAGTTTCAAAATGCAAGTGATGAGTAGAATAATCAAACCACTCTTGTAATACGATTGTGTGCCACGTCAATTACACCATTCGCAACCATCAAATAATGACGTGAGATGTGGCCCTATTATCGTCTTCGTTTTGCCTTTCATTTCCATTCGCTTATGGACATGTCCCGCTGATGATACATAATTGAAGGACATCTTTCAAGCCATTGTATAAATTTGGAAGATATTACTGTACAGTAATTGTCTTGGTATCAGTAATATTACTACACAGTAATATTAATTATACCAAAACAATTAGTTTTAATTACTCGATAATTATTTCGGCATGCCTAAAATAAATTCGTAGAGGTGAAAAAAATTGGGTCGGGAGTGTGTAGTTTTACACATGTGGAGGCTTGATGTCTCCCCAGAGCCTCTGACCGGCAGGTCCTAGGGTTCGAGTCCCGACAATGAAATGAGTTTCGACACTAGCTACAGAGATTGGGGCAGCCGCTGTTTGGTGTATAGGTATTGTGGTGAGTTGGCATTTCCAATGAAATAATTATATGCGTCGTCATTGCCAGCAATATTATTTATTAAAAAAGCAGCTTTCGATGGCTTAGCCATCATCATCAGTTTTCTGCTGAAAAGACAGACAAGCACAGCAGAAAATTGATGATGATGGCTAAGCCATCGAAAACTGCTTTTTTAATAAATAATATTGCTGGCAATGACGACACATATAATTATTTCGCTGTTTGGAGCAAAATGCTACCGGCCGGCTACACTGAACGGAGTTTTCCGGGGCTTCTCAACTCCAGGCAAATGCCCAAGCAATATCCTATACACGGGCCACGGTCCGTGCGCCCCTTACACCCACTTACATTAACACGCACTACTCTACCACACATCACGCATGCCGGGAGTGCGGTCGGAAAGCCGAGAGCTTGTCCCGGCTGGAATTGTGCACCGCTGGTCGCGGGGGAAGACCCTGCAAGGAGACGGGTAGGCAGACGTGGGATCGCGAAGAGAAACGATTACCGCCACCTCCCGCGATGGAAACTGTACTACACTTACGGGACTAATGGCCTTAGCAGTTGAATCACTGATCAATTTATTAATGAATAACATGGAATGAAATGAACGTCACCATTGCGAAGCTTTGAATCAACAAAAAAACATTACTAACCTTCCTCTATGACATGACGCGCGTCACTTGTATAATTCGCAAACACGGGAGTTGATGGTCTCCATTAGCGTCAGCCTCTCGCTCTCCATTTCCATCCCATTATGGATATCGCCCGCCGGCGATCCATTATTGAAAGGTTTCGCCCGCGCCCTTCGTGTCATCGCCTCGTCATCCCTCGTCTGCAGACGTGTGACCCGCGGGAGTTCACCGACCCCCGGACCGTGAGTGCAAAGGACGCGAGGACCAGGGGCGGATCGTTTTGGAGGGGGCCTTCGTAAATATTTCTTAAATAACACACATATTTCGTATTATATTGTATATTATTTATGTACTGAAGATATACTATACAATATTATTGTTCAAATAATTATATAATTCGAACCAAAACAAATATTTAAATAAATGTTGCCAAATAAAGGAAGATAAACGGAACCCTATAATTAAAAAACAGGGGCCACGCCCCCTTGGATCCGCCATTGGCTGTGACCGTTGACCTCCACTTAAAGCCAGCTACGTTCGATTACCAATTCGTTAACGAAACGACGAAACTTTCTGAGCGAACGACGAAAGAGGGAGACATTTGAATGTCGTGAGGTTTTTTTCAAAACTTTTTGGGTTGATGACGATAAAGTTCAATGCAACGATATCACTTGAAAAGAAAGAAGTAGTGTTATTACTCTACGCTACTACAGACATTTTCATGAATAAGTAATGCATTACAAATAATATTATAAGTAATACAAAAGTGAATGACAACAAATGTTTCTACTATATTAAAAGGAATGACATAATAATACAACCCTCGTTTCACAATTCCAAAATAAAGATTTTAGAATTTACCCAAAGAACAAACATTATCAGCAAGAAGCCGCATAATCGTGTTCATATAATTACACAATGTGTGTACGCAGAAAGCAGCAAGAAACACGTGTGTATCGTGTGTATTGCAATCACTTATCTGGTTCCACTAAAAACTGGACTGTAAAAAAAATAACAATAAATAAATTTTTAAAAATAAATAAAAATGTACTGAAATTGAGATTGTTATACGAATCACCATGAACTCTTCAATTATACTAAAAAAGTTTTAATTTTAATGCAACAACTGTATTAGTAATATTACATTATTATAATTAAGTTATTTTTCTTCTTATTCCGAATACCGCGTTCCGCATAAAGAGCGGCCGGTCAGAGGAAGGCGGCGTCGCAATTGTCGCCTGCATTACTGAAAGGCGTCCATCAGGCCGCGCGCAGGAGCAGGCCCAGACGGAAGAGTCGTCGCCCCCGCATTCGTCATTCGCACGCGCGGCGGTGGCTCTGCCCTCGAGCGCTGCCCCCGGGCGCACGGCGAACGACGTCTGGGCGCTGCGAGGCGACGAACTCACAACTCTTAATTCGCAGCATCGGAAACACACACACTGAAAGAGGGATAGATAGAGAGAGAGAGAGGGGAGAGAGAGTGAGAGTGATACACACACACACACACACATATATATATATATATATATATATAGAGAGAGAGAGAGAGAGAGAGAGAGGGAGGGAGAGAGAGAGAGAGAGAGAGAGAGAGAGAGAGAGAGAGAGAGAGAGAGAGAGAGGGAGGGAGACCTTTGATTATTTCATGATGCAGTGTGCGTCTACATCTAGGAATCTAGGAACAATACTTCCTTGTGAGTAGTGCATATGAGGGAAGTGGTGATGTACCTAACCCAACAGAACGTGAGGTCAGGGGCCGACCTATATGTCTTGCCGAGGTTTCCACTCGGCAGGTATCTCCTCCCTAGGGGAATCGCTGCAGCCGGGACAAGCTGAAATGGGAGGAGTACGGGACGAGTAAGTGTAAATGTGTGTGTGCACAAGAGTAAATGTGTGTTTATGTATGTGTGAGTGTGTGTGTGTGTGAGAGAGAGAGAGAGAGAGAGGGGGGAGGAGACGGATAAGCACAAGGAAGAAAAGATTGCGCGCAATCCGTGGCCCGTTTTTTTGAGGAACTGCTCCGGTAGTCTTCCGGTACTGAGAGGAGAAACAACAGATAACTTTCGAACACAGCAAACAACCGCTAGAAATACCCACAAGACATCGGATGAACTAGACCTACCTACCTTGTTAGTGGTCGTGAAAAATCTGTACATCAGAAGGAAGATAAATTTGATGACAATGGACATAGGTCAGGAGCCTGTATTGAGTTAGGATCGGCAGAAGCACCAGAAGGCGGTTAACTTGAGTTAGGGTCGTGTATAACAATATCAGGAAGGATTTCCCCCTGCTTGGAGATGGTGGCGAATAGAATATTATTTCACAATTATCCAGTAAATCCTCAACCAGCTCCGTGTTCTTGATCTCCAATAGCCTGTAAAGGCAGGACACGTTTAGACCAGAATGGAAAAAAAGAAAAAAGTAGGAGGCGAAGAAAGAGAGGGAGAAGTAAAAAAGGAAAAGGGTTAAGTAAAAACGTAAAAAAGGTATTCGGAAAAAAATAGCAAGAAGAGAAGAAAAACCCGGTAGAAAATGACAGCAGGAGGTCCATTTCACATTCACGTCCACCTTTTCACAGAGAAGACAAAGTAAAACAGTGACGAGGAGATAGGAGGGCCTAAAGCGGTGAACCCCTTGCCCGTCACCCAAGCTCACGAGTGAGAAAGGCACTCAACAACATCTCGATTATGGGCTCGCATAGCTGCGGACATTTTCATTGAATTGAATTGAATTGAAATGAATTGAATTGATGCCTTATTTTACGTGGCGAGACTCAGGCCATGAGGCCTGCTCTTCCGTCTGACCACGTAAATTTCGCTACGCTCCTTTCACCAACTACCAGAGAAAGGAGGTATTTCTTGGGCGAGAAACAGGCGATTTGAATTTAGCTCAGAGGCTACGTCATTTAGGCTTGAGGATCTTTTACATGCAAGTAAATCTACTAACATGGGACAGCCGGCTTTACTTCCCCTCCGAAGGAAAGCGTACGAAGGATTTTTTCGCTCTGAAAAATCCACGGCTTCGATCGGGTTTGAATCCGCCAACTTGGGTACAACAGTCCGAAACGCTAACCGTTACACCATCGCCGCCACACATTTCACTTCGTGGTTCTCGAAAAGCATTCACTTTACTATTGCCGAGCAACGCTAAGAAATAAGTCTCTGTTCTTCCACGGGAACCTGTTGAAGACATGGCACAAGCAGAAGAAAAGGAGAAGGAGAAGAGGAAGAATGAACGACCTGAAAATGGCAGCGAATATGAACTGACGGATGAGAGGAGGAGGAAAAAGATGATGGAAGCGAAGAAACGCAGAAAAAAAACTAAGAAGTACTCGATTAAGGAGGAGATTATGAAAGAAAACGGGATGAGAAAAGAAGAAAAATGAAGGCGAAGAAAAGTACAAAGAAGTATAGAACAAGAAGAAGAAGAGGAGGAGGAAGGAGAGGGGGAAAGGAGTGGTATGAGGAGAAAAGAGATGGGATGGGAGAGAGAGATATATTAAAGAGAAGGGTACGAGAAAGGGAGTAAAAAGAAGGCAAAGAAACGGCAAAAGAGTATAGAAAAAGGAGAAGAAGAAGAGGAGGAGGAGGAGGAGGGACAGGGGGAAAAGGAGTGGTAAGAGGAGAAAAGAGATAGGATTAAAGAGAAGGGGAGGCAAAGAAACGGACAAAGAAGTATAGAACAAGGAGAAGAAGAGGAGGAGAGGAAGAAAAGAAGCGGTAAGAGGAGAAAAAGAACCGAAGGCGATGCTCAAGAATAGAGAGGCAGGTGGGGGTCGCACGCGGGGGGGGGGGAGGGGGGTTCCCGGAGCGCGCCGCGACGGGGCCGGGGGCAGCTCGAATGACTGGCGCAGCCGCCAGAGGGCACGCAAGGCACGCCCCGCCCCCGCCACGAACGCTCCGCTCGGGTTGCACGCCGCCGGAGCCGGGCCCACGCGCGCCGCGCCGCGCGCCGGGCGGACGTGCTCGCCACGCGGTGCAGGCGCACGCCTTCCCCGACGCCGAGGAAACGACCAGAGGCAAGCCCAAACAATCGAGCGGAAAGGACAACTAGAAACGACTCCGGTTTCAGTGGCAGGCTGGCGGGTCCAGGCGAGCACGCCATTGCAATGGACACTGCCAATGATATGTGGGGGCAGACTTTCAATTTTGTTTATGGGGACCTGACGTCAAACAGCTTTAAGTGCCGCGCCCCGCAATATTCTGAGAGTCGGAGCGGCAACTGAGGCTCGTGCTCACCAGTGTCCGCGTTGAACTCGGAACGTGTTTCTCGGTTGCTCACGGTTTTCACAAAAGTGAGGAAAGGACGAAAGGAAAACAGTGGGTATGATGGCACATGTTGATGCTGCTGACGAGCCCATGGTGGCTCGCTGTGCCCAAACAATGAAGCAGAAAGGAGAACTAGAAACGACTCCGGTTTCAGTGGCAGGCTGGCGGGTCCAGGCGAGCACGCCATTGCAATGGAGACCGCGAATGATATGTGGCGGTTGACTTCAGTTTTGTTTATGGGGACCTGACTTGAGACAGCTTTAGTTGTAGCGCTGAGTGTCCGCAATATTATGTGAGTCGGCGTGACAACCAAGGTTCGTGGTCACGCGATGAGCTCGGAACGTGTTCCGTGCTCACGGTTTTCACAAAAGTGAGAAAAGGACGAAAGGAAAACAATGCGCTTGATGGAGCCTGTCGATGCTGCTGACGAGCATTCCGTGTCCCAAAATGACCGTGTCGCTCGCCGTGTCCCAGCAATGACACGTAAAGGAGGACTGGTTGCCCGGTTCCCGACCGGTCTCCCAGCATGAGTGGTGCTGTATGGCATGCTAGTGTAAATGTCTGTAAGGGTGAGGATAGGAGAAGGCAGAGGAAGGAAAGATCGCGCGCAGTCCGTGGCACGTTTGTTGTGTTACTGCTCCGGCATTTGCCTGGTGGTCATCGTAGAAACCACTGAAAACTACCAGTCAGAGCAGCCGATAACTCTCCTCCAGACAGCGGCTGAATTAAACGTGGCTGACGTGAAGCTAGTATCGAAAATCCTGACAGTCGGGGATGGAAGCTAGGTCCTCCCGGTCAGAGACCCTGCAGCGACCTCAGTTGCTGAATCGCGGGAGGTGGCGACGTTCCTCCCCAGCTGCAACCTGAAATCCGGCGCCGACCTAACGGGGATTGCCCCAGCGTGTACCTTCGCCAGCGCCAACCGCCCCTCCCAGGATAAGCTCGAAGTTCCAACTGTCCCCCGACGCGTGCAGCAGCGCACTGCATGAAGGAATAAGTGTCAGTAAGGGTAGAGGAGGGGACAACTATGAAGGATTGATTGCGTGAGATGCGTAGCCCGATTGTTAGGGTACTGCTCTAACATTCGCCTGGTACTGAGCGGAGGAACCACGGTAATCTACATATCAGAGGAGCCGGCCACTACGGCTCCAGGCAATGTTTAATTTCGATACAGCTGTTTAGCTAGTGTCGAAAACAATCGGAACTAGTATCCCTCAGAGAATTTGGTCAACGATGCTGAAGCTGGAACGATGTAGCCGCTGAGCAATCAGAGACAAACGAGAAAAAAAAGGAGCGCCGCTTGGCGTATCAGAGGAGCATCCATTCGATCCCAGCCGAAGGCCAAAGCGGGCTGGCCGTGCAGCGAGTCACGTCCCACTTGCGCCTTCAGGAAAGAGGGCTTCCTATGCCGCAAACATGGCAGCAAAAATCGCGGCGCTGACGCTTCGGTCGCCCGCCGCGGGGGCGTAAACAAAATCCATAAACATGTTTACCGGGAAGAGCGCGGGCGCTCACCGCAAACCGGGGCGACGGGGGCGGCAGCGGTGAGCGTTGTTGCTAGGGCTTGGCTCCTTGCCTGCGGAGAGGCGGGGCCGAATAATTAGAAATCTATGGGGATTTTAAGACTGTATGGGAATCTAGATTCCAGTCGAAAGGCGGCGGCGGTGGTATAACGGTAACCCAAGTTCGCGGGTTCAAACTCGATCGAAGCCGTGAGAAAAAATCATTTGTACGCCTTCCTTCGGAGGGGAAGTAAAGGCGACTGTCCCATGTTAGTAGATTTACTTGCATGTAAAAGTTCCTCAAGCCAAAATGACGCCTGAGAGGTAAATTCAAATCGCCTGTTTCGTCGCCCAATAAATACCGCCTTTCTTCGCTAGTGGGTGAAAGGAACGTAGCGAAATTTGCGTTTTCAGACCTGAAGAGCGGGCGTGATGGCCCGAGTCTCGTCACGCAAAATAAGGTTAAATATAATCAGTTCGGTCAACTAGTCAGTGGTATCATGTATCCCAACATGGGTTTCGATTTATACGCATCGATCTTCACAGACGATTCTCACCGGCCGAAGTGGCACTGGTGGCGTCAATTGATGTCACTGCAAAGTCCAAGGGTTCGTGTCCTGATGGTGGCAGAATTTTCGAAAATAGCTACATAGTTAGGTCGAAATCAGCCGCTGTGTGGAGGAGACTTCTAGCGGCCGGCTGCTCTCATCGGTAGTTTTCCATGGTTCTATGACCAACACCAGGCGAATGTCGGAATAGTACCTTAACAAACGGCCACGACCTGCGCGCGATCTTTCCTTCTTCTTCCTCGGGTTATCCTCACCTCTCGACTAAACACACTTATACATACATGCGAGTCACTCCACCACGTAAGGGGCTTACAGCTTGTTTAGGCTGGGACGGTGGAACGTTGGCGGGAGACACCTGGATGGGGAAAACCACGCAAGTCGACGCCTAGGAGGATGCCGGATCTCATCATCCAGCAGGCGAAGTTCATCACAACCACCTCCCAATGGAGCAATACATGCACTACACTTACGGAACTAATGCCCACAGCAATTGACACGCTCAGAAACACGAAATGATTAATGAACGATCAATTCTGGACTTCAAGTGATCTCGCGCATGCGCATTGTCTCCTTTGGAGTCTCTAAAGCCACACTGCGCAGGTTTTGTCACAACAAAGCGCCCCAGAAGGACTAGAGAAATAAAGTAAACACTAACGCTCGTACAGAGGTTTAACGCGACTGAGCGTCCAATTATCAGTCCGATATCTCACAAGTTGAGTTTAAATTTTCCCCGCACGAAGTGTAATGGAGGACCTGGCACTCACTCATGCATTAAATATCGCAGTTTCTTTCCCCTTCGCAGCCCCTTCAAATAGAATGAAGAGAAAATCGAATGATCGTACTACGATTCGACCTCTCCACCAGGTCTGATCCCAATGAGTACTTGGCGGTACTATAAAAACGCCATGTTTTCGCATATAAAAGGCAGTACGATGCACATATTACAACCCATTCAGATTACACCTACGTATAAGAAGCGAATCGGCGGTGGGGCAGGGGGATGAAATATTACATCACCCTCTATTTTTATTAAAAAAACTTCACTGATAATATTGGGATACGTCCGTCACTCACGACGAAGGGTGTAATGTTACACAACTCCCAGAAGGGCTGTCACATATCATGTGACAGCACTAAACGAGAGAGAAAGCTCTGCAAGTCAGACAGTATATTTGATTATACTGTTATAATAAATTCAGGTTGAAACTTACATACTATATTTTAAAGGTATTAACAAAGCCAAGGGCATTATTTTACAAGTATATAGGGATTTCCATATGAATATATTGTTTCGGGTGTACTATGAACATTATGAACTTTTTTCATTCGCTGTGTTGTTATTGATCGTATGTTACGTTTGTGTATTTTTCTCATATACTAACGGATGAGGTATCAAAAGACGAGGAGCAGGTGAAAATTAGCCCATAGAATATCCTCTGACAATTCTATGCTTCAATTATGCGTACTTTTGTTTCTGATCTAACTGCATCACTATAGGCCAAAATTGTTCAATACTACGATATCCATACCAATGAACGTCTCATAAAACAACGACTAGCGAAGGACCTGTATTCATACCCTAGCCACTGTATGAAATTTCTGACGAACCAAGGAGGTTTCTGGTAGGTGTTCTTGTTGTTCCCCAGCACTGGTGGAGGGTATCGATGCGATACACGTCGTATCGAATTAGGAATCGCAACATGTTTGGTTGGAGGGGAAGAGGGTGGCTCCGCACGGGAATAGGGCGGTATTTTTAGGTTCTTCCACCCTCGCTTCGAGAAATAGCAAACGCTTTCTAAGAACATCGGACCGCTCGGGCCTAGGGTAAGATACAAAATATCTCGAAGTGCTGAAAACGAAACTAGGAATTTTCAAACGCTGGTCAACACATTCGAAATATTGAAGGAAGAAATTGACACAGGATTAAACGAAAGAATAAAGAGGGCGAATTCGAACAAGTCAATCGCCGAAAGATAATTCTAGTATAAATCTAAAAATGTATGATACACGTTCAGAAATGCATGCACAGTTCCCAACAAAAATGTGAGAGCTCGTATTTTTGGAATCTGGATAATTAGCGAGTTACCCAATTAATGTCCATACCATCCGTTTGAAATGGATGGATACTGACTGAAGTATAAACAGCACCGAAGCAAAGCATACTTCGGACTTATGCCGGATGAAGTGCACTTTAGCTAACACGCGGAGGCTAGGGTAGGTTTACGGTGACAAGAAACAGTAAATATGAAGTAATAAAATTACTGTAGGCTGCTAATAAGGAGTTTCTAAGACTCGTGACCGGCAAGATGGGAAGATTCGAGTTCTGTTGTGTCAGTCATTTCCATTTAAACGACATTACGTAATCTAATCTCACGATACACCTCAATCAATATATAGCTTCGCTACGCACTTCCAAGTAGGCCCACGACACTTCGGGCTTGGGAATTTACATAAAATGAATATTTATTTCAGATTATAAAATTTAGATGAAAATAATTTTAAATTACTGCAAGTTATTAGGTATTTTCTAACAACTTATACACATTTGAAAGCAGGATATATCAAAATAAAATTATTTTGAGTTGAAATGCACATTAAAATATTTGTCACGATAATTGCTAATGTCGCTGGAATTCACGAGCGGATTCTTGAAACTGACTCAGAGATCTTCGATTTTTAAATTTTCGTGTTTCATATAGCCACTAGTAATAGTAGTTACTTTAAGGTATGCACAGCATACTAAAAGTTCAATTTTGAGCACTCGTGCTCAAAAGTCGATGCACAAATGTTCAAGTAAAACTATGAATGCAACAAAGAAAAAATAATTTCGTTTGATCGCATCATATGTACCATAAAGTACCATAGTACCCAATTACCTGATTTGTGTATTTGAATTAAAATAAAATGAAACCCTGTAAGGCAGTCTAAAAATTAGTGTATGACACACGTGGATAAAGTTACTTAATTTTGGCGATAGATCTAATGTTACAACCTTTCGTACTCGCAAAATAAAATGTCACGTTTACCACTCGTATTATAAATACGTATTAAAAACCGTGTTGCTCCGCAATTTGTAAACTACTTATTGACGCCATATTGATATCGTAATATTTTGCGGCTGCAAATGTGTATTTTAAATTCTGTGCCAAGACGGCGAAATAATATGACACTTTTTCATGGCATAAGACACAAAACGACATAGGACACTCTGGTTTGTTCATGTTTAGAAGTCAGCAAAAGGTGCATTTCTCTTGTAGTTTTCGAAAAAAAACAATGGTGACAATTTGCAATAAGACAAAAAAGCCACAGAGTAATTTTTTATGACATTTTGATGCATAAAATTGCTGCCATGGAAAATTTTACAAAGGGACTTTGCCATCTTGAGCCGAGAATTTTAAAGGGGGCGGGGCAATGTCTGGAGATGCATAGGGTCCTTCCGTATGACCAATGGCATTGCTCGGAGAGCGGATCAGCTGCGCTTTCCCCAGCTGGGAGCGGGTGAGGTGGGCGAAGGGGCGCGGCAGATTCTCACGGACCTGCGGCTGTATCTCTACGAAGGGTCGGCCCGGGGATGCGAGGCGAGGCGAGGCGAGGCGCGGCGGGGTCCAGCCGGGTGAAGGTCGCCTGGAGGAGAGGAGGCGAAGGAAGGTCCAGCGCGCCTCGGCCTTCCACAACATCCTGGCCGCTCCCGGCCCGCCCCGCCCCGCAAGCGCGTCGCGCCGATTAATAATTGGTAGTTTGTTACCCCAGGACTCGCTGGGCCTTCCCTCCCGGATGCTCGCCGGCCCGGTTGGACGGGCCCTGGGCCACAGGCCAATACCGACCGTATTGATCCATTAAAAAAGCACGCGGCACCGGCTGCGAGAGCGTGTGTGGTTGGGAAATGAAGCTTGAAAGCAAGGGCGGCCCTGGGTTCGAATCTCACCGGTGGGTGAATCGCGTGGCTTGCTTTTTTAGCATGTTTTCAACCCTACCTCTGCCTCAACGGGAACTCGATGGACCTGTGGCTCTGATGGAATTATACCTAAGTTTTCATTGATTAATTCCACAGGGAAGGGGGATCAGTTCTGTAGCGGGTCTGCCCGCGATTGTTCCTTTCCCATTCTTTCTTCCTTTCCATCTAGATGTCTAGAAATGGCCTGAGGTGGCCTATCGCCCATGAAAACAGTGAAACCAGGCAATACTGTGAATAAGCGAATGGCAGGTCAAGACCAAAATTGGGCTAAACTGCAATCGGGTAGGGAAAAAAAGTACTGTAGCACCTAGCTTCGGGTCATACGAAGCTTTTTGAGTACTGTGGTATTCATTCTCGGAATTATCGTGAATAGAGAATACCAACACCGGTTGGAGGCCGGTTACCGAAACTTTGTAGACGTTGGACCTAGGTTAGAATCCCGAAGGTGGCTCATTATCGCGATTTGGTTTATAGAAGAACCGAACCAACCTCTGCCTGGATGGGAATTCTAGTGGCCTGGTGCTTCAGAGCAGAACAGTTAGACCTATCAGACGATGCAGCTTTACTGAGATGTCCCCCGATCAATTCCAGGCGGGCGCCGGACTACCCGCGATCCCTCGTTCCCCCTCATTTCTTCCCTCTTCATCATCTTCTCATTCTTAGCGCCTAGAAATGGTCCGATCCCCCTTCCTTCTAAGGCCTACCTCCCGCGAAATCCATAGAATCCGGCATTACTGCGAATATGCCATTGGCACCAAAATGAAATGGCATCAGAACATAGATACCAAGATAATACTAAAAACGAATTGCAACAACAATTATCAATGAGAACTAATTCCCCCATACAACATTGCACTACTATTATACAAGAAAATAATAAGACCGACATTTCTTTACGCTTGCCCATTAATGCTTCGAAAACGTACTTCATCAAAATCCAAATAGTCCAGGACCAACTCGTACGCACCAACACGAATACATCCCGGTTAATATCAAATTTCTATTTACACATCGACATAAGCTACCAACCCATCATTTAACACATTGCTTACGTGTCCCAAAAATTCTCCCAAATATTCATCGTCTTAAACCTTTTCAAAAGTCCCATTCATCCCACTCACATTATAAATAAATATAAATTCTTAAAAAGATTTTCAGACTTAGCAGAAAACATATGAGGTATAATACATAATGGCTTCCTCAACCTTTGTATCACTACGCTTAGATTAAGTAATAAAATTATAGTAATTAAGCCATCTATACTTATATGCAGTTTTTATTTTAAACTGATTTTCGTGCAACAAAAACAAATAATATTATAATAACATTAATACTATTACACAATAACAAATGATTCGTTTATTGGTTAACAATCCACGTTTTGCGCAAAGTATTGTAGATGCACCAATAGTCCCTAGGTCTGCTTCTTAGAAAGCTGGTTGCAACCCGGTGTAGACTTTATAATCAACCGACTCATAACATCTTTAGTCTTGAAATAGAGAACTTATAAAATTAGCAGTAACAACAACAAAATATAATAATAATAATAATAATAATAATAATAATAATAATATAATGAATTGAGAATATGCGACTGTCAGGTCATGCTTGTACCGCGTCTTAAGAGCTATTGGAAAGGAAGAAGTACTTTAGGTACTACTATCGGTTTACATAAAGCTTTCTGGGTACCATAATGATATTCGTCGTCAAAATGATTGAATGTAGAGAATAACAGCAGAGGTTGGGACACGGCAAACGAAATTCGTAAACCGAGGGGGCCTCGGTTACAATCCCGACGGTGTTGTACTTTCCAGACTTTCCACTCCCTTGCATTACAGCTGGCTTGAAATGGACAACAGCCTGAATCGGTCGCGGCTGAGTTTATACTCAATGAATATCGTGATTTTAATGTCCATCTTTAAAAAACTCCGACGCAAGAACTAAGGTATGTATTTATTTCAAGCAAGTAAGAAAGCCTGAAAATCTAGGTTTCCTTCTTCAAACTACAAAATTATCAATTTTTATTTCATGGAAGAAAAACCTAAATTCTACTGAGGGAAAACAAAACGCAGATGCAGAGAACAAAGACATTTTAGTGCAGCGCCAGAAAATATTATTGCAAAGATTGTATGTCTGCGAAACATTGTCAATGTTAATCATTACAAAGAATTGGTGATCAGTCACAGAAAGAAAAATGCTGTTGTTTCTTTAAAGAACAAAAAAATATTTCTTCCTCGCCTGAGCCACTAGGAATGTACTGATTACTAAATCTTCCAACGTAACGGAAGATTCGACTTGTAAGAAGGTGGTCTAAATTTAGATTCGAAAACCGGGCGAAGAAAGCACTGCATATACTCGTATCACTTCAATAAATCAAAATTGAATAGGAAAAGAACACAAAATCGAAGTATCGATTAATCCGACATAAAAAATGTTCAGTGTTGACAATTGCGAGGTTTTCGAAAATTCGTGACCTAAACGAACTAAACTTTTTGACGTTCTATTCTATCACAATAATGTTCTATTCTATCACAATTCTATTCTGTCACAATAATATAATATCACAATAACATTATTGTGATATCTCTTATCACATCAATCTTATTGTGTATATTTCTTATCTTAGCCAAACAAGTGGAGTATAACTTGTTACATAAAATCCGCAGCTTTGAAGGTTGTAGTTACGACGTCTGAAATTTTCCTAAGCTCATCGAGAGTGGAGACATCAGTCTTAACTACTTCATAATAGTATATTATTGTGTATGCTAAATACTCCACTGATACGGACATAACAGTTCCGTTTATCCTCACGATTAGGTCCATTTTGAAATTTACAGATATGATCATTTCCCACACGCGCACGCAAGATAGAATGTACTGCGGTGTATTACATAACATAATGTAATCATCCTGCAAGACCAATATAGCAGTAATTGCGTAAGAATTTGAAATCGATCAGATACCAGCACATGTACAAAAGAATATGAAGAAAACATACGTTTCGTAATGAATTTTGTAAATAATTCTCGCGTTTATTGGTCACAAGCAAAAATTACACTTTTTAATCACACAAAGAGTAGAACGAAGAGAAAAAATTACATTCATGATAAAAACTATTCTTTTCACTGATAGTAATAGATTGTTATTATTTCAATATGAAACTCGATATGCACTGCATAACTTACCTGGATCGAAAGAATCGAGATTAGAGAGAAATATGGAAACAGTTGAATGATGCTACATGTTCTCTTATGGAGGGAATTGTGGGAGGGAAATATGAAAAGACAAACCGAGTCATGTTAACATCCAGTTAATGAGTAAATTAGTAAACCTGAGTCAATAAAACTAGGTAAAAATAACATTATGTATGTACCACGGGCGTTAACTGGTTCTACTCATCTCGGACAACAAAAAGCTCTCGGGCATTTTGACGCCGATCATTAGACCCTTAAAACGCCCTTGGTGCATAAATAACTGTTACTTGGAGGTCCGGTAAATATAAAATGTATCAGTACCGCAAGTGCAATAGTCCGAAATGTAGTGCATAGAATACTGGATAGATATGTCCGAAAGCGCCCCACAACATTGTTTGAGAATACCTGTTGGACATTTTAGGTTGTTTTTTGATACAACGTAGTTTAAGCTTTGAGTCTCACTACCAACTACACTATTTTTTCAAATCAATCTCAAACCGACGTGAACGCAAATACGAGAAGCAGGATCCCTAAATTTAATTGAATTCTAATCCAAATCCTGAAGAGTTAGAATCCTTTGGATCTTGTTAAACCCTCAAATACAATTATGTTAATAAATCCTCCCGTCTAGAAAGGTAACCAGATGAAGTGCTAGTAATGCGAGAGCAAATCTCGTTCCGAGCGAGGATTAAAACGTTCGCGTAGGATAGTATTGACAATTCATTATTGCGGCAGCTTCGACGAGTATTGTTAACAACAGGACTGCTAATTATATTCCGGCATTAACTAGTGGATAACAGATCTCATAATTAAATATTTGCGAGAATGAGAATGCGTATAATTAATTTATTCGTAAAATTTACTGTTCAATTATATTACTAATTTAAAATGCGCGCGGAAATGGACAGAAAACAATGCAGTCACCGGCCAAGTGAGAAGTGTCTATGGTTTCGTTAAATACCTACCCCGGATCTGAGGAAAATACACAAACAACAGTTTCTATTTTTACTCAATAATGCAAAAATTTGATTGTTCTTCTCCGCGTACCATTTTAATCCAAAATTACAGCTTACGACACAGCTGACGTCATGCGAGAACAAGGCTTTAAGGAAGAGGCCGCAAGCCATTAAATATTTGATTTTAACGTATTGTATTATTAAACTACAACTTTTTAAAATTATTGTAATTTAACGAACTGTTCTACGGTTGGTTGTGTATTATACTACGTTGTTGTAGTATTCGTGACAACGCGACGGTTTTGTTACGAAATATAATTTGTTGCAGTGCTATACGAGAGTAAATAATTTGTCGTTCTTGAGCAACGTGCATGCCAATGTATGGAAAACCATTTTATGTGATTTTTTTTCAGCAGCATTTTTGCTGTTGCAGGCCACTAGTTAACTTCTATTTTAAAATTTATCTAATTTTATTCAAAACATAAACAATCATCATATTGTTATCAATTTATTTATATTGAGATCATTGAATGAGGTTGCGATTGTACGTCACCGAATTTTACTCTTCTTTTTTAGAAATAAAAGAAAGCATGTTCTTTCATATCTCATTGTGATAAAAACGTGTCAAAATTGCATGAGTGGGTTTTGTGCAGAGTCCGTCGGATTAGTTTTGTTACATTCACAGGTCGAGCTCCCCTGATTGAACATTCTGGTCGCGGCACTGGAAATGAAGCTATCACAACACGCGCTCTGAATAAATATCCGTCTAGGTGTAGCACCAGTAGAGTAACGTGATGCGCGCGGGCCCGCCCGCAAAACTTTTATCCGGCCCCCTTTACAAAAGTGGATAGCAAACACAAGTAGTGTTAGTACCTTACATAATAAAAATATTCAATAAAAATAGGCCTCCTAACGTTTCGCCACTGCGTAGCACGTAAAATTTGGGGCGGGGCATCAAGGACAGTGTGTTCAGCAGAATGTTAATTGTAAGTCACGGATTTGTGTTCGCGATGCAAGTTAATAAAATGTTCGGCGATAAAATGGCACACGTTGTGTCACGGCTGTTCATGACTGCAACAAGATTAAAATTAGAAAACGGCGGGCAGGAGCTAGAGCAATGAGTTTATTCGTCGGCAGTCACAGTGGAGACGAGTTTGGGCGAAATGGGTTCGGTCGGCAGACGACATCGGACGTCGTCGCCCGATTTGCCGGATTCGTTCAAACACGTGATGGTCAATGGGAATTGGACGTAGTGAACCCGAATGACCTCTTCATACGGCGTCCGAAAACAGCGTCTTTCGGACGAAGATCCGTTTCGTTTGGTTTTGTCTGTCCGACATCGGGCTGACCGTAATTGGCTTGACCGACCGCCGCCTTGGTCGTCGTGTGTGTGTGCGAGAGAGAGAGAGAGAGAGAGAGAGAGAGAGAGAGAAAGGGAGAGAAAGAGAGAGAGAGAAAGAGGGAGAGAAAGGGAGAGGGAGAGAGAGTGGGAGAGAGAGGGAGAGAGGGGGAGAGAGAGGGGAGAGAGGGAGAGACTGGAGGGGTAGCGCTACATCTACCCACCTGTTCGGAGCCACTTCATTTCTCTCGCAATTTTTAAAACTTGTTCACTAAAGAAAGACCGCAAAATATTTTTGTGTCCATCATGCTATTCTTTCGTAATCTGAATGTTACACAATGAATACTGAACATCGCTGTACGATCATCATAATCGTAATATATTATGTTGAACGTATATTTAGTAAAACTAAATTTGAAAAAAATACTGGATATTAGAAATATTTGAGGAGGGGGACATGACCCCTCCCCCGACCTCTCAACAGAGACGCTCATTAGGCACCCGCCCACCCAGAGACCACTTAAAAAAATATATTTTGGAAGAAATTACAAAGTTCACTTGATGTTGAACTTTACATTGCTAATTACTGGCTCACAATTTAATTTAATCTAATTTACTACTAACATTAACCTACATCTGACGAGAGGACTCACAGAGCACCTCAATTGATTTATTCTACATCGCTGAATATGTCCAAGAACGCATGTAACGGATACCTGGTTTTTATTTGAGTTTGACGTTCTGTATGTTTATCGACTTGGAGATTACTGCTTTGGTTGATCAATCGCAGTTTCGAATAAAAGTTATTAGCGAGATAGGCAATATGATGAGTGACTGATCTGATGTTTAATTCGGTCTGTAGTTGCTTGTTGGAGATGCACAAGGGAATTTGGGTGATGGATCTTAAGAATATGTTTTGGGTGACTTGCAGTACGAGGGTTCGCCGCCCTGCATCCCGCATCACAATCAGGCCCTTTGCCACGAGCCCAAGCCAGCACTCGGATCGCAAGACTCAAGAGTGCTCATCGTACGGCTACCAACTAACGGCAGCTGCCCGATGCAAAGTGGCCACTCGAACCACTAACCTTCATCGCCGCGCGACCCACATCAAACGAGGCGAGGGGGAGGGGGAGGGGGAGGGGGGTCGAGGAGCACAGCAGACGAAGGGTGCGGGCGAAAGAGGAACACGAGTGGAAGAAGAGAAGCAAGAAGAGAAGACGGCATGAGAGGACAAGGTGGAAAAAGAACGAGAGAAAGTGGAAGAAGTGAAAGGAGGAGAGGAAAAAACCGTGTTCGGAGAGAACAAAGAAAAGTGTAGATTATTGAAAAGTGATATTGGAGGTGGAAGAAGAGGAGAGTAGGCACAGGAAAGAAGGAATGAGAAGAAAATTAGATGGAATAAGAGATGAGAAATAAAAAAAAAACAGACGGAAGAAACACGACGTAGAAAGAAAAAGAGAAGGACAGGGAAAAGAACATAAAATACGAAGTTAATAGTAATCACTAATTAAAAAAAAAAGCTAGGGGGGAGCTCTTTTAATAATAATCTCTTTCCTGACGTGTACTTTGAATCAATATAGGACTTGAAGAGTGTAAGCACTTCGACACATTCACACATTGGTGTTTCAGACGTTATATAAAAAAAATCACCAACACGAGATATTTATCATCAAGACGCAATACAGATATGTATCAATGTGCGAAGTATGATATGCATCACCTTGTTCGAGAGGTAGATAATGAAGGGTTCAACTAAGACCAATGTCAAAACAATCAAGTATAGTTAAAATACAACTTGTGACCTGCAGCAGGAAAAATGCTCCCGGAGAAAATGGGTTTTCCAAAAAGTCGTAAGCACACTTTTTACGAACAACACATTAAACACTCTCGTATAAGATTGCAACAAATTAAATATCTTAAGAAAAACAGTCTTCACTAATACCGCAATAACACAGACGTACAGATACACATTACAATGGTTCTTTTCATTCCAACAATATTTTAGCAAGTTACTCTTTCATAATGCATCACGTGAATAGCAAAAATTTAATACCGGCGGCTACTTCCTTAGAGCCTTACTGTTGCATGACGTGGGCTGTGTTGTAAGCAGGATAATTCACACTGAGCAAGATAATTCAGTTCCTGAAAATCGTAGGTACCACATCGCCGGAGACTGCATAGGCTGCTTCAATTTCTGCGCGCATCCGAAAATAGTAATAGGGGAACGAGGCAGGTTGCTCCAGTTGAGAGTTTCAAGTTTTTTTTACGCAACTCCGGTTTAGTTTTGACAAGTTTAATTGCATCAATAGAAGCTACATTTATTAGGTTACCTTATGGTATTTTTATTTGTGAATATTGCTCTGTCGAAATTGAGAGTCGTTACAATCAAGTCAAAAATTGCCAACCAACCCCACATGTGGAGTTGGTTGGTAAAGGTCTTCGGGGAGGTGGGCGCTGGTGGGGGTAATAGGGCGCAGGTAGGGTAATTTGACACTCTACCTTCGTGAGAGACTGGAATAATAGAACAAGGTCAAAAAGAATCATTTTCAATGTTTCTTACGCAAATGAATGCATACAGGTTATTCATAGTTCAGATTTTATGTAAAGACCCACATTGATGACTACAGCAGTCTTGATTGTTTCAAAATTATTTAAGAATCAGATTTTAATTTGATTTAACCTCGAAGTTTTTTCTCTTTTATATGAAAAAAATCCTTCTTGTCTCTTTTTCAACACCAAGTATATAATTTACGTAAATTTTCTGTCAAAAAAATAAGTAAAGTAAGTTCAAATGTACACATCATTTAATTGGGTAGTATGTTACATTAATAACAACAGAAGGTGATGCGGTCAGACGAAAGGATTTTGTTTTCTTTGTTGCATTTACAGTACGTGAACATATGAGCATCAACTCACTTTTTGCCCTAATACTAAAAAATGATCTTTTATCACGTTGTACATGCCCTAAAGTAAGTAGGTGCTGACTAAAAGTCAATTACGTTATTCATTTGAGTTTTACAAGTGATGGCTGAAGTGTGCGTATGATAACCTATACTATGATATTATTAAACCATTTACAATAATAAGAGAAATTATGTACTGTTATAGATCACGAATTTTAAATCTATGTGATGTAGCTTTGAGGGATAATTCCCCATCCGTCAGTAGCACACTTCCGGGGTTTTGTGTCTTTCCAGCAAGGTGGTACTAAATATGTACCTCTGTGCATAATGCATTGGTCGCACGGAAGCGCAAAATGTGAACTATCATTTCTTCTCCGTGTGTCTTCTAAAGGGTAGGCTAATTTATAAACCAGCGCTAAAATATTGCAGAAAATAGTTCTCAGAAGCACCGGAAGCTGTAGGCATGATAAATGTCTGCAGAAAACCTGAGAAGCATTTTTTACAAAGGCCACAGGACATTTCCTTGTCAGCTGTTGGTGTGAACCGAGGTCTGAGCTGGGTAACTAGTGCACAAATTGTTCCAGTGCACAAAACTGTAATGTTCCTTCGCGTATATACTAGGTAAAGTCAGAGGCGGCTGGTGCAGTTTTCTTAAAGGGGAGGAAAGAACGTTTCAGCATAAACTTCTTCAAATGAAACATACTACAAATTACTCGTAGATTACTGCGTGGACTTGCGATGGATAAGGGAGGTAGATCTAGCAGTTCGGGTTAGCTCTGAGTTATGTCAGTCCACGTTGTAAGATTACCTCGGCCACCACCGTCTGACTCGTGCCTCCCAGAGTAAGACTTGACTAAACGCCCATGGACACGTTGATCTGGTTAAAAAGGAAGCCAATAGTTGTTAGTACAATGGAGAAGATTCTTCCTTTTTCCTATTTATCTCCATTAAAAAATGGCAGGAGCGCATGGAGATAGGGGAGATTAACACACGAGACGAGAAAAGGCTGGAAGTATCTCTTTTCGCATAGCTTAAAGGAGTGCGAAGTTAAAACCCCCCATCGAAACAAATTTCTTCATAACTCAAAAATCGTACATTTTCCACCTCAAACATCAGAGCAAAAATTTGATTTGGAAATTTCATCCAGAAGAAGAAGAAAACGTGATAAGGGTATTCCTCCCTTCTCTCCCCCTTGATGTTGCTGTGACTTCTGGCTTCTGAATTAAACCTGCAATGGCGGCGGCGATGGTTTGACGGTTAGCGTATCGGACTGTTATACCCAAATTGAAGATCGAAGCCGTGGATGTTTAGGGCGAAAAAAATTCTTCGTGCGTCTTCCTTCGGAGGGGAAGTAAAGCCGGCTGTCCCAAGTTAGTAGATTTACTGCATGTAAAATATCCTGAAGCCTAAATGATGTCTTCAAATCTCCTGTTTCGTCGCCCAAGAAATATCTGCTTGCTCCGCTAGTGGGTGAAAGGAGCGTAGCAAAATTTGCGTGATCAAACGGAAGAGCAGGTCTGATGGCTGGAGTCTCGCCACGTAAACACAAGGCAACAATTCAATTAAATTCAATTAAACCTGCTGCCCACGTCTGGCCCGCGAGAAACCAGCACAGCTCATAGGTTATTTTATATAAGTCCCATCGTCGCGAGTCGTCGCAGTGTAGGAGTGCCCTTTAAAATCCTTGGCCCGTGGCCGCTCGCTGCCCACCGTCGGGCGTCGGCGAGGTCGCGCCGTGTTTTGTCGTGCTCGTCACGTGGCCCTTGCCCCGTGCCGCCTCCTCCCTCTCCTCCTCCTCCTCCTCCAGCACCCTCAGCCACGAGTCCGTGCTGCCCACACAGTGGGCCCCGGTGTATCGGTCGCTCTTAATCGAAATAATTTACAAGATCATATCGACTAGTGAACAGGATGAGTCCAGATCATAAAAGGGATGGAAAGGCAATATGAACATAATCTTGTAATCCCTTCTGGAGCTCAATATACTTGTTCTTAAGGAGTTTGTTTCGTTGGCGTAATTGAATAAGAGATGTGCATTTGGATATAAACATTTAAACAAAAAATTGAATGTATTTATTTATTTATTTATTCATTTATTTATTTAAGGCGCCTTCTAAAACTAAGGTTATTCAATCCCTGAGTGTTGATCTACCGGGAAAATAACGATAATGGTGATGAGAAGAACAAAGGTGACAGGTAGGGAAAACAGGAGAACACCCATAAAACAGGGCAAGGGATCCCTTTGCCCAACACATTTTCTATGGATACGTAAGGCGTAAGCTGTAGCGTTGACCCCCTACACCCAAAAACTATATAGAAGATTTGTGTGTTAAAGTATATTGAAAAACAGATATTGCAACAGACAATTGGCGAAAATTGCCTTCACAACAGAAAAAGCCTAAATAAATAACGCGACGCGAAGCTGTCCAAGTTATCGAAACGTAGCATCTGAATACTTATTCCGAATGAAATAAAATATTCAAACTTACTACTGTATTTTGCATTGGTACAACGCAAAGTTTGATTGAAGATACTAGTATTTTAAATAATAATCAGGGTGGTGTAATTCGTAATTTAGTGATTGTCAAGACATCGATTTAAGTCAGTTCATGTAAGATTTAATAATTGGCAGTTTGTCACGCGATTTTGAAATTATTCATAATTATAATGTATTGAATGACTACAGCTGGGCACCGTTATCCCTCACAAATATAGACTGAAACAGACTCAAAGTAAATGAGGAAAAAGAAATCCAATTGACCTACCACAAAATCTTCACGGTAAATCACAACTTCAAGTAATTTTTAGGGGTATCCGGTATTGGAGAGCGGATGGAGGGGGGCCATTATACCACAAATTGACCCTGCATTGCGTCTCAAGTCATTTCTCCTTATAACAGCTATTTGCTCATTAAAAACCCTTCTAGGAAATTATCCTTCTGTTCTGGTTCGTTGACGGCGCACAGCCAACTTCTACAGAATTCTAATCATAAAAAGACCACAGGTTTCCTCGTTGCCGTTCTCAGTTCCTCCAGCACCACCTGCACAATTGCACTTCAGTGCTTCCCCGCATAAGAGCAGCACTTGTTTCTCGAGATATTTTGTAGGGTAGTGGTCGGTCGCCAGTCACTCTGATCCCCATAACCCCGAATGGGAAAATATCTGTGGGGTAGGCAGGACCTTACTCGGATGACTTTTGGATGTTGAACTCGTCCTCGAAGTTAAGGTAAACATGGTTTCGTGTGCACATGCTTTGTTTGGGAATGCACCGTAGATTTAACAGTTATTAAAGCCCGTAGGCCGATTTAAGCAAATGACCGATGGGTTTAAAGTTTGTTTACCGAGGCAAAAGCCGATTTTTTTTACATTGTATTGTTTGTTATATTTTATAATTTTTATGACAATATGCTTGTAACAACTAATGTACTTCAGCTTCCAAGTCAATGACCTCCATCTCGATCAGATTTTTGTCCATTTTCTCTGATATATTAAGCAAATTCTGAGATGGCCCCTTGTTTTGCATCTGGTCAAATTTGTAGCTTCACTGTGCTCAGGTTTTGTTGAATTCTTCATTTGCTTGTAGTGGTAGGAGTAGAGGTTAGGGTGAGTTACTATTTTGCAAGAAATTCAGAAAAAATAAATCTGCAGTTCATTTACCGTTGCATACCAATAAGTTTTTCTATAATTCGGGAACGAAAATGTCTAGTTTTTCAAATTTTGGTAACCTCGCGCTTTCTTAAATGTTATTTTTATTTATCTTTAACTGTTACTAATCTTTCAGCTATTTATAGTTACAATGATGGGAAGGGATTCTAGAAGATCTGGAACTCAAGAAAACGTGCGCAGATGACCTTCTTCCCCATACGTCACAGTTTTTTTGCTGTTTTTTGACTAAATAAGTCTAAATCTGTTCGGATGCGTTATATCGATATAGAAGTACAGTTTTACGAAATATTCAAAAAGGATTTTTTATTAACAATGTATTTGCCTGAAATTTGTATCCCAAAGTTTCTTGAGTCTTCAAATACGCTAGAAGTCAAATATTCAAACGAGAAATTACGCAAGCAGAGACACAATTTCCAGCCTGGTTGGCAGTGCAGGTGTCTGCCGGCTGAGAGGTCTGAGTTCAGGGCTCGGAAGGCAACTTTTCCTCTTTCGTCCGCCCGACGTTCCCACGCCCACTTAGTTGGCTACTGTTGAATGCGGCGAGAATCTTCTGGCATTAAAGCAGCAACGGCTTAATCAGCCCCGGACAGAGCACACACGTTCGGGTAGAGAAACTTCGGAAACACAAGTCATCTCTTTGCTGGACCGTTAAACCTACCTCATCATACCAGTTTCTTTTTTTTCTTTTTTTTTCTAGCGCCATATTGCTAGTTGAACGTTTGCCACTTTGTTCTGGGAAGTGATACTTAATATCACCGAAAGATAACGCCTTGCTTTATGGATATTTCTCTTAACGAGCTCCAAGGAGAGATGAGGAAATCTTTCTTCTGAGAGTTTAATACTGTAAAACCATGTTTTTGAATTTTAATTTTATTCTTTTCGAATATAGCACGAAATAAAAATGGTGTTTAAGACTTTTGACAATTTCTGTGACTGCTTACGGAGTAGGTGATCTTCTTCAAATAATAATTTAGAGATATTTGAACCAATTTTTGCAAATGTGAACAGTACACATTTTCCTTTTTCCATAGATAAAACGACACATAATGTAGTGATATAAATGTAATATTCTAAATGAATCTCTGATGCACAATTCATGCTAATTTCAGAATATTATGATGAAAATAAAATACTTTTATTTCAATATTACTTTAGACGGAAGATATTTGACACCCTTCCTTATAATCAGTGGTTAGGAGGAAGAGCAGGCCCTATGGCCTGAGCCTCGCCATTAATAAAGGCATTATTATTACTTTTATTATTATTATTATTATTATTATTATTATTATTATTATTATTATATTAACTTGGCGATTACTCCGTGTTATATAGATACCATTTAATTATTTTCTTATTTTTAGGGCCTGCGTGGAAGCAATTACCTGAATTAGCAATGTATGTACGTTGGAACAACAGCTATTTACGAGCCAACGCCTACCAGCAGCGTCCCGGCCTTGCGGCCGTGGGGTTAAGGGAGACGTGTGGTTAGCACATAGCCATTCGTACGCGGTAGGGATGTTCTAGTCTTCTCAACCTGAGAAATGAACTTTCTCATCGTCACACAGCAACAGATACAGAAAGCGCAACACATATGTTTACTCCGACCGGGAATCGAACCCGGGGTTGCGCCGTGGGAAGCGAACACGCTAGAACAAGGCACCAGGGGCTACACCAGAATTATCAATACTGAACACAAATGTACATCGCAGATAAAACGTCAAGCCAAACGCACAGAAACAAACAAGACAGTGAGTTGTTACAATACCTTCGCTTTAAAGTAAAGATCCATGAGTTAAATGGAACAAAGTTATTAAAATAACAACAGATAATCCAAACCTCACCGTTTACGATATAGACGTTACTGACAGGAGAATGGATTCCTTGTTACAATACCATGCAGATTGTGACTTGAGATCTGCAATAGAAAGTACTAGCCTATAGGGTGATTTCCGATTGCTTTCAAACCGAGGGATTTCAATGCAGGTAGGATTATTACATCGTCTGGAGTCACTCCTTCCTAATTTCCTCTATCAATAAATGATAATCCCATGTTCAGATAAGAAAAGAACGAATTTGACATTTCAAAAACCATGATTAGAACAAAGACTTCTATTGTTCTCTTGCTATACAGTAATAGCTAGGTTACCGACGCACGCGTTCAGAAAGGCACCCTTGCCATTATTTTGAGATCAACATTGATCATTTCGAAATCAGCATTTGGCATTATTTTCAGAAAGCAGATAGTTCTTGTCTCGTTTTCATGATTTTTCGATTAAAATGATTTAGGACATCAAACAAAACTACCTGCAGAGCCAGCAGGGTACTCGACGTCAGCAGTCGCTGACTGCAGCGACTCTGACCGCAGAGACCTAGAGTTGGAGTCTCTAGGGAGATCGATTTTGGACAGTAGATACGTTTGCTAGGTTGAATTCAACATGTGTGTGGAGGAGAATTCTAGCGGCCGGCTCCTGCACTCAGTATTTTTCGGTATCAGGTGAATGCCGGAGCAATAGTCGAACAATAGGGCTACGGTCCGCGTGCTATCTTACCTTCCTCTTCGTTGTCGTAGCTTCACTCCACTCTATCTCACACACACATACGATTCTATGCACTAGATTATCTCAGATGTCGAAAGACCACTCGGGAGCTTAGAGTTTGTACCGGCTGTGGCGATGCTCCAGGAGAGATACCTGGATGGGGAAATCACACACACAACCCGATGTGGAAGGCGAGGCCGAATCTCGTCATCCAGCGAGGGAGGAACACTTCCACCTCTCGAAGTAAAACATTTATTACAATAAATGGACCAGTGACCATAGAAGTTGACGAACCCGGAAACAAGAACCAAAAACCAATGTCACGCGAGATGTTTCGGCTCTTTTAGTCACACTTCTGTTATATCTATATCACTATCTGTTCTCTACGCGCGCTGGCCGTAGCCCGTTATTGGGGCAGTACTGCAGTATTTGCCTGGTATTGTTCGGAGGAACCACGGAATGTCAGTGGATCTATCAGTGCAATTGACAACTAGAATTCTTCTCCAGACAGAGGCTGAATTCGACCAAGATCTGTAGCTAGTGTCGGAAATCTGCCTCTTCCAAGGCCAGAACCTACAGGACCAACGATGCTACAGAGGCAATCGCATTGCCGCTGAGCTATCGCAGCCGGCAGCAATGCTCAAAGGCTGCACGGCAGGACAGCACGGCACAGAACGCCACCAGCTGTGGGCCCACTGTCGGAGGCGGTGTCGCCCGGCCGGCGTTTTCTCGTCCCGGTCACGTGCCCCGCCCCGCCCCGCCCCCGCCCCTCGTCCCAACAGCGGCCCCGCCCGCCCATTGTTCGTGGGCCGTCACGCTTTCAGGGTCGGCCCCTCTCGCCCGCCCGCCCGCCCGCCCGCCTCGTTCGCTCGGTCGGGCGAGTCTCTCTCGACAGCGGGCGCGCGCGGCCCAAACTCCTCCGCGACGCGACGCCAGCGCCCCTGCAGCCCAGCACCCTCAAACTCGCCCTCGCCCCACAGCCGCAAAATCGGAAATTGACGACGTGAACGCATTGCGGAACACGCTGTATCAACAAGTAAATGATGTGCCCTACTTGTCGCCCAGTCACTTGTACAGCGTAAAAAGATACAGTTCGAAACAATTCTCTGCCGAGATTGGTGTATATAGCCAGTCTTATTTTTCTAAGACCTCTCGCCCGCACCCCTTCACATGGTGAGTTGGGTCTTTGGGGTTCACACTGTCGGGTCACGTATGGTGTATGGACAGAGTTCGTCCATAAAATAATTAGGCGGTAAATTAAAACCAATAAATTCCTCGTAAATTAAAAGTATTTTATAAATATATTAATTAATATAACATTAGTAATATTTTATTAATAGTATAGTATATTAATCTGTGATAATAGCCGTCACTTTCCGCGGTAACCTGGGATGTACATATTCCTAGATAAATTGAAAATAATATATCAACACCTATGATTGATTGCTAGAGATTCCAGTCGCGCAAACTGCCAAGGCCATACGCCCCGTAAGTGTAGTGCATGATTTTTCTCCTCGGGAGGTGGTGGTCTTCCCTCGCAGAATATTGAGATCCGGAGCCGACCTGCCGTCGTCGTCTAGCCAGCACCGCCCAGCTGAGACACACTCTCAGCTCCCGACCGGTCTCCCGGTCGGCTTGTGTAGTGCGCGTTAGTGTAAGGGAAGATGCTAGAACAAAGAAGAGGAAGGAAAGATCGCGCGCGGCCCGTTTGGTAAGGTACTGCTCCGGCATTCGCCTGGTGTTGATCGGAGAAACCAAGGAAAATTACCGATCAGAGCAGCCGGCTACCAGAATTCTCGTGCAGACAGCGGCTGAATTCTACCTAGCTGTCAAGCTAGAATCTCCTCTCCCGATATCAATGCTTTGGTTTAGGTTAAGTTTTGATTTAGGACTTGGTTCATCTGCCTCATATGCTTCCCTGTCCAAACCGTTGGCTCCATGCGAACGTACCTGAACCACGCTACGGCTGGCGTAATAAACAAGTGACATCGAGAACGCATTGTTATCAACAGCTGAATGTCGCGCTTCACGTACCGCCAGTAACGTCGGGCGCCCAACATCCGTAAGCCTGTAGGAAAGCGATCTGCAGAAATTTTCATATGGATCGAGTAGCTGTGGTCCAGAGCGCTAAATTTCGCATAGACGCAATGATCCGCAGAAGAACTATGGTTCAAATTAAGTTCGTTCCGATCATTTAATGCGTCTCACCATAAAGTTGCGCAGGTGTAGGGTCCCCTATTGGGATCTTCGTGTCCCAAGATATTTGATATTTCATGTTACACTATTAATATGTTGCTTTCTTGTGTGTCTAATCTTAAGACTTTACGGCAACATCTCATACAATGCCACATTTTGTTAATCAATTCCCAGTAATGGAATTCCAGGAGAGCTGCAGAGAGGTTGTTCTGGTATGTTATTGTTATCATTATTATTGTTATTAATATTATTATTATTGTTATTAATATTATTATTGTTATTTATATTATTATTATTAATATTATTATTATTGTTATTAATATTATTATTATTTCTGGTGTATGGTACGCTGTGCGATTACGTTCTTGTCAATTTCTTGCGAAAGAAGAAAGAGAAATACTGGTACGTGAATTTCAAGCAAACAGGAGATGAGGGCACCATATTATTTCAAAGGCAATTTTTTTTCAAATAGGGTATACCTTTTTACTAACCAACCTATATTAACGATTTTAGCACATCAGACCTAACAATTATTGATTTAGGAATTTCCAGATTTATATAATTGTGATATTTGTAATGCTTTTGGCCAATACAACCAGAAAACGTACGGTTTTAAAGTGATGTATGCAGGACACCCCACGCCTACGTATGTTACACGTCAAGGAGCAACTACTTAAGGGGGAATACTGAATTAATGAATCACTACAAGAACATACACTCGAACACACACACACACACACACACACACACACACACACACACACACACACATATATATATATATATATATATATATATATATATATATATATATATATACACATACGAACATAACGATTTCACGTTCTCCCCAGAGTTCGAAATAAAAAGTACATAGTACGCACGATGTGTACAGTAATTATTCGGTCGGCGCATTGCTTCATCCAATTTCTCCTCTAAATATACTGTTAACCCCGATTGTCTACACCTTAAACACACGACCAATGAAAATTGTGGTAGTGGGTAATGATATCCTTGTTCAAAGGCTATTTTCATGCATCTGTTGGTTATTCGTGTAATGGGGATATTACACGCTCAGTAATAATACTTTTTTCCTCTGGCCTTGATACTCTACCAATACACTATGATTACCTTTCACACATTATGAGGTGCCATTACGATGCTCCTGTTCTGCTGAGGTGGCACTCGAGGATGTAAGAACAGGTAGTTGTGTTTTAATTTTACACAGTAATGTTACAAGTTTATAATTCAGGGACATATTCAGGGATTAATATTCATTTGTATTTTTCTTGGTACAACTGAGGATTTACGAAAGCCGACTAGATTTTTCTATACATTTATTTAAGGTCGCACCAATAGTGCTCGCTAATGTCCTAGAAGTTGATGCGACCATAAATAAACAGCCACGGTTGCGTGTAACAGTATGGTAACAATGATAACACGATATGATGATGATAGGGGGGTGAAATGGCGAACACAATACAACCACGCCCGAGGCGGGACTCGAACCCGCGATCCTTCGGTCCGAGATCGCTATGGCACTATGCTTTAGAGATCTCGGCCATCCGGACTGGCGAAACACGTTTCATTCTTACACACTTCGTAACTAGTACCAAAGGAACATATTTTAACACTTACAAGGAGTATTTTTAAGGTACACCATCGAAATGGAAGTGTAGCCGACAGACCCTTGTCGTCCGATTCGCGTCACGTAAAAATCCAAGTCTACATAACCCCTGAACACGAAATTAAGAAAACTTTAAAGGCCGGCCATAGTAATACTTCCGCTCGCAACTTGTGGGAAGAGAGAAAACAATTTTATCTTCTGTCACAGAGGCGGGACCCTTTTCTGTCACTGGAAACGGTTGGTCGCTGATGACATTTACTTTACACCTCTGCGAGTACAATAACCAAACCATTTTTTTTCTTTTTCTTTCATTTGGATTTGATGAAATTCTATCGCTCTTGCGTATAATCGCTTATCGCTCTTGTATATATAAATCCGGCCACCAGAACGCGCTTATTGTCTCCCTGCTCACTTCTCCGAGCCCGCACGAAAAAGTAAGAAAGAATACAAAATTCATAAATTGATTTTTTGGAACTTTTTTCCAGTTGTTGCAAATTCACTTGTTACACATCTTCAGAATAGATCCTCCCTGTAGGGACTGCGATAGCCCAGCAGCAACACCACGTGATCTTGCATCGTTGACCAAGAGTGGGAGTCTTGGGTTCGAGCCCCAATGGTGGCGGATTTGCGACATTAGGTACATTTCTGGGTGAACCACAATCTACAACTATCTAGAGGAGAATTCCTGCTCGGATATGTAGTTTCTCCATGGCTCCTCCGACCAATAGTAGGAGAATGTCGGAGCAATACCCTGTCCAACGGGCCACGGACCACGCACAATTTTCCCTTCCTCTGCCTCGTCCTTACCTTCTCCCCTTACACACCTACTCGCACGCATTACGTTACTTCACGTGTCAGAAGATTAGTCGGAAACTGTTGGGTGTTGCCCCGCTGGGGAATACACCTGGACGCAAGTCAACGTGTAGGTCGGCGCTGGATCGCACGTTGAGGTACCAGCGCCATCCCTGGATGTATCCAGAACTACACTTAAAAAAGACATGCCCTACGTAGTTGGCGAGCACGGAAACAATAATCGCTCATAGACCTCCTGTTTTCAGATTTTTACGATTTGGATTTGATACAAATTTAGGGTTTCTCTCCCTTATTAGTAATAAAAAACTAGAGTCCTACTTCCGGTGATTAGAATAAAGTTAATAAATGCTGTCTGAATTTACGTGGCGAGGCTCAGGCCTGTTCTTCGGGCTGACCACGCAAATTTCACTACACTCCTTTCGTCGTCATGCACAGAAAGAAGGTATCGTTCGGGCGACGAAACAAAAATCTACTGCTTAGGACAGCCGGCTTTACTTCCTCTCTGAAGGAAGGCATACGAAGGATTTTTTCGACCTTCGATCGCGTTTGAACCCGCGAACGTGTGTATAACAAACCAATACGCTAACTGTGAAGCCGCTAGCGCCGGAACCGCCGCTAGGATCGCCGGCAGCGCAGTGTCCAGCCGCTTCTTTTCCGCCGCAGGCACAAAAAACAAAACAAAACGAAAGAAAAAAACGCTGTAACTCTTCACGGCGCCCACCGCCTCTTAATAGCAGCTTATAAGGCGCCCTCCCCTCCCTTCCCCCTCCCCTCGCCGCCTCTGCTCTCATCTCCTCGACATGCGATAGCGCCCCGGTCGCCGCAGAGGACAACTTTCCACAGTCGTTAGGTTCGTGTGATTATCTTCTTTTCTCGCGCGGCGGAGGGGAAGGAGGGGGGAGTGGGAGGGTGGAGGGGGAGTGGGAGGGCGACTTGCGCGAAGGGGAGCAGGGCGGGGCGGGGCGGGGCGGGGCTGTGGAGGGCTGGAGTGTGAGGGAGGGGATGCGGGGCGGCGGTTTGACGAAGACGGAGGTGCAGGCGGGGGGAGGGGTGGCATGGAGCGGCGGCAAGGGGGGGGGGAACGCGGGGATAACGCGGGGTGTGAAATGGGGGAGAAGGAGGGGCTATTTGCCTGTGGGGACAAACTGCTGCCTTTTTTCACAGACAAGGTCCACAAGCACGGAGCCAGCGCATAAAACCACACAGTTTATTATTTCCTTTGAATGGAAGAAAAAAGGAATGCAATTATTATTAAGATTATTAAGGAAAGTTACCCCACGTCGAGGCAGTAAGTAATAATAAACATAGCTTAGAAAATTTTGAAAGTGTGTTGTTTATTAAATTTGGTGGTGAGATTGATTATTATATTTAGGATATCACAATTGTTGTATTTTGGTTCAATTCGCGATATGTTTTGCGATTAAAAAAAATTCTTCGCGGTTTTTTCATAACATGTGTTTGTTATCACTTTTACGCAGAACATTGTAATTATTTTTCTCTTTTGTACCCACAAGGTTTACTGTCATCATGGTTAACGCAAAACTCCCTGACGTCATGTCCGCAATCTTCACGTGAAAAAGGCCTGCAAAATTAATAAAAATAAAAATAAATAAATAATAGTAAAATATGTTATTTTTAGTGTACTTTTTCGCTTTATTGTCAGATCTCACTTGTCAGTCTGATTAGTTGTATCGTCTTACATTTATTTTCAAAAAAAAAGTACAAATCCTTACTTACTGGAATTCCCCCACCTCACACACACACACACACACACACACACACACACACACACACACACACAGACACTAACAATAATGAACGTAGGTGCAGCGTGAAAAATACTGAACAGTGAAATACATAGGGATTAAACGTTTGGTGTCACTAGATTGTATTGGTATACTAGAGCCGGGAAGTTTAGGCATTTATTTTGCCTAAAATAGGCAAGCAAAAATACATTAATTTTTACTCAAATAGGCTGCAAAAAAGGCATTTATTCTCGGTAAAGTAGAGGGCAAAACACAGGGCATATTAAAAAAGCCACATTTAAAAGTAATTAGTGTAAAAATTAATAATTAAATTATTCACATTTTTATTTAACTCTAAAATTTACATTAACACTAACGTGGATGAAAATTACCTTTTCTTTGTAATCTTGATGGCACATGACCATCCGGTAGACGACTACGCGATCGTATATCTGCTAAATGCTATTGTGGATTCCCTTTTGAATCTTGAAACTGTAGCAGTGAAACCGGAATTGCAAATTTCGTTCCTCTCACTTGTGTAATCGCCAGATGGGAAGAGAAGAGAAGGAGCTGAGAAGGGTACAATCATGTACAACGCAGCTCTGCCCTCAAATGTTTTACTTACTTTACTTTACTTTAGCCAACGCCCATCTGTGATTGTCCAACCATTCGTCGCAGAACCTCCCAGTAGCGACTGATAATATCTTCGTTCGGGTGAGTGAGTGCTGTACAATCCCTCAGGTGGTCTTCATTCATTTTCCCGAGGTTGCACAGCGGGCAGGTATCGTCATCAGCAAGGCCGATGCGATGCAGTGAGCTTGCAAGTAGTCGTGGCCAGTGTTGAGACGAAATCGGGCGACAGCTTCACAAATCTCAAGATTTCTTGAGATTGGTCCCACTGTGGCAAGATTCTCCCATTTCTTGCCAGTGCTTAAGGTCTTTAGGGTCATTGTTGTGAAGTTGCTGATTGTGGTATCGATCTGGTGTTTGACTCGATTTAAGGTGATTGGCACGGTAGGTTGCTCAAGCTGTGCCCCATTGCTTAGCTTTGGCGTCTGCTTTTTCACTGTCCTCAAATGCGGGGCCATACACAATCATACGACGAGATTTCGCGATAAGCATCAATGAAAAATATCAAAATCCACACTGGTATCAGCTTCCTTTCCCTTTTATATTTTTAACACAACCTTACACTGTAGCCTCCGCGACCACAGAAAGACAATACATGACCGTACCTTCATGTTTTCCAGGATAGCGGGTTTTTTCCCCAACTTGATAGAGATTGGTGTCAGAAGGGAAAAAGGGTAAAATATCGAAAAAGGCAGAAAAGCCACAAATAAGGAAGAACAGGCGCAAACAAGGCAAAATGCCAGAAATAGGCATCAGAAGCTAAAATAGGCAAAAAAAGGCAAAATGAAAATCTATTAAAACAACTCCAGAAGTACAATTAAGTGCTTCCCATTGTTAAAAGACATAAAATCGTAACAATTATAAAATGGCATTTTGCCAAACTTCCTGGATTTAGATATAACCTTTATTTAGATAGTAAACTCTTTAAATAAATAAAACTTGTCTGAAAATATTTACATTTCTTCACTTTTAAACATCAATATATTTTTCCAATCATTATGGCACTTTTATTCAAACATACTCTCATACGTCCTTTGGAAGAACCATGTTTCATTCTGATCTACGTGTCAATGAACCGTGAACCTCTCCATTGAAGTGTATGTGATTGATGACGCAGCCTTGTCTTGATACTTTGGATCAGTGCTAAGTAATTCAACAGATTTCAGTAACATAAACAGAACTTGTTCTACAATCGGCTTCATGTAATGGTAACTAGTTACAATTACATCAAGCGCAGTCCCAATTCACAAGAACATAGTGTATAAGTAAATGGTTACGATTTAACGAATACATCTTGCTTTACAAATACCACAGGGGATTTCCTAATAGATAACTTTGTAATTCAATGTAGTAACTTGATAACTATTATTCAACAAATGGGTTTTCATTTGGTAAAGCAAATTGTCAATTATATTGACCATTCAAAACGCGTATAACATCAACATCTCGTTAAATTCCAAATGAAAAGTATGGCAATCCGATGGCAATGTATGGCATGTAAAATGACCTGCGGAAGTACATAAATATCATGCCACAAACGTCACAAAAAGGGTTTCTACTCATGTAGTGAATGCCTAATTCTCTTGGAGACATAAGGCAAATTTGCGTCATACTTCTGTCCTGTTGCCTACATAGAACCCTATTTTCGCATTTAGTTTACGATGAGAAAACTCACAGTTAATACCCAATGCATCTCAAATGCATTTCTTAACTGCGACATTTTTCCCATTGAATTGAGCTAGACTGCAATATAAAATAAAATGAAATTTCCATTAAAAAAAATTTCAAGACATTCACAACTGTAAATCTGGAGAGATAATACTCCAAATATTAAGATAAAGATAAGTAGAAAATACACATAAGAAAATTGTGAAGAGATACGAAATTTTCTTTGCAATAATGAAATCAAATCACAACATAGATGCACGAAAATATTTTGCGCTATTGGTTAAGTTATCAAGATGAAAACAAGTACTTGGAAACTATGAACAATGTAGGTGTTGTGGTGCGTTATCGTTGGCATTTTTCATGAAATAATTATAAACGTTGTCATTGCCAACAATAGTATTTAATATAAGAGCAGCTTTCGATGGCTTAGCCATCATCATTAGTTGTCTGCTGGTTGGAAGCCACAAAACGACTACCTAGTAGTCGACTACCTAGTATTTTATGAACAATGTGATACTTTTAAATTAAAAAAATCACAAATTCTCCTCCTTTACGATATAGACAAATATATATACAAAGATATTAGAATTCAATTACTGAAAACATTAAAGAGGAATGATTTTCTACGGATTGTTTTTACTTTCTCGCTCTTACGAAGCTAAGAAGAGAAAGTCATGTAATTGTGCACCAGAAAACGGCGAATTGTTGACTGTAGAAATTGAGTTGATGTTACATGGCATCGACAGTATAAGCGATCATATTTTCCGAAGGATGTAAAATTCGTCGTAACAGGACGTTATAAGTGAAGCCGTTCAATCCAATGATATCCATACGAAAATACTCGTACATTTAGACAATCAACGCACCAAATATTTTCGTAGTGCAAGGCTGATCGTCAAGACAGTGCCTTTCCTAGCTCGTGCAGTCCTAGTGATTTTAAGTTCTCCAAAGTCGCATTATCGACTCGGATACATTTCTTTCACATGAACAATGATTGGAAATACTTACAATACTCTTCCCGCGTCTTCTCAGGGAGACATGGGAGTGGTTCCTGCATCTGCAGCAAAGAAAAACATGTCGTCATGATACAAGTCAACATTTGTTTTAACTACTTGGTCTCAGTATGTAGCGCTCATTGTGATTTTTAAATTTGAGGTGTCTGTGTGGGAAACGCATATGGACAACATGAGCATACTACTTCTAGGCTGTCCGGGTGACGCCGCGTCGTTGGCAGATAGGCCGACGTTTCGCCTGTCATGTCGCAGGCTTCTTCAGGGTAGTGAGGTCGTCAGGGTCGTCACTACCCTGAAGAAGCCTGCGACATGACAGGCGAAACGTCGGCCTATCTGCCAACGACGCGGCGTCACCCGGACAGCCTAGAAGTAATGGACTCGAGCCGCGGAAGCCTACGTGTACAACATGAGCACACACAAACATGCATACGCGAGGCGGGATACTAACCCGCGACCCTTGGAGCCGAGGAAGCTACGGCCCTTCAGCCTCAGCGAACCTCGGCGATGCTGGTCGGCTTCACGTCAACATGCAAATGCATGCACATGCACATGCAACACTGCACATGAAAACATACAAATTCGTACAAGGGAGTTTACTAGCTGAAAGCTACACCACAATGATCAGAAGCACTCCTTTGTGTAACGAGAGCGTCTTAAGATTGGAAAGAGCTGCAACACAATTTTTTTTGGTCCCCCATTCACACTTAATTCATAACTATAAACGGAAGTTTACCCAGATATCAAATACAAAATAAAAAACAAATATTTCATGATAATCTTATGAATTTTTCGCGTTGTTTCAAATCCCTGCAAATCCCTGCTCCCTGCACTCTGGGGCACAGGTAGCATCCGTTTGCTTTCTGTCTCCTTGTCGGGATGATTACCTCCTTTCTCGGTAATGATACCTGTAGCTGAGGGTACCGCTGTCAAAGCAGACAATACCGAAATATCAACGCGCTAGACGGCTCTACTTTGCAATTCCACCAACCCATTGTTACGTCGAGCTTCACCAAACCATTGTTACGTTAGCCGCTGCCTGGAGGAGAATTCTAGCGACCGGCTGCTCTGATCGGTAGTTTTCCTGTGGTTTCTCAACACCACGCGAATGCCGGAGCAGTACCCTAACAAACGGGCCACGACCCGCGCCCGTTTCTTCCTCTTTGTGCTATTCTCATTCCTTGCTTACACACACTTATTCGTATATGCACCACACTACCGCACATGCCAGGAACTTAGAGCTTGTCCCGGTTGGGGCCACGCTGGTGGGAGAGTCCTGGCAGGGAAAACCCACAAGCTGCCGTGTAGTCCCGCGCCGAATCTCGCCATCTAGCGGGGGAAGATTCCCGCCACCTCTCGCAATAAAAACACATACACTACACTTATGGGACTAACTACCTTAGCGGTTGACTCGCCTGGATCTCACTAATCGATCAAAGAGCCTAACAATTGACTGCAAAAATCGCATGGCCCCAAAATTTCGTCAGTGGTGCCAACGTTCATTACCCGCCGCCAGCCCGAGAAGGACGCCGCCGTGCACTTTCTCTGGTCATGTGGTTCGCGCGGTGAGAGCATTGTAATGAAAACAAGCGCACAAGAGTGCAGCACAATTAAGGCGCGAGAATGGTGTCGCCAGCTGGGGGGGGGGGGTGCCGACACACCATATCGCACATTGGACAATCGCCAGGGAAGAATTCAGTAGTTTTCCTAAGACTAGGGGGGATGGCATACCCCACATGATTATGGCATTCGAAATACCCGCAAAGGGCAACGGAGGATTTAGATACGTCGTTTTAAAGAGAATTCTCAGAGCATTCTGCATTGCTGTTGAAAACTGCAACACCGAAGCCATAAACATGAGATGTCGTGGGCGCCAATCTCTTCTGAACGCGAGCGTAATTTGATCGTGAATGAACGAATGAACAAAATTTTACAAACGCAAGGACAAAAAGTTTATCTTGATTGCAATGTGTTTATTGGTCGTCTTCGTTTGATATGAAAATACACGCTTCCGTGAGGTCCTTCAACGTACCGGCCAGTTCGCAATCATCTTCATAATATTCCTTTCCCGCGCATTTTGACTTTTTGATTAACGAAGGACGACAAAATATTTTTATGTAGATTATGTTATCGTTTTATAAACTCGCAACGCTGTAATTCATTATTCCGTAAGTAACTTTACTACAAACATGAAATAAAATAGATGTAGATGATATAACTTGGAAATATTAGAGGTAGGGTCCCCCACCCCCACCCTACTCACACACATGCGATATTATTTTTCCAAATACATTCCGTCCTGTTTCTCTGATGGAGCATTTCTCCGTAATAACATCATTAAATTATAATATAAAATTTATGAAGACAAAGAATTTTAACAATATAAGCATAAATTAAAAGAAAATTACAAAAAAGTCTTCTTTATGATTTCAAATTAAAACACAGAATTTATTAAAAAAAATAACAAGAAAGATTATTAGAAGTAAACTGAAAAAAAAACAGACAACCAAATTTAATATTAAATATATGAATTATAATAATTGCCATCCAGACGACAGTTTTTCCTGATATTGTTGTAAATTTGGGAAGATAAATGTTGATGAAGCTGTACGACGGGGCCGCCCGGGGTTTTGACTGGCTGCGGGAGCGGAAAAAATTCGTAGCCGGCCCCGCTCTCCGTCGGCCGCGCGCCACCGCAACGGCGATGAGCTGCGGTCAGTCTCCGCGCGCAAGAAGCAGCAGCAGCGAGGCGGAGCGGGGCGGAGCGGGGAGGTGGGCGGACGGGCGCTGCGCCGCAGAGCGAACAGCTGAGAGCGGCCCCGCTCCCTCCCGCCCCGCCCCGCCGCGGGCCGGCGCGACCCCGACCTCACGACTGCCACGGAACAGTGCACACGCCCGCTCGCCCACCCCGCCCCGCCCGCCCCCTTCTCCAACTCCGTCTCTCTCTCCTGCCCCCGCCCTCTTTCCTCGCCAAGCTCCGCTCCGCTCTACTCCGGGGGAGGGGGCGGGGCGGGGAAGGCGTCGAGGGCGAGCGGGAGGGCGAGCGGGCGGGTGGGCGGGCGAGTGGGCGGACGGGGTTTGGGCGAGGAGAGCGGGAGGGTGGGCGGGGTTGGGCGGGGCGGGGGGAGGACGGGAGGGCGGGCGAGGCGGGCGGGCAGGCGTGCGGGTGAGTTGGTGGGTGGATGGGTGGGAGGGTGGACATTCGGAACGGGGCGGTGCGGTGCGGGCAAGTGGGCGCACGGGCAGTGCGGGTGGGCGGGCGGTGCGTGAGAGCGGGCGGGCGGGCGGGCGGAGCGGGCGGGCGGGCGGGCGGGCGGAGCGGGCGGGCGGAGCGGGGCGGGCGGAGCGGGCGGGCGGAGCGGGCGGGCGGGCGGAGCGGGGCGGGCGGGCGGAGCGGGCGGGCGGGCGGAGCGGGCGGGCGGAGCGGGCGGGCGGGCAGGCGTTCGAGCGGGCGAGGCGGGGGGAGGCGGGGCTGGGCGGGCGGGCAACCGCAGCAAACTGGGACATCCTACAAAACGACCGCTTCCACTTTTCCACAAACTGCGCTGGCTGCTCGCTGTGCCGCTGGCTGCGTGCGCCCGCCCGCTCGTGTCCGCGCACGCGCCTCCGCCCAGTCGACGCTCCCCGGCCATGGAGGCTCAGGCGGCAACTGAAGCACTGCAGTGCCGACACGCCTAGGGTGTGCTACGCAAAGACGATAGCTAGGTCCGGGTCGGAAGCTGTCTGCAGGACAATTCTAGCGGCCGTCTGCTCTGATCCGGAGTACGTATCCGTGGGTTCTCCGATCAACAAGAGGCGAATGCCTGAGCAGTACCCGAACAAAGGCGCTACGGACCGCGTGCGATCTTTCCTAACTCTACCTTGTTCTATCCCCACCCCTTACACGCACTGCACTACTACAGATGCAGGGAGACCGGTCGGGAGATTAGAGGTTATCCTGGCTGAGGCGCTGCCCAGCTGGAGGGAGATACCTCGTTTGGAATATCCCGAATACATATATATCTGCGCCCGATCTCACAGGTCGATCAGTGAGGAAAAATAAAGACATACACTACACTTACCGGACAAATGTCCGTCGCAGTGAACGCCCCCGGCAACACTGATCAATCTTCGGCCAGTGGTTAATGCAGGAGTAGAATAAGCGCATGCTTGGAGCCCCTGCAGAACAAAATTTTATGTTCGTTCATAAATTTGAAAACTACTTTAATCATCATTGTTTAAGCTGCGAATGTTCGATTTTTTTGTTCAGCTGTGAAGAAATGGGATATATTATGCACTACACATACGGCACTATTGATCATGGTGAACGATGCGCCAGGAAACCCAAAAATCTAGCTTTTCGCAACAGTTCCATCACAAAATACGCTTTGCGGCTCACTCAACGTTCCATCACAAAACCGATGAGAATCGTCACCTTGAAAAATATTTCCCCAGAGATGTTCGATTTCGCATGAGGATGTACAGCGATGAATGAAGTAAATTGTTACTTTGGCTGGACCCTGTATTGCATATTGACGAAAACTTTTCATTCCTTTAACCCTAACAGCTTCACAACATTGTATGATTGTACGTGACCCTCAAACTACCAGCAATCAGCTCATGAACCTCATTTTCCATGCATGGATATGGTTTTGTCACCTCTTCAAGTGATACATTTTAATAAGTCCTCTCTTACTGGTTACATAAATCGTATTTGGGACCTACATTCGAAATTCGTTTCTACGTTCAGTAGTTTTTTTCTCTCTCTGTTTTTGTGTGCTAGTCAATGTTATTTTTTGTAGAGATTCCGTAAAGAAAAATTATCTTCGCGGGAAGGACTTTATTCCGGTCTTATGGAGCTTATTTTGATTCATTTATGGATCTAATCTCTCTCTCTCTCTCTCTGTATATATATATATATATATATATATATATATATATATATATATATATATATATACACACTAATATGAATGGGTGAAAACCAGAACGGTATAAGTGACAATCTATAAATTCTGCGAAATGTGTTTACGTGGTGCTTTGTTTCATCACTAAAACCACGGTATTTCAATTGTTCATTCACACAACGAAATTACATTTCCACTAAAGTATAGCCTAAAATCAACACATTTTCTCAGAATTTATAAAATATAATTAACCCCATTCTGGTTTCATCCATTCATTTATCTACTAATAATATTAGACTGCGAATCCCTGTCGTTTTATGCTCATGCATTACACGCATTCTTGTTGCAGCAACACCTGCAATAAATTGCATGTCACTTTAATAATAACTGAGGAGGAGGAGAAAAAAGCAGAAAGAGGAAGATAAGAAGTAGGATGAGAAAGAGGAGGAGGAGAAGGGTGATGAGGAGAAGACGAAGAGTGGAAACGAAAGACCAAGAAAGAGAATATGACTTAGCCCCAAAAACCATGTGTTCTGAATTCACTCAACGAATCATACATTCAGCACATACAATACACATTTCTCTCACTTGAAACCCCGGTACAGCGGGCCTCCACCAGATACTAGGGTAGAAAGAGATCAATATGAGTTAATAATATCGCTTTTAAGGTTGATGCCTTCCAATCATTTGAGAACAGATGTTGTAAGTAATCATGTTTTTATTCTAAAGATCCTTTCGATTGCGTAACGATCATCGACAGTGCTAATCTTAAATTATGTACCGGAATTATACGATTATTGAACATAACAGCATAATTTATTCTTTTCTTCTCAGACGCACGATATGCGTGTTACAGTAGGCTTACGCATCTGGCACACTACCTTACATTATATTTTGTAAATAATTTTTTACAATTTTTATAATTTATATTTTGTATATTCTATTCAATAATCAATAATTCCTACAAAAAGTTTCAGATTTGCTCTGATGATGATCAGAGCAAATCTACGCAATCGAAAAGATCTTTAAGACTACAGATATTGATAACTGACAAGTTTTCTCAACAACAAAAATCAGATCAATAGGAAACAACGCTTAAAGACTCGTATCAAAACCCATTTTGCGTAGAAAAACCGCAGAGGTTCGAGGACGTGCTTCGAGACTTATTATCGAATGTAGAAACACGTGGGAGTGGGAGTTGGTGCACTGCATCTTACGAATAGGAAATTACACAAGGAAAAGCGTCCATGACATTAATGTTTCACATGAAAAATTCTCAAATGTTACCGAGAGAAAATTGCATTAGCTTACAAAAAGAGGCGTCACAAAACGGCTGAATCACCCAACAACAGGCGCAGTAGTCGAGGTGAATAGTGCAAAAAAAAAAGAGCGGAGCGGGCAAATGGGTGCATGGTGAAACGAGGAGAACAAAGAAAGATAGACAAAGTGAAACCAAAAACAGAATGCAGAAATGGCCTCTTTAATTATGAAAACGGAAAATACATTATCCGTGTGTATGATAATTGAGTCCTGCCTGTAAAGTATACGCAGTGAAATACTCTGATGCCAAAACGAAGAGTTGGGCTCAAAGAGGTGGGCGCAACTTATTTAAATTACGACATAGTTAATTCAGGAACGAATTTACTTGGTTAGCCACAAACGATCGTAACTGTTGACTCTATTCCTTAAAAAAAAGAACCAAACGGACTGTGACCCTCTGTAATGGGAAAGGGACTCCCGAAAGCGACCACAGAGCTGACAATTGTCCCGAAACCGCAGGCAGGAAAGGAAAGAGGAATACACAGACAGACGGAATTGTAAAGGAAATAATGCGAAAAGTCGGGCATTATAACAGCGCAGAAAAAGTAAAAAAAAGAAGAAGAAGAAGAAGAAGAAGAAGAAGAAGAAGAAAAAAGTGAAGACATGTCATCAGACTGCAGATGGGTTCCCACAGATAATGTCAACGCGGCAGTGAGACCGCGATGGTGGACAAGCTATTCTCCGAGTGGCATATCACAGAAGAACACCCGCTTGGTGTGCAGATAGCAACTCATCGCCCATGTGATTTCCGTCGCCTTGTTGCAGGCTGACAATCTCGAATTGGATTCTTTTCACGCCTCCCCTCGACCACCACATAAGGGGCAGCTACATGTGTGTAGAATGTAGATACACCGAGGCCTTGCTTTCACTCGTTCCATACTACCTCCTCTTCCATCACATACCTCCTTTTCCGGCCGTTCTGTTCCAAATAACAAATTAGAAATTAATTTTGTTTGCAAAATGGTGAGTGAATTTCAAAACTCATGTTAACACATTCTCCATACGAATATTTACGATTTTTTTCTTTTTATTATCTGGGCGTGCTGAATAAAAATGAAACCTAACATCGACAAATGAAAACGAAGAATCGGAAGATATTAAAAAAAAAAAAAAATGAACCCAGGGTTAATTACACGAATTCCGTGGCAATATTTGTTGACAACACAGGGTCAGACTAGGTACTGAAAGGTTGATAATAATAACAATATTTTATATGATATTCGTCTGTTTATCTTTTAAATGTAATTACTCTTTCTGGCCATAAATTTTTCCAGACAATTATAGTGTTAATAAATAAACAACACATTGCACATGTCATATTTTTTTCATTTACATTTCAAAGTTCTTTTTATAAGTATATTCTTGATTTTAATTTATTATAAGAACAGTCGGCGCCGCGATGGGATGCACGTATCACGTGGTCCCATGATGGCCGATTCGCAAAAACAACAACAACAATAATAATAATAATTTATTACGGAATCTTTATTTGTATCGCTCTCTGGCTAACTGAAAGTTGGTAGTACGCTTGCAGAGAAGAATGAAGGGGCGTTTGATAAAAAAATCATTTTGTTTGCATATACCCGTAACACCAGGAAGACCATATACTCCTTTTGTTTGCATATACATATAATATTGCTTATTATTCCCTTCCACACCCCAACCACCACTTCAAAGTCTTAACACCAGTGTGATGCTAAGAAGGGGGGGATGGCTCATGACTTCACTCTCCTTCCCAAGCTGACGACAGATATTCCCAGATATAATGTGTACTCTTTATTTTTCTACAATATCGAAAATAATTCAATATATCAATTACAAATAACTATAAATCATCAACCACATTTGAAACTAACCTAAATGGAAAAAAAGTATTTACAATAAAACATTATCAAAATTGGACAACACCTATAGTTCACTCGCCGTCAAACTCACAGAGAAGATTGTTGCACCATTGGAGAGCGCCACGCTCCGAATTCTTCCCAGCAACTTCCAAGGCAGAGTCGTTGGACCTGGTGCCAAAATGTCCAAGGCACGATGCACGGGCGGATCCAGCCGTTCATTTGTTTGGGGAGGGAGGGGTCTCGTATATTAAAAAAAAATTAACATATTTGTTATAAGATCTTCAGAGATTATTACTTTAAGAGCAATAACAGGGAAAACAAGATGGAATAGAATAAATAATCAAGATATAAGTAATGAACGTGGCATGACGGACACAGTTAAATTCATAAGAAAAGGTTGGGATGTATTCATCCATTATTCCAGGGCAGATAACAGTAGGCTGATCAGAATACCAAGAAATTGAAGATCCAGAAAGACCGTAAAAAATGGATCGAAAGCTGGGCATGGACATTTCCCGACTCATCATGAAGATGAGGTGTGATGATGAACAGGTTCCACCTCCATAGCTGAAGAAGAAGAAGAAGAAGAAGAAGAAGAAGAATTGTTATTACAATGTATATTGCCCCGGTCGAGCCAAGACTGTAGTGTGCGTTTTCCTTGCAATGTACCAGTATATGTTGCCGTGTGACGATGGGAAAATGCACGTCTCAGGTTGAGAAGAGCGGAATACGGTGAGAGGATGTCTACGTGCTAACCACAGGTATCCCCTTAACTCACAGCCGCGAGGTAGGGAGCCCTGAGCCCGTCCACGGGCTGTCGCGCCAAATAACATACAATGTATATTATTTCTGAGACAATTACACGATATAGGTGTTGTGGTGCGTTATCGTTGGCATTTTTCATGAAATAATTGTAAACGTTGTCATTGCCAACAAAAGTATTTAATATAAGAGCAGCTTTCGATGGCTTAGCCATCATCATCAGTTTCATGGCTTCATCATGGCATCATCGTTTTGTGGCTTCCATCCAACAGACAACTGATGATGATGGCTAAGCCATTGAAAGCTGCTCTTATATTAAATACTTTTGTTGGCAATGACAACGTTTACAATTATTTCAATTACACGATACTACACAACATCTCTAAGCCTTGGGGGAAGAGAAGGGGGAATGCCCCGTGGATCCACCACTGGCTCTCCCAAAACAACCCATAAAGAACAAACACCTCCTCGATGTATGGCTATCGCCAGGGCCATGCATCAAGCGCTGGCGCACGGGGCGGGGGGGGGGGGGGGCGTGGAAGGCGTCGCGTCTCGAGCGAAAACAACAGCGAGGCGCGGTGCGGCGCGGCGGGGCGGGGAGGGCGATAAATAATTCAACGGTTGCGTGGCGCGGGTCATAAGGACGAGTCCCCGCTGCCGCTGGGTCCCCGCGCCGCGCCGCGCCAGCGCGGGGATGTTACGTAAGAGGCCGCAGCCGCGGCGACCGGCCGGGCGAGGGCGCTCGACCGCGAGCGCACAGCACGCGAGTGGCGGGGCGGGGCGGGGCGGGGACGAGCGCGGAGAGCAGAACGGGCGCGGCGAGAAGAGCGGGTTGGGTGCGCGCAGCCGCCGAGCAGGGCGGGGCGGATGGGTTGGGATGGGTGGCGGGGGGGCTGGGCTGGGCGGGCGGGCGGGCGGGGTTTGGGCGAGCGGGCGGACGGGTGGGCGGGCGGGCGGGCGGGCGGGCGTGCGTTAGGGCGGGTGGGCGAGCGGTCTGGGCTGGCGGAGGGACGGGCGGGCGGGCGGGAGGGCGGGCGGGCTGGCGGGCGGGCGGGAGGGCGGGCTTTCTGGGCGGGGAGAACTAGGACGTGATAAGATATGATGTGTTTACCGGAGGGATAGAATAGGTGTGATGAATGGCACAGCAGTCTGGACGAGTAGACCAACACGTCAGTGGATACGCGAGGGGTCGGGGGGGGGGGCGGTGCTTGGGACTGGCGGGTGGGGGTAGAATAAGGCAGGTAGGGTGCATGGTAAGAGGAGGGAGATACAGATGGGACGGAACAGGTCGGGTCGGGTCGGGTCGGGTCGGGTCGGGTCGGGTCGGGTCGGGTCGGGTCGGGTCGGGTCGGGTCGAGTCGGATCGAGGCCAGGTAGAGGCGGGACAGACGGAGGATAGGCGCGGCAGATAGGCAAGCAGTGCGAGCGAGAGGCGGGAGGGCAAATGGAGAGTGGATGAGACGGAGCTAAAATGCGGAACGTGTGGGAGGAGGCGGGCAAAGCTGCGAGCAGGGACATCTGCGAGCAGGAGGATGGCAACGCGAGCATTTTTTCCACCAACCATCTGGATCTGAACCATCTGGATAGCTGTTTGGAGAGGTGACGACGTTCGCGAGAGGAATGCGCTATAAACGTAGATGACGATGATTGGAAAACTTCTTAGGCGGAACTACTAATGAACTCTGAGTTAAGTTGTTCAATTAATAAAACTGCCATCGAAAGTTTCGCAATATGTAAATTCGTAAAGAGCAACTTTAGATGGGAGTGTATCAAAACTATTTTTTAATTCAACGAAAGTGGGCAGGTGAAGTTCCGTTTCATTTACCTAAATATAAAATACTTCGTTAACAGTTACGCGAGCTAAGAGAGTCAAATTAACGAACGAAATATGTAACCTACGTTATAGCGTAAAATGACTGGCAAATTCACAACAAAGAAAAGTTTCATAATTATCCAGAAGTCAGAATACTTCACCTATGTTTTGGAAATGTCCAAGCGAAGTGAGTTGAACTGACAGATGAAATGTTTTTTAAACAGTTAACTTAACATCTTTTACACAATAATATGATTCATCGCTATTTACCAAACCAATCCACATATGTTCCAAACATTCACATAATAAATATGTTGAAACGCTTAGGTCGGAGGGGAGCAGAGCGGGGAAATACTTATGATAGAGGGCGGGGTAGACATGGCGGCAAATGGGGTTCTTGTTTGTTGCTATTTTCACCCATCCACTCGAATATCACCTCCGAAAATGTCCAAAGGGATATTAAGAATTAGTGGAGTTAAATCATTTGATACCCTTTGTGTGTGATATGTGTGTGTGTGTGTAATATCTTCACACTCGACAATGATATGGAGAAATCAGCCAAGTCTTAATCACTATGCGAAGTCAGTTTCTTTGTGGTCCGACTGACCATTCAATTTCCTAAGTCACTTGCACCGATACTTATCATATTTGTGGGCTTAGAACTTAGCTAGTATCTTTGAATCGAATGCGTTATCAATAGAGATGTTCAAATATTTAACCTAATGAGTTGGAATAACATCAAATTCAACGGATTAGAAGAAAGATCAACGGATTCGAAGAGAATTTTTAGAAATGGATTTCTCATTAACAGCAGCGACATCTCCGCAACTGCTATACACCCTTTATTACGTAATAATACACAAATATAGGAGGGAAGGAAGAGAGCAAAGAATGGAGGGAAGAATAGAATGAAAGAAGAAAGGAAAATAAGAAACAATAATTAATTTGGCATCCAGGACCCACGCATTGTTTATTTTATTTCACTGTTAATAAGTGACATATTAATTCGATTCTGACTTGACATATTCATGCAATGTATACATTATAAAAACATCTCTCAGGAAGGAATGAAAACAACAGATACGTATTCGCCTTGTTCCTAATATTGTACTAAATCATACTGCATTACCCCAGTACTTCTGCGCTACTTCCAACTGACGTATTAGTCATTGCACGACTCAGACCCGATGGACGTCCTCCGCAGATGAGCTTGAAAACTTGAGACGATGAAGACTGAGTAATGTCCGTTAACAACCTCATTCAAACTCATCCATTTTGCTATTCGGCTACCACCAACAGATTAAAGAAAGGAATAAATGGTGCGATGTGTGATGTGGGTGTTGTATTCACTACTTCAACCAACGTCAAAAAAAGAAAAAAGGAACGTTCTCACGAATTTAAAGATACATTCTATAGCATACAGAATTGTATTACACAGCGAACAGAATTACGTACATTGTGTTTAACGCCGTTTTTTTACACCACCTAACCCCTTTGCGTGCCTTTAGGCGCGGTTGCAGGTAACCCGAGCTAACCTACCGTAACATCGACGTCACGAGCAAAGTTATTGAAATCGGCTCCTCCTTTCCACGGCGCTTTGTTCACCCCCGCCGCGGAGCGTGGGGCTCGCTACAGGTAGCCGAAGGGGTGGCAAACCGTTGGGCTTTGCCGCTGGGCGCGGGACGGGGAAGGCCGTGGAGACAGGTGAGATACGACCTGCGCGCGGGGGTACACCTGTCGTCGAGGTCACAGGCGCACCCGCAGCCCATGGGCACAAAGCGCGCGGCTGCTAGAGAACAATTTTCCTAAGGATGGGATGATTTGACAGATCGGGAAACAAGTGAACATCACGTGTACTTCAGAGAAGTATCCATCCGCCGCGTCAGCTGTTTAGTTACGCCCCTTCGTAGTGTTTGTTTACGGTTCACGCGAGACATCAATAAAGAGATGTCTTGAGTTTCGCTTAGTTATATGCACGCACGCGAGTCCGGGAAATATAGAAATTTATTTACATAAGTGGGAAAATGTCTTAACGTAATATCACATTCAATAAAAGAACAATGCCGAACACAGCACAATGCCGGAACACGTGGACCGTCTCAACTACGCATCTCACATTCAAGACTCGATTTTAAAACAAACATAATACTTATCACATAAAAACTGAATTCAATATAATTTTTATAAAAAAAAGAATTTTTACATTAGAGCACAAAGCTCTGCACTTCCTAATTTCAATTATTTCTCGTGGCGCACTATATTTTCGTCGGACGAGGACATCACAGCAGGGAGCGTCGTGGCTTCTTACAAGTTAGCCAACCGCAAACAAACGAATAGAGGAAGGAGAGTCTAATAAGTTCAAGGACACAACGACCACAGAATCGTCAGTTGTGTTGCCAGCACTAGCTGTCAAATCATCCCATCCTTAGGAAGATTCTTCTTTACCGAACGCCTTCAGGGCTTATTTGCTCGCCTCGACAATTTTCCCTTTCGTAAGCGCCCCTGCCGCCCAACGTTAACGCCCATTATACGTCATAAAAATATCCAAATCCAGGAGTTCAATGGTGCCGCTCCCCGCCCCCCCAAAAAAGGCGTGAGTGTCTACCGCCAGTAACGCTCCCCGTTGGGGGTTCAGAGGCACCAAAAGACTGCTTCCGAGACTAACCTTTTAGTGAGCTAAGTTTCTTTCACCACGGGGATGAGGCGGAGAGAGTTATAGTAGCCAGGACACATAAATTTTATACTGAAAATATATTTTACTTGTCGCTGTAGGCCACGAACGTGAATCGACGGGCAAAGTTGGTTGCGGGTATCAACTGAGGTCGCTGCAAAGTCTGATCGGGAAGTTCCAGGTTTGAAGTCCCGTCGGTGGCAGGATTTGCGTCAGTAGCTTCACAGATGGGTCGATTTCAACCGCTGTTTGCAGAAGAATTCTCGCGGCCGGCTGCTCTGATTGGTATTTTTCCGCGGTTTCTCCGATCAATACCAGGCGCATGCCGGAGCAGAACCCTAACAAAAGTTGCACGGACAGCGTTTGCTCTTTCCTTTCCCTTCCGAGTACTATCTTCTCACCCTTACATACACACACTTAGTTACTACATTCACTTCACTACTACCACTGTTTAGAGCTTGTGACGGCCAGGAAGGTATCACGATGGTGGGAGATACCTGGTTGAGGAAAACCCCGCTAGCCGTCGGATCTTGCCATCCAGCTTCATTCATCCCCACGTCCTGCGATAAAAACAAGCACTACACTTAACGATCTTAGAAGTTGTCGCGCCCACAATTACTAATCTATCAATTCTATTGGTCTTCAAAACTCTTAGATCGTTCGGCCTAGGAACCCGTGACGCACACCAATCTGGGAACCACCAGCTCTGAAGTTGGTTGAGTGAAAAACTTAACACTCTGTAGTCGGCTGGTTCCCTACCCAAGTTATTCTGATTGCAGGACTACTTTCACCAGTGAGTTCGAATCTAACTGGGGTCCACCTGGACGAATCCAGAAGGCCTGGGGTCACTGCCCGCCTCCGCCTCTCCACCGCACCCTTTTTGACACTAACGACGTGGCCTACCGTCGAACAATTACTTCTATTACTTCCGGGTGACGCCGCGTCGTTGGCAGATAGGCCGACGTTTCGCCTGTCATGTCGCAGGCTTCTTCAGGGTAGTGACATAGTAAAGTTCCGCCTCCGGTGTTATATCTTTTTTCAGCTTAGGGGTCGGGTAACGCAAGTGCGCCGTGATAGGCGGAGAGGTCCCTCTGATTGGCTCGCGGTCTGGGCCAACCCGCGATTGGCGGCGTCACCCGGACAGCCTAGAAGTAATGGACTCGAGCCGCGGAAGCCTACGTGTACCGTCGAACAACTCGGGAAGCCGGGTGGGCGTCTCCAACAGCTCCTCGGTCTTTTGGCTAACGCAAGATCTATGTATTTAAATGTGCTTGTGCTGTGGCTGTATCATACACCGTTCACTTTTCCAGTTTTTTTAAGCGCCTGCGGCGGACCGCGGTTTTTATGGCGTTTTCATTTCTTTTCAAGCGGAACTCCACCTTCGACTGGCTTCATGATTAACGCCTCAATATCATCTATAGATTTCCCCATCTCGCAGATCATTTCTACTAGAACGCTGGGAAGGGGCTCTCCCCCGGATTGAAGCTACCGGCTCTAAATTGTTAATGAAAAGGTGATTCATTGGTGACACTCAGGCGTAGGGACAAGTCTAGGGTATTTTGCTGGCCCCCCCATTCCTATGTGAATCATCTCTCAACTTTTCGAATGTTTCCGACAGCTGTGTTGTCGCGTCATTAGTGACAGATTGAGAGTTTAAGTTTGAATGTGTATTGATTTATTTACATCTTTTAAATAGCTACAAGTATAAATTTCCTTCCCGTAACATCTTCAATGTGAATACTGAAGATCCATTTTAATATCGTTAAGGCATGAACTTGTTCCTGACCAGAATTTGGTAATGTATTCCATGGTTTGAATTTCCCATAAAAATATTGTTAGACGTACTCATTCCTGTGGTTCAGAACAAAGGGGATCAAGAGACGTAACACATGTGACTAGTACGCCTCGAATTTGCCGGGGAATTACGAATTGCGTTGACGACAGGTTTTTCCATTCATTATAACCAAAGTGAATACCAGGGTCACTTTTTTGCAATTCTGCTTTTGTTTTACATTCACTAGCTAAGACGTTAATAAACCGGCCTCAGAGTTCTATAACCAGTCTCTCAAAAGCTCCATTGTTGTGAATTAACAAATGATACTAAAAGTTTCTGAAATGCATTCATTGTACGTACTGGAGATCAATTTCAAGGATACACTTTACACTTCAAGAACTAGTTTTGAATGAATACGAACACAGTGTTGTAAAAAGGTTTTAACATTTCAAATACCTGCTGCTGAAATTGATTTCCATCTAATGATACAGGAATTCGAATGAAACTTTTCTGTTTTGTTAATTTTTTAATTTTTTTATATAAGAAAACGTACTGCGATTTCGCTGCATCAATCTACACCCCGAAGTTCGCGTCGGAAGGGCGGGCGGGCGAATTCAGCCACAAAGCGAGCAGGAATAACACGTGGAGACGGAAGTCATCGAGCCAGCAGGAAGCGTTCGCGAAGTCATTAGCGACGCTGGCGGGGAGCTGCGAACGTATCACGTCATCTCGAGGCGGAGGCAATTCTCGCGTAATGGCAGGGCGGCCAACAAAAAAGATCCCTCGACCCGCACACCTGCGGTTATGAGCGGCACGGTCCTACGTGCGCGGCCAGAGAAAACCTCAGCCCAGCGTCCAACCTCAAATAACGGAGCGGGGAGGGGGGCGGTACACAAAGTCGAGAGAAAGTGTAGTTTTCCGTAAAAATGCCGGTAATGACGACCATCGTACCACTTTCGGTGCGCGGTGAACGAGTCTCGGCTTGACGTGCTCATTCACTTGAGTCCCACTGATTAAATGTTACGTGCTCGTTCTTGCTACGGACGGACCCCCGTTTACGGGCCGGAAACGTGCCGAAAGTGTAAGAAATGTGTGTCGTGCTGGAGGGAGACAACGTATGCGTCACGGCCGTCCTAATGAATAAATATCTACGACGTTACCCAATGAGCACGAGAAGTATGGCCTTGGAATGGGTACGTGTCATGTACTCCAGTTTTGGTACGCGTACATCAAGTTACACGAGCTAAAAGTTTTGCTCCTAAGACTTCTAGTTTTTTTATGTAATGTGTTATTTTATTTATGTAGAGTTCGTGAATGAGACCGAATATGAATTCCTCATTGTACATTCTGAAATTTAAGTGGAGATACTTTTCTTAAACCTATAATTTATTTTCGGATGGAATGAATTTATTTTGTTGAGAATACCCAATCTGTCAATTTGCACGTCAGGCCATGTCATATCACGTAATATCATGGTTAAATGAATCCGATTTTCACCTTAGATAATATTATCATTCACATTTGTGCACTACCACATTAGCAATTTTTTTCGGATTCAAGAATTTCTTAATTCATGCTACTTTCCTTGCATGATATTTTTAAAATTTCAAAAATTAAAGAAAATGGAAAGGAAATCAAGAGATTCCTCAGCGCTCTTAATCAGGATCTTACTCCTTTTATTTCTCTACTAATATAGCAATTGAAATAGCTGAACCTCGAGGTGAAAATGAAGATATTAACGAATCTTTCGATTTATCGAAGACAACGTCCGTGTTCGAAGGAGAAGGTTATTAACACTGAAGGTACTCAGTAATTCGAGTTGCATGATATTTTTAAAATTTCAAAAATTAAAGAAAATGGAAAGGAAATCAAGAGATTCCTCAGCGCTCTTAATCAGGATCTTACTCCTTTTATTTCTCTACTAATATAGCAATTGAAATAGCTGAACCTCGAGGTGAAAATGAAGATATTAACGAATCTTTCGATTTATCGAAGACAACGTCCGTGTTCGAAGGAGAAGATTATTAACACTGAAGGTACTCAGTAATTCGAGTTATCGAGATTCCACAAAAAATCATCTTAACGATATGCATGCAATCAGACGGTAGTTGGTCATTTCGCACACCGTTTGACTTGGCTTCACGAAACTGGCAGCAGGCAGCGCGAGTTGGAATTTGCATTGGGGCACCAGGAGAATTATAAGTGTGTATTACCTCACACAACAGACGGGATGGATCCGGGAGATGACGTGGAAGGCATGCAAGAACAAACACAGCCGGGGAAAGAAAAAAAAACAAAAACGGGAGACAGAAGTATCAGCAAAAAATAGTAGAAATAAAATTTCGCAATGTAAATGAAGGAGTAATAGCAAAGGACACATGAGTGTGTGTGCGAGAGAGAGAGAGAGAGAGGGGGGAGAGAGAGGGGAGAGAGGGAGAGACATAATGATGAAATAAAAACCCATTGAAAGAATAAAGAAATGAGTCTAAATAAGAGAGATGAAGTCAGTTATGTAACTGAAGTTTCAAACTTTCAAGTGTGTTTGAGAACTCTTTTTAAAATGACTCATTATCATACACACATTCAAAAGGTACAGAAAAATAACATCAGGTCTAGTAACACTATAACACTGTAACATCACATAAAAGGTTCGTATGGCCACCAGACAATGACGGTTGCAACGTTCATGACGGTAAAATTCTTATGTCAGGTCATCAGATACCTCCAAACAATCCAATTAAGTCGAAGACAATTCTGCAGGGACTGGAACACAAGGTGTATGCTAAACACCGAACACAATCGATATACACTCAGTATGCATTCTGTGTGTCAGACACATTACTTCCCGTTGCTGTCTCGAACTATGGATCGCAAGCAGTCAACTAAGCTCGTTTACCGACTAGGAATTTGAACGCCACAATTTCCAATTCATTCTTGGTTTTACCTAGTTAAACGCAATGCGAATAGTTGCGCTTCTCTCCAGAAAAAAGGAAAAACATTGATTAAAGAAAGACACAAACTTTAATTTTGGGTTGTCATAAATGAAACTACAAAAATTGCCCTTCTCTAGGCAACTTACATGTAAATTGCAATAATAAGAGATGTAATCGTTATAAACATATTTTTTGAAATCGAGATACCGACAGCTATTTTTACAACAATTCCTACAATTGTTTACTATTATTCTCCACTGCATCCAATAGACTTTCATCTGTACAGCATCGACTGCCGTCACTCCATCTCTTTTCACGCCTTCTCGTTGTCTGCTTCCTATAAGTTTATAAGATAGTGTCTCTAGGACAGTGTAGTGTCTTCCATTTTATTCACGTGCTGTAGGCATTTGTCGCTTTTTGTGCAGTTTAAGTCTGAGTTATATACATACGAGTGTATTTGTATGTTCATATACAAATATAACATAAATATATTACATAAATATTAAGTTGTATACATTATTAAATCCAATTTTATCAATAAACTAATCGTAGTTTTGATTCGTAACTTTATCTAAGAATTATAGACGGAAAATATTATTAATAAATATTCTTTATGATTATAAAATCACCGTCTGCGATAGAGCCAGTTCTTCAGTTAACTCACAGCGTGGATGAGAATTCTAGAGGTTGTCTGTACCGAACAGTCGTTTTGTGATTTCCTAAGATCATTTCCAAGTGGTTGCCGGGACGGTTCCTCACAACACGTGCCACAGACAGAGCGAGCATGTTCATACACATAATACCTGTCCTCATTCCCATCCTTTCGTTGAGGCAATGGGCTGACTCCTTATTCCATTACGCCCTATCAGCGTATGGTGCTGATCGGGAAAGGATTTTGGATATCATGGAGGTAGCTGGGACGAGATCTGCCACTGACCGGATGGAAATTCTGAAGGGAGGTTGCTCTGATCCGTGGTTTAATTCGGAAATTTCCTTTTTTGAAAATTCACCGAGTATTTATCAAGGTGGTACCAAGTAGCTGCTAGTGTGTGTGTAGTTACGAATCAGAAACTAAAGTATTGTAAGACGGGAAGTCTGAGATTCAATTTTTAGGGGCCATTTCCTGTAAGTTTAAAATGTTTTTCTTTAGGGAACATTTTCTCAAAATCTGTTAATAGGATGCTCGAATTTTAACAGAGCATGTTGCACACCAGTTTATGTACTTTAACGTGGCCGATTTATAAAATATGAAATACTTTCTCTTATAAATGTTAGTTTTTTTAATAGCATAACCAATTACAATAGATAAAAAATTATATTTAAAAAAATGTACTTTTTTAAAAAACGACTTCTTTAAAATACACATAAATAATGAATCTACTCTCACATAAAATTTCAAGTTTGTAAATTAATTATTTTCTGTGAAAATATACCTTACATTAACATTGGCGAGTTTGGTCATTCCCGCTCCCCTTAAAGCTGCAAATTGGTGCGGCGGGAAGACCCGGTGTGTTGGGGTGAATGGGAGGGCGGCGGAGCGTGGGGGGATGGGGAAGAGGGGCGGAGACAAGCGAGGTGGAGCAGAGCGATATATCCAGAAAATGTAAATAAATTTCGTTCCATTTTACATCGGCGGCAGTATGTATTCTAATACCTGCCTAACAAGTGTACGAGTATGTATGCACTAGGCATGTTGGACCGATTGTCCGACTTTGCCAGCCAACTAACGGTGTCCCCCATGCCAGGCCCTAGATTAATTTCCACGCTCGGGTGCAAGAGAACATACGGCGAACATGACTTATGCCCTTCCGTGTAGCAAGCTCCATCTACCGGAGCTTTTTTTTGTCGCACAGCTACAGAAACTGAAACGAATATGAAGAAAAGCTACAAATATTTTTGCCTCGACCGGGAATTCAATATGGAATATTCACACCACGAGTAACTAGTACGTCGCCCACAAGCCACACTAGAGGCTTCTGTCTATCTCATAGATGACTGCGATAAATAGATGCCCGGGTACCTTAGGATTCCTCCCACCACTAAAATAAATAACTAATTAAATAACTAAATATCTAAATAACTAAACAACCAAAACCTTAATATCTAAATGACTAAATAACTAATGAAGTTAAAACGTACATAACTAAATAAATAAATGGGTAAATAAGTAAACAAGTAATAGAGTAAACAAGTAAATAAATAAATAAATATCTAAATAAGTGAATAAGTAAACAAGTAAATAACTAAGTAAATATTGCCCCCGAGGGAGCCCGCCCCGCCCGCAGGAGGAGTGAGCACGCGAGGGCCGCGCCGAGCCGCAGCAGCGGCAGCGGGGTGGGCGGCCACGCGAGGCGATCGCCGGGCGAGAAAGTGAATCCGGGAACCCCTCCTCCCTCCGGCCTCACGCCCGCCCGCCCGTTCCGCCCCGCGCCCACGCGCGCAACCGGGGCGGAACGCATCCGCGCCCCGCTGCGCCGCCCACGCACGGCCGCACGCACCGCCCCCACCCCGCCCCTCCCCACCCAACCCCACCCATCGCCGGAATAATAATAATAATAATAATAATAATAATAATAAGGTAGAAAGATAGTTCTCTTTAAGCAGGTTTTGACCATGTACGAGTAATCTTAAGAAGAATCCCTGAATTACGACTTCTACAACATCAAATCAGGATCAGCTTGAAGAACCAACAACTTTTATAATAATAATAATAATAATAATAATAATAATAATAATAAGGTACAGAGATGGTACTCTTTAAGTAGGTGTTGACCATGTACGATGAGTCTTAAGCCAGTTTTACACGATCATTTTTTCATCATTTTTCGCCGCTACAGAAAAGAGACAGACCAGACTGGATGTAATTTGTACGAAATAAAACACTAATCGTAAACATTGAATAAGAAAATACTGTATTTGTAGATGACGTTGTGTCGGGCAGTCATAACGAAGGAGGGAGAGATAGGTCTCTAATAATAATAATAATAATAATAATAATAATAATTATTATTATTATTATTATTATTATTATTATTATTATTACAACAACAAAAAACAATTACAAATTTAAATCAAAGAATTGTAGAAGCTCAATCATGTATTCACTCGACCAATCATCTGCAGTCCAATCTCGTATTGAACGAAGCAAAGAAAACCTCCAGTACATAGATACCTCTGTGTTATACTTGAAATTGCTACCGAAGGCTGTTATTCAGAATTCTTGCCGTATTTTCCGTAACTTTTTTTAAAAGCAGATCATTAGTAGCGAACAACGTTACCGCCAAGAAAGTTCGTTGTTATTTTCTCGGAATTACATTGTATTTACACGTAATATCGCTATCTTATTGACCTATAACACGGACACTACGTCATTAATAGTCCTTTCAGTTGCGTAAGTCGGTGTCCCAAGGCAAGACGTGTTTCGCTGCCTACTCACACTGGTCTCGACCGTAGGCTTCACGTAATACCTGTCTCAACGTCCCGTAAGCCTTTTGTGGTAGTTTGTCTGGCTAACGCACCGGGGGCATCTACCTCCCGACGTTTATTTTTCAACTTTTCTTCCACCGCCAACATTTTCCACGCTGTCATCATGCTGATGCTCTACATGACCACAGAACACAACTGATCGTACTGGGGGGGGGGCTTGTCTTTGCCTACCGCTGGATGTCACAAGGGATGGGTGATTAATGTTGATTGATCTCGGGAATCATCATAGATGAAAATTTGATTCAGATGGAGTATGAGGTGGAATGAGAGGTAAACCACGCCACAATCATATCGTGGAAACACCCAAGCAATGCTATTAGACAAACAAGACCTCCATCATCAAAATTCAAAAGTTGGCCTCGCCATTGTCAAAATGACACCGACCATATTATTGGAGGACATTTATTTAACTGGAAAGTCAGTGTGTGTATCCATCAAGAGGGAATTAATTCTACCGAAATTTCTGGACCCAATTCATTGAGAAGTACAGTATCACTCACAAGGACGATACAAATCAGGGTGGTCTGAAGAAGTGATGGTGAGAGCAGGTGAGAACGGAAGCGTTACATGCAGTGCATATACACTTGAAAGAGAACAAGAAGAATTTATTTAGGCAGGTCCCTTTCCTTTTCTGCAGACCCTACTCCGCGTCCATGATCACGTACTCTTCTGCGTTTTACACATGTGATAGATATTTCCGGGTCCGTCAACTGCAATGGGCATTCGTCTCGTTTGTGTAGTGAACGTTTTTTTTATGCTTGGAGGTTGCTGTTTTCTAGCTGGCTAGCGAGATTCGGTGGGGACCTACACGTCAGCGTGCGATGGTTTTCTCCCTCAAGAAATCGCCCCAGCGGGACAAGCTCTAAGGTCCCGATTGACCTCCGAACGCGTGTGACAATGCAGTATGGTAGAGTACGTGTGTGTGTCTTAGGGGAAGATATAGGATATGGAAAAGGAAAGATCACGCGTGGCATCTGCTCTCTTTTTTTTCATTTATTTATATTCGCATCGACATCTGATGTCATTAGCGCCTCAAAACTGGTACACTGTTTTAATGATAGTAGTTTAATGATAATAGTTGTTAATTATTAGAAGGTACAAATATGGATGTAATAGTTAGGTTTAACATATTGTTCGACCTTAATACATTGCTTGGTCAATTATGGTAGGTATTCTGGCCTCTTTGTTAGGGTACTGTTCCGAAATTAACCTGGTATAAAAAAGAAAACAGAAAAAACAACAACAGAAAACGAAAAAACAATAGAAAAACGCCGATCAGAGCAGCCAGCCGCTAGAATGCCCTCCAGACAGCGCCTGCAATCGTCCTAGCCATCGAAATTCCGCCACTGTCGGGACAAGAACCCCAGAACATCCCGGTGAGAGGCCAGTCGCTGCAGAGACAGCGGCAATGCTGGCGCTGAGCTAAACCCTGCCGGTCTCCAGGCGACGGGCGCTGCGAGAGTGAGAAGTGGCGACACCACGAAAATGACCTCGAGCCGCCGAAATGTATTGTCCCTCGTATAACGGCGTTTATCATTGTGTGGGCGCCTCGTCGTAGGGCAGTCCCGAGCTCTTCCCGGGGCCGGGCCGGGCCGGGTCGTGTCGGGTCGTGTCGGGTCGTGTCGGGTCGTGTCGTGTCGGGTCGGGTCGGGTGGGGTCGGGTCGGGTCGGGTCGGGTGGGGTCGGATCGGGTCGGGTCGGGTCGGGTCGGGTGGGGTCGGGTCGGGTCGGGTCGGGTCGGGTCGGGTCGGGTCGGGTCGGGTCGGGTCGGGTCGGGTCGGGTCGGGTCGGGCCGGGCCGGGCCGGGCGCAGCGGCGGACGGGAGCAAGTCACTCCTGTTCATGATCCACCCTATCAATACAGAATGGGCGGCCTGCATATTCATGGAGCCGCGCCCGGCGCAGCGCCGAGTCGTGAGATGCATTATCTTAACGACCGCCCCGGCGCGACGTCCACGCCTGCCCTCGCTCGCCCCGCCGCCACCGCACCGCGTGCAAGGCGGCTCTCCCTCCTCGGCGGCGCTCGCCAGCAAGCACATATGCACGCACAGCCGCACGTACAAAGACACACACACAGAAAGAGGAGAGAGAGAGAGAGAGAGAGAGAGAGAGACAGACAGACAGACAGACAGACAGAGAGAGACAGAGATAGAGAGACAGACAGAGAGAGAGAGACAGAGAGAGACAGAGAGAGAGACAGAGATAGAGAGACAGAGACAGAGAGATAGAGAGACAGAGAGAGGGACAGAGAGAGAGAGAGAGAGAGTTGGTGAGGAGTAAGAAAGAAAGAAAGTGAAATAAAATGGCTGGTTTACTGCTTTTCTAATATTGTATGTAGGAGGGCACAGAGTAAAAAAAAAAAATCTCCGACCTCGACATTGACGAACATGTTATTGTCCTTTACTTCATATTTCGTTCCATATACTTATAACATGAGTTGAACCCCGACAATTCTGGGCCATAATTCAAGATCTGCCACATCAAAAACACCCTAATGCCACTTGCAATTTCTCAGAGGTGGAATGTTCTGCTCACATAATTTCCACTTTTAAATGCAATAACGAAATAACTTTTTGCTTTGATGTTTCAGAAGAAAATGTGTAACTTTCTAGTTGAAAGATGTGCAATGTGAAAATAGCTTCGCTCGAGTTCTGACTTACGCCCGCTTTTACAACGCGAACGCGATCGAAATCGCCCTGAGGACGAACCTTCTGCAGCTCCTTCTGTCGTGCAGTAATAGTCACTATCTCACAGCGCTCCTGCGGCCACAGAAGAGGTTTTTATAATGGAATATTACGGCCCGGGAGGAGACGTTCCTCCCTTGAACTGACATCTAGTGACGTCTCTTTGAACTACACCAACTCACAATCAGGTACCTCTCGCCCACATTAAACACACACTCCAGAAAGGCCAACTCGTAGGCACTAGTTGGCACACGGGTAATCTAACCTCTGGCCTAGCGGAAGCTGGGAAGAATCAGCAAACTTTCTCTCCCTCCATCACAACCCATAGTAAGTTGATACATGTAATATCATTTGTTACAGTACATTTGATTTAAAGTAGTTTGTGCAATAGCCTTTTTCCTCCTGTTACGAAACATTCACGAGGCGGCCGCTGCCTAATGCCTTCTATTTTCGGCGTGGGTGTCCGCTGTTTGTCCATTCCGCCCCGTTTTTTCGCCAGTCGCGTGGGAAAAAAGGAAAATGACCTAAACACAACGGTCTCATTTCCATACAAGCGCTTTGTCAGCGACACCTCCACGATATTACGTATCACCAAGACGACCGCCGTCGCCTCCTCGACGTGACGACGGGGGAGGGAGAGGGGGCGGGGTCCTTGGCGAGCTGTCCTTGGCCCGTTAGCCGTTCGCACACGCGCTCCCCCCCCCCCTTCACCCCCCACCTGATGCAATGCACGGCGGCGTGGCGATAGTCTTCTAAAGTGGATTAATCGAGTCGTTTGTCGATTTCCTCCTGAGGAGTGGGGAGGTCGCCCGGTAGCTTCGAGAAGGTAGAGAGAAGGAGAAGGAGAAGAAAACGTGACCCACCAGTTTCGTCAGCTCGCAGGGCGGAACGGGCAAACGTGTTCTTTTTCTTTTTTTTTCTTTTCTTTTTAGTTGTTGTTGTTCCCGTGCAAGTTCATTACGGTGTGGACGCACGTGCCCGCAGGCAACGCGGCGCGGGAGCCACAAAATAAAAGCAGCAAATCGTAAATGTAAGGGCTTCGGGCGGGCAATTTTATAATTTTGTTCATTTCCATAATTGGGGCTTTGCAAGTGTTATAAATTAATTATTCGTCAAGATAATTTCGATTTTATAACGTTGTGTTCTCTCTTTCCAATGACTTCACAGTCCAGTATTGGCGTATCTTCCGGATCTGAGGATATGACTGAGGCGTAGCGTCAATGAATGTGGGTGATGTGTCACATACCCCGGCAATATCAGCCATTTGTATTTTAAATTAATTATAAATTGTCCATTCATTATTTTATTTTTGTATTACGTTTTGTTCCATTCATATTTCAAACATCGCGCCATTGAGGATTCGATTCTTCACGTGTATTCATGACTCACTCTGAAATACCGACTCGCCAGAGCTGTGAATCAGATGTACAGCGATTCATTGTGTCCAGCGTACGTATGAAATAGCTATCGTGTTACGAAAGTTCATTGTTTTCTTCGGTGATTGTAAGAGCACCAGATTAATTTATGAGCATTGTAGTTTTATTTAAGTTTATTAAATTATTTTAATAAATGTAGCAACAATATACTTGTACCCAATTTAGGTTAGGGATTGTGCTGGTTCATGGAGAAAGGTATGTGCTCAAGTGATGCACATCTGTGACGTGGAATGGAGAGCACAATGAGATACAAGTCTGACTATATAATTATGGAATCGTATTGTTGTGCCGTGGACAAACTGAAAACAAAAAGTATACAGACTTTAAGATTCGTTGAAGAGGAAAATATAATTAAAGAAGCCCCCCCCCCACAAAAAAATATAAAAAAAAAACTCAGCACACGAAAAGTATCCCAAATAAGGTGCATAAAGGTCACTTAAACCCATCAAAACAAACGCGGGAATTATTGTTTAGATTACAAACCTTTACTACACTAAACCAACACGTAACTCTTCAATGTAGAGACTGATTGGCTATTTTGCTTCTGCAGAACCCTAGTTTATCATATCCTTGAGTTTGCCTATAAATAGACTAATTCGAAGAATTCAGCGCAGACGCTGATCGCAACAGCAGCAGCAATAACTAGCAACACACTTCTACTCGCTCCTTCCTCTCCTAATAGCATTGTTCGGATCAAGCTTTGCTGCGTTGGTGTATGTATGAAATTGCAAAGAATCTCACACATCCACAAAATACAAACGAGATAATTCAGCCGAAAGTTGTGCTTGAAGACACAACTGTAGTTCAAACATCGCCCGTGGAGTCGAAAACTGGCGGATCTGTTTAAACCAGGGCCCATCTGAATGCTACATTGGGCATTAATACAAAAGCATCTTCCTCCACAGGAACCAACGGCGAAGGCAAGTGTGAAGATGCTCAAGGCAGGCTGAAGGGAGAAGGGGGTATTAAAAGGGCTGCATAACGGGTTCCTCAGAAGACACAATCTTGAAGTGTCGAAAACAAGCATTTCTGCGCAAAAAGTAATTGCACCAGAGGAGATCATAAAATAATCGTACCTTGTGAAACAATGTTATAATGATGGGCATTAATACACGAGTGTGATATTACGATATGAGCGAGGAACGAGCGAGTACCGTAAACTTCACACGAGTGTGTTAATGCCCATTACATCGAGTTGTATATGTTGCTTTTTTTTACAACTTATGGTAACTTTTATAAGTTAAACGCTTACATTGAATCATTTCGTGGCAGTTGACATATTTTATCAGTAGCCCACGGCGCGGGTTCGGGCCTTGTGGTGTGATCCCACGTAGAGAAGCTCTGATGGGGAATTGGACTCCCCCGCCCGGGTGCTCAGACTGTCGGATGGGCTCACGTTAGCGAAGGCCGATCGCAGTGAGGAGACGGGTTGGGGCTACATGAGCGGGTGCAAGAACCTATGGGTGTTGAGGAGGGATTTCTCCCGAACGCAGTGTGCGGACTAAAGAGCTCCGGTACCTGCCTGGAGATTTGGTATAAAGGATGGATGGAAGGTATCGGTTTGACAGGTCGAGAAACACATGGGCGTCATGCAGGGCGGTGAATGTGTTCCTCGGAAGATGGCGGTGGTCTTCCCGCGCTGGATGGCTAGATCCGGCGCTATCGCCTAGCGGAACTTTCTCCAACCAGGTATCTCCCTCCAGCGTGGCACCGCCCCGGTCGGGACAAGCTCTAAGTTCGCGGCGGTGTGGTAGGGTGTGTGTGAGGGGTGAGGAGGGGACGAAAGATCGCGCGCGGTCCGTGGCCCGTTTGTTAGGGTACTGCTCCGGCATTCGCCTGGTGTTGATAGGAGAAACCACAAAAACTACCGATTAGAGCACCAGCCCCTAGAATTATCCTCCAGACAGCGGCTGAATTCGGCCTACGTAGTCGAAAGTCCTGCCACCCTCGGGAGAGGAACCCAGGACCTCCCGGCGAGAGCACTGCAGTGGCATCAGTTAGTGCCCTGAGCCACCCCTCCCGGTGATGATACAGTGGTAGACCCCGCATGGTCCATACTAGACGGAGTGTAAGAGAATGTGAGGGTCCAGGAAGCTTTTCCGTAGAGTCTCTGTACACCTGTATCACTCCAGTGGGCTCGGGGGGCCTTGAAGAGCCATTCTCGGTTGCTCGTGGCCAGGCGACGCGATGCAATGCGATGCGTGGGTCCCTGCCTCCCCTCCCCCTTCCCTTGAGGGGAAGGGGCGGGGGGGGGACGCGCGCGGCACAGAGCCCCTTTGTCTCGGCCGCGGCGCGGGGAGACGACGCACAGTAGTCTATGACCAACACGTACGCGGCTGATGGTCTAAAATTAATCCATTTTAATACAAATACGTAAACGTATGTTTTTCATGTTAGAAAACACAAACATTTTGATACGTTTTAAAACTCCAATATGGCGGATCTATTATGGGGAATGCACGTGAAAAGTACATTTAATATGCCATTAAAATTAACAAAAATAGTAGATTATTACATCAGCACATATTCATCGATTTATCTGAGGAATGTCTGGGCAATCACGCCACACGTAAGTTTCATAACCAAGGTACATACGCATACTGCAATGTCTTTAATGTGGCACACGAATTTTGGAAGAAAGTACCATCATTATAACACAGGATGTGTTTGGACCGCAGTTAGACCAGATTGTTAATATTAGTAAATAAGTTGTAACTCAAATAACATACACAGCCGCCAATCAGCCGCGCGCCATGCTGAACACTTCGCCCCAAAACCCACAGCCATTAAAGATGTTCGATCACTGCAGCTGTGAGCAAAATGTTTGGCCCTGCAACGACAATTGGAGCACGGCCTATCATCTCGGAAACATTTTACTAGCATACAATCCTTAAAATTAGTACGTACAATAAACATAAAATTATTACGTACATTAATATAATGCAATGAACTTGCATTTTGATCCTTCCTTACATTTCCCTGAAATTTTATCAACATCAAATTGAGTCTGCGTCGACATCTCACTTCTTTGTTGGGAGAATACGAGAATAGAAGGTCCATATGTATACTATTCCACTAGTGGAAAACCAAAACCAACCGATTTTTCTTACCGCTCCTTCCTACTGGCCAATAATAAACTGCGACTCATATATCTTAGGAGGCAGTATGCACCAATCGCTGTGTTGACGTGCAATAAACCACGTGAATATTATAATATCTTTGGTTTTAATATGCTTTCAGTTATTTTCAATATTTAGCGCATGCTGGAACTCTGTTGGACGTAATTTCATTCGTGAAGTAGTCCTATTAAATAGCACTCTTTGCTTTGGAAATTCTCCGGGAAGCGAGTCGGGGATTTATGGACAATATCCCAAGCACTCGCGATACTACCTGCGATAAACTCAAATTCGATTGTTCTTTTGTTGAAATTGTGAATTTCTACCTGGGAAAGGTGGATCGCAGACCAGCGTGTGTTCGTGAAGGAGCGAGAGGCCTGCGTGCGCAGGGGGAGGGGAAGAGAGAGGGGGAGGGGGAGGGGGAGGAGGGGGGGAAGAGAGAGCGAGAGCTTCCTAAAGTGCGAAGCCTTGTCCAGGGACTTCCGCGCTCGACCAGCGCGTCGCGACGCGTCTGCAGGCGACCGCCAGGCGCGGGCGGCAACGGAGGAAGGGGGGGGGGCGGCGAAGGGCCGGGGAGGGGGAGACAAAGGTGCGGGAACCGCGAAGGGCAAGGAGTTGACAGGAAGGACGGAGGGGAGCGGAAAGGGCTGTGAGAGAACTCGCGAAAGTGGATTGATTGATTGATATTTCCGGGCCCGTCAATGGCAGTGGTGATTTGTCCCGTTTGTGTAGTAAATGTTTTATCCTGGGAGCTGTCGGTGTTTCTCCCCTGCTGAATAATAAAATTCGGCGCTGATCTACACGCCGACTTTTGAAGGATATCCCTGTCCATGTATCTCTGCAAACGCGGCACTGCACCAACTGGGACAATCTCCAAGCCCCTCATGGTCACCCGACATGTAAGGTAGTGTAGAGCAAGAGGAGAGATGCGTGGGTGTGAGTTAGGGGAGAGGATAGAGCTAGGATCAGAAGGAAGAGTTCGCGCGCAGGCCGTAGCCCGTTTGCTAGGGTTTTTCTCCGGCATTCGCGTGCTGTTGATCGGAGACCGCGGAAAACCACTGATGAGAGAAGACGACCACTATAATTCTCCTCCAAGCAGTACACGAATGCAACATATCTATTTAGCTAGCTTCGAAAATTAGACCAGGAAGTAGAAGCATGGGCCCTGCTGGTCAGCGTCATTGCAGACAGCGTGAATGCTGGCTGGCTCTGGGCCTAACTCAGGCGGAGGGAGGTGCGAAAATTGAGAAATTGAGAAGGGAAAGAGAGCGAAAAGGATAAAAAAAAGCGAAACGTATTAAAAAGGATAAAACGAAAAGGATAAAAAAAAGCGAAGCGTACGTAAAGATCGGAGGGACATAACGGAAGATGGGGGAATCGGAAGAGCGGTAGTAGCAAGGTGAGTCTGGATGAAGTGCTCGAGGAAGAGAATCGGGTTGGTCTAGGAACAGACAGAAATTGAGAGAAAGAGTGGTAAAGCGAGAGAGAGCATAGAGGAACTGATTACGCCGGGAGGGACCGCGAAAGGTACGAATGCATGATGAGAGCGTGAAACACTAGGGAAGTGCGCACAAGTCCCGAGATGTGGAGATGAGGGAGAGGTATAAAGGACAGGGAAAGGAAGGAAAAAGGAAACGATGAAATGAGGGGTGGAAAATACCCAAGGAAGGGTAGTGCACGGATCGGGCAAACGCTGGATAGGATGGCACATCTCTTGGGAGTGTAAGGTGGGAAAATGCAGGAAAAGTGGGAAGAGACAGATAAGATATTTGATCATTTGATTTACAAAAGTAATAGAGGCCCTGGAATGATAATCTGATCTGTTGTAGAAAAGTGCAATTATGTCGATGAGGTGGAATAAAAATCAGGAGACACGGAAAAATCTCTAGAATATTTGCCCACACCTCCGTTTAACCAACCGTATGGATTGGCCAGGGACGGAAGGGAGAGTCTCAGCGAGGGAAGGCGTGTGTGCTAGCAATTACCCCACCCCATCCCCAACGTGGATATGAGTTAAGGGACGTCTACACCAACAAGCTGCGTTCGCGTGCGAGGCTTAGGCCGGCTGTAAACCTTTCGACGTTGGATTGTTCCCCGACGAGCTGACAAGGAAGTAGGTAGCAGCGGGGACAGACTTACAACCGGCACGCAGTTTTCCTGCCTTGAAGAAGGCTGAACGGGGCAGGGCAGGACGAAGAGGGATGAGGCGGGGCGGGGGCGCGCAGGGCGGAGCGGAGCCAGGCGAGATGGTCCGTGTAGGACGAAAGGGCGAAAGAGAGAAGGTTAAGGAGCGGTAGGGGGGAATGGCTGGGGAACGGGCTGGGGAGGGCCCCCGCGATCTGCACCGTAAGAATTGTTGCACCGTTGATTGATTGATTAACTTTTTGGGGGTTGTTTTCGTTTCCATCGCAGGAGGTAGCGGTCTTCTGGTGTCGCTTATCTACACGTCGTCTTGCGGGGTTTCCCCACGCAGGTATCACCTTCCGGCGTGGCACCGCTCCGATCGGGACAAGCTCTATGCTTCTGACATGTGTGATAGTGCAGTGCTTGTACGTGTGCTTAAGTAGGATGTGAGGATAGGACAAGGAATAGGAAAGAAAGATCGCGCGCGGCCAGTGGACGGGAAGCTGGCTGAAGCCGGCGGCGAAGCGGGGCGGGCAGGTTGGGAAGCGAGGTGGGAAAGAGCTGGGTCGGAAGTGGAGCAGCGCCAGAGCGAGGGGAGGGGGGGAGACGCTGATGGAACCGCTGCTCAGGGAAGGACGGTCTGGGTCACGGGTCTGAGAGGCAAGGGGAACGGCGGCCAAAGGGCAAGACGGGCCTGAACGGGGAAGAGAAACACGACGAAGCAGGGCGCAAGGAGTTGGGGTACTGCGGTCTGGACGGAAAGGAGGCCGGGACGCTGATGGGAACTGCGGACCAGAATGGAGTGATGCGGAACTCATAGAGGAGGGGACGGGGTGGAGTGGGGTGGGGCGTGGCGGGGCGGAGCGAGGCAGGGATACGCGGCCTCATCGGCAAGGCGGCGGGACGTTGTTGGAATAGGGCAGGCTAGAATGGGGAATCCACAGCGGGATGGAGTAGAGTGGGATGGTACTGGGCGAGGCGGAGTGTCCCGGGCAGCAAGGGGGGGGGGGCGTTGACGGGATGACAGGACAGAATGGGGCGATGCGAGTCGCGGCGAAGCGCAGCCGGGAGCAGGGCGAGGCGGGAGCGGGACGGAGCAAGGCAGGGGATCGCGGGCAGGGGGTGCGGGATTTTGATGGGATCACGGGACAGGCCGGGCCAGAATGGGGCGATGCGGTTCGTGGCTAAGCGGGGCCGGGAGCGGGGCGGGGAGGGAGCGGGACGGGGCGGGAGCGGGGCGGAGCAAGGCGGGGACACGAGGTCAAGGGGGTAGGGGCGCTCATGGGACCAGAGGACAGGCCGGGCCGGCAGGGGGCGATGCGAGTCGCGGAACGGGGCCGAAGGGCCGGGAACGGGGCGGGGCGGGACGGGAATGGAACGGGGCGGGAGCGGGGAGGAGAGTCGCTGGCAAGAGGGGCGGGGCGCTGATGGGACAAGGGGACATGTCGGGCCAGCAGGGGGCGATGCGAGTCATGGCAAAGCACCGGGAACGGGGCCGAAGGGCCGGGAACTGGGCGGGGCGGGAATGGAGCGGGGCGGAGCAAGGCGGGGAGTCACAGGCAAGGGGGCGGGGCGCTGATGGGACGACAGGACATGCCGGGCCAGAATGGGGCGATGCGCGTGCGGCGAAGCGGGGCCGGGAGAGGGGCGGGGCGGGAGCGGGGCGGAGCAGGCGGTGAGCCGGGGGCAAGGGGGAGGGCGGGGCGCCGATGGGACCAGGGGACACGCCGGGCCAGAGCGGGGCGACGCGTGAGGCGGCGAAGCGCAGCGGCCGCGGGGGCGGGAGCGGGGGCGGGGCGGCGTGGCCTTGCCGCGTGGGTTAATTTACACAGGACGCGGTGGCGACGGGGGCGGCGGCGAGGCGACGATTACGCCGGTGTTGCGTTTCTCCACACAACCGAGAACAAAGCAGTTTCGCACAATATGCAGTAATGAACTCGGGCGTAAGTCCATCTCGTTTACTGAGTTGCTCTGCAGCGTTTAGGGCAAATATTATTAATTCATGTTATGTCATTCCGCTCTTTGTGATGAGATAACTTTTTACACGCAAGCGCTCGCGGCATATCGTCACTTGGCATCTAGGCTACAGAGCAACACTGGCATGGCTTTAATTTGTGTGCTATATCGTTTCGTTATTATTTTTGTAAATTAACGTGTAGCCTTTCCAATGTGATTAAATGATCATTCGGAAATAATTCTGAGCTAGAGCTACATCAACTGTATGAAATGCATTTAATGAAAAGTGAACTTAAAAAAAATAATCTGAATAAAAAATATTATTTTATACGCATTCATGAAAAATAAATATCAAGTTTTAAAACTGAAGTTGCGAAAACTGTTTTTAAATAATAGATTTCCGTATTAACTTTAATTTAATATTATTTTATACGCATTCATGAAAAAGAAATATCGAGTTTTAAAACTGAAGTTTCGAAAACTGTTTTTGAATAATAGATTTCCATGTTAACTTTTTAAATAACGGGCATTTGATATAAATGAATCCCATTTTACGAAATTTCGCAGCTGTCATATTTTGGGGGCCCGGACCCACTAGGTGAAGCGCGCCCATCAACTACCGCGGCTCTGTCAGCCGGGATTCAAGTGCCCGTGAAGACCACGGATTTCCTCACCTCACGGCTACTCGGAATGGCTCTAGCGCTGACCCACTTTTGGAGCCGGTGAGTAAGGGAATCTTCCGGAAGTTAACGACGGTCGAGGCGTGCGATGCTAGCCACATCACCCAACACCGATGTCTAGTGGTTGTGAAACCACCCGCCGACCGTATCCTTCGCAGTATGACGAGTTATAGAGAAACTTCAATTACGACGCGAAGGTCATTTCTTCGCCCGCTCTTCACGCCTATTGTGTTGAGCCTACCAGGAAAGTGGTGTAAAAGAAAACGAGATACCTATACTCTATGAAGTGCGATCAAACCTTGACAAAGAATAAGCAATTAATGAATGAGTGCTTGAGTTTTGGTCAGGAAATGAAAGACATCAATTTTTTAAGGTTAACGTTTCGGTCTTAGAAGAAGCTACAGTACCTCAAGGAGTTGTCACTACACTTATCTTGATAGTGACACGTTACATACATACACACTACATACATTAAGCATGTTACACTGCTAACTGAAAAGTTCACGTGTTATAGGTAGAGATCGGAATTTTATGTAAATATCTATTTTTTTTTCTTTTTGTCTTACTGTCCTGGAAATTATAATCTTGGCGAATCGTCGCCTTCCTAACATAATATCAATTTTTTTCATTACATACTTTTACGTATTTTGTACTATACTATTATATATATTTCATATATTTTGCTATTTTCACACAATATTTTTACATTCTATCAATTGTCTTCCACTTTATTACATATTTTTTTATGAAAACAAGTATTTTCAAGAAAATCAGCTTTTTCCCCTCGTGGATTATTACTACGTGCTGTCTTCTACTCGATGCACGCTAAGTAAAGTCACGGCCACAGTCCAGCGCGCCTGCTTGAGTTACCTCAGTGGCGGGAAGTGCGCGCCAGCGACTGAGATCGTTTTCCCCTTTAATTGAATTAAATTAATGCCTTATTTTACGCGGCGAGACTCGGGCCATCAGGCCCGCTCTTCCGTCTGACCACGCAAATTTCGCTACGCTCCTTTCACCAACTACCAGAGGAAGGAGATATTTCTTGGGCGACGAAACAGGCGATTTGAATTTAGCTCAGAGGCGTCATGTAGGCTTGAGGATCTTTTACATGCAAGTAAATCTTCTAACATGGGACAGCCGGCTTTACTTCCCCTCCGAAGGAAGGCGTACGAAGGATTTTTTCGCCCTAAAAACGGCTTCGATCGGGTTTAAACCCGCCAACAGTCCGATACGCTCACCGTTACACCATCGCCTCCCGCACCTTCAGGTGTGAAAAGTGTCACTGGCACCGCGTTTCATGGCGTTTAACCTTCATTTTTGACTCTCTAAACTTCGACTTCGACGTACAACACTTCGATGAGAATGCTGTACGCTGCAGTAATGTTTGCTGGTCGTAGATATCTCCAGTTTGTACGATGGCTTCTATTGCGTCTATTCTGGCTGCTAAACTTTGGTCCTGGATAGCAAGCAGACGAAGCTTTCACTATTGACCGACTGACCGAAAGAGTTTTAAAACAATTGTATTATTTTTAAAATGTGTTAGAAAACTTTTTATAAATGTATTTTTGTTTCATGTCAATGTTTTATAATAATTGTATTTTAATATTACATATTATATACCATTTTATATATTTACTACATATTCTTGCTATTTTAATTACATAGTTATGTACATATTTTGACGTTTCATACTACATATTATTACGGTCTCTAATTATAAGACGAAAACCGGCTGAGAAGGCTCAGCAGCAACATCGTTGGGTTTTGCTGAATCGTTGTCCAGGAGGACCACGGGTTCGAGTACATACGGTGTCGGATTGTCGACAAATTTTAGCTACATTGTTGCGTCTGAGAATTCTAGCAGCTCGCTGCTATCATGGGAAGGTTCACTATCAGGTAGTCTTCGATCAACAAAAGGCGAATGCCGGGTCAGTACGCTAAAAAGAGGGCCTCTAACAACGCGAACTTTTCTATCTCGTTCTAGCCCCCTCCTCCGTTCTCACACATAATTACACTTACACACAATATACTACCAGACGTATGGGGAAGCCGTGTAAGCTTATTACAGCTCATCTCGGCTGGGACAGTGCCCCATTGGCGGTGACATCCGTAGGGAATGCCAGGGCAGTACATTAACAAACGGGTCACGGAGCCAGCCATCTTTTTCTTTTTCATTATCGCCCCCTCAACGCTCCTGAAAACCACACACACACGCACTCTTTTTTTCTGCTGTGATGTAATGAAACGCAACGAAATTCATCAGAGAATGAAAGACCAGTCGGCGACGCACGCCTTTCACCACCAACTTCACGAGTGGAGATCGGAAATTTCGAAACCGTGACTTATTGGTGACACACGCCACACGGCGGGACGCACAAGAGGTAAAACAGGCCTCCCGAGAGACGGCGGTAAACGACATTTCTTTTCTAGAGGCGTCCGTTCACTTCAGAAGCGCACTAATACTCGGATTTCACATCAGAGCGACTACGGAGACAAATACCGTAATCACGTCTGTGTTTCGGTCAAGAAATTGTAAGAAGAAACACGTTTGCTTCTTTGATGGATTGACGTATCCTGGCGCGAGAACGGCTGCGGTCATTAGTCACGTAAGTGTAGTGATTTTTTATTGCGGGAGTCGTCTGTGAACTTCTCCAGCTGGATGGCGAGATCCGACACCGACCTACACGTGGACTTAAGCGGGTTTCCCCAACCAGGAATCTCCCACCACCGACGCACCGTGTCCCCAGTCGGGACACGCCCTAAGCTCCCGATTGGTCTCCCGACATGTGATGTAGCATATGTTAGTGGGTGTTTGCAAGAGGTGAGGGTAGGATAGGGAAAAGGCAAGGAATGATCTCGCGCGGTCCGTAGCCCATTTGTTAGGGTACTGCTCCGGCATTCCCCTGGTGTTGATCGGAGAAACCACGGAAAACTACCGATTCAGAGCAGCCGGTCACTGGAATTCTCCTCCAGATGGCGAGAAGCTGAAAGCTATCTTGCTAGTCGAAAATCCTGACATCGTCGGGGTGCTCTCAATCAGAGGCACTACAGTAATATCAATCGATGCCCTGAGCCACCCAAGCCAGCCGCTTTCTTCTTCTTCTTCTTCTTCTTCTTCTTCTTCTTCTTCTTCTTCTTCTTCTTCTTCAGTAATTACGCCTTTGGCACGCCACATGGTATCTGTCGTCTTCGTAGGTGCACTGTCGTTTCGTTCTTCTCTTCCAACACCCATTCGTTTCTGCGTAGAAGACTATACATTCAAAAGGCTTTGACAGGGAACCTGCGTTACGATTTCTTTGATCTGCCAAGTTTTTCTTTTTTCTTTCTTTTTTTTTCGCTAATCGGGTGTTTTGTCATTTAGGTAATATATGATCACTGACAGTCGAGAAACCTGTTCGAGTTAGAAAAAAACTACATACTGACTTAATTTTCTAGTTTCTTGGAGGCGGTTCCCTCTTCTAGAACAACAGATTGTGACAGATGTGAAAGTTATCTTTGAAGCAAAGTGATGAAAAGTAAAGCCGATTATTACAATGTACATGATGCAGTAATAATAATAATAATAATAATAATAATAATAATAATAATAATAATAATAACTCAGTGGAACTCAGCAACTCAGTGGAACTTCAGTAAAGTGACAACTGTGCCTATAATAATATCAGCTACAGGAGTGATCCCGAAAATGACACTTCGGGCACTGGAGTGTCTTCACTTGGATACCAGGAATGTATATAATATGCAAAAGACAGTAATTTTGAATACATGCCGTATTGTCAGAAGCCATCTGAACCTTCAGTAAAGCAACCACACACCTGGTCATCATACCTGTGTGTGGTTGACATACCGACCAGTAGATACTGTGAATAATAATAATAATAATAATAATAATAATAATAATAATAATAATAATAATAGAGTGAAGTAGTACAATGCGTAGCGCGCTGACTTCGCAGTCGGGAAGTCCTGGTTCGATCCCCGGGCCGGCCATCCTGACCGGGGCTTTTGTGGTTTCTCTCGGTCGTACAGACGAATGCTGAGAGGGTTCAAAAAGGCCACGATCACCTCTCATCATCATCATCTGACCTCATAATTCATAATTCAAGGTTAACAACCTTGTCTTACCAAGGGATACAGCTGAAAACTTGTTCCTCGTTATGACACACGTTAATCTCTCTCCGAAATAGAATATGTCTGGACCTCGGAGGAGAACCTGTAGCGTGGTCAGAAAGGGTCGATACGCAAATAATAATAATAATAATAATAATAATAATAATAATAATAATAATAATAATAATAGGATGGATGGAAGTACAGAGATGGAAACTAGAAAATTTCTAGTAATGGACCAATATCCAAGTGCTCGGGCATTACAAACAAGCAAAAAAGAAATGCAAGTGAAAATTTGGCTAGACTCCTCTGAATAGTCATGAGCCGAGCCGCCTCTGTTACAGATCAGAATAGCTCATCCTCCAACGAGTACTCGCCAGGAGAATCTTGACCACACGCCTCATTTCCCACATTCACGAAAACTTAGTGGCGACGTACATACCACTGGCGGGAGCTCAAAGGTTTTTACCGATGCATATCAGAAGTCAATGGCATATTTAGTTTATGGCATATGGCATTATATTTTAATTGCAAAATTTGTAACAAGTAAATATTTTTTTTAAATTAAGTATAAATGCAACCACGTATGTGACAAAGATTTGATGATATTTATTAACTAAATAATAACGTGAAAGAATATGTAATTTAAACAAAATTAACCTAAGACAATAACAGAGTAATCTTACCTATTATAGTCCCAGCTCTATATAAAATTAAGTTTTCGCACGTGTTTCAAATAAAATTCCTTGTCCATTGTCTCGCAAAAATAGTTATTTTTCGCCGTATGAAGTAATTAAAAAATACGTCCGCAAAACTAGCTTTTTGTAACGCTGTCCCTCTCACATGAATTCGGAACACTTTCAAACATCATCCCATTGGATAAATTGTTCATTTGCAACTTCTCCATTTACAAACAAACAACCTGAGGTAAACGATAACAAGTTAAAAATAAATATTTGACATATTTTAAATACGTTTTTTAATTACGCTGTCTCGCTGAATCCCGCCTACGCCCTGAGAGCATTGATATTCGAGGTTAACATGCATGGCTTTACGGCCGATTACATAGTGACACTGAAAATGAGTGCTCCTTAAAAACAGTCCATTTTTCAAATGAATGACCATTGATTTGTAAGAGGTCGCCGGCTCCTTTTAGCAGTCCTTGCTCGGCCTTTTTTTTCACTACTTTAGGTTAAGTAATTATGCGGCACTCAACTTCGACTTCGAAATAATGGTGACAACGATTTGAGAGAATATTTTGAGTTCCGTACACAACATGTCATTCGCACTATGAAAAGGTACACAAGAAAGTCGGAAATTGAAGGGGCACAATTACGATCGATCTTCGAAGTTTGTAAGTTAAATTGGACGCTATATTTACGAAAATTATTCAGTGTGTACCCACCATGCGCACACAATTATGAAACATGTAGTGGTATAACAAGGTGCGAGCATTTACTTACGCAATCATTCCGTACTCATGAAGACTATAAAATAGGGACATCTATAAAACAACACTTATTTTAAGAAATAATTTAGAGCTTATTCCATAAGTGTCGAGTAGGAATCTGGCCATTTATTTGGACTACTGCTGTTTCGAAACATCGATGTTTTGTGGAAAAAGACGCGCCCCTATTGAGGGAAGACGAACCATATGTTGGCTTCCGGGGTATTTCCACTTCCAGGTATCTCCTCAAGCGGAGGCACCACCCCCAGCCGCGACAAGCTCTCAGATCCCAACAAATGTCTGGTAGTGTAGTGCATGTAAGTGGAAGTGTGAGCAAGTAAGTGGAAGTGTGTGTAAGCATAGGACAAGGAAGAGGAAGGAACGATCGCGCGAGGTCCATGGCCCGTTTGTTAGGGTACTGCTCCGGCATTCGTCTGGTATTGATCGGAGCAACCACGAAAACACTACCGATCAGAGCAGCCGGTCGGTAGAGTTCTCCTCCACACAGCGACTGAACTCAACCTAGCTATCTAGCTGGTATCGACCTAGCTATCTAGCTGGTATCGATAATCCGCCACCGTCGGGCCTCGAACTCTAGGACCAGTCACTGCAGGGTCACCGCCAATGCAGCCTCTGAGTTACACTCAGTTGGGGCGATTGGGCGAGATGGGTCGGGAATCTGAAAGCGTGTGCGCGCGTGTGTGCGTGTGTTTGTGCGGGGGGAGGGGGGAGGCAGAGCGAGGCTGTTCGCGTGGGCGAAATCGAGTCGAGGTGAGGTGAGGCGAATTGGGCGTCCTGTCGCCGCAAAGGTCAACGCTTTTCCTCCGATTTTATAACCCTACGAAAAAGCATTTCGCATTTACATGGGCGGTATACCTTGAAACGCGCGAATTTCCAATATAGTACTCCCAATGTAATTAAATGGGATGCGGATTTTCTCTGGATTTCCGTGAACACGTCCGGGACCGCTGGCTACTTGTGAAACTGACCGCCAGGTGCATTTTGTCCTAGAAATGAAAATTTCTCACTCAGAACGCGTGTTTATAGAAGACATATGGACCCCTTTCCAGTGATGGGGTATATTTCAATAACAATACTAAAATTCGTTATTTAACATTTATTATTATTATTACTATTATTATTGTTGTTGAATTATTAGTTGCCCTGGGGGATCACAATGTACCAGGGTTTGAAAGGCGAAAAATAAGAACGTTCAAAATACATGATTCGTCAAGTGAAAACAGAATATTGTACAAAGTGAAAGCTCTTTGTTCTTCTCTTTGCTATTTACATTTTTATTTTTCTTATTCTTCTCTTTCTTCTTCATTTGAAGCTCTGTGACAGTTAATGTTAATGTGGGAAAATATTTGCAAGATACGCTGCAACACGAACAGCTGTCATGCAAACGTGTCAAGCGGGTTGCCTATCATCAGACGGCAGTGGTTCGTTCTAATCCATTTATTTATTTATTTATTAAATTATGATTTACACTACGCCATTTCGAGAGAGAAATTCGAGACATGATTTACCATAACCATAAATGAAATTCCGAGGTATGAAAACACTGTTAGCTCTGCACGTCTCAAATAATTCCTAGATGCGCGCCTGGACTGCGTAGTCGAGGCGGGACGTGGTGGGTGACGTAGATAAGAACAGGAGAGCTCTACCTTTCCAAGACGGCCATCTTCTCTTCCCATCCGCTCGTCCTCCTCTTCCTCCGCTACCACCTGGGGGTGATGAGAGAAGGGCTTCTTTGTGAACCACGAAAGCGGGTGAACAGGAGGGTGATGGAGTGAGTCACAACCAAGCGGATCACCCCAGGTGGCTCACGGCATCAACTGGTGTCATTGCAGTGCTTCTGACCAGGAGGGTGTACGGTTCGAGCCCTGACAGAGGGAGAATTTTCGACGCCAGGTAGTTTTCCGTCTTTCAGTCCGTTCCATACCAGGGGAATGCCGGAGAAGTAGTGTAACAAACGGGCCAGGGCCCGAGCGCTATCTTTCCTTCCTTTTCCGTATCCTATTATCGCCCCTTACAAACATTACACTACCACAAATGTCTTGAGACCAGCTCGTCCCGGCTGGAATGCTGCTTTGCAGGTGGGAGATACCTGGTTGGGAAAACGCCGCAATTCGACGTGCAGGAAAGAGAGAAACCACGGGAAACTACCGATCAGAGCAGAGAGCCGTTAGAATTCTCCTTCAGACCCCGACTGAATTCGGTCCTGCCCGGCCCGGCCCGACCCGACCCGACCGGTCGCCGCCGGTTCCTTACCGGCCTTGCGCCATCCTCCTCCGCCCGCGACGAGCGCTGTTGACGAAACAGGGCGCGCCCGCCAGCCTGGCGCCGCCCGCCGGCCACAGGCCCCCCGTGGGTACTAGCCGGCCACCCGATCAGAGCAGAGAGCCGTTAGAATTCTCCTTCAGACCCCGACTGAATTCGGTATCTGGCTAGTATCGAAAATCGTGCGACCGTCGGGACCGGCACCCTACGATCTCTCGGCCACAGGCCCTTCAGTGACATCAGTCGATGCCTCGAGCCAGAACCGAGCGAGCGGGAGAGAGCGGGGCCTGGGGCGTGCGGGCACAATCGCGCGGAGGGCGGTGGCCCGCGACCGACGCCAACAACCTGCTAATGCGCGCGGTGTATATCTCGCGGCCGGCCACCGCGCCGGCGGAGCCCGTGGGAGGAGCGGTCCTGCCCGGCCCGGCCCGACCCGACCCGACCGGTCGCCGCCGGTTCCTTACCGGCCTTGCGCCATCCTCCTCCGCCCGCGACGAGCGCTGTTGACGACACGGGGCGCGCCCGCCAGCCTGGCGCCGGCCGCCGGCCTCAGGCCCCCCGTGGGTGCTCGCCGGCCACGTACAGGGATCGACGCTTCGTCCACTTCGCTCAGTCGAGAGATTTCAGATTTATTCATTCAAATAAATAAATTAAAAAAATAATAAAAATTAGAAAAGTATTGCATGAAAATATGTTCCCACCGTTAAGTAAGTCACTTTTGACAAATATCAAATATTACAGATTCGTAAATACATAGGCAACGCAGTGGTAAGATTCCAAGCTCAATGAAGAGAGGCTTGCAAGGGTAACGCGGATGGCATTTTTTCATTATTCGAATAATTTTCTTTTGCAATCTAAAGGTCTGAGTACTATATGATGAGTTTTCCCACAATGTTATACCATATCTCAGGCGGGAATGTACATTTGCAAAATACACGCAACGAGTTGCATGAAGGCTGACAGAATTTGATAGAATTCTGAATGCGTAACATAATGAACTTAATTTAGTGTTTAATTTTGTTATATGTACATTCCATCTACAGATCTATTAATTGTGCACACTCCAACGCTAAAGCGTAATCGATCTTCTGCGCACGCGCAGTTCAAGTTTCGCGTCACGTAACTGCATCTGCGCATGCGCAGAACATCGGTAATGCTGACGCTATGGCGTGCACAAACACCTTACTGGATGTCTAGAGAGTACCGATGCGACATCGGTGCCGATGTTTTCGAAAAAATCAATAATTTTATAAAAAATATATATATTTCAAACATCATTCATATTTGATTCATTTATATCGATGTTATTTTATCGATATTTTCGCTGCATGTTTTTACGTTTTCGATGTTTTATTCGTAAATGAAAAATTATCTATTTCACGATACTCATTTTTTTCACGATTTTATAAAAAATATCCATATTTCAAACATTGATTCATTTATATCGATGTTTTTTTGCACATCGATATTTTGGCTCCATGTTTTTACGTCTTCGATGTTTTATTCGTGGATGCAAAATTCTGTATTTCACGATATTCATTTTTTTACGATATTCACAATTTTGTAATAATTAAAATATGAGATATCTGATGGCATCACTGTTTACATACTCGAACCACGCGAACGAGGTTTGTACAATACCTTCACCGAGCAGACCACCCTTCGCCCGGGATTATCCCGATACCCTGGCGATTCATTCGTCATTCCTCCTATTTCGCATCTTCAAAAAAACCGTGGATTTTCGTCCATGTTTTATATTAACATCGATGTTTTAATTTTAGAACATCGATTTGTACTGTTGTCGGTATCGCATCACTACCAGTAAGCAATATCCGCCGCACTGGGACCAGTGTACAGACTTACAGTGCAGTGTACAGGACGTTCAAACAAGTTCGTTAACTCTCCAACGCGAAATGCTGTTGAGACCAGACGTGTCTTTCACCTCCATTCCGTACCCAGACGTCAAGTTATTTTCTTTAGTTCTGCGAAATGCCACGTGGAGACGATTTATTATCACCTGTTTAGCGCTCCGCTATCTCCGGGATAAACACACGAATCATACTTCACCACATTGCTACTGGACACAAGGGTTCGCGTAGGAGAGATAAATCAAAAAGGATTTTGCAGAGATATTAAACTCGGTGGTTTCCGCAGGAATCTTGTGAGAATCCATCTGGATAGGTAAAAAAAGAAGTATCTTCCACAACTAAAAAAATGTATATTTACAGTAAGTACAGATCACCCATTCATGTTTCGAGTTGTGTAGTTCATCCTCAGAGCTCTCTATCAGGTTTAACAAAGGTATACAGGAGAATACATAATTTGGGCAAGAATATAATGAAACACTTAAAAATATAAAACTCAACATTTTTCCAAGCAACGTGTTACAAGTAAGTGTATGCGCCTGCTAGTATATTATTATGAAAGTATAGTTTATTATAAAATTTTCTAAGATGGTAACTGAAGGAGCGTACACATTTAACAGAACGATGAGAAGAAACACTCAACACCTCAGCATCTCACTTGTCACAGGACGGAGGAATAGGAAAAGTGTAATACATATCTGTGATAAGAGGGAATTATTATTTATATATACTATTGTTACTTAAGTATTAAATGATATTGACCTTATCGTGATGGCATCATGGTGGTGCAGGGTATTACAGCGTCGAAGTAGGTGGGGTTGACGGCTGCAGGATTCGCCTAAAGAGAGAATTTATTTTAACATATGGTTATACTGTGATAAGGTCCTTACATTACCACGCATCACCTCATGTTATTCTATCTACAAGTGGTGATCATCCTTAGCAAGATTCATCGAGTGGAAGGCAAATGCACACCACCACTCTGCCCGGCAGCACTGGAGATGGCAGACCAACAAAGGTATTCAGGCGTAAACACACGGCTCGCGTACGCTCACAAATTACTACGTCACTCATCGCCCTCCAATAAAATAACCACATTCGGTTCGTACCCTACAATTAACACGGCTGTCGCATGCACCGGTACTTTAAATGAAGAAAATTTCATTACAACTATTCAAAAGGTTCATGTCTTGACGATAATTACATTTAATAGTGGTGTTACATTAATTATCACGTTTTGATGCTGGTCATTAATCTCACCGATTCTGTCAGACTCACGCGCTCCCGGAATCCAAACTGCAGCCGTGAGTACTGCAGGAATAATGCATGAGAACCTGCATAATCACTACTCATCATTCATTCACTCATACACGTGGCACTGACAAAGCACGTACACAAGGAAGTGCACATAATACATTACGAGCGAGAAATACAAGTCGTCTGTATTAAAACGCAGTCGCAGAGGGAGATAATTTTGGGCAATTTTAACAGTTTGCGACTTTCTTTCAACGGAAATTTTGATGTTGGAATACTATTACTTTTTAAAATTAATTTCCCACCCGTTAGGCCCTTCAGGCCTTTCGGAGGTTATTATTTACAACATATACGTTTCATGAAGAACGTAACAGTTTAATTTAGTTACATCCGGGCACAAGTACACTTACTTGAGCTTAGGTTCCTATTTATATTTAATACATTAACATAGCATTGAGCAAAATACCATTCTGGTGAATAATACATACATACAGTTAACCACAATTCGGCTACAATCACATATAATGTTTATAACCTTATCACCAGCAATTCATAGCGACTTTGAGCTACCTTTGGAAAGCGTGACAGTATCCTGGATGGTGCATAAGCTGTATGGCTAAGGTTGGATGTTCTTTTGCTAGGTCAAACTTAAAGCCTCAAATATAAAAAATACGATAGTTTATTTTATGTACACTTTAATGCAACTAATGTTTAATTCCGTTTGAATTTGTGCATTATGAATAAACCAGGGAGCTTTGGTGACCAGTCATAGGAATTTGTTTTGGATGATTTTTAATTAATATGTGTGTTTGCAGCGCCTCCCCATACTGGGTACGCATTTGTGAGCGACAGGCGAATTATTGATGTGTACATTGTTGTGCTTTATTTTGTACTTAATACTGAGTTTTTATTCATTAGTGGGTAAAGTTTGACTATTTTTGTACAGGTTTTGTTTGCAATATCTACTTAATAATTTCTTCCATGTAAATCGATCTCATTTGACTAAGGTATTTGACGGGTTGGTTATTGTTTAGCCAGATTTGGTTTGTTTGGGTTTATATGGACTCTCCATTTACCAGTCCATTTAGTTATGATATTTAACTCATTTTGTAGGTATTCCAGGGCGATAATCAATTCATGCTGTGAAAGGATGGCAGTGTCTCCTGCGAACAAGGCAACTTTGAATACCTTGTTTTGAACGTATTATACATTATAGTAGAACACCGGTAATCCGAACTAATTGAGGGAGCGGTCTGTTTGGATTAGGAAATATTCGGATTACCCCCCCCCCCCCAAATGAACATATACAAATACATCTATAGGATTAGCACACAAAACAATATAGCTTGCGATGTGAGAAAATGGCAAAGTAGCGTAGCGATCGCACCACCACGTTATCACATCGCATCATCAAGCAGATTCAGTTCTTAACGACAAAAGAATATTATCGATTTTGCAAGTTTCTTTAAGTGAAAATTACTGCTACATAAACATGTGATAAACACCGTAGTTACCAGTGCAACAGAAATTACATTTCGATAACTTGTGTTTCAATACCTAGTTCAGTTCTACAGTAATTATAAAATCATTTCTTTATAGTACAAAAAAGCGTTTTATTTATTTTGTTTATTTTTCTTCCATCCCGAATTTTATTAGGATTATCCGAAATTTTGGATTTGCGGGGTTCGGATTAGCAAGTTCTACGGTATTATGGACGTATTGTGAGGTTCTTGTTTTCTGAAGAGGCCGTCCCCGTTGTTACCTGTTTACCTCCGCCCCACATTTACCCTACTCGTTATCGCTTTACGGTGGTTCCGAACGGCGATAACAGTTGGGAGACGGATTTACGTTGAAGATAGTAAAGCCTAGAAAACAGAATCTCATTGACACCTCGTACGATGTCTCTGGCATGGACTGAGCAAACAATGATTGCCTCGTACCGGTACCTCTTTGGGTTTAAGAAAAAAAAGATTTTCTTTCTCTCGGATCGCGCTACAGTTTCGGCATTCATCTGACACCCATTTACTCCCAGAACTGGCAGTCTTCAAAATTGTGGGGGATGGAGCCTAAGCGAATGTAGGATCAGCCTGTAGGCCCGACAGGCAATGAATTGATGGAGGAGGGAGGTCGGGGGTCAGAGATAGTCCCCTCCTAGTGTCTGACGTCACGTGATCGGAAAGTATCGATCTGTTCCTGCCAGGGACACAATCCAAATTATTTTAATGATGTAACTTGTAGGTTTTGTGGGGTTAAAAACAAACTATCTTTAGTGGATATTTCTTTTTGTAACAATTAATTCACAGTATTATTAATGTTGTCACAACGCTCTGACGTCATGTATGAAGTAAAATTTTTTTAAAAATTTCTAAGCGTATAACTGAATTTTTGTTTGCTTTAACACCAAACGTCCTTAGCGTTACATAATTAACATCTATTTCTTGGGATTTGTGGAATATAACTTATTCCAAACAGTCCGTGTATAGATGATTTATTTATTATTTCCTTACTCCAAAATGCTTTAACCGAGGATTTCACATCCAGAAAATTGGAATGGAACTCATCTCAAAAGCATTAATTTCGTAAATGTTGGCGAATCTCAGAAATTTCCTTTGTTGCTCACCCGTTATACCGACATGCGAACCGAGCATCGCTGGTCAATCCACAAGATTTCGGAAGCCATCAACGCTGTTTCCGGTATACTAGTATCTAGGTTTCCATCCAACCCATGAGTTGCAGAGGGCGACGCGCATAGAGGCAAGAAGGAATATTGCTCCGGCACAAATGAAGATGATACAATAATAAGAAACCACGGGCCTAATAAAGTATGGTCACACGATGTAGGAAAAAATGCTATTTCGCGAAATACCGAAGTCTCATACAGCAATGTCACGTGAAGTCATATTAGATCTCCATGCCCATGTAGCCGGTTTTTCATCAACCCCCACCGTTTGAAAGTCATCAATGCGATTCCTAACTGCCGGCAAACCCTGTCACCCATAACTTCCACCTCCACTCCACCCGCTGTGTGCGTTATGAGTTGAGATAAAGAGGCCTCAGAGGCAAGAAAGGAGGTGGACAAAGGAAATTGTAAAATCGTCGGAGGCGAAGGGTCTAATAACGTCGGGCCCAAACGACGTAAAAAAAGCAAAATTTCGCAAAAATTACAGCCTCGTCTAGCAAAGCCACTTTATGTCATTATATAACTTGGAACTTTGAACAGGTTTATCAACCCCCAACGTTCGGAAGCCGTCAACGCGATTGCACTGTCGGTAAATACAGTCGCCTCCGATTATAGTGAACTTCTGTGAAACAACATTTTTGGTTCACTATATCCGATTACGTGAAAATTAAACATGATATCTACATAATTACTGTTTTCATTAATATACAGATACAGCAAAATACATTAACGGCACGGAATTAAAATATGATTTACTTAACATTACATTGACTTTAAAACATTCATTTTCCATTATTTGCGATGTATATTTTTCATTAGTAATTTTTCTAGTTCCTTCTCCAGAGTTCAAGTTTTTCATACTTGATTCTGCACTGTCCACTGTTTCTTAAGTAACGTAATGCAGTCTTGACGCCCTCCAATGCTTCTTGCACTTCGAACACTTGCTTCTAACACCACCTTAATTTGTAATATCTGCATCGTTTATGAATAAGTTCCTCATTCCGGGTCCGACACCTCCACGTCAGTGGAGTGTTCTTCGATGATGACCATTGGCCGACATAATTTTTCACAAGCTGCTTAGTGTTCCAATTTGTGACATAAAAATCATGTATTTTTTTACAGGAAGGAATTGATTTCCAGGAGGTATTTCCTACGTTCACTATAGCCGAGGTTCGGAGTTCACTCTAACCGAATTTTGTAGTGCTTATTTGTAATGTAAGTGCAACTGGACCATAGACTTAAGTTCACTATAACCGAGAGTACAATGTATCGAAATTCACTATAACAGGAGTCTTCTGCCCTTGGCCCCATAACATAACCCTTACCCGCTGTGTGTATGAAGTGTGCCGGAAACGAATTGCCGGAGGCAAGACAGAATATGGACAATCAAATGGCAAAATTTCGCAAAATAACACAATCTAATTTACCACTATCATGTGTCATTTTATTACTTCGCACTCTGAACAGGCCTCACGTGACCCGTTGTTCATTAACCCCCTGCGTTCGGAAGCCGTCAACGCGATTGCACTGTCGGCAAATACTTGGCCTCCACAACCACCCCTCCCCCCACTTTCTGTGGGCTTGATGTGTTGAGGTGACGCGTCGCCCGAAGCAAGAAAGAAAATGGACAAATCAAACGGTAAAATATTAGGAGGTCAAGAGTCTAATGATGTAGGGCTCTATCAACGTAGAAAAAAAAAAAGCAATTTGCAATATAACGCAATCTCATTTACCAATATCACGTAAGTGTCATTTTATAACTTGGCACTCTGAACAGGCCTCGTGTGACCCGCTGTTCATCAACCCGCAGCGTTCGGAAGCCATCAACGCGATTGCTCACAGCCGGCAAACACTTGCCTCGCCCGCTCTGTGCGTGAAGCGTGCGGGTGATGAGTCGCGAGGGGGTGGGGGAGGGGAGGGGAGGGGGTGGGGGCGACGGAAGCGGATTCTCACTGGGAGTCGAGAGTGGGGGGGGGGGGCGCGACGAGAAGCGGTCGTTTGGGAGCATGACGCCCGAACCGCCCGCCTCATTTTATAGGCGGAGGGGCGGCACAGGCGTTGGACGTCCACCCCCACCCCTTCCCCACTCCCGGTTCTCGAACAAAGGCGCGCTTTATCGCGCGTCATCCACACACGTTGGAGGATTGTCTCAAAGATAAGAACTTTGGAGTCTTCTTAAATATATATATATATATATATATATATATATATATATATATATATATTACAATGAAGTGTTGAAAGCCATCGATTCACTTAAAAATTACAAAGCTTCAGGGGAGAATCAACTAACTGCTGAAATATGGAAGAATGCTAGTACACAAACCATTCAGAATTTACATGAATACCTCATAGACATTTGGAATACTGAAAAATTGCCCGAAGAGTGGAATATGGCGATAATTCACCCCTTACATAAAAAAGGTGATAGGTCCGATCCCAACAATTATCGGGGCATATCATTGCTGGATATCACTTACAAAATTTTTTCAAAGATATTATACATGAGAATTCAAGAACAACTTGACTGTGAACTTGGAGAATACCAAGGAGGCTTTCGTCCAGGGAGAAGTTGTCCAGATCAAATTATCAGTTTGAAGTGGATTATGAAGCATCATAGGGTTAGAAACCAAAAGTTAGTTATCACTTTTGTTGATTTTAAAAAGGCGTATGATAGTATCCACCGGGAGTCATTGTTGAATATCCTAAAGGAATTTGGTTTACATCCAAAACTTATTCGCCTTATTGGAATTACCCTTAAGAACACTAAATCTAAAGTCAGGTTTAGAAATGAACTCTCAAAGCCATTTGACATTAATACTGGACTTCGGCAGAGAAACGGACTCTCACCATTATTGTTTAATTGTGTATTGGAAAAAATCATGCGGGAATGGAATATATGTCAACCTAACATCAAGATTGGCAGAAAAATAAGACTCAATTGTTTAGCATTCGCTTATGATCTTGCACTACTTGCTAATGATATGGAAGAAGCTAAATTGCAAATAGAAGAACTTGATAACATAGCAAGAAAAGTTGGATTGCAAATTTCATATGAAAAAACAGAAATAATGCCAACCTTCCCTGTTACAGCACCAACCATTACCTTAGCCAATACCAAACAAATTAAAATTGTGAATAAGTTTAAATATCTTGGTGAAATTATAACGTGGAACACCAATGAAAAATCATCAATAGAAAGCAGAACATTTAAGTTAAAAAAAGCACAACGAATTACATGGCCAACGTACAAAAAAAATCTCTTTCAATAAACGCTAAACTTCAACATTACTGTTCCGTCATTAAACCTGAAGCGACTTATGCTTGTGAGACACTATTTAAATTGAACACCAAAGCAACAACTGATACACTGCAAAAGGTTGACAGAAAGATACTCAGAACCATCATTAATAAAAAACATCAGGTAGATGGACAATGGAGATTATTGCCTAATGCAGTGGTTTATAGGGAAAGTGAATCTATAATAGATACGATGAGAAAAAGAAGAATTGCCTTTTTCTGTCATCTTTCTAGATTAAATGATAATAGGATACTAAAACAACTATTTAATTACTTTTGGAGCAGTAAAACAAAAAATAATTGGTTTAAAGAAGTTCAGAATGATTTAAAAGAGCTAAATATTACAATGAAACAAATTAAAAATAGAGAAGAAAAAAGGATTCTCAAGAACAAACAAATAAGATTGCCATTAAAAACTGTACAACGCAAACAATATGTCATATCTGATGAAGAAATGGCAGCCAGGTGAGCCAGAATGAAGAGGTTTTGGGAAAGGAAGAAGATGATGCAAGCTAAATCTTCAGTTAATTCTCTATTAACATAAATGTATTGGGGCTTGATTTAAGTGCTCCAATGTGGGCGTAAACTATGTAAATAATATATATATATATATATATATATATATATATATATATATATTGAAACACAGAATGTGTTCCCTTACACTAATTAGAAAATTAGTGTAAGTAATCAATAGATATTTTGGACTGCGCGGTACGTACGCCAAGCGCTGCGAACAACGACGGGAGCTAGCAACGGTCGCTACCGCCACCGGTGCCACCGCCGGGAGGCCAGCGTGAGAATGTCGGTTACAAACTGGGCAGCGAGCACGTGCGGGCAGTCGTTAGGAGAATTGCGAAGAGGACAGACGTTAGCGGAGCGGCGAAGAGTTCGGACGTGTGGCGAAAAGCTCGCCGTTAGCGCAGGGACAAAAAGGGAACAGGCGATGTGTTCGTAAAGCAATAGTAATTGTGAAGCAGTGAATAAGTGAAGTAGACAATGAGAGTATCATTAGAATAAAAGATTCGTGTTGATAGAACAATCGACCGCGCTTGTAGTAATTGGTGTAGTGGAAACTTTACCGAAACTGTGTGGTACGGAACTGGAACTAGCACGCGTGATAGGCGCGGGTTGAGTAATTGAATCCATCGACGGAAGGTGATTCGCGAGAGGTGCAACGCCGTGGTATCAAGATCCAAGTCGGGGAGGAGTCACAAGGACACCAGCCCAGGACGACCGCTACGCCATCAGCCGCCGACAGCCCACAGCTGCTGTAGAGGTCGGCAACCCTGTCGATACGAGCTGTTCTACGATCATCGAAGGTATTTGGTCGGGGCCCCGAAGGTATGATAAATGCATATTACACCTAATCTTGGTATCAAGGCAGAGTGTACGAATGTTGTCAGATCATGTAATTAACCAATTCGATTTGCAAATAAATCTTATTCATGATTGTATCTCCATTTCTAATTAACTTCCCCAATGTTATACCAACTTATCCAGGGACCCATTCACGGAAAAGATACCCTCCTTTAGTGTTATATTGCAGTGAAATACCCGGCATCACCAGGTACGTCACAATATATATATATATATATATATATATATATATATATATATATATATATATTGAAGCAACATCTTTCTTCGTTTGAACATTCGCGAAGTTGGGAAAGGAAGAAGATGATGCAAGCTAAATCTTCAGTTAATTCTTTATTAACATAAATGTATTTGGGCTTGATTTAAGTGCTCCAATGTGGGCGTAAACTATGTAAATTATATATATATATATATATATATATATATATATATATATATATATATATATATTGAAGCAACATCTTTCTTCGTTTGAACATTCGCGAAGTTGGCGCCTACAGACAAAGGTCGACTGGTTAAATGACTCTTACGCACACTTCTTGTAATAATTACACTGAATGGTGTTGCGGCTGGGACAACTCTGGGTTAGGGTAGTATGTGCGATTGATTGATTGATTGATTAGGCGCATCAACTGCTACGGTCATTAGTCCCGAAAGTGTAGTGCACGCGTTTCCCTCCGCTGGTTGGTGAGCTCCGGCCCTCTCCTGCCGTCGGCTAATGTAGTTTCTCGCAACCAGGTATCTCCCACCACCGGGGCAAGCTCTTTGTTCCAGGCCGGTCTCCCGGCATGTGTTCTTGTGCAGTGCGTGTTAGTGTAAGTGTGTGTACGAGGTGAGGAAAGGACAAGGAAGAGAAAGAAAAGACCGCACGCGGGACGTGGCCCGTTTGATCGGGTAGTGCTCCGGCATTCGCCTGGTGTTCAATGGAGAAACCACGGAAAACTACCGATCACAGCAGCCGGCCGCTAGAATTCTTAAGACAGCGGCTGAATTTCGACCTGTATAGCTAGTGTCAAAAATCCTTTGACCGTTGGGATTCGAATCTAGAACCAGGTGGTCAAAGAGATTGCAGTGCCATCAGTTGATGCCTTGATCCACCTTACCCGGAGGTAGTGTGTTCGTTTCCCACGCAAGCCGAGATGCTTTAGGTTGTGGCGAGAGACGGACCGAACGGAGCGGACTGTCACCGCGTCGTGACAGGGTGGGGTGGAGTGGGGTGGGGTGGGGTGGGGGTGGGGAGGTCGTTTGGGCGTCCGCCGCCCGCCTGCTTCGTTTTATAGGCGGAGGGGCGGCGCTTTCACCCCTCCGCCCCTGGCTCTCGAACAAAGGCCGAACGCGACGCGCGCTTTATCGCTCGTCAATTACGAATCGGCCTCTTAAATGTCAGCGGCGAGAGTTTGCGCATCACACGCGGGGGGAGGGGGAGGGGGTGATGAGGGGTGGAAGGTTCGCGATGAAACCGCCCTTCCCCCCTCCCGCCACCCTCTTTGCTCTCGCTCCCGAATGACCGTTTTCTCGATGGGAGCGCGGGAATATTCTGCGCTCTCGTTGGCTATAAAAGGCTACTATTTTTTTATTGTTGTGGAAAATAAAGTCGTTGCACCGTTCGAGATTGCGTCGTTTTGAGGAGTGAAAGAGATTTGCGAGGGGGTGGAGAGACGGGGCGCATTCGCAGTGAAATTTGTTGACGCTCCTTGCACAGTGACGTAGCCCGAATATTCTCTCGTGACTCAGTACGTAGGCAGGTTAAATTGGCTCTATTGGTAGGATGTTGTGTTATCCTAGTATCCAAGACCTACGAGAAACACAAGTGAGTTTTGATTTTTCACTATCTCAGACATGTTCTTAATTCGCATTGATATTTTTGGAGAATAATTACGATTCTTGACTTTCAGGTGGAGTCTTGACTTTCAGGCTGATACTAGTTACGTTCTTCGACAAAGTTTCCTCGAAATACATTGAAATCACTGAAACCAGTTGGAATAAAAATAGGTTGTGAAATCACAGCATTGTACTACTCAGTTCCATTAATCGAGCCGTTAATGTTTTTTATCCAGTTTTCATTTCATTATATCTCTTGCTTTAAAACGCCATTTTGAACTGTCTGCGATTTTCTTGTTCGCTATTGTGATTAACGACTTGAATGAAACACCGGCAATGATATTTCATCAGAAGTACATATTTTTTTATCTCTCAAGGATTGCGAGTGTTTTGTAATACTTCAACGTGGGGTAAATTTTCTTAGTACTACAACGTTATGGATGGATTTCGACAGAATTGTTGTCATTTCTTTTGCTGCCTTTTGTGTTGAATTAAATTGAATTGATACGTTATTTTACGTGGCGAGACTCTGGCCATCAGGCCCGCTCTTCCGTCTTACCACACAAATTTCACTACTCTGCCTTCACCCAGTGATGAAAGGAGGTATTTGTTGGGCGACGAAACAAGCGATTTGAATTTAGCTCAGAGGCGTCATTTAGGCTTGAGCATTTTTTACATGCAAGTAAATCTACTAAGATCTCTCTCCCTCCCTCCCTCTCTCTCTCTCTCTTACGAATTACGTAATTATTTTAAAAATAATATTGTATAGTCTCATAAAAACAAACGTAGTTTCTCTACAAAAGTAATATACAATTAAATAACGAATGTTTATTATTTCACGAAAATCTACGATGGCGCCTCCAAATTGATCGGCTGGATCCGCCCCTGGGGATGAGCAACGAGTGTCACGTGGTATGGGAATAGGAGACGACGGGGCAGAAAAGATGGCATCCAGTGTTTAAGATCATCTTCCAGATTATTTGTGTATTGTTGATATATATATATATATATATATATATATATATATATATATATATAGAGAGAGAGAGAGAGAGAGAGAGAGAGAGAGAGAGAGAGAGAGAGAGAGATAGATAGATAGATAGATAGATAGATAGATAGATAGATAGATAGATAGTAGCATCCCTAATATTTGAATACATCGCTATACTTGCTATTTTCCTCATTTTTTACAAAAGACAGTATGATGGCTTAGGCATCGTCATCATCATCATGAAAATCAGGTAAAAAACAAATTTTAAAAAATGTTTAGCAATGGAACAATATATATATATATATATATATATATATATATATATATATATATATATATATATATATATATATATATATAATTTTTATGTTCAGTAAACGTATTTTAAAATTAATGTAGTTAAATTAACAAATAAACAGCATGCAACAAATGCAGAAAACAAAATGCGACGTCATTTATTCGCGTTAGTTATGCAACAAAATATCAACAAATAAAAGAAAGGAGGCAAAATAGTTATTTATGCGCCAACAGCGTTATAAGGGTTCTAACGAAGCCTTTGGCCGGAGGGCATTTTGTCGCCCGACATCATTAGAACCAGTTAACATTCGAGGAAAATACATTATATGTTTTACCTAATTTTAATGATTCAGACTTACTTACTTACTAATTAACTTGTTAATTTGAGTTGGTTCGGCTTTTCATATTTCCCTCCTATAATTCCTTCCATAAGAGAATATGGAGCATCATTCAATTGTTTTCATACTTCCCTCGTAACCACGATTATCATCGATTCAGGAAAGTATTACATAGTATGTTGATCTCCGCATCGAAGCCAATAACAAGCAATAACATATCAATACAAATTAAATCTATTTTTAATATCACTGGCGGTAATTTTGGAGAATTTGGATGCAAGAATTAAATGAACAATGAAAATTGTAAGAAATTCAGAGTAGAAATAATTTTAATCTCTTTTTTATACCAGATCAGATGATGGTTAATTCGTAGAAAGCTGTCAATGTAATAAAGAAAAAATGTGACAACAACAAAGCCTTTTCTTCAAAAAATATTTTTCAACGTTCTAAAATTGACGGGAAACCATGGAAAGTACAGAACAGAACAGCTTTCCTCAATAATTTTCAAAAGAGGTCGTCGTATCCACTACTTCTACAGACAGCAATCAGACAGATTGTGATCACCAAGTAACTCCAGGTTAGTAACCCAAGCAACACCAAAAAAGAAGCTACAGCTATTGAACATAAACGTCACCTGAAATCATAGAACAAATCGCAGGGACCATGTTTTGTAATTTATCAGCCGTTACTAGTGTTGAGAGTTTAGCTCATTTCGTTCAACTTCGTTGCGAGAGCGGAATTTTAAGCAGGGTATTCTCTTAGTTCTGAATTTCTGATATTGTCAATGGGCAGCCAAAACGCGATAGAGCGCAAAGTATGAGAAAACACCCCCCCTGCTCCACATCCACTACCACCTAATAATTTTAGGACCTAAAGTCAGCATACCAAATTCTCCCCGGCCGGGTCTCCAACATAGAAGTCCCCTGCTTACGAAACGTCATTTGACTCGCAGTTAGAAACACACGTAACAGCTGGCGCAAAATTAATACCTACAACTTTTCGGGAGGACACAGACCTCGAGCCCCGCGGTGACAAAGGAGCCACGACCCGCGCGCGATCTTTCTTTCCACTTCCTTGCCCTATCCTCACCCCTCACTTACACACTCTCTCGTATGCCCTCACACATGCCGGGAGCTCAGAACTTGCCGTGGGTGGGGCGGTGCCCCCTGGTGGGAGATACCTGGTTGAGAAAACACCGCTAGACGGCGTGTAGGTCGGAGTCGTACTTCACCATCCGAGCGGGGGAAAATTATCGCCATCTCCCGTGTTAAAAACCTGCACTACCCTAACAGGATTCACGATCACCGCAGTCGACACGCCTGGAAATAATCAATCCATAACTCCACTAAATCCAACCCACACTGTCGGAACGGTTGCTACTGCAACTATTTGCGACATTCGCAGTGGTGAGACCTCGCCGCCAAGGTATATGCTTATTTTTAAAAAAAATACGTCCTGCCATAAATAAAAAAGAAATATATAAAACCGTCCCCGCTATCAGAGAGCCCCCACCACACCTCCGGCGCCGAAGTCGAAAACAACCTTCCCGCCACAAACCTCATCCACCGCGAGCCAACACAGTTTCCGCATATGGCGGGACGACTTTGTTTACGCCGCAAACATTACGTAAACTGGCTTCACGACACCACACCACACCACACCGCACGGCGCGGCGCGGCGTCGAATACACACACACAGATTTTTGTCTTCAAGGTGAAACGCCCCGCTGCCCACTTGAAGCTGCATTTCATTTAAACATGTATAAAAGCGCGGGCCCGCTCCCAGCCGGTCGCTCTCCCGGGTTACGTAACACTCGCCGATTGGCCCTTGAAGCGCGCCCCGGCAGATCGTGTGGCTGGTATCGAGAGTGGAGAGCGGGGCGTGGAGGTAGCGCAGTGGGGCGGGGCGCGGCTGAAGCACTTTGTTTGCAACGTGGCGGCGCTGGCGGCGGGGAAGCCAGCGGTCGGGGTGGAGCGGGGGAGGAGGTAGGGGGTTCGCGACTGGCTTGTACTTGCAATAGTGCTGTCATATGCAGCATAATGTTTCAATTTTTCACACAACTTATAACTAGAAATAGATAATATAGAAAAATAATAATATAGAAAATACTATAATACTTTTATACAGAAAATATATAATACAAAAATTTAAACTTTGATATTTTATGGATTTATATCACAATGGCATGATAATAACTTTAAAAAAATGTAACTTTATAATTCTCCTTACACGTTCGAAACGTCGAGAATAAAGAAAACCAAACTCATCACCCATGGATGAATGGTAATATTTATAAACAACCTTCATAATATAAATTATTGCACAAAATTATTCTAAATTTTTAACTAGAGGATCAGAAAAAGTATATTGAACCACTTATATTTGCTTATGTCACTTATTCATTATTCATAAATCAATCTGTAATTCATTATACACATTTTGCTTCTGGAACGTTAAGAGAATAGCTTCTTCCCAACATCAGGGTACACTAAAACCCCCTAGTTAACACGTGTACATGAATACTTCATTTCTAACCTCTTTACCTGTTAAAGAGGTTACAGCTAGTTCAGGATGTTACAACTAGTTGAAGGGGTTACAAATGACGTGTTAAGGAAGTTAGAAGTGTTCATGTACATGTGTTGTCTAAGGGTTGTAGTGTAGCCTGAAGACGGGAAATAGTCCATTCTCGAAACGCGACGTAAAAGCACAAACAGAAAGCAAGACGATATTCGAAGTTATTATATATGAAACAGAAGCACCATCAATAAAAATGAAAATAATTTTTAGCAGACTGTCATGAAACCCATCTTACTATGGTTGAATACTGAAGAAGTGTGAACCGTCGTGAATTCAAGAAGTGTGAATGTAATCGTTTTAATAACACAATATATACAAAATCATTTTATGTTGTATGTATACGGCGTTGTCAGATGGTTTGATTGGCTTCTTCCCGAAATGTCCTGCATCAATTTCCCAAATGTTAGCTTAAAAAAAGGGGAAAATCAGTAATTGATCATTTCTACAGAAGTAAGTTTGTTTTTTATGTAGAGGTATTTTTGAAATATTGGGGGCCATCTCTGCGCTGGCGTTGTACCTCGTAAACATTGTTTGAAGCAAGTGCTATTAAAATCGATTAAATCAGATAACAATGTAGTAAAAATGATGTACAAAGGTAAAAAAGCAACTTGTTAATCGAAATCAACAAAAAATGCAAAAACATGACGTATACAAATGGGTTATTTCGTTTCGTCATAACATAAAATAAATTTCTATGCTAAACGGAATCGATCTAAAGTAAAAAAAAAAGACATTTCATTAAAATCCGCCCCCTAATTATTTCTTCTAATTCCACCAGGCAAATTCTCGGAAGAATAGAGGAGAGTTATTATATCTGCACGTTCTCTTGAGCCCCGGAATATCTACCCCTCTCCTTTCCCAAAATTAGTTGAATTAAGAATAAATGATAGCAACGAGCGTTGTAGACAAAATATGGTAACGAGAAATGTTCGCTCACGTGTATTAGAAACTATTTTACATCGAAAAGTGAACTCCAAATTCGGCGTAAAATATCTTTTTGTCAAAATAACCAAACTCCCCACTCCTCTCGCATTTAGCGAAGCGAGGGCTCAAGATATCAGGGCCAACGCCATCCTTCAGGCTGTCCGCGTCGGGGCCCTCACGCCGTCACGTATCTCCTTCGGCCCGTGGCATACGGGCGGTTTGACCTTGGCCTTGCCCCGGCGCGGGGACGCCTCGCAACGGGTTCTGTCACGCCCGCGCGACACGTCGCAGAGCAGTCATTTGACGCTGCCGGCGCAGATTCCATTTCCAGCAGCCGTCCACGGGGGCGAGAGGGCCTCGGATGCGGCGGCCTCTGCTTTAGGGTAGGGATGCGACATCAATGCCGATGTTTTTAAAACATCGATGATTTTGTAGAAACATCGATGTATTAACGCTGAGGTGTTCGTAACATCGATTTTTGTGATCGATGTTTCTTTTTTCTTTTCCAATCTTTCGTTCTTAATGAAAAATTCCAATGATCACAATAATGTAAATGTTAAAATATGAAATAATAAGTTATTCGTGTGTTGGAACCAATGGAACGCCGTTTGCTCTAGCTTCATCGACCAAACTCTCTCGCCCAAGATGACTTCCATACCCTTATATTTCCTTTCTATTCATATTAATTTCGCATATTAAGATATGGTCAATAAATATGCTGTGGGCGTAGGGTCTGCCCCTTCATGTACCCTTTTTCTGTTTTCATTGGTTTATTTTCGTTATGTACATATTACAGAGAATAATAAAAAAGAACAATATTTTGAATGAATGGGGAGGATAATTTCCACTCAGAAATTAAGCAATGTTTCCGTTGTAATGGTATTATAATGCAACGTTTCAGTGGCATTTGGAATATTTGCAGGTATATTGGATATTAAATAGAAAAAAATAATTGCGATATGATAGTGACGAATGAAATGATTGCAGCATGTCTTTACCAAGCGACCCATTTTCTTCTGATACCCGCATTCGAATCATGATTCTCTTCAGTTGGAAAAATATTTTTTTAGAAACAATTTGACTTGAAAATTTATGACAATAAACTCTTACAGCACAGGCAAAATCAAACGTATCGTGCATCACTGAAATTACTTTTATTCACATTGTTATTTTTCGATTATTGAGGTACCCAAAATAGGAGTCCTGATAACGCCATTCACCTTTACACGGAAACTGCTGTTTCATTGCTGGAGAAGTACTGCACAGTTCCCATGGAGGTTAAACACTAAATCGCGGTATCTCGAGGCCTAAGTCTCCACTAAAGGACACAGCACAAGAAATAACAGTCCATTAGTAAATGCTTTCTGCGCCCTTCACTTGACGGATCTTACTCCCCATCTAGGCCAAGCCCACTCTTCCGATTCTTCGCAATAAATTGTGTGGCTGTGAAAGTCATAACCCTATGGTACCTTAGTCTTGTTGAACGTCGGAGAAGAAATGTGAACGCGTTTTTTTTTTTTTTTTTAAATTTCTGCAGTTTGCTTACTTTCTTTTCTTTTTCCAAACACACGATCTATCCAATTTACAGGACGAAGAATAAAAATTCAGCAATTTAAGTTTTAAAATAAATCTACCGGAATCATAGCGAAATCCTCGCCGTCCAATATGAGGCAGACATAGTGGATGTTTCAAATGTTCATCAATGTGGACATTTAAAGCGTGTTTTTTGTAAGTGATCAATTCTTATTGACAAACAGCTGCAACAGTACATACTGATATTTTCGATTCTACCTCTAACAAGAGTCGATTCATCCTGACTTGGTGCTATCGTCCAACGAATACTGAAATTCAAATATTAAATTTCTGTAAAGACTGCAATATTCTCAAAGAAATCTAATTGTAAAAGGTGTACTAGTATGGATACTGGAAACTAATATTGTAACAAAAAAAATAACAAATAGTGTCTGTCTTCACATATTTATACACATACTGTACTATACTAGTTAACATATTAATATTATTAAGTTGTATTTAAAGTAGTCGCTAATGACCACATCTGTTGATGCGACTATAATAAACTAAAAAAAAAAAAAAAAAAGATTCGATTCAATCTATGCTACTCAGATTTCTGACGCCTCGAAAGACAGGCTTTGCCTTCCCGCACTGCTGAGAGTCTCAGTTGTCTGCGCAAAGGTCGAGGAACATACTTTCACACACCAGTCGTGGCCTGCTTTCACGGTCGAGCAAGTAAGCACTGTGGCTCACCCTTCATTGGGTTACTTGAAATGGAACAAAGACATATTCACAAATCGTTTTAAACATGAAATGTGATAGTTAAAGAAAACAAAAACAAAAAAAGAAAGTCAAAGACAACGCTCCTTCTGAATTTACCCTTCGGAGAGCTCATTGAAGCTTGAAAGCTACAAGTTCTTTTGCTGGAAACAACAGAGCTTTTAAAGAGCAAGTACAACGATTGTGAGCGTCGCCGCTCCGCCAACGATAGGTTGAATCGATAGTGCGAGTACCGCGCTCGCTGTCTTAATCAACCTGTCGGTTGATTCCAATCGGTTGGCAATGGTGGCGGTGGCAAAGGCGAGATGGGGAACAATATACCCAATATGCGCTTCGGTGGCAGCCGGTGCTAAAGTTTCGAAAATATGCAATGAAATCTGTTGCTCAAATATAGATTTTGAAACAAGGTCATGTACAATTTTTCTAAAATTTGAGTACTTTTCTCGTAATTTTTTCCGAAAGTTCTGGCGAGAAAGTACGTGCAATTTCTGCTCCACTACTTGTTTTAATAATTACTATTATTCGAAATTAACTCATGTCTACACGATGTCATGTACAGCCTTGCAAGACATTACGTTAAACGTGAACCAACACGGATTGCAAACCTCGCCCCTGTACGGAAAGAGTGTAAGCAAAGACGATAGTGTTGTAGCTGCTGGTTCTGTCGTCGTCTGGTGTATCAGTGTAAATAATACGCCAAGATGAATAAGTGGGTATTCAATCACTCAACAGAAAGAATGAGCATGCACATAATTTTTTCGTACAACTCTCGTTCATCAACTTATTTTGAGATACATGAAAAATTATTGCAAGAAAAAAACGGATCTTCCTAGTTTATTTTAGCATTCAACTTAGTATGGTCAGAGGGCACAATTTCTTGTTTCAGTATGTTTCTTGTCAGTGTGTTTCTTCTGACCTTCTAAAACTAATAATCGATATATATATATATATATATATATATATATATATATATATATATATATATATATATATATATACAGAAAACAAATTAAAGGTTAAAAACCAGGGGAAAATATTACCTGAAAATATACCTAAATCGAAAGGAATAAGACAAGGGGATTCATAGAGCCCATTGTTATTTAATGTAATAATGAATAATATTATAAAACAACTAAAAACAAGAAAAGGATATAGTATGGGAAAATATAATATAAATAGCATATGTTACGCAGATGACACATTGTTAATAGCAGAAAATGAAGATGATTTTCAACGATTACTGTACGAGTTCAGTAAACTTTGTAGGAATTTTATTTACAAATATCTACCCAGAAGACGAAAGCTATAACAATTGCTAACACTCCGGTTATGTGTAAATTGGTGGTGAATAATCAAATAATAGAACAAGTTCTAAAAATGACGTATTTGGGAATAACTTTAACAAGCTCAGGACAAACGGATAAAGAAATAAAAGAACAAATAATAAAGGGTAATAGGATCGCTGGCTTTCTCAACTACTCAATACGGTATAATAAACATCTAAAACAGGACTCGAAGGTTAGAATATATCAATCAATAATTAGACCAATATTAACATATGCAGGAGAAACAAGAAGCGAAACGAAACGTACCCATCAACAACTTGAGGTCGTCGAAATGAGAGTTGTGAGAAAATTACAAATCACCCTCTACTGGATAAGGAAAGTAACAGAAACATCGGGGAAGAGTGCAAAGTTAAGCCCATTACGAAATGGGAAGCAGACCGAAGAAAGGAATGGAACGATCGTATTTTGAGAGAATGAAGGAGAAAAGAATCGTGAGGATTGCTAGGAATGAAAGGCCGAGAGGAAGAAGAGAAGATGGCGGACCAAGGAGATGATGGAACGACTCGTTATAATTCTTGGAAAGGAACAAGTCTTAGACCTTTTAAGAAGATGAAGATGAAGAAGAAGGAGAAGAAGAAGAACTTAATATGGTAAGGAATTCAACTGAGTATGCGACTTTTAGGGTTAATCAATGCAACACCCTGAAAATTCCAACACAAATTTAGAGCTGCTTCGATAAACTGATAGGTGTCAACAGATTTAACCAAACGGCCAGTTATTTTAAATGAATCTTAGTTCTAAGGAAATTGACATAAAATGTACTGCGATTGTATTGTCATCGAATGTGTATGATAATTTTGCTAGAGGTTGCTGAAGTCACAGAAGTATACAAGTTGCAATGTAATTATTAGAACTTCACATTACTTAAACATTACGAAAATGTCTGTCCCATGGCTGAAGCTCCACTAGATACTCGGCAATGTTTCCGCCCATTGTACAGCCAAATTACAATGCGGATGAGAGCAACTTCCCAAATACGCGGTCACATTACGTACTACGAATCTCGCACGGACAATATGGCCTGGGAAATGGAACGTACGATGAATAGCGGTCCACTTGGAATTGCGAAAATATCTTATTGTCTCTGAGAAAGCTACTACAACCCTTCTGGAGTGCATTTTGATTATTCACGGTGACATAGAGATCATTAAACACATACAGTGTTTTAGTTACTTCCACCGCCACATTAAATTCACGCCGATGCAGCCGTACACCTTGTTCGTTCAAGGTGGAATAAAGGCAAATAAAAAAATTATAATTTGTTTTTCCACAAACAAGGTCAACTGTCTCTAAATGGTAAACAAGTTGTTCAGATAACGTTATAACACAATTCTCGCGAAAACTCTGTGAACGCGCTGATTTCAACATGCTAATTATTCAGAATACTGTAGCGGTGGCAAGGACGTGCGATAGTATTCCTGATCTACGGTTTGTTGTTTTCTTGCGAAAGACGTAGTAATTATTTTAAAAAAACAAAAACACACACACACACACCTCGAAAGGAGCTCCGCAACAATAGCTGATTACAAATACTTGACAACAGACACAAGATTTAGCGCCGTATGCAACTTTCAACATTCAGATGAAGAACAATGCAATTAGAAAATATTTAATTGACGAATGGAATGAAAATTATACCGAGAAGAGTGTGTAAAAGAAGAAAATTGTATGACTTCGTAAAGCATGTTAACTCTAGACTTAGATTTTTTTATTATTATTGTAATTTTATTTCTGGTAGACATTCCATTGTTCAGTTTACATATTAACTGTGCAAATGTTTGATGGTCTTAATCTATCTTAAACTAACTTAAAATTATACATTACAATTACATAAAAGTAATAGTTAAAAAAACATAGTGGGAAAGGAAGTAGGAAGCACCTCAGATAAGTATTATTACAGGTTGGCGAATATTTTTTAAAATGAATGGAGGGGATATCTGTTGTTAATTCTTGTTTGATAACTGGGGGTTTTGCCTAGTTTATACAAGGATGATGCTTGAATTAGGGGAAGGTTAGTGTAAAAATTGTGTGCGAGGTAGGCTATTTGGTTTTTTATTGTGTTTATATTTAAATCATTATGCAATTGATTGTTACTGATGAACCATGGTGCTTTTGTAATTAATCTTATGAATTTATTTTGGATTACTTGTATTTTGTTTAGGTCAACCGGATTATTGTATTGTAGAGTAATAGAAAATTAGATTTGGAGGGTTGACTGTGTTGATTCAGTAAAGGTCGCAGTTGAATTAGTTTAGTTTTGGCTTGCTGAGTTTTTACCTATATATGTTGCCTCCAGTTGAGTCAAGTATCGAAGTTTAAGCCCAAGTATTTTATTGTTTTATAAGTTGGTGTCCAATTGATGATGTCGTTATTTATGAAGAATGGAGAGGGTGTGTGAATGGTTTTAATGTATCTAGACTTAGATATTCAGATGTCAACTTATTTTCAATACTCTTATTAAATAATTTAACAGAAATAGAAAAGAGCTCTAAGGAATGTCAACACTGACCAAAAATTGCTCATCCACCTGTTTCACTTCAAATGTTGCACGTCAATCTAGAGAACTGTCAAAAAAATTAAAAATACACGAGGAATAAACACTCCAAGAGGGTAAAAGTAACAGATTACATTTTCACAAATTTCCATCGAATTAAATCGAACAACCATTATCGTTAAATTGTTCTCCAGAATGCACGTTACAGTCACGAAAACGACGGGAATATTTTTCCAGAGCGTTTTAAAATTAGTGTTCCGACCGAGGAATAACAGAGATCCATTTTTGACGAGTTCTGCGAACACTCTGGCGGGCCACCCGAAAATGTACAGCGAACCGCAACACGTCCGCCACAAATATGATGAGGAGCTCCCAACAAGAACTTAATGAGTGGTCGCACACGGCACAGAAACGGGACTTTTCCAACACAACGTATGGAGACGACAAATGATGATGAAGAAGAAGAAGAAGAAGAAGAAGAAGAAGAAGAAGAAGGATAGAAGAAGAGAAAAAGAAAACGAGAAGGAGATAGGAAGAAGAATAAAATGTGTTTTACAAGCGGATGGTTTGCTAGAATTACCTCTTATGGGGAGAAATGCACGAAAGACAGGGAATTATATCCTGAAGAAATCAAGTTCTCACAGAAAAATGAAAGACTTATCATGGCGCCCACGCACTTTTTATTCTTCTTCGAAAAAGGAGCTTAGAAAAATTAAAAATTATTCATTGTTATGACAGAGTCAAACGTAACTCTTAAATCGTATGTGAAATCTCTGTGCAATATCGGGGTACTAACTCGACCAAGTAATAATGCAATAATAATGCAATAATAATAATAATAATAATAATAATAATAATATATTTAATGTCAACTCAAACGGTAGGGGTTCAGTATTTTCAACAACTGGCAAACTTCTTGCTCTTTCCAAATTTGTTCTTACTCTCAACACACGAAGAGGAAAGAAATATCGCGCGCGATTCCTGGCCCGTTTGTAAGATACTGCTCCGACATTCGCCGGGTCGGAGAAACCACGGAAAACTACTTATCAGCGCGGCCGCCCGCTACAGTTCTCCTCCAGACAGCGGCTGAAGTCGACCTAGCTATCCAGCTACTATCCAAAATCCTGCCATCGGGACTCGAACGCAGGACCTCCCAGACAGAGGCCCTACTATGACATCAGCTGATACCCTGAGCCACCAAACCCGGCACTTGGGCCTTGTTTCTTATGTATTGTTCTCCACAGAGGAAAACGAGCGGCGATCTAATTGGGCCACATTTCAGGCCTCGGCAGAAGATTGCGTTGAAGGAGGATGCTTATGTGAAGAGCGAGTTTAGCAACGTGTGCGGTGTTGTAATGCGTATGATAGTTGTTCGGCGCCTGGAAATGTGAAATGGCTGAACAGTGGCTGCAGCAAAAAGCGGAAGGTTTCTTGAGAAGCACCGCTTCTTTCAGGAGAAATGAACGGAACTTTCTTTTTTGTTGTGAAAAGATCTCATTAAGCCATTCTTCAATTGAATAGATTGCTTCTAAAGTGACGGATGTACATGAAGCACAGTTTTCCAGGAAGAGAAATTATTCTCATTGATCCTTTACTAGGAGATACGATGTAGCGCTTTTTGGATCCTTTTTAACCCTAAAATGCATCGACCTGGGGAACAACATGAATGCATATGCAGGGCCTCTGCTGCTCTCCCCAATACGCTCTCGAAAAATGCATAGAAAAATACTTTTTTATTCGCAAGAACTTCATTTCTTAATAATTTCAATAAAAATAAACGTTTAATGTTAAACACAGGATTATTTATTTAGATAACTATTGAATTGAATCGATGCTTTTTTTACGTGGCGAGACTCAGGCCATGAGGCCTTCTCTTCCGTCTGACCACGCAAATTTCGCAGAGAGAGATGAGGTATTTCTAGCAGAGAGAGGAGGTATTTCTTGTGAGAGAAATAGGCGATTTTGAATTTAGCTCAGAGTCATTTAGGCCTGAGGATCTTTTACATTCAAGTAAATCTACTAACATGGGACAGCCGGCTTTACTTCCCCTCCGAAGGAAGACGTACGAAGGATTTCGTCGCCCTTAAAATCCCACGGCTTCGATCGGGTTTGAATCCGCCAACTTCGGTATAACAGTCCGATACGCTAACCGTTACAAAATCGTCGCCGCAAAACTATTAATATAGGAGGAACGAAAAAACAATATTCGGTAACACACTGAAGAAGCGACTTAAGAATATACTGATACCTAAATCTTCACTCCCTTTGATGAGCCCTAAAGATCGACACGTGGTGGGTAAAGGCGGCTCCACACTTTCGGCATTCGCCATGCAGCGCGTCCAATCCCGAGCAGCTGATGTGTTCGGCGAATGTTCACTCCCTTTGATGAGCCCTAAATTTAAAGGAGGGGGTTACTGCACAACCTTCTCTTCTCACGAAGTACCTCCCTAAGAGGGAGAATCAAAAAAAAAAAAAAAAAAAAAAAAAAAAAAAAAAAAAAAAAAAAAAAACGAGGAGAGGGACCACAGCACACCCCGAGGCGGCGGGTGCAGAAAACACCGCCCCCTCCCACGCGCGCTTCTCACCTCATTTCCGCCCACCGCGCGGCGTCGGCGACAAGGTCGGCGCGTACGTGAGTCACGTTATGATAAACAACAGCTCGCGAAGCGACGACCCCCCCTCCCACCCCCGCTTGCAACACGCGCGACCCGCCGCCTGGCGTCGCCGCCGGAAGAGGCAGGGGGTGAGGGGTGGGAACGGAGGGGAGGGCGCAAGGGTCCGACAAGTGCAGCGTTCAAATTGATCTGCTACCGGTGCTCGATCCTCAGGTGGCAACCCGGGCGAGGTGCCTCAAGGCTTCAACTCGTGTCGCTGTAATGCTCGTGGCAGGGAGGCCTTCAGGCGGCTCCACACATTCGGCATTCGCCGAGGAGCGAGCTACTGCTTGCCCAACTTCAGAACAGCTGATGTGTTCGGCGAAAGTTCGCCCCCTTTGATGTGTCCTAAAGGCGGCTCCACACATTCGGCATTCGCCGAGCAGCGAGCTACTGCTTGCCCAACTTCAGAACAGCTGATGTGTTCGGCGACTGTTCGCTTCCTTTGATATGCCCTAATTTTAAATGAAGAGGTCTTGTTACGTGATTATTTAGGGGGGGGGTGTTAAACGCACGTTATAGGTCCGTTACGGGCAGGAGAGGGGATATTTGAAATAATCTAAATGTTCGTTACATAAGAAATGGACGGCTTCTTATGTGGCTCAGAATTGATTGTCTAGGATATGTGTTTTACAATAGTGACGATAAGAAGTGAGGGATAAAATTGGTTAAAACCTAAGGATCCGGGCCCTACTTATTACAACATTTTCAGTGCATTCAGACGTTTTTTAGTTGATTTAAAAAGCGCAAGGGCACCATTTTAATTTTTATATCTTAAAAAATATTTAATCGAATTAAACTTTCGTATTTTTATATTGACGAATTGACAAATATTGACGAAAATATCTATTCCAATCTGCTACTGTCCGTTGAATTTAAATATCAGATTTTTCTTGGGCCTAGGAAATTTAATTAGCCTGCTGCTGAGCACGTTTGTACATTTTTGACTCAAGTATGTCGCTTTTGATACCATTTTTGTAAGGGGTTATAATGAACACCATTTAAGCAAAACAAATGGTTGAATACAACCAAAGAAACAATATTTACTCTTCAAGTTTTTAAAACGTAACCATCAATAAAAAAATAAAATCTATGAGGTTTGTGAAACTCCTAAACACATTTTAAATAGCATTTCTTCGGTGCAGATGTTTTTACAATGAAAGCTAAAATGATTTTCTAAGACAATAATTACTGGTTTTGTACGTTGCATAAACTAGTGGTGCAAAAAACGGCACGTACTTTCTCTAATGTATTTTCAAAGCAAAATTACGCGAAAAGAACTCAAAGTTCCAAGAAATTGTACATGACCTTACTTCATAATCTATCTTTAAAGGACAGATTTCATTAAGAAAAGATCTCTATATTTAATATTTTAGTAGTAGGAATACTCCGAAAAAATTTAGAACTTTCGCAATTTTCGAAAAATCAGGGATTTTGACGAACATGAGACTTAGACCATTCTTTTCAACGTCCTTCACACTATCCAACAACAATATTTAATAAAACACGAAGCCATTTAAAAAAATGGAAAATGTCATAGAGGCTTCATGTAACATACCCCCCAAAATTAAAATGTCAATTTCAAAATCAAGGGTCCGCGGCATCAGCCACATCGATTGTGAAATGTCAATTTTGGAGAAATTCGGCTAAACAGTTTATCCGCTAGCATTGTTCACAGACGGACAGACAGACATGTTTTCCAGTCATTCGAATTTTCGGTATCGAGGACCCACTAAACATGGATTCTTGCTACACCACGTGTTAGAAGATTGTTTTTTTATCTAAATTTAGCATCTGGATTTATCTCCTTTTCGGTTACAGTTCCCGGCAATAAGAGTTTCACTGCCGAAAATTCTCACTTTTTCGCGCAACAACACATATCTTTCTCACTACCCCGTAATGAGAGAGTAAAAAAAAAAAAACACACGACAAAAGACGATCGAAAGGCATTAAATCGATTGTGTGTCAGCTGACTCCTACAGTAATATGGATGGGAGGGGGAGGTGTTTTATTGTCCACGAGGAGCTGATGTTAGTCACCAATCCTGCGAGTCATGTCGCCCGTGCGCAGAGTTTGATTGGCTGTTGCAATGGAAACGCCCCTGCTGCCATTATGCAGCAAGGAAAATGGTAAATACCTGTGTCACCAAGCGATATGAATGCCGGTTTCCGTAACGAGGGGGAGGAGACAACGATGTCGCAACAGCTTAACGTGCTGGAACTCAACCTACGCATTGATAAAATCAGCGACACACGAAAAATAGTCAATAATAGAGGAATGGCAAAACCAATAGCTCTAATGTGTGAAGAATCAAAAGAAAAACTGAACACCATATGATTATATTTCGTCAAATTCGTGTTCAGCACTATTTAATGTGTAGAAATGTTTCTCGATATGGATACTGTGTACATTAAAATGTACTATGATTTAAAAGTTAATGGCGATTTTTTTTCCAATTCATAGGTCGAATCATTTTTTTATGTTAAAATATATCTTAAGTTCTGACCAACAATATCAGTATTTAAGTTGTTTTTAAAACAAGAGGTATGTTCACAGAAATTGGTTTCAAAACTCGGAAATCACTTCTTTGTTAAGTGTTTTTAATTAGAATAGTAAGAAATACAAAAATACGTAATGCGTATTTCAGAATGCAGTAGAACGGAACAAAAAATAAAACCTTACAAAAACTTGTATAAACAAACGTGAATAAAAACTTCAATTGCTAGGTACAGACTGTATCATGTTCCTTCTACTAAAACTGTAATAATGTTGATAGCAACCTTATACGAATCAAGGGAATGTAAAAATCTTTACTGCAGACTTCAGGCTTCGGAAGGAAGGGGACCGGTTGGAAAATATACTATAATTGGTAAAAGTTGGAAACAAATATGTAACAATTGTTCTGAAGTAATATTTTTCTGATATCCACGTAATCGAATTCGCCCTGAAGTCTAAGCTAGTCGTTCACACATGCGGTTGTGACCAATGGCATTTCAGTAGTATCTGTATTTTAAGCTCCAATCACACCTGTATTCCTTCTCGAAAATTACAGCCTTTGTTCAACAGGATTTACAATCTCGTTATATCACGCTCAGCGATCGAGTGTTGTTGATATAAGACACTATTTATTCAACCGTTGACGTACTGTATATTTTTACAGTACTCCAATAATCAAATAGGGCGCAAAAATCCTATTATGAGGTTGCAGTGACTATGACAAATATGGTAATACATTTCAAGAAATGAGCATAATAACCTTATTATTGCAACACCTTTTATTATTTGGTCCTCGATTTATTCGAGATATAGTCTTCATAAACACCAATCGAATTTCTGAATTTCCATCCTCTGCGCAGCTCGCGAGTATAGCGGGAACCTCAGAACGTCACGTGGCATTTCCTATGACAATGGGGGTCCATTACCTTACCCTAAGGTTGCGAATAGAAAAGGACGGGATGTCTGGACTACTAAGACAGCGTCGACAATCTGCCACAGCCGGGACTCAAACCCATAACCTGCCGCACGCAATACTACACACTGCATCTCGCGTCTACCCGTTCACACAACTACTTCGCGGAATGTTCGCCGCGTCTTTTGAAGAGCTCTGTAGTGGCTTCCATCGCCATAAAGACTTCTCGCAACTGGACGGACTACGTTTCCTGTCTTGCGACACACGATGTTGTAGAAAGACGGGAGGAGGGGGGGAGCGGAAACGTTGAAGCAATACTGACGGCCGCGTGATCTATAACTTTACGCGATTTAAAGATGATGTTTGCTTCGTGTTTACGATCGCTTTCAATTAAACAAGTCACGTCTCAGCACTAATATTGGTTATTCAAACGGATACGCCCCCACGTTGTTATTCGATATGGAAAGTGCGTATTTGTTTAGGAAATTGATGCAAATAACTTTCTTGAACTGCGATACGTGCAGCAGAGAGTCGAAAAGAGGAACACGCGGTGTATCGTAACGAGAAGTGAGCTCTGCAATTACTATTAACGTTCATTATATTTACAAAGGAAATGGAAAGTTAAAAATGTACTCTCAACAAAAAACGTACAAGAACAGTTATATTGAAAGTAAAGGTCAATGTAGTCAGGTTTCGTTATAATAATATATCAAAACATGAATTACTAATAAATTGATTGAAGTTTCCGGGCATTAACTACCACGGTTGTTGGTTGAGTTAAAACACAGAATGTTTCATAGTGGCAGATCCTCCCGAGCTGGTCGGTGGCTTGCTGGTGTTACCGTCGCCAAAGCCTGAGCTCTGGTGTCCCGACGTGTGGGGTAGCGTAGTGCACGTAAGTGAGTGTGTATAAAGGGAGGGAATACGACAAGGAAAAGGAAGAAAAGATCGCGAGCAGTTCTTGGTCCCATTTGTTTAGGGAACTGCTTCGGCATTCGCCGCCTAGAAGTGATCGAATAAACCACGGAAAACCGACCAGAGGAGCCGGCCGCTAGGATTCTCCTCCAGACAGTGACAGAGTCCGCGCTGGATAGCTAGTAGCGAAATTCCGCCATTGTCCGGACTCGAACCCTAGAACCTCTTGGTCAAAGTCGCTGCAGCTGACTCTGGACCAAACTCAGGTGGTTACATAATCGAACGGCAGTGCGTAAAATAGGCGCAAACATTGTGTAACGATCATAATTCCTAATACTATATTCGCGATGTGTGTGATATGCAATATATATATGATGCAATACATATGATATGCAATATATACGATGTGGATATGCAATATATGAATCGTTTATTTTAGAAAAAAAACTTCAAACCAAAATCTAAAACACGCATTAGTGGCGGATTATTGCTCCAAGAGAATAGACACACCGTTTAGTTCCTGCTCAAAAGAAAATATTCATTTATCAACTGTTTTAACAAATAAAAATATTTTGAATTCAGAAAAACTGGGAGACTTTTTCTCAGTTTTCTCAAAATGAGGAATTCGGCGTTTGACGGGTTTATGAAATAAATGATTCATGTTGGAAACTGAAAATTCAAACATGACTTCCGTTGCATCTGTCTTAGCTACACGATTCCGTGTTACTTTCGAATTTTGTTACCTTCATCGAGAAATATTGGGGATTGTGAACTTTCAGGGTTATGTCTTATGTTGACATTGATGTTTACGCCCGCTGTTCTGAAGGGTTCCGTCGAGAAACATGGCATCACATTTCAATCACATTACGCTTCATGATGAATGAGCCTTGATATTCCCAAAGGCCTCTGAAGCCATGGAAGCTTCAACAAAGTTCTCCCTTCTCTCACTATAAGTAGACCGTTGTTTAATGCCAGCAAATGCGGCCACCCGACGAACAAACTTCAATGTAATATTCTCGAAAAGTTTCATATTATTGGAAAACAGTTCACAATGTTAGACCTTTGAAGTGCAATTCTCGAAACATGGAAATAAGCCTTCAGGTACGAAAAGTTCCATTTTTGTTTGTTTTTTTCATTATTCGAATACTTATTTAACATTTGTGTATTTATATCCTCTACCATCTCAGCTCAGCCATCAATAATATTTGGACTTTCACGACTTTTGTAATCGTAACCTAACGTAGAGGAAAACCAATTTTCTTATTACTTTTTTACAATACATGCCATACGTGTAAGATACACATGCCATAAGTTTAATTTTAAAATTAAACTTTAGTAACCTAACAGCAAACAGGACTCGATCGTTCTTTAAAACTGTTTCAGAGGTATGTTAATATTACGATCTTCAGAAGAATTCAGTATTCTTCAAAAAACGAATTAAATATCTTCTGTTAGAAAACAGTTTTTAAACCGACAGAGAATGTACTCTCTTAGAAAACCGAAAATCGTATATTTTGTTTTATTATGAAATATTTGTACAAATCGTCACGAAATGGGTACCTAGGACTTCCCAGTCAAGAGGCACTGCAGTGACATCAGTTGACCTGAACCATCTCTCCCCGTAGGAAAATAGAATATCACTAGAATAGTACGAATTATTATGATGAAACTACACCAGAGTTTTCCATTTCTGATATCATGAGGAATATAATAGTACAATATTAAAATAAAACGGATTCTCATATGGCATTACAGAACGCTTGCAAGCTATTTCCATAAAACCGCACTTGTTAGTGCACTTTGCGGAACAAATGATACGATTTGCGTCATTAGTGATATAAAAAACTCAGCGTTTATGATAAAAGAGAAGGGTTACGGCCAAAGGAAGGGAGGTGTGCTTCAGAATGAGGCCTATAACACAATTACAGTCGCTTTACACACCATCTACATTTTCGAAGGTTGGATAAAAGGCTCTATAATATATTTCAAAATACGACTTTACAGATTAATGTAGTGTGTCATATGCCCTTTCAACTATTTTCGTTTTTGGTAAGCTCCAACAACACGGCCGCTAGAGATGCTAAAAGAGTACTACTTTCTCTACTAAGGGACTACTTTTCTATTAAGGGAAAATTATTTATCTTTAATATTTTAGTTATAGGAAGACGCCGAAAAAAGCGATGAATTTTTGCAATTTTCGAAAAATTAGGGTTTTTAACGAACATGAGACCATTCTCTTAAACGTCCTTCCCTCTATCAAAATAATAATAATAATAATAATAATAATAATAATAACAATTTTAAAAAACGATGGAGCCTTCTTTTTAATTTGGAAAATGTTCCAGAAGCTTTGTGTAAACTACCCACCAAAATTCGGTTTCTAATTCAAGGTGCTGCGGCATCAGCCAGATCGATTGGGAAATATTAATTTCAGAGAAAATCGGCTGAACTAGCTTTGTTCACAGACGGACGAACACACAGACGTTCGATTTTTCGGTTTGGAGGATCCACAAAACGTGGATTCCGGCTACACCTCGTGTTAGAGGATTTTTCTTAATTTAGCAACTGAATTTATCTAAATTCCGTGGTGGTAGCCGATAACTTGTGGTAATCCATGGTATTGTACAGGAAATAATCTCCACAAAGTTTAAATATTTTTATTAACAATTATCCAGAGTCAACTTTCGGGAAACACTTTTCCCATCCTCAGTGGATCTTGCTCAAGCACTTTCCCTTTCATTATTAAGCTTGCTCTTCTACCATTCAAAGAGATGGCTGCCATCTAGTTGGTACCACCATGTTTGATAATTTTGACCATTTGTAACATTCATGGGAGATCCACGTTGCTTGAGCAAGATCCACTGAGGATGGGAAAAGTGTTTCCCGAAAGTTGACTCTGGATAATTGTTAATAAAAATATTTAAACTTTGTGGAGATTATTTCCTGTACAATACCATGAATTTATCTACTTTTTCCTTATCAGGTCTCGGCAATTAGTTTTTCTGCCGAAAATTCGCCGACTTTTCGCGCAGCATTACATAACCTCTCTACTCAACAGCGAGAAAGAAAAAAGAAAACACGAAAGCACTTGACGTAATGCCTGACTGTCAATTTGCCAAAAGCTCGATAATTTATCATACGCAATAAAACACGTGCACTGGAAATTTCCGTTAAAATTTCGTGTAGTGATCGCTAAGCTTTGTATGCCCCTGGCGAGTGTACATTCATGACTGCGTGACGCCGGTTCGAATCGTTAGCTATCAGTTAAGCACGGTGTTAAAAGATTCGAAACGAAGTAAGTCATGAATACACCCGGACAGAAACGGACAATGCATTACGATCTCCGTTACATCGTTCATTCCAAACGTTACTTCACTCTATTCCAATGTTTATTCACCATATTCCTCTATCGATCATTCCAAACGTTACTTCACTCTTTTCCTATGTTTATTCACCTATTACTCTATTTTTTCAATGTTACTCAGTCAAATGGTAACGTTAATGCAATACTGATATTTATAATTACAACACACGTCGTAGAAATCACGTTTATCTAGTGTCAGTATGAACAGCTCACTACCAGAAATCGACATACCATACATGTACGTTACTTCACAACGCACTGCCAGATGACATTAAACAATTGAAGTCAGTTCACAAATTTAAGTTAAAAGTAAAATCTTTTCTGCTGCATAACTGTTTCTATACAATTAGAGACTATACTGATCATCAAAAAGAAAAATAATGATTATTTTAGCAAAACAGTGATATATAATAAATTAGTTTACATTTTTTGTAATTTTTTTTAAAAGAAGACTTAATATGCTTGAAACAAATGCGTACTTCAGCTTGCGGGTCAATGACACCCATGTCGATCAGGTTTTTGTCCAGTTTCCCTAATCCATTGAGCAAATGGCCGCCTTTTTTTCTAGACATAGTGTAGCATCACTATGCGCACGTTTTGATGAACTTTCCTTTTGCTTGTAATGGTAGGAGTAGAGGTAAGGGCGAGTTACTACTTTGTTAGCAATGCAGGAAAATAAAATCTGCAGTTCGTTGACCGCTGCAAATAACTTTTCTAAAACTCGGGAACGAAAATGTCTACTTTTTCAAATGTTGTTAATCTCGCACTATTTTAAAATTTATTTTTATTTATTTATCTTTAACTTTTACTCTTCTTTCAGTAATTTATAGTTAAAAATGACGGGAAGGGATTCTGGAACTCAAGAAAACGTGCAGCAGATGATCTTCTCCCCCATACGTCACATACAGTTTTTACTGTTATTGACTAAATACATTTAAAGGAATAAGTAAATTGGTTAAGTGGTAATTGAACAGTTGAATGCTACCTTCTTCTTTAGCCATACATTTTGGGGACTAACGTCAGAGCCCTTGCCACACTATCTCTATCTACTTGGAAAGGCAGCGGCGGTGTGTGTATGCATGCGCAACATTTTCTAAACGAACTACGTACACATTGATTGCTAATCACTTTATTCTAGAACCGTATAATTACTTCGTTGAACGTTGTCGATGAGAACTGTGGATACGCTAGAGGTTAACTTCCCGATGAGGCAGGTAATTAACTGGAGAGACAATGTCCGTAACTTGGTCAATTTACGTTTTCTAAAAGTCATCAAATGACCGGTTTATTTTCCGATCTACAAATGCCTAATTACAATAAGACGAGCCTATCTTTGGTTATAGAGCGATGAATCATCCATTCGACCAGACTGTGCCTTACATCAGTTGATGATTAGGAATGGTTATTTATGAAATAGCTTTCAATAGAATAGTAAATGATTTGCATTCGCGTTGCCATGTCATTACCGTTTCAATACATTTATGACATTCAAGATGAACGGAAAAAGCCAAAGTCGTTTCGTCAGATTGTGAAGTATATTAAGTTTAAAATTAGGTAACCATGTAAAATATAAATGTGGGGACTACAAGGGAGCTCTGGAGATTTACTAGTCGTTATTGACTCAAGAACGTAATGGCATATTCCATCAAAAAATCAAAAAGTGATTTCTAAATGTTTATTATTTTAAAAACAATCAATGCAAATACATGTGTGGAACATCAGTCGTATTAAATATTTCAATTGTTTTTATAATTTATACTAAGAAGACAACTTTTATGGAGCAGATTTTTATCTGAGCCAATATAGTTAACGCCGTTAGGAATTTCGAAGACCAATTCACATTTCTTTATCTTCCAAATTACTTTCGACACTGTACTTTTTCAGCAGAAAGAGAAATCTCTACGCATGCGAATATGTGTAACTGCAGTACGCTTTACTCACCGTGTTGTCGAACAGAACCGACGTTCCTCTCTGAAACACAAACATTAAATCATTTAGTGATCGCAACATTATGATCTATGTTTATGCGAAAGTGATTTTAAGACGCAAGTCACTTCAAATCGACAATTAACCTATTAGCTTTCGAAAAAGAAAGGTGTTTAATTGGGAACACCAAGTTTAATTTTGAGAAAAAGCCTGGAAACATTAATAAGACAAACGTTATTTTACCAAAGACCAAGAGTATTTTCCGCGTAATTTTAGGTGAAATATAGGCAATTATAAAACTTTTTTAGTTCAAAAAGGATTTTCAAAAATTCTTTAAGTTTTCTCCTGGTATGTATCAATAGGTGGTAAGAAAGTTGCAAAAGGGGTACAAAAGTACTATGTTGCAGATATAGACTATATTTTTAACTGAAATCTGTTCTAAAAAATATATCTTTCAACGCAGCCGAATATATTTCTTTGAACACAATAGAAGCAATTTCGCGTAACACCTGCTGGAAAGTTTCTAAAAAAAACGCTCAAAGTGTAAACTTAAAGGAAATGTGCGCAAATGTAACTTCTAATTTCTTCGACGGAAAGCGCAAAGGTCACTTAGATAATAGCGCAGGTGTACTTTTCGCTACACTCCGAATTTTCGAAAATTGCAAAAGTTAGAAATAATGCGAAAAAGTCTGCGCTGTTGTATCACCACTATTTTTTAAACTATGTTTATTCTTTTCCTGTAAAAAATATTGTACGCATGTATTCCTAGAACTAAAATAACAGGGCACTTTTTCATTATAGCCAAAACTATATCAAATTATCATTAGTTTCAGTACCCGAAACCAAATCGAAATTATGAATACATGACAAAATTACATGCTGAAACGAGAAACGAATATGAGATGATGTGATAAATCGATAGAAGTAGCATTCCAGAAGGCAAGGTGTTGGATAGGGTTTGGAGCGTAGGAGGCTGAGAGGGCGGAGCGCAGGCGAGGCGTAGGCCACAAGAGCAGAAGAGGTGGAACGGAGATGATAATAAATGTTTATTATTTAAGAAACATCTACGATGGCCCCTCCCAACACGACCCACCCCTGGAGAAGGCGGCGTCGGCCAGAGCGGAGACGCGATGACGACAGCCTCGCGGAGGGGGCGGGGCGGGTGGCGTGGGCGGAGGGGGCGGGGACGCGTGGCGGGGCGGGTGCTACCAGAGCGCGACCGCGAAAGCGAATCTCCCGCCCGCGGCGGCAGTGAGTCAGCGCGGAGAAACTCTTCCTCCGGGGTTCGCTTCCCGGCGCCACGAGGCCTCCCCCTCCCCTCCCCCCCCACACCGCCACGTGCGCACCGGCTCAGGGCGACAGTTCATACAGTTCACCAGCTCAGGGCCGCGGCGATGGTGTAACAGCGTACCGGACTGTTGTACCCAAGTTTGCGGGTTCAAACCCGATCGAAGCCGTGGATTTTTCAGGGCGAAAAAATCCTTCGTACGCCTTCCTTCGGAGGGGAAGTAAAGCCGGCTGTCCCATGTTCGTAGATTGACTTACATGTAAAAGATCCTCAAGCCTAAATGACGCCTCTGAGCTAAATTCAAATCGCCTGTTTCTCGCCCAAGAAATACCTCCTTTCTCTGCTAGTTGATGAAAGGAGCGTAGCGAAATTTGCGTGGTAAGACGGAAGAGCGGGCCTGATGGCCTGAGTCTCGCCACGTAAAATAAGGCATTAATTCAATTCAATTCATGTCTCTGCCGTGCGGGAGGTCCCAGGGTTGCACTCCCGACGGTGGCAGGTTGTTAGACACTAGCTAGAGAGCCAGGACGAATTCAGCCGCTGTCTGGAGGAGAATGCTACCGGGCGGCTGCTCTGATCGATAGTTTTCCGTGGTTTCTCCGATCAACACCGGGCGAATGCCGGAGCAGTACCGCAACAAACGGGCCACGGACCGCGCGTGATCTTTCCTTCCTCTTCCTTCTTATAACCTCATCCCTTACTTACACACGCTTACACTTACATGCACCACACTACCACACATGTCAAGGGGCACCAAATAGGAGCAGCTCAGAGCTTGTCGCGGCTGGGGCGGTGCCACAGCGGTGTGACATACCCGGATGGGAAAAATCCCGCTAGCTGACGACTAGGTCGGCGTCGGATCTCGCCATCCTGGAGGAGATCACCGCCACTTTCCACGATAGAAAGATGCACTACTTATGCGAGACTAATCACGTTGTCCCGACAACACTCACCAATTAACCGCCACTGTCCGCGATGAAAATATTCATTACACTTACGGGACTGATGACGTTAGCAGCTGACGCGCCCGGAAACACTAATCAATCAATAGAATCGCCTACTTCTAGTCTGTGAACTCAGCCTCATCGGATCTTTCCGTATTTACAGCAAGGCATTTCCCGGTGTCGTCTGTTGTCGGCCTTACGTCATTGGGCGAATTCGAGGCTATGGGGCTATGACGCACTGCGCGCCTTGGGACCCGTTCCTCGAAACGGGTCCAAGAGGTCCTTTCAATCTGTCTTCTTAATGCACGACACTGCCTCCCCAAGTGGACGCCGCGGAAACGAAACGATACTTTCCACGAAATTCATTTTACGTCCTAAGAAGCAGTTTGGCATAATGACGGCAAGCAAAAACTGTATATCACAATACTGTTTTCTATTAAAAACTTGAGAAACGTTCGCCTTCTTTCTTTATCAAGAGACATTTCTTGTTCTTAATTTCAGCTTGCCCGGGAAAGGAGAAGAGTAATTCCTCCAGTAGCACTTTAACTGTGTTTTGTACGTAAGGCTCAGGCGTGCGCATAGGGGAAGAGGGCAAGGACGGGGGAGGGCATGCCCCCCATCCTGCAAAATTTTGAAAGGCCTTGTTAGTCTCATAGTTATACATTTTTCTTCCGTTTATACGACCTGGCGATTTACCTCATTGGTCAGCACGCTTTCTATGACCCGACCGCGGGTTCGATTCACGGTCAGGCAAGATTACAGATTTTCCTTGCAACGTCCCAGTATATGTTGCTGTTTGATGATGAGAAAACTCACTTCTCGGGTTGAGAAGACGAGAGTACAACGTAGGGATAGCTAGCTGCTAACCACACGTTAAAACCCATGGCCGGGAGGCCGGGACGCTGCTGGCAGACCATAGCCCGTACACGGGCCAACGGGCCAAGTACAGACAAACATATATATATATATATATATATATATATATATATATATATATATATATATATATATATATATATATGGGCCGGGTCATCCTGACCGGGGTTTTCGTGGTTTCCCTCGGTCATAAAGGCGAATGCGGATGGTTCCAAAAGTCCACGATCACCTATCGCCTCCTAATCCATTCCTATCATCTTTCATCTTCCATACCCCCGGGCTAACAACCATGGGGGATAAAAATCGGATCCAGCTAAATGCTGGTCCCCCCTAAGAATTGTTGCAAGCACCTGCCACCGTGATAATAAATAAAAACTGAGCCACGGTAAATGCAGGATGCTTGCTTGCGTGGTCCTAGTCGGCCGATTAACGAATATATATATATATATATATATATATATATATATATATATATATATATATATATATATATATATGATCAATTCACGATTTCCCCCTAACAAAGGGTTAATATGACGATTTGGGGCAGAGGCTCTCCAATCATCTGACAACCCTGCAAATGGTTTAATATCAATTATATTGATTAATTGTAACATTAAAGTCATTTCATTCTCCTTATATTGTCTTTTATTAATTTACTAGTAAAATAAGACAGCCAAGCAAAGTTGCTTCGGTCATAGCGCACCGACTTCGCATTCGGTAGTCACGGGTTCAATCCCCTTACCGGATATCCTGACAGGGGTTTTACCTTAGTCGTCCAGATGAACGCTGAGATGGTTCTAATGAAAGGCCACAACCGCGAAACCGGCGTCTTTAGCTGAATTGGGTAACTTCTTGAAGTCACGACGTTTAAGCGGATTCGAGACATGGCGGGTTCCTGGTTGGGTGACCGACTGGGAACCCCGGGATCTAACGGCACTGAGACCAATTGCCCCTCATGGAATATATAATGGATAAAAACCAAATACAAAATAAGACAGTTGAAAAAAAGGAAAAAAAAAGTTTAATGGAAAAGGGGGCACGGTGACGGCCGACGGGGATCAGAAATGTAATTACCCCCTCTCTAGTTTGAAGTTGCAAACGCATGTGGCGGATGGCATCTACTAATTCGTACGAAACCGTCGACTTTTCTCGGTATATTCGAGGTAGAGGAGAATGGGACTTTTTGAATTAGCTCAGTTCTTATAAATGCACTTCAATAAAATTCTCGTTAAAAAAAATTATCTCGCAAACTCTTGTTTTGCAAGCCGCAACATTAAAAGAAATAGTTCTTCCCACTATTGAATCTTCGCCACAAATCCGTGACAAGACTTGGAACACAAACAAGGAAATATATACAATGTTCAGAGAAAAAATGAAATGGAAACAATTCCGAACGCTCTATCCCCCTAAGAAACTCTTTATCCGAGAATAATAATCAATTATTCTTATTCTTATTATTGATGATTATTCCCCAAAACATTACTTTTACGCAAATGTTTCATACATAATTAATTTTAAAATTCGTCTTCCAAAAATATGAGCTCTAGTCACCCAAACGTTTTCAAATTGTACAAGTGTTTTCTGCAATGTGCATCTGGCAGGATCTAATAAAACATAAAATGAGAAATTACTTTTTTAAAGTACTTTCTTAGGTAGAGATGAAGCTTAATCAATGGAAGGTATTTGTTATGGATCCTTGCTCAACATAACTTCAATCACAGGTAACCAGAACCCGGAATTTTGTAAAGTTCCTTTAATAGAAGAATCAAATAATCGTTTATTTGCACATAAGGCCATTCATTCCCAGAAATATTATCCAGTTAATTTACCCTCTAACTGTTAAGTATTTTACATTCTTTTGTAAAAACATCTTTCTATTTTTTACTTTATCAATTGCATTGTACTTCAAGGCTTAAAACAATAAACGGCATGTATTCCCATATGGATACTATACCCATATGATACTGTAATAATAACCTTATTGTTTTGTTTTAGTTCATATAATTCTCACGAGCAATTATACAGAGTGCGGTCAGTTTTTTCGTTCTGAAATTGAATAATAGTTCAAAACATATTTTCTCGATATTTTGGTACGGTTGTAGTGACATTTTATAAGACATTGTTAGTACACCACTGTCATCAAAATGCCGGTCTAGCAGACACCCATAGGGTGGCCAGGTGACACCTATATGAGCGAACAGTCCGCTTTTTCCACATTATGTTCACTATTTTTTTCTTCATAAAATAGTGTACATTTATTTAATTCAAAAGTTTTATTATAAAATGGTAAGTAACGTAAAGCTGTAAAGTCTATGAGAATAAGGATAAGTGAATCGCGTTTTATCTTTTTTTTTTCATAAGTTAGAATGAGACAAATATCGATCGTCATTAAACTCGATTCTCCGAAAAAAATTATTAATTATACTGAATTGTTTCACAAGACATTCAATAAAAGTATTCAAAATTAGTAACATAGTATTTTTCTTAACTCGCATTTACACATTATTTTTATATTTCGCAACGATGTCCTCAAATTTAAAAAAAATAAATCTTTATACATGAAGAACTGATCAAAGCTGGGCAGTCAAATAAGAAAACACATGACAGCAATGTAAAATGTAATTTAATATTTTACACATTAATGTAAAATATTTGATGTTTTGAATGTTAAGTAGGTTTGAAGTAATTATTTTAAAGTGTTAAAATGTTTGTCATTTTTTTAAATTACTACTTAACCCAACTTTTGTCCGTTATTTTTTGGAATCAGACCTCACAACCTTAGATACCCATCACGTTCCATTGAATATCATCTAGAAGTTGGCTGCCTATCAGCTCATGAGCGACGCAGTCAAGGTCCTTGGGTGGCATCTTGCAGTCCACGCACTTCCCATTCAACCACAGGCTGACGTCACGTCGTGTCGCATTAGCAAATACCTCTTTGGAATCAACGCCTCCTTTTAATGTTGCACCATTCAGAACTACAGTACAAAGGGGGCGTTGGCAAGGAACAATAGGAAGCTAGTAAAGGGCAAAATAGGCGATTAGCGGGCAGAAAAGTAAGTCCGCGTGAAACACATTAAGATACTTTTTTATTTTTTATTTGTTTATTTATTTGCCCCTTCGACTGCTGTTGTCTGTGATGCTCATCGGTGATGATTAGGAAGCAGATTTTAATGAAATGTAATTTTTTCTTCTTTTCATTTATGAACAACGTCTTTTAAAACAGGCATAAATATTATACCATGACAAAAGCAAATGACCCATTTGTATTTGGTATTTTTTTGTTTGCATTTCTCGTCGATTTCGACTAATAAGTTATTTTTTACTTCTTCCGTCACTTTTAAAGCTGATTTCGCGATTTTATTATCCTTTCAATGGTATTTGCTAAAAATATTATTACGAGATCCAACAAATCTTTTCCAAAGAATTCCTCAGTAGCCTATTCGATTTCTGCGCTCAGTAATTGTATTGTCAACCGTTCTCTCTCGCCAATTGGGTAGTTACGAGGACGGCCTGGATCAGTGTCCTCTACTGTCCTGTGTTGTTTTGGTCTTCCAAATTTTCTTCTTGGCGAGCTGCCTCCCGTTCCCCAGATGGCTGGGGGTGGGTAGGACTAGGGTAGTTTAGGTTGGTCACGGGTTATTTCGTTAAGGGTTTCGCATTTGGGGGTGTTTGAGGGATGTTGGAGTTTTTGGGAGGGGGGTTAGAGGGGTTATTTTGTTGAGGGGGGGGTGTTGTTTGTGGGTTTCTTGGGTCTTGGTTTGTTGGGTGTTTTTAGGTCGGAGGAGGGGGGAGTTGGAGAATATCTAGGGGGTGCTTTTTTCGGGAATGTCGCGGGGGGGAGTTGAGAATGTGTTGGTGAGGTTGAATGAGGTGATTGAAGATTGGATTGCTTACGAATTGCTGTACCGTGTCACGGGATGTATTGAAAATGTATTGTGGGAGGGGAGGGATGTTGTGCTGGGTTCGGAAGGTGTTGTAGTTTTGCCCGGGAAGAGGGTGGAAGATAAGACGGATGATGCGGTTTTCGAAGATTTTTAGTTTTGTATATGAGGAGTGGGGGATAGTTGACCAGGTGGAAGAGGCGTATGTAATAATGGATCTGATATGGGTGTAATATAAGAGGAGTTTTTTGTTGACAGAGAGGGATGGATGGCGAAGGATGGGTTGGATGAAGTTGATTTTTTGGTTTGATTTGGAAATGATATTGTTGAGATGGGGAGTCCAGGTTAATTTGGAGTTGAAGGTGATGCCGAGGTATTTTATTTGTGAGGACCATTGGATAGGAATGTTATTGATTGTGATGGGCGGGAAGGGATGTGGGATATTTCGCCAAGTGAAGATGATAGCCTGGCATTTAGAAGGATTAATTTGGATTGAATTTTCCTGGAACCATTGCGAGATAGTGTGAGCGGCGGTTTGAAGGTTGTTGATAGAGTGTTGAGAAGTACGGTGGGGGGAGAGAAGAGCTAGGTCGTCTGCGTAGAGGAATTGTTGAGTGCCATGGCAAGAGGGAAGGTCATTTAGGTATATTGAAAAGAGGGTGGGGGAAAGAACAGCACCTTGTGGTCATTTAGGTATATTGAAAAGAGGGTGTGGGAAAGAACAGCACCGTTCTGAGTATGTAATCAAAGGTGTCAGTGACGCCTATTGAAGCCATTGTCAGTTCAGCCGATTTCGCGATAAATAAAGACCGATATTTTCTGGTAAAGAACAGTCTAAACCAAAAGTTTGCAAGCTAAGTTCACTTGAACGAAAGGAAGAAGCCTCGACTACATCAGTAATTTATCCAGCAACTTGAGTTGTTCATTTGAACTGGTTTTGATAAGATTTTTACGTCATTTTTCTTTGATTTTAGGGCATTTTAAAACATTTTATCTTCTTTTATTGATAATTTTTGGCAATGTTTAGGCCATCAACCCCCTAGAGGTGATCTACTGATAGGGATTACGATGAGGTGAATGGTGAAGGATGAAGATGTGTGACAATGCAGTGACATACAAGTGTGGGTGGGTGTATGTAAGATGTGAGGAGAGGACAAGAAAGAGGAAGGAAAGATCGCGCCCGGTCCGTGGCCCGTTTGTTAGGGTTCTGCTCCGGCATTCGCCTGGTGCTGGCAATAGGAGGAACCACGGAAAATAGCCAGCAGATCAGAGCCGCGGGGCGCTAGAATTCTTCGAGACAGAGGCAGAACTCGACCTATCTATCCAGCAAGTATCGAAAATTTTGTTTCCGTCGGGTCTCGAATCCTAGGACCTACCACAGAGACGCGTGCGGACATGAAGTGACATCAGTTGATCGTAATAACGGAAAATAAGAGTTAAATGGGTTAAATGGGGTAGACGTACAAATACGCATGCTTACTGACGAAGTGGGAGGAATTATAAGAAACAAATGATTGAAATTTGATTTTAATTCAATGAACAATTTATAAGTATGTTGTGTAACTCGAAGTATGTATAGGGCATGTTTGTTTTTCTGTTATTGTTAGTACACGTGTATTATCTAGAGCATACACAAATAATAATTCAATGCATTTAAATTCCCATACACTTACATAAAACTGTGTCAACGAGAGAGGCATGGAAAAGGTTCCAATATTATTCCGAATATAAATAGAGTTACAAAAATAGAAACCCGCCACACAGATGTCTCAGCAGGTACTACTGAGGAAATGAGAAACATGTGATCATTCACGTTAGAAGAAGTTTGATTTCTAACAAAGAGCAAGATAACAAACACAAAAGTGTTTGGAAATGAGTATTTAGAAAGGTAGATAAGAGGATTAAGGTTTCAGTTGAACTAAGGAAGATAGTGAAATCTACGCGTGGAGTTATACTATTTGGGTCAAAAACGTGGATTATCAAATAAACAATACTCTTTGAACAATAGAACTTAGGGGATAGATAGACGGGATTAAAGTTCCAAAAATACAAAACTTCAGATTTAATGAAAGAAGGTCATGAAAAAGAAATGTCCAATGTATCAGAACGTAGATATCACGTAGACACGCAAAAATTACACACAAAGAAAAGTTCCTATTTTCTTCCAACATATTAAAATATAGAAGGGCATTTCTACCTTGACAACACTCAATTCAAATTACAATAATTTATTTTATTCATTTCAATTAAAATCTATAAATCAACCACAACTACAACTAAAACTACAACTATCAAATCAGTAGAATTAAGAAAGAAATTTCGAGTGATATGACATCAAGAACAAAACACGGATGTTACCATCATTTCGGGTGAGAGGTAGTCTGCTCCACTAAGGCAGTACAAACAGCGTTCATAAGGTCCGAACACATAAACGTCACCACATATTTAGATATTATTTATTATTTTAACTTCTACAAAATTGTAATTACGGGAGTTTTTCGTCCAGGAATAAAACATCGAAAACGTAAAAGCGTCGAGCACAATATATCAATCTTCAAAAATCATCGGCTTCAATATACCGATGTTTAAAATACCGATATTTTTATAGAATCATCGATGATTTGAAAACATCGACGTCAATATAGCATATCTAAAAATTTCTGACCTTTAACTCAGAAACATAGAATACTGGGTGTTTATTAAAAAGAAAAAAAACATCTTTGTAGATGTACTCGTAATGAATTCTGAATCGGCCTCCTCCATCGAAACGATTTATATTTAAGCACCCTATCACTGTGCCCAAAATATCTATTAAAACATGTACTCATACTTAATTTTATTCATTCACCGACTGTTTCATTACAGTACTTCACTTCGCGATAACACAAAAAGCACCCAGCTGCAGGAAAGGCCAGGAGCCCCCTTCCCCCCCCCCCGGAGGGAGATTGGCACAGCGCTTACAGAAACGGCGAAGGAAAACGGAGAAGAAGAAAGACACACACACACACACACACACACACAATGGCCCCTCCGTCGGACCACAGACGGCGGACGTTGCGTGGGCGACGCGATATCGCTTCGGCGGCGGGCGGGTGGAGGCGGAAGGGCTGTGGGCGATGTCCTGCGGCGGCGGCGAAGGAAGCACAGGAGGAGAAGGACGAGAAAAAAAAGAGTAGGACGAGCGAGAAGCGAGACTTGGTAACGACGAATACTCTGTGTAAACATTTTGGTTACTTTGGGGGAAAATATAATTTATAACCTAATTTGAGAGGCGTATGGTCAGCAATGTATGTTTTGAGACTCGAGAAGGAGGGGGAATAGAAGGAAGAGAAGGAGAATGAAAATGACGAGATGGCAAAGGAGAGGAGAAAAAATACGAAGAACGAGAAGCAAGACTCGTTAACAACGAATACTCTGTGTATACATTTTGGCTTCCTTCGGGAAAAATGGAATTTATAACCTAATTTGAGATAAGTATATTATGCTAAGCAATGTTCTTGAAGCCTAAGGAGGAAGAAAGTGTTGGAAGAAGAGAAGGACGAAATGGCAAAAAAAAAAGTGAGAGAGAGCCGGAAGATCAGAAAGCGATACTTGGTAACAACAAATCATCTCTTGTAAACTTCTTGGCTTTCTGCAGGAAAAATTGAATTTATGACAAAATTTGAGAGAAGAGAATAATGCTCAACAATGTAACTTTTTGAAGCATATTTTATTCTGTTTTGTTTTTATAATTTGCTGACCACTTTCAACATTATATATATATATATATATATATATATATATATATATATATATATATATATATATATATATATATATCTGAAAATAATTTGACTCAGGCGCCAAAGATCTTTGACGTGGACGTGCCCTTAAAACTGGTTAATCATCTTGTGTATCACAGTCAGAAGGAGGTGGAAAGACGAGGACCAGAATGAGGTAGGAAAAGGGAGAGAGAACAGGAGGAGGACGAAAGAACGAAAGGGCCAGGAGATGAAAGATGAACAAAAAGGAGGAACAGATGCTGGAAGAAGAGGCAAGAAACGGAAAGGTACAGGATCAGGAAAAATAGTGAACAAACGGAGCAACAGGTGAAGGATGTCAAAGAAAAAGCAGAGAAGACGCGAGGTAAAGAATGATACGAACAAGAAGGACATTAGAGGAGAGATAATGGGAGCAAAAGTAGTACGTGTAAAGGAACAGCAAGAGCTAAAGGATAATAGAGCCAGAAAATATGAAAAGGAGCAGGAGGTGAAGGATAAAGCGCAAACAGGACAGGATGTGAAGAAAGATACATCAAAAAGAAGAAGATGAAGAAGAAGGATGAGGAAAAGAGGAACAAGAGTTGCGAGGAAAAAATGATTAATAGGAGAAGGAATGGAAGGGAGGGCTATTAGGTAATAGTGAAGAGGAAGAGAAATGGAGAGAGAGAGAGAGAGAGAGAGAGAGAGAGAGTAGCACGAGGAGGCCAGCAATTAATGAAGGCAAAAAGAGTCGGAGGTGGCGGCGGCGGCGGGAGCGATAGCGGCGGCGGAAGCGGCGAGGGCGGCGGCGCAGCTCCCGTCGGAGAAACTCCCGGGTTCGCTTCCCAGCAGCGCCACCGCAACGCTGTGCCCGCAGCTCCCACCCCTCTGCCCCCTTCCCAGAGCACAACGGTACACCACGGGTTCCCAACCTTTGTCTTGGTTCGCACCCTTTTAAAACAATGGTTTGCTTCATCAACCACCTTCAATTTCCCCCCCCCCCATAATATACAACATACAAAATTATGGAAATACAAATAACTGACTTAACGATACAATTAGACTAACTTGAACAAGGTTTGGGAAAATGGTTAGATTTATTTTTTTGTAATTACTTTTTTGTTCTATTACTATTTTTAAATTTACAAAAATAAACAAGTTTCCAAAAACACTCACAAATTATAACTGCGCTAACGTTTTATTTTATTGTGAGTTATGAGAAATTCCAAGAAATGGGCAAATTTGTGATTTTGAAATTACGTGACTTGTAGATTTATATAAATAAAACTAATAATAAAATTCATAAAAATGTTTGAAATACATCATGATCTTTATTAAACTAATCAGACGTCGGCGCATATTTGGATATGGCCCCCCACACGCCCCCTTTGAAATGTCATCGACCCCCGCGGGATGGCTGCCGACACCGATGGGAACCCCTGGGCTACACTGTCAAACAACAAGTACAAATCGAAGGATATCGTACCTATTGGGAAATCATGTCTTCTTTCCACCAAATGTATGATATAATAAAATCTACTTTAAGTGCGTGACAATCAATGGTATTAAGTTTCATGGTGGGAGTTTTCATGAATACATATTTCCTCCCTTTGCCCTTCTCGATAATTAATACGCCCTCTTTATCTCTATTTCTCACACAAATACAATTAAATATTTCTTACTCTTGAGTTCAAAACTTCCGACAGAGGAGCAAACTGCCTCGTCATCTGCATCAATCTTAAGCGACTTTGGAACGGCTGTGATGTTACAGGGCATCAATTGATGTCACTGCAGTTTCTCTGACGAGGAGACCCATGTGTTAGAGTCCGTCGGTGGCAGGAATTTCGACACTAGCAACAGAGCTCAGTTGAATTCAGATGCTGTCTAGAGGAGAATTCTAGCGGCCACCTGTTCTGATCGCAGTTTTGCATGATTTCTACGATGAATATGAAGGAAATGCCGGAGTAGAACCCTAGCAAACGGGCCACAAACCGCGTACGATCTTCCCTTCTTTATCCTATTGTCTCCCCATACACGCACATACACACCTACTCTACCACACATACCGAGAGCAGTCCGGAGCTCAGAGCTTGTCCCCGCTGGAGGAGATATCTGGTTGAGGAGAACCCGCAACCGGACGATTAGCTCGGGGCCGGACGTCGCAGCGGAGGAATCCACACGCAATGGAAAAACACGCACCACACTTATGGGACTATCGCCATCACCACACGCAATGGAAAAACACGCATCACACTTATGAAACTAAGGACAGTATCACTTGACCTACCCGAAATCATCAATGCTAGTGACGTCGTTGGAAAGACACTAAATTTTCTTAATCATGATGTGTGTGCGAAGTTACAGGCTAAAATAACATTAAAGACAAATTTTACGGTCTAATATTCAAGATCGTATTGTTGAGGTGATTAAAATACTTCTCCTCCCCACACTATAGCGCAGGAAAAAAAAAAAAAAAGAGAGAGAGAGAGAGAGAGAGAGAGAGAGAGAGAGAGAGAGAAAGGAAATAAAAAATAAAAAAATAAAATAAAAGAACCCCCGGGCTAACAACCATGGGGGATAAGAATCGGATCCAGCTAAATGCTGGTCCCCCCTAAGAATTGTTGCAAGCACCTGCCACCGTGATAATAAATAAAAACTGAGCCACGGTAAATGCAGGATGCTTGCTTGCGTGGTCCTAGTCGGCCGATTAAAGAAAAAAAAATTCCCACGTATGGTACTATATAATAAAATATTCGCAAGTTGGGAATGCTTCATTTCGAGCGGCTATAGTTGTGAGCACAGCCGGGCAGCTGTGTGCGGTGTCGGGATGAGCCTACGGCATGCGCCCGCCCCACTGTCTGGAGGCGAGAATAATCGGCGCGGGCGGCAGCGCGAGGCGTCGCTCCGCCGCTCCCCACCGCCCCCAGGAAGCAGCGCGGCTCCTTTCGCGAAAGAGTAACGAGCGGAAAAAATCAGAAGGCGTCACGGCGGCGACGCCGCGTATCCTTGACCACATAACCCTCCCCCCCAGCCCCACCCACACCACGACCCCTCCAAAAGTGTTACTAGGGACTACCCACTCTTTTGTTTTTTTAATCACTAGTGGAAAGCGGTCGAAAACGACCGGCTTAGGTGGCTCAGGGCATCAACTTATGTCTCTGTCCGGGCGGTCCTAGGGTTCGAGTCCCGGTGACGGGATGATTTTCGACGTGAGCTAGGGAGATAGGTCGAGTTCCGCTTTTGACAAATTTCAAAACGATCTTGAGGCTTCGCGAAAAGTATCCCCCAAAAAATCTAATTCAAGGGGCCGCGACATCAGCCACATCCATCGCGGAAGGTCAATTGTGGTGAAAATCCTGCACACTGTTTGGCAGTTGGTGATGTTTCACAACAGACAGACAGACAGACAAGCGGACAGACAGACAGACAGACGGACCGACAGATATTTTGTCGTAAACAATTTTTTTCGGTATCAAGAACCCACAAAAGTGGGATTCTGATACCTCAACGAATTAAAGGAGGAAGTTTAATACATATAGAAAAGGAAATTATCCACTTTTTCGGTATCAGACGCCTACAATACAAATTTTTCGCTGCAGCATTACATAACTTTCCCTGTGCTAGGTGCATATGCAGTACACGAGATAGTAAGATTAAGTAAATTTTGCGAATTAGGGACTCTTCGCAATGGAACTGAAAAACGAAAATTTGGTTGCACAATGAATATTCGGATATAACTACGGACTTTCAATGTCTAGTTTTTGGTCACTACATCTTTTGATTTTCGTTACCAATTTTCACTTACATTCAAAAAGTTTCACATGATTTTAAAGTCAACATAGAGAATGAGGATTGTTTACCGTGAAAATCAGCGAAGTCAACACAAAGTGAGAAGATCATTAAAGAAACAAGATGTTTTTTTCAAAAAAACACTTACGAATACAAGGACCAGAGAAGAAAAACGATCATTCAGGAAAGGGGAAGTAACAACAACTCCATTAGCAAATCGTTATGTATCGCATAATACGTTTCGGACCTGTTTTCCATACACGCAAAGGGAAACAATTACCGTGAAAATCATAAACGCCTCGGCCTACGGACAAAAAATCTTAGCCCATCATAAGGTTGTTTATTTCTTCCTACTTCATTTATTATTTGTAATGGAAACGTTCTTCATCCATGAGTGCAGGAATGAATAAAAATGCTCTTCCTAAACATACATCTTTGGCATGTCACTTTTAAATAATTAGAGATGTTCCTGCGAAGACTGAAATTCCAACAGTCATTTTCAATTTTTATAAACCTTAACAAAAGCCTCCAACTATTAGTTGTAAGCAAATGAATGAGTACAAGAACAACAACCGCGACTAACTAGTTCTTTGCGTGGCCACATTAAAACGTGAAATCACTAGAGGGAGACAAATTGGAAAATAAACAGTTATGCAACACGTTCAAAAATATTAAACGCAGCTCAAAATAATATGGTGTCTTATTACATTTCTTTTGTAATTGTTCCTAGAAAATCTATTCAAAAAATGTCCACCAAATATATTTAACTTCGACATAGCCCAGAAACACACTTTCTTCGCCATGCCAACATTCAGAGTATCCATCGTTTTCCACCCTTCAGAGCATTTGGTTTTAAATAGATTAAAACAATGCTTCATGGATTTTTTTGCTCGTTTCAAAATGTTTCCATTCTAATTTCTTCGAAAGGATTTATACAAGCATGTCTTCACAAAAATTCACTTAAAGAGCCTCATTCAACTTTCGTTCCTTCTATGAGAAAATAATTCCATGAACACTGTGTAAACAAATTCTATGCAAACTCAACAGGAACACACATTTATGTTATATGTATGCTAGAAGATACCACGCTTATGTGAATGCATTTACAGCTACATTAAACACGCGTTTAAAAGTAGATGATCTTTGAGTGGTGAAATATGTTCATTCCACCTGTTAAACACAATGAAATCACAATCGTTGATAGTAAGACTCATTAGAGCAATTACGGGAAATATATGATTAAAACGTGGCAACAAGAACTTTTAAACAATAATGAAAGAAATTATTTGGTTTTACAAATATCTTCTCCGCAGAGTGCGAATAATGTAATTGCAGAGTTCCGTCCAAAGAAAGCAAACGTCAGAAGAGCTGTCATCCGAGAGAAATTTCCAACGGTCGACCGTAGCATGACGAAACTAGTTTCTCGCTATCGTTTCCAGGGAGTCAGTTTCTGGAATCGTAATTCGGTACCATGGCGTCCTTTCACCGACCCTAACTACTGACGAATGACAGCTTAATGCACGTCACTACGTGTCGTGACCGGCAAGTAGGACGACTATACGTGGCATTTGTGGACAGAGAAAAGCTCGCAATTGGTGTTTTTAGAAGGAAAACAAGGACACATCGCGGTATTTTCTCAATTGGCCGTGAGGAACTTCACATAAGAAAAGAAAAACAGATTGAGTTGGGTGGGGGGCATTAATTCACTCACTTATGACATTAATACTTTATAAATTAACTTACAGTACTTCTTACAGGCTCTTTTAGAATGGCATAACACAAAATATATTGGATGCATTAGCACACAATTGTTATAAATGTTTTTTTTAATTTTTACTGTTTACGATATGGTTTGTTATTTCCTTCGTTACGGAGCTCGGTATCTCGATCTCGTATCTCGATCGAGAGAATCGTGGTTACAAGGGAAATGCACAAAACAAGAAGACTTTGGTGCACCATGAGAAACCCACAGCTTAAGAGTTAAATTTACTGTCCAACATCGTAAAAAAATCACTAAGGGAACATAAACAAACAATTTACAATAACTTAATCCAGTCCCTCAGCACAAATAGCAACACGTGGCAATTCACTAAGAACATCTTGAAAAAGAAAGCAATAATACCCCCATTAACAACTCCAACGGGCAAGAAATTCGCTTCTTATGAGAAGGTTGAAGCATTAGCCGATCACTTTGCTAAATCATTTACTCCCAATGCCACCCCAACTCACCCACTGCATTCAAACATACTCGAAATAGCATCAGCCCCCAACTATAACGTACCACACAAAATAAACTACATATCCCCAAATGAAGTCATTAATATAATTAAAATTTTGCCAATAAGAAAAGCCCCTGGTCACGACAAAATAAGTAACAAAATCTTAAAAAACTTACCGAAACCCACAATAGCATATATCACCAATATTTACAATTCAATAATTAGAACTGGTTACTTCCCCGTTATTTGGAAAAATTCAAATGTAATACCCATCCCCAAGCCATTCAAAAATATATCCAGAACTGACAACTACAGACCCATTAGCCTTCTTCCCACTTTATCAAAAATCCTAGAAAAACTAATCCTTAAAAGACTAAATTCCCATCTGAAAAAAACTCAAACAATCCCAATGCACCAATTTGGCTTCACTAATAAAGTTTCAACTTCTCATCAATTATTAAGAATCACGGAGCACATACACACGGCATTTCAAAAAAAAACACCATACAATAGTTACCTTTTTAGACATTTCGAAAGCTTTTGACAAAGTGTGGTACCCTGGATTAATATTCAAACTTAAAAAAATTGGTACCCCTAACTATTTAATTAATACCATTAATAGCTTTCTCCAAGATAGAACATTTTCAGTCACAGTTAATAATCACACATCCAATCCCCGCAGAATTACAGCTGGATTACCTCAAGGCTCACCACTGTCCCCCACGCTTTTCAACATATACACAGCCGACATTCCCATAACATCACACACGCACATCGCCCAATTCGCCGATGACACCGCAATTTTCATGTCCAATCATTCAACTTATCTAATCTGTAAACAAATTCAAACACATTTAAATAAAATTGATGAATGGTCTGTCAAATGGAAAATCAAACTAAATCCTACAAAATCATGCGCCAAAATATTCTCATTAAGAACATTTTCAACCCCAACACCACTCCTAATAAACAATAACCCAATTCCATGGACCTCGCACAATGAACCTGTCAAATACCTAGGGCTGAATCTTCATACCAGACTAAATTGGAAAAATCACATAACAGTAAAAGCACAGCAAGCCAAAATAAAATTAATTCAACTAAAGCCACTCTTAAATCGCAATAGTAAGCTCTCATTAAACAATGCCATCACCATCTATAAATCAATAATTAGACCCCTAATGCTTTATGCATGCCCTATCTGGATCAATGCTTCTAAAACTAATATAAATAAATTACAGATCATCCAAAATAATTTCCTCAGACTTGCCACTCATGCACCCTGGTTCATCTCAAACATTCAACTGCATAAAGAATTTAATTTACCCCCTATACTTGACCATATCGCGCTCCTATCTAACAATTTCTTCTCCAAAATAAACACAATAACCCAAGTAACCCATTACGGCGTAGCCACCACCTACCAGCTCCCAACAAGAATAAAAAATAGATATCCATTAGATTCATTCCTCAGCATATTTTCAGAACTCAATTAATCACATAGGTGCTCTGTGAGTTTCCTATTCATGTGTATTTAGATTTAGTTGTAAGATTAGCATTTAAGTTAAATATAAGTCATAAAAATACATATGATGTAGTATACATAATACTGAACTATGTACATTCGTTCACTAATAAAGATATACTTAAAAAAAGGGGGGGAAATGCGAATACAGTTGAATGATAAGGGAATTATGGGAGGGAAATATGAAAAGACATACCGAGTGACGTTAACATCTAGTTAATTAGCAAATAAGTAAATCTGAAGCACTAAAATTAGAATAAAAAAATAAACCTTGCACGCATCACGGTTGTTAATTGGTTCCAATGATGGAGCGGCCAGAAAATGCCCGAGGTCCTTTGACCTTACGGATTTTTGTCGCCGCTCCGATCATTAGAACCCTCATATCGCTCTTGGTGCATAAATGACTATTATTTTCATTTATGATACTCAGCATTATCTATAATTTAATATCAAACAGTTATTCAAGAGGAAAGACTTAGCTTGGTTTTGCTATATGATAAAGCTAGTTGGAAACGATTTGTATTTCACCTCACATCAAACCCAATCAAGGATTTTTGTAATGTAGTGTATTGTTAAAATTCACTTTCACATTTCCAACAAATTTTACAATATTATTACAACATAAATAAGTATTATTTTATACGAAATAAGTGCTGTCATTTTAAAGGATTTTTTTTGTAATGTTGGATGTCTCAACTACTGCACGCAATTAAGCGAGCGAATGTTTTGTCGTAGAAGTAAATTTTCCATGCGATCACGGCTATGCGACTTCGTTGATATTTAAATGTCACGTCGATCAGTAAAAGCAGATAGCCAGGAAGAGTTGGGGGAGTTCTATTACTCTTGACGTTTAATGCCCACGAGGTTTGAGAAAAAATTATAGAGAATACAGGAAATGTGATACATTATTAATTTAGTAACGATGATTTATCACATCCGGCGCTTTAAACATTTAAACTGTCTTTTATCAGTTCCATTTACGCAAGTTCATAATAAAACGGAATTTTAAACCTTCATTTTAAACATCTTACAGTCCTTCCTGGGAACGATTTTGCCGCTGAGTTATCAAATCGGTCTTGGTGAGAGTCTTCTTAAAGGCTGCCTTTATCACATGCACTGATGGTCTTAGCTATGAATGCCATAGAGCATAGAAAATTTAATTTATCTACAATTCGAATTAACCAACCAATGTCAATGAAATACGGATGTAAATACATTTAATTTCAAGATGTTATTGAAATATATTGATCATTCTTACATATCTTGCATGTTTTATTTTCAATAAAGACGAGAATATCCCCGTCAGCTCTAAAAGAAAAGTAGTGCACTTGAAAGTGATACTTAAGTGACAACTTGAGACTTCTTAAAATATTCGTGATTTGTGATTTTGAAAACAATATAATCCTGGCTTCGAGATATTTAACGTAAACTTACAAAATTCGAGTTAAATACGCATTCTTAAGATCAACGCGTTCTTTCAGAAAACTGAATTGAATGTTCATTATTGAAATTCGATTAAATCGAACGTCAATAATTTGATAATACATTGGATTACTGAAATTGAGTTTACTTATGGAGAATCAAGGAATTGCCGAAAACAGAGCAACACAAAGGACATTTTCCTTTTCATAGAAAAGTTTCGAGTGTGATTAATTAATACACACCTTATAATATATGAACAACCTAATAGTATATCACAAATAAATAACTGATGCACTATATAATGTAAATTAAATGGAAAATGAAAGCCATGAAGTATTTTAGGAAAGGGCATTTATTCCCCTGGTGCTCCCTGTTCATCCATCTTTAGTGCAGTACATTTCAGTTTTCAGGTACACTTACGGGCGGTGTTCCCATAGGCATAGCCAACATCTGAGGAAACACCTGTTTGCGCCCGTTCAACGGCAAATCCTGAGATAAAAAAAGGGACAGGACAACGACCCGCGGAGGTCTCCCGAAGACGATAACACGCGGGACGTGGCGCACAGGTGGAGATAGCGCTCGGCCAGCGCAAGAGCCTCCGCCGTGGAAACTAGGGCAGCCGACTCCATTGCGGCCCAATGGCGCGCGGCATTCTCGGGAGGCCGTGCTTTTGGCAATGCGTGCACGGATCGACAGCGCGATATATCGCCACGCGTGATTACAACTTTCAGGAGGAGAAAAAAAAAACAACAACAAACTTTTGTTTCTACTTTTTTTAGGACGGAACCTTCGAAACGTCGAAAAGGATTTGGAAATTCGATTTTTTACGTCTTATTTCTAATTAATTGATTAGTGATTCTGGGGGCGTTTACTGCTAAGGTCCCCGTAAGCGTAGTGCGGATTTTTCTTGAGAGGTGGCGGTGATCTTCCCCCGCTGGATGGTGATATCCGGCGTCGACCTACCGTCGGCTAGCGGGGTTTCCTCAAAAAGGTATCTCCTACCTCTGGGACACCGGCGTCCCCAGGCCAAGCTCTAAACTCCAGATCGGTCTCCCGGCTTGTGTGGTGGTGTAGTGCAACTGTGTGTCGGTAAGGGGTGAGGATAGGAAAAAGAGGAGGAAGGGAAGATCGCGTGAGGCTCGTTTGTTAGTGTTCTGCTCTGGCATTCGCCTGGTGTTGTTCGGAGAAACCACGCTAACAACCGATCAGAGCAGCCGGCCGGTAGATTTCTCCTCTAGATAGTAACTGAATTCGACCTAACTGATGAGCTAATCGTCGAAAATCCTGCCACCGTTGGGTTTCGAACACTCGGTCTTCCCGGTCAGAGGCACTGCACTAACATCAATTGATGCCGGAAGCCAGTATTTCTTATCTAATTTTGTGAATTCCATTTAAACGAAAACACGTCTGTTGTGATTTGTCTCATGGGCTTCAAGTGTAGTTTGTATCTTTCATTACAGAGCAGGTCTTTTTTCTATAATTTCTACACCATTTCGTAATCATACGTCACATCATACACAAGTGTGCAATTATCCACTTTCTTAACTTTCTGATTTTCTATTAACCGATGTCACGAGAAGTGACATTTATAACTCAACGGTACCTTGAAAGCTCATCCATCTAAGAAAGTTTTTTCTTCGATTGATTGAATGTATTGACTTTAATATTATGGATTGAATATTTCATAATCCAGAGGTTTGGGAGATACGCTTCCGACTATCATTTCTGCTTCACACTGAGGTTAAAGGGATGAACACAACTTGTAGACAAAACATTAACGCCTGCTGACTACATTTACGAGATTGTCTCAGAAACAATACACATCAATACACTTTGGTTTAGATAAGTAACTTCCTCCCGAAAATCAGTCAAAGAATCGCACTGTGCCCCGCTGGTGAGAGATACTTGGTTGAGGAACAGCCGACGGTAGTTCGGCGACGGATCACGCCATTCAGTGAGGGAAGGATCACCGCCACTTCCCCGAGCAAAAAACGTGCACTACACTTCCGAGACGAGTTAGCCTGTTAGTTGGCGTGCCCGGAATCATTAAAACAACCAATCAAATCAATATCTCAGGAAGGGTGTGGCTTGTGGTTTGAACAGATCATCGACGCTAGTCAATGTTTTTTGTCAATACGGTGTTTCGGTCCTAAAGCAGTGAATGTGGTCAGAATGGGAAAAGAAAAATGGCGAAGGTCAGTGGCCCGTTGAGTACAGAAACGTTATCGTCCTGGAAGACATTGATCAAAGGCGTCACCTTACGAACCCAACCCCGTTTTTTTTATTTTTTTTATAGCTTTATTAGTGGACGAATGTACATAGTTCAGTATTATGTATACTACATCATATGTATTTTTATGACTTATATTTAACTTAAATGCTAATCTTACAACTAAATCTAAATACACATGAATAGGAAACTCACAGAGCACCTATGTGATTAATTGAGTTCTGAAAATACGCTGAGGAATGAATCTAATGGATATCAATTTTTTATTCTTGTTGGGAGCTGGTAGGTGGTGGCTAGGCCGTAATGGGTGGCTTGGGTTATTGTGTTTATTTTGGAGAAGAAATTGTTAGATAGGAGCGCGATATGGTCAAGTATAGGGGGTAAATTAAATTCTTTATGCAGTTGAATGTTTGAGATGAACCAGCGTGCATGAGTGGCAAGTCTGAGGAAATTATTTTGGATGATCTGTAATTTATTTATATTAGTTTTAGAAGCATTGATCCAGATAGGGCATGCATAAAGCATTAGGGGTAGCAATCCCGGTAGGAGCCACAAGCTCTCTTATGAATGATAAGAGTTCGTACGGCGTATCTGTGCATCCGACGACCGACCACGACAAAGACAACGTTTACGTTGATAACGGAAGATACAATTGTTCTCACGCGGAAATAAAAGATTTAGAAAAAAAATATTTCCAGCAAACAAAACAGAAATTTCATAAATCAGATGAAAGGGTCGGAATTCGTAGCCTAGTTAATAGCAGCGGATTCTGCCAAACAAAATCCTAATAGCAGCACGCTGCCCCCCATCCAACTCTCAGTACTCGTAGTCTTCCTCAAGCTTCCATTACCTCGCAATGCACCAGCTACGGAAGGTTTCGCGATGGTCCACGAAGCGACCTAATTCAAAAACATTTATCTTTCGCTTAAGCGGGCACTTCAAACTAGATTCGTCCTCAAAAATTGCGTTGATGGTATGCAAAAATTAAACGAGTCGATTTATTGGAAGATTATTACTTTCCCCAACTTTCCACCAGGTTGGTTCTTCATGGGAGGGCCCCGCCCTAGTGGGGTTCAGACCCGTTACGAAGCAGCCGCCAATGCTTTCTACTAAGTTACGAACTGTGCTTAAATATAATACAAGGGAGAGGAAGCCATATGGGCCCCTCGATTAATTGAGAATTTCAGCGAATGCGTTCGCAGCTAGAGTTATCAAAGGTGTGCGCACAGGCGGGGCAGGGGGAGGGAGGGGGGAGGGGGCCTTGGCCTCGTTGAGAACATTGAAAGGGGCCCCACAGGCTTACGTAATAAAACATATTATTTCCGTACACGTTCAGTCCCTGATTCCCTTCTCCCATCTTTTTAGCCAGACAATTTGGAAAATTGCGTTACGACATTAGAGAAAGACACTCGTTCTTCAAGCAATCTGACAACCTTGTAAATAGTTCAACAAAAAACTAATTTATTCATTAATAATTGAAATTAGATTTTTCTCTATGTACAATGTTTTATTTATTTACCAAATATTTCGAGGTAAATTGAAAAAGAGTTTAATACAAAAGTGGGGCAGAAACTTACGTTGGGCCCCTCTTGTTTCAGGTTCTCGCCTATTGTGGTTACCAATTTGGCTGTATTCGTAACGACAGAAACGCCAGTTTCGAATAATGGATTTACTTTCAGTAACAGGACCGCCATAATATCTCACATATTTTACACAAATGACCAAGACGAATACGAAAATAAAACTACATATGCAATGCAATATTAAAATAATAAATATGATACCTACATAATAAAAATACATACATAGAAACAAAATTTGAAATATTTATCATCTTTATGCGCCAAAATGTTTAATAAATAAATAAAGAACTTTTAAAATCTGTATCGAATTAATTATATTTGAGTCGTTAATAGAACAGTTAAAATTACTTTTGCTTAGTTATGAACTAACTTACAAAAAAATATAAATTGAGGGCCCGTAACCATGAGCACTCTCCTTATGAAAATCGTCTCTCTTGGTCTAACGTATCTCCAGTTCCCTTTTTATAATCCTTCCACCAGTGGCCTTTGCGTGGCGATCATTTATTGGCTAGAGGAATCCACGCACCAAAGCTCTTTTACGCGGAGAAAAAAGAGCCGTCCTTAAATAAATTAACTAAATCTATGGAAGTAGCCCGCGCTTTGTCCCGCAACCTACGATTTACGAACATGTTACATGTATGCATTTGGCATTTTAGGGTCGGAGATTCTCGACTTCAGCCAGCTAGCGGTGTTTCCAGGCTCGGGCTCCGTACTCTTTATCATCCACGCCCGCAGGAAAGGCAAGCATCACGTGCTCCCTTCACCGAATCCCCCTTATTTGGCCTGACTGAGCTTTTCTTTCGTAACACAGCCGTAGAAACTGAGACGACTGTATTAAAAATCTCTATTTTGGCTGCAACCCGGTTAGGAACAGCGGAAAGCCCGCACGTTATCCAGGAGCCACCCCAGGCGCTGGATTTATCAACGTAATTTTCTGGGCCTTGTCTTTTTTTTCAACTTTCCCCCCGCCAGTAGCCCTGGCGAGGCGGGAGTTTATTTAGTTATTGGGGTACAATATACGCCGCAGCTCTATGGCTTATGCGGCAAAGAAGGGGGCAGAACTTACTTACTAACTTATTTCTAACTTAACCTATGGATGAAGCCGGCACTTTGGCCGGCAACCTAAGATTAACACAAGTCTTTGTTCTTCTTCATGCTTTATAGTATTTGTTTTCTTGGGTATTTTTTTTCTTTCTCATTCACACGCACATTCACACTAGATCACTTGACACACGGGCCTTGTCTTGTTAGTATTGCTGTGGCCACATCGCCCCTCGGACGTGACGGGTCCCGTAAGCCACAGTGCAATCCCCCCCCCCCCCCCCGCCCGTCTCGCGTGTGATGTAACGAGGCCCCACGCGGCCGCTGCGCCTGATCGTCGGTTGTCGTGGGGGGTGGGGGAAGTGGGGGGGGCGTGGGGGCGCGCCGCCACACCTCCCACCGCCCCCGCCCCCGCCCCCTCCCCCCCCGCTCCCGCGCGGTGGAGGCGCTGGAGGCGGCGCGGTCAACAACCTCGCGGGATGAGATAAGCGGCAGCGCTAGCACAAGCGCAGCCGCCAGCGCCAGCGCCGGCGCCGACGCTGCTACCACTGTCACTGCCACCACGACTTCACCACCTGCTGCTACTATCACCATCGCCCTCACTACTACCACTACCACTGTCACTGCAACCACCGCCCCGCCGCCGTTACTTTTACTGCCACCATCACCGTCACTTCATCACCTGCTGCTACTACAACCACATTTACTACCAGCGCCATTGTCACTGCCACCACCACCCCGCCGGCGTCAGTTTTACTGTCACCATCACCGTCACTTATTCAGCTGCAGCTACTACAACCACCATCACTTCTACTACCACTGTCACTGCAACCACCGCCCCGCTGCCGTTACTGCTACTCCAACCACCAACACCACCACCGCCGCCACTTCACCACCTGCTGGTACTACCACCACCATCACGCACACTACTACTACCACTACCAGTGTCTTTGCCACCATCACCGTAACTGCTACTCCCACCGCCGCCGCCGCCGCCACTTCACCAGCTGCTGCTTCTACCACCGCCGCACCTCCTACCACGATAACCACCGTCTCTACTACCACTCCCACTGGCGTTGCCAACAGCTCCACCGCCATTTCCGCTACTCCCACCACCGCCACCGCTGTAACCGCCTCTGCAGCCACGACTACCACTACCTCTGTCATTGCGAGACCCATTGCCGCTAACTCTCTCACCACCGCCGCCGCCACTTCACCACTTCTACCAGGGGCTCCCAGAAGGAGTTAATGGGTGGAACTTCGACTTCATTGGGACCCCGATTTTTTTTTCAGCCAACGCAACTAAAGAGTGTATTCACTTCCAATTCCAATTAACCGCAAAACGTTATTTCTGTTGCATGGAGAGATGAATTTTGTTTACGTGTTGGGGAGGGGGGATTGTTTATTCGAAGTAAGGGGCACCCGTGGATCTTCTGCACAAGACCTCTTGGGTTTCCTCATTTTGCTAGCTGCACTTACCACCACCGCCACCGTCGCTATTGCCTGTCCCACCGCCGCAGCCGCCGGTACTACTACAACCACAATCACCACCGCCCTCGCTATTACCGCCAGTCACCCCCCCCCCCCACCGCCACAACGGCCATCACCAACGACACCATCGCCACCGTTGACACGGTCACTGCCTCTGCCTCCGCCACCACTAACACTGCCGCCACCATCGTCACTCCCTCCAACTCCACGCGTGGCCAGCACCCTCTCCACAAAGGCCTCGGCGATCTGTCGTGACGACACCTCCAGAAGGCAAGCGCTGTTATTCCTAATAGAACACTCAAGTTCTTCACACGCCGAACGGCCTACGTGTCAAACGGGCCTATGTTTGATATTTGCTATCCCCAATATTAATTACCACAGTTTTATTTGCTATTCCTAAAATTAATTACCATACCTTGAAGTTGTAATAATACACACGATAGGAAGACACACATTTACATAACTACAATTCAGCTAATTAATTTTCGGTAATAGCTCCGAGTATTCTCTAAAAAAACGAAAATACCAATTTACTGTGTTATTTTAAACATTTAAACTGTTTCAACATTTTAACTTTATTAATCGCTATGTAATTTGTGGAGAGGGTGCTGCACTGGCAACCGTCGCCGTCCGCACTGCCGAGACAACCGACGGCGGAGATGGAAACAGAAGATACGCGAAGGCATACCGTGTACCATTGTCTCGTATCCCGAACTGGGGCCTGTCCTAAAGTGGTCCTTGGCAGTCTCAAGCGTCTTGGTTCCATTGCAATTGGAATATTTCTAGCCGCTCTTAAAGTGGCAATTGGTGTCGTCCATAAATTTCTTTACGATAAAGAAGAGGATAGGGCGTTTGCAGGCAGGGTTTCGCTGAGTCACATAAGGGTAGGCGGTGTATAGAGTTAGGTAACGCAGTTTTTCACATTAGCAGAAATACGTAATTTTTCAGTCTTTCATGAAACACTAGTTTAGTCGTCCTTCTTTCAATCTAAAATTATCCCCAATCTTATTGTTACATGCAGACAGCATCGGCAACTAATTGTGAGGTTATCATATATATATATATATATATATATATATATATATATATATATATGTATATGTATATATATAATAAAATTAATAAACATATTTCAAACAATTTATTTTTGCTTCTCGTAAATGGAGGGGTGTTACGAAATTATTTAGGGGTGGTGCAAGCGCGCGTTACGGAGGTATTACAGGGGGCAGAGAGGGTATTCAAAATACTCCAAATGTGCGTTACGTAACTTAGGGACGGCCACGTATAAGCCTCTGCTACTGTCCCACCACCGCCACCACGTAACTCTTCGTATTATGCTGCAACGAAAACAAAGTACAGAAATATACACAATGTCGGATCTGATATAAGGTTCCGATTGCAACATATTATTCTCTACTTATACACAAATTGTGATAGAACACAGCCAACACATTAATAAGCACATATCACGGAATTTCCACATACTAATTAGTTTATCTATGACATCGTAAAATTTATTTTTGTATTACTCGTAAAATTTATTGGGAATTAAATTGTCATTACAAAAAGACATTTGGAGATAAGAGCTAATCATTTTTAATAGGTTAAAATTATTTTAAAACTGTAACACTAATTTTAAGCTATCACAAAACAGTAACGAAGTTTATTGCGATGAGTGATACATTTTTATATCCACTAAAATGGAAAATATCGCAAAGACAAAGGTTCGAAAAACACTATACTTTAAGGAAAAAAGAAAGGGGTGTTTTTTTTGCTTGGAAACTGGCGGTAATCTTTACCTCGCTGTGTGACGAAATCCCTCAGCAACGTACCGTCGGCTAGCGGGGTTTTCTCTAACAAGGTATCTCCCACCTGCGAGGCACCGCCCCAGCCGGGACAAGCTCTAAGCTCCCGACCGGTCTCCCGACATGTGTGCTTGTGAATTCATTGATGAATCTATTTTCCCTTTCCATTTATTTGTGTTACAATATTTTCCTAACAATTTATTTTTATTCTAATTTATTTCGGTAATAAACGCTTTCAAAATTAAGTTAATAATATTTGTAAATAATGTAACCTTTTATATTTAATATATTCTAATATCTATTTTTATATTTAATGTTTTTAAAGAGTGTTTGAACCAGAACCAAAGATGATGTCTAGGCCATCGAAAGCTAGTTTATCAAATAAATTAAAATGTTGATAAAGAAAATATTATTTATCTTACACAGCCTGGAACATTGTCCGACCTTCCTACAGAAGGAGGAGGTTTTGACATTTCACCTCCTGTGGCTCGTTCGTACACGTCAACATCCACCCAATAATAGAGCCCTCGGCAGAGAAGTCAATTGGGGCCCGGCTATCACATGGTCACATCGTGGCTTCGACAGCCCACAGACCGATGACAAGCAGGCGAGTGAGCGAGTGGACTGGCTACTCGTTCATGAACCGCTTTCGACCGGTCGAAAGACCGCCCGGACCTACGAATTCGACAGTTGAAAAACAATTACCAAGGGCCCCTACGAAAACGCATCTTCTCTCCGTACTAGGGTGTATGTGAATGAATATGTGTGTATGAATTACCGCATTTTCTTAATATGTAGGCGTAAACATCTTATTTTACACTACTGATTGATGTTTCCGGGTGCCTAAACTGATATGGTCATTAGTCCCGTAAGTGTAGTCATGGTTTTAAAGGAGGCGGAGTGCCACCATGGTGAGATCCGGTGTCGACCTACATCACTGTGTTGTGTGTATGTATGTTTTTTGTTTGGGTTTTTCATCAAGATATCTTCCACCAGCGAGGCAGCCACCCCGACCGGGACACGTTCCAAGCTCCCGATTGGTTCTCCGACATGTGTGGTCGTGTGGTGCGTGTGTGTGTAAGGAAGTGGTGAGGATAGGCCAAGGAAGTAGAGGCAGTAAAAGCTCTAAAATATACAAAATTGTTAATATTATAAAACCCACGGGTCTATAAACGCCAGGAGATGTTAAGCAATCAGTTCACGATCATAGACCTTTTTTTTAATATAGACAATTTTGCACATAAAAATCAACTTGTTCTAAAATTTTTACTAAGTCTTTTCAACAAAGTAGGACCAGCAATTTTTTCTCGAAAATATTCTCAATTGGATCCGAAACTTCAAAATGTTAAAACACAATTTGGAAAAGTACGAATAGTATTGTAGTGTCTGAAGAAAAAGGTCAGACATTTTTTTCAAGAATGAAGTAATGTGATAATGTGAAAATACAAATAACGCCAGGCCAAATGTTTCAAGAACAACCAAGAAAATTTTCAAATTTTTAAATTTCAATTTCGTGAAGCTGGATTTTTCTGGGATGTTAAAGTAGTTATACGCAATAAGAGTACATTACTATGTACCATAGGGCACGCCTCAATTAGTTCCAACTTCGTATTAATTTTGAACTACGAGTTCTTTGGAAAGTTTCTAGAACTTGACTGAAGAGTTGAATGAGAATTCGCACGACGCTTGTGTAATCAACAGGACATTAAATAGCAATTTCTTATAATGTATTCCACGGCAAATGTTCATAGTTTTAAGCACTTGTGGGATGAGCTCCCAACCTACACTCCAACACGCGGAAGTTTCATTGTACAAGAGGAAACGGGAACATCAATGGCAAGAGGGCGGGCGAAGGATAAATCGATAGTTGGAAACGACTGCTTTATGGTCTCATCCATCTTGGCTTCAACGCCACGCGGCCGTCCGTTCCTGTGAGCCCGTCACATCCCCGCATCACCCCTCGCCTTGGCCCTCGTCGCCAAGGGGGGTGGAAGAAAATATTCACGAGGGAGCTTGTAAGACATAAACTTACCAAAAAATTTAACTACATAAAAATGACTGAATTTTGTCCCCCGTTCTATATAAAGGATGCTAAAGGCGAATTACTTATTTCGTGTTCCCGGGAGCGTCATGCGCTATGATAAGTAGTCCCGTTAGTGTGGCGCATGTTTTATCACGGAAAGTGGCGGTGTTCTTCAATCCCTCTATGAGGAAATTCGGTATCGGCACGTCGGCTTCCAGTTTTCCCGATCCAAGTATCTCCCACCAAGGGGGATCGCCCCAGCAGGGAGAAACTCTAAACTTCTGACTGGTCTCCGATCGAGTGTGGTTGTGGTAGTGTAGTGTGTGTGTAAGAAAGGGGTGAGAATAGGACAAGGAAGAGGAAGGAAATATCGCGCGTGGTGCGTGCCCGGTTATTAAGATACTAATCCAGCATTCACCTGACCTGGCGTTGATCTGAAACCGAAAACTACCTATCAGAGCACACGACCGCTGGAATTCCTTTCCAATCAGTGCAGAGGCTGACCTCAATCTAACTAGTTTCGAAAATCCTGCCACAATCGAAACTAACGGTCTTAGAGGTCAAAGGCGCTGCAGAGACATTTGTTGTTCTCAGCCGTTGCGAAAGGTGAACTGTTGATCCAAATTTGTAGAAACGAACTGATGCCTTTGAATGTTCCTCCGGAAGCGACAAGACTGCTACTTACAATACAGGAAAAAAAAAGAATACAATATCAAGCCCATATTTTGAAATGTAAAAGGTATCAGAGAAGTTAAGCGGCGAAAAGGTCCGTTGGAAGTTTGGTGCCTGACGGATCTTGTATAAAAAGCAGTTTAGCTATGTATATTGGAAGCTTTACGCGTTGATTTTTTATGGTTTCTTCTGAAAAATTGTGGCCATGCCTTCAGCACATACATTTACTTTTATACAAATAACTGCAGCTCATGATTTTATCATAGTTCTTAATTATTAGAAGAGCTACTTTCATTGATTTAATCAACATCTTTATTATCAGATTAGCCGCGCGTAAGTCCAAATTCGCCATTATTCTTTCGTTCCGGTCGGGCACATACGTCAAAAGTACCAGACGTACACTTAGAGACCTGTAAGAACTCTTATAGACTATACCTTTTGCAATAGTGTACTCTATATATTTTTTTCGTAATTCCTATAACATTCTGTCCATTCACTTCGTTAACAGCAATGCAGCTTCTTTAACTGCAATCATAAGCAACTCCAAGTCTAACGTCTATATATATTATTGCGCAGAAAATAAATGCCTCCTTTTTGTCTGGTTGACGTCCGTTGTTGGCGTTCGTCAAAACTACTTGCTTCCAAAATTCAAAACTTTTTTCTGTAGGTTGCTTATTATCAAGTTCGTGAGGTTAAAGACTTCCGCGGGACATTTCCGGTCTAATACACTCACTAGTTATAAAGAGCCACAGATCCCCACACAACACAAAAATAGAGCACAGTAAACGCAGAACGGTACCTCTGGGCAAAGCAATAGCCAAGTCCTAAGAGCACCTCGCGCGCAAATTTGACATTAAGCCACAGGCGTGTGGAGTCTAAAACATGAAGGGAGCCAAGTCGATTTCTTGGAATTTTTCCACTATGTTCATTTACTTACATAAGATATATTTTATATCTAAAAAAATATTCAAAGACAGTGAACTTATAAGTTTAACGATGCTTTTAACAAGTACAATTGACTTTATGTTGAACCATTGACAGAGTTGCCTGATGAGTTGGAGAGATTCTTCCCTAAATGAACAATATACCATAAGTGTACAATTAATACAATTCCCTAAATTGTTGTAATAAAAGAAGGAAATCAGGGATTGAACAATGAACGGAAATAAAACGCACCATCACGTTAAGGGGCACCTTCGTAAATTTTAAGGGGGTCACGACCCCCTGATTGGGCAAGCCGATGCACTGGGACCGACGAACCCCTTAGGAGAAAGAGTGGGGACAGACGCGAGAGATATGGAAAGGAGAGAAGAAAAAGGGGGAAGAGAGGAGAGAGAGGGAGAAAGAAAATAACCCCTAAACTGGCTAAATTGCACAGTCGCTTTTGCAGTTCCATGCACTAAGTGAAACCGACACGTCGTTTGGGCAACTTAAGAAACTATATCAAACAATCGCACATCTCCATTCATCTATCCGTATCTATGTCATGTGGTATAGTGCCGACAGTGTTGGCGGTGTCGGTGTTGGAAGTACTTCTGGAGGAAATAGCACGTTATTTAAACGTGTCCATATACGAGCGAGCTCGTTACAGGAACTAAAACCCATGCACGAGGAAACAACGGAGCAGGCGGAGGCGGCGACAGATTTACCACATAACTAGCGACGAGCGCTGCGCTTGCTCGCGTGTATGGGCCGCTTGAAGTTCGACTCGACTCGCACCGGAGCTCGCGGTAGGGGGGAACGAACCGGCGGCGATGACAGAGGCTACAAGGGGCACGCCCCGTCACGTGTCAACCATAGCACCACGCCTCTTCCCCCCCGCTCTTTCATTTCTCCGCGCCGCGCCGCGGTCGGTTGTGTGTGTGTGTGTGTGTGTGTGTGTGTGAACGCGCGCGATCGCGTTTCCATGCCTCCCCCACCCCACCCCACTCCACTCTGCCTCTATTTCCCCAAGGCGGCGACCGGCAACGTGCGAGAGCAACGCTCTCTCGCGACCACGCCCCCTTCGGGAAAGAACTTCTTTTGTCAATAAAAATTATTCGTTATGTCGTGCTTCTGGGTGCGTCAACTATTAAGACCATTATTCCTGGAAGTATAGTACATGCTTTTTTTATTTTATTTTATTTTTTTAAATTTAATTATGAGAGATGGCAGTGTTCTTTTCCGCCGCCGGCTTAGGGCCCCTTCCCACGGCGCGGCCGCAGCGCGCTTCGCAGCAGCGCGGCGCGTAGCAGAGCATTGGTTTGAATGGAGGCCTTCCCACGTGCAGCAAGGTGGCGGCTGCTGCGGCAGCCGACGCCGAACTCCAGCTACGCGAAGCGGAGGAGGGGCCACGCGCCACCGCTAGCAGAACACAGCTTTAAATGGGAGCGTTCCCACTGCGCCGCGGCCGCAGCGTTCTACCTGCTCCGGTCCCTTTGTTCGTCGTCGCCGGAGGGTCGGCGAAACCTACCCCTCCAGACCCCACCCCCTTCCACGGCGGGCGGCGGTGCGGCCGTGGCTCCGGCGGTGGCTGCGTAGGAAGGGCTCTGCTCCTTGAAGGAAGCGCGCCGCGGTCGCGCCGTGGGAAGGGGCCCTTACACGACGGCTAACGGGGTTTTCCCCATCTAAGAACCTCTCCCCCAACGGGACACCGCTCCGGCCAGGACTAGCTCTAAGTTCCCGATTGGTCTTCCTGCACGTGAGGTAGTAAGTGTGAGGGCGAGGATAGAACAAGGAAGAGAAGGGAAGATTGCGCGCGGTCCGTGGCCCGTTTGTTAGGGTACTGCTAAGGCATTCGCCTGGTATTGACTGGAGAAGCCACGGAAAACTACCGATTCGGTGACTTGGACGGTTTCTTCCTCCGGGTATCTCCCCAAGCGTGGCCCGACTGATGTGCCTGCATGTGTGGTGGTGTAGTGAATATTACTAAAAGTGTATTTCTTACAGGACAGAAGGCGGCAGTGGTGAAGGGAAAGTTGCGCGCCGTTCGTGGCCCTTTGTTAAGGTACTGCTCCGGCATTCGTCTGGTATTGACCGGAGAAACCACGGAAAACTACCGATCAGAACAGTCGGCTGCTAGAATTCTCCTCCAGGGAGCGACTACATTGCAACTAGCCATAATTCGATTAAAACATTCCGTCCGTTGACACTTGGTCGGCTGTGACGCTGTCGTACAATCGGGAGCTTGACTACAGCGACAGCGCTTAGTGTTTTAATTGAACTATATGTAGCTATTATCGAAAATCCTGCCAATGCCTTCGCAAATTATTAACTGAACACTAGCAGAATATTAAAATATATAGAATTATATACTGAACACTATCAGAACACTACAGAACACCGATCTGCATGGCTGAGAGTGTGTGCTTACCGCCTCTGTCCGACGGTTCGCGGGTTCAAATACTAAACTCGACATTGATGATTTTCCGTTGCCTTCTGTTTTTGCTCTTTACATTTTGCCTACAAATCAGCTCTTCAAGAATAGCAGTGCTGAAATATGTCGCATAATACAGTAGTTTTTTTTTGTCCAGTTCCTCCTCTGTTCATTTTCTGGCACCCAACCACTTCATCTAATCTGATCTGTACAATCAGTACGCTTGCTTCCTCGTCATTCACTTTTGTTTTATTTGCCTGTATCTAAAATTTGACTTAAATACCGTTTCATGGAGGAACAAAAGACGATTGGGACAAAGCCTTCATTGTCAAAGGAAGGGGCCTTTTTCCTGTAGCCAAACAAAAATCTACTCACTGGTATTTGGCCACACAGAAAAATGATATTATTGAAATGGCATCACAAAGATTGAACTGGCAAATATTAGTTCAGTGGGTCCCAACCAGATCAGTATTGACTCCCGACGGGGTAGTCGAAATTTTAAAGGGGTCAATGATGATCAAAGGTCTATTGGGGGTAATAACCGAAAATACATCGGCGACTGATAAGTATAATCAAGATCTTATTGACTCCAAAAAATAGATATGAAGTTGATAACTGTTTGCATGTATAAAGCTTCAGAACATGTAATAATACTTGTTCATACTTGTAAAAATGTAAAAGTTTATTTGTACCCCCCCCCCAAAAAAAAAACAAATCTAATAAAACATGTTTTCAAAATTTGTATTCATATTCTTTGTCAAATTGTTGTGAAGTCAATTGTGTGCAATTATTTCAGTTACGATTGGGTTGTATGCTTCGTATTAAAGAAAAAATGAAGGGGGTCGCTGGAGCAAAGCATTCTTTTTAAGGGGGTTGATGTAAGAAAGAGGCTGGGAATCCTCATATTAGGCCAACCCAGTACAGGCAGAGCAATGCATGATGCCATGTGGAATCAGAAACTATTTAACATGCGAACTTATTAACCCGACTCTTCTGAACAAGCAGTTTTTGAGGAGTGGTTTTCGAAATCGCTTCCAGAAGTCAGACATCTAAAATGCAAATGCACTTCAAACTAATACCACTGATACCCAGGTCACGGTCTGCATTACAAGACAATATTAACATGAACAAACCAGCAACTTTCTTCATCTAAGAAAACTAAGAAGGCTTATGTGCGGTGAATTGCGACAAAAAGTGAGAAAACAGCCACCTTTCCTTATAAGAAAAACAGCGCTATCAAGAGAATCTGTGATAGAGTGTGTCATGGATATCACTCTGGTAGCCAGCGAGTTGCACGCGGCCCAAGTCGTGTATTTTATCGGCCAACGACTCTGATGCAAGCAACCGGAGAACGTTTTACCAGAAAATCTTCAGAATCATTATCCTCAACATTACAATCAACTCTCGAGAAATTAGCACAAGACTAACAACGGTGTCGACATGTCCGGAAGGGATGTTCAGTAGAACAACTATACTATACTCTTAAATATAAGTGGCTTGCAATATTAACAATCATGTAAACTACTGTTAATAATATCGTCAATCAAACTTGATTAACAATATTGCAAATGAAATTATTACAACGTGATTTATTAAAATTATGAGTTTAAAGAATATTTCCTCTTAATCTCTATACACATTGTGCATGGGAATGTTTTTTTGAATTAAGATCATTTAAGTAACATGAAAAATGTTTGATTCATAAATGGTGACATTGATTCTTAAATTCAACACACATAGTAAAATAAAGTCTATTTATATTATAAATAGTATATTTTATAACATGGGGGCTGAGTTTTATAGTGGGACAAGTTCGATTCGTTAAGACTTTCTGGTGGTACCAGTTTATATAGTATTCCGGAAAAGCATTGTTTTCATTTGGCCTCATAATACAACTCAGAGCGCCAATATGGGTAGATAAAAGAGTTGCATTTGAAGAACAGTTTAAAAACCTATCAAACTGAAATCAGGAATTACTTGTAAATCTGCCAGCTACGAATATCAGCTATCCCCTCCCCCAAGTAATTAATGAATAAAATACACTGTTTTTTACAAATGTTTAATAATTAATATTTTAGACAGCTGCTATTAAAACGGTTGTTTCAGGGCAAGTAAAGCGTGCTCAAAGTACTGTCTTTGGCACAAGGGCTAAAAGTGAGACGATGCTCCAGTGTGTCAGATAAATGAGTCAATGCACCAAATAAGAAACAAAATAAATTCGTCTGATCTCATCAGCTACTACTGATATGACTATCTTTAAGAGATTTGTTTACCCGAATTAAAATGAAATGAAAGTTAATAGGGTTGTCTAAAAATAATAGTACGTGAGAAACGTGGTTAAAGTGATTGTATTTTGTTTGTGGGGTTGCGCCGCTCGGCCTCATGTCCCTACATTTACAGTCGCAAACTTACTCGCAAAAAAAAGGTTAATTATACCACTCGTATTATAAATATTACTTTTTATAACAAAACATGCAGTAAAGTGAAATGAAGTTAAGATACGGATACGGAATAGAGATGAGCTATTTTTATATATTTTTATACTCTTCTATTATTTTGAGCTTTTCTATCGTTTAATTTTTATATGTTAATTTTTATATTCATATTTTTAATATATGTATGTATTGTTTCTTTTTATTTTATTTTTGTGCTTTCATTTAATTAACTGCCGAGCGTGTGCTAATTTGTAGCAATCAATTATTATAATTATTATTAAACATTACATTTCTAGGTCAAAATGGGAAGGGGCGGTTATCGTGCCACCCTCATAGGATTTCCTTGATAGAGACAGAGAGAGAGAGAGAGAGAGAGGGGGGAGAGAGAGAGCGGGAGAGCACATCCACAGGCGGTTTATCTAGGCCGCGCACTCGTAAATCTTCATCCGGCCCAAAGCCCCCCCCCCCCGCGCCCAATTCAGGCCGCGTCCTTCGCTTTCGTCCATCGCCTCCTCCAATTATCTCCTCGCCGCGCCTTCCCTTCCCCCCGCCTGCGCCCCGCGCTTCCTCGCCGCGTCCTTCCACCGTCCGGTTGAACGTCCTGCACCGCACCCCCCTCCCACCACCACCGCACCACCCCTCCGCGACCCGGCGTAATTGTATTCTCTTCGCACTTTAATCACGTCCCGTTTCCGAACCCCCGGATTGACACTCGTGACTAAATGTTTTCTTCAAGTATTGTGCCGTATGTAATATGCAGATTCGTAGGTAGCTATTGTGATTATTATGACTTTTCCATTAATAAATTTACTAATTGCGGGAAAATAAAAATACCCATTTAACATTTATTTGGGATGATGTTTCTACGGCATACACCACATATTTGAATAAGGTAACTTATTCAAATATTAAATCAAAACGCTTTAGAAATCAAAAGGAAAGAAAACATTTATTCGTGGCACTAACGAGAAAACTGTGCACAATATTGTTTCTAAACTAAAAATAATAACAAAACATTTAGTTAATTTAACAATTTTCAGTAACAGTAAATAGGTTCATCTTCATTACTTTTCAATTCACAAAAGTCTTTCCTTTACGTTCAATTCCGTATGAACAATTCACTATATCGACCCTCCCAATATTCTAGTCCTTTTACTTTTTTCGTTAATATCCTCAATCATATGACCGCCAATATGACAATGCCTTTCTTACATCCAAATTCTCCAGTCTGACTGCAAAACACTATTAATCATATTCCTCCTCACTCCAGGACGTACATTTACTCTCTGGTTGTTGATTTCACCCGCCTTTTTAAATCGACCGTCTCCATGACATCACAACATTGCCAACCTGTGATTTTATTCCAGTAGGCCGTGTCTTTACACATTGTCGTGACTGTCCAGATATGGATGGAATATAACGTCTAATTACGACTCGTTACACTACACTGAATATAAATAAAATTGGAGTGTCTGTCTGTGATTTCCAAAGAACTGTATTTTCCTAACCTCATATGTAAATTTACAATCTTAAAAAATCATCCAACGCAGGTTTCGTACAAGAACCAGACTATCCCAAATTCGAGATTATGAGAAGGCACCGAAAACTTCGTAGCGTAGGCGTGCATGGTAATGATTTTAGGATTCTTCTCTGCCTTATAGTTTTCAATGGGTTTTGCACTTGCCAAAAGGAAATGTCCCAGCAGACAGCCAGTTGTAGGAAATAACTTGGCCACGTATCTCAAAATATGCAATTTTGGACTTGTTTGGTCCTTGTAAGAAACCTCAATTGTTTCTACAATTATTGTCCCTATTTCTACGGGTCCTTTGTAAATAGGACTATAGAGTCATGGAATAGCTTCCCTGCAGCACTAATGGAGACTTTTCCCACAAACATCAAGTCTTTTATGTTAAGATTAAATTCTAGTAATAGAGTTGTAAGCGATATGATCAGTAGTCTGTGAAAGGCATCTGCATTTAGTAGGCATGCCTTAAATTAAATAATATTGTACAACACATTGTATATATTTTAGTATTCTTTATGGTATTATATTATTGTATTAGATGTATAATAAGTGTGAAGAATTTGCCACCGGGCTTAATGTCCAAAGCAAATTAAATAAATTATCTATCTCTCTAAATCTCGATAACGGTTAATCCACTCATGATTGGATTTTCACTCAAAGGATGAGTCTTTTGTCGGGAATAATTTAGTCACCGTTTTTCTGAACATTGTTTTTTATGATCTAAATAAAAAAAGTTTATTGACTTGTTTTTTACACACAAATCTACATTTTTATTCTGAACTCAATGAAATTTCGCACACGTGATCTTCAAAACAAGAGACAAGTTACTGCATACACGAGCATTTGTAACAACTACCTGCATTCACTTTTCCTATACCATCAAATAAAAATGTAAGTGCACATTCTTCAGTTCCTCACGAATATCAACAAAACGGTTAAAAAATCCACCAACATTAATCATACGGGTCTATCAGTTCACAAAATTTCCTAGCAAGTGCATTTGAAAGCTAATTGTAGATCACAATAATTGTTATAGAAAGTTTCTCTGGAGTATGCAAAAATAGATCTGTTTACAACTGCCCATAGCAACAATGATCGTATCAAACAAGTCGGGGAGGAGCCGAGCTAGGAAGAGCGGGGTAAGGCGAGCACAAAGGACAGATATAATTCATTCCATTTCCTGTTTATTAGATTGTAAAATAAATGCTCGGACGTAGTGGGGTTCTTGAGCTCAGCCTACATAGAATAATTGTGCTCACGTCCGTGTGATTGTGCCCGTTCGATGACTTACGATTACCATTTGCAGTCATTGAGGTGTAATTCGACACGTCTCAGGCTCAGGGCGAGAAAATGACCATCTGCCCCCGGATCCAACGAGATTGTCAAATAATTTTCAAAAAATGCGTTTTGGGAGTTCTAAAACAATTTCTAATTCGATTCCTCTGGACAAAACGAATCGATTCGTACTAGTTTGAACCGAATTCTTCACAACTATTCCGAGGTAATTTACACACACACACACAAATATTGCGAGCACCAGAACTCAGATCAGCTCTTCCAGCCCTTGTTACTACAATATGATAATTTCTATTTCGAAAAAAAAGTGTCTGAACTGAGCTTCTAATCAAAATTGGAAACTATTTATTTGAAAAATAACAATATAATAATAAACGTGCAACCAAATTCATTGTGTACTAATAATTACCAATGTAATTGTATTCAAGGAAGAGACATGATCATGTGACAAGTATTATTTTAAACCTCTGGATAAATGACCCCTATCTCGTTCATGTTTTTCGTCCCTTGATTCAGTGTGCACGCTGAGATGGCCCCTTTTTTTGCTTCTGGTCATATCCAAGTACGTAACTACAATAATGCACACGTTTTGTTGAGCTTTACTTTTGCTGGATACGAGAGGAATAAGGTAGGGGTGTTATTTTGTCAATAATACTATTCAATTAAACCTGAAGTTAATGTGTCGAAGCAAATATTCCATTAATCGGGACCAAAGTTTGTTAGTTTTCAAACTTGCTACCCATGCTATGTTGGCATCTTACTTTATAATTTACGAGTAACTACGTAAAATAAGAGCGAATAGTAACGATTCTCAAGTTAAAAAGCGTACTTGTGCTTTTCTTCCAAATACCGTATATAATTTTTACTGTTTTTTACGATAAATAAAATACATAAATAAAATAATATATATTCCTCGGCATTCCCCTCGTGAATTCTCACCCTGTACAGCAAGGGCTCGGTTTGAGAGAAAAGCCCAAATTGCGCAACTATTACGAGGTCGTTCGTCAGCCCGTGCCGGTTGAACATTTGCCGTCGCCGCCGCCTCCGCCCGATTGTTAGCGAATCTGTCCGAACAGTCGGGCGAGCGAGTCGGCTGGCGCCGTTTGAGGCGGCGCGCCGCGGAGGGGCACCCCTTTGTCGCCCGTCGGCTGGCGAGGAGCGGTTGCTTCTCCCGGCACACGGGACGCGGGGCTTTGTGCACGGCGGTGGGCGGCGGTGGCGGCGGCCGGAAATTGCACCCCGCAATCTCGCACCGCCCTGTCTGCCTGCCTGCCCAACACACAGCTGATGTGCGTCGCTCGCCCGGTCTGCGTGCGCTGGCCGTCCCGCTCCTACCCCGCGCTGTCCCAGAGTATAGAACCCTGTGTGAATGTGCGAGTGAATGAAAAAAAAAAGAAATACAAGAAAACTATACTAATTAACATATAATGAATTACAAATTGTCTTGTGCAAATCTTAGGTTGCCGGCCAAAGTGCCGGCTTCATCCATAGGTTAAGTTAAAAATAAGTTAGTAAGTAAGCACTGCCCCCTTCCTTGCAGCACAAGCTAAAGAGCGGCGGCGCACGTACCCCAACACGAAAATAAACTCCCGCCTCGCTAGGCGTACTGGCGGGGGAAAGTTGAAAAACTGTCCCACCGTCGCGACCCCGCCCGCCTCGCTGTCCATCGGCGTCCTGCTCGAAATTGGTTGCTTGGTTCGGGGTGATTCCAGTCGCGTCATCTACAGAGGTCATTAGTCCCGTAAGGGTAGTACATGATTCGAACCCGCGGGCCGAGATCGCTACGGCACGACTGCCTTAACGATCTCAGCAGTCTTCACCGGCTATTGATTTTTACTAAATAATAAAAACTACCAAATTTAATTCTTTTTTGATCAGTTTTACATGTGAAAAACGTACATTTTCGTGACTAATGTTTGTTGAATGCGTGGTTAACACATTTTGTAACCTATTTTAAGTGCCAAAAACGCCACTTTCCGTGCCAATTAGTGCCTAATTTCATTATTTTGTTACATATTTTAGGTGTCTAAATCATCACACGTTTGTGTCTATAATTCGGAGGTCTGTTGACGACATACGTCGGGAGCGTAGAGCTTGCCCCGGCTGGGGCGGGGGCGGTGCCACTCTGGTGGGAGGAACCCCCGCGTGGCTCGCCCGGCCTGGGCGCAGTCGGGCACAGCCCGCCCACCCTAAGGGCCCCTTCCCACGGCGCGGCCGCAGCGCGCTTCGCAGCAGCGCGGCGCGTAGCAGAGCATTGGTTTGAATGGAGGCCTTCCCACGTGCAGCGGGTGGCGGCTGCTGCGGCAGCAGACGCCGAACTCCAGCTACGCGAAGCGGACGAGGGGCCACGCGCCACCTCTAGCAGAACACAGCTTTAAATGGGAGCGTTCCCACTGCGCCGCGGCCGCAGCGTTCTACCTGCTCCGGTCCCTTTGTTCGTCGTCGCCCGAGGCGAAACCTACCCCTCCAGACCCCACCCCCTTCCACGGCGGGCGGCGGTGCGGCCGTGACTCCGGCGGTGGCGGCGTCGGAAGAGCTCTGCTGCTCGAAGGAAGCGCGCTGCGGCCGCGCCGTGGGAAGGGGCCCTAAATGTCCCGCTCCTGCCCGTCGTCGCGTCGCCGCACCCCGTCCGCCCTGGGTGGCCTCCCCGCCCGCCCCGCAGCCGCTCGCCATTCCGCTCCATTCATTGACAATCATTCCAGGTGCTGTCGTTAGTCCCGTAAGTGTAGTGCGTGCTTTTATCGCGTGAGGTGGCAGTGAACTTACCCGGCTGGATGACGAGATCCTGCGCCGACCTACACGTCGGCTACACTACCACACATGCTGGGAGACCGGTCGGGAGCTTAGAGCTGGTCCCGGCTGGGGCGGTGCCCCGCTGGTGGGAGATACCTGGTTGGGGAACACCCCGCTAGCCGACGCCGGATCCCGCCATCCAGAGGGACAAGATGGCCGCCACCTCCCGAGCAAAAAAACATACACTTCACTTACTGGAGTAATGACCTTAGCAGTCGACGGTCCGGCCCGGAATCACTAATCAACCAACCGAAGCCGTTCCATCTCACCCCCACCCCCCCTTCGTTTCTTCCGCCTGCTCTCGTCCACTCAGTTAAACCCCTGGCATTCTCTTTTTCCTTGATTCATATTTTTCCTTCACAGAAGCCTCGTTGAGATTTGGGTCGTACAGCCTTATAGTACTATTGCCTTGAAGATTGACTAGCTAGAGGAAGAACGTTCTCTTAAATTACTTAGATTTAGATTACTGAGTTCTTTAAATTACTAAGTTACACCAAACACCAAATAAACTCTAAAATAACAAAAGTAGATTTTTGTGTATTCCTGGCCCAGACCCTCCTCCTAGTATCCCCTCCTCCTCCCCTCCTCTTGGCAATAGCCCTCGTCTTAACGCTTAAGCTAAGAAAACCTGTTCGACTTCAAATTGTATAAATGTTGTGCCCAGTGAGCAAAGTAACTTCATAATAATTACTGGCTTGGCTTATTTGAAACCTTTGCATATTACATTTTTAAACTGAAATACAATATTTTACACATACGCAGGGAAGTTAAAGATATATTTAGATATCATCAAAATATTTATATTTCATTATAAAATCGAAAATATTATATTAACTCGAGAAGTTAAATCTTTTTACATTTAAAATCATTGCACTTGCCATGTTCTGTTTATCTGATCTGTTGGTCTTAAAGCCTACATTCAAAATATCTTATCAATTATAAGTCTCACGCATAAGCGTGTGCAGGCGGGAGGGAGCAGAAAATTTCGATAGGGGCCCTGAGTCCCCTCAGAATAAAATATTGTATTTCTGTAGATATGATCAATTCCTGATTTCACCCTTTTCCAGCCTGACACTGATATGTGTTACTGATATTTGACTTTTGAGGAAGAAGCTCTCCAAACTATTTGGCAACTTGTAAATGACAAATTACATTTATTTCTTAATTGCATCACAAACGTAATAATTTCTCCTTGTATTCCTTTATTATTTATTTACTCGAAAAATATGTGAATAAAAACGTTTAATGGAAAAGGACCCCAGTTATGTAATTAGCCCCCCCCCCTCTTTTGTTTTAGGCTGGACAATCGTATAGTCCCAGAGGGTCCCTCTATCCCCATCTAAAGGACCATCGATCAAAAGGAGCGATCAAAAGGAAACAATACCCACAGATAAAACACGGAAAGGGAAAGAATCTGTTGAGAGAATGCATTCTAAACTAAACTTACAAGGGGAGAGGTCTCAAGCATTGACGTTTAGCCTACAAAGATTTCACCATGTATAAATATGCGTTAAATATCCGTAACAATACTTCCTTTCATTCAGACCCACAACCCAGCTGTGCAGCGCAGGTTCAGACTTGCATCACTTTATCAGCAACGCTTCTCTGAACTAACAAGCAGACGTCCGGTCGGTGGGTGGAGTTAATCCCGCAGAGGTCACGGGTTCCCAACCTCTGCTGTATGCCCGTTCGCGAGATACTAGTTCGCGAAAACAAAGGAAGCACGCCCGCCATATAAACCGCCGTCTCTGGTCTCTTTCTGTCTCTCTCTCTCGCAATAAACCCGCGAAAGTGGGTCGTCTTCGGATCCACCGGGAAACAAATGACAGGAGTCGCTCGTTTCTTGTTACTCGAGAAATTATTTCTTAGGAAATGAAAACTTCGCCACGTCATTGTTCCCGCGTGCGTGTAGAAATCATAAGCTTGTATTACCTTCGGCGCTAGAAATGGCCTTTTGATGACCGGAATGGGCTGTGAGGAGAATAGTAATGAAGTAAAAAAAAAATCTTAGCTTAATGATCAACTTGTGCTTACCGATAAAAAACACGTGTATGCGTGGAGAAAACTTCAATTACGTGTGGAGAGAGAAAAAAAAGAGAACTTTAATGGTTCGTTAAAATGCATGAACGTATATGGCAATTTATATTCCCCCAATACATCTAATGCGTTTCTTTGTAAAAAGGAATTAATTTAAGTCACGTTTACACATGATCAGTCTGACTCAGTTTAACTGACTCTAGAAGTAATTATCGTTTTATTGTGTACGTTCCTGCAGCCTTCTGTACAGTTTCACTCAGAACAAACTAAGCTGGCAGAGTGTTTTTCATTCACCTACAATTATACACATTTCCATAATTCTACCATCTACACCAGAAGAGCGCATTCATAAAATTTAAGTTTTAAATAATTTTTTTATCAGAAATAATAGGTGGGATTACAACGCGTAATATTTGAATCAAACATTACCTTTCATTCGTACGGAAATATTGGTTAATGTAAAATACAGAACATGTGAAATAATGGTAAGGTGTAATCCTTCAAAAGCCTTTTCTCGTATGCAAATGAGATATTTTCAGTAAAATACTGTCTTAGATTTTTGACGAATATTCATTACATTATATGGATGGCTTTAGTTTTACAAATATCTTGAGCTTGACAAATATCTTCCGCACTTTTTATTGAACATAAGTCGGAAATTGGTTCTAGATTGATAAAACCTTTGTAGTTTCGGTACATAAGGTCCAATACTCTTTCGGCGTTCATCTACAATTTGATGGGCCTATTGTCAGTAATTTGGAATTTAGTACTTCTGGGAACCTCTTGCCCATGAGTGACACAGATGGACATACAGAATGTCGAGTTACACGTACTAAAATTGACTTTTTTATTCTGCGATGTCATAGCACTCCTCTAAGATCGTACGTACCAATTTGATATTGGATTAATATCTGTACTTCTACAGATATTACTACTAATATCAAAGTAAGAAAGTAAGAAAGAAAGAAAGAAAGAAGGAAGGAAAGAAAGACAGAAAGAAAAGTTAGAAAATACTTTCCTATTTCACTTGTAACAAATATATCGCAACAGAACATATGCATATTATGTATTCGTAAAGGAAAAGTGTGTAACAGTGCGAATCACGCAGAGCAGCCATGCAATTAGGGCCAACATATGACGTAGAGTGAGAGATAATATAAAACGCAGATTATTCGAGTATGGTGGCATAATTGTAACCTTCAAATATACCTTTTTACATTCCACTTCCAATGTTCGTTCTTAATGGCATTCGTAATTTCTTATTCATGGTAATTATATAATTAATTGTAATTATTGTCAAGTTCTTTGAATCATTTCTAAATTGTTACACACCGATCACGTCCCATCCCGTTTGGGTTAACACGCCTGACTGAAGGGGATACAAGATGATTAATTGGTTATTTTGTTTCCGCACGTCAGCTGCTGTCGTTAGTCCGTAAGCGCAGAGCGTTTATGTCCCGGTGGCGGTGTTCCTACCTGCTAGACCGTGAGAAGTGGCCCAGTTTCCACCCAGGTATCTCCCCAGCCGGGACAAGACCTACCACACGTTCCCGAATGGTCTCCGGTTAGGTGCATGCGCGTAGGGAGTGCCTTTCGGAGGGGGGACGATGACGCAGGAAAGATCGGCCGCTGTTCGTGGCCCATCTGCTCCGGCATTCGCCTGGCACTTATCGAAGAAACCACGCAAATCCAAACTATCAGGGCAGCCGACTTCTACAATTCTCCTCCAGACAGCCGGCGACTGAATTCTAAATAGAGCTATGCAGTTTGTGTCGTAAATTCACCAGAATCGGGGCTCGAACGTTAGGACTGCCCGGTAAGACACAAAGAATAAGGTGAAAGGACAAGAAGAATCGTGGAGGGAGGAGAAGAAGAAGACAGACAATGCAAAAGTGGATAAAAAAATGTAAAAAAAAAGAGGGGAAAAAAAGGAAGACAAAGTTATCCTGGTATATGAAGCAGGTAACGGCCACCTCCTCCCAGGCGGTGAGGGGCACGGCCCGCCCAGCGGTCCAGAATGCTGGAGAATCGCGAGCAGAGCGGCGGTGCGGGCAGGCGCCTGTCCAGACCTGTCGGCGCCGATCGCCTCGCTTATTTCCCCTCGGTGGCAGGCGGACGGGCGGGCGGGCGAAGGCACAAAGACGCCAGAGGAGAAGGCTTCTACTCCTCGCAAGGAGGTGGAGGAGGAGGCGGAGCTCTCGGCTGGTCCCCTCCCGGGCAGATGCAACCCGAGAGCAGGAGAAGGAGGAGGAGGAGGAGGAGCAGGGCGACAGCGAGACCCCCTGCACGTGACTCAAGGGCAAGGGCCCACACGTGGCGCCTTCCCCGCCCCCTCCCCCCGCCCGCAAGCCCACGCCTGCGCTGCACAGTCCGACACGCACACAACTCTCCTTCTTCTTCTTCTTCTTCTTCTTCTTTGTTGCGGTTCTTCCTTACTGTACTTTCTTCTACGGAGGTGGCCAACTTATTAGACTAAATATTTTTTTCTCTGACTCAACTAATGAGTCCTGAGAAGCACCTGACAAAAGTAACTGTTTGAAGTGTAATGTTTGTTAATGTTCTTGGAAATGTATACACAGTTAATGGTACAATGAGGCACGACCAATATTTAGAGGCCCTAAAGGACCACTGGTTCCCTAACATAAATGAGTTGATTGAAAAGCAATATAGACTACGCTCCTTATCACAACAGGAAAGAAAGTTGGGAAACATATTCAAGACATTGATCAGTCTCAGTTCCAATATGCTGAAATAGCCCTGACATGAATCCAATCGAAAATGTTCGTTTCATGTTAAAACAAACTTAGAAAAAGGAGGCCATAAAACAACTCATTCGCATCTCGAAAAATGACACTCAAATTAAAAGAATGGATTAAAATTTTTAACATATCTCAGAAAAGTGTGTTAATTATGAAATGTTTATAAGAACATTCGAACTCTGTACACACAGAGAGTGAATATCTACAGTCGCAAATACATATTAACTTATTCATTTTAGTCTAATAATTTGGCCACCTCTGTACATGTTCCTTCATCTTCTATTTCCCTTTCACAGCTACTTTTATATTCTTGTTCTAATTTCTTCTTCTACCAACTTCTACTTTTATGAAATCATCTTTCTTGTTTCCTTATTTCGTTCCCAGTGATTCAACTCCAGCTCTAGAGACAAGCTATGGAATCGTAAAACATGATCCAGATCAACTTGAAAACAAAACCTCCTCCCTGCTGAGGCAATCCTTTATTATTCATAGGAAATTGGAGAGATGAGTGACACTTTTGACAAGTTTGCTGGAGAGAATAAGCGTCTGTTCATTCTCCCTCCCCCTACCTCATTTGCAGAGTGCACTAGGCACCGATCACATAACAAACTCCACACCGAAAGTTCACATCGATTCGGAATTTCTTCACACGCACTCCAGTTTTCCTGACGGAAAGGAATTTTATTAACAAAAGAATTTATTTCTATAAACAATAGAATGGGAATAACGAAAGTAGTGATAAGCGAATCAAACCAGTAGCTTACATGTCATAACAATTCATCATATTGAATGGCAGGCGCTTTAGGAGATTTCTAATGTCCATTAATGTATTAATTTAATTTTTATTTTGTTGAATGATTTTTCGTCGTTTCGAACAGAACCTTCAAAACTCAGTACTTAGTATACAACTATATATGTAGTATTTTCGGTACACTGCAATTCACGAACACTCAAATTAATCGTTGAATTTACGAGTTACATGTTCCAAATTATTTATTTCAATTGGATAGGTCACGAGTTATGCTTCTGAAGACGTAATCTAAAATGATAAGAAAAGTGAAGAATAATCAAAATGAAATCACCATTTCTATTACACTTTAGAAAGATGACTCGCTCCTCAGCAGAAACGTTGCAAGTTGGTTTCCCGCATAATGCAGTTTTTACCTGTCTAGACATTAATTTACTACGAGCGGAACGTTCGCAGAGATAAAACTAGAAGTAGGAATCAGCGCAATAGTAGTCTCAGCCACGTTCTGAGAACACGGAAAAAATCAAATTAAAGTTCCATAGCAGTGGTTAGAAACTTTTGTCAAGAGAAAAAAAAACTGTCTTCACTCATAACTTTTAGAGGAAAACTGCTCAAACCAACAATTTATAAAGATAGCGGCTCACCTTCCTAGATATCAAATAGAGCCAAAAACTCATTTTTCATTTTTTGGTGATAAGACCACTATTGCACTCATCCCTTTAATATTAAATGAATATTTTCCCTAAAAAGGCACTTCCTACTTGTGCTCTGCCGCTCGGCAGCTTCTAGAGTTTCAGAATATAGTAAGAAGAAGAAGAAGAAAAAAACTCGATGCGTCATAATTTCCACGCCCTCCAACCGCCGCTCATTGTACTCCGCAGCTGGTGGACGACCCCGCTCGCGTAGCCTTCCAGGAAGGTTGCACAAGCCCGGCAACACACCCGCCCGCCGCAACCAACTGCAGTCTGCGCCTCTGAATGTTCCCGAAGAAGAAAGTCGAGCCTCAGGAGGGTCGCGCCACCGCAGCAGGCCAATGGGCGCCGAGGACGTAGTATATCTTCCGACGCGCGAAGCCGTTGGGGCTGCTCCTCCGGGCCAACCGACGGATTCGCGCGTCGGTTGCGGAGTTAGGGCCACCTAAACTGAGTCGCTATTGCGTAAGCCTTAATGAGACAGTGCTATCGTAAATAGTGCGGGACATCCGCATCTGAAAACACGCAAGTATCACTAATTATTTTTTTTTCACCAAGTGAGATTCATCGTAAATAAATTGAAGAATGTTCCGGATCATGGGATTTATTATTATTATTATTATTATTATTATTATTATTATTATTATTATTATTATTATTATTATTTTCGTTTCGGCCAACTAGGACCACGCAGGGAAAGCAACCTGCACTTACCGTGGCTCAGTTTTTCATTTAATATCACGGTGGCAGGTGCTTGCGAACATTTCTTTGGGGGGACCAGCATTAAGCTGGATCCGATTTTTATCCCCCAGGGTTGTTAGTCCAGGGGGTATGAAAGATGAAATGATGATGATAATGAGGGGTGAAAGGACGACACACTCATACAAACACACACAAATACACCCATGCCCGAGGCGGGACTCGAACCCGCGATCTTCTGGTCCGAGACCACTCCGGCACTACTGCCTTAGCGATCTCGGCCATCTGATCGGCATGATTTATTATTATTATTATTATTATTATTATTATTATTATTATTATTATTATTATTATTATTATTATTATTATTATTATTATTATTATTATTATTATTATTATTATTATTTTTCGTTAATCGGCCGACTAGGACCACGCAAGCAAGCATTCTGCATTTACCGTGGCTCAGTTTTTATTTATTAAAACAGGTGCTTGCAACAATTCTTAGGGGGACCAGCATTTAGCTGGATCCGATTTTTATCCCCCATGGTTGTTAGCCCGGGGGTATGGAAGATGAAAGATGATAGGAATGGATTAGGAGGCGATAGGTGATCGTGGACTTTTGGAACCATCCCAGCATTCGCCTTTTATGACCGAGGGAAACCACGAAAACCCCGGTCAGGATGGCCGGCCCGGGAATCGAACCCGGACCTCCCGATTACGAAGTCAGTGCGCTACGCACTGAGCCACTTCGCTCGGTTATTATTATTATTATTATTATTATTATTATTATTATTATTATTATTATTATTATTATTATTATTATTATTATTATTATTATTTATTAACCATCTAAGCTACCATTAAGAGTAATAGCCCTTTTTTTTACGGAACGCTGAATGAAGTGATAGGGGAATGATGAGGGGTGATAGAACTAGGACGATGGTGGGAGGTGTCAGGTAGGGTGGTGGGAGGTAATCGTAGCATTTTTTTAACCATCCCAGTACTCGCCTTATGACTAAGGGAAATCACGAAAAATGCCGATCAGCATGGCCGGCCCGGTGATCGAACCCGGACCTCCCGACAGCGAAGCCAGCGCGCTAACTGAGCTACTTCGCTCGGTTCATGGGATCACATTTGAATTCAAAACATTAACTTAACACATTTCTGTTTGTCAACGTTTCAGAATATTTTAATTCCATCTTCAAAGCTTATTACTACACACAAGAACAACAACCCTGTCAATATATTGAACAAACATGCGCATATTAACGACAAACATTTATGTACATTATTATCTGGTAATTATAGATTTATAAATCACAATGTACCTATCTTATACTGGATTACATTGCACATAAGTACATTTCCAACATTATTTGGATGTGATGAGAGTTAATTTGGCCCAGCCCCGCTACAGGCCACGGCATCATGGAAAATGAAGAGCAACATAATGAGGTGAAGCTGTGCACAAGGACTCAGTGTTCTACTCCGCATTGCCTACACGTCCGCCCAAACCATTAATTATTAAGCACAAAACAAACAATTCAAGAAATATTGCAACATACACATTTGTATACCATATTAATTTTACATATCCTGTGATCATTCAACATCTTAAATAAGTTATTTAAACTCAATTATTGTATAATAAACCATCGAACAAAGGTTATTTCATTCAGTTGATGATAGCGGTAATGGCGATGAGATGAAAGAGAGCGGGGATATGCTGGAATGAGCGAGAGAGAGAGAGATGGAGAGAGAGAGAGAAAAACGGGAGAACAAAGAAAATTTGTCGAGAGCTCGTTTTGTCTCTCATGAATTCCACGAGGATATGCCGAGAATACTTCTTTGTCCTATCCTCTCCGCTTTCTTACACACACACACACACACACACACACACACACACACACACACACACACTTTCATGCACTACACATGCACAGTCCCGGCGAGAGCTCAGAACGGTGCCTCGCTGGTGGGAGATATCTGGAGAGGAAAAATACCAAAAACCGACATGTTCGTAGGTTGACGCTGGGTCTGACAGTCCAGCGGGGAGATAACACCGCCCTATCCCGCGATAAAAAATAATGCCACTTACGAGGCTAATAACAATAGTAGTTAACTTGTCCGGAAACACGACGCAATCAATCGGAACAGGAATAGACCACCCCCGCCAACGTTTGCATTCTGAGTTCCACACTCGCAACCTTCTATTACGCGCTAAGGTTCCGCAATGCTCCGGTGAGCAATAGGTGTCAAAAATCCATTGCCTGGCTAGTGTCAGGTGGGCTCGAGGAAAACCGGCTGAGGAACGAGTGATAATTGTTACGTAAGTTGCTCGTGGTGTAAAGATAACCGCCGCTGAGTTGCGATGACGGTTTTCGTGTCATCTTTAATGAGAAAGATTTTTATTTGACAGGAGGGTTCAAGGTATTTCGTGCTTTATCTGAGTACGGACCAAAAAAAATAACTCTGAACATTTCTAATATATGTTATTTCAACATTTGACAGTTGGTAAATTTATTTAGCTACTGTGCGGGCAAATGTTCGGAGTTTCACTTTTTTTATGTAGCGATAATCATTACAGGGTTGCAATCCGGAGTAGATTTTATAGGAGTAACACCTAACCAATTTAGCTGTAAATTTACGAATAAATAAGATTAACAATAATAATAATAATAATAATAATAATAATAGACACATGCTGTTCACTCATCAATGAAAATCTTCATAGCGGTCTGTAGTTCTGTCAGAATGACTATTCAACGTTATTGACAAGGTGTACCCACTACACAGTTATTCTATAAAGTAATATATTCTTAACAAAACTAATACTACTCTAACTAATATTATAAATATTATAACATAACTCTAACTACTACTCTAATATATAAATAATAATAATAATAATAATAATAATAATAATAATAATAATAATAATAATAATAATTTTTGTAGTCCTAATCCTAATTTGAAAAGGGAGCACATTATTTTCTGGGTCATTCCTAATAAAATATGTTGTTGTTTGCACACACATGAAAAACTCTTTTCCTCCGCCTCCGATCGCATTCCTTAACCGTCCGCAACCCCAACCCCCTCCAGCGTGTGCGTGCATGTCTCGACGTGCCAGGGCTGGCACCTGCGGCCCGCGCACAAAGCCAACGTCTGCCCTGCACCGCCCTCCCGGGGCCCTCCGAAAACCTCAGGGCGGGGCGGTTGCCCGGAGGGCGAGCAGCGCTGACGTCAACACAGGTGCTTCCAGCACTCCAAAGGGCGGGGGCTAACTGTAGGGGCAATGTGGGCGTGTGGCGGAACAGCCGGCGCTTTTGTCGTTGAATTGAACCTCCCAAGTGACAGTGATGAACCCTCGCTGACAGAGATTCGGCGAAAGCGTAATGTATGAAGCGCATTACGTTTTTCTGAGAGAATGTGTTTCCTCCGAAACAATTTGCGAATTATTAATACGTTTGATTCGACGATCCGGGTAGCTGAGATCGCTGAGGCAGTGGTGCCGTGGCGATTTTGTAACGAAGGAACGCGCGTTCGAGTCCCGCCTCGGACATGGCTGTGTTTGTGCGTGTCTATTTCATCATCCATCACGATTATCACTTCAACTCATCCCCCAGGGCTGACAATCCTTGATTTAAAAACGGATTCAGCGTGAAAGTCCTGATCCCCCCCCCCCCATAGTCGTCACTTACCCCCCCCCCACAATAACTACAACTGAGCCCAGGTGGGTTGCACGTTCGCGTGGTCCCGAGATGGCCAATTCGCGACAGAACCATTTTTTTTTTTCATTTAATGCCTTCAAATTCTTTACAAATACACATAACTTTGTATTTCGAAAATATTACCTTCAATCCATGCGATTTGATGTATTTAAGGTTAATATCTCATGCACCATTCGTTAACATACTACTTTGGAGTAACACTTTTACCTACCAAACCCATGACTATTTAAGTAATTAGCGCGTAGCATTTTTTTTTTTACTTATAAGTCAAAGAGGAAAATTTGAACTATCATACACAAAGATAAACAATAATCTTTTCAAAATGGCTTTAAGGTATCTCAAGACTGTGGTGAGCGGAAGACAGAACTAATCTGTTTGAAGCTGGAGAAGTACATTGACAGTTTTCAGGAACTCTTATAACAAAATCTAGGAAATAACGCACGGAAAGAGAGGAGTCACGATTATCCGAAGCTCGGAAACTGTAGCAGTCAGCAGGAAGTAAAATCATCCATTGAAAAACAGAACATACAAGTGTACTAAATTCTATGCTGAGAAATAGCGAGCCGGTGTGTGCGCTAATCACTGCTGAAAAATATTTTACTAATTCTCAGATTAACTAAAATTGACAAGCCGAAATCACTCAATGACTTTATTCTTCAACAGTGCTCTATGTCAATTTTCATCCAAGTTACTAATTGAACATGCATTTATTTTTTAATGTAAGAGTACATACTACTTATTAAATGTTGATAAGTTAAAATGCAAATGTACGTGTTTACCTTGTGCTTTTAATTCTTACACAATGAATTCCGGATTATCAGAGTTTTCCTTGTCCGAGGAAAGGGATTCGATCCCAATTACCTCAGATAATCGTGAGTCTACTCTATGTGAATAAAGTTAAAACTTACCAAACTCCCATTTTCTGTGAAATACTCCCAATGCTTCTTTCTCCAACCTGCAAATTAAAATGTTATTTTATCCAATGAAATCTATACATACAACACTAGAACCCCATATTACAACATTCTACGATCTTCGACATAAAAGATGAACAGAGGATATCTGCAGCACAAGTTAAACATGCCACGCGTTCACATAATGAAAATAAACTACGTCGACTGGAACTGAACACCGAGTCTGTAAATCTGTTCAATTCACAATGCTATTGCAGAGCGCTCTTTCTATTTGGTCAGGACAGAGTGACGATACGACGGAATACGTGACAGATCAAATATCGAAGGTGTGCAAGGATGCAAGAGCTCTGCGTTAAGGCTTAATCACAAAGCAATTGAATGCAAACGTAACACAAAAGCTTGAACCCATGTTATTCCATTAAATCCTTCGGAATGGTTAACGTAAACGTGAACTGTCCATTCGCAAGCTCGAGGCTTTCCAATTCAAGTTAAAGTGATCTCAGATTTGATCACTTCTATCGTATCTAGATCTACTACAATCGACTAGATCACACTATCGTATACCACAGCAAGATCTAAAGAACTTCTAACATTTTCATTAGAGAGAAACTAAACGTTTATAAGGGCGCATAAAATGCATTTCATCATCAATACTCATGAAACACTCTGATGAATCATTCGTTGCGCTTGTAGTATGAAACACGAAATAATTATAATGCTCCCATAATCTGGGCCATTTTTCTTGATGTAGTTGATTTGATTTACTTCGTCAAAGATCAGTAAAAACTGAATGTAATGTATGGGAGAGGAGTACAATCTTTTTCTTGAGCTCTGGAATCCCTTCCTTTAATCACAAATTCAATGGTGAAAAACACTACCAACAAGCGGGTCAATTCGATTTCGCTATGAGGCTGGAATGGACAACCTGCCACCGTCGGGACATTAACCCTAGAACCTCCGGTCAGAGGCACTGCAGAGTACCCAAGAAAACTAATACTATAAAGCATGAAGAAGAACAAAGACTTGTGTTAATCTTAGGTTGCCGGCCAAAGTGCTGGCTTCATCCATAGGTTAAGTTAGAAATAAGTTAGTAAGTTCTGCCCCCTTCTTTGCCGCATAAGCCATAGAGCTGCGGCGTATGTTGTACCCCAAAAAGTAAATAAACTCCCGCCTCGCCAGGGCAACTGGCGGGGGGAAAGTTGAAAAAGCACTTCAGAGTCCGAGGCAATGTTGGTTGTAAGCTACACGCCGTTTTGATTTCCCCAGATTTTGCGAGTTTTCCAATACGTGGAAAACGTGACGTCAAAACCCTCTCCCTCCCCAAGGGAGTGGTGGTTCATTACAGTCGAAGGCCAAGGAGGAAACCCACAGGATGCACCCAAGAAAGAAAAGCACAGCTCCAAACGGTGGTATGGCGGTCGGGAAGGTTGTCGACGCTCAACGATATATTTTCTTTTGTCCCCTCCACAGTAACCCTGTGAAGGAGGGGAATTTATTATCTATAAATATTTTTACATTACGCTGCTGCCTTGCGGCTTAAGCAGCTACAGGCGGGGCTTTTTTCTTACAACTAACTTACAATCTAGACTTAAAGTTATCTTAATTGCACTTTGGCATTACTAACTTACACTAAAATCATTTTTGTAATTCTATTTATATATTCTACGTAAATTGTTTGTATATATTGGTACATTATTATTATTATTATTATTATTATTATTATTATTCTACATTCACACATCATTCATACTATTTTCATTATATACATAACCATTCATTCTTCCCATTCATTCACACTTAACTTCACTACACGACTCACGCTCAACGATATATCTAATATCTCTAACTCGTCGACGCTGCAGATCGCAGCCCACCTCGTCGTGGAAATCGCCCGACTACAGTCAGATTTCCCTCACCCCTGCTACCCATCTAATCCCCATTCACTTCTCTTTACCATAGAAGGCATAGCCCGACTGTATCCCATTTCATTCACGCTGGGACTGGGAAGGAGTAAACGGTTTAGTTGTTTGCATTCATACGTAGCGCACATAGATGTTCTCGCACCACTCCAAAGAAAACCTCGATCACAGGTGAACAATGCAGAATCTTCGGAATTGTGTTTGTTGTGAATTATGCCAGGGGAGTAAGAATATTCTCGCGATAAGAGATTTCAAGTTTTGTTACCACAACATTCTAAGCGGCGTCTTCCAACGTTGGCAGTGCTCTAAAAGGACACGCATATGTTTCTTGAATACATACAGACGTAGACCAGGCGCGGTTCCTCGGGGAGGGTAATAAGGGAAATTTCTCCCCCTAAAATTTTTCTGTAACTATTAATTTGAATTTGCCACGAAACTTTCAAGAAAAAATATTTTCGGGTAATCATTCAAACGAATAAAATCTTATCGCAGAATTAGCCGAGTGTACCCTGCGACTTTTTACAAAATCTGTAATGACACATTCGACCAAAACATTTTAAATTTCCCCTCCCGAAATCTGTCTTTGGACCCACCCCTGAGTAGACACATTATAATCGACGAATGTGAATCTAAGCAGACTACGAGACAGGTAGACTTTAATCCTGCTGCTAAAGAATAAAACAAAATGTGATGCATGTACACGTAGGCTTCCGCGGCTCGATTTCATGATTTATGGGCAGTCCGGGCGACGCCGCGTCGTTGGCTGAGAGGCCGTCGTCAAGACGTCAAAACGAGATGCAGTCGGCTCTGCCTTTTCCGGGAGGTAGGTAAACGGCTTCGGAATCGTTGGCCGCGAGATGCAGTCGGTGTACGCCCGGAGTGGTGGTTTATTACGGGCGAAGGCCGAGGAGGAAAAAACACAGCTGCAAGCGGGGGGGGGGTGCGATGGGGGGAGGGGAGGTTGGCGACGCTGCAGACCGCAGGCAGAACCCCCCTCTCGTCCTCGTCGACGCCCCCGCCGCCTCCGCCCCACGCGGGAGGGTCGCGATCGTAAATGACGTCAGGCTGTTTTGGGACGTTTTTGTCACCGCAACGCGGCTCCCTCCGCCCCGCCCCGCCCCGCGCCACACAAGCACTACGCACTGTGGTCCGGAATACGCGGGTAGAGACACGATAAAAAAAAAGTCTTAAAACAACTTCTGAATAGCACGTACCTGGCCCCACAAATAACTACCTATTATCCTCAAAATATCAACGGCGATTATTCCAGCTTCCCATTTTTTTAAAAAAAAGGAAACCAAAACAACAATAAAAAACAAAAGAAAACAAGCCTATATTTCGCTGTTTTCAGCGGAATCTTGAAATTCCTACATATTAGCGATTATCGAAGTTTCCTCGATGGCTAGCCCACTTGCTTTGGGCCTGTTCACAGCCACTGGGAGTTCCTTCTGCGATTGCTCGGTTCTGATTGCCGTTGCCTTTGTCCGTGTCAGTGGCTAAGGCCCGCTTCACACGGCGCGGCAGCCGCGCGCTTCGTTCAAGGAGCATAGCTCTTCCGACGCAGCCACCGCCGGAGCCACCGCCGGAGTCACGGCCGCACCGCCGCCCGCCGTGGAAGGGGGTGGGGTCTGGAGGGGTAGGTTTCGCCGACCCTCCGGCGACGAAGAACAAAGGGACCCGAGCAGGTAGAACGCCGCGACCGGCGGCACAGTGAGAAGGCTCCCATTTAAAGCTGTGTTCTGCTAGCGGTGGCGCGCGGCCACTCCTGCGCTTCTGGTGGCCGGAGTTCGGCGTCTGCTGCCGCCGCAGCCGCCACCCGCTGCACGTGGGAAGGCCTCCATTCAAAACAATGCTCTGCTACGCGGCCCGCTGCTGCGTGGCGCGCCACCCGCTGCACGTGGGAAGGGGCCCTAAGGCCCGCTTCACACGGCGCGGCAGCCGCGCGCTTCGTTCAAGGAGCATAGCTCTTCCGACGCAGCCACCGCCGGAGCCACCGCCGGAGTCACGGCCGCACCGCCGCCCGCCGTGGAAGGGGGTGGGGTCTGGAGGGGTAGGTTTCGCCGACCCTCCGGCGACGACGAACAAAGGGACCCGAGCAGGTAGAACGCCGCGACCGGCGGCACAGTGAGAAGGCTCCCATTTAAAGCTGTGTTCTGCTAGCGGTGGCGCGCGGCCACTCCTGCGCTTCTGGTGGCCGGAGTTCGGCGTCTGCTGCCGCAGCAGCCGCCACCCGCTGCACGTGGGAAGGCCTCCATTCAAACCAATGCTCTGCTACGCGGCCCGCTGCTGCGTGGCGCGCCACCCGCTTCACGTGGGAAGGGGCCCTAAGGTCGGTCCAAGGAATCGATTATCGACAGTGGTGAATTGATTGATTAGCGAATCCGCGCGCGTCAACTACTAACGTCATTAGTCCCGTAAGTATAGCGCATGTTTTTTAATAGCGAGAGGTGGCGGCGATGATGTAACGGTTAGCGTACCGGACTGTTGTACCCAAGATCGCGGGTTCAAACCCGATCGAAGCCGTGGAGTTTTTCAGGGCGAAAAAATCCTTCGTACGCCTTCCTTCGGAGGGGAAGTACAGCCGGCTGTCCCATGTTAGTAGATTTACTGCATGTAAAAGATCCTCAAGCCTAAATGACGCCTCTGAGCCAAATTCAAATCGCCTGTTTCTCGCCCAAGAAATACCTCCTTTCTCTGCTAGTTGATGAAAGGAGCGTAGTGAAATTTGCGTGGTCAGACGGAAGAGCAGGCCTCATGGCCTGAGTCTCGCCACGTAAAATAAGGCAAATTCAATTCAATTCAATTCAAGGTACGGAGGCGGATTTTCGACACTAGCTAACACGTGGATCGAATTCAACCGTCTATAGGAGAATTCCAGCAACCAGGTACTCCGATCGGTAGCTTTCCGTGGTTTCTTCGATCAATTCCAAGCGAATGCCGAAGCAGTACCGTAACAAACGGGCTCCGCGCCGCGAGCCATATCCTTATCTCCTCCTCTCCTCTTGCACGCGCACTTCCATGCACTACACTGCCATACACGTTGAGAGACGAATTGCGAGCATCGACAGACCTCGTTCCTGCGGGGGCGGTGCGCCGCATGGGGAGATACCTGGAGAGGGGAAATCCTCCGGTCGCCGACGTGAAGGACGGCGCCTATTCTCATGTTGCAGCGACGGAGATCACCGCCACCTCCCTGAACACAGCATGCACTACAGTTACGGAACTAATAGCCTCAGCAGTTGACGAGCCCGCAAACACCAATCAATCAAATGAACGAATGACTGCACTAGTGGACGTGTGTGGAAACATTAATCAATTGGATAGCCACTCTGCTTTCGTCTTGACCAGGATAACTGTGCCTTGTCCGTCATCCAGACCCCCGGCACAGACCTTGTCCTGGTTGACGCCGGTATCCCACTTGGGAAACAAAATCCCACATGCACAATAAGAACAATTCCTCTAGTAATTAATAAAAACTCATCTTAGTGTACGTTAGTAATGCCGAAGTGCAAGTAAGTTAACTTGAGGGCTAGAATGTAAAACTTAGCTGTAAAAGCCCTTCCTCTAGCTGCTTAAGCCGCAAGGCAGCAGCTTAATGTACAAATCAATAGTAAATATTTTCCCTTCTTCACAGGGTTAATGTGGAGGAGACAAGAGAAAGAAAAAAGTATCCCGCTTGGGGGAGATACCCAGAGGAGGGGAAATCAGCCGGTCACCGACGTGAGAGTCAGCGCCTATTCTCACGTTCCGGTGAGAGAGGTCACCGCAACGGTCCGTGATATTACTGACACTACGCTTATGGGACTAATGACCTTAGCAGTTGGCGTGTCTGGAAACATTAATCAGCCAATCAAAACGATGGCTGTACTAGTGGACGTGTGGGGGACCATTAAATAACGAATCAATTCGCTAGCCACCCTGCTTTCGCCTTGGCCAGGACCACTGCGCCTTGTCCCTCGTCCGGACCCCTGCCGCCTTCACGGGTCCTCTCGTTAGGCTGCCTGCCCCCCCTCCCCCCGTCGTCTTTTACTGCCATCGGCGTCGCGGTGACGGGCAGGAAAGTCGCGGGGCCCCTCCGTCGCCCCCCCCCCCCCCCGCCACACACTCCGCTTGTCACGTTCAACGCACCACCGCCGTCATAAGCTGTGCGCCAAAGATCACGTCCCACCAGTTCCCTTCTGTCCTTTCTTCTCTTTCTCTTTTTTTCTTCTTCGGGGCGATGGAGGGGGGGGGGAGGCGTTGAAGAATCCTCTGACCTGCCAGAAGGCTCCACATGGGAGTCATAGAGGACATAAAAATAATAATCGTAAATTCAAGCAGGATGGTCCCATTAGTGTCCTCATACAATCTATAAAAAGTTGTGTGAGGAAGAAGACCGTTGGAAAGGGCAAATGAGTAGCAGGTATAAGAGCAAGAAAATGAAATTATTAAGGAAATAAAATGGTCGTGTTCTCGAACTAATGACCGTGCATACGTAGAATAGAAGTGAGAAAGCGGGGAAGTGTGGGGAGAGGTGTAAAAAGAATTTAAACAAAGAATCTAGTATATATTTGAAACACTGAAGGTTTCCGTTTAGAAAGCAATTTGAGCTTTCTACAAAACCAATGTGTGATATTGCTTATTTCGTCTTCTCAGTCGTAGAAGTTCAGAGTTCGGTATTCTTTGCAAATCGGAGTCCCTCCCCCTAGATGCATATTTCGAAGTTTTATTTCGCATATTTGAGCTATGCTGCTAAAAATTGGGTTTTTCTAGATTATGTTGCATATTTTACAATCAATAATGCAAAAAATGCAAATTTCAAGGACGATTTATTATTTCCCTCGTTTGGCTTGTTGCTTCTGTAGGTGAAAATCTTTTAATGCTGAAAGGCAAATTATTTGGGTTATGACTTCTCTTGAATTAATTTCTTTTTCTTTTCTCTCCTTGAATACTATACCCCGTATTGCAAAAGAAACGATTCGCAGAATTATGTTAAAATAATATAAACGAACTACACCTTGAATCATAGTCCTGTTTCCTGTTCATTTGAAAGAGGAGCCCGCTAAAATCAAATACCTCGACCATCGAATTTGTAGAATCAGTTGTTTAGAATCTACTATTCTCTATCACTTCTCTTTGTCATTTTGCCTTGAGCATGAGATCATCTGCAATCTGTTTGTTTGCCAGAACAAAACACGTAAGTTCACGTAATATCTATTTATTTTAGTAGGTATTTCTGATCGTTAGGTAACGGCTGTACGAAATTTCTCTTTTTTCAAGTGCATATTTTTGCATATTTTACGACTTTAAACTAGTTTTTACTGCATAATTTATGCCATATTTTTACATTTTATACCGTATAAAAACTCGATCCCCATTTATGACTTATTAACTAGTTTTATAGTAAAAACACTAAATTTTCAAAGTGAATTAAATTTTTTAGGATAAACGCTTATCTGCTGTCATTGGTTCATTAAGTCATTTTCACGACCAACTACAATACAATAACAGTATAACACAAGTTTTTCATCATCATACGAAGCTATTACGTTTTAGACGATATGCATCACTGCGCAGATTCTTGAATTACCTTTTTTTTCTGATTTGGATCAGCTGCGATTAATACATTTATTCCTTATGAAGATAAATAAATCTCTTCATTGCATTTGGTTTAAAAAACATATCTTGAGAAATATTTTGATATTTGAGGTAATTCATTATATCTGAACCTCAAAGGTAACGGGAGTGTGTCTACGGTTTGCTCGAATTTGATATTTTAGCAAATTGAAAAACACTTGTTCCAAAGTCATCGCTCTTGTATTGAGAACTGTATTCAATATCTACACGTTCTTCATTATTACGAAAGCTAAAAGTAGCCAAAACCACATGTATTCTTTCATTGAGAGGACAGAAACATCTTTAAAATTCTCTCAAGTAAAATTGGGTAAAGGTGACATATTGCTTTTTCTGTACGACGAACATATTTAATGTAATTATGTATGTAGGTGAGTCTGACACGCCTCCCAATGGGCTCGAGCACCACGGCCACTTTGAGCAAAGTCAGTGCCGTGGCGAACAGTGCTTTATTAAGTGTAGTGCAGTTAAGTGCGAATGAATGGTTATGTATATAATGAAAATAGTATGAATGATGTGTGAATGTAGAGAAAAAGAAAAATTACCTCACCCATAAAATAAAAATGTATGTAGTATTATAGTATAACAAAACTGATCTTAGTGTAAGTTAGTAATGCCAAAGTGCAAGTAAGTTAACTTTAGGTCTAGAATGTAAACTTAGCTGTAAGAAAAAGCCCCTCCTCTAACTGCTTAAGCCGCAATGCAGCAGTATAATGTACAAAATTTAAAGATAATAAATACCCCTTCTCCACAGGGTTACTGTGGAGGGACAGAAGAGGAGATGTAGGTGAGTGAGTACAGGATTGTACGTATGTTCTTCAAACATTTTGGAACCGCTGCGCGCTAGCATTAATGCTTCCCAATCTTTTCGTCGAATACTTTGAGCGCAGGATACAGTTTAGCTCAATCCAGCACCCAATGCGTCTGGGCGACATTGTTGGCGAGGGTGGCGTGTTGAATTGAGCAACATAATTTTAACAATATTTTTCCAATGTCTTATAAACATCGCCTACAAATAAAATTCATTTTGTAGAGATTCTCCTCGACAATCTCTGATATAACCCACCAGTGGAAATTAAGAAAATATATGCAAATAATCGAATTCAAGAATACATCTGAGGAGATCTTACAACCAACATTCTTTTATCTATTAGAAATAACATGTGTCTGACACAACATTAATGTACTGTCGTATCTACAAATAAATATTACATAAATGCTCGTATGTAGTATGTAACTCGTATAATAGACTAATTACTCTAATCTTACTTATTTTTTGTTTCAGGTAAGTTCCTGATAAAATGCACAAATGTACGTCAAGGTAAGGTGATATTTCAAAATATTCTAAAAGGAGAGTTATTAACCAGACATCTCCATCTAAAAGTTTACACAAAATAATTACTTCTTTCTACGAAACCACGGCTCAGCGTCATTCGATACACACAATCTTCATCTTGGAGCACGCACATGCCTTGTTCAATATCCTCTTTGCCAGTTGAAGCAATGAACTTCATAATCGTCCGCCTGAACTAATTAGCCATTTATGCTGTTAACCTCAGATCAGTCGCAACACACGTCCATGACCTACAGGTCAGTTAGCCAGGAATGCATTAAAACAGCAGTCAATGGAAGCGAGGACGACACATAATTGAAGATGCGACTGCAGGAAGCGGTTTCTTTTATTCTTTACATGGCTGTTTCCATTGTCTTCGCGAGAGGGTGATATCAGATGAAATGCGCGAACCGTAATTTGTCTTATCATTTCGTCTCAAACGCTCCAAAAAACATTCTTAAACGTATAAAACGTTCGTCGAAATAATAAGTACAATACAATATTCCAATTTAGTTCCGTCTACAGTCTGAACTACTCTAAATATATTGTGGAATAGAGTTCAGTATTCACACATGGTAAGAAACTTTCTGATACAAACTACCACGGTTTTTGAGAAGAAAAGGTAGACTAAAGTTTTGCTGAATTGAAACGTAAATTTAGTTGTTAATTTATAGCTATTTATAACGTATGGAGGTGATTTAAAGAATTATTTTCATTCCTATAGAAAATTTGCCAAATGCTATAATGAGAATATGTGTCATCGACTTCGTAAAAGGAGATAATTCGTGAACTCTTGCCTCTTTCGATGAGCCAGTGTGACAGAGTCTTTTGTTCCGATTGCGCAACGGAACAAAACATACGTAGCACTGTAGTGTACAAAAATTAACACATTTGCCGTATTTACTCGTATTTTCCCGTCAAAAACTGGAAAACAAGCAATACACAGTTTAGTAATCAACGACTTTGCAAGATATTTCAAATAATTTTTGTATTGTGAGAGAATACATTTTTCAATTTACGCTTCACCTGGCGACGAATATCATCATTTAAGAGATTCCCAACAATAGTCTACGTCTTGTCCCGGATAGCCTAGACAACACAAACTCCGGCCGCGGAAGCCTACGCAACCAATAGTCTACGTCGGCCAAGAGACCAATAGTCACGCATCATGTACGTGGGCGTAACTAAAACATAATACTTTACATTTAGTTAATTTTTGTTATTTCCTCAGTCCAGAATTTGTTTGCTTTCCAGGGATTGATTTAATTTATCCGAGAATTCAATAACACATAAAAGATAAATAATTTAAAAATGCATTACACATTTTTTTAAGTTGACATCCATAAGTTACAATCATTCTTTTACATTTATTTAATTGATTATTACAAATTTATGAACATAAATATGGATTACGATATCTGATTTATTAAAAGTGGGTATATCACGAGAAGAGTTCGAATTCGACGTACAAAATTTGTATTTTGTTTTGAAAATTGTTCGGCGTCATTCTCCTGGTAAAGTTATATTGGCAGAAAAATATGAATGAAAGCTATCGCCTCAACCAACATTTTTATGTATCCAAATTATGACCAGCTTTGATGCTAATAATTAATTCGATTCGCAATTACGTTTATCATGTTTTGAATAATTGGTATTTGTTTTACTTATATAGTAAAATTGCATTACTCGCTAATCCAATCGATATTTTATGTTAAAAACATTTGTCGTTCGCAAATACTGATGCTGGAATCAATACCGAAACAAAGTAAAATGTTTAACTACCATTGAACCAATGGTATTTATTATGGAGTTAATACAAACTTGACTGTGTGGGAGACGTAGCGACGTAGGTATAGTTGCCAACGTTTCGGCCGTCATACCGTGACCTTCCTCAGGGCAAAATGCACGTAGGTGGACTGCGCACGGGTTTATATAAAATGAGGTTTCCCTCCACCCTGATGCTGATTGCGGGGCGGTCCCCTTCTCTCACCCCACCAAGGGAGAGGGGGTCCGTTGCCTGATTAGCCGATGGTTTCTACGAATTGGCCACTCGTCCGCACAACGTGCTGCTAACGCTATATTCCCATAACGTCATCTCCACTTCATTCCAATCAATTCCATTAAAGCTCTCCACTACCATTAATTTATTTTCGAATTTTTTTCACGCAATTGGGGTATTACGTACTTTTTTTTTGCTGACCAGCGCCACAAAAACAAAACAAAACAAAACAAAAAAATCTATACTAATCATCGCAGCGATACTAGGTTTGCACCATTGAATTCCCCATTAACTTTCGTGTTAGATAAGCCATATTATCAATCGTTACAGCCGCGAATACGACCAACACAAACAAATATTGCTAATTTAAACTTATTTTTACGTAATTTTTCTTTCGCGAATATCTCCGAAAGTATGTGTCGGAATGGACTCCGGTTTGCTCCATTCGATTTCTCATAAATTGTTCTACCTAAACTACCTACTGGTTATTAGAAAGAAGCGACCAAATTAAGTTTCGTTATGTGAACATCGCGTTAGAATTAGAATTTGCCGCCACACCGGGGATAAAAAAATCGGTGAATCGTGATCACATGACTCGTTTCGTTCACGACATAAGCGACGTGATTACGCCCAATAATTCCGGTGGTTTCGTTTGCGATACAACTCTGTCGCAACATCAAGTATTCGCGCGTGGGCAAAGGAAGAAATAAGGGTTCGTGTCATATATGAGGCACCAAGTAGTCATTGCAGAAGTTGCTGTGGATTTGAGTTGAGAATTTGAGAATCTATAACAAGTGTTGTACTTCAGCTTCTGGGTCAATGTTCCCCATCTCCATCAGGTTTTCGTCCAGTTTCCCTGATCCTCGAGCAAATGCTGAGATGGCCCCTTGTTTTGCCTCTGGACATAAATGTAACTTCAAATTAACTTCTCCCCACAGCACGTCACGCACAGTTTTTAACTGTTTTTGACGTAAATAAATAAATAAATAAATAAATAAATATGATTGAGTTTCATGATTTGTAAACTTAATGAATACTTCCTAAAAACGGGACTTACAATTATTACGGGCAAATCTGAATAACTTGTAGTTGGTAACAATGAAGTAGATCTTCTAAAAATGGAGGAAGAATGAAAGTAATAAACAAAAATTAATATTTGGGTGAAATAAATTATTAATTAATATTGGAATTTTTAACAAAAAGGGGAAATAGTCAAGAAGAAATTGAGAGACGAATAAGCTTGGAGAGAAACGTAACACGACATATAAACTCTAACAAAATTATCTCTAACACTACTAAAAGACGTCATTACTCCACACTAAGAGTACTACAATGTGCATTTCATAAGTCTAGGATGTTGATAAAAGAACACGAAGGAAGCTGCTGGCCCTTGAAATTTATCACTGGCGTACAAGTTGGTGCTACAGCAGACGGGACAAAATCAGGAAAGAAGATATAACGAGAAAGAAAATGGATATCAACAAATTATCGTTGACGAAATAAAGAAAAAAAACAAATCGTCTGGTACGGGCGTGTTACGCGCATGACAGACGAAAAATGGCCAGAGTCTTGCAATGGAGGTCGTCAGAAAGACAGAAGAGACTCGCGCTTTCATGACAACAGGGAGAGCGAGAGGCATTGACGGCAAGAGAATCGGAAGATGATCCACGGACAAACAGAGTTGCAACGAAGGCTGCCAACAAAGCGAGCGAAGCCGACAGCGACAGGGATCTGCCGGAGAGCAGAGCACCCTAGGAGGCTCAGCGCCCTGCCTCCGCCCCCTCCCCCCTTCGAGGGGGACCAATTGGCGCGAATTGACTGCAAGCGCCCCGCTTAACCCGCCCCCAGCCTCAGCCCAGCCCAGCCCAGCTCCTGCCCCCGCGCTGCGACGCGCAGTGGATACATGCACTAAAAAAGGATCTAAACAGCTTGTTTCCATAAGATACATATCCAAACAGATACAATTTAAGTTATTCATTGTTTTATTCAAAAGTTATCACGATTTTAAATAGACATTCGGTACGATTTGGCATTAAAAGTACGAATAATAGGGTATATGTGTAATTAATGACATAAACAACAAGACGTGTTTGCTAATATTACTTACCGAAAGGTTACATACCTTTATGTATGTAACATCTTCTTTGAAATATGATTAAAATATTAAAAATTCAAATTAATTAATTAATCTTATCATTTTGTAGGTTTTATTTTATTATAACCTAAACCACATCAATGTTATCAGAATATTCATGTTCATTAACTATATTTTCTTTTACTACACTACTTTTGGTACCTTACCCACTACTTTTTGGTACTGACAAGTGAAGGCGATTTGGTTGGTGTGTGTACAGTCAGTTAATAAACGTTACGGTATTTGTGAAAGAGTTTTGTAAACAAGTCGTTTTAGCAGTGTCCACCTCTGAAGAAAGGAAGAAAGTTGATTATGGGGTAGCATTCGCCGCACGACGACCCTTGTAGGGCAACGACATTGTTATATTGTTATGCTAGCTGCAGTCGATATATCGAAAACAACCGCGAGATTACATAAAAGCAAAGATAGCGAGTTTTTTTTAAGTGCGAAGATCAAATTGCGACGTGTTTCAACTAGCACCATGCAATAGTCAACGGTGTTGAACTATTATGAATGTGTGCGTACCGTGGCCTAGGAAGGAAGGAAGAGAAATTAAAGAAAATAAGGAAAAAAGAAAGAGGGAAATAAAGACATAAATAAAGAAGGAAATAAAAGAGAAAGAAAAAAATAACGAAAAAAAAAAGACTGCGATGGATCAGCGACAGCATAGCTGTTGTCGCTGCTGAATCGCTGTCCGAGAGACCGAATGATTCAAGTCCCGACTGTGGCGGATTATCGACACAAGCAATTTGGTCGAATTCAAGCGCTTTCCGGCGGAGAATTCTAGCGGCCGGCCGTTCTGGTTGGTAGTTTTTCGTCCTTTTTTTCTGGTGAATAACTGACGAATGCTGGTGTAAGATGCTAAAGAAAGAACGACAGACTGAGCGCTATCTTTACTTCCTTATCCTTGTCCCTCCCATCCCATTATCGCAATCTTATATGTACTACACTACTAAACACGTCGGGAGCTTGCCCCACTGGTAGAGATACCTGTAGAGGGAAATATTCAGCAAATCTGAGTGTAGGTTGGCATCGGATCTCAAGCACAAACGCGGGAGGAACAGAGTCAGTTACACAGGGAAAAAATCCATACACTTTGGGGAATAATACACATTGTAGCTGATGCGTTCGGAAACAGTAAATAACCAATGAAGAACATCAAATTAATAAATATTTCCAAGTTCTTTCCTCCAGACTTTGTTTAGATAGTTATTATTACAATATTTGCAAACACAAATTAAACAGAAACATTTTCATTTAATGTAGTTGAAACTATATGGAATATAGTATTAAATGGATTTTAAAAGTTTTTGCATCTCTTTCAACATTTCGAGACATTTCTTTTCACCTGCATGACGAGTAATTTGATTTCAGAATATATTTTTCATTTCCTAACTACATTTTTTACTGTTTCAGAGTAAGTCAAAGAGTTTCTTAAATCTGTGCTAATAAAAGTGAATTCCACAAGTAACCGACATTGATACCACTAAAAATAATGTACGAATAGATACGAAATTTGTACAGGCTCTTCTTTAGAATTGTCGCAGTGTCCTTCCAAATATTGTCAAAGATTAACACAATACAAGTACGGATATGCTGGTAGATGCACCACGATCATTATTTTTCGCCTGTCGCTAAGAGAAGATTGATTCCAAACATATTCCGCCAGAGGACAGGAGCTGGGCAGAAGAACTGTTGTCTAATAGTTTCGCAAGGGTCCAGTAGCAGTGCGTAAGATTAAAATTTCCAATCTAATAGCAATGTACTGTAAAATATAATATAAGAAAATTTATAGTATTTTAATTAAATTTTGATCAATTTACATTAAAAATTATAATTTCAAACACCGTGTTTTATATACAGTTGACCCTTATCCTCTTTCAGAAAGAAAAGATTGGAAATGCAGCAAGCCCGTGCAACGCCGAGTATTCTGCTTTTAGCAATAAATGAATATCTCTTGTTTGGGCCCACTGCTGGGGCTCGCGGGCTGGAGAGGGCCCGCAATTTAGCTCTGAACGGCGCAATCAACGTCATTATCTCCGACTGCGGGCGAGGCACGTGGCTTCTTCGTACAATCCGAGCAGTTGTTCTTGGCGCTCGGCAGCGGCAGGGGGGGGGGAGGGCCGCTTTACGTCACAGCGCGAGGAAGCACGCCGAAGACACTTCGCACCTTTGAGGAGATGCGCCGAAAAAAAGAAAAAAAATGCGAGAATGTCCAGGTATTATATAACTGTCGGTCAAGATGGCCGAGATCGTTAGGGCAGTAGTGCCGTAGCGGTCTCCGATCAGAAGACCGGGGGTTCGAGTTCCAACTCGGGCGAGGGTGTACTTGTGTATGTCTACATGTGTGTGCCGTCCTTTCTTGAATTGAATTGAATTTGCCTTATTTTACGTGGCGAGACTAGGGCCATCAGGCCCGCTCTTCCGTCTGACCACGCAAATTTCGCTACGCTCCTTTCATCAACTAGCAGAGAAAGGAGGTATTTCTTGGGCGAGAAAAAGGCGATTTGAATTTAGCTCAGAGGCGTCATTTAGGCTTGAGGATCTTTTACATGCAAGTAAAACTACTAACATGGGACAGCCGGCTTTACTTCCCCTCGGAAGGAAGGCGTACGAAGGATTTTTTCGCCCTTAAAAATCCACGGCTTCGATCGGGTTTGAACCCGCCAACTTGGGTACAACAGTCCGGCACGCTAACAGTTACAACATCGCCGCCGCGCTTAGACCACAATTATCATCTCATCGACCATGCCCAGGTCTAACAACCTTGAGAGATAAAAATCGGGATTCCGCTAAAATGCTGAACGCCCTCAGAAACGTGGCGTCCGAGTTGGGCTATATGAGGAAAAAATTATATAACTAACTTAGGATGGAGCTTCTGGGTATTTTCATGTTTGAAAGTTTAATTTGTGCTTTGCAAGTTCGTACTAAACATGCATTTTCCCCACTTTGCATTTGGGCGGCTCGTCAATTTAAGGCTCAATGGTGATACATGGGGTGTTAGAAATGTACACGATGGCACAACTCAAAACGTCCATTCATGCCACAAGCTACGAACTCGCAGCCGGGTTGAAAACCCCATGCCTCTGTGTCACGAAATGTCGGCTAACAATGGAAGGAAGAGGGTTAAAAGTGATACATTAAGGATGCGAGAACTCCACCATGCCACAACACATGCAATATTAAAACGCAATGCAAATTTCATACCCACAGCTCAGTATTAATGCTTGAATCCCCATGCGCCACCCATGCCGACAAAAATGTTACGAAGACGGTTGTAAGATGGCAGAGCCCCACCATGCCGCAACTATTCATCTATGTTAACGACCCCTCAATTGATGATTTTTAGTCCTTCCAACAGCTAAGTTCATTGGTCCCGTAAGTATAGTGTATTTTAATGGCTGGAGGTAGTTGTGATTTTTCCCTGCGGAATGGCATCGTCCTGCGGGTTTTCCCAAGCAGGTATCTCCCACCAACCGGGGGCCCGACGGCTTAACCGTGGGAAGCTTTAATTTCCCGACGTACGTGGTGGTGTAGTGCATGCAAAAGTGTGTGTGTGTGTGTAAGGGGTGAGGGTAGGACAGGAAAGAGGAAAGAACGATCGCACGCGGTCCGTAGCCCATTTGTTAGGGTACTGCTCCGGCATTCGCCTGGTGTCGATCGGAGAAACCACGGGAATCAACCGATCAGGGCAGCCGGGCGTTAGAATCCTCCTGTATACAGTGGCTGAACTCGACCTAGCGATGTAGGTATTGTCGATAATCCTGCCACCGTCAGGTTAGAAGGTCACTGAAGTGACGTCCGTTGAGGCCCTGAGCCACCTAGGTCGGTACGACCCTCGGAATTGAGCTGACGCCCGCCCGTGCCCGAGCGGAATTGCTGACGCCCGCCCGTGTGGGTGACATCGGCCGAGCCCCCGCGTGTATAGAACGATTTCTATAAGAGTGAGTCAAAGTGACAGTTCGCTGAACAAATGAACACCACGTGTAATTCCGAGCAGTATCTCTCCGCGCGGCAGCTGTTTCTCCACGCCTGTTCGTGAAATGATTACGGCTCCCTTGAAGACATAACAGAATTCAAAGAGTTTCGCTCAGAAGTTGAACTTAGAAGTTGTGTTGCCAACACAAGCTGTCAAAACGGTCCATTCTTATAAAAATCGCTCTATAAGCAGAGCGCCTCCTCTCCGTCCGCAATGACCGCGCGCCTTCGGCTGTGTTGGTTCGTCGCTCGAGAGCCACCGAGGTCCGCTTCGTCTCGTTCTTGTTTCCCCGCGTTGGCGAGGGCGAGGGGGAACTAGACCTACTAACCGGTGCCATCGCCCTGGGCGCGCGGCCAACGCCGGCCCTCCAGCCGCGAGCTTACGTCACCCGCCATCATTCACGGCCCCGGCTCTCGGCCCCGGCCGAGGCGGGGCGGCGAACGCCTCCGCGTGGAGACGCTGGGAACTGGCCGGGGGGGGGGGGGGTAGTTTGTAGCGTACGTACTCTAATGGGCGTTTCCGGCAGTGGAACGGACCCACAGAGCAACACGATATACGATTACTATCGTGAATGTAAAAAAGGATGAATATGTGTGTGCGAGTGTGTGTATGCATGTGTGTGTTGGCTTATAACTCCGGAATCTCAAGTAGTGGGACGAGAAAGGGGTGCAATGTAAAAAAATAAAACTCGCATGCAACCCGCAATGTTTCTAGGCAGCGGTTATACAGCGATTTTTCCAAAGCTGCTTGTGAAGTAAATCAGCTGTTTCGGTGTCATCCAATCAAAAGGTCGAACGCCAGCCTAGTGACGTGCAAGGTCCCGAACGTCACTATAGTGACATCTTGCAATGTAAGGTCGCGAATGGATCGCACCGTAACAGCTGATGACCTACCAGAGGCAGCTTTGAATAAATCGCAGTATAGGGGGGGGGGGGGGGCACATGGTAAGACGGCGTAGGGTAGGTTGGGTAGAGTTGGTGAACGGGGGCGGGGAGTGTTGATGGTTGGTTGATTGTTAGTGACTCCGGGCACGGCAACTACTAGAATCATTAATCCCGTAAGTGTAGTGCATTTTTTTATCGCGAGAGGTGACGGTAATCTTGCCCCGCTGGATGACGAGATCCGGCGCCGACCTGCCGTCGGCTAGCAGGATTTCCTTCAACCAGGTACCTCCCACCAGTGGGGCACCACCACAGCCGGGAGAAGCTCCAAGCTCTCCCGACCAGTTTCCCGGCATGTGTGGCAGTGTAATGGATGTTAGTGTGTGTAAGGATGAGTGTAGGTCTAGGAAGAGGATGGAAAGATCGCGCGCGGTCCGTGTCTTATTTGTTGCTGCTCCGGCACTCGCCTGATGTTGATGGGAGAAACAACGGAAAACTACCTATCACAGCAGCTGGGCGCTAAAATACCTCCAAACAGCGACTGAATTCGACCTAGCTGACATGTGAGCGGCGAAAATCCTGCCACTGTCAGGACTCGAACCTAGGACTTCCCGGTCAGGGCCACTGCAATACCATCAGTTGACGCTCTGAGCCACCTCTCCCGGTGTGGGAGGATGAGGTGGAAGAGGGCGATGCGGCAGACGAGGGGGAGGGGGGGGCGGGACAGCTGGACCTGGCAGTCTAAAGAGGACTGTGACAAATATCAAGGCTATGCGGATGTCGGTGGCTACAACCCTGTTGCAAATGAAATCTACCGGCTTCTGATTTTCTACAGGCACGTGTTCGTGGTTTACATATAGATATATTTAGCAAGGAATCGGGTTAGAGCATCATAGAAGTCACGTGATTTCACCCGATAATTCTAGAGGAGTTTCGTTTTCCAATGTAATTCCATCGTAACGCTAGAGTTAGCGCATGCGCACCGCTCAAAAATAAGTTCATTTCGATTACAATAAAGTGCTCCATTCTGTGCAAAAATTCTATTTTCACAGTTTGTTTGTTGGCTAAGGCGGCTGTTTAAAGATTATTTGACAAATAAATCTCAAAGCAACACCCACTTATCTGCCAGGATAATCAGTGGTGACAATCTTATTGCAAACCGAAATCTGTCGTTTCTGATTTTCTTCAGGCACGGGTTCGTGGAGACCGTGACCAGATATTTAACACGGAATTTCTATCGTACACATTATAAATCTCGTGATTTCCACAATAATTCTAGAGGAATACAATTGCATCGTAACGCTAGAGTTCTCGCATGCGCACACGCTCAAAAGTAGGATCGTATCGTATACGATGCAGTGCTCCACGCTGTGCAAAAAAAAGAACTCGCTACTCGCAGTTCGTTCGTCGGCGGGTTGGGAGGCTGCGCGAAGCGTGGCCGGGAGCGGAGGAGAGCCAAAAACCGGCGAACAATCGCGCAACGGCGCGGCGGGGCGGGGGCGGGAGCGGGCACAGCGTTCCGCACGATCGCCAAGCGCGGAACGAGGTCGTGGGCAACCGCCCCTCCCCTCCCCTCCCCTCCGCTGGCTCTCCGCCCCGCCCCGCCACAGCAGCAGCGGCGGCGTTTCCGTCAACAAAAAAAGAGGCCTATATGATCAAGTGTCGCTCTTTTGTCCCGATCATCAGGCGGAACACGGCGAGCGGGGGCGGGGTGGGGGAGCAAACAGATGAAGGGGTAACGCCCGGTGACGACGTACAGATGCTATCCACGTACACCAAACGTAAACACGTTGTTCCTTAGCAGTGAGAGCCGTTTTAGAATCGTTGTACGTTAAACTATTCAGATAGCCTCCTTTGAATTTGTTTGAATCGTGATGTAACATACGGAAGCGAATAATAAAGGCGTTGGTAAGTTTAAAGATCAGTTTAATGCAATGGATCGGTGATTCTTATAGGTACGAACGTACCGCATTGTTAAAGAAACCAATGTTGGTACTCAGTGTCAACACATGTAAGGATAAAAGGGAAGGAATAAAAAAATTGGTTTGTAATTTATTGATGCAGAGTATCGTATTTCTAATGTAATTAACTTGTTCTGTACATTACATTTCATGTTTTAATAACTTTGATGGATTCTCCTGTGTGAAATTAGTATTGAAAATAATGTGTGTACGGAATGTTTAACAAATTATTCACAACTTTTTTTTTCAAATTACTTGCGAAATATCACGATAATCATTTCAGTATGTGAAGTAATTGACTCTATCCAACACTGATAGATAAAAGTCATCGATGGAAGTTCCTGTTTTCAGAACACTAGCGAAGTATGAACGGTAAATAAACTAAAATGTTTGATACACTTCGACGCTTATGAAGAGGTTTTATACCAGAACGAGAACAGGAAGAGTCAAAATGGAACCCATTGCAAATAAATAATTTCAATGCCTCTCCTACAACAAATGTTTATAACTTGAAACACCGTGAATCAAGTGCAACTCGAATACAACACCACGACATCTCCCTTTTTAACCATAAAATCATAATACGATGTTTCCCTACGATTTATTTCAATGTAGCGGAAGAAATGATGAATTGCGACACACCGGATGCGTTCACAGATACGAGGCCTAAAAGTGCTTGACAAAATACGCCACTTTCGAAGGATCTCTACCAATCTCTCGATTGGTATAAATGCTGACTGCATTACAAAACGATAGCGATACAATGAAACACTTCCGTGTACAAATAACATGTTATACTTCAGATACGACGAACAAAAGTAGTATGTGATATAATTCAAAATAGAAAGAAGCCTAACGAAGAAAACTACAACTACCAATGTACGTGGAATATTACAGAAACAGTCACATCTTCAGGTTTGAATTTCCTTCAGAGGTCGATAAAGTTTGACAGGGAAGGTTGAAAAGCAGTCAAACCTCCATATCTCGACCACCCAAAATAAATAATTCTTCGACTTCTCGAAATCGTAAATAATCGAAAACATATTTTAAAGCAGTGGGGATACAACTGCTCATACTATCTTACATTATTCATAACCTTTGCAATTTTCGAACATTCAGAGAGTTCAACAAAAATGAGATCTCCGTCATACTTTAAGCGTCCCTTGTTCTATTCGTAGAGAACAATAAATAAATCAATAAATTTTTTATAAAATTAAAAAAGCAACGATTTTGGAGAACTTTTAAAAAAAATTAACCTCAGAGCATTAACTTCTAACAAAAGTTCTGCGAAAACTTCTTATTTTTCAAAAAAAAAATGTATGACCTTTTGTCTGTAGCATCTTTTGACCCATCCCAAAAATTAAAAAAAAATAATTGAGCCATTTTTGAGAAAATTTTGAAAAGTGTTTTTGAGACTTCGTGTAATGTATCCCTAGAAATCAAAACATCCATTTCAAATGCATGGGCCCTTCGACACCAGTCAGCTCGACCGGGCAATATCCTGCATACGGTTTAGCCGCCAGCAGTGTTCGCAGACAGGACAGACAGGCACATGGACGGACGTGTTGCCGTTATTCAAATTTTCTGAATCACGAAAAAATTAAATTAAACGGAGTTTTTTATGTAATTTGTTTAATAATTAAAAAATAATAAAACTCCCGAACATACAGTCGGCCCTAAATCTGCTTGCTTTTACAGTAAACAAATAAAGAAAAAATTGATGGGTAATCGTCTCTGAAAGACAATACATGCCGAGCAGAATGTAAGAACTTTTTAAAATAAGTTATATCAAACATTTGTGTTATCGAGTTTAGACTGTACTTCCGACATCTGATCATGGATACGCTCCCTTTCGATCTTAGCCATATCAATGTTATCGATACTATTGTATGATAAATTCCACAATACCTAGATCTAAGTATCAATGTTAAAAAATAGATTTATGCTTACAGTAAATCTACTGTTATAATCAACTTAATATTTTCATTCCCTTTATTTCATGTCTTTTTTGCAATTCACATTTTTTTCTCTAAATCCATTCAAGAAATTAGTACACCCGAACTTTATTTCTTCTTAATTCAGCTCAATATGAGAAGTGATTTCTGAAAACGTTATGGGAATTGTGAACTTAATACTAAGTATATCATTTTCTGTATTTTAATATTGTATCGATAATAGAACAAGTTTAGAAGTATAGTTTCGAAAATACCATCACTTCGTATCATGCCGTGTAGTGTCGAGACAACCGTAGTGTTGTGTATATTGATTCAATTGCATCGATAGTCCGATAATTTTAACATGTAGGCTGCTCGTTAAACTGGTTTATTGACACTCTGGTATCTATACAAGTAACATACTCAGTGGCGCACCCAACATTATTTTCTCTATGTGAGTGTGTGGTTGGTACGGCTATAGGTGTAGTGTCCAGCCGACTTAATCTTTTCGTATTAATTTAAGAAATGTTTATTTTATCTAAATAATTAATCATTTATGCTGTCTGTAAAATACATTATTAGTTGTTGATTTATAAGAAACACTGTATTTCTTTAGTTTAATATAAACTATTTGTAAAAAGTGTCTTCGATTTCTTGGGGGTGACTAAAGCTCCTTGAAGGCCTTCCCCTTTGGCGAGTCCCTGAACATACGCAATAAATAAATAAACATAAATAAATAAATAAATAAATAAATAAATAAATAAATAAATAAATAAACATACGAAATATCGCCAAGTAGATCCCATCAGCCGATGCGGTGGCCGGTTCGGGATAAAGATCGCGGGTTCGAGTCCCGCCTCGGGCATGGTTGTATTGTGTTCGTCCTTTCACCCCTTATCATCATCATCATCATCATCAGGGAAGGCAACGGGAAACCACCCTGAATAATTTATCCCAAGAAAACCCGTTATGGGTCACCTAACTTCCGTATATGGAAGATAGGACCAAAGAAGAAGATCCCATCATGTTTATGGACACAAAAACTAAGAGACATCGCGCCATGCAGAGTTGAGAGCCCCTCTGGCCGGAGGCAGAGGCAGCAGAGGTCCCCCGAAGCGCGAACGGAGTTGGCGAAGGGGACGAAGAGGGGGAGAGGGAAGGGGGGGGGGGGGTCGGAGCCAATTCGGGCGCCCGCGAGTGTACGAGCGCCTACGAGCGCACGCTCCCCCGAAATAGCCGCGCTCTGCCCTCCCGCAGCCGACCGCCCGACCTGTCGTGGCTCCCGCTACCTGCCGCCTGCGCGCTAAGAGGCGACATCGATAACAAAACATGGATGTTAATAGTACATCGACTAAAAACCATCGATATTTTCAAGGTGAAAATTAAAACATCGACTAAAAGCTATTCATGTTTTCAAGCTGAAAATTAAAATATCGACTAAAAACTATTGATGTTTTCAAGCTCGTTTAGTAACCTCTAACCTTACATTCGTGTGCAAGAATATTAAATTTGACAGTGTTCGTGTTTATCAATTCACCGAATAACGGTAGGGGCAAAAGGGGCACAACCTACAGCCCAGAGCTAATTTGCTGACCACATCTCAATATGAGAAATGAATATGAAAGGCGAAATACATGGGCATGGACGTCATCTGAGGCCAGACACTTGGTCAATGAAGGTAGTACAATACAAACAGCGTTCCTTTCCTTCCAACACAAGAACTAACAATGTTACCATCAGTGATATTTCATATATTAACTTTTACAGTATTGTGATCAAGGGAATTTTTCATTCACAGACAAAACATCGGGAAAGAAAAAACATTGGAGTTAATACATCGATGTTTAAAACATCGACATCCATGTCGCATCCCTACCACACACTGACGCTCTCGCGCCCTCTCTCTCCACATTTCAAATTTTGTAAGAAGCTTTTATATTCAGAGATTGAATGTTAAACCGACACAAGAGGAGCAGTGACAACGGTTGCATTTGTAGCTCCCGTGAATGGGGAGGTCGTAGGGTTCGAGTTTCGACGAGCCGGTCTGTGGCCACTTTGCTTCATAGCTAGGTCGAATGCATCCGCCTTCAGGAGGGGAATTGCAGAAGCAGGCTGTTCTGATCGGTAGTTTTCCGGTGATGGCTCCAATCAATAGTAAATTAATTTGTAACTCGTCTTTGTCTTTATATGTTGTGTCCTTCCGAAAATTCATATTTAGTGTTAATATACAATTTTCAGCTAAAAAAAAAACAAAAAAAAAAAAACAAAAAAAAAAAACAAAAAACGAGGGGTTAGTTCCGTACAAATGCCTCGATTTACGAACGTCATTGTACTTAACAGTGCCCATTCTTCACTGGATCGTAAAAATCAAACACGTAATTTCCTTCCCCGGAACCGGCCCTTTGTGCTGCATAAACACCTGTCGTGGGCGACCTCCACCTGACTGCAAACTCACCCCCTCCGCTGGAGGGGTGGTTTTGTCAGCAGCTTCTTTTCACCGGCCCTTCCGCCCGGTGTAAGGCGGGGGCGACTCCGCGGCAGCAGGTAACGCGAAAGCCGCGCGCAGGCGCAGGTGCCCTGCAAACAAGGGCCAGACGCACCCTGCGCGAGCGAGTCCGCGCCTGCAGCTCACGCGCCCTTTGTCATGGAACAATAAAACGAAATCATGTCATGATGTCGTAGGGGGATTGCGGTGGATTATGGTTCAGTTTCGGTTGGTGAATCACAAAAAGACTAATTAGGCAGGATATTAGGATGGGGGCACCAGCGACTTTTCTGGAAACTAAAAAACTAAAAAAAAAATTAATATTTTCATGGAATTTGCAGGGCATTCAACATGGATTAAACAATTACAAAGATGAGATTCGATTTTCCAATGAAGACTATTTACCTAAAAGGAACCCAAAAGCAAAAAAAAAAAGAAAATTTAAAAACAAATTTGGTATTTACACACGACATTGTTAAACACGATTGTACGGTGTAGTGACAAAGCTCAGTCAACTCAGTGAACTTTTTGATACAATGTTTTGTTGATCTCCCCAGAAACAGCGTCGATAATACAAAATTGATAATGCACGCATGCATCTGGACGTTAAGTTACTTTCGAAGCACACAGCATTGTTACTTTTGTATTTAATATTCCTTGAATCGGGAACGTTACCGGTTAATCAACATCTCCACTAATCCATACTACATTGAATCGATATCGTCCGTCTCTTGCACGTATCAATATCAAATACCGCATTTACAGTTAAGCGCAAATACAAAAACCATCTTGCACTGCTTGTACAGTAAAATACCGAATGATGACGGTGTCACCGCCATAGAAAACGGCTGCCCCATTTAACTTCTTGTCGCTCAAACGCTGTGTCGCCACACGTTAGGTATGCGTGACTGATTTTTACCTCTAACACCTAAGAGCACGATATCGTCACACACGTCAGAGCATAATATCCTCAAGAAGCGCAGGGAATTGGGAAAAGGGCAACTTCCGATATCCAATTCACACTCGAGAGCCAAGCCTTAATTTCGAAATTGTTCTCCAACGCGGCACAAGTGTGCGAGAAAGTGGGTTTTCCTATTTTGCCCTTTTCCGGGTTTCAACTACTTTGGTAATTACTCCCGTAAGAGTAATGGATATTAGCGAGATGCTAAAACGTGACGATGCTCTTCCCCTGCTTAAATGTGTGATCCGACGACGAAAAAATCCGTTGGCATTGTTAAGAAATTAAAATACTGGATTTGGGACAAGTGTATCAACTCGTAAAAGAACGAACAATTGAGTAATGCAATAGGTTGCTATGGAGGCTACCTTTGAAGAGGCCAGCGAGAGTTCGAAAGACATGAACGCACGACGATTAAGCCGTGATATATAAAGTGAAAGTAATAAATTAGTTTCTTGAATGTGGATATGTTATAAATATATTTAATAAAATTCAGTGCAATTACCTATGTCTTCTTTGTAATTAAGTATAATTATTATTGTTGTTATTATTATTAATGTTATTATCATTATTAGCATTATTATTATTATTATTATTACTATTATTATGTGCAGTGCAGTGGCGTGAAGTGCAGTGACGTTGTGCAACTGAGAGAAACGAGTGAGTAAGAAAGACATTACAGCTCGCTGTATCGCAGTGCGGTGAAGTGAAGTTTGGTGAAGTGGAGTTCTATGAAAGATTGCACGGTGAAATGTGCATGAGATTTGTAACATTTGTAGAGTTTGTATAGTTGTTAAGTTCTGTAATGTTAAGTTAGTGTATTCTGCCACCAAGTTCTCACACTTAATTGCAGAATTATTAATAAATCTAAATCTAAATACTTGCTTAAATACCCAATTATTAGTATCTTCAAGTCAGTTGGTGGCTCAAGAATACAGAACACGATAACTGAGAACGCGGAGAAGTTCACGACTTGCCGATTGATTAGTCATCCAGAACTTGTGAACAACATATTTTCTTTTTGTTGAAACTCTAAGTGTTTTATTTGACAATTTCCAAGAGTGAGAAGAACGGCAGCGATTTGACGTAAGTGCAAAGCAACAGTAGCTCAAATAATTGGAAATACCCATGATCGCGGGCACCTACAGGAGCTGTGTTGCGAGATGAAGATCATTAGATACGTACCTGGCGTGCAGGAGTTTTCCCCATCCAGGTTTCCCCGCCAGCAGGACCCTCCAGCCGGGACAAGTAAGCTCGTGACTGGACCTTCGTTGTGTGTGGTAGTGCTATGCATCAACGTACAAGTGTGGCGTAATGCATGTAGAGGACATGGCAAGGACGAGGAGCGCCGTTTTTTCAGCTAAAGCACCGTCATCGGCATTCCCCTGGTGTTGATCGACGAAATCACGAAATCCTGAGCTGTCCTCTAAAATCCTCCTCCACAAAGGGGTAAAATTCGATCCTGCTAAGATCGAGTGTCCAAAGTCCACAACTATCAGGAATCGATCCCTAGGACCTCCTTTCAGTGAACCTGCAGATGGAATGGTGTTGCTACTTAGCCATAGCAGTTGGTTAACATTCAATATCTAATCATTAAAGCACGCCCGAACATTTGTAACAGAGAGCGCGCAGGAGGGTCGTAGTGTGTGATAGAGCAGTCGGCCCCTAGAGTTCTCCAGACAGCGACTGAATTCCACAGCGCAATCTACGAGGGTAGCTAGTATCGCAAACCCGCCTCCGTGGGTCTCCCAGTCAAGAACACTGCAGTGCGAAGGAGAACGGACCCCGAGGTCCTGCCGGCCACTGGCACAGGGGTACGAGTACACAAACGTGGTGAAACATCTCGACATCGCGCTTGACGCCGACGTCATATAGGCCGCTGGCGGTCGCTGGCGTCGTCTCGTGTTCGCGTACCGGGCACGCTGCCCTCTGGCCGCCGCCCTTTGCGCGGCACGGCACGCGACAAAGGAAGAACGCGCACCGGCGCACGTACGCGCGTGCGTCTGGCTAATTCGAGCGGCGACGCACGGGGCAGCCCCGCGTGTCAAGGAGACGGCGATCGCCGACAACACGGCGGGAAGCATGACGCGAATTGACGGACGGGAACCTACTAGGTGGGGCAGGGCACCAACTGATGTCTCCGCAGGGCCTCTGATCTGGAAAGGTCGTAGGGGTCGAGTGAGTGTCGTCAAAAGAGTCAGAAGAGCCAAAAGAGTGTTCGGGCCCGGGTAAAAGGGGACCTACTTTTAGAGGGTGTTTTTATTATTTAAGCACTGCTTGTGTTAGCAATACACGTTTATAAAGGAGATCCGGAATAACGTTTTGCCGGCGGGCCCGCATTCATTTCGTTACCCTACTGGTTGGAGTCGCCACGTCAGCAGGATGTTCGGCTCTAGTTAGATTGCCAAGCGGAATTAAGACGCTCTCTGTAGGATAACCGTAGCGACTGCCTGCTCTGAAGGGTAGTTTTGCGTGGTTATGCCGATTAACAGTATTTATCCGGTGAATACCTTACCAACCGGCCAAAGATGCTTTCCTTCGTCTTCCCTGAGCTATCCTCCTCACCCTTTACTTACACACACACACACTTACATGCTCTACACTAACACACACACATCGGGAGACAAGTTGGCAGTTTCGAGATGGTCTCGGCTGGGGTGGTGCCCTCTTGGCGGGAGACACCTGGTTGGGGAAAACCCCGCTAGCCGGTGTGTAGGTTGGCGCCGGATGTTGCCACTCAGCGGGAGAAGAAAACCGCCTCTTCTCTCAATAAACACAGGCCCTTACGAGTCTGATGTGATTAGCACTTGAAGAGTCCGGAATAACTTATATCCTGATCTATTCTGAAATATGATTGGACGGTCACGTCAATTTGTATAATAATAATAATAATAATAATAATAATAATAATAATAATTATAGCCTCTCAGGTGACTCTTGGGCAGCGTGCTAGCTTCATGTACAGTGGACCCGAATTCGACTCCCGTCGGGGGCACAAATGAAGCTGTAACTTTCTAACACAAACTCCCTCAGTTTCTGTAGCTATGTGACGAAAGAAGAAGCTGAGGCAAGCCAAGTAAGCTAGGTACGGTAATGGGAATACCCGCCATTTGTTTTATTCCCAGGCGGAGATAATAAATAAATATCGGACCAGGCTTGGGAACAGCGCTAGCTGTTAAGATATCATTAATCCGGCGCTACAATGACAAATACGTACATACGACAACAATAGTAGTATCCATTATATTTAAATACCTATATTTAGAATATAAGTGTGGAAAACATGTTTCGAATTATAACCCGAGTGGATTTTTGAGCGCGTGCGTACGTGTATTACGTAATTCTCGTTTGGAAACGTGAACAAATCTGATAATAATGACCATCTCGCCTTCCACCGTGTACCCTAACGCGTATCAAAACGACCTCGAGGAAACAAAGCGGGGGCGCCGAGTGAGCGGGAAGTGGGGGGGGGGGGCGGCGCAGCGGCGCGTGCGTAGTGCGGGAACCCGGGCGGAGGCGGTGAGCACGTCGGGGGAGGGGGGCGACGGCAAGTGGCCAGGGCAGCAGCACAGATACGGACTGGCTGCGGGGATAAATGTAGGAATAAAGATAGGAACGGAGGACGAAAGAACGAAGGACGTGGTGAGGAGAAAAGGAGAGGAATTGGCCAACTTGGGGGGGGGGGGGCATGGATGTGGTCGGCGACTGAATGGGGAAGAGGACAGGGGTGAGGACGTGGGCAGGGACTGGCACGATGGGATATCGGGAGCGAAGAGAGGAAGGACATGGGCAGAGGCGGGGAAGGCCGTGAGAACACGGGATCGATGGCAGAGGCGGGGGCAGGGGGGACGGCTGGATTATGGATGTTGGACCTGAGCAGGGGCGCTGACGAGGGTAGAAGGAACGCCGACGGGAGGCAGCGGCTGGGACTAGGATGGGTTGAGGACGAGAGTAGGAATGAGATCGATGGCAGGGGCGAGGATGAGGGGACGGACATGAGCATGGGCAGGAACGAGGGAAGAAGGAATGAGGACGAAGGCAATCTATGCGACAAGGTCTTGGTAAGAGATTTGGACGTGAGTAGGAAGGGAAGGTAGGATGACAGAAGTGGGGACAGCGGCCACAGCATGGACGACGCTACGAGAGGGGCTGTGGTCCCGGACAGAAACCACGAGGTTGAACGTGAGCAAGAGCGGGAACGAGTGTGGGGGCGCGGACGAGGACGCTGACAGGAGACGGGGGTTCAGCAACCAGCGGCCAACACCGGCGGCGAGACGCTGGTAGGCCGAGTCGCATAGCCGTGGGGGAGCGGCACGTCGTTACGGGGCAAGTATAACGACCTGGAAGCGGGGGCGGGGCTCTCGATTAATCGGTGATTCCGGGCACGTCGACTACAAGGGTCATTAGTCCCGTAAGTGTAGCGTATGTTTTTGCTTCCCCCGGTGTATGGCGAGATCCAGCACTGCCGACCTACCGTAAGCTAGCGAGGTTTTCCCCAATCAGCTATCTCCCACCAGCGAGGCACCGCCTCAGAGCTCCCGAAAGGTTTCGCGGCATATGTGATAGTGCAGTGCATGTTAATGTAAGTGCGCGTGTGTGTGTGGGTGAGAATAGGACGAGGAAGAGAAAGGTGACATCGCGCGCGGTCCGTGACCCGTTTGTTTGGGTACTGCTCCGTCACTCGCCTGGTATTGATCGGAGCAACCATGGAAAACTACCGATCAGAGCAGCCGGCCGCTACAATCCTCCTCCAGACAGCGACTGAACTCGACCTAGCTGACAAGCCAGTATCGCAAGTCCTGCCGTGGACTGGGAGCTCCCGGTGAGAGGGACTGCAGCGACATCAGCTGACGCCCCCAGCCATCTCTCCCGGCCGGGGATCTCGAGCAGGGCGAAGCGGAGCGGTAGCGCTCCTCGGCTTGGGAAACGCGCGCGTGCGTGCGTGCGTGCGCGCGGGTGCTGGCGTTTCGAGCGAGCGCGCAAGGAACCAGTTCCCCCGGACGGCGGCGCGGGGCGGGGCGAGGAGAAGGAGAGCTACGGCTAATGCGATAACGAGGGCGCTGCGCGCACGCCTTTGAGGCTGCCGTCCCGCTGCCAGCCGGCGGCGCGGGAGGAAGCGCCCATCACGAGATTGATGACGGCGGAGGGGGTGATGGCTGGAGGGATGGTAGCGGTTGATAATTTCGTGAGTGTTGTAGGGGGGGGGGCAGAGGTGTAGGACGTGATGAGAGAGGTTCAGGGTGTGATTGTGGAGGTGGAGGTGACGTGAGGGGCTGATGAGCGATGGGGATTTGGGTGAATGATTGGTGGGAAATGACGGGTTGCAGCTTGAATAAAAATTGTGGTATGGAAATGGAGATGGGGAGGATGTGGTGATGGAGAAAGTGGGGAGAAGCGATGGTTGGGTGGGGAGGTTGGGAGGTGGGCATGAGATGAGGCACTGGGAGGCGAAGGGGTGGCGAAAACAAAGGGGAAGGAGGACCGGAAGATGGATGGTGGGCGGAGACGTAGGCGGAGATAATCAGTTTTCTAAACTATACACTGTCACTCTTGTTCCCTTACTTGTATTCTACGTTCTCCCTTTCTGTACTTCGCCCCAAGGCTCTTTTTCCTACTGAAAGAAAATGTGTAGTGCATTGGGTGTGTGTAAGTAAGTGGTGATGATAGGACACGGGAGAGGAAAAGAAGAAAGAAAGATCGCGCGTGGTTTATGTACCCGACTGTTCTTTATGCGAGGTTTATGTACCCTACGTCTCTGCCATTCGCCGAGTGTTGATCGGAGAAACCACGGATAACTATCGATCCATCAGAACCCGAACCCTAGGACCTCCCGGCCAGAGGCACCGCAGTGACATTAATCCATGCCCTGAGACACCTCCGTCGCTACGAAAGGACGCAGGAAGTAGCGACTCCAGTGGTGGAGGCGGTGGGAATGTTGGGCAGGGAGCCGAGCAGGAGGGAGTTTCGAGAGTGAAATGGAGTCGGCAGAGATGACAGCGGTAGGACGGAGGCGGCGGCAGTAGGAGGCCGGCGTTGTGAGTCGTTTACACAGAAAACGGCGACGGCGGTGACAATACAAAGTGGAGAGGTGCAATGGGGGCGGAGGAAAGGGCGGTAAAGGAGCTGGGACGGTAGACGGGCGCATGTTGCCATGGAAAGCGACGCTGGCAGGAGAGATGGGGGGAGGGACGGTGACAAGAGGTACGCCGGGGCGATGGCAGGACGGGCGTGAACACGGGAGGGCAAATGGGAAGACGGAAGCACCCGGACAGGAGGGAGGAAGATGGCAGGAGAGACGTGCACACAGGTAGGTACGAGGAAGATTGGAGGAAGGGCTTTGCCAGAGACTGGGACACGAGCAGACGCGAAGGGGCGCAGCCTGGAGCGGGTACTAGAGTAGGGACGGCAACTTTGGAAAGGACGAGGTCCAAGGTAATGGAGACGTGATTGTGGGTAGTGTGGGAGTAGCAACGGAGGGGGGAGGCGATCGGACAGTACACTAGCACATGATGTCACAGAAACCGAGGTAGGCAGGAGAGGAGAAGGGGACGGGGTCTGGGACGCCAGAGGAGTTGGAAAGAGGTGAACACGGGAGGGGCATATACAGGTGCGAAGAAGATAGCAGGAAGGAGTTGGAGAAGAATGCGGGAGCTACAACAGGGACGGGAACTTTGAAAGGGACAGGGACAATGGAGACGGCGATTGCTGATAATGTGGGAATAACAAGGGGGCGGAGGCGATGGAGGCGGTGGGAGAGTAGACGAGCTCAAGCTGTCACAGAAAGCGAAGTGGGCAGAAGAGGAGATTGGGATAGGGACAGTGACGAGAGAAGAATTGGGCAGGAAGGTCGTGGAAACAGGAGAAGATATGGGCAGGTGCGAAGAAGTTAGCAGGAAGGACAGGGGCATGGACGCAGACGAGAGCGGGTGCTACAGCAGGGTCGGTAGTTGGAGACGGCGGCTGTCGTAGAGCGGGGGCCGTGGCAACGGAGGCGGAGCCGGTGGGAGAGACAGAGAGAGAGGGCGGCGGCGGCGACGGTTGCGCCAGGGCGTCTGCGAGGCGGAACCGCGATGCGGGAAACAATTAGAGGAACCTTCCCAGGCGGATTTTCGGACAGCGTGGCCCGTTTGTCTGCCTCTGGACGCCCCGCGGAGCGACGGAGCGGGCCAGCCCAGGCCCCTAGCCCGCCGGCGCCCGGCGTTGGCAACCCAAGCGCTCTACACATTATTTTTTATTTTTTTTTTACTAAAACGCTGTAGCTTGTTATTGTCTTCGAATCGAAGCTTGATATACGCTACATGACTTACCTGGATCGAGAGGATTGTGGTTGCGAGGAAAACAGTCGAATAATGCTACGCTCTTACGGAGAGTTACGAGGTAATTATGAAAAGACAAACCGATTTAAGGTAACATCTAGTTCATTATTAAATAAGTAAATCTGAACCATTAAAATTAGGTAAAAAATAATAGCTTGAGTGTATCACACACATTAAGTGGTTCTAATGATCTCGGGCGAAAAAAAGCCCTCGAACCTTTTGTCGCCACTCGATCATTACGTCCTTGGTGCATCAATAACTATTAGTATCTGAATTACTAATTTCTCCTAGAGGATGGCTCGTGCGCGGCGTAGTCATCCTGTGGTGTAGTCCTCGGTTCGATTCCCGGTCAGGGCAAAACTAGAGCAGTAGCTTTCTTTTAAAATTGTCTGTTTCTGTATGATATCGGTTATTGAAATTGTTCAATATTCGCAACCTTCCTTGTTAAATTTCAATATTTATTAGCGTAGTGGGATCCCGGATTCTTATTTAAGATTAATTGAGCACACAAATAAATACGTATATAAATATAAATAAAGATTAAAAAATGAATCACCAGACACTGCAAATTGAAATTAAGTTTTCGAAATCACACACGTCACATCTTTCGAGATACATCCCAAAAGGTATTGATAGGATTTGGGTTTTGAATTTCTCTTCCCCAAACGACAAATGCATTTCTTTCTCAAATGTGACGCAACATTCTGTGAGAAACCACTAGAATTCAAATAAGTTTCAGTTGTTTCTCAAGCGCGCAGACTTTTCTCACGTAATTGATCTAACCGTCGAGTTCTTCTGACATTACAACGGTACCAAGGAAACACCATACTAAGGAACCTCTCGAAACACCAATTTAGGCACAAACACGGTTAGTTGATTTTCAATGAGCGTGAATTCATGTTCTCTAGTTGTTTGCACAGTTCCGCTCGACGACACAAACGTCCAGTAACACACTCCACCTTCTCTTGTAAATTCTCCGTCGATTGCTCGGGTCTGTCAACAAAGCTCCGGAGGCCGATGGATGTGGTGAGTATGACCTCCATATTTTAACTCGGCGCACCGCGAACGAACGGCATACAAGGCTAGCCGTGACACGATTCACGTTTCCATCTTCAATCAACAAAGCGAAGGCGTTGGATTTCTTCATACTTCCCGGCTTTTCGTTCGCCAAGACACGGCATTGTGTCGGCGGCAGCCTGTCCTCTTTTCTCTCGTAAAGTTCACCTTTCAAACTTGTTCGCTTTATATCTTTACAAAGCCGGAGACTAATAATGTCCCTCACAGCATGTCAGAAAAAAATATCATGTCTTTGAAAACTTAATATGTATATATATATATATATATATATATATATATATATATATATATATATATATATATTACCATTGCTAAACAATTTTTAAAATTTGTATTGAACTAGATTTTCATGATGTTGATAACGATGCCTAAGCCATCGAAAACTGACTTTTGTAAAAAAGGAGTAAAATAGCAAAGTATAGCGCTGTATTCAAATACCTACTATATATCAACAATACACAAATAATCTGGAAGATGATCGTAAACACTGGATGCCATCTTTTCTGCCCCGTCGTCTCCTATTCCCATACCACGTGACACTCGTTGCTCATCCCCAGGGGCGGATCCAGCCGATCAATTTGGAGGCGCCATCGTAGATTTTCGTGAAATAATAAACATTCGTTATTTAATTGTATATTACTTTTGTAGAGAAACTACGTTTGTTTTTATGAGACTATACAATATTATTTTTTAATAATTACATAATTCTAACAAATATTTAAAACAATTTTGCCAAATAAAAGCAGAAAACAAACAAAAACTCTAGGGTCTCTGGTCCTGGTCACCCCACCATTCTGGATCTTGAAAGATTGGCACTATTAAGCATATGCACGGATGTGAAGGCACATTCTGATAGAGGATGTAACGCCAACGGTGTGTGTGTGTTGAGAGGAGAGAGGAGAGAGAGAGAGAGAGGGAGAGAGAGGGAGAGGGAGAGAGAGGGAGAGGGAGAGAGAGAGAGATGGGCAGTAAATTGCTTTCTATGGACATACGAGCACGTACTTGTGAATCACTGTTCTTACCCTTTTAAAAATATCCTATTTATTCGAAAACGAGCCGCAATGCACCGCGTGCATTCCTGCTGCAGGTTCCGTGCAGGCATTCCTCTGGAACACGGGCTGATTTAGCTCAGAGCCAACGCTGCCGCTCTCTCTGCAGCAACTTCGACCCGCCGGTCCTAGGCTCGAGTTCCGACAGAGGCGGATTTTTGAATCTAGCTGAATAGCTGGGAATAGTTTCTTTAGAGGAAATTCAATAATACGTGCGTAATCTCAGCTCCTTCAAAACCTCTGTGTGAAACATTTAGTAGTACTTTATTTCACCGACTTCTACAAGATCCGTCCAATCCTTTCTGTACCTAATTTGCTGAGTCAGAAAATATAATTTATCTACATTTTGAATAAATTCTCATAGCTTTCTAATATACTTATCATTAACTTTAACACATCCCTTACTTAAAATAAATACATTTCATCCCAGTCATAAATTTCATTTCATCAATGATGTGAGAGTATTCCCTTTTCTATCTACTCCTTCCTCCCTTGCTTACATTTCTGTCTTTAATGTAAGCAATCCCCCCCCCTCATCCAAATTGCGTACGTATTTCTCTTTGATTGACCTTTTCATTAACTATTGTATTAATTTTTTTTTGTTTTGAAAATGGTCAGGCGGAAGAGCAGGCTAAATGGCCTGAGCCTCGCCATCAGTAAAGACATTAATTTTTAGCTGGGTCGAATTCAACCGGTCTATGGAGGAGAATTCCGAATTCTAGTGGCCAGTCGCTCTGATCGGTAGCTTTCCGTGGTTTCTCCGGTCAACACCAGGCGAATGCCGGAGCAGTTCCTAACAAAGGGCTACGGATCGCGCGCAAGCTTTTCTTCCTCTTCGTTGATCTAGCATCTCCCTTCACGTACACACGTCTCGTTTTTCTGCAACTCTTCCTATTCTTTCTTATTTCCTTTATTGCGTCTTCCTTCTAATACCTTATCCCTCTCTGATTCTGGGACTTCTTCCTTCATCCTTTCCCTCCTTCACTTCCTCCTCCTGTTTGGACTCTTCATCCTCCTTCTATTCTACTTTTCCCTACTCCCACCCTTCTCTGCCGTCTCTGCATCTACTTTTCTTCTTCTCTCCCATTCGTACCCCTCCTGCTTCCCATTCTCATCATATTTCTCCTCCTCCATCCGTTTTCATGTTTATCGTCCTTCCCCTCGTCTCCTACGTTCATTCCTCTTCTCCTCCTCCAATGTCTTCTCTTCTTTCTACTCCTCTACATTTATCTTCATATTCTTCTTCGCCTCCTTCCCTTCCCTATTCTATTTAGTCCTTTTTCTCGTAATCATTCTCCACTCGTCTTCTGCCCCCACATTGCTCGCTCCGTCTCTTCCTCCGCCGGCCGCAGCGGCAGGCAGCGCGCAGGGCGCCAACGCTCTTTTGTCCGCGTGCGTGCGGGCGTGCATGCGTGCCTTGGGACGCGTGTCACGTCGCGCTCTTGGCAGGCGCCCGCGCCTCGGCGGACGTGGTTTGGGCACGCCAATGCTCGCACGCTGCCCACCCGCCCCCCTCCCCCTTGCCGCCACGGCGCTTCGCCCCGCACAAGCGGCAGCATTTAGGGATTCTGGCATTTCAGGATTGCTCGCCGCCGACGCGACACGCCGCCTCTGAAGGCGTCTGGCTGTGAGTGGGTGTGTGCGCGCCAATGCCGCCAACGTGGCACCGTGGCATTCAGCTACTGAATAAAACCATTACACAGAAAATATACCAAATTCATGAAACTAAAATTGAGTAAACGAAAGGTAAATTAAAAAGTAACGTATAAAATTATTTAAAAAAATAAATTAGGATCGGATATGTCGTTTATGGGAAATAGGAAAAAAACTAGGAGTGAGGGAGGTTTCTAGGAAGAAGGTAAAATATTTAATGATTTCGAGGAAACGGTAAACACGAAGAACATGCGATAAGGGTAGCACAAAGAAGAGAGCATCATATTAAAATGGATAAAAAGATCGTGAAAGTTATTTCAAGTGACCCTAAACTCTCCAAAATGGAAATGAAGAACGAGAAAAATAGTCGCTGTCTTTTCACTTTATAAAAAGAACCACGTGACCTGGTAATTATGCATTTAAAAACTATAGAAATCACATTTAACCAAAAGACGTAAAAAGAAGAAAAACATACGACGTAAAAACTCTTCTCTTAGTCACTTAACTTTTTTACTGTTAATTGATGAGCTTCTTTCGATGTCTTAGGAATAACATAATATGTTCCATGGAGCAAAAACACGACCAATTCTAGCACGTTAGTACATATATACCTTCATAGGCAGGAAAGGACACATACCTATTCCATACAATTTTCAAAAACCACAATTTATCAACAAAGTTTTGGATTAATGTTTATCAAGAACTCCCCAGAAACCTCCCTCTACAAAATGACATTCAAAGAATTGAAGTTAATTGGTGCAAATAGTGCCTATGCCTCTGCAAATGCACTCGTTACATAACAGCATTCTCACACCACTTGTCGAGACCTTCGTCTCGCCAGTACGTCCAGAATCGACTTTCAATGATAAAAGAATCCCTTTTCCTGACTCATGAGTTAGAAAACAAGAGGCTTTACTTACGAATGAAAGTGTTTCTTAACCAAGAAACTTTCATTAAACGATTACAAACTTTTATTAATTTGAAGAAAGGACGAGAACATCATGACTTCCCCCCCCCCAAAAAAAAAACAACAACAACAACAAAAGTTGGTGTTGCTTTTTGATAAAGCTTACGAAAGTCTCAAGAAAAATCGTCCATCGTATTTCTTTCTTTCTTTTTTTTAAGTCCCCGTCACTTTTTATGAGATATATTATATTCTCTAGACATAGCAACTTCTACAAATGGCAACACTGGTGCCAGTATGTGCGCATGTGTATGTGTGTAAGCTGTGTCCGTAGCTTTTGGCACGAGTGCCAGAAACCAAGAGAGAGCGAGAGAAAGATGCACAGGGCGTGAAACACGATACAAACTCGTGAGGCGACGAAGTAAAGCTTAAAGAATTGGTCCATTGTTCAGGGTTTCTCGCGACAGAAAATACAATAGAATGGAAAACGCGAAGATATAGGGAGAAAACAAACGGGTCACTTCGTCAACCTTTCCATCATTTTACTATTTGTATTGTTAATCTCTTCGATACTTTAATAATAATAATAATAATAATAATAATAATAATAATAATATAACCATAGCTACGGCAACAAGATCAGCACATGCAAAGATCTGGCAGACGAAGTAAAGAAAATATGGGAAGTCAAGAAAGTGTATGTTAAACATCATTTCGGCCACTGCACTCATTTCTTAGAGCACGAAGAAACTCTTGGAAATCCTTGAATTAGAAAACCATCTATTGAAAATGCATAAATCTGCTATTGGACACTTACCATATTGTGAGATAGTTCTTGGGAGACGAGCTTGATGGAACTCAACACAATTACCGTTCAACCAGCCGTGCAGAGCCGTAAATACTGTTTAAAGATGTACATAGGAATGGTCATGATAATACAGAAGTAAATAGTTTATCTGACTAGTGTTAAGTGATATATGTTTTGATACAACAAAACAAAAAACATTATTTTTAAAGAAATAAGTTTTTAGTTTTCGTAAAACGGAAAAGACAACATGTATAAAACTCACGTTAAATAAAATCAGTACCAATCAGTATTGATTCCTTGTGGAATCACAGTGAGTCTTCTTAGCCTCTAACGTGGGAAAGGCACACTGAAGTAAATTTTAAGAAGTTGGAATGGCAAAACCAACAGTCAGAATTGGGTCACGAAGAAATGCCAATTCTATTTTTTGGGGGGAACTTCGTTATACAATCACCAACTGTTTCATTTGCCCATCTCGCTAGATTTATATTCTTCAAATGTTGAATACTGCAATGAACTCGTTCGTCCAACTTGAATGTAACATTCGACAAAATATTTCTGAATTTGCCTTTTGTGGATTTCAGCAATAACTCATAACTTTGCACCGAGGTATGTGTATCAATTAATAATAGATACCTTTAATTAAGGACAATCAGATCACTATTGTCATTAAACAAGCTTTGCATCAGATCACTATTGACCTTAAACAAGCTTTGCTTTATTTATACCACGATTTCCATTTTTCAAGTCTCGGATTTTACCCTTTTAATGGATGGATTTAAACGATCTTCAGGTGTGCAGCGATCTACTATACGTAATAAAATTAATAAAAAGATAACAGTTGGAAGACACTGAATTCAATTAAATTATTTAATTCGTTTAGATATTAGTAATTCTTTTATTTAAGTATTTAGTAAGTATTTTAGATATTTGTAGGATGTACTGCCGCAGCATTCATATCAAGTGGTCATGCTTGTGTGGTAATCAGGAGGCCCAATGGATTGGAATAGTATCACCCACATTGGATAAGTACTTGAGGAAGGTACACGAATAAATATTTAAAATGGATATTTTAATTTTAATAAAATAAAGATCATACAAAATTTTAAAAAAAATACACTCTTTTATTTACATCCCTTATTGATGATTTGCCTCATTGATGAGTTTATTCTAACAAATACATAATTTCGCTATGTTTTAAACAAATCACAAAGGTTTTGGAATTTGGCCTCTTCAAATTCGAGACTTTGCTTTTCCATTCTACTTTTTGTTGCCTTCCTCTGCTACAACTTTCTTTCTTTATTCCTCTTTTGCTTTGTTACCGCTAAGGGGGTTTTGTTCTATTTTCCACTTTCGCCGGGAATCTTTTTTTTATTTTTTTATTTTTTATTTAAGGTCGCACCATCTTCTATGTCATTAGCGACCACTATTGCGTGTAACGGTATGGTAACTATGAAGATGACACAATATGATGATGATGATGATGATGATGATAGGGGGTGAAAGGACGAACACAATACAACCATGTCCGACGCGAGACTCGAACCCGCGATCCTTTGGTCCGATATCGCTACGGCACTACTGCCTTAACAATCTCTGCCATGCGGACCGGGAACCTCTTGGCGTAGGCATTTCACTCGTTTTCGTCGTCGGATGTTTCCACTCTTCCCAAATTAGTATCTACGAATGTGGGACACTGTTTACCTGACACTGCTCCTATCTAAACAGAACATACCGTATTTTCTCGAATATAAGCCTTCCCCCCGTTTAAAAAATGGAAACAAAAGTGGAGCGCTGGGGTGGGAGGCTAATATGCGAGGATCTCGAAGTGAATCGAAATATTTTTTTTTCTTCAAAAATTGTGTTTAGATTTTGTAATAATATTGCGAATGGATAGATATTTTATATTTCCGACATCCCGATGAAAATTGCAGGAAAAGTAACCGATATTAAACGTTATTGAAACGAAGAATATATCAAGTTTTCGAATGTTTCCTTCACAAAACAGAGGGAGGATTAAAGGCGAGGTGTGGCCTATATTCGACAAAAATATGGTAGTTCTAAAAGTTCTTTAGTTCGATATATTTTCTTTCTTTCCATCTCATGCTCACTTTCCACCCACACACGTTGGCTCAGTAGAACTAGTACATAACACGGAAGCTGAAGTACTACATTATTTTTTAGAAACATATTAAGTATTTAAAAAAATATACAATACAATTGTAAACTAATTAATTATATAGCACTGTTTTGTTAAAATAAACATTATTTTTCATTTTGATAACCAGTATAGTCTCTAATTGTATAGAAATAGTTATGCAGCAGAAAATATTTTACTTTTAACTTAAATTTGTGTATCGACTTCAATTTTTTAATGTTATCTGGCAATGCGTTGTAAAGTAACTTACATCTATGTAGATTTCTGATAGTGAGCTGTTGTCATCATAGTTACAGTAGAATGTAAAGTTCCTTTTTAACTTCATCCCGCTTCTTTCTCCCCAACTTTCAAAATCATATTTTTCAGAGAAGTCTCTTTCTCCAGCAACTGCTGTCTTTTACCACACTCTTCTTCACTGCCCAACGTCGCTCGTTTATTTGCCCTTATTTTCTTTAATATACAGGTTCATTAAATAACCACTAACTTCCTTCACGTCACGAAACGTAACTTTTTTTTAAATAACTTTCGAGAAGTTCGAACTTAACATCTTACACTTACTCTTGTCTTCAGACGGGTTGCAGCACATTCTCTTCGAGGCGATTGATGATTCTTGGACTGAATATCTCATTTTGTCTTCTCAACCTAGAAAAATAAAATTATATCGGTTATACAATGTTTACATATTAATTACACACAAAAAGTGCAAGCTTTACTACTTTTAAAATATTTAAATGAAGTTCATTCATCTACACAACTTTAGTTTCATATTTTATAATAGCAGTCGTAACCCGTCAATGTCCAGGCGTATATTTTTCCCTGTCATCTTTTAGAAAAGAAAAGATATGACTTCCAATTGTAGTGTAAAATGGAAATAGGTGTATTTCAATCATACTCGATGAGTTCGGCAAACAGTGCTTTTTGACAGACTGTGGTTTAAAAAATATTTTGAAATAACTCAGAATCACATAATTTTAAACATAAAACTTTTAATTTATCATTTCTCAATGTTTGTTCGGCGATTTTTTGAGGATATGGATTTTTTCCCATCTTCAGGCACATTAAAAAAAGATAACTAACACATTAAACTAAATATATAAATACATACTTCAGTCTACTTCAAGTAGAAAAGTTCTTTTGAATCCTCTTAATGTAACCGCTATGCTGGGCGTGCGTTTGCGCTGTTATTTTCAAAATTTCGGAAGTTTTAATGAAAATAGGAACTCGACCATATTTATAAATGCATTTTCCTCTATTGGAGAAAAAAAATTAGGAGAAAATTTGCAGGTACTTTTCAGAACATTTTTAAAATATCACAGAGGCTTCATGTAAAAAGAACCTCCAAAATTAAAATAAAAACTCAATTATTTCCGGAACTGCATAATTAATCTTACTCCAGACACGCTCAGCTCAAAAGATTCAAATTTAACAGGATTAAGAGTGACACATTACTCACATCATCCATACACACATCGAGCTTCTCTGGTACAAAATTGCTTGTATCTCCTGGCCACCAACGCTAACTTTTAATTATCTTTGGAACAGTTCTGCTAGACCTTCATCATGATTTGTGGGCAAAGTAACAGCTCAAAAGATCCTTAAACATATTAGGCGGCCGAAAATTCGAAATCGTAATTTTTCGCAGGTGACCAAAGTGGTGGTTCGCAGTTGCCCTCGACTGAGTGCATGATGTAAAGGGTAATCACTCAGTTTAATTGGTGAGGATAGTTTAGGCTGCATGCGTGCTTGGATTAAGGAAACAACCACGCCTCAACCACACAGTGCTCCATCGATGGATTACGAGGGACCTGAACCCTTCGCATTCACGAAGAAGAACCCTTAATAAGAACCCTCACCCGTCTGCGCATAACTGGGCGTTCCCCCATGTCCCTGTGGCACAAAGGCCATCCTATTAGTATTTCTAAGAGAATCCTTTTCCAGCCACAGTACTGAGCCGTTTACAAAAAGTAAGGTACCGTTTTAAAGGTATTTCAACGAAGTACGGTTAAGGATGAGTGCAACTGTGTTACAGATAGCCCTTACGTTAAAGTACAAGAATAAAATTATGAAGAGGGTGTTAGCAAACTCTAGATAAAATAACCATCCATTATGTTGGCATAAAGTGTAACGTACTATCGTACCTCACCTGATTCAGAGCTTCGACACTAAGCTAAGTAGTTTTGAGTAGAAAGACGCTTTGGAAATTATGCTTGCACTGACTCAAGATATTTTTATGACCAAAAGCCCCATCTTCGCAGGAAACTGGAATTGCTTGATTGATTAGGATTTCCGGGCGCGTCAACTGCTAAGGTTATTATTCTCGTAAGAGTGTTATCGTGGGAGGTCACGATGTTGTTCCTCATCAGATGGGAACATCCGGCGCCAACCTACATGTTGGCGTGCGGGGTTTTCCTCAACCAGGTATCTCCCACCAGTGAGGCACTGTCCCAAGCTCTAAGCTCTCGACTGGCTTCCCGGCAAATGGGGAACTGTAGTGTACGTAGGTGTGTTTGGAAGTAAGGGGTTGAGGATAGGACAGGCAAGGGCAAGGGTATTCGCTTGGTATCGATGGGAGAATTCACGAAAAACTACCGATCCGAGCAGCCGGCTACCAGAATTCTCGTCCAGAAGCAGCTAAATTCGACCTAGCTATCTAGGCTAGCAACGGAACTCCTGGCGCTGTCGGGATTCGAACCCAACGACCTCCCAGCCAGAATCTCTGCAGCGACCGCGGCAATGCTAGCTCTGATCTACACTCAACCGGTTACAAAAATAGGATTTTCAGTTACTAAGTCAGGGCTGGTTTCACACGATATTGAGGGTTGCAGGAATCAAGCGGGTCGTCGAAATGTTTGGGAGCGCTTTGTCGTCCCCTCCCCCCCGGGACCGCCCAGCGGGTTCTCGGTCGCCCCGAGGCTCCCCTCTTTGTCGCTGGCGCCCGTTGGCAGCCCTGATGAAAGGCGCCTCAAAGCGGAGGAAGCACCGAGAGGCGGGGCGGGGGCCTGCCTTGGTCTGATTGAGCTCCCGCGCCGTCTACTCTCACAAGTAGGGATGGCGAGAACATCGATATTATCGAACACAAACGTCGATGTTTTGCTTTCGATGTTTTTTTTTTCTTTAGACCGATATGGTATTTCTTCAAAAACCTCTATGTAAAAAAAAAAAAAATCTCACGATATAAATAAAATTTCCAGTATGATTTTTTTTGGTGTGTGTTCCTCGCATTCACAAGAGCCACTGTTGTCAATCCCTAGACGGTACGAAAGCGCTATTCGCAACCTTTCCCCAGTGTTATTATCTTTTTCAATTTATTTTTTACGTGGTAATATCGTTAATCTGCATTTTACACCTTGACTACATATAACTTTGAATGCCAACCACTGCTGTAGATTTTTTTCCCCACAATGTGGGGAATAAGGACTTTTTACAAAAATCAACTTACAATAATCGATATCAAACACCAGCTTTTGTCCACACGCGGTCGAAAAAAGTGCTGCTGAACAAAACCACACAAAATGGTTTTCCAAAAAATAGCACGCACATTGCTCAAGAACAACAAATTAAATACTCTCGTATAAGACAGCAACAAATCAAATATTTTAATAAAACCAGTCAAATACTGCAATGACATTCATAGGCGGTTTCATACGTTCCCGGCCGGACTACGACATCGATCATCAATGAGAAACCCTTCTCAGCACTTTATTTGTATGTTGTAATGCAATAAGTTTGGAGTTGACATCTCACTCAGTTTTGTGGAGAGAGAACTTGATTTGGATGCGATGCGTAAATTCTCATGGTGTTTAACATCTTCACGACAACGCACCTGTACTTACTACTCAGATTACAAATAATGTGATAATGGCTTTAAGGAGTTGGACTTCCACTCGTCAAAACTGAAGAAAAACCTTCGTGGAAGAAAAGTTTCTGTCGAGTGTGAGGTAAAAGAAGAGTGTCTGACTATTTCGCAAACAAAAATTCGGATTATTTTTTCAAAGGCCTAGAAATGTTAATATTCAGATGTGAAAAGTGGGTTGGAGTAAAGGATGATTAAGTTGAAAAGTTTTTCTATCAAAAATAGAAGTTAGTCCTGAAACTTATGGAATCCACCACGCGTATGGCATAATAATAATAATAATAATAATAATAATAATAATAATAATAATAATAATAATAATATATGTACCAACACGGATTTGAGAATCAATTTTACCCTAGCCAATTTCAGTGTCATAACAACCACGACGTTTATCAAGAATTGAGAGTGCTTACGTCTGGAAAGAGGGTATGGTGCATACAAACTGAAATAAATTGAACGATACACTCTGTTAGAGTAACTATTTTTTTTTTTGTCTGAGATAAGAAAACTCCGGTCCGAACTGAGGTGGCAACAGAACAACATTCTCCATTTAACCGTCAAGAAGCCTTCTCTCTTATCGGAACACCTACAACGGGAGGGAGGGTGGCGAGGTTCAAGATACAAAATCCAATGTTTCGATTCGAGGTCGGTGTGTACACAGATCATTCAAACGAAGATACAGTACAGCTGTCATCTCTGATTTGCAACTCGCATCCATAACGGTCAAGGATGACTCACGTTTACAACGAGAAACCCTTGTCCTATGAGCCCCGATGTGTCTACCTACTAAGAAACTCAGCTAAGTCAACAGCAAAACTCTTTTCATGAAAAACGATTTCAACACTACCACCCCGTACCTACGTGCCATCGGGTGTATTCAAACTGAACAATGTTACACGCCGTATAATGTTACAATTGCTACGTAATTAATATCATTAAATATAGTTAATATGATAGGTTTTCAAGCAAACAATTAGAATACGAATTCAACACATACTGAATTCAGGACGACTTATCATTTACATTTCAAGATCCATATATACTTGACATTGCATTATTTTAAATTCTTGATACGGTTTTATCTTGTCAACCAATAATTAACTATCAGAACAGAAAAGACGGGTATTGCATTCCATCTATCAAAGCAACGAGAAAACAGATGATAGGTGCTATTTCTGTTGCGAGGACATTGATAAGAAACTTGTGTTTCAACCACTGACCTTCGCTAGGAGTTTGCCATACTTATTAACTTACGTAGAAATGAACATCTGCCCGAACGAATAAACTATCAAAATCGAAAATGGTCAATAGTTCTGAAATAACGATCATGACGTCCAATAGAGCACGCAAAATATAATACAGAAAAAAATACATGATGAAAATCATTCTGTAGTATGTATTTATGTATAGTGTCATTATGCTCAACCCAAATTTTATCCCCCAGGGTTGCTAGTTCTGGGAAGATGGAAGATGGAATGGATAAACCCATGGCCGAGGCGGGACTCGAACCCGCGATCCTTCCGCCCGAGATCGCAATGGCACAACTGCCGTAGCTGCTGCTATCCGGATCGGATAGCCGAGATAGATGTTCTATTGTTTAAAGAATTACTCAAGAACAGACACTTGCAACCGCAATGATTCGGCAGTTTACAAAAATAGCTGGAAGAGTGAAAGTAAATCAAGTCACATGTTTTCATAGTACTGACTTCATATTTTATCAGTTCGTTATACTCGTAATATCGAGTATCCCTTCGTTCTTTATCAAAAATCAGTTAAAATGTCAGATGTCACCTATCAAATTAGCTGAAGTGGTATGTGTCAACGGATGAGTTCAAGAAGGTAGTATCACTTTGATCAAGGAGATACATCTTCATTAGATAACATCGTGAGAAAGTTGTTTACATCATGATAAAGACAATTTCTTGGGAAAACTAGTGCCCATTTATTCAATTTTAATTGTTTTAATTGAACATGAATGTCATTAAGAGAAATAACTACAGTAAGAAGTCAACTCAAGAGAACTTCTCAAACGTTTCTTATTGTTAGATACCAAAAACACAGTGTACAACAATGTGTATGAGTACTTCACATCGTTACATCGGTAATACTGCAACCCACGACATATAGTTTCAAGTGTAATGAAGATAATTACCTACTACAACCTGACTGGAATTTATTTTGGTCATTAATAAAATATTCAAACAAAATCTGTTACACTATACATTTCTAATATTATTCAAAAACTGTGAAACGCATTGGGGAAAAAAAATCTAGAAATGAATTGTCCGTATTTTTCATGTGGCGTCAGCTGTTTTCCCTCCTACCAACACCAGACGAATCCTGCACAATACCATAACAAACGGGCCACAGTGCGCGGACGATCTTTCCTTCCCCATTCTTGTCCTCTCGTGTCCCCTTACACACACACACACACACACACACAGGACGTGGACAGAGATACGTGGAAAGCGAAACCTCGGACATGATCATTATTTCGGAGGGTTGAATTGAATTGAATTGAATTGAATTTGCCTTATTATACGTGGCGAGACTCGGGCCATCAGGCCCGCTCTTCCGTCTGACCACGCAAATTTCATCAACTAGCAGAGAGAGAAGATATTTCTTGGGCGAGAAACAGGCGATTTGAATTTGGCTCAGAGGCGTCATTTAGGGTTGAGGATCTTTTACATGCAAGTAAATCTACCAACATGGGACAGCCGGCTTTACTTCCCCTCCGAAGGAGGACGTACGAAGGATTTTCTCGCCCTTAAAAATCCACGGCTTCGATCGGATTTGAACCCGCGAACTTGGGTACAACAGTCCGGTACGCTAATCGTTACACCATCGCCGCCACGAGGGTACAACCGGAGAGGGATTTTTCAAAATAGTCGGAATTTGCATTACGTAATTTAGGGACGGCCCGTTATGGAAGTGATGAGTAAGTCCGTGAGTTCGGAAACGAAACACACTTACTTGCCGCACCCTACAAAGAGCAAAGACACACCAAAGGTGCTCAACACCTCGTTGTTCCGCCGGGCTTGAGTCAGCGCGTGGAGAGGCGATGCGATGCGAAGCGAGGCGAGACGAGGCTAGGTGAGGTGGGGCGGGGAGAGGCAGGACGAGGCGGAGCAGAGCGAGGCGAGGAGGGGCGGGGCTGGGAGGATGATGGAGTGGCGGAGCGGGGCGGGGAGAGGCGAGCCGGAGCAGAGCGAGACGAGGCGGGGTAAGGCGGGGCGGGGCAAGGCGGGGCGGGGCGGGGCAAGGCGGGGCGGGGCGGGGCAAGGCGGTTCGGATGGAGGAGAGACCTGGCGGGGCATGGTGGAGCGGGACAGGGCGAGGCGGGGCGGGGAGAGGCGAGGCGGGGTGAGGCGGGCGGAGTGTGGCGTAGCGAGGCGAGGCGGGGACTGGTGAGTGCACGCGGAGCGGGGCGAGGCGGGGCTGTTCGAATGGGGGAGGGGTGGAGCGAGGCGCGGAGAGGCGAGACTGAGCAGAACGCGACGAGGAGGGGCGAGGCGGAGCGGGGTGAGGCGGGGCGGGCCGGGGTTAGACTAGGGGCGGGGAGATACGCGGCGGGACGAGGCGGGAAGGGACGGGGCAGGCCGGGGAGAGACGTGGCGGGTCGGATGGGGGAGGGGCAGGGCGAGGCGGGGCGGGGATGGGCGGGGCGAGTAGGGGTGGGGAGAGGCGGAGCGTAGCGGAGAGGGGCGGGGTGAGGCGGGGCGGGCCGGGGTTAGACGAGGGGCGGGGAGTTACGCGGCGGGACGAGGCGGGAAGGGACGGGGCAGGCCGGGGAGAGACGTGGCGGGTCGGATGGGGGAGGGGCAGGGCGAGGCGGGGCGGGGATGGGCGGGGCGAGTAGGGGTGGGGAGAGGCGGAGCGTAGCGGAGAGGGGCGGGGTGAGGCGGGGCGGGCCGGGGTTAGTCTAGGGGCGGGGAGATACGCGGCGGGACGAGGCGGGAAGGGACGGGGCAGGCCGGGGAGAGACGAGGCGGGTCGGATGGGGGAGGGGCAGGGCGAGGCGGGGCGGGGATGGGCGGGGCGAGTAGGGGTGGGGAGAGGCGGAGCGTAGTGGAGAGGGCGGGGTGAGGCGGGTCGGGAGAGGCGGAGCGGACTAGAGCGGGGAGACGAGGCGAGGCGGGCGGTGATCCCCGGCGCGGGGCGGCGCGGGTGAGTAATCGCCAGGCGAAAGTGAAGCGAGAGGGAGATGCGCCTCAAGTTCAGCCGCGATTGCTGCCGCGCGAAGAATCAGAGCAGCGCCGCGCCTTCGCCGCCGCCCGGGGCGCCGCTCCACGCGATGAATCACCCGCGGCGCCGCCGCCCGCGACAAAAGACTCTCGAGCGGCGGCTTCTTTTGTTTCACTGGCGCTGGATGCGGTCAACTCTCGTAACATCCTGCTATACGTACAGACTTCCGATTTATTCATAGTGTCCTTTGACAAATTATTATATGTGTCATCCAATCGGGAGCTTAAACGTCGCCACTGTAGGTGTCATCCACACTCCCGATTGGATGACACCGTAACAGCTGATTTACGTCAACGGACCCTATGTTTAAATCGAAGTATGCAGATATTTCTCTAAGAAGGGACTGGTTTGAAAGCTACTCCTTTTTTCGGGTAATTTACGGTCGCATCAACTTCTACGAGGTCAATAGCGACCACTATTGCGTGTAACGGTATGGTAACTGTGAAGATGACACGATCTGGTGATGACAGGGGGTGAAAGCACGAACACAATACAACTATGCCTGAACCAACTCGCGATCCTTCGGTTCGAGATCGCTACTGCACCACTGCCTTAGCGATCTCGGCCACCGGATCGGCTAAAGCCCCTCCTTGGTTACGGCTGGTAGCACGTCAGCGAGTTATGTACATGTGGTCAATTTGGCTCGCTTCTACAAGCGTTCGACACAATCTCTTGCAATCCTGTCACCCAGCAAGACTTTCTATTGTTTTCCGACTTGCCAAACTGGTCCCTTCTGAGAGTAACGTCTCTATTAACCAGATAACCTACGTGTATTTGCGGGATAGGCCGCTTCCGAGTCCACTCTTTGAGGTAAGCGAGCTGCCATTCCCCGGTAGAGAACTGGCATTTCTTTCGTGTCTTCTAAACTAATTACTTAAACACTCAAATCAATAAACGCGAAAATATTTTTAAAACTGAAATGTCGGAGAAAGATATTAATTTCGCTTCTAAGTGTTACATGCACACGTTTTCTAGAGCCTCAGAATAGCCACTCTCACACCTTTAATAACACTTTTTGAATTCAGAATAAATGATAGCAACATTGTTGACTAATTCTGATAACCACAAATGTTTGTTCCAATGTAATAGAAACGATTTTGCAGCGAAAACCAACAACAGATATGATATAATAGTCCTGTCATCAAAACACCCCCCCACACTCCTCTCGTATTGAGCGAAGTGAGGCCTTAAAAAAACATGCGCGGATAATACTTAAATTTACAAACTGTGGAAGAGGGTACATATACTTCCGTGACAATAAGGTATTTGTTTCGACAGGTTTCAATGCACGTATAACGAGCAAATACTACTATTTACTATTCTGGCTTTCTGGAATAAAATGAATCACAAGCATAATCAGAAAGACCATCATTAAACATACGTTTCGTGGTTCCAATTCCAGGCGATAACATGAAAAATGAATGTCCATTGCCAACGGCCTAATTTTGAATAATGATTTTAAAATATGCACATTTTTTGACTTCCTACTTCGTCTAGCAATTCGGACAACGTTTTTCAGAGTTGGGAAAAAAAACAACAGTTTTTAGGTCGCTTCAAACTCTTTCACGCTAAATGTTTCTTTTCTGTGAAACTGAGTTCAAAATACATTCTCTTGGGGCTTTTTGCATATATCATTAACTCTTCCTGGAATTTATTTAGTAGTGGTAAGAGCTCGGCATTCTGCATTCGAAAATTAAGTTATGTTGAGATATTACGTGCAAACTTTACTGGAATATTGTGAAAACTATAAACATTACACATTAGAATTTTTATGGAGTACTATTTTATTTTCGTCGATATCCTTGAATTTTTACATATTGACCGTTTTATGCCTTTGATGAATAAACAAATTTACATTGATGAGTAATTCAAATTAGGGAAATTCAGCATTTTTTATTGCTTTTATTGAAGTCATTTCTAGAAGGTCCTTTTTTGTAAAAGTAGATTGAAAACATCTTTTTTTTGTAGTTTCATGCGAAAATCAACTTTAAACTTATTTTATAAAGTAAAGGTACGATCAGAGATCGAAGGTTGAAATTACATAATAACACAGTTATCTAGATAAATTATGGGCAAAGTTTTCCTATTCTTCTTAAGGAAAATATTTAATGTTAGCCTACAATATGTTTTGGGAATAGTTTTTTTTTCTTTTCCTTTGTTTTATCGATGACTTAACTGCTATTTACAGACTGTGTCTCCATTAAAGACAAAATTTACATTCTTCCACCAGAAACAAATTGAATCAAAATCAAATATTAAACGTTAAATATCTTCCTTAAGAAGAAGCGGAAGACTTTGCACATAATGTATCTAGATAACTGTGTTTTTCACGGTAAACGATTGTGAACTATCTGAACCGTATACCTTTATAGAGAGAACGCACCAAAATGGAAAAATCTTCTCAAACCCCAACGCAACCCTCGATTCTCTCACCTAGCGCGTTCAATGTACAGACCGGAAACGGGAGCAGCTTCCGCAAAAAAAAGAAAAGAAAGACGACGCGAAAGAAGAGAGGAAAACTAGCGGAAGCATCCAGGCCGGAACTGGGGAGACGACAAAAAACCGTACGGCCGTATCCTTTGCGGGTGGCGTGTATCGGGTGTCAAACGAACGTCCTACAAGATACGAATTCACGCCGCACCCGCCGCCACCCACTCTCGCTTTGCCGCTTCGGAGGACGCCCGATCGGATGCTGTGCGAGGGCGGCGGCGCGGCGTGAAAAAGGATCGGGAAGTGCCGGAAACAAACGACTGGAAACTCCACGTGAGCCGCTCCACACAAATAAACGAACGCGAATTTCACACAGGAAACGACTGACGGCATTTAAACAAACTTCGAAGTAAATGCCGTGTTTGAAAACAGTCAGTTTTCGTTACTTTTTGGGTAGAGGACTTTTCTAACATACAGAATATAGCAAGTCAGGATATAAAAAGTGCATATTGCACTTAAAAGGCTGTGCAATATTATTTACCACAAAACTAAAACCAATAGTATAGTTTTGAAATCGATGTCACGTTAATGTCGAATCTGTTGATTCGTATTATTCGTATTTGTATCGTTCGAATTCAGATTAATGCCGAATGATCAGTATGGCTATAAATGCTTTGTAATTGTAATGCTGCGGCAGAATCGGCGAGAAAAACGTGTTGTGGGGGCTCTGGTATCGAACAAGTGGATATATATTTTTCCTAGAAAATTACTTCCTCTTGCACGTTGTGTATTCAGGATCTCCGTTTTGTCGGTTGCGGACACCAAAAAATCGATTGGCTGTCAAACAGATGTCATTCTATCCGTCCGTTCGTTCATCTGCCGTATGTCTGTTCGTTCTTCCGTGTGTGGCCAAAGTAAGCACATCAATAGTTCAGACGATTTTCATCAAAATTTATATTCTCTCACCGATCTGGACGAACTTGAGGAGCTGCGACTTTGAAACTGATGTTTTGATTTTCGAAGGTATTTTCCATGCAGCTTTAACATTTCCAAAAAGCTGTCAAAAATGGCTCCAATTTTTTGTGTACATTTTTTCTCCTCGGACAGTGGAAAGGACGTTTTAAAAAACGGAGCAGGTCTCATTTTGGTAGAACTACCCGAGCGACAGAACTCGATCCAGCTCTCTAGCTAGTGTCAAAAATCCTGCCACCGCGCGTCGCAACTCGAACCGAGAACCTCCCGGTCCCCGGCACTGCACTGCTATCAATAATTGATATCAATAATCGTTTATTTCAGAAACCCATCAAACGCAAAATTCCTCATTTCAAGAAACTGACAAAAAGCCTCCCACATTTCCTGATTTCAAAATATTTTAATTGTTAAGGCAGTTGATAAATGACGCCGATCCGTTGGCCGATATCGCGAAGGCAGTAGTGCCATAGCGATCTCGGACCGAAGGATCGCGGGTTCAAGTCCCGCCTCGGGCATGGTAGTATTGTGTTCGTCCTTTCACCTCCCTATTATCATCATCATATCGTGTCATCCTCACAGTTGCCAGACCGTTACAAGCAATAGTGGTCGCTAATGACCTAGAAGTTGATGCGACCTTAAATTTAAAAAAAAATAAAAATTTTATATAAAAATACAGTATACGATGTATCTATCCTTCGAAAGAACAGTTCGCCTCTAATGCGTGTTTTAGATGTTGGCATTTTAGGATCTTCTGTGACGGGTTTCTGAAATAAACGATTCAATTGATAACGTGAGCGGCCTAAGCCGGTTCACATACGGTGGGTGGGGCGACGGGGCGGAATAGGAAGGAGAGCAAAACGACCGGAAGCGGTCGCACCGGAACCGGCGCGGAGGCGTGCGGCCGGTGCGGAAGCTACGCGCGGCCGGCGTGGCGGGGGCGGGGGAGAGGGAAGGGGCGAGCGGGACCGCGGGCGGGGGCGGGGCGTCTTATCGCGGCGAGATCGCCCCGGCCGCGCCGCTTATCCGGACGCGAAGCGGCATGGAGCGCGGTGCGTAGGGTGAATCGCCGCCGGCGGATACGCGCAATCAGATACTCGTACGCACCTCCCCCGCTATCTCTGGACGCTCGGGGCCGCGCGCGTGGCGTGCGCTCGCGGGTTTGTAGGGCACGCCGAATGTGAAGCATGCTCCAACGTGGAGGCCTTGGGAAACATGTTGTGAGCAATCGTATAGCGAAGAGTTGGTGTTCCCCAAGGCGATATTGGTGTCTCTCTTCGCACCAAAACACAAATTTACATTATAGTACCATTTAAAAATATTTTTTTATGTAAAAGTATGTTGATTACTCAAAATTGATGCTGTCAAAATTATTGCTTACTAGATAATCATAAAAATGCTAATGAGTGACTAAATTTAATATATATGAAATGTAAAATTCATATCAGTTTAAGGAATTAATAAAAATGTACTCTCAAAATCGAATGGGAGGGTCTCGGGATAGTAACATTTAATAGGCTTGAAAAATTGTACATCAAATTAATTTTTCATTTTAAATGTAACGAGAGGGAGATTCAAGAAAACTCCCAACCAGTCCCGCCCTATACGCCTTGCTCCCCGCTTCTGCTAAGGCATTCAGGTCTACTCGGGATGGGGCCCAGACATATCCATTATTTGATATTTCCCACAAAGAAAAAAAGTCCAATACTACGTAACGTGCTCAAGAAATACGAAACTGTACAAGATTAACGGGAAATGATCAAACATTTTCTTATTATAATGGATAAGAGATTTTTTGTGTGACTTTAACAACGGTTGAATTCTTTGGTATAGTAAAATTCGTATAAGTAACAGAGAAATGATTGATTGGAAGAATGAAGGGGTGACCCGTGATATAATGATCAGACCGCTCTCTTCCCATCTCTGAGTATCTTGGTTAAAATCCCTATCGATTCATATGGAATTTGTGGTGAACAAAGAGGATTCGCAGCCAGTTTTCTCTGGCTGCTCGCATCTCCTGTGCTTTTATGTTCGCATTAAATCATTTCATTGCGGCAGCTGAATGTGGATGCCCGTGCAGAATTTGGGATTGAGAGGGATTGAATAGGGATATGAACGATACGGTGTTTTATGATATCGTTATTGAACGTGTTGTGGACGGAATAAACTAAAGAACATAAATAATTGATGGACTTGGAAACAGATACTGCCGTGCTAAATTTTGGTATAAAATGATCATCTTAAAAGGCCATAGCCATCCACCAAGTGTCTTTAAGAAGCATTGATAGTTGAGAATAAATGGAAGATTAAAACAGTAAACTTCGTTACAGATTCCTTTTAGTTACAATTCCCCAACAGACACATTTGTTTGGTATTTTTTTTTCTGAAGAGGCACACGAAAATCTGCCTCTGAGGCCTTCAAACGATTCAATTGCTATTATTCACTATTTGATTAAGAATCAATGCTTTGAAAAACAAAATTGGCACCTTCACTAACTCACCTTGAGCGTCTGTGCCCTGAGGTTGGGGTACCATACCTTCATTATGGAAAAAGAGAACATTTCTCATAAACAAGAAGACACTTCTTACATTCTTTAATACCATTTACTTTTCTTAAAGACAAAATTTTCTTTTCCAGCAGATACGTGGGCGCAGGGGTGTGGACACGGAAGCGAGGGTCCGTCAACAAGGCTTAGGGCGTCAACTGATGTTACCGCACTACCTCTGACCGATTGCTGGAGTCCAAGGGGACACTAGCTACCTACATAGGTCGAATTCAGCCGCTGTCTGGAGGAGAATTCTAGCGGCCGGGTACACTGATTGTTAGTTTTCCATGGTTTCTTCCATACCACACCAGGCGAATGCCGGAGCAGTACCCTACGAAACGGTCCACAAACCGCGCGCGATCTTTCCTTCCTCTTCCTTATTATAACCTCACCCCTTACACACACACTTTCACTCACATGCACTAAACTACCAAACTTGTCGAGAGACTGGACCGGTCGGGAGCTTAGAGCTAGTCCTGTCTGGGGCGACGCTTCGCTGATGGGAGACACCTTGTTGGGGAAATCCCAGGGAAGGATCCCGCCGTCCACCGGCGTCCGAATGTCCACGCATCCGCACAAGATGAAACCATGCACCACACTTACGGGACTAATCACCTTAACAGTCGACGCGCCTTGAATCACTAATCGATCAAAACCATTCGATTTTCAATGCTTTTTAATTGGACACTCCAACTGCCAAACCCTTGCTCACCCCACCCCCCCAGCGGGCGCGCGAACGCAGAGGCGGAAGGGCGGGACGGAAGCCAAGCGGGGCGGGGGAGTGGCGGGGGCGTGGCGGGGAGAGGGCGATGGGGCGTTCGCGTGACGGAGCGGGGCCAACGCACACACGCACGAGAGGAGAGCCGCGCCACCTGTTGCACCTGGGAGAGCGCCCCGCCCACAACAATGCGCTCGCCTCCCGGAACTAATGAGCTCGAACCACACCCGCCCCCCCCCCCCGCGCATCGCCAAGCGGTTCCGGTGGAGCGCGGGAGAAAAGTCTTCGCGTCTTTCGGAATTTTTTTTTTTTTTTTTTTTTTTTTTTTTTTTTTTTTTTTTTTTTTTTTTTTTTTTTTTTTTTTATGCGCCGCGCCCGATACATGGTTTCTCGTGCTCGTTTTTCGGGTGCGAAACAGCGATTTTTGCTTCATTCTAACTAATAGAGTGCGAAGGATTACGAAGCGTGCGAGAAACATAGCGAAGCGTATGCAAAACATATTTTTGCAAACGATGCGTTCAAAATTGTGGATGCCATACGTGCGCGAGGTGACTGATATTCTCGCATACGATCGGTCTACTAATTGGTGCGCGATTACTAGTACTTTCACTTTCTACTATTACTTTAACTGTGTTTTATAACTGTTCTGAGATGTGGTCACCCAAAAGAATACTGAACACATATCGAGCCCAAACGATTTTAGAGGAGCGCGCTCAAGTATTGTTAGATCTGTTTACCACTTTTCACGTACCTGCCGAAACAAATATTTAACTTCACTTACATTAACTGAATGCAAAAAAAAAAAAAAAAAATGATGGACACGGATCATAAAAATTAAACTTCTTTCACGCCAAGTGAAGACTGAACTATCAACCACAAGGAGCGATCCGAGTGAAAAATTTGGACACATTGATCGCAAATAAAACGTCACATTTCAAATCACACTTACAGAATATGTCGGGCACTATCACTTGCTTTTATTATTGAACATTCGAAAATTAAGATTAGTATATGAACTGATCAGAGAACCATTCTACATTGAGGACTTAAGATACCAATTACTACTACAATTCACCAGGCAAAGTACACAAGTGCTAGAAAGAAAAAAGAAGAGAAGATAAATATGGTCAGAGTTTTACTCAACGCACGCCATGATGTAAAGAAAATGGACATGATGGAAACAAACCAGGAATTAAGGCACATGATCACAAGACTGACCGCACATGGGTTTTATCACAAAGTCTGCGCAACCTCACATAACCACGAAGTGAAACAAGACTGCATGTGCTCCCAGTGTGGTGAACTGTGTGAACGATATCACATTAAAGATGCAAGAAAATAACTAAAACAGTGACAGAATATAGCAAAGAACTTCAATAACATTTTTATGCACTTTCGTGCGCACTCTATTATCCAATTATTGAACATTCTAAATTTGTTATATATTCAAAACACACATGCAGTATCTCTAGCATATCATTGCATGACTATGCTTATCGAAATTATAATCACTACTTGGAAGTGGTAACCTTACGCGACTGACAACGTGCGAGTCAAATCTCGAGGAAAGCTTATCTGCACTATCAGCTCATTAGTTATGTGAGTCATCATGTATGCAAATTTTATTTTCTGATTTTCCTGAACTTTTGAAACATTTAAGTTCTCGCACCTGGTTATTCGAGTTCAGGGCGGTTTAGATGCAGAGCGATCCAAGATTCGATGCGATTCAAACACGGGGCGGGACTCGGGCCTTCCGTCCGACTACGCAAATTTCTCTACGCTCCGTTTTATCAACTAGAAGAAAGGAGGTATCACTCGAGTGGCGAAACAGGCGGTTTTAAATTTAGCCCAGCTGCATCCTTGAGGCTTGAGTATCTTTTACGTGCACTAAATCTACAACATAGGACAGCCGGCTTTACTGCTCCGAAGCTTTACGTCTTTGAAGGATGTTTTCGCCCTTAAAAATCCACTGCTTCGATCGGGTACGACAGCCCGAAAAGCTAACCGTTACATCGCAGAAGCCGCATGTGGCAAGATGACGCTGATGGGTTCTCGGGCTCATGGATTCTCATGTCGAGTACACTGGACGTCGAGTTCACGCTCCAGCCCTTCATCTGTACGTGCTGAGGAAGGGAAAGGAATTCTGGGAATGATTGCCGTTCAAGAATAGCACGTAGTGTTCTTGGCAGGCCCAACATGCCACAACATCGAACTCAGCTCAACAGCTGCTGCCACTGCAAGCCTTTCAGCCCGGCAGGTCCTAGGGTTCGAGTCCCGACGGAGGCAAATTTTTGACATTAGCATTGTCGAATGCAGCCGCTATATGAGGAGAACTCTAACGGCCGTCTGCTCTAACGTTACTTTATCGTGGTTTCTTCAGGCAAATGCCGGAGCGAAACCCTAACAATAAGCCGTATAAGCATTCTGGTCATAATACCATCTGCCACTTCATGCTATTTCAACTTTATTTTTAACACCCAACTGGATCTTTAGGAAGATTTTACACAATATAAAAGCGACTTTTTTGGGTATATTATTGTATATTATTGTTGAACATGAAGTCGAAAGACAACGGATAGTCTCTGACGAAGAGATTGTGGTCTTCTTCTGCCAGGGGAACATTTTTTTGAATGACTTCGTCGATGATAACTATTTACTACCCATACGGACAAATACTAAATGGAGAAATGTATGAATAGATATTCTACCGGATTCGTAATTTCGTGGGAATGACCAGCTTACCTGGCAACATAATACATGTATTACAGAGAAACAGATATTGTCCCTTTTGTTACCTACAGCGAATATGCCACAACGTTACATTGCAATCTTCACACAACCAAAACGAATAAAAAACACAATACACGAAATCAATTGAACCGCATGAAATGAAAATGAGTAACAATATCCAATTCTGTTCATCAATAAATGGAATTTTTTCCAATTGACAAGAAACTTGAGACAAACCGAGAGTTTGAAACAATAGACAATACAGCTCTCTTCCCATATTCCCCACTCTCAACTGGCCATCGAACATATCGAACAGTACCTGCAGACCCTCGTAACAGAAAAAAAACCTTTCAAATGCACACGTTAGCAGGAAATTATGCTCTCATAATGTGAGTGTCCGATTCCATATCACAATGGTATGGTGTTTCATTGCAATGGACATTTCAACAGAATGTCACAGAAAATCATAGAAGCAGGGCACTATCGGAAATTTCCACATTACTTTAATGAAATGTTCACATGTACGTTAAGAAGCAAGAGTTAATGCTTTATGCTCATTTCTCGAAGGAATGGCTGAATCTTGATGGACTGATGAATATGAATATACGATATGAACGACGAGAGGCAGGGGATACGGGAAAAAATTACATTAGATACATAAAATCTGCACAGATTTTAACTTATGAATTAAATTAAATGTACAACTATATTAAACTAGTTTTACTTTGCACGGTTACAATAAATTTTATGTTCAATACATTAATCTACATTTAATTAAATGACATTCCTGACAGTGAAAAAAATGGCGTGACAAGATTGAGGCATGGGGCCCCTCTCCTAAAATTACGATACTGGTACTTGAGGAAGATGCGAATTGGCATTTTTCACGGGGATATGTATCATCGAAGTCTACCGAGGATTCTCTTCGCTTACGCAGCCCGGTCTGGATAAGTGTTAAGGGTTTTTTTTTCTTTTCTTTTTTCCCCCCACAGTATGTTTTTCGAGCAGATTGGACGTACAGAAAGCGTGCACACCAGACTGCACGATTCGTTTCTGCAGCTACGACTTCCTCCATTCGGAACATTTGTTTCTGCGCAACACTTCGCAAGTCTTCGTAGTCACAACCACGCTTGTACACAGTCGATGACAGTCTTTCTATTTTTTTTTTCTCCCCATGTTTCATTAATACTTAAAAAAGAAAAGGATTAAGAAAGTAAATTAAAACGAACGTACAGGAATGATGCGAACGCACATTCGGAGCAATTCGGCAATTCATTTGTGTGCGGGCAGACCTACTGACGGAGTCTCGTGACAACTTGTACGGGAAACGTGCAGACGTGTGACTTACGGCTTTTATTCTTTTAGTTAGAAATCATGATGTTCCTGTTCGGTTGCTGAATGAGAATCTGCCCAAAAACGGTCCTGTCTACATGGCTCTCTAAGAACGCTCGTTGGAAAGTTCATTTTTACAATTTTGTTGATTTGAAGGGCTTCAGAAAAAGACAAGATAAACTACAAAAAGCCGCCCACACCCCCCAAACCGTCATAAATGTGAACGCAACATAGATAATAACAAGATAAGTCAAACTTTCACCCAAAATTGACACGTTATAATTTGCGAATAGCGGAAGGCTTGCTATGGCTTATCTTGTAGATGCCTCAACCTCTTCATTGGGAATTCGACCTAGCTATGTAGCTAGTGTCGAAAATCTTGCTAACCGCCGGACTTGAACCCTAGGCCATCCCGGTCAGAGGCACTGCAGTGACATGGCTCTGAGCAACCCCAGTCGATAAAAATGCTTCGAAACTGTTAAAAGGTAACTTTTGGAGTAAATTATTCGGATTAATACGAGTACGAGATTCGGCAAAAGTTTTTCCTGAGTGTTGGGCCGCATGGGCGCTAGAAGTGCATAATTAAAATTAGAGAAGAAAGATTCTTAAAAAGTTTAGAAAAGCCCTTGCGGAAAAACATGTTGCAACTACAACGAGCCGAAAAAAAAGTAATACAATAAGTTTTTTAAAGAACAGAAGAGGAAAGATTACTGATTGAAAAGTAATGGGCTTGAAGGCGAATTGAGTGGGCCACATTTTGCGCCAAAATAATTTGGCAAAATATTGAGAGCGAGAACAAGGAGAAAGAGTGTGAATTGACAATTTTTTTTCCACAGGAAGACCTTTAAAACTCCTAGAGGAGGGGACTTTTTAAAAATCATATTAATAAATCCCCAACCTTTATTATTAATATGTTAGTCCTTTACTAAATTCTTTAAAATTTTTATACATTTTTGTATCAGGAAATTGAAGAACTTTCCTGAGCCATCGAAAACTACTATTTCAATAAATAATAGTGTTGGCAAGTAAAACGTCCCTAATTATTTTATTTTACTCCAGGAGGAGACTATTCGATAAAATGATGAGTGAAAATGTCGTCATTTCCGTTTATTCAAACGATTTCTAAATGTTTAAATTATACCTTAATAAATAAGTTGATGGTTTTGGAAAATGAACGTACAAATGGAACCAACAAAGTTCAGCAGTAAAAACGTCATTATTTCATTTAATTCAAATACACTGCACAGCTCGATATGATAAAAAAATTCAAGTAATTAAAAATGTTAATAAAATTATAATTTCTATAAAATGTTTCAAATCCAATTTTCAAATAAAATATTCCAATTATTTACTTTTGAATTAAAATGTTCAGGGGTATCATCCCTAGAATGGGGTCAGCTCTCATACATCCTCCCAACAACCACCTTAAAACTCCAAATAGTATCGTATCGGAACATGAGTTAGTGATTGCCTTGAAAACAATGAAGGTAAAGCATGAATCTAATGTGAAAGAAAATTAAAAAAAAAAAAAAACAAAAAAACAGCAACAACCAGGTAGTGTCTCCCACCAGCGGGGCACCGCCCCAGCCGAGACAAGCTCTACGCTCCCAACTGCTCTCCCAATAAGTGTTTGTATAGTGCAAGTGAGTGTATGATGTAAGGGGTGAGAATAGGACAAGGAAGAGGAAGGAAAGATCGCGCGCGGTCCGTGGCCCGTTTGTTAGGGCAATGCTCCGGCATTCGCCTGGGGTTGATCTTAACCATCACAGCCGAGAAGAGCTCTAAGCTCCCCACCGGTCTCCCGCCTTGTGTGGAGTGTGGTGCATGCTAGTGTAAGGGGTGAGAATAGGACAAGGAAGAGGAAGGAAAGATCGCGCGCGGTCCGTGGCCCGTTTCTTAAGACACTGTTTTGGCATTCGCCTGGTGTTGATTAGAGAAACCAGGGGAAACTACCGATCAGAGCAGCCGGTCGCTAGAATACTCCTCTGTCCAGCGATTGAATTCGTCCGTTGAAAATACTGCCACCGTCGGGAGTGGAACCCTTGGACCTCTGGTGAGAGGCACTCTAGTGACATCAATTGATGCTCTGAGCCACCATAGGCCGGTTTATCTCGTCTTCCCAGAGCTTCTGTGGAGAATGGAAACTGAAAAAGTAAGATCGCGCTATACCGAGTTTCGACTACCACGACTTCCCTTGTCTCGTAAGTCACCTGAACGAAACACGAGCCACCCGAGAAGAGTTGAGGGAGGGGAGGGGGGAAGAGAGAGAGAAACAAAATAGATAGCATCCGAGATTGCGAGAAGCATCGAGGCGGTGTGCGGTGACCGGTAGTTTTCCACTGAGCGACAGTGCGCGCTAGGGTCGGATTGCACCCCACAGCGAGCCAGGCGGTTCGGCGCGGCTGGCGGTAGTTTTCCACTGCCTCCCCCCCCCCTCCGCCACCCCGGCGCGGTGGCCCCCCTCCTCCTTACTCCTCCGCGCTCCCCCTGACCCTAATAACCGCTCGGAAGCCCTTCCCGTGTGGAAAATCCCGACCGAAGGTCCAGAACGCCCTCTCTATTCGAATTAATATTCATGTCGCGACGCAGCAGCAGTACGTTATTACTGCCTTTTGTTCGAAACTGTGGAAAATATTAGTTGTTTAACATACTGATCGCTGCCCGAGTTGCTTTTGTTAAAATTCGTGAAAATCGGAGGTGATGTTGCCGCTTCATTGCTGCTCTTCGATTCGGCAGACTAGCTCATCTATCGCCTCTGCTGATCCTCGGGTTGAAATTAACCACGCCATAGCCATTTGTCTTGTAACGTCCTGCATCTGCGAGTTTTAATAGGATGTTTGTTGTATAGCTACAGAACCAGATGTAATTTTGATCAGAAAGGGCTGTGTTTTCTGTAAGACTATTGCGAATATTGCTGATGTAAACAGTCTTATCATTTACCCAGTAATCAGACGTCCTTTAGCAGGCGACTTTTTCAAACGTCTTCGAGGAAAACTGGCGAGAGACGCTATTCCAAGAGTTCGGGAGTGAATATGGTGTAAATAATTAAGCATTACATATAGCGTTGTGCAGGACAATGCAATGGGAAAATGCGATTTCACACGTAATGAGAGGTACATGTTTAAAGTACGGCTGAAGTGTTACTGACATTTATTGCATATTCTTGAAATCAACTGGAATACAGAATTCCCTCTTCTTCACAAAGGCCAATAATCTCGATTTAGTCTAAGTGCCATACTGCCACTACTTTCATCCGAAGGGCTCGTATTTTATTATTTTATAAAAAAAACGATATTGACGCATTATTAATATTTCATTCTTCAGTATTCATTCGACCATAGTATTCGTAAATGCTAGAATTGATTCACTTGTTTTTCGAAAGTCCCCGTTTCGCGGTCTACATAACTTCTAAGATGTCAGATCCTAAGCCATAAAACCGATAGCCTGGAGTAGAGGAATGTCGAATAATGCAGATAGATTGGTGATAATTAGGGGGCGGATTTTAATGCAATATTTTTTCTTTCCACTTTAGAACAAAGTCCATTAGTATAGAAATTCATTTTATGTTATGACGAAATGAAATAACCCATTTTTATACGTCGCTCGACTAGTAAGTCATTTTTTACAGTTTGACGTCATTTTTAATGCATTTTTCGCTCATTTTCTCGATTTTAATATCATTTTAATAGTACTTACTCTAAACAATATTTACCAGGTACAACAAATGTTAAACACAGAATTCCTGAGTAGCCTATTCGATTTCTTCGCTCATATATCGTAATGTCAGCCGTTCTGAGTACTATGTATTCTAAGGTTCCTGTGACGTTCATCGGCGCCATTGACAGTTCGTCCGATTTCGCGATAAATAAAAGCAGAGATTTTCTTTTCTTTTAAACAGTTCAAACCCAAAGTTTGCAAGGTGAGTTCACTTGAACAAAAGGAAGAAGCCACGATTCTATTAGTATCCAACAGCTTGAATTGTTCATTAGAAATGGTTTTGATCAAATTTTTTGCAATGTTTTAGATCATCAAAATCAGCTCCCTAATAATAATAATAATAATAATAATGATAATAATAATGATAACAATGTGGGTAATGGTGAAATTAGACGCAGGGAAAACTGGAGAAACTAAAAATAACCGCTGCTAGAGTTTCGTATGGCTGATTGGACTGACCACATCCCCACAAATTGCTACATTTCACATGGTTGTTTTCGATCCATTTCAACTACTACGTGACAATTGCCTTTCCAGTGAATCCTTCCCCTTCTCATCACCCCCAACACTTTTTCTAGCAATAAATAGTACATGTTCTCTGGATGGGAATGCTATTAAGAGTACAACACGTTCTTACACTGATTGTATTGTATCAGAGTCAATGAAGCATCCACGTGAACATGGTAACTGCTAGACAAGTCTTCGTTTTTCGAGCGTTATCTAAAGCTCGCTTTATAGACTCTTAGTTTTATTTAATTTTCTGCGTAAAGATTACGGAAAATGCCACAGTCGGCGGGTCTCTCCCCCAACCGAAGCCCTCCGCCCCATCCACAGGGGTTGCACGCGGCCCCTCAAAAAAGCCTCGGGCCCTCCCAGTGGAAAATCCCGACGGATTCTGAACGTGTTCTCGGGACGTGAATGATATTCATAGGGCAACAGCGGCGAACAGGAAAGAAAAATAGGCCTCGCGTTCACGTTGGAAGCACAGGTCGTCGGTACAGCAGGGAGATTAATAATTCACGCGGGCGTATTACTCGTAAGAGAAGCTTTGCCTCCCTGGCCGGTCAGCCGTAAAAATAATTGATTGGTTGATCAATTGATGTTTCCGGCACGTTAATTGCTAAGGATCATTAATTTTCTTAGTTAGGGAAGGTTTTTTTTATCATCCGACTGGTCTCTCGAGCGTATGGTAGTGTTATGCACGTAAGTGTTTGTATGTGTAAGAAAGGGAAGAGGATAGGGCAGGAAAGAGGAAGAATAGATCGCGCGCGGCCCGTTTGAATTGAATTGAATTGAATTGAAGCCTTATTTTACGTGGCGAGACTCAGGCCAATAGGCCTGCTCTTCCGTCTGACCACGTAAATTTCGCTACGCTCCTTTCCCCAACTAGCAGAGAAAGGAGATATTCTTGGGCGAGAAACAGGCGATTTGAATTTAGCTCAGAGGCTACGTCATTTAGGCTTGAGGGACTTTTACATGCAAGTAAATCTACTAACATGGGCCAACCCGGCTTTACTTCCCCTCCGAAGGAAGGCGTACGAAGGATTTTTTCGCCCTGAAAAATCCACGGCTTCGATCGGGTTTGAACCCGCCAACTTGGGTACAACAGTCCGAAACGCTAACCGTTACACTATCGCCGCCGCCGCTTGTTAGGCAGCTCTGATCGGAAAACTACCGGTAGCTAGAATACTCTTCCAGACGACACATGAAATTATACTATTAATGTTCGCCACCGCCAAGGGCTTCAAGCCTAGGATCTACCATTCGTAAAAACGCCCATTCTACACGTGCTCATACATCTTTATATTTACATTTTTGTTCAAAAACTACTTGCAAATTGGATGTACTTTTAGGAATATCTAGTTTTTTGTTAACTGATTTGAAACTGATAAGAGGAACCGCACGACGTGTGCGTTTTATTATGTTGGATAGTTCGACTGGAGACACCAAAGGCCAGAACATCGAAGCGGACGAATTTTTCACTACTCAATCCGATAACATAGTCCTTAAGCTTTCGAGATTTTTAAATATCCCTGCTTCTCCACGTTTGTCTGTCCTAAAACTATTTTTTTTCTAATTTACATTAAAAACTATTCACATAATAAACTTGTCATTCTGGAATTAAATGAAAAATTAATAGATGACAAACAATTTACGATTTTTTTCCCACATGCAAACGAATTTATTAAATATTGGAATATTTCGTAAGATTTACCTAAACGAAAGCGCATATCTTAAAAAGTATCCCAATATTCCCCATGAAATAAACAGTAAAATAAGACTTGGCAGGCCCATCGCAATGACAACGCGACGAGTGAACGAGCTTCATCTTTTATGTGTGCCATTGGGGCGGTCATCGTCCTTTTTCTTTCTTCACTTTGCAAATTTTCTCACTGGCCTTTCTCTTCTCAACCTCCTTTTTCTTTTCATTCATTTTCCTAGTTGTCAAGCTACCTCCGTGACAGCACTAACGTTTCAGGCGCAATGAATCATACTTTTACTTAGCGACGTTTGTCACTTCTCTTGCCATCAGACCTACCTCAACTTGTCTCTGAGATAACCAAGACTTGCCTTTCAGTTCAAAAGCCACAGAAACTCTCTGGCCTATTTAACGGGTTTGCCCGTATTCGCAGCGTGATAACATAATAATATTTAATTAAATATTAAACTTTTCAGTGAATATATTTCAGTGGGATATTTTGAGATGTTACCAAAATTGCGGAGGTCGACTATTCGCGAAAAACCGAGCCAGTGCCACTTGTCTGTCCTGTGTCAACGACGTCTGATCTGACGCGATTGTTTGATGTGGAGATGGACCTGAATGAAAAACCTGCTTCGAAGAGTACGCTTAAGGACTGATAAGGTGCTTGAATGCGACGATTTGAGATACCAGGTTTCTCTTCAACTTTTCAACAGTTCACGACATCAAATAGCAGTTTTCGCTCAACAATACTGAATCTTGGTGAAGTAATATCCCGTACAAATTTTGTCCGTAATATCTTTATATGGAGAAAAATGGAATCATCTTTAATTTTTTTAAATGGAACTAAAATGTGCCTTAACCTACAACGAATACATAATAAAAAAAATATCACGATTATTTTAAAACCAATACTATATAAAACACTTATTTCCAATGTTATTTGATATTGAACGCAGAACTATCGCACCTAAGCAGAATCTTTGTTGTAGGTAGCCTTGCCCTCTCACCGGCCGAGACTTTTAGACCAGCACGGTGTTAAAAATAACAGAAATGAAGATTCTGTCAGGGTGGACATAAATATATATGAATACTACATCAAGTATCAGGATGAGATAATATTATTTCTTCGATTGATCTAAAAATTGATATTTCAAATCAAGTATTGGGAAAAACCGCAGCAATGCAAAGGAAAGGCCATTTTCTATCTTCTCATTCCCTACTCGGCACGCTCTACATTGCCAGTAATGAATAATATAAAATTACGACTGTTATCTTGAGGGTTTTTTTTGGTATGAAAAAATCTTCAATCGTTTGTCATCTTTCTTTGTATTACTTGAAACGTATTAAAATGCTGCCTTGTTCACTCGGCCATTACAAATCCAGCTCTATTCTTACAAAGCCTTTATTTCTCTGTCATCCCTTTCAAACGAACGGTCTTAGCAGAGACACTAGATTCGACGCGGAAGAGGCCCTGCTGCCCCACAGGCGGTGAATAAGAGGCGCTTCTGAAAACGTTACTACAATAATACCATTGTACCGCGTGTGAAGCCCAATATTACTTTTAAAACTTCAACCGGCGGCGATGGTGTGACGGTTAGCGTACCGGACTGTTATACCCAAGCTCGTGGGTTCAAACCCGATTGAAGCCGTGGATTTTTAGGGCGACAAAATCCTTCGTACGCCTTCGGAGGGGAAGTAAAGCCGGCTGTCCCATGTTAGTAGATTTACTTGAATGTAAAAGATCCTCAAGCCTAAATGACGCCTCTGAGCTAAATTCAAAATCGCCTGTTTCTCGCCCAAGAAATACCTCCTTCCTCTGCTAGTTGGGGAAAGGAGCGTAGCGAAATTTGCGTGGTCAGACGGAAGAGCGGGCCTGATGGCCCGAGTCTCGCCACGTAAAATAAGGCAAATTCAATTCAATTCAACCTGTCCATATGGTTGTTCATTGATTATGTTGTGTTTCCGGGCGCGTGGACTTCTATGGTCATTAGTTCCTAATTGTAATGCATATTTTTATCACGAGGTGGCGGTGATCTTTCCCGGATGAATGGTGCGATCCGGTGCTGACCTACACGTCCGCTTCCGGGTTTTCCCCAACTAGGAATCTTCCACCAGTGGGGCACCAGCTTGATTAACCGACTGATGATTCCCTTGGATTTACAGGAGAGGTGGCAATGATCTCCACTAGCTTAAAGGTGAGATCCGGAACCGACGTACACGTCGACGTGTGGGTTTACCCCCAACCGGGATTCTCCCACCAGCCGCGAAAAGCTCTAGTCTCATGACATTCGTGGTAGAGTGGTGCATGTGTGTGGAAGTAATTGAATTGAATTGAATTCATTTGAATTAATGCCTTATTTGACGTGGCGAGACTCAGGCCATGAGGCCTGCTCTTCCGTCTGACCACGCAAATTTCGCTACGCTCCTTTCACCAACTAGCAGAGAAAGGAGGTATTTCTTGGGCGAGAAACAGGCAATTTGAATTTAACTCAGAGGCGTCATTTAGGCTTGAGGATCTTTTACATGCAAGTAAATCTACTAACATGGGCCACTTGACTTCCCCTTGAAGGAAGGCGTACCCACCCATGACTTCCCCTTGAAGGAAGGCGTACGAAGGATTTTTTCGCCCTTAAAAATCCACGGCTTCGATCGGGTTTGAACCCGCCAACTTGTCCGATACGCTCACCGTTACGCCATCGCCGCGTGCGGAAGGAAGAGGGTGAGAATACGAAAGGAAGAAGGAAAGATCACCCGCGGCCCTCGACCCGTTTGCTAGGGTACTGTCCCGTCCTTTTTCGGAGAAACTACGGAATACTACCTCTCAGAGCAGCAAGCCGCTAAAATTCGCTTCCTGACAGTAGGTGAATTCGCCCAAGCTACCGTCGAAAATATTTTCGCCGTCGGGACTAGCACCCTCCGCCCTCCCGCGCAGAGGCACTCCAGAACATTAGTGGCAGATTTCGCACCGAGTAAGTGCCCTACCGACAAAGTAATGCGAAATTTAAATGTATGTGTGGGGGAGGGTCTCCTTGTGGACGTTAGATCCGTAAATACTTAATTTAAATGAATACTATGATTTAAAATATTTAATTCAAGTCTTTGTTACTGAATTATGTCTAGTAGTATGGCAATGTTACGCAAAATGTTTCAATTCCTGCATTTTAAATCTAGAATTAAAACCGTCGACAATCGAGATTCGAAAATATACCCGAGTCTTTTACTTTGCGCCCGACTTCGTTGTACAGAATCCAGGTGCGCAACTACTGAACCATTACCTCTGCCACTGCAGAGATACCTCGTTGGCTATCCGCTGATCGATGGCCGATAACGGCGAACAATACGAAACGTTTCTGCAAAGTAAAAGTGAATTATTACAACCTCTGATTAATTGCAAATTGCCTGGATTACTCTTTGAATGTTTCGTAAAATGTGCACTACTAACTGCAATGAAAACCACGTATCTGCACCAATCAATATTAAAAACGATGTCAAAATTTGATGAAAAATTGAAAGTTACCAACTCGGTACTTTACTTGGAATCGTATCGTACAGAACGTAGAATCGATATCGCCGTACCATCACCACTGGTCAAGCAGTGGCATCGTGCTGGTCGTCAGTCGACCGCTAACCACGACCAATTGATTGACTAATTTGTGATTCTGAGTGCGTCAACTACTTAGGTCATTAGTCACGTAAGTGTAGTTCATATTTTTTTATTACGGGAGCTGGCGGTGACGTTTCCCTGCTAGAGGGCGAGATTCGGCAGTGAACTAGACGGGCTTCCAAGTATATTAGCACCGCCCGAGCCGGGACAAGCCCTAGCAAGTGTTGCCAACGAAGAACAATAGAATATGTTGATGAACAATAAAAAATCATCATCGCACGTCTACGTGCATTGAAAATTTCGTGGATTACTCTTAGAATGTTTCATGAAATGTGCATAATTCCTTAGACGTGTCAGCATCAATAAATAATTTTTTAAAAAAACGATACTCTAAAAATCAATTTTGAAATATCGATAACGAGTTCGATGTTCCCAACTTCATCCTTAGCGTGAACACTAGCGCAACAACTGCGCACGCAGAAAAGCACAAAAGATGTATTCGCAAAGGTGCTCTTGACGTTTTTAAAATAAGTCTGGGTACTTCGCCCGAAATCGCATCGCGCCGAAATCCAGAACCGCAACCGCCGAACCACACTGGCCCAACGGAGGGCCCCTTTGCGTCGGGCGTCAGCTGATGCCTGCCTGCCGGCCGGCCGGCCGGCCACGAGCCCGACACAGTTGGAAATCGGCGCCCACCGGGTCTCCCCGCCCCTCCCCTTTCCGCCTCTATCGCCGCGAGCGCGGGGCGGGGCTGGTGGGTGGTGGGAGGAGAAGCGGGGGAGCGGGAGGGGGAGGGCGGGCCCGCCGCCACCGCCGCCCAGCCCGGCAGGTCAACGCACCCGCAGCAGCAGCGGGCGAGAGAGCGGGCCCGGGGGCAGAGGGGCGGGGCGGGGAGCCCCGAGGCCGCGACATTCACAAAGCCCGCGCGCAAATGGCCAGCGGCTGTACGCGGCCAATGGGTTGGTTCCGCCTGCGGCTGGGACATGGTCGGGCGCCGCTCCCCCCCTCCCCCCGTGAGATTTGCGCGCCCCCCAGATTTACACGAGACAAATTCAAACGATGATTACGACTGGGAACTGTGCCGCACCCCCCCCCCCCCGTCTCTCTAATACTCCTTTGGTGTAAATACGGGGTGTCCCCCGATCGAAAGTAGCTCGACGGTCGGCGGCAGATTTTCCACGCCAGCTAGATAGCTGGGTCGAATTCGGCCGCTGCTGTCTGGAGAGAATTCTAGCAGCCGGCGGTTCTGATCGGTAGTTTGCAGCGGTTTCTCCAATCAAAACCAGGCGAAGCAGTGCCCCAAGAAAAGGTCCATGGACCTCGCGCGATCTTTCCTTTCTATCCCTTGACCATCCCTTGACTCATCCCTTGCTTACACACAGTCACACTGGCAAGCCCTACACCACCACACATCTCTGGCAACCATTCGAGAGTTCAGAGCTTGCCCCGGGTGGAGAAGATACCCGGAGGGGGGAAATCCCGCGTTGACGTGTACAGATCTCACGTTCCAGAACGGGAGGCAAATTGTCGCATCGTGGATTATAACAACATGTATTACATTAACCCGACTAACGATTACAGCCGTTGATCCACCCGGAAACACAATGACCGAAGCTAGATAGCCCCCATAACTATTCTTTTCCTGTAAATACTTCGAAGGGTTCGTTCACTTTTTTAACGCTGTTAAATTCAATGTAAATTATTCGCATCGCGTTCGATATATTCACCTTCACATCAAACATTTAATCAAAAATTCCCTTCATCCTGTCATGAATTGTTCATTTTCTCCAATACTGGAAATGGAATCAGGATAGTTCTTCGTGGAACCGGTAGACGTCATTGGCTCTATATTTTTTTTCTCTACATTTTTGTTTTTGACATCGAGATCGTTGTTATGTGGTTGCAGCAGGTTTGGATTTGTACACAGCTTTGGTTAACACATTTTTCTCCGCAGTTTTTGGTACATATCGTAATTTGTAAATAACGTTTATGACACGGAAATGAAAAACTCGGCGGGAATGAAGAATTCTGAACTTGCAAACGTCGCCTCGAACATACAAATCTAGGGGTTATGCATAGCTTAGTCTATATTTCACCGTTTTAGTAATATAGTAGTTTGTTTAGACCAGTTTTCCAACGAGATCGCATCCGCTGGAAAACTCTAGACCATACCAACCCGAGGGTCCATAAAATCTTGAAAGGGTCAATGATGATCACGGGGTCGATTGGGGGACAATAGCCGAAAATGAACCAGCGACTGATCAGTATAATGAAGATTCCATTAATTACACACAAAAATATTAATGAACTTGTTAATTGATGTCTGGTATAAAGCAACTAAATGCATAGACTAATAATAAATCACAAATCCGCTACTTTTGTTTTCGTATCCTTCATTCATCCTTAGGACTGAAGTTGTTGAGAAAAATCAAGAAATTAGAACTATGCATTCGTAATGATACTCCAGCGCGGAAGAAAGTCCTCTGTGCAATACGCACTGGAGAAATATTATGGGCAGTATTTACAAACAAGCTCAGCATTTTGTAACCATTGCACTACAAAGAAGATTAGGATGGCAGCTACTCAAAAGAGGAAGCGTCTTCGATTATCGAAAACAGAGATACTTACGAGAATAATGGTGTACGAAATTGTTATCTCATTAACTTCAAATTATTTGTGTTATGATTATGGATGCTGTGTACTATGAAGGAAACCTAAGCGATCTTATGAAGCGAACAATTCTCTTAAAGAGCCCATAAAAGAAGAAGGTTGAGAAACCCTGGAGTAGACATTTTCTCTCTCTCTCCCTCTCCATTACTTACGAAATGTACGTCGTGTAAATGTTTTATATGAGTCACGGTCATACTACATACTCACTCGACGCTAAAAAGATCACAAGCTGAAGTGGAAAATCACAACTCAAACACAAACACAATATCTTAAGACATTTCCTTCAATTATTATATTTTACTCTCATTTTAATTAATACTTAAACGAAATTTAATTTTAAAAGAAATATAAAACTTACTTCCATTGAATACTTTATTTGAAATTCTTCTTGACTTAGGCTTACGAGCAATAACATGTAATTCGTTACACCCCTATACACAGTAATTAGATATTTCATTCAAACGTGTTAGCTTTCATTTACGTAGTGATAATAGTTACGGAAATGTAAGAGTCTCGACCTCAAATAGATGTCATACAACGGAGAAAATTAGCAACATCGGATCCTATCGTCACTAGTATGCTAAACATTTCCACTTGTGATTATTATTTTACTCGGTCCCTCTCTCTCCTTTTTCCCCCTCTGCGGACTCCTCCCCCCTCCCCCTCTATTTTTTCGAAACAGCTTTTTTTCTTCCAGCACATGGGAAAGGACTTGAAATTCACCAAATCGCTTGATCCATGATATACGTTGATAATTCTTTTCGTTTTACTGAGTAAACAATATCTTGTGAATTGTCACCACGATCAAGTATGATATGACATGATAAGTGTAAAATATGGCAGAGTGTCCAAGGTTACTCAGAAAAACGAGAAAGTCTCCTCCTAAAGAACAAATTAGTATTCCAACTGGCTGCACACAAATGTCATCGTAAAAAGTGCAGCGATTACATAATTCTAAAATGGTGAAATTTGTAAAATTGCGCCCTGCGCACGGCTTAAGTGCCTTCCTCGTGAATGTGGTGGAAAAAATAATCCTAATTTGTCGACATTACGTAAACAGGATTATCATGACATATGGTGTAAACGATACCTATTCAGAAAATGAATGCGTTGATGTCATCATAACGAATCTGAATACGTAAATATCTGTTTTATACTATTTGCTTACAATTTTGAAGCCAGGTTCCTATGTTTCTCAATTTACGCTCTTAAGTGGCTCAGTGCGTACCGCACTATCTTCGTAATCGGGGGAGAGGGGGGGGGGGGGTCCGGGTTCGATCTCCGGGTCGGCAGTCCTAACCAGGGTTTTTCATGGTTTCCCTTGGTCACATGGAGAACATTGGGATGGTTAAAAAATGCCATGATTACCTCCTACACCCCACCTGCTACCTCCCACCACATCTTTGTCTTTTACCACCGTATCACTTCATTCAGCATTCGCTGCAAAAGGCAGAACCTTGCCCTTAATGGAATCTTAGTTGGCTAATAATAATAATAATAATAATAATAATAATAATAATAATAATAATAATAATAATAGTAATAATAATAATAGTAATAATAATAATAGTAATAACATTATTTTAGATTGACATAATAGAGAGGGGAGAGGGAAAAGATTTAAAAAGCTGCGAACAGTCAAACAGAAACCAATATATTTGTGAATCAGCAATTGATAGCAACACACTGTATCACATCGAATCACACTGTATGTTTTGTTTCTAAAATGTATTACAAAAAAAATTGAGCGATGATCATTTACAATTGCAAAACAATTACGGTAGAGTTCAAAAACAACAAATAATAGTTCTGGGAAGGAATTATTATTTAACTATTAGAAACCCGAGCGATTAAATCGCATAGGGAGTTTAAAGCCATAATCAATTTTACTTGCCCGGGTATTTAATTATAATATTCATCTATTCAGACAGGAAAAGGAACGAATTCTGCCTATGGTGTATCCCCACTCTACGTTCCTTGTCTTAAGCCGAACTACCCAATTCCAATCTGCTCCTTTCTCCCACTTCTCGCCTGAAAATTACATACCAATTCACAAGTGTAGTGGAAACCACATTGAAAGACGCAAATGCGACTTAAAATTGCACTGAACTGCGCAATCCAAGACTGCACACATTATATGCGCTGCGACTTCACTTGCACGGCACCACTAGAACTGATTATTTACATCTCTGCCAGAGTGCGCTTGATATGGACATTTCAGAAAAATATTTTTAATTAATATTTCCATACAATAAATCAAGCATGAATTTATATCGAACAACAAAATAAAATAGGAATAAGTTGTGAGTTTTAAAACTTGTGCAAAATTAAACTTTTACTTAAGACCTTATACACGCGAGAACCACAGCGACGAAGGTCCAAACAATACACCAACACATCGGGAGACACCGGCCAATGCGAACTAATATAAAACATAGCGCAAAAATTATTGGAGGTCCTAAGCAAGTGGTGTGTCTACTTCCTTGCTTACATCCCCACCTCATTGGTTCAATGTCTTATTGCTGTTTCCGGGCACGTCAACTTCTACGGTCATTAGTCCCGTACGTGTAGTGCATGTTTTCATCGCGGGAGGTGGCGGAGATCTTCCAGCTGGCTGTCGAGATCCGGCGCCGACCTAAGTCGGTTTGCGGCGACTTTCCCCATCCAGGTACCTCCCTCCAGCGACACACCGCCCCAGACGGGACACGCTCCAAGCTGCCCTCTGGTCTCCAGACAAGTGTTGTAGTGTGATGCTTGAAAGTGTGTGTGTGTGTGTGTGTACGTAAGGGATGAGGATAGGGGCGTGGACCGTTTATTAGGGTACTACTCCGGCCATCATCTGGATTGGAGAAACCAAGGGGAAACTACTCTTGATATAAAATATCAGTTGTTGACACATTGCCGAATTCGTAAGGAAAGGGTCAGTTTTCGATTGGACAGAGGTAACTGTGATAACTGCTTCAATACTCGTTAATTCTTTCTCCAAGTAACAAACACTCTTGTCTGACAAAAACTACTGTGATAGAAGAGGCGATGTTCCATTGCCATTTCCATCAAAAATGCTCTCCCAACTTTACTTCAACTATTTCGCCGCCTGAACGTCAGTGTTTTCTTCATGTACAGACTTAATTTTCTCTTACATTACTTTCAGTGTGAACAATGTATCAGCAAAAGAATATTTTATTTCTACCGATCGGAGCAGCCGGTTGCCGAAATTCTTCTGCATACAGCGACTGAAATCGATATAGCTACTTAGCTAGTATTGAAATCCCTGCCACCGTCGGGAGCGGCACCCTGGGACCTCCGGGTCAGAGGCTGAGCAGCGGCATCACTTGATCTGGCAGTCGCGAGCGTTCGTCTCGTGGAGCATTCGAGAAAGCAGGGGCCAGCCCGCCGCCCGTGAGCAGCGCGGCCGCTCATTATGCCGTCGCGATCTGCATGCGGTCCGGCGTCGCGACGCCGCCGTCGCCAGAGCGACCTCGGGTCGGCGCCTGCCTGCCTGCCGCCCAGACGCCCCGCCGGCGGCGATGGCACCTGCGCGCCTCTGTCGGGGTGGCCGAGGAGGAGCGGTGGAAGCGGGGCTAGGGGGCGTTGAGGGAGTGACGACGGGGGCGGTGCAGCCTGCGGCGCTGCTATGGGTGGTGGTGGTGATGGTGATGGTGGTAGTGGTGTTGGTGATGGTGGTGGTGGAAGTGGTGGTGGTGTTGGTGATGGTGGTGGTGGAAGTGGTGGTGGTGGTGGTGATGTAAGTGGTGGAAGTGATGGTGGAAGTGGTGGTGGTGGTAATGGTGGCGGTGGTGGAAGTGGTGGTGGTGGTGGTGATGTAAGTGGTGGAAGTGATGGTGGAAGTGGTGGTGGTGGTAATGGTGGCGGTGGTGGAAGTGGTGGTGGAAGGGGTGGTGGTAGTGGTGTTGGTGATGGTAGTGGAAGTGGTGGTGGTGGTGATGTAAGTGGTGGAAGTGATGGTGGAAGTGGTGGTGGTGGAAGTGGTGGTGGTAGTGGTGGTGGCGTCGGTGTAGTCGTCGGCGCTGGACCTGATGGTGGTGCTGGTTGTTGATGTGGTGGCGGGGCAGGTCGCGCAGTTGCTGCTGGTGGTAGCAGTAGTGGTGGAGGTGGTTTCGGAGAAGGTAGGGTGGCGACGACTGGGAGGGTAATGCAGGCGGCGGGGTAGAGCAGGCGGGTGTTCCTAAAGGCGAAGGCGACAGCGTTGGCGGTTGCGGTTAAGCAGTAGCGGTGATGGTGGTGGTGGTGGTCGTTGATGTGGCGGCGGGGCACATAGCGCAGTTGCTGGTGGTGGTAGCGGTGGTGGAGGTGGTTGAGAAGGTAGTGCAGGGGGCTGTTCGCAATGGCTAAGGCGAGCGCGAGCGCGAGGGCGTTGGCGGTTGCGGTTAAGCAGCGCCGTCGGCGTCTAGGTAAAGGCAGCGCTGGCAACGGCCGCGGTGGCGGCGGCGGCGGCGGCGGCGGGGCGCGATCGGCGGTCGTCGGCCCGGATGCCACCCCGCCGCCGCCGCCGCCGCCGCGATTAGACGCTCATGTTCTATTCAGCGCAATGACACACTAACGCCGCCGCCAGCCAAGGACAGACGCACGGCGCCGGCGCCGACGCGGGGCGGCGCGGGGCCAATACACCTTCGCGACTCGCCGTCGAGATGTGGATCACGTGAACCCCTTGCCCTCGCGCACGTGGAGCTCTGAATAGCATCGCAAGTTCAAAGAAATATCTGTTATCGTATACACTATTATTATTATTATTATTATTATTATTATTATTATTATTATTATTACAATCATTTCTAGAGTATGATGATGAGGGGTGAAAGGACTAGGATGAAGGAAGAGGACGTTAGGCGAGGTAGTGGGCGGTGGGAGACGTTACGGTGCTTACGAAACCATCCCTGCATTCGTTTGTGAACGAGGGAAACCACGAAAAAACCCGGTCAGAATGGCGGTTCGGGGATCGAAACCGGACCTTCCGATTGCGAATCCAGCACTCTGTGCACTGAGGAACTTCGCTCAGTCAACTATTATTATTATTATTATTATTATTATCATAATCATCATCATCATCATATTTTCACTCTTGTTACGTGTTTGTCCACTTTGCATCCTGGTGAAAATGGCGGTGTGTCTGTCCGTGGCGAAATGTGACTCACATGAGCGCGTCTGAACTTTTTTCTGTACCTTTCATAATCATATTTGCACCTCTCATAACTTATCTCTACTACTTTTCACCAGTTATCAGAGGAGCACCCACGAAGAAGCTTAGCCCATGAGAATTAACTCCCCTTTCAGAAGCTGATGCCACATTTTCATAAACCTAGTTTTTATTACTCTTCTAAGGAAACAATGAACTCTTTATAAATAATTATAAATCAACAAAAAATGTATGAATTTTAAAAGCATAAAAGAAAAATTATATATTAGGCATCATTTCGCCTGGACACTACATCATTATCACTCCCATCTCTGATTCTGTCTGTCTGTCTGTCTGTCTGTCTCTCTCTCTCTCTCTCTCTCTCTCTCACCTACACACGTACTGATCATTGAGAGAGAGAGAGAGAGAGAGAGAGAGAGAGAGAGAGAGAGAGAGAGAGAAAACAACTTCCGAGACTCAAAACAATGCATCGCAATAAAAGAGTCTCTTTCCTTACGCGGATGTCCACTGATTACGGAGTCATCAATTCTTCCTCTCATTCAAGCATCCAACTATTAGTATAAATACATACACTTGGGGAGTGTATCAACAAGACTAGTCAATACTCTTACGAATACTCTACCCGAACGCATTACGAGTTCCCAAACGCCTTGTGCTTCGACTTACAACGAAGTTGCAATAACGAGCTGGACGCAAGCGGAAATAACTTGTACACCTGTGCATTCCTCCAGATATTCTATTATGCGTTTATTGTATTATTATTAAATTATTATTATTATTATTATTATTATTATTATTATTATTAGCGAACTGCACATCCCATTAAGGGCAAGGACCTCCTGCTCGCGCAGGGAATTATTAATCCTTCTTTAACGAAGTGAAAGGATGATGATGAAGGGTGAAGGGACGATCACAAATACTTCTATGCCGGAGGCGGGATTCGAACCTATGATCCTTCGATCCGAGATCGCCACGACAGTACTGCCTTGAGGAAAAACAACAACAAACAAACAAAAAAACACGCGAATATTGCGGAATTTCTCCGCTACAAAACACACCACGGTCCACAGAGCAATGTATTATCTTCTTCTTACGTTGCTGGCCCTGGCATTGCTAAATCTTTCTCAACAAATTTCCACCAGCCTCTTTGTCTCCCTATGCATCGTCTCGCAGCCGTAGGTTTTCATTACATACCCGCACCCGGTGAGAAATAGAAATGGCGACGGTAGAACGATTTTTGTTTTTCTTTCGACACTTCGATATATTCATATCGAAAGTTTCGTTTCATACATTGCGTAATATAGAAACTGTTTATCGGCTTTTAACGAAGAAAATTTATTCATTAAAATTATTAGAATATTCAATTAAAACCCATAAAACTAATTACATTCCAGTGCGAGCTAATCTTGACCTACAGCCATTCTGTATCTGGATATTTCAGACGTAGATTAGTAGACTACTCGTCAGATTTCATTGTGTTTTAAAAACTCGAATCCTAGATTTTATTGCACATACTTCTCCCATTTTCTCTGATGACACCCTACAATATAATCGGATATTACACTAAAATATCGATATATTTTGTACATTTTCAACACTTTACATGTCTATATCGATACACTGTTAGTCTGAGAAAATTTAATATCTCTACACAGGACCGTCAACCCATGAACATCATTTGACGTGAGTAGCGTTCACTATGAAGCATGCAAATAATGTGAATCTATGTCATAAAATTGAGACGTTTTCAATACCAAGCTGACCTCGGCGTAGGCAGACTTATCAGTGAAATGCACGACCATTCTCTTGCATTGCATGGAGATCCCTCGACCTTCGAATACAATAGGTATGATATCAGCCCAGTTCACCTTTCCAACTGACACGTTTTATTGCACATATTTCGAATGCACAGGTCTTATAGTATCTCCAAACCAATAAATCTTAATGCGGGGACACTTACCGAGAGCGAGCTTGTAACGCGAAGGTTCCCTAACGAATTTAGAATATTGTTGTCTTATAAAAATAGATCCGTCTCTGAGAGAAACAAACGGGAATACGAAATGAGTCAGTTTCTCCTTTCTAATAGCATACCAAGCAACAAACACAATAATTTTAAAATTGCATCGTTAATAGTTAATTTCACTAGCGAGGCGAAAAAAAATGACTTAAGATTATAAATGTGCTAAACATTATTTTCTGTCCATTTTTTGAAGATATATATCAGAGGTTGTGTTGTAGTTTTTCAAGATTAGAATATTTCCAGAAGTTTACGGAACATAAAATACACGAGAATTTAATGTAATATGCAATACTCTACAACACAGTAGAAACTGTCGAAAGAATGCGCATTTCTGCGTGAAGATCTTGTTAAGTTGGTTCACAATTACTTGCATAGCGTTAAAACAGCTAAACAGAGAGGAGTCAAATCAGCGAAAGCTACTAAATCGATCGATCTGCACGATTTACGGAAAATATTGCCAATATAAATGAAACTTGTCTTTTGATAGTTGCAGTGAGATGTATGCATCCAAGAGAATGGAGTACATTTCCAATGTCTCTTGTAATGTAGAGGACCTTCACATTGTCCCCTGTACTTTTCTTCTTTAACATTTTTAGCTATATTAATAGCAAGACTTCAGATGTTAGCAGAATCTTACTGGCTCTTGCATTGTTAACAATTTATTATAAACACATATTAATCTTAAATTCATTTACTTAACTTTTTATAGTTCTTGAAAAAATTGAATAATTTCGGTAAGTTGTTATTTACAGAGAGTGCTAAAACATCGTATTATGTGAAATAAAATAGTTTAATTTCGTATCTAAGAAGCCTTCTATTTCGCGCATTTAAATACGTACGTTCTAAGACTGATGTCATAACACGTATGGTTCCTCAGTCCTAATGAAAACGCACGCTTCAGTAATGATATGTTCATTGGTAGGTTTGCATCCCAGACATATAATAGCACGTTCCGCATATGGACCAACAGATACAGGCGCCATCTCGCGGAGACAAGCGGCCGCTCTCCCAGCCGCAATGCGTCCTTGCCATTTCGTGCACTCAGGCCCGAGCCCCTCCCCCCCCCACGACACGTCGACTGGGCCTCGCGAAAAATGGCAAGCCTTGTATGAGGATTCATGACAATGTCCGAAGCGAGCCGCGACATGAAAAACGCACATGCAACTTATCCGAACGCGCGGCCCGCCATCCGCGAAATTCGGAGGGCCTTCGGAAATGACACGCCAAGGAGAGGGGCGCGGGGAGGTCGTGGATACGGTCTCGGCTGCGAGAGCTCAGCGGCAACATCGCAGCATCTTCCACTGAGAAATCCTTCGGTTCGGGCGCAGAGGAGGAGGATTTTAGGCAACAGCCATAGAGGTAGTATGTTGATTTCAACCACTGAATTGAATTGAATTAATGCCTTATTTTACGTGGCGAGACTCAGGCCATTAGGCCTGCTCTTCCGTCTGACCACGTAAATTTCGCTACGCTCCTTTCACCAACTAGCGGAGAAAGGAGGTATTTCTTGGGCGAGAAACAGGCGATTTGAATTTAGCTCAGAGGCGTCATTTAGGCTTGAGGATCTTTTGCATGCAAGTAAATCTACTAACATGAGACAGCCGGCTTTACTTTCCCTCCGAAGGAAGGCGTACGAAGGATTTTTTCGCCCTGAAAAATCCACGGCTTCGATCGGGAACCCGCCAACTTGGGTACAACAGTCCGAAACACTAACCGTTACACCGTCGCCGCCGCACACCACTGACTGGGAGAGAATTTAGCAGGCCACTGCTCTGATCGGTATTTTTGTGCTTTCTTCGTTCTATAGCAAACGAATACCGCGGCAGTACCCTTGCAAATGGTTTACAGTACTGGACTATTCCTTTTTCATTTCTGTCCTCTTTTGTCCCCTTACCCCCACACACATTTGGATCAAAAACATTACCACACAAGTGGGGGGCTAGAAGCTTGTCCCGGCTGAAGCCTTGCCCAGCACGGGAGATAGCTGGAAACCATGCTAGCCAACGGTCAGCGCCAGATCGACTCTAGCATGGGTAGAACAGCGTTACCTCTCGTTTATACCACACTTGCAGTAGTAATAAACTCAATGTTGATTCGCCTGGAATCAATAATTAATCAATCAATCATACTTTGTTTTACGTGGTGATGCTCTGTTCTGCTCTTGCGCCTGATCTTGTTATGCCCTTTTCGCCTTCTAGCCGAGACAAAAGTTCGGGTGACGAAACCGACGAATTGAATTTGGCTCAGAGGTTTCTTTTCGGCTTGAGGATATTTTCCATACAGAAAATCTTCAACATAGGACCGCCGACTTTGCTTTTCTTCCGAATGAAGGCGTACGAAATCCTTACCACGCCTGCGATCGGATTTGAGCCCACGAACTGAAGTAGAACAGTTCGCTACGCTAACAGTCACGCCAGCGTCACTGCAAACACTCACTCCTTCGCGGAGAGGGCGGGCGAGTGTGGGACGTGGAGCAGAGGACGCAACGCGGTCTGGCCCTGGTCGCGGTGTGTAAATACATAAATCACGGGAAACGGCGCGGCGTGGCGGGGAGAGGGGCAGCGCGAGCCGGTCTCTGCCTACCTCACGGCCTCTACAGCTCCCTCGACGGCGCGGAGGACAGAGTGAGGCTGGGACGGTCGGCGCGCGGCGGGGTAGGGCGGGGCGGGACGGGACGGAGTGAGGCGAGGGTGAAGCGGGGCAAAGCGGGACGGATTGTGCGGGGAGGGACGGGGGAGATGCGGGGTTGGGATTGACGGGGACGGAAGAGGCGGGGCGGGACGAATTGAGGCGGGGAAGGACGCGACGTGGCAGGGCCGTCGGGGCGGAACGGAGCGTGGCGGGGACGGGCAGGACAAGGAGGGGAGGGCGGGACGGAGAGGGGCAACACGGGGAGAGACGCTACGTGGCGGGGAAGAGCATGGCGAGGAGGGACGATGCGGGACGGAGTGAGGCGGAGATGGGCGAAGCGGGGAGGGACGCGGCGTGGCGGGGAAGGGCATGGGGAGGATGGACGATGCGGGGAGGGGCGGGGCGATGCGCGGTGGAGCGAGGCGGGCGAGGGAGGTCGCGTTCACCTGCGCATCGGAGGAAGAGGTTGCGTTGTGGCGCGAGGCGAACACTCCGCCTGTCCAGGGTGACGGCCTAGGGCAGCCACAGGAGAACGGGTTACCTCCGGGGCGCGTGCCCCGATACTGGGTCACTTCTGGGAAGAGTCGGTTCGCACAGGGGCTAGTGCGCTCAACTCAAATCATCCTCACAGCACACAATACTTCTGTCTAATTTTCGTATAGCTATTTACTAGATAAAGTTTGAGAGAAGATTAATGTTTATAGTTAACAAAAACTCCGTCTTTTTTCTGCGGGTTTTGTGCGTTTTTTCGGACACGATCGTGATAATAGGGGTGGAGACGGTGAGTAACTTGTAAAAATTATTTCCATTCATTTCATGAATGAAGACTAACGTGCGTTGAAGCTGCGATACTCGCCATTATTTCGTCATTTCCCATCTGATGCATACTCACATGAAAACAATTAATGGAGGAAAGTTTTAAGAGACATACACTTCATAACTTATATTTGAATAAATATGATATGATTTATTCTTTAATTTAAGTAGTTTGTCGCATGTTTATTTGAAAGCGTTATAAAGATGATTAGGTCACTGCGGACTGTCCTTTACATTTATTTCTACGTGCACGGCTTCCCTTCTGATTTCTCCATCACAGACGTCACGTTAATATTCTCACACGCTATTCGACATCATTTCTATCAATTCAGACATTATTTTTAAGATAACCTCGTAACAAAATAAATAAACAGATTCGTTTTGAGGTTTCAGAATGTATTATTTCCTTATCAGGGCTTACTACATTTCTTTCAACTCATCTCACACGGGAGACGAGTGATGGTTTCCATTCTCCCACATTAACTTACTAGGTCACTACTCCACATCCTGACTGCAACTAAGTTGTTCAATTTTAGTAAGCCCTGTAGAGGGTAAAATGCATTCCGGAAAGTTGGCAAACTAAATTAGTTCTCTTTCACCTGACTGACATCCCCTGATTTACTTGAGGAATACTGGTGATACGAGTGGTCGTTTATTGATAGGTTATTCGTGTTTCTGGGCAGTCAACGTCAACGGTCATTAGTCTCATACGTGTACTGCATGTTTTATAACTGGAGAAGGCGGTGTTCTTCGGCACGGCCCCGCGAGATTTACTCCCATCCAGGTATCTTGCACCAGTGAGGGATATGGTGGATATTTCAATTTTGAGCCTCCATAAACATTGTTGAAAATAATTTTGTGAATTATTAACCTGATATAAATAATTCATGCGTGTTTTTACAATGGGAATATTACTTTGAATCTGATATGACCTGTACATGGCAATTATTTTGAATAAATTGAATAAAAGTACAAAAAAAGTAGCCTTGGGGGATGCCAGATCCCTTGGATCCGCCATAGCCGGGCAAACACGAGAATCTGTGGTCTAGACCCCGCGGGCAAAATTGTTCCGAACGAAACCTGTCGGCTGTTAATTTTCTTCAGGTTACGCGTTCGTGGTTGAAAGTACTTTCAACGTCCGTAGGCGTAAACATGTTCCGGATACAGGCCTCTTGAAAGAAGGTAGCGCCTTCGCCCAGACTCAAGCGAAAAACTAGCGAGTTTGGACGCGAGTGGGTGCTGGCAGAGACGTCCCCGAATAATAATAATAATAATAATAATAATAATAATAATAATAGAAATAATAATAGTAATAATAATAGTAATCTTAATTTGTAGTGGGACTCAATCCATAAGGCATGTTCTGTCTCCTGAAAACTTACATTTATGAATTTACATTCCCCATTAACTAAAAATAATGCTAGTCACGCCTGAATGCCTCATTTGCTTTTGCCCTCTTCAAAGAAGAAATCAATACGATAGTACATCTAACACATGAAACGAGCTGCACATTTCTTAACATGCGAGTACTCAGATACTGAGTAAGAAAACGAAACGTTGTACATGGAGACGGCTAACTCTGTGATTTTTTTCTATTGTATATGAGGCTTACTTTTGAAGAGAGCACTTATGAATACTGAAAAAATTAGTTGATTTTTTTAAACCATTTTCACATATTTCAAAAACATAATCTAAATTAGTGGTGCAAACAAAATCTTCCTACCTTTCTTGTATTGCATGTACAATTTTGCGATTTATATATTTTAATTATAATATTTTAAATTATAATTTAATATTTCATCATCAATTAACGTAAAAATCTTGACATTGAGTTTTTGCGTCATTACATAGCATTCTCTACAGCATGCAAGTAACATAAATTAATTATGATGACAAGACATCGTAACAAAAACAATACATCTCCATATTCTCCTGCATCATACATTTTGTTGTAAAAAGGAATTCTAGGAATAAGATATAATAGTCGAAAACAAAACCTACAAAACGCTTGACTTGAAATCATACACAAACTAGCTTCTGGAAACATTCGTTTTTGCAATTCTAATTTCACGTAAAATACGAGTAAAGTAAACTGCACGCTAGCCATTAAAATACCAATGAAAACTCACCCTAGTATTCCTCATACTCACAAATGCTTCCAAAATGCGAAATGGTAAAGCAACTCACCTGCAAAAGAAAAGAAAATCCAATATGAATGTGACAGAATCAATTAAATTTAACATGCAAACAACAAAATGGAGACTCAATTAAAAAAAACAATAAAATCAATAAACAACGAGAGCAAAATTATTTTTTAAAAAATAGTACAAAATATTACTATAACATATTTCGGATATATCTTTCCGTAATGATTTCCATAGTTCCACATGTCAATTGAAAATTTACAGGTAATTTAATTTCTCCTCGATAATACATATTAATGTGAACAATATCATATAATAACCTAAGAACTTTTTTATCTATTTGTCCTCATATGTTATGTATATAACGTTACATCCAGTTCGTAAAATAGACCATGCCATTCCATCCCAGGAGAGGAAGATCTTTATGCACGGGTAACTACGGAATTTAGCCAAAAGTATGATAATTTAGAAACACAACGATCATGCTTATTTATTGTAGAAATATTGCTCTATCCACGCTTTCTTTATTAATTATATTAATTTGCAAGTTTTCCCTCCAAAATAAATGTGAATACCTGACAAAACCAACTGGAACTACCCCATGCACAGGAGTCCCAAATTGATATGTAATTACACAAAACCAACCACAGGAAAAATTTGCGGAAGTATGTACAAATAAATAGTAAGTGAAATGTTTTCAATAAATTCGGTTAAGGTGTGCATTTAGGTCGATTTTATTTGGCTGAGTTTTCTTTTTTCTTTTTTTTGCCCGGAAAAGGGTTATTAATTTAATAGCCCTTCTGCTGAGGTCAATAAATTTCGAGTGATCTAATGAAGATGATAGCGTTAATAGTGATTACTTTAATGATGGTGGAGCAACTGCGGAATGAGACGCAGGGGAAATGGGAGAGACGCAAGAAAACCTTTCGAGTGCTCGTTCATTGCATTACAATTCTAGACTGATTGGCCGACGATCGAACCCGGGAGGGGTAGTGGGGAGGTGCGTGTGGCGATTTATTTATATATTGTGGTTTACGAGTCCTTCCATTGTCGATGCTATTGATTGAATATCTAATAATTGGATGATAGCAGTAATGATGAAGTGAATAATAAAGGAGAATTTATAGTTTGGGAGACGAGACCCGTGAGAAATCTGAGAAAACCAGCCGAGATCTCGATTTGCCCACCGCAAACCCCACAGGGATTGGCCGAGAATCGAACCCGAACACTGCCTTGGAATTGCTCGGTTCTTGCGCATGGAAATTATAATTCGTTTGTGGGATTTCAGTGACTTACGAATCTTCCCTGAGGAAGATCATATTAGGCCCATGAGTGAAGATCTAAAGAGCAGATATAGCGATAATGATGAAGTGAATAATAACGGAGAATTTGTAGTGTGTGAGACGAGACACGGGTGACCCCGACAAAACCTGCCGAGAGCTCGCTTTCCCCATCACAATGATTGGTCGGGAATGAAACAGAAACGACAGCAGTCGAAGGCGTAGGCCCTAGCAATTTCACCACGAGACTCTGCGTGAAATCTTTAGGGCGAGTCCCTGCCACACACGGGTAAAACGCAAAGGTGTCCGTTCGGGCGGTTGGGACGGGCGAGGAAAACCATCGGCGGCGATGGTGAAACGGTTAGCGTACCGGACTGTTGTACCCAAGTTGGCGGGTTCAAACCTGATCGAAGCCGAGAAATTTTAGGGCGACAAAATCGTACGCCTTCCTTCGGAGGGGAAGTAAAGTCGGCTGTCCCATGTTAGTAGATTTACTTGCTCCTCAAGATCCTCAAGCCTAAATGACGCCTCTGAGCTAAATTCAAATCGCCTATTTCGTCTCCTGAGTGATACCTCTTTTCTCCGCTAATAGGTGAAAGGAGCGTAGCGAAATTTGCGAGGTCAGACGGAAGAGCGGGTCTGATGGCCCGAGTCTCGCCACGTAAAATAAAGCATTAATTCAATACGTGGGTGGCTAGGAACGCACTAGAGGCGACAATGCGTAATCCTCGTCCCCAAGACTCACGGCCGCCGCATTGAAATCACCTTCAAAGGCGACGGTGCTGTTATCTCTTTACGGGCAATAACGCCTCCCCGAGCGACATTCCATTCCGAAGCGGCCGCCATTAGACAATTCGATGTGCACGGCGAGCGGCGGCTAGGGTCAAGCGTTTACGACCGCCGGCGCGATACGCCAAATAAACCAGCAGGAATCGTCCTCCTTTGTTCTACTTATCGATTTGCTTCGCAGCACACCGCTGCAAACAGCGTTTTTAAAAGACAGGAGTTCACCGCGAGTACGATAATTAAAATGTTTACTATCGAGGTGTAAAAAGAATGCGTTCTTACATACACTCGTATCTTGACCCAGACATATAATTTAATTTTGGCTTTTATTGATCGCTCCAAGGAAATATTTCGTATCGAACGAGCGCGTGTGTATTGCGTCTCCGAAAGAAGCAAAGACGGAGCAATCACAAGAATAGAACATTTCACAGGCTAAGTAATGACATTTTGAGATACTTCTATAATAAGAAACCATATACTATTTATGATACCTTTTGCAAAAAACGACATCATTCTCGTTTGTTTTTTCAACCCTTTTACGTACCATCAGTATATTAATCATGTATGCAAACATATTCTCTACTATTCGATGGAATGCAGTAGGCGCATTAACTATTCGGTATTGCTAGATAAATTGAGAGAGATTTATCAAATATTGCATTTCCTCCGAAAAGCATTTTAAGTAGTAACATTTACTTAAGTGTATACATTATTTTTATCCCGTTGTTGATAAATTTGATTGTCTGGATGCTTCGCAACTGAATCCATTAAATACTTATCTATTTTATCACACGTTTAAAACGAAGTTTCTACTGAAATATTCTATTCTGTTGCGAATTTGTACCTAACTACAGACAAAATTACACTACCGTGTTTTGTGTTCGAATGATTATTTTGCTTCCGGTCGCGTCCACGGCTAAGGTCATTAGTCCCGTAAGTGTAATGCTTGTTTTTATCACAGGAGGCGGCGGCGTTCGTCCCCGCTAGATAGATCCGGCGCCGACCTACGGGTCGGTTTGCGGGTTTTTCCCTGAACAGGTATCTCCCACCAGCAGGGAAGAGCTTTAAGCTCCCGACATGTGCGGTACAAAGTGAACATCACAGAGAGCGAATTTTCACCGAGCTCAATAGCTGCTCGGGTTTGGGCGAGCAGTCGCTCGCCACTCGGCGAATGCGGAATGTGTGAGGGCCGGTTCAACGTAGACGGCTCCACACATTCGACATCCGCCGAGCTGCGAATAACTGCTCGCCCAATCCCGAACAGCTGATGTGTTCGGCGAATGTTCGCTCCCTTTGATGTGTCTCAAAGATGGCTCCACACTTGCGGTATTCGGCGAATCCCGAGTTGTGTGGACGGGTTGTTTGCGATTCCGCTAGCGCCTAACATTCGGTATTCGTCCCACCTACCGCGTGTCGATCTTTAGGACACATCAAAGGGAGCGAACATTCGCCCAACACATCAGCTGTTCGGAATCGGGCGAGCAGAAGCTCGCTATTCGGCGAATGCCGAATGTGCGGAGCCGCCTTTATGGCCGGCACGCGGTGGATACGGCGAGCACCGAATGTTCGGCGCTCGGCGAATCGCCAGCAAACTCGTGCACACTACTCGGGATTCGCCGGCTGCCGCATGTGTGGAGCGAACGCCGGCCCCAAGCGAGTGCGCTGAGCGGCGCGGGCGGCGCGTGCGTTGTCGGCAGGGTGCCGGTGTACGCGCTGCTCAAGGCGCAGCGGCGCTCCGTGGACCTGGGCATGCAGCCCGACGACGCCCAGGCCGCCAAGCCGGGCTCCCCGCGCAAGGTACACACGCAGCGGCACAGGCGCTACACAATAGGGAGTTTTAGCGCCATGCGTAAGGAGATATCCTTAAACTCTATTGATCACGTGACTAACGCCTTCATAAGGTCGTAATGAACAACGTTCATAAGAGTTTTAGCAATTGCGACATTGCGTTATGCATTATAACAAAGGAAGCATTTCAAGCGTTGAACAGAGAAATTGCATAATGTATCAAAGAGTGTAGGCTAGTGGTGAGACATTTAAAACACGTTACGAGTCAACAGACCAGCAAATACACATTGTGCATGGAGTTTTAGATTTTGAATCTGCTTTTCTTGAAAATATAGGAAGTACCTTAAAACAGCGTTCGTTATGAGCATAAGACATAACCTATCCCGAAGATATGATTTGAACTTCTTTTTCGCGAATTTCTTTCCTGTCACCTCTCCAACATATCCCGTTAATTTTTGCCAGCGTTGTGGAGTTCGCAAGGAATAATTGTAACTGCCTTACATACGAGAATTGGTTTATTAGAGTTGGAAAAAACAACTTTTCCTGTTTTTAGGCGGCCATTTTGCCGCTTGTAAGGTGCCCGCAGAGACTCCCACAGGCGTGCACTATTTATGAAGGTATAAGGTCGTACCTTAGGCCTAAGGTAAGACGTTATGACTTCAAGGTCTGTCACGTGACTGTTAGTGCATAACGCCGCTACCTTACGCCTGGCGCTAAAACTCCCTAATCTGAACCGCCATTTCACCCTATAGGCAGCGTTCAGGAGAAACGATTTTTTTTTCTGTGTGTGGAGGGGGGGTTGATTGGCGTTTCTGAGGCGTCAATGCGAAGGTCATTAGTCCCGTCAGTGAAGCGCGAACTACACGTCTGCAAGTGAGGTTTTCCCCTCAACTAGGTATCTCCCACCAGCGGGGCAAACTCGAAAATATCCCGACTGATCACCCGACATGTGTGGTAATTTAGAGCATGTAAGTGAAAGTAGGAAGAGATGAGGAAGGAAATTGAAGAGGAAGAAAAGATCCCACGCGGTTCGTGGCCCGTTTGTTAGGGTACTGCTCCGGCATTCGCCTGGTGTAACCGGAGAAACCACGGAAAACTACCGATCAGAGCAGCCGGCTGCTAGAGATCTCTTCCAGACGATTGGGCGTGATATGAACAAGCTAGTGTCGAAAATCTACCACAGCAATATTCGAACCCTAGGACCTCCCGGTGGAAGGCACAGCAGATATCAATTCACGCCCTGCACCACAGCCGGTGCAATTGAAGGCACTGTAGAGAGTTTCAAGTTTATTATCATTGGTTTCTGTTAGATCGGTGATTCCTACCCACCAATTTTTACCACCCACAATACCGCACAGTTGCACTGGATATAAAATTATATCGCAAAGGGATGCGCAACTCTCTAGGTGCACGTTCCCTCGGTAATAGGGAGTTTTAGTACCACACTTCACGTAGCGACATTATGCATCAACACACATGGCTAAGGTATGACGGAACGTCATACCTTAGGCCTGAGACACGACCTTTCAAACTAGTGCACTCCTGTACGTGCCCTTACGGTCACCTTACAAATGTCAAAATGGCCGCCTATAAACATAGAAAAGTTGATTTTGTATTTTGTTTCTTTGATTTTGATTTACTGCGCCCCCGAATGAATAGTAATAATAAAACATTTTATTATTATTTAATTCTAAAGAAAAACAGTGGATTAACAATGAAAAATCCCTTTGGATATGATGCGGACTGAACTTGGTAATTATTTTTGAATAAATTGAGTAAAGTTGGAGGTGAAGGCATTTTCCCCTTGCTCCTTATCTAGAATTTAGCTCTATAATTTTTTAAAAAATCGCATTTTGAAAACTAGTCTATAGCATTATAAAAATTAAGATTTAGCATTTTGTAGCATTTCTTCAGAAAATTATTATTAAGGGTTGACTCTTTGAGATTAAACCAACAACTATTGTCATGTTTTTTTACATTTTTTCATTAAAATCAGGAAATAAGGGGAAAATGATTTGATATTTCCCTATTTGTGAACTTCAACAAATATTTCAAGAAGAAATTTTAAATCCACAGAATGATTTCTGTCTTGTACAGAACTACAAGTTTCTGAATAACACTGTTAAAAGGAGGAGAAAATTATTGTCTTGCAATTTGTAAATATTTAAATATTATTAAAACAACACAACATTATTTTAAAAGGTCAGGTATTATCTTAAATGAAATCAATTTATATAAATGCCTATTATCAATATGTAACACTATCACTGGAAAATTAACTGTGAGCATATTTAAATGTTGGATTCCTTAAACCTATTTCTTCTGTCAGTAACAATTAAACTATTTTGACTAAAAAATCATTCAGTTCGTACTGTTGGTAGAAGCCAGATACTCAGGCTTTCAGGATCAGTTTTTTGAATCGTTCTTCATGTTATTGTTATACGTTTTCAGTTAAATCTTAATTATAAATTAATAAACACGGGCACTGTCAAATTAAATGTTTTCAAACATCGATGTACTGTTGTCGACGTCGCATCCCGAGTCTGAGAGCGAACACGAATATAATCATACAACACAATTTTGCAATTGTGTAGCAGATTCAGAACCATTTCACACTTTGGTCGTGCTTTCGCATTTTGCGATCGATTTCGCATTTAATCGCAAGTTGAAAACAGAAATATACTGCACCGACCGTTAAACATACAAATACTATATTTTTTCAGTCTTTGGCAAAATTTCGTATTTTTAGCAATTGCGGAAATCTACCATTCTCTACCCATATCCCCTGAATGCACCACACTACACTTTCTCCTTTTTTATTACTATATCATGGCTTCTGGTGTTTCCATTTCTCTTCGTTTAATTCATTGTTTGGACCTTTAAATATTCATTCATCTTTAACACTACGACCAAACAAAATCCTTTCAACGTTTCCTACAACTAGTCTTTTGACAGTTATTAGTCGTGAAAGAAAACTGCGTATCAATGAATGACTTCTCGAGCAGTCGACGAGGGCCGTCAGTACTTCGCCAGACGCTAGGGAGCAATCGCCACAGAGGCGTACCTGCTAAACCCGGCAAGGGTCGGCATGAAGGGAGAGGTCCTTGATCCGATTAGAACTGTTAAGACCGGGGAGGTTGTCGCTCCCATTGGGGGAAAGTCCGCATCGTCGGAACGGCCATTTCTTTAGAAAGGATTCCCGCTTTGCGTAGCTGCCCGCCGAACAGAAATTCCCGTTCATGGGTGAAAGTGACAGGTAGAACACCGTCCTCGTTCGTAGAAGAATCTATTTCTGATCGTGCCTCCAATGGGATGTTCACATATACGAAAGGCAACAGCAAAAATTTAACGTGTTTGCTAGAATACGTATTGTAGCACAAATATTTGTTTGATAATTGTAATATACTATCATCAGCTGTTTCTGAAAACCTTTATTAGGCAGGGCATTTTTTTAAATTTAAAGAAACGTGTTAATACTATTTATTATATACAATTAAAAAAAATACGATTAGCAATATTTCTGCCAGTACTATTTTCTCTGCTAAAAACAATTTTAATGAAGCTTGGTGCAATCATTTAAAATATTAAATGCGAACAATAAGATAAATGTAAAGACATTAAACCTTCATAAACGCGAATTCCAAGGGGCAGAAATAATCGGAACTCGTGTTATGAAAAATTCGTGTTACCCGTTAATTATAAATGTCCTTATTACTGTAATCCCTTGCCCAAAGTTTTGTTAGTGTTACGGGGTAATTTGTGATATAAGTTAACTAGGATTTACTGTAGCATTACAATAAATTCGGATCCCTGACTGATAAAAATAAAAGGCAACCTTATGACAAAATGACTACATTCAAGGAGAATTACTCTGTTTTCAATGCCGAATACAGGCTTGGAACATTATTACGACAGTGACACAATAACAATAAAAAATAATAAACTCACGTGCATCATTTAACAACAACAAAATTTTAATTGCTAACTAATATGGCACCAGCAGAAAACGAAGAATAAAAATTAAATAAGAAAAAGGTAGTTTCGCGCATATGGCACGACAACTATGGGGCTTTTTTATCGCCAATTTTGGTTCGGCAAAAAAAAAAAAAAAAAAAAAAATTGAATCCTTTTTTTATGGAGACAGTCGTGGAGCCTCATAAGGCTACGAGGCGAGTGCGCGTCGAAACACCTTGAGTCGACCTCGACCGTGAGGCGCGCGATATCGATTTGCGAAGCCCAGCGTCGTCGTGCAAATTGGACGGTCTCGTCGTCGACCGACACTCTGCCCCGCGATTCAGGTGGACGGAAGCGTCTCGTCTGAGTCACAAAACACTTGTGCCACTAATGGTCGTTATCACACATTACAACACGCCAGAAAAATGTTTGCACGTGATCGTAAATTTCGTCGCGCAGATATAGTATAGCCAAGGGCAATGAAATTTAATTTGCGACTTGAATTAACGGAACACTCTTATGTAAGTACACCACATTCCTCTAGAGGTCCTCAAACATTTTTTTAAAGAAATTTTGAATTATATTTCCACCTTTACAGAACTTTTTTTAAGGCAGGCAATAGTTCAAATAGCGAACGACTGGACTGCTGAACTAAAGAAAGACAATAAAGTGTAGTGTACAGAGAGTGAATTGGTTGTATGAATGGACTGTAAGTGCTATAGAGCGACTATGAAAATGCAGGAACAATATCTCATCAGAAATGAAAAAAAAATCGTAGCTTTGAAAAAAATGTTTTAAGTTAATTTCAGGAAGTTCAAGAGACATGAATGAGCACACAAATTCGAGAAAGTAAAAAAAGTTTTTTTTTCCTTCTACAATCATTCTTCCAGGCACAAAATCTTCATTTGTCCAAACCACATTGATCTTCATTTTCATATAATTTTTATTAAACTCATTTCTTCTCCCGTAGCTTTCATCGTTATTCACACAGTTTGTTCTGGTGAAAATTTAACTTAAAGTAATAATGAAATGAAGTCACATTAAAGAAAATTTATTTCGTAATTAAAAGTTAAATGTTGATCTGTACTAATATAAAGACACGTAGGTTTAATATAGTGATTACTTCTATCCTTGGAGTAGGGTTTATTGTATGCAATGAATCTCCATTCATACGAATATAAGATAATTAAAATTCACAGAAATCATCTTAATTGGCTGTAGTACGAAGCAATCTCCAATAGAAGCAACCCACTTCTAATATCCTCTTTATCTGTAACAAGGGGAAACGGATTAAAGACTGAAACCTCAAAGCCATTCGTTAACTCGTTCATGAAATTCCATTATCATTATTCTTTTGCATTAGTGGCGATCATTAAAGTTAATTTAAGAATAATGTTACCAATAGAGAGACTTACAAACTGTGTGTGGCCCGATTAGGAAGCGTACAAATGCCCATGAGAGAAGAATAATGATACAACAACAAATGTTTCTACCATCGTAGCCACGCTTCAGGGCTTTTAACCGTGCGAAAAATGAAAATATGCAAACCAATAACTTTCCCGATTGCACATGAAAAACTTCCCGTTTACTTTCTCCTTCGCTCATTTGAAAAGAAATAATAAATTCTGAAAACCATAAAAACTGAAAAGTGATCAACAAATATCAAAAATTAATTACGAAAATTTCATTGAAGGTCACATCATACACATCTCAACATACGTAAACCACATACCATGGTCACGACCTACAGTATGTTTGATTTTTAAGATCCTAATGTTCATGTTAGGCTAACTTGATTGAAGCATAATTTGTTTTTCCAATTTGTTTAATTTACTGTTTTGGCGAGCTCATTTCATTAGATACATTTTGCTACATTCCATTAAGAAATGACAAAACCCCTAGACATAATAAACTCCAATGGCAAAGCTATGCTACGAGGATGGATCGAATATGAACGAGACTTTTGTAATCAACATGTTATTTTTCTGTCGTCAGTTACGTGACAAAGTCCACAGTTTACAGTAGTGTTTATTCTCCATCAGCGTTGCACTTTTGTGTCTGGAGCCCATATTGTTGTATTTATGACAATGAATGAACAAGAAGAAGTACACGTTTCATTTGCGCAACGCATTATTGTCCGGTTTTTGACGAATGAAAGTGGGAAACCATCAGAAAATTTGAAGCGATTTCGTGGTCAATTTGGTGGTGAGACCCTTTCAGAACCTGAAGTCTACAAATGGTAACAAGTTGTTTAGTGCTGGCCGTAAAAGCGTTTCTAAACTTACTCATGCTCGGCATCCACAGCCAACTCGGACAATATTCGGAGAATGGAAGACATTATTCCTGATGACAGACGAATCACTGTTCATGATGAGTGCGACACAATTTCATTATCTTATGGAAGTGTGCAAACAACCAGAACCCTTACAATATCAACTGCAAAGAACCCTTACAATAACGTAAAGTCTGTGCGAGGTGGGTACCGAAACTTTAGAATGCAAATCAGAAGACTGCAAGAATGGGAGCTTCTCACAGAGCTTTGGATTGTTATGGTGCAAAAGGAGACTCATTTCTAAGACATATTGTCATATGTAATGAAACGTGGAGGTCCACTACACTCCTGAAACGAAGAGGTATAGTATGGAATGGGTATCAAATCATGAATCAGCGACATTGAAAACCAAGACTAGTTTGTCTGCCCGTAAAATCCTAATGACTGTTTTCTGGGATGCCAAAGGAGTGGTTTACGTTAATTTCCTGCATGAGCAACGAAAAGTTAATGCAGCTTACTACTGTGAGCTCTTGAGAAAGGTTACAGATGACTACCCGTCGAAAAGACGCAAAAATCCAATATGCAGTCTATTCTTCCATGACAATGCAAGGCCCCATACTGCATCTGTTACCCAACCAATAATGAAGGAATTACACTAGTGTTGGAGCATCGCCCCACATAACCCAGATGTGGCACCTTCGGACTTGACATCTTTTCAGACCACTTAAGGAGGATTTGGTTGACAAAAACCCTTCCACTAATGAAGAAGTGGAAGATTCCGTGCGCAAATGGCTACATACATCGACAAAAATTGTTTGAGAACGAAATTATGAAACTACTAATAAGGTGGCAAAAATGTGTAAATAATGGTGGAAGCTATGAAGAAGGGTAGTCTGCATGTTTTTTTAATTTTCTAATATTCAATAAAATGTTTTTCAAAAAGTCTAGTTCATATTAGATCCACCTAATATTTATTAAGGGAACGAAATATATTTATTTACATATTGTAAACTGTTGTGTTATATTGTAAATTGTAATAATTTATTAATTTAGTGTACACTGTTTTAGGCGTAAGCATAAAACCTCCATCCAACTATGTTATGTTAATAAACACTTTAAATCCCCGAGAATGGAAATTAAGAAAAAACAAAGCAGAGCACTCTGATTGCCAGAGAAAATGAGGGGAGACGGGCGACTATTTAAGCGATTTCGAACAGTTTTCGACACATTTGTTATTTCGAAGACGCGCGGGGATGGTGAAGCGGTTAGCGTTTCGGACTGTAGTACCCAAGTTGGCAGGTTTAAACCCGATCGAAGCCGTGGATTCTTACTTTACTTCCCTTCCTTCGGAGGGGAAGTAAAGCCGGCTGTCCCATGTTAGTAGATTTACTTGCATGTAAAAATCCTCAAGCCTAAATGACGCCTCTGAGCTAAATTCCAATCGCCTGTTTCTCGCCCAAGAAATACTTCCTTTCTCTGCTAGTTGGTGAAAGGATCGAAGCAAAATTTGCGTGGTCGGACGGAAGAGCAGGCCTCATGACCTGAGTCTCGCCACGTAAAATAAGGCATTAATTCAATTCAATTCAATTCAACAACGTCATCCCTGTCATAGAAATGACCTCGATCCTGGATCGAATAAGTCCAACTCGTAATATCAAATACAATTTTCCAGAAAACGTTTGTTTATGATTTATTTGACCCACGATAACATCTAACTTTTAATATTCAAAAGGCCAATACATGACTTGACACTTAATCAAAGTGTTTGGTTTTCATTGTCAACTGTAATGATAAAAATTGAGTTTACAATAATAATACAAATTTTTCACCCAGGTAAGTGCTTAATAGGGCTGAAACGTTTATTTTCTTCTTTTTTTTAAATTCTTATCTATTTTTTATTATTTTAGATTTGTTGATTCTGGCATGGTCTCAAGAAAATATCCCATCAAGTACGTAACAAAGCAGTAAAGAAAAATCAATTTTCATGAGGTCAAAAAATGCATCGGTCCACCTTTAGCTTCCGTGCTCAGACAGAGCGGTCCGAGAGGATGCTGCACCCGCGGGTTTTCCACTACAGAATCATCGCGATGCAAAGCGCCACTTGCATCCTAGAGGAGATACTTCGACCTGGAGGACGCCGGCGGTTCGCTGTCCAGCGGTGGACAGGCAATGAGGGAGCGCCCGGCTCAAATACTTGTAGGAAGCCGGGGAAACCCCGTTGGTAGGTCGTTCGCGAGCGGTTTGGGCCGCGTCTAATAGTCTAATAGTCTAGCGGCGAGCTCCTTCCTGCTTAATAGGCTCTGTCATTTGCACGCGCCCACGAGTCCCGTGCCCTTTTTCTTCCACAGATCTCTTACACCCGTCACGCCGCAAACACCCCTCACTGGTTACGAGTTTTTTTCTTTTTCTTCTTCTTCTTCTTCGTTTTCATCTTCTTCTTCTTCTTCTTCTTCTTCTTCTTCTTCTTCTTCTTCTTCTTCTTCTTCTTCTCCTCCCACAAACAGCTAAAGGAAATGGGTAAACAGATTCAAAATGTTGAATGCCTTACGTTAGTTGACACAGTAGGCATACCAACGTCAATTTCACGGGGACAATTAAACACCCTCCATTCACGCATTTCCAAGTCGACGACGATGTTCCAGCCTTGAGTCTTCGCAATTAAAATTCAAGATCCTTGAGTCCGACTGACGCAAAATTTCCATCGCACTTTGCACCAAATTACTGATACTGCTTAACTTGACTCTCTTCCCTTAAGAAACTACTAATAAAACATTTCTATTTAATTAAATGCGCGTATTACATACGTGTTACATTTACCCATTTGATTTATCAGTTTGTCAAAAAATACATCTTTCCTGGATCTCGACCGTCAGTGTCCAAGCAAGGAGTGTCATTTGCCGTTCGAATCTTCAGAAGAATATTAATTTTATTAATAGAGATTTATGCAGAGTGTGAAACTACATAGTGTACACAGTTAAAATGTAACAATGCCACTATTTCGAGTTTGCATTTTGAACGATTTTAAAAATATTACGTTAATGGAACAAAGAGCATAGAGTGTATTTTCCATCCCGTATACTTCTGTTTTGTGTTGAAAAATACATCAAGGAAATCGTCTTTAAATTGAAACGGGAAGGTATATTCCTAAAACTAAATTCCCATGAATATTCGAGTAACCAAAAGAACTTCTCCACACAACTTGCAAAGCAACAGAATAAACAAATTATTTTTTTATGAATTAACGTATTACGCCCATGGTGGTGCGTGTGACTGAAGTTTTAATTAAAACCTCACACTCTACTGTGAGCTTACATCTTCCAAAGCATCTGCTTCATACGACATGACTCAACATCAGTCAACGGATCTCCAGTTAATTTCATTAACAAAACCCATCTACCTCTCATTTGCGGCCTTGCTTTCGAAACAAGGTAATGCGTTAATAATGCGAGGTTTAATGTAATCTTACAGCCTCTTAAGAAATAGTTCAAATGAGATAAATTATCTCTTCATTAGAGCTTCCAAAATGACCTGTTGTTTGTGTCCGTATACTGTCATATTGCCTCCATCCAGGTAGCAATCTGATGTTAAGTCCCAATAACATTCCACTAAACAATTCATGTCAATATACTAGTCATAATGAATAATTATCACTACATTAAAAATATTACTGCTGCTTTGTTAATTACTCCTTAATCACCATGTTTTATCTCGAGCATCAAATAAGTAACATTCATAGCCAGTCACAATAATAGATTAATCCTCTGATAGGAACATCTGCCTGTGAGGCACACGCTATTCGTATCATTGAGAACGCAATATATACGTCAAACGCCTTTGCTCTTCTCAGGTGTTTCAGTACGCTTATAACCTCCAAGGAGAGAGGGTCATCTCGGCCGTAGCGTGCGACCTTTTCATGTAAACTATTATTTTTTGAAACTAGCGAACCTCACAGACCGATATTCCCACAGTTCTATGTTTCGATGTCTGCTTTTCATGCAATCTTCCAATAGATGAACGATATAAAATCTGCTTCTCGAGCAGTTATTTCGATAGACGAATGGTTTAAAATCTGCGGCATAAGCAGATGTTCCTAGAAGTGCACTACATAAATACACACGCTACAAGGGCATCCAAAATTTTATTGTGATGCACAGTTATTCGCAAAGAAAAAATATTTCACATAATGAACAATTTTTTGTTTGTTTTTTTTTCCTTATAATTTCTTAATTGTTCTGTTCAACTGATTTGTAGATACAATTGAAATATTTGAAATATTTCTTTGTAACCCCGGACGTGGACAATCGGAATCGGATACTTTTGGGCGCGTTTGGCATATGTTTAAACACGAAACGTACAAAGACGGAAGCGTAAACTAAGACTACCGAGCCTAGACAGACTTTTAGGTGATAAGAGCAACCACGAATGCGTATTCCGAACAACAATAGGAACCGACATACTTCCTTCCTTTTACCCGCTGCAATCTGACCACAGACCGTGTTTGTCCGAAGACGCACGGGTAAAAGGGAAGCGCAAAACTATCAAATACCTCGGGTATGACCGAACAAACAAATCTAGAAACTAATTTGTAGCAAAAACGCCTTATGATTTGTACACGTAAGCTTCCGCGGCTCGAGTTCATGACTCCTTGGCTGTCCGGGTGACACCGCGTCGTTGGCTGAGGGGCCGACGTTTCGCCTGTCATATCGCAGGCTTTCTCACTTTGGTTACTACCTTGAAGAAGCCTACGATATGTCAGGCGAAACGTCGGCCTCTCGGCCAACGACGCGGCGTCACACGGACAGTCAAGAAGTCTCGCCTTACGATTTACCAATCTACTGTATGACTCATACGGATTTTGTCGGTTCTAGGTATATTTCTAAATATCTTCGGACGTTTTTAGTTTTTTTTACGTTTTTAAAGTGCTGCCACTTCGCAGAAAGGTATCCATACATGACCAAGCCAGGCTTGCGAGCCTAGACTGCTTTAGATGAATATGTCTCCGCACTAATGGCTTAATAGAATCGGTTTTCGAACAATGCGGCGAGATATTAACAACCGGTGAAAGCCACATTCTCGAGCGGCGCTGCAATTCATAGTGTATGGTCAGTTTAAGGATCTCCGTGCCACTGCCAAGTCTTGTTTGGTTCGGTTGTAAAAACTGTCTTAACCACGGTGAGCTCAGAAATGCGAACAATGAAGAATGTAGCATTGATGACAGATTTATTACCAGCGCGTGGCGAGCTCATCAAACAGGTCTTGTATGTGGAATAGTCCCCTTCAATGCAGTCCATCCTCAGAGTTAACGAAGTCTGACTTGGCCTCCTTGGCGCCGGTTGAAAATCTGTCGCGATCTGTTCAGCAGTTTATTGAAATCTGTACAGGTGTACAGGTAGGTAGCTGTACAGGTAGGTCGAATTCAGCCAGTGAATGCAGAATTCCAGCGGCTGGCTGCTCTGATCGGAAATTTACCGTGGATTATCCGATCAACACCAGGCAAATGCCGGAGAAGTACCCTAACAAACGCGCCACGAATAACGCGCGATCTTTCCTTCCTCATCTTTATCCCCTTCCTTACAGACATACTTCCATGCACGAAACCACCACACATGTCGGGAACTCAAAGAGTTTGCCGCGGATCGAGCAGTACCTAGCTACAGAGATTCCTTGGGATCAGGTCTCACGTCTCAGTGAGAGATGAACATAGCCACATCATAGGATATAATATACACTACAATGACAGGACTAATGACTATAGTAATATATATTAAACAAGATTTATCTATTTTTATTACTACCCGGGCCTAGCAGCGGGCCTGGAGTTTTTGTGCCGTTTTCCTGCGCACGATAAGAATATTTTCTCTTCTTACGAAGCAAGTGGGAGAAAGTAAAAAAAACAAAAAAACTACACACTAACTAAGCAATCAATGAACACGCTAGGTTCGCCCGTGTGCGCTTCGCTTCAATCTCCGCGGTTCCGCCGCCTGGCTCTGCTCTGCTCTGCGCTGCGCTGCGCCGACAGCGTTCCTTGGCACACACGCTGCGCGCACCTGACGAGGAAAGTTTCCTCCCCGCGGCGAGGGGTGGCACGGGGGGGGGGCGGAGAGCTTCGCGCGTTTTCCACCTCGCCGAGCGCCAAGGCGAAGGTGCCGGCGTGGGCGAGGGCGGGCGGGGGCGGGCGGGCGGACGGCGGGGGCGAGCGGGCATGCGGGCGGGCGCGCGGGCAGGGCGACCGGCGGAGGGCGAAGCCCGTGGATTTGTACTTGAAAATTGCGATTAAGCGGATTCGGTGGTAGGAAGGTTGGTGCACCGGGCTGTTAACCCTTTAGAACCTTCTCATACTGCTCTTATAAGTTTGCGGGTTCCAACCCGATCGAAACCGTGGATTTTTGAGGGCACACAAATCCTTCATGCGCCTGCCGTCGGGAAGGATGTAAAGCTGGCGGTCCCATGTTGTAGATTTCCTACATGCATTATTGTCTTAGGAGAATTATTTCCATTCGTGATACATAGGCAATCATTAAACTATTCAACTGTTCGGTTTGATCGTGTCAGCATTCATCCTTCTGTGAATTTCTACTGTCTCATCACCATCCCTGATGATGTCAGACAGCACCGACGTGTTGAGTAAAATGTCGTGCATTAATTATTACTCGCATAAAGCACCTAGAATGACGTAATTAGCTACAGACTTTCACGATTTTGTTCTAAACGGGGTACAATTCCTTGATGTGAATGGTCGTGTACTAATACATCGCAACAGTCTCTTTTTTTTTATTCTATTTGCAGCACCTCCTGATCTATCTTCAGATATTTTATTACCCCGTCTCCAACATCCATTGATAAGACGAAAAAAAAATTGATTTGTATAATTACGTTTTATTTCTTTACTTCTTGGCTTTATTGCTGACTTTGTTCTCGATTAACGCGACGCACTATTCTGCTTTATGTGAACAATAATTGATGTTACTAATATTAGACGAACAGTGTGTAATAGTTCGCGAGGGCATTAATAGAACTATTTTTGTGGACTTGTCGCTGCAGTGACGTCATCTGCACAAGTTAGGAGGCGGTTCATCCCGTCCATTGACGAGGACACCGTGGGAGTGGTCGCAGATTTTGAGTGCGCTCCTGAAGAGCTGCGCTGTATCAGCGGGGCGCCGAGTCGATTCCAGCGTCGGACAGGAACCGGGGCGCCGCGCAAGAGCAGGGCAAAATGAACGAGGAGGGACCTGAGGCGGCGAGCGCTTCGGCAATTAATCATCCGAGGGCGATCCATCGATTTCATGTTTCGCGCATACACAACGACAGGCGGGGGAGGGAGGGTGGAGGGGAGGGAGGGAGGGAGACTGTTGAGAAGATGGAGGGTGGGCGTTGTGGGGCTTCAAGGCGGAGGGTGGAAGACCGGGCGTGGCTAGGACTACCTACCCATTTATTAAATACACGAAGAAACGAGTAGGTTTAAGATACGAGTATTGATACCGATGTTTCAATAACATCGTGCCATGATACTAATACTCAAGCATCAATATTGTATAAAATATATTTTCCAAAGTAAGAAGTTAGATTGTTAGGATAATTCATCACTCTTCAACATCTCAACTCTTAACCTACATCGCCTAGCATTCAGAATACTACACAGCTGCCCAACTAAAGGAATTTGTCCAGTTTTCTCTTCAAGGGTACTGTCTCGCAACTACTGCATAATCATGAGTTCATACTCATACTTATGAATATCGTCAACCCGTGGACGTAAAATGCAGCTATCACTCTCGCATATAACCAATGCACTCGTCTTTCCAAAAGCCATACCCTCGAGGTCTAAACACACAACTATATACATTGGAAAGAGGATAGCAATATCGAAAAAAATAAGATGGCTCAGTTCGATGCTAATAAGATTACACGGTCACTCATAAACCGATGGGTGAAAACGCTTCTAAGTATTATCGCTCCACGCTACATAATAAGAATGCACGGGTGCCAAAACTTGGCTGAACCAACGCGAGCACTAATACCAACATAATTACATTTATTATTTGCGAGACCCCGTTCCTCAAGCAGCGATGCGACATCGATGTTTCTAAAACAATGTTTTCTAGTAACATCGTTGATTTAAACGTCCATATATTACAACCGATGATTTTTTAACTTCGACGTTCTTTTGTTTTGTGCCTACAGTTTTGTGAATAAAAATTACCCATAATGAAAATTTTGTAAAAGTTAAAATATGAGATAATAACTAATGGTTTCAATGTCAGTTCGATGCAAACAAATGTTTGCACGCACAGTAGAACCCCGCTAATCTTCGGATTGCGGGGTTCGCCCCGCAATTCCGAAATTTCGAATAATCCGAATCAAATTGGGGATGGAGGAAAAAATTAACAAAAATACCTGATTTGTATTAATTTAATTTATGAACGAAAAATCATGAATACAGTGAAAACCAACCCACTTCTTATTACTGCACGTAGAATACACGTTAACAGCGGCGACACAAACTGTGCTTCAACTCTACTAAACAATGAAGCAACTACCCCCCCCCCCCCCCATGCGATCGGTTATGTACGTACTGTACTCCGCTGGACACAACGTTGGCACTTCATCTCCCAACGCTACGTTGCCATTTTCTCACGTCGCACGCTACGATGCATAGTGTCTGGTGATCCTACAGGTGTATTTGTATAGGTACGGTACATTTTTTCCCGGATAATCCGAACATTTCCGAATCGGAACAGATCACACTCCAAGTTAGTTCGGAATACCGGGGTTCTACTGTACAACGTTCATCCTGAATACTATCTTTCGTTAGAGATGACACTGACGCCCTAGCATTTCCAACGCCTTCCTTCGTACTTCGCACACGAAGTGGCGTTTTTTAAAAACTTCGTTTGCATTTAAATATTAACCCGGCAATGCACGCACGTGGTCTGAGAAACCTAGCAAGTTTTTACTCTAAAATTATGATCATAGTTTGGCTGCCCCTGACCTCAGCCTCCAAGTACCATTTCCTTTGAGGGATATAAGTCACACCTCTTGCGAAAAAGTGAGTATTTTTATCCTCTCTAGCGGCGAGACAATCCAAAACGTTGCAGGGGGCCTCACAGAACACCCGCATGGACTCTTGTAACGTGCAAAAATATTTGTGCCAGATATGCAAAGACTTTGTATGTTTGGAACATTGACTAACAGTTTGTAAAGCATGCAATGAAAGAAAGTTGGCAAATATGTAAAATATATCGAATGGAATGAAAATGTTTCACCATATACGATTTTTACACTTTTCTTCATTTGCATAAAATAACCAAATACTGAAATCAAGTATTTAAAAATATATCTCACTATTCAAAATAATTTGCATCTTTATCCTGGCACATTCCCTTGATCGAAATTATAAGGGGTAATTGCATTAAAGGAACTGCAAACAGAAGGGTGTGTGAGACCAGGTGCGAGCACAAAGCGGCCGGGTTAATTCTAAATGAACACCCTGCAGGCCAGCCTCGGCCTAAGTGTCGTTTGTCCCGGCAGAGCGTGCTGAAGAAGGTGGCCAAGCGCACGGCGCCGCCGCCGAGCGCCCGCGCGCCGCCCCCGCCGCCGCCGCCCTCGTCCATCGCCGGCGGCCCGCAGCCCTTCACGCTGCCCCCGGCCGAGTTCCCGCTGGCGCCGCCGCGCCCGCTGCCGCCGCCCGCGCCGCGCCCGCCGCCCGGCCCCGCGCCGCCCGCGCTGCCGCCCCCGCCGCCCGTCGTCTGCGCGCGCCCCGCCTGCGCCGTGAGCGGCCCCACGCACACCGCAACTACCAAGACGCTACTACTCCTACACTAACTAGTTCTATACTAACAAGAACTACAATAACACGTTCTATACTAACTAGAACAACACTAACTGGAACTACACTAACTAGTTCTATATTAACTAGAACTAAACTAACTAGTTCTATACTAATTAAAACTACACTAACTAGTTCTAAACTAACAAGAACTACACTAACACGTTCTACACTAACAAGAACTACACTAACACGTTCTATACTAACTAGAACAACACTAACTGGAACTACACTAACTAGTTCTACACTAACTAGAACAACACTAACTAGTTCTATACTAACAAGTTCTATATTAACTAGAACTAAACTAACTAGTTCTATACTAACAAGTTCTATACTAAAATAAATTACACTAACTGCTAACTGGAACTACACTAACAAGTTCTATACGAGCTAATTCTAAACTAACTAGTTCTATACTAATAAAAACTACACTAACTAGTTCTATACTAACAAGAACTACACTAACTAGTTCTATACTAACTACAACTACCCTAAAAAGTTTCAAACTCTATTGTAAATGATCATTTATATATTTTTTTTCAATAAAAACATAGTCTCGAAAAAATTAGATAGTACAATGTACAACATGTCAAACTACAAAATATTGTTTATGTCCCAAGAAATATGTTATTTTTGTAAGAAGTGGTAGATCCGCTAGTTGACAGCCACATGTTTCCACGTGCTACAATGAAGCATGTCATCGGGTTTAGAAGTTACGCGTTTCAGTTGTTCTACAAGTATCATGGTTTTTTTTTCTCGGTGTGGGTGTTTTGTTGTAATTTTGGCATTAAGTTTGTCGAGTTTAAATACTAGTTGCGAAAGAGAAGAGTGGCAACATTGCAGTAAGAGGTTGTACAACGAACTTACTAATCACTAGTACTACTAGAAGCATTTTTGAAGTGATTCAAACGAACTGCAATATATCGCAGCTGTAGAATGGTGGTTCTATTTGACTTTGACGAAGTTCTACAGTAGAGAAGTTTGAAAGTTAGAAGGTATATAATATGAAATAAAAATGTAAACGGAACGAAATAATTTTGTTCTCAGAAGATTTTCTGCAAGCGTAATCTGAAAATGGTTTTAATCTTTACATCTGGCAATTTAATTCAAACACTGCAAAAAAACATTTCCGCCATTTTTTTTATTAAACGTTCATTTACAATCTGTTCATACATGAGAACAATAAGTACCCTTTCGCCAAAAATGTCATGTATTACCTCGTCAATTTGGTATTTCTGTATTTTCTTGGAACAAAGTAAGTTAACCGAACAAAATTTACGAAATACATATTTTTACGCAATTTTCCAACTCCGCTATTAGATTTAGAAAGACAAATTTTCTTTTTTTTCGAAACAAATTGGTAACAAAACAGCGAGAATTTTTAAAATATAATATTTTAACAGCTTAGCTGAGGTTAACGTCGCGGAGTTGGCACGCTGTAAGCTGGTGAGGTCGCGAAGTGCTTCGGCGAGCCCTGGACAAGGCTCTGCACGCAGAATAGCGTTTCCGCGTAAAACCTCCCTTTCAAACCACCCGCGTCTTTGTGGAAAACGCCCGCTGGGGGCTGCCACGAAACCGTCCCTCGGCCGCTCTGTAGCTCCACCGGGAAGACAACGCAGAGCTCAGCTGGTCGTTTCAACGGAAATTCAATACTGCTTCAATTTCTTTTCTCGGAAAACGCGAATTGTCAGCAATTTCGGCAATTGAATCAGATATTTTTTTTGTTTGAAATTTGGAAAACTCGTAGATGATACAGAAAACTTACCAGCAACATAAAAAGTGCCTAAATGATTTGGAAAAAAACAACAACATAAATAAATAAATAAATAGAAAAATGAGAATCCTTTAGGCTATGATATGTCACAAAAGTTTTCCATTAAACACAAGTGCTCGTAATAAGATTCTTAAAGTTGCAAAAAGTGTTAGAACTTTCACAGAATCCTTAAAAAAAGTCAGTTTCAAGAAAACCTGCATTCCATGTAAATGTCTAGTTCCGATTTTCGTTTTTCATTTTCAAAATTCTATAAAACATTACATTCATTTTATTCCATTCAGATAGGTGGGGGGAGGTAAAAAGTAATACACATATCAGAGAAGAGAAAAGGGATTTGATTTAAAGGGGCGGGTACGAAGAGAAGGACGGAATTTATGGACACGAGAGGCTAAATCTGTGAACAAATTTTTAGGTAACCCTACCATTTAAAATGAAGATTATTTACTGTGCAATTACTGTACATTAATTTTCAACTAACACAGAAGAAGCAGAAAATAGAAAGATAGAAAATAGAAAAATCTGCAAATAGAAGCGAAAACACTTAAAGGGTGATATGAAGAGTAAAATGAACTAAACATTCGAGGTGGACATCAGAGATAGATGAATATTTTGCATTTGAAGCGCGAGGGGGGGGGGGGATTTACGTTCTCGCAATACATTTGAAATAAAACTTGTATTGTCTCTTCAACGAAGAGGTTCTAATCTCTTCTTCAACGAAGAGGTTTAATCCCAAAAATGTATTACAACATCCACATAAATTTTTAATTACATTAATTGTATTCAATGCAGGTCCGCGGTGGGGGTGTGTGAAAAAGTAACGCACACTTCAGAGAAGAGGAAGGGGGTTTGATTTACAAAGCGGTCATGAAGAGAAGGATGAAAATTGTAGAGCATGGAGTCTAAACCTTCCAACACTTTTTTTTTAAATAACCAACACTAGGTAATCTTAATTATTGAATTTAGACTTACGTTCGGAAGAACGAGAATATTCTGCATTTATTATACCCACAGCTCAGTGCTCATCATTCGTTAATTTCCGGCCCACGCAAGAACGAAAAAAGCGCACACCGGCAGATCCTTCAGCAGATTGAACATGCAAGGTCTACCGCAACTCATGAACGAAACCGGAAGTATCATAAACGTGTCAGCTCTCTTGCAGTTCCAACGAAAGTAGAAACAGGTAGGCGCGGGCGCAGGCGCGCGCTGCGGCTCCGACACGGTCAACGCAACCGACAGAGAAGTAGGCGCGCTTCTTGTCAATTACGCTGAACGGCTGGAAAAGTTTCCTAACAGAGGAAAGGAATTCACTCTTTCAGCTCTCTTGGCGCTATCGCTGATTCACTGGGGCTGAACCGTGAGACTCTGGCACCTTTCGCTGACGTCGGCTCGACGCTCCACAGACGCGAACGCAGGAACGAAAGAAAGAAAAGAAAAAGAAAAAAAAATGTGGACGAAGGTTTCCGCGGCCAGAGTCCATTGCATCTGTCTTTGTCCGCCAGGCATGCGTTTATGCCGGGTGTTGATCTCACAGCAGAATGGTGCGATTTGGCGACTTTGTGCGGAGGGATACGTTTCAAACCCCAGGAAAGGAGAGAAACAGTGAATTAACGAGTGAAACGGAAATTAATTGATTCATTGATGTTTCCAGGAAGTCAAGTGTCCTGGATCGAAGTATGCAAAGAACCCTAATCATCAAAACCCCGTTACCCTGTGCCCATTGGCCAAGGGCATTAGTCCTTTAATTGTAGTGAATGTTTTACCTCGGTAGGTGGTGGTGAGCTCCCCCACTGGATGGCGGGATCCAGTGCCGACTTACATGTCGGCTTGCTGGGATGTCCCTCTGCAGGTGTCTCTCCCCAGCAGGGAACCGTCCAAGCCGGGACAAGCTCTAAGCTCCCGACATATGTGATAATGTAGTGCATGTAAGTATACGTGTATGTGTATGGGGTGAGGGTGGAAGGAAGAGGAACAAGAGATGGAGCGCGGTCCGGGGCCCGTTTATTAGGGCACTCCTCCGGTATTCGTCTGATATTGATTGGAGAATCTACGAAAGCTACCGATCACAGAAGCCATCCGTTAGAATTCTGGTCCAGACAGCGACTGAATTCGACGCCGTTACACCGCCAGTTTCGAAAATCTGCCGCGTCGTATGGTCTAAAACCCTAGGATCTCCCTTGTCAGAGTCGCTGCAGAGTCAGCGACAATGCTGGCACTGAGCTATATTCAGTCGGTGTGAAACCAAGACATTTCTTACGCAGCTAATTCTGAATAAATCTGAAAGAAAGAATTAGGGGTAGTTTTATAGGAATGGACGCCATTCTTGAGTTGAGATCATGGTAGGAAAAAAGAAAAATAATTCTACTAAAAAAAAGAATATAAAATATTTATATTCTTGTCATAGATAAATAATTGATAAAATATTGATATTTATCATATTGGTTTTGGGAGTACAACCTCGTGCTACTGCCATGCAGCTTAGGTGGCTAGAGGGAGAGCTTTTTTCTAAAACAACTAGCTAACACTCATTTAATTTTAGCTTAATCTAATTATACAAATTGAAAGTTTGTACTTTTGTATGTCTAATTTGAATAGAAGTTTTGACACCAATGACGCTCTCTTTCAGATAAGATATGATGTTCTACACAGGCATAGGCAGCTAAGGACATGAATTAATGTCACTGCAATGCCGGACCGGGAGGTCCTTGGCTTCGTATCACGAAGGTCAAAGAGTTTTCGGCACTAGGTAGACCGCTTTCAGCCATTGTTTCGAGCAAAATTCTAGCAACCGGCTATTTCCCGTGGTTTCACCGATCAACACCAGGCGAATTACTCCAACAAACGGACCACAGACCGCGCGCGATCTTTCCTTCCCCTTCCTTCACCTATCCTCACCCCTTACTTATACACACGTTGACATCCACTGCACCTCTACACATGCCATGTGACCAGTCGGGAGCTTAGAGCTAGTCCCGGCTGGGGAGGTGAGAGATGCCTAGTTGGGGAAAATCCTGTAAGCCGACAGGTAGGTCGGGGCCGGATCTCGACATCAAACGGGAGAATATCACCGCCATCTAGTGCACAAAACATAACTGTATCTATGGGCCTAATGTCCTTAGCCGGAAGGAGTAACCAATGAATGTCTTTCCGTCTCTATCTGTCACCGAGAGTGACCACCGACGGCGTGGCGTGCGCAGCCGGCGGAGGTGGCGGCGGTGGCGCCGTGGGCGGCGGGGGAGGCCGAGGCGGTCAGCGTGGGGTCGGACATCGAGCGCCGCGTGTCCGTGCTGGGCTCCGTCACGCTCTTCCGGGCGCCCAGCGACCGCACGCTCAACAGGGGCCTCGCCGCGGTGAGGACAGCGCCACGCCCACCTCACCCCCCCCCCCACACACACATCCCACTAGCGGAGCCCATTCCCATACCACGCCCCTCACCCCAACTCACTAGCAGAGCCCACAATCACACTACGCCCCCAACACCACCCCTCTAGCGGAGCACATACTCAAAGTAAGGCCCCCACCCCAATTCACTAGCGGAGCCCATTCCCATACTACGCCCCTCGCCCCAACTCACTAGCAGAGCCCACAATCACACAACGCCCCTACCTTCCAATTCACTAGCAGAGCCCATACTAATAATACGCCCCCATACATATGCGGAGCCCATACCACTAACACACACAAACAAGTACGGAAAATAGCACAAGTATGAAACAACGTTAACCGAAAATATGAAGTAATAAACTTAATTTGCTAGAACAGACAACTCCCAATTTCATAACGACATACAGAGACAACACAAGTAAAAAATAAAATGGTAGTAAAATGCAAATCTGTTTTCGACTTTGCTATATTGGCATTTTTTACTGATTTACCCAAATATAATAGTATTAAAGAACCTTTATTTTACAAGCAACATAAGAATATGGGTTAGTTAGATTGAGGGGAGAGGGTATTCTTGGAGGCATCAAATAAATACTTGTCAATAAAGAATGTATTTCAATTTGACAGTTCGAATAATAAAAATCATATTTTATATGAACCAAGTTTAAATCATAATGTACCGCCCCCCCCCCAAAAAAAAGACCACAAAATACTCACAGGGTCGTTTTCTTAAACCGTTCTTTCAACCATAACAAGGAGTCACGTGACTGATGTTAGAACTGTAACGGTGAAGTTTCTGCGTAAGGGCGGCTGCACTCGTTGGGCGAGTATCAAGCGACTGCCCGCTGAAGTAATGACGATGGGTTGCTTGGTTTTTGCCGAGCGACACACATTCGGTGCTCGCACCGGGTCAATCGGTACCCGCACCGGGTCAATCTTTGGAACGCATCAAAACCAATGAACATTTGTCGAGCACCTTGGCTAGTCGAGATTGGGCGAGCAATCGCTCGGTAGTCACCGAACGCCAAATGTATGCGAGCCGCCTCAAGGTACGGTCTTGCTTATCTTCAAAGTGCTGGGCTGGAACCTTCCACCAGTTTGTTCAAAACGGACGGCGTGTGTAGTAAGCCACTCTGGAAAGTACCCTGTCTTTTCCAATTTTCTTGATTCGAACACTTCAAAATACGAAAAACATAAGTGAGTCATTTCGAAAAGATAGCAGTAATTGTAATCCGGGCAGGGCCAAAAACACCTTTCCTGCAGGGAATATTCTCTCAGAGAGAACGGAATTAATAAAACCTACTAAAATCATTAAATGGACACCAGCGTTTACAAAAATAAAAGGTATGCCACCATCGGGAGGGTGGGGGGCAACTAAAAACATATTGCTTTTTTATCCCATTCTCTATATTGACCTATCATATGCTGCGATGCATCAGTCATAGAAGGCGATATGCATTAAAAAAACTTATGTTCATTAAGATAAATATTATTTACAGGATTTGAAGCTGTTGGGCATAATTTCATTCGTTAGTCATATTTCATGTTGGGCATAATTTCATTTCATAGTCCCATTCAATTGTACATTGAAAATTTCCAGATAAAATTCCTCGTCGCAAGTTGGGGGCATAATTTCATTTCATAGTCCCATTTAATTTTACATTGGAAATTTCCAGATAAAATTCCTCGTCGCTTAGCCACTCGCAAATTTATAGGAAATTTCCATTGTATTTGTGGTACTACCTCCTATAACTGGAATCGTTTACATACCTCCGATAACACGAACCATAAAATAAGTTTTCGAGGACTCGAGAGGGAAAGTTTATGGATGTCCAACGTTGCTAATCACGCTTTCTTTGAAACTTTATTCATCATCGAACTGTATGTATACAAAGGTTACGCTATGAAGGAATCATTGTGTTAGTTACTATTTGGCAACTGCTTGCAACGTAACTGCAGGCTACGTCTATGTGCTCAGTTCGTCAACGGATAGATGGTAAACGGTTTCGACACAACTACCAGCATGATTTTCATTTCTTTCTCGATCAATCGAATTGGTTCCTTCTTAGAGCCAAAACTCTATAGTAAAGTAATAGGGGTAGGTCAAGTATTTCTTTCTTTCACCAGTCAACTTCATCTTCCCCATCGTTCATCTTGTTCTTTTATAACATCCTGTCTCGTTTCTTCTACCCCTTCTATTTCACTCTCTCCCCCGCCCTGAATGCAGAACGCCAACCCATGTGTTTGGCGTACATGGTGAATTGAATTGAATTGAATTGAATTTGCCTTGTTTTACGTGGCGAGACTCGGGCCATCAGGCCCGCTCTTCCGTCCGACCACGCAAATTTCGCTACGCTCCTTTCATCAACTAGCAGAGGAAGGCGGTATTTCTTGGCCGAGAAACAGGCTATTTGAATTTAGCTCAGAGGCGTCCTTGGTAGGCTTGAGGATCTTTTACATGCAACTAAATCTACTAACATGGGACAGTCGGCTTTACTTCCCCTCCGAAGGAAGGCGTGCGAAGGATTGTTTCGCCCTGAAAAATCCACGACTTTGATCGGGTTTGAACCCGCGAACTTGGGTACAACAGTCCGGTACGCTAACCGTTACACCATCGCCGCCGCAGCCTTCGCCATAGCCTTCAACTATACTTCGCCGCAGGTGGCAGCTCGCGAGGTGATCGACGACATCACCAGCACCATGCTGGACCCGGGGCTGCCGGCGGAGTCCGGCGACGGCGACGGCGGTGTCGTCCCGCGCTCGGCGTCCGCCCCCGCCACCACCGCCGCCGCCGACCATCCGCGCTCCTCGTCCGCGGCCGCCGCCGCCGCCTCCGTGTTGGCCTCCGTCACCGCCGCCGCCACCGACGACGACGTCGGCGCCCGCGTCGCCGCCCTCCGCGCCGCCGCTCACAGCGCAGCGGCCGTCGCCAACGTCGCCGGCCAGGTGGGACCCTGTGCTAGGCATCGATAGCGAAACACCCACGTTCAAAATATGTCGACTAAGAACCATCGATGTTTTGAACATCGATATTGATAGACTAGATTAGGAATCTCGAACATGAAATTGAATTGACGCGTTATTTTACGTGGTCCAAGCCATCAAGCTCGCTCTTCTAGCTCTTCATAGCTCGTGCTAGGCATCGATAGCGAAACATCCACGTTCAAAATATGTCGACTAACAACCATCGATGTTTTGAACATCGATATTGATAGACTGGATTAGGAATCTCGAACATGAAATTGAATTGACGCGTTATTTTACGTGGCCCAAGCCATCAAGCTCGCTCTTCCGTCTGACCACGCAAATTTCGCTACGCTCCTTTCACCCATAAGCGGAGAAAGGAGGTATTTCTTGGGCGATTTGAATTTAGCTCAGAGGCGTCATTTAGGCTTCAGGATCTTGGACATGCAAGTAAATCTACTAACATGGGACAGCCGGCTTTACTTCCCCTCCGAAGGAAGACGTACGCAGGATTTTCTCGCCCTTAAAGAACCACGGCTTCGATCGGGTTGGAACCAGCGAACTTGGGTAAAGCAGTCCGATACACGTACGCCATCGCTGCGAAACATTCCGATTAAAAACCATCGGAGTTTTTAGACTAGATTAGTAACTTCTACCATTAAATTCGTATGCATTAAAATTTAATTTGAAAGGGGTCCTGTTTATCGATTCCCCGAATAAGGATGTGAGAAGGAGCAGACCCTACACCTACAGCACATTTGTTGACCATATCTCAATGTGGGAAATTAATATGAAGAAAGAAGAAATACAAGGGCATGAAGGTCATATGTCGGGTGGCAGTTTGGGCGATGATAGGGATGAGACATCGACAACGAAATATCGATGTTGCCAAACATCGACGTTTATAAACGTCGATGTTTTAAAGTTGTTTTAGAATCCTTAAACCTTAAATTTGTGTACAACACTATTATTATAAACGTCGATGTTTTAAAGTTGTTTTAGAATCCTTAAACCTTAAATTTGTGTACAACACTATTATAAACGTCGATGTTTTAAAGTTGTTTTAGAATCCTTAAACCTTAAATTTGTGTACAACACTATTATTATAAACGTCGATGTTTTAAAGTTGTTTTAGAATCCTTAAACCTTAAATTTGTGTACAACACTATTATTATAAACGTCGATGTTTTAAAGTTGTTTTAGAATCCTTTAACCTTAAATTTGTGTACAACACTATATAATTTAAAAATTGTCATGCACATTAATGTATAATTAAAATTTATTTGAAAACAAAGTTAAAAACGCCTCTTCAACTGCGAAATACGAGAAAAAAAATGAAGGAAATACCAGAGCATTAAAATCACCTCGGGAACGAATAGTAGTCTGCTCGAAGGTAATACAAATACCGCCTTCGTTGGGCGCGAACACAAATACAGTGCTACCATCAGTTACTGTTTAATTTTTACAAATTTGTGATTACGAACATTTTTCTTTCGCGAAAAATATCGGTTTCAATACATCGATGTCGCATCCCTAGTCGATGAAGGTAGTGCAGCGTTCCTTCGGTTTCAGCACACGAATATTAATGTTACAATCAGTTATTACTTCGTATTTTAACTTTCACAGTATTGTGATCATGGGATTTTTTCATTCATTCATTTACGGAACAGAAAACAACATCGATGTCAATACATAGATGTTTCTGCTAAATCATCGACGTTGCTTCCCTACCCTGCACACGAACGTTATCGACCGAAATGGTTCCGGGCGAGGCGCGCTGACGTCGCCTTCGGGAGGCCCTGTTTCGATCCCCGGGGGGGGGGGGAATTCTAACCGGAGTTTTCGTGGTTTTCCTCGGTCACACAGGCGAATGCTGGCATAGTTCTTATAGTAAATGGCCACGATCGCGAAATGGTGTCGCTAGCCCAGTTCTTCAACTACGTGAAGTCGACACGGTTACGCAAATTCCAGATATCGTGGGTGTCCGACAGGGAACCCTGCGGCGGCGATGGTGTGACGGTTAGCTTACCGGACTGTTATACCCAAGCTCGCGGGTTCAAACCCGGTCGAAGCCGTGGATTTTTAGGGCGACAAAATCCTTCGTACGCCTTCCTTCGGAGGGGAAGTAAAGCCGGCTGTCCCATGTTCGTAGATTTACTTGCATGTAAAAGATCCTCAAGCCTAAATGACGCCTCTGAGCTAAATTCAAATCGCCTGTTTCTCGCCCAAGAAATACCTCCTTTCTCTGCTAGTTCATGAAAGGAGCGTAGCGAAATTTGCGTGGTCAGGCGGAAGAGCGGGCCTGATGGCCCGAGTCTCGCCACGTAAAATAAGGCAAATTCAATTCAATTCAATTCAACCCTGGGATCTAACGGCGACCAGGCTATTTGCCCTGTAGGCGACATATAATGGCTAAATACAAATACACGAGCGTTGCCTTGACACATGTTAAGAAATGCGCGTCGCAGAATAACACTATCTTACGCGCGCCTCTTTGATTAACTGTAAGGAAATTTTTTCACGATAGGTCAGTAATAAATGTCTTTGAAAGAGCCAACGTTTCGGCTTTTATTCAACATTCATCAGGGCAATAATAGAGGGATTGTCCATATTCACTAAATACAATTAATTTAACACTATTATTAGATGAGCGTTAAATTAATAGTGTTTAGTGAATAACAAAATCCCTGTAATAACCTTGATGAAATCTGAATAAAACCGAAACGTAGGCACCTTAAATGACGTTTAATATGGATCTAAATTCAAGAAAATTCTTTTACAACTGTGTCTTACGTGAAACGACATTTGAGCGTTTGGCCAATCCCCATGAGATACAGTATTAATCTGACGACGCGCGTTTCTTATCGCGCGTCAACGCAACGTTCGTGTGACACAATACTTAGATCACACTGTTGTCACGGCGCCGGTAAGTAATCGCACTGTGCGATGTCACGTTACCCGTAGATTGTACAGTGCGGAGCCGGTAAGTCATACGGTGTCGTGAAAGCACAATTGGATGTAACAGAGCCTCAAAGTCCGCCATGCGATGGCGGTAAGTTACGCATTGCATGTGGCGCGAGTCTGCAAGTCACACACTGCGATGATCTACGGTTCCCCACAATCACACACTACGTTGTCACGGTGCAGGTAAGTCATACGTGCTGGGCAGGCACACAACGGGACCTCATGGTGCCAGTACATCACACCGCAATCATGGTGTCGGTAAGTCACGCATTTTAATACCTAGGTGGCTATTAGACGCACTGCAGTGTTATGGTGGAGGTAAGTCATACGGTGCCGGAAAGGCACACACTGGGAAGTGACGGTGCCGATGTCACGGCGCAAGTATGTCCAACAGAGCGATGCCACGGCGCCGGTTAAGTCACACTGTGTTTACAATTCCCAGCAAAGTAGTAATGGCATCAGAACTTGAACCGAGGGCATGAAGATCAGAAGCTCGAGTTGAGAATTCGCCACTCAAACGCGATACTCTAGATGCATTGAAACTTCACTTGGTCGGTAACGGAATATGTAACGGAAACCGGAGAATGAAATACAATTGGGCGTTGGTTACGACTCCATTCCGCATCAATACTGAAAGCAGCAATTTCAATACATGCAACACGCAGCCACCGCGAACAACGGCAAAAGCGTGCGCCGGGGGAGAACTCATTAGCCTTGCGGGCGGCCTTTTGTTTCATTCAAACGCGAAACGGCACAACGTTTCCACCGAAGCCCTACAACAAACAGCGCTCCTCTGCCGAGCGCGCAGAAGTCCAGGTGAGGCGCGGAGGACAAAACGCACGGCCGCTCGCGCGCGCGCGCCCTCGCCGCCCGGCCGGCCGGCAGGCAGGCAGGCACCCTTTCTCTTCGCGCCCCTCGCCGCCACCGGGAGGGTGAAGGGGGAGGGGGACGGGGTTCAGCTGTTGCGGCGCACTCCAAGGCACGCGCGCGGGCGGGCGGACGGAAAGGAGAGGGGGAGGGAGGGAGGGGCGGGGGAGGAGCGTGCGCTTTGCAAATGAAGGCCCCGCGCATGCTCCCCTGCTGAGAGGGTCGCGCGCGGCTGCGGCGGTGGCGGTGGAGGACGACGAAAAGGAAGAGGAGCAAAAGGAAGGTGAAAAAGAGGAGAATGAAAGAAAGGGGAGAAAAATACGACGAGGAATAGGAAAAGAGGGGAGTCATTGACGAGGAGGAACAGGGGAAGAAGGAAAAGGGGGGATATGAAAAGAGGGGTAAGAGGAGGAGAAAAAATGAGTAAACGGTAGAGAAGAAAGAGGAAGAACAGGATATTACGAAAAAAATGCAAGAGAAAAAGCAGGAAGAGGAGGGGAGAAGGGGGCAAAGGAAGGAAAAGGTCGAGGAGGAAGACAATGAGGAATAAGGAAAAGGGGACTAGGAGGAACAAAGGAAGAGGAGAACAAGGAAAAGGGGAGGAGATGTGAAGGACAAGGAAGAGGAGAAAAACGATGAGGAAAAGGTAGGGGAGGAAGAGGACGAAAAGGGAATTGATGAAAAAAGGGCAGGGGAAAAAGCAGGAGGAACAGGAAAAAGACGAGCAGAAGAAGGAGTAGGAAAAAGAGGACAAGGTGGAGGACGAAAAGGTGAACGAGGGAAAGAAGGAAAAGGGGAAGAAGGGAAAGGGAAATAATATGAAAAAGGGAGGAGCAAAAGAAGGAAGAATAGGAAGAGCGGTGGCAAAAGAAAAAATGAAGGAGGCGCCGGGGATGGCAGTGGCGGGAGATGGAGATGGAATCGACATGTGTGGCGCCGAAGGCGGTGGTTGATTAATTCGTTTTTCTGAGCGCGTCAACATCTATTGTCATTAGTCGCGTAAGTGTCGTCGATGTTGCATCTGGGGAGTTGACGGTGTTCCTCTCCCCCTGGAAGAAGAAATCCGGTGCCGACCTATCTGTCGGCCTGCGAGTTTCCTCTTAAGATCCCGTAATAAGTGGTCGTTTAGTGCATAGCAGAGACGGTGACGGCGGTGGGGGTGGGGATGGCAGCCCCCGCAACCTTCGGTGATAGGGAGGAACAGCGATGACAGCGGAGGCGGTGAACCGGGACTAGTGGGCAGTTGACAAGGTAGTGGCGATACCATAAATGAATTGGGGAACGATGGTGATATCGGTGGGAGCCCTTATATCGACGGACGGAACGGCGCGGCGGTGGCAGCGGAGGCGTTGACCGAGAAGGCGATGGACAAAGCCGCGGCTAGCGGTGATGGAGGCAGCAATAAATGACGCGAAGAACGACAGCGTCGGCGGCGGACGTGGACATCGCCAGCGGAGGCGGTGCCGGGACGAAACAGAGACGTCGATGACGGAACAGGGCAACGCCGGCGATGACGGCGGCGGGAGCCGCTCTCCTACGGCCGGCGGCGGCGGTGACGACGGCTGCCGAGGGGCGGTTCCGGCAGATGCAAAGGCCTCCCCTCGAGCTCTCCGCCGGAAAACCGCCGCCTCCACCGCCGCCGCCGCGCCGTGGCGATGCTAAATTTTATTACGGTAGGTCGTCGCAACGGCTCTCACCCCACCGCTGCCGGCTGGTCGACCGCCGCGCCGCCAACCGGCGACACCCGCGGTGCCGAGGGCCCCCTCGAGGCCTGCGATGGACGATTACGCGAAACGATCATTCATCGTGACGGGACCATCGGCGTCCTCTCCTAGTCAACGTTAAAATAGCAATTATTAACACAGAAAAACACTTTTAATATTACTTGTTTTATATGATTTTTTATGTACGAGGCGATAATGTTCGATTAGTGGATTCATGGATGCTATAAGAAATTTATATATATATATATATATATATATATATATATATATATATATATATATATATATTACTAGTGCTGTAATAGAATACTATTACGGCAATAGGCGACTTAATTTTAACATTCCTTTTCGACTGCGAAAGCGTTCATTGAAATAAATGCGTAACATTACTGACCTAGCCTAGATGTCCACACAAGATAATCATAGAAATAACCAGCAACAGAGGACACACGCGGTGCTGAGGGCCCCCTTCAGGCCTGTGATGGTCGACTACGAGAGGCGATCATGCATCGTGACGGAACGACGGGCGTTCTTACGACGTTCACTTTTGAGCAGCAATTCACAGCTTCGTAAAAAAATTGTATTACGTTTCATATTACTTGATTATATGATTTTTTATGTACGATGCGATAATGTTCGATTAGCGGATTCATGGATGCCATAAGAAATTTCATTAAGGTACAAGTGCTGCAATGCACATACTATTATGGCACTAGGTGCATTGCGAGTCAATTTTAACACTCATTTTCGAAAGTGAAAGCGTTGATTGAAATACATGCGTAACATTACTGTCTTAACGTAGAGGGCTATATGAAATAATCATAGAAACAACCACCAACGGACGACACCCGGTATGCTAAGGGGCCCCTCGAGGCCCGTGATGTTCGAGTACGCGAGATGATCATGCATAGTAAAGGGGTTACCAGCGTTCTTTCGTAGACAACGTTAAAGTAGCAATTATTAACATCGTAAAAAAATCTTTACTTTTAATATTCCTTGTTTGATATGACCTTTTAATGTACGAGGCGATAATGTTCGATTAGCGGACTCAAGGATGCTATAACAAGTTTCATTATAGTACTAGTGTTATAATACAGATATAATTTCATGCGTACACTGATACTACCAGGAATTGTGCGTCACGTAGTTTGCCAAATAACTCTAACAATTTTTCGAATTTTATAATACATATTATTATGGCAGAAGTTTAATAATGACTTCATTTTATCACTCCTTTTCGAAGTGGAAAGACGGAGTTTACAAAACGCATAACATTACCACACTATCACGTAGAATAACCATTGAAAGAATTAGTAATCGTCCTTACTGCCCATCGATAATACTGTAATCGTCGTAGAAGAAATGTTGAACGTTTCATATAACACCATCATGATGTTACAAACAAATCAAAGTAGTTTTATTAATACCTATGATTTCATCGTAATTTTGGGGGCTCAAGTCATTCCATATCTATTGGAGTTTCTCTTACAAATGCAATAATTGTCTTTTGTGTTGCTTCTGGGCAAGAAAGGTCGATTTTCCTCTCCCGCGAATGGTCGACGAGAATTTTTTTACTGTCGTAATTCAAAAATAAATTATATATATTTTAACCAGCAAACGCCCGTTCATTCACCTTGCCTAACGACATCACAAAAGGCAATACACGCTCGTTGACAAATATAAGACCCCCTATGAAATCTGGCCAATACGAAAGGAACTGAAGGTATAGGTTTGTTCTGCGTAACACTTCTCGATATTATTTCGACTGTTGATTAGCTAGATTTCTTTGATTTTTCGTTTAGAGGAAGATACACGTTGAGGCGACCAATTCAACCGTTCGGTTAGGGCGTGCATTTTCAGTGACCCCATCTGCTTTTACTGTAATTCTAATTACACAACTAATGGGGGATGAAGGGACTCGCAAGCACTCATGTTTCTCATTACAATACTCTGGGTTAAAATAACAGTGAATTTGATTAATACATCCGCTTGGGAAGCTATACGAAACATACCTTTTTCACGGCGGCGTCCAAGTGAAATTCCTTCCACAGAACTGTATGCATCACCCACAATTGCCCGGCTGTCACCCGAGCTTAACTGATAAGACTCCGCAGATCCCATTCCGTGAGATAGCATGGGAATGTTTGGATGACGAATTTTCTTCCTTCCTCCATTGCGGTAGGTCACAAGGAAGGAACAAGACATTTTGAACGACTAAAACAAGTTTGAAGTAGGTACGAAACAACCAGATGGAGCGCTCGATTTTCGACTTTGTGGGTATTTGGTTTTTAGCTTAATGTAAATAAAATCTGAATTCCAATCAGAAGCTTGAAATACATGAACTAGACAAAATATTACGTCCGCTAGGTAGATACTCCGAAACCCCAAAACGGAAAAGCATGTTTATAAAAGTTGAACAACTTATTATTATCTCTCAACAAATAACATAGGCACTTAATTGAACATGGCAAAGAAATTGATCCACCGCATGGACCATGGTAACTTGAATACATCAATTAAAATAATTCTCGTGGCCCACACGAAATCCGCACAAACTCCACAGAAGTTCACAGTTCCATTGACGTCATCACTTTTCTGTTGGTGTCAGAGGCGCACGTTGATAGAAGTTGCGATATTCTACGTGCACCATAATCATTACCAACAATACGAGAAAGTGAGAGCTGTAGTGGCTCCACTCCTTTGTTTCTTTCTTTATTCGAAGCCGTTTTCTGTTTCTCGTTTCTCCGACGCGACGCCGCCGCCTCTGGCCACCAACCCCTCGCTCAGCTGTTCCTCAATGTGGCCCGGAGCGTCACCCACGGGGTCATTGTCCTCGCGACCCCCCGGGTCCTCGCGACCCCGCGGCGCCCTTTGGCTCAGCTGCAACTCCCTGCCTCCCCCTCCTCATCCGGGGGCGACTGGGGCGCATACGTTAGCATGCGTTCAAAGGTATGCTCTTAGCTATCGACGGTTCCCAAGACCGTAAGGGCTTGTGGCCTCCCAGCAGTAAAAATCGCACAACATTGTTTTCCAAAAAGTAGCATGCTCATTCAAATAATCAATAATTAATTGTTTATTTTGAGCTTCCGGGCACGACAACGGCTATGAATCACCAATCCCGTATGTGTAGGGCACGTTTTTACCACTGGAGAAGTTCTGGTCTTTCCCTGCTGGATGGTGAGATCCGGCGCCACCCTACACGTTGGCGTCCTTGTTTTCTCCAACCAGGCATCTCGCAAAGAGGGGCTCCGCCCTAGCAGGGAAAAGCTCTAAGCTCCCGACTGGACTCGACGTGTGTGGTAGTGTAGCGCATGTTAGTGTGTGTGTGTGTGTGTGTGTGTGTAAGGGTGAGGAGAGGATAATGAAGAGGTTGGAAAGATCGCGCGCGGTACGTTTGTTAGGGTACTGCTCCAGCATTCACCTGGTGTGGATAAGAGAAACCAAGGAAAACTACCGATCAGAGCAGCCGGCCGTTAGAATTCCCCTCCAGACTGCGGCTGAACTCGATCTAGCCAGTCTTAGTGAAACCTAGGGCCTCCTGGTCAGAGGCACTACAGAGACAACAGTTGATGCCCTGAACCACGTAAGGTGGAGCTCACTGCTCAAGAATATCAAATAAAAAAACTCTTGAATAACACTGCAAAAAATTAAATATTTTAACAAAAAGTGTTCACGAATACTGCAAAAACATAGTAGCGTCTACTTTCAGTTCATTACTTCTTTACATAGGAAGGTAAAAAAGAAATTGCTGTTCTATAACAAAGGCGAGTAGCAGATTATTCAATGGAGGCCGACCCCTTCTTTGGAGCATTGCTGTCACTAGTAAGCGGTGACGTAGTGATTGTGAATCTGATATGTCAGTCGGTAAGCGCAGTATGAGACGGAGATGAGACGAGGAAATTCGGCGTCGTGTAGGACTGTGTAGTATACATACAATGTCCATGTGTATGTGATCCTACTTACCCTCTTTGGGAAAACAAAGATTTTGTTAACTAATTTTTACAATGTTAGGCCTTAAAGACCAAAAATCAAATGCGGGCCCTGTGTCGTGACGTGGACATAAACCTCCAAGGCATCACGCAACTCGAGCAAGCATCAATGCGAATCCAGTGATTAACTAGCTGCACACGATGCGCGCGGCGTCAATTACATGACAACACATGGCGCCTATCGCTTCCCTGGCAAAAGGACCTCGATCTCAACACAATAAATCAGGACAACGACGTCACAAACTTCTAGACAAACATACTGCAGCCATGCACAAATACTCATCATGTCGTTGACTATTCGTTAATAAAAGCATAGAATGATATGTAGAATACGAAAGGGAATGGAAGGAGACAAAAAGGAAGAGAGGCAGGAAGTAAAAAATAAGAGAATTCTACCAAAAGTACGTAACATGCACTTCTATACTTTTAGTTTGATTCAAACTAAAATAGTGATTTGATGGTTACTGCAAGAAAAAAAATATGTTAACGGTTTCTTTCCATTATACCATGCCCCACAAACAAATAACTCGTAGTTATTATCAGAAAACTATCACAGCAAAAAACTCTGGGAAGGTGACGCCAGTCGTCAAAATAAACTCACACAATCAACGCCATAGATAAAACAATATAAACAGGAAAGAATTAAACTTCGAAAAAAAAAAAGTAATAAAGAGACGACGACCAGAACGTTTGGTTTAGCAACACTCAAACTCCTCAATCGCGTTTATCGAGGAAAAATTGTACAAGTGCTATATAACGAACACGAAGAGCCAACGGGTGTACCCCCGCAAACCGGTTCGTCCACCACAAATTGAACGTGAACTGACCGGGATACGAACGGCTGCTCCTGAGGAGGAAAGACACCACGGTAGCCGTTGGACTAGCCATTCGAATGAAGGCAGGGGGCGGCCCCTTCCAAACCCCGATTCGGCGAGCGGCACAATAAATGTATTTATGCACCAAGGGAGTTACAAGGGTTCTAACGATCGAGCTGCCACAAAAGCCCGGCGGGCGTATGACCCGAGGCCCTTTTATCTCCCGAGATCATTACAACCAGTTAATCCCCGTGATACATGATTTTACTTTTTACGTAATTTAAATGATTCAGATTGACTTAATTCATTAGTTGTTAACTTGACTTGGTTTTTCATATTTCCTTCCCATTATTCTCTCCATAAGAGAACATACTGGACCAATTTTCGTATTTCCTTCGTAACCACAGTCCTCTCGATCCAGGTAAGTTATGCACCGTATATCGAACCCCATATCGAAGGCAATAACAAGCTATAACGTATCAGTAGAAAATAAACATTTATTTATGAATTTGATTTATTAAAATTAAGAAAGAGAAGAAATGGTATACTGCCAAGATAAGAAAAATAACGCGATATAAACATTTATATGAATATTTTTGAAAATTTGCAATTTTGCAATTTTCCTGTGAATTTATAACACGCATCAGTTACTCTGTCGCTGTTACGTGCCACATTTGTTTAGAGACATATCTTTCTCGAGTAGCACAACTACTAGTAGTAACAGATGCAGGAGGCACACCGTCTAATATCCTCGAAATATTCTTTTTTGATGTAACGAAATCTTCTAATAAACTTTCCGCAACAGAAGCAAATAACTTACACCATCGATTCATCTACACAATTCACCCTATTTTCCGTCCAACTTCGAAATACAACCCAAACATTTCTCAGGCCAAAAGCCCTCGGGTTTGGAAGTCGTCCACGGGGGCAACAACATGTATGTACTCAACGCCTTAGATGCACCGAAAGGTTGTTGGAGTGTGAGTACGTATTAATTTTTCGAAAGCTTTTCATGTGTGCAAAAGTTACATGATTCTCACGTATGTTCCAGTATCATTTAGCACAATAAAAATGATATAATGATTGTTAAACCGGGAGGTCGGTCGGTAGCTTGAGTCGGAGCTACTTCCAATTGAAGCAGTGTGGACGATGGCGGTTTTTACCTTCTTGTCTACTACATACTTTCACGGTAATGATGAAGTTTTGTAATGCTGCGGAGAAAAGTGTTCATTATAGTCTTGGGTTCTAAAGAACTGTAGGATCTGGAGTACGTTGGAGTACAGATCAATGATACTATAGTAATTTCCCATGTTACAGAATCATGGATCGGGTATACTCCAACTGTCCTTTTTTTTCGGTGATACATAACTACTTCAGCGACTTGTTCACAAGAAATTCCAAGATCCGTCTCACCCTGAAAATTAACAGCACATGATGAAGAGCCAAGTAATAAATTCACTCGCCACACACACAAACGCAGCAGCCCCCCCCCCTCTCCCCTATCGGTGGCCGGCGGCATCGCCGCCAACAAAGGTCGGAATTCGCCCGCAACGTTCGCCCGACTGTCTCCAGGTGCGGCAGCTTCCGGCGGCGGCGGCGGTGGCAGCTGGCGCCGCTTCCGAACGGGCAATCTCGCGGCCACAAAGCGCGCATTCCGACCCAGCGGAATATTACCAACGTCGTTAATGCTGGAACGAGAATAAAGCGCCGCTCACAGGACGCGATGCAGCAGGGGGGTGGGGGTGGGGGTGGGGTGGAGCGGCGTCCCCTGTTGCGGGTTCGACTCCCGCGTGCCGTATGGGTGGTTTCAACATGCGGTTGAATTGAATTGAATTGAATTAATACCTTATTTTACGTGGCGAGACTCGGGTCATCAGGCCCGCTCTTCTGTCTCCCCGCGCAAATTTCGCTAAGCTCCTTTTACCAACTAGCGGAGGAAGGAGGTATATCTTGGGCGACGAAACTGGCGATTCGAATTTAGCTCAGAGTCGTCATTTAGGCTTGATGATGTTTACCTGCAAGTAGATCTACTAACATGGGGCAGCCGGCTTTACTTGCCCTCTGAAGGAAGGCGTACGAAGGATTTTTTAATGCGGTTGGCTTCTCTGTACGTGCCGCATCTGAGCCATTATCAGATTCATAATCCGGGAGCGGATATTCGAAACTACCTACAGTCGCACCTCCCATATATCGAGGCTCTGTATATCAAAATTTAAAAAAATCTGTCCCTTGAAAATTCTTTTTAAAAAAATATTTCTTTGAAAATTATTTCTTTATATCGAACTCGTTTTCGGACTTTATTTATTTTTTTTTTCGAAATGAAAATGTATAGTATACACAATAATTTATGTTCAACAATTCGGCAGGGTTTTCGTTTGAGAGAAAATGTTCCAAAAGAAATATTTCAGTTGTTTAACAAGTGTGAACAGTATTTTGAATGAAGTGAGTCATATGTGCAAAAATAAATTCAATGTTTTAAATTAATTTTATTTTATTTTCTTATCTATTTTTTATTATTTTTGAAATTACAATTCAATAATTTGGTCAGGTACGTATGGAATACTAATTTCAGGTTACTATTCACAAATAGGCAGTAGAATGATGAAAACATTTTTGAATTATTTATTGCTGAATTTTCCATTTCCTCAAAATGTTTTAAAATCATGTGCAAAAATGTCACAATTATTTTTATATTTGGAATGTTATCGAAGGAACCATCAGGTTCGATATTTAGTGGTCCGATTGTATGTAGCTGTGTCGAACTGAGCGACTGTCCAAGGAATATTTCGATTGCTAGTTCACCGTGCTTTCTCCTATCAATCCCGGGCGAATGTTGAAGCAGACCCCTCGACACCGGACCACGGACCGTGCGCGACTCCGCGCCTGACCTGCTCAATCTCTCCTTTTCCTCACCTGGGTCGGTTTGGTTCCCAATTCACATGTAGAATTAGAGTGTAAGTTTCGGGAGAAAAGACCAACGGACTATTTGGTCCCCAATTCACATGTAGAATTAGAGTGTAAGTTTCGGGAGAAAAGACCAACGGACTATTTGGTCCCCAATTTACATACGTGCCCAGAAAGGCATAGCCCGATTGCATCTCGTAGTTTCCCCCTTAGTCTACGAATTGACTTTCACGCTTCCCGTAGTCTGTTTATTATCACATTGATACATTATAATTTATCCATTTCTGTCTGTTTTCAAGAAACATTCACATGACCTTTTAAAGCGCAGACAACGGTAAAAACCACTGCTTAAAAGTTTGTGGAAACTAAAATTTGAAACCACCAATTACGAACATCATTTTACCCCGATGACTTAAACACACAGAAATTCTGGCATTCTGGCATGTTCACCAGTGTTCGAGGTTCCCTTTGGGCTGCTGCGAGAACATCTATGTGCGTTACTTATGGACGTAAACTTAACTAAAATCTTTACTCCTTGCGAAATACCGGGTGAACGCAACGTGATGCAGTCGGGCTATGCCTTCTCGGGTAAGGAAACGTGAAGCGGAGGGTGAAAGAAAACGGATTGTGATGTGAGATGCAGTCGGGCGATTCCCATCTCGCTTGCCCGTGGATGGGACGCGTAAGGCTGAAGGACTTCCAAACTGCATTTTTCTTAATCTCCGATCCAACAGACATAATTTCACGGCAAACTTCCCAAATGCAAATCTTCTTACCCTCCGATTCAACTGACATAATTATGTTTGATAACACGCGACATTTTCGTAACATTCACCAATCACAATCCTGGCGAAATGGCAACGTTGACGGTTTGGGAACCTGCGAGCGGCCGCCACGCGCAAATGCCACTCACGCGCTCCTCTCAACTGGACCGCAACCTATATTTCCGATCTCTCTAGCAACGTCAGCCTCCTCTCTCCCTTGTCGCCCTCTTGTCGCTTTCTCCCCCTCTACTGAGGAGCTGCGTCACGACCCGTCAACCGCATCGGGCGGCCCGCGAGGGCTTTGGGGTCCGTGAGTTACCAGTAACCCTCGCCGGGGACTAATAATAATAATAATAATAATAATAATAAGCCGGCCGCCGTGACGCAGACGGTTGCGGCAGCCGTCGTTCGCGCCGAGGAGGCTGCAGGTTCGAGCCCTGCGTTGGCACGGTCGTATTTGTGACTGTCCCTTCACCCCTCCTCATCATCATATTATCACCTCACAATTCATAATTCAAGGGGTGATACAACCCCTTGCCTTACCAAGGGTTCCAGCCCCCCCAAAAGATCTGATACCCAAAAAGGACACACGTCAACTTATATCCGAGATAAAATATAACTGGAGATCGGAAGATATCGTACAGAATGGTCAGATATTGCCGTTATGGAAATAATAATAATAATAATAATAATAATATTAATAATAATAATTTATTTCCAAAATAATTACCTTGACAGTGTACAAAAACCATCACCATAGTCTCGCCTCGTAAAATAAGGCAAATTCAATTCAATTCAATTCAATCACCATAAAAACAATAAGAAAGAATAACAATTTTGTTCGACTACTTTACATACATTATACATCCTGTTTAACCATTCCGTAAAAATACCGGTCTTATCAGATTTAAATTTTAAATTTAAATATATTTATTACATTTATTTTACATTATATATAATAATAATAACAATAATAATCATAATAATAATAATAATAATAATAATAATAATAATAATAATAATAATAATAATAATAGTATTTTACAAGTAGGAAAGACACTGAAGGAAACCACTCGAAATGTTTTTCCAAAAAGTAGCACGCACTCTGCTAAAGAACAATAAATGTTAATACTCTCTTAAACGTTTCATTAAAATGTTGTATATGAGCGGCTCTGGGGAAGGTAACTGTAAGCGCCTTTTCGGCGAAATTTGATTTGCTCCTATTTTTCCTGGCATCTGAGGCTTCACCATCGCATATACATGGTTTTGTTCACTGCTTGACGTTGTCTCCTGTCATACGGGTAGATTGAGCTCTGAGTAAACTTCTACTTCTTCCGCGCGACATTGCTGACGCAGAGGCGACGGAAAAAACGAGAAACGCGAATCTCGCTGAAAAGGCCTATTCCATTACGTTTCCCCGACCCGTTCAAATACGAGTATTTTAAGAAATTCTCCCGAATATCATAGCTGAGTATAACAGTTCTTTAGAACCCAAGACTGTAATCGCCACTTTCCTCTGCTGCACTACAAAACTTTATCTTTATCATGTAAGTACGTAGTAGGCAAAAACCGCCACCGTCCACACTGCTTCAATTGGAAGTAGCTCCGACTTAAGCTAGATCTCCTGGTTTAACAATTATTATATCAGATTTATTGTACTAAATGATACTGGAACATACGTGAGAATCATGTAACTTTTGCACACACACACAGCTTTCGAAAAATTAACAAAATCTTTAAAGGAAAAGAGAAAAATATTTTTACTTTCATTTTAGGAAAATAATGTTTAAATAGAATTTATGTCATTAAAGAGATGCAGTTAATGTTCACGTCACAAGCTAATTATTGATTGGAATATGTCATTAAGTAAAGCATTATTTTGTCCTTTTCAACCTATTTTTACATTGTATTCTCTTTACAAATATATCTCCATGAAAGGCAAATAAATGAAAAACAACACTACAGTATTCGAATAGTAAAAACAGAAATTCGCAGAATCACATTCAAAGATTACATCCCGTAATCATCTGTAAACGGCAATGAATAAGGAATTGAAAGAGGTGTGGTAATGATTCAATCTTAAACTCGTCCAAAGCTGCTTTTACTCAAGAACTCAATGAATCCCAGATATGAAGCTGGTGTATTAATATATCAGGTTCCTGTTCGATCCACTCAAATTACCAATTGGTTTATGGTTACGAATGACGAGAAAGGTGGATGGAAAATTTTCATTTCGACCGGAAACTTGACGAATACTTCGAAACTGCGTCTGTGTAATGTGGTTTTGTTACAAGAGGCCAAGAAAGTTATTTTACTTCCTTACGCACGAAACAACGATCTCACGGCTAAGAAGGTATGGAGCGTTTATACCACAGGATATTTTTGCGACTTACGTTTATTTTTTTTCTAGTAATTTGCTTTCAGGAGGATGCGGGGATTAGTAAAAGTACATACGCCGATGTAGTTACCTTACGTTGCTACAGTGGGTACTTGTTACATATTAATCCTAGTTCTTATAATAACTAGTACGTAAATATAGTACAGTATACAACTGAAAAGATATAATGTAGTAATTTTATGCAAATGTAGCCAACGATTGAAAACGAATAGCATTAAAACAATTATAATGATACACGGAACACACTATTAATTTTTATGAGGATTCTGATTATGGTTCTCAGAACTATGTTACTTTCATACTGTAACAAACAAACACTTTATTACTAGTATATAAAAATACGTGAAATGTAGAAATGAATTCAAAATAAGTACTTGAATGTGAAAGCAAGTTGACTATTATCAGGGAGAGTCATCGAAGTTTTGACATAAATACATATCAAGGAGAAATTTATGAAATTCTAAATTCTTCAATTTCTAAAAATAATACCATAAAATAACTTATTTGTCGCAGATTCACTCACATAATGAAAGACTACTCTGTCACCGTTACCTGCAATCAATTATTAATAAAATATAATTGAAAGGTAATTATTGCAATATAATCCAACAAGTTTTTTCTAATAACGGCAGAAAACTGCCAACTCATTTTATACACTTCTCGCTTCATTATATTTCGATAATTGTGGATATTTTTAAAGAAAGAATACAAGGAAAAAACAGCAACAAAAGGAATCAATTTTCTTTAGGCATTGTATTGTAGGAGAGCTATTTGATAACTGTTATAAGATGAATATCTTCTGAACAATTGTTCCATCCCGAGTGTTCTATAGAAAACTCCACACTATTAATTCGTGTTGGTTATCACGTTTCCCTGAAAGAAAATCTAACGCGTGCCTCGGATCCCGTCAATGACGCGCAACTTGGATAACACGTATACCCAACGCCTTCCCCATTTCCTTGCTACTGTCAATGGGTATTACTTCGATTGGATGTATGTCACTTTCGAATGCAATTATTTTTACATATATACCGCAAGAGATTGATGTTTTACCACAAAATTTTGATGCTGACATACGTGAATTTCTTTATTTTTCTGTAGGTACAAGTTCCGTCAATTTAGAAAGGAGTCTTCCGATGATAATAACGAGGGTTCGGATTCTGATGACATGTCATCTTTTCTTTGGTGCATTCTAGGTGTAGCTATCTTGTAAATTAATATTTATCATAACATACAGGTGATAGAAACGTATAGTTATTGGGTCATTTTTTGCCATTTTTCAATTTTAAGGTAACTATTTTTTTTTACCTACGCGTCATTTTTGTAATGTTTACATTTCGTTTTCTTCCATGTTCCATGAACTTACAAGGACACACGCACATACACACAAACATTTTTATTGCATCTCAAGTGCACGACGAAATTTACTACTGTAGTGGACTCGAGTAATTTCGAGAGTTCGAAAAACAGAGTTTTCAGTAACTTCCTCGACCTTTCAAAACTGACGGTGGGAAGATTGGATTCAGGATCACATTCCTCCTAAAATAAAGACTGTATATTAAATATAATTTTATAGAAACAAATTTCATTTAGAATTGTAAAATTCATTGTATCAGTAAACATTTCCATACACATTTTTGAGCCTTTTTTTAAAAAAATTAGGCCGTTTTCCCCTTATTTTTAATTCATTTTACAGGTTATTTTCAAAGAATTTTTAGGTCCGAAGCCTGATGACAACTACTGTGGAGAGGAACTCCAATGGCGTTCATGTACATGCACGACAAAACTGCTAGCAAAAAATAGATTTTCATCTTCCATGGCACACCAGGAGCACACAGTGTTGTTTGTACACCAGACCAAGGAATTCAACATCTACAAAGAAAAGAAAAAAAACAACAAATCGCATCAGGAGGGAACGAACTCCAACACCGCGCACGCATGCCATCGCCCCGTTCGCGATGCCAGCGCCGAAAAACAACAACAACAACAACAACAAAACAGCAACAGTTTGTCAATCAAGGAGCGCGCGTGACGTCACGCTAGGCGGGACTACGGCGGTCGGGGGCGGTTCGAACCGCGCCTGACAATCCTAGGTCAAACCAATTTGTCTTCACTAAACCCAGTTGAGGCTCAATTTCGACCAAGTGGCGATGCCTATTCTTAGAAGCAAACCGTCTATTCCTGGTCGCGCGGCCAAATACCACTCGCATCAATCTTGACGTGCGCGAGGAGGATCGGCGTCGCGATGCAGCGTTAACAACGTAAGTGATGTTTCCTGGGTCAGGATATTACTCTGTCGGCATCGGCGATGCCGGCCGGGGCACGCTTTGCAGGCACACGAGCTTCCAGAAGCTGACCGAGGGAGCATTTCGTGTTTGATAGGGGGACACGGCTACTTTGGTGATTAGACCCCTGCGACCAGCGAACGTTACAGGTGATCCTCGCCCGCTCCACGCATCCCTCCCCAAGCAGCGCACCGCCCCCGGCCTCTAAACTCCCGTTTGATCTCCCGATATGTGCGGTAGTGTAGTGCACGTAAGTGAACAATGTAAGTAAGCGGTAGGATACGACAAGGATTGGGACGGAAAGATGACGAGAGGACCGTGGTCCACTTGTTAGGGTACTGTTCCGGCATTCGCCAGGTGTTCGTCGAAAAAAAAAAAAAAAAAAAAAAAAAAGAAAAAAAAAAAAAAAAAAAACCTCGGAAAACTACTGATCAGAGCAGCCGGCCGCTAGCATTCTCATCCATTCGGCAGCTGAACGCGTCCTAGCTAGTTTGGTATCGTACCACAGCCGGGACTCGATCCTTAGGAATTTAAAGTGAGAAGCTCTGCAGTGACATCAATTGATGCCCTGAGCCACCTAACTCGGTAAGACGAAGAAGAAGAAGGAGAAGAAGGAGAAGAAGGAGGAGAAGGAGAAGAAGAAGGAGAAGGAGGAGAAGAAGAAGAAGGAGAAGAAGAAGGAGAAGAAGAAGGAGAAGAAGGAGAAGAAGGAGGAGAAGGAGAAGGAGGAGAAGGAGAAGAAGGAGAAGGAGGAGAAGGAGGAGAAGAAGGAGGAGAAGGAGAAGAAGGAGAATGAGGAGAAGAAGGAGAAGAAGAAGGAGGAGAAGAAGGAGAAGAAGAAGGAGGAGGAGAAGAAGAAGGAGGAGGAGGAGAAGAAGGAGGAGAAGGAGAAGAAGGAGAAGAAGAAGAAGGAGGAGATGAAGGAGAAGAAGAAGGAGGAGAAGGAGAACGAGAAGGAGAAGGAGAAGAAGGAGAAGGACAAAAAGGAGAAGAAGGAGGAGAAGGAGGAGGAGAAGGAGAAGGAGAAGAAGAAGGAGAAGAAGAAGGAGGAGAAGAAGGAGGAGAAGGAGAAACATCTCAATCCCTTCGAAACCCACGAAAACGTATTCTCGCTCTCGAGAGGAATACGTGTGTGTGTGTACCCGCCTCGGCTGCAGGTGTTGGCAAAAGACGTTCTTGGTAGCGCAGCCGGCAGTGCTTTCTTCGGCGACCTTCCAATGTCACAGGCATCGACACAAGGCGCTTTCGTGTCTTCCCGCAAAGTGGGGCAAATAGCTCGCGCCCGTAGACGTCAGCCCCCCCCCCCCCCCCACCGCATTCTGCTGCACAGCGCCGCCGACAACACACGAGGCCCGCCCCGTGCACCTCCGCGCATTAGGTTCTAGATGTACAGAGAAATTAAAAAAAAAAAACATTATATTACTGCGAAAAATATGTAGCGTACAGTAGGTAACTGTTCTGTCCTTTGGCTCGGCAGCCTCATACGGGGCCTTGACCGGCCAGCGGTGACCCAGCCTCTCGGCGGCAATGAGATAAGGGGTTCGTGTGGTTAGCACGAAGACATCCCTCTATCATGTACAGTGGTCTTCTCAACCTTAGGGCGGTCTTTCTAATCGTCACACAGCAATAGATAGTGGTATATTTGTACGGAAAGCGAAAAGTTATAATTTCGCCCCGGCCGGGAATCGAACCAGGGGTTGCGCCGTGGAAAACGAGCACGCTATCCTACGAGCCGCCGAGGGCCTACGGTAGATGGCAGTTAAGAGGGGAGGAAAAAATGATAAGAAAATAAACTAGTGGTGCTACCAAGCACATATTTTCTCGCACTATTTCTAACTGCTCCAATATATTAGACCAGCACACAAACATGCAATTGCTATGAGCTAACCGCACTTCACCTATGGCCGCAACGCCGGGACGCTGCTGGTAGGCCTTAGCTCGTACAGAGCTGTTGGGACAAACTACATACATTGACTTGCAAAAGTGTTTTCAACAAGCAAAAACCTGCTCGGAGACCCGATCTCAGATCCTCAAGCGTTCAATCGCCGTCCGTCATGCCACTTCGCCAGGGAAGAGCCGTATGGGTCCAACTCGGGCCGACGCTTAAAAACGTAAATGTTCAACTTCATGGAAAGTGCTCTCAAAAATCTAAATATCCGTTTCAAACTCCCAAAACCTCAAGTTCATTCACATTGATTGGAGAATGTCAATTTTAGAGACGATCGGATGAACGGTTTAGCCGCTAGTGTTGACCACAGACAGACACTGTCAATCAATTTTTCTGAATCAATGACTTACAATCATGGACTCTGGCGACACCACGGATTAAATTTTTTTTCTTCTATATTTAGTAATTGAATTTTATTCCCGTTTTCGTTACCAGAGCCCACCAAAAAGACTTTCTGCCGAAAATTCACCATTTTTCGGCGCACGATTACATAACTTTCGCTTCTTATGAAGTACCTCCGTAAGAGCCAAAAAAAAAAAAAAAAAAAAAAAAAAAAAAAAAAAAAAAAAAAAAAAAGCAGAGAAATATAAAAAAGATAACTCTAACAATACGAACAAGCGTTGACAACTATTTCCTGCAACATAACTGGAAGTTATGTCCTTGCGCTCTAGTCGTCAATGAGTTCGTATGCAGTTGGCTCACTTGTAAATGGATGTGACAATACATCTCGCAATACGATCAATTCATATGATTTTCAACTGTTTCCCGTCCAGACAAACTGGCCCCTTCTTTGACTAACTGCACCTTATCTCTGGAATTTCAGACCTACGAAAATCTAGACACATCAGCTGGGATGGAACCCGTGTTCAGGTTGTTGTGAGGTCAGTAAGCCACCGAGGTGAGCAAATTTAATACGAAAAGTCCTATAAAAATAAATAAAAAATAATTTAAAAATATTAAAAAATCGTTCTCACATAACATAGACTTGAACCTTAAAAAACTGAGTGTAGGTTGATTAGTTTTAAACTCTTCCCTTTGTTCAATATTTATGTGTACCACTGTCAATAATGTAGGCATACATAATTCTCTTCACATACACGAAATACAAGCCATAATGCAAACCTACAATTCTGTATGAATTAGAATTGATTTTTCAGAACTGTACTAATTCACGTCCTCCCAATATGTAAAATATACATTTTTTTAAAGCTACGATTTTGTCGGAATTCCAGCATGTTGAAGAATAGCATATTGGACAGGCACAAAAAGCTATATTTCCCCCAAAACGCATTTCGCCCTGAGGAAGGACGCAGAATGGCGCCTGAAACGTCGGCGTGTATGTGTACCTAGGACGCGGCTTCTCCCGGAGAGCCAAAAAGACACAAACTGCGGCCGCGGAAGCCTACGCCTCTCCTCAGAGCGAGGGGTCAATCAACGGGAGTCCTCCGGCGCCTGTGAGACCGCGACGTTTCGCAAGAGGCTCGATCGCGGAAAACAAGCAGACGTCTAATCCGGGCGTGTTTCAGACCAGGCCAGACGCCTGCTCTCAACCACTCTGAAGGAGGCGGCTGGTGTGATGTGCGAGTTGAGAAACGTTCGCGATGTTGAGCAACGTTCGCATGGTGGCCACTTCGCGTTCGTGATAGTGCATTGGTTGATCATTGCATCCCGCAAATAGCGGAGTTACTGGAAATCGCCGCTTCTTGTAGGATAAATGATCGCATTTTTTTCTTTTTCTTGCGAAAAGTTCTGATTGAGCAGTTGAAGAGATTTTTTTCTAAAGTGACGTATGTCCATGAAACACAATTATTCAAAAAGGGAAAGCATTTACATTTAGTATTTTAATTTAAGATAGTAGCCAAAAAACGTAGAATCCTATTTAACACAAGAGAAAAAAAGTATTCAATAGCACAATGAAGAATCTACTGATGGTAAAACTAGAAAACAATAGGAAAGACAGATATATCACTTTTGAAATAAGCAACAATATTTGGAATTCAAACCCAAATGTTTAAAAAGTGAAAAATGCACATGTGTTTACGCAGGTTTGTTTTTTATTTCCTTGTTGATTGTGGCAATGTGAGAAATCGTACATGACCGCTAGGGGCACTCTCCACGAGATGTTTTATAAATGTTTGGACATCAGACTGCATAAGGCTGTCCCACTCTGCTGTAAAAGAATCACTGCTCGAATAGCTACAACTGTCTATTGAATAATAACTTACAGACGCGGAACCACGAGGAGGGAAATCTCCCCTCCCCCCGTACATTTTTCTGTAACTATTAATTTTAATTTTAGTTTGTCACAAAACTTTCAAACAATAATGTTTTAGGATAATCATTAAAACGAGTAAAATCGTATTGTAGTATGAGATAGAGAAGCCCACGACAGTTTACAAAATCTCTAATATGACACCTTCGACCAAATCATGTCCCCTCCCAAAACTCGTCTCTGGATCCGCCTATGTAATTTACCATCTAATCGTTTAAAATAATGTGTGGATGAATTTGAGAAAACGTGGAAGGAATACAACCGGTAGTTGTAATCCGAATCGCAATTCACCCCAAAAGTAAAGTAAGGGTATCATAAAACAACTAGAGAGTTATGTAATTAAGAGTAGTTTTCGTGTTTTTCACATACACGTAGGTCCCGATAAGTCGATCAGTTACATTGTACAACTGTGACCCAATACTATCGCATTAGAAACGAAGTTTAACACTTCGGTGAGTCAAACAGATTAATTTTTGGACATTTAGGACCCATATACGAAACAGTTAATTCCCATAGAGTCCCATTTATTATACTATGGCTTTTATTTAATACTTTACGAAGACTTTAAGGAATTACCGGTGACGTCACTGTTGCAGGTGATATTTATTAAATCCAGTACAATACTACATTCAGTTTCGAATTATCTAGACACATCCTACTCCCAGGCCGTTACACTGAGAAAAAAAAAGAAAAGAAAAAAAAAACTCTTTTCGCTCATGAGGACCCACTGTGCGCTGTCGGGCGACGCAAACATGATCCGTGCGTGGACTCCCTTCGCGCCACCCCCACCTCCGCGCGTCTTCGCAGACGTAACCCGCAGACGCCGCCCCTGAGCCATCCTCGACACGGGACGCGACACACGCGCGAGGGCGAGGCGCTCAAGGCGAAGGCGGGCGGCTTCTCGAATCGCAGTTCTCGGCCCTCGGTAGATCGTGAAAGAAGAAGTGGCAACACACGATTGGTTTATTTAAGACCATTGTCGTACTTAATTGATGTGTACAACGTCCTGTAAGTCGGGTAGTCGGCCCAGCTGCTCTGTTTGGCAGTCGTCTGGCAGTTTCTGCGATCGACACCAGGCGAATGCCGAAGCAGTTCCTCAGCAAACGGGCCACGCGGCGCGAGTGCTCTTACGTTCCGGGAGACCAAGCGGGAGCTTAGAGCTTGTCGCGGCTGCTGGGGCGGTGGGAGATACCTGGAGACAGCAGAAAAGCACCTCGCTAGCCAACATGTAGGTCGGCGCCGGGTCTGACCAGGGAGGATCACCGCCACCTCCCGAGGAAAACATGCACTACATTTACGGGACTAATGACCTTCGCCGTTTGCGCGCCCGGGAACACGAAATCGTCGATCAATCGAATCGACGCGACGGCGATGCAGTGACCGGGGAGCACATCTTTCTTCATCTGTTCTACTTCTTCATCTGTCTTGTGTGACAAAGAGACGGTTACATTTTCGTATTAACGATAAAATTGGTAAACATTAAATTAATACGATTTTACGTTACTTTAACAATTTGAATTGCTAGGAGTTATAATTTAATTTTTTTTTCGGCGAGGGTGCCTTTAAAGCAAAATTGTGGGGCCTTTTTGCGAAAATCGTGAAATTCACTCAAAATTGAAAGAAATGAATATCTCAATTTATAGGTGCATTGGAGAAGGGAAATAATCTAGGGAATTCGTCCTTCTCTTCAACAAATATTGCTCCCGAAATACGTTATTTAATTCTCGCCCAATCTCTTCTTTTTAAAAACTAACTACAGATTTAAAAACTAGTTGTCCCTTAATTATATTTTGTATATCTACCGTTTCATAAAACAAGTTAAAAATATAAGTAAAAATCAATTATTTGATATTTCTCACCAGTTGTTTTCGAAAAATATGACATGACTCACTCTTATTTTTTTCACGAAATTGAAGAAAAAAATAATGTGAAAAATGCGCTAAACATACCCACAGGGTGGGTGTCATAATTAATGCACCTCCCACGAAATATCATTAACATCATGATCGCTGTCGGCTCGCTTCTTTCATCTACGACCATCACCGTTCTTCGGGGACGGACAGCCACTCGTCGAGTCCGCTGAAGCGCGATCCGCTGGGCCCGTCGGCCCACCGTTCTCGAAATCTGCCAACCGCCCCGCCCACCCGCGCGGCCAGGCACGCAGGCGGAGGGCCAGGCCAAAACACTGGGACAGGTGGCGGGCTCCTCGCAGGGCGCGAAGTGTGTGACACGGGTCCCATTGTCGCGCCCCGCAGCTGCAGCGACAAGACAGAAAGAAAGGAAGAAAGAAAGAAAAACAAAACAGTGGCAGTCTCCGTCACCTCGCAGTTATGCCCACCTCCGCCACCTTCGATTCGCGCGCGCGCGTATCGACCTTCGCGTGCTGGATCGATTGCGTCACGCCTCCGAGGCGGCGTGATAAAAACGGTGCACAACACGGCCGGTGCACGGGGAGTGTTTCGTGTCGGACCCGTTTGTGCATCAGCCGCCGAATGACTAAGGAGAGCCTTTTGTTTGAAGGATCCCCCCAGGCGATTGGGTTTATCTGCGAAGCGCGTTTTCGCTAAATGTCATGTGTGATGATCCGTTCGTTAAAAGGTTATCATTGCGATCGAACATCGTGTCCCAAATTTGCGTGTTCCGAAGGTACATGTTTTTCCCTCCCGTGAATGTCTATCTACTAACAATACAATTGATAGTAACTGATTTTAATAGTAATTGATTTTTTGACGTCGATACATTTTACATGCAGGATTGGTTTAAGTAGCATTCGGTTAATGATATTTACGAGAGTTTTCTGTTTGAGGGATCTAGAGACGGTTCAGCTGTTTCTGATGTACGTGTGCTTGCTATTTCCACTTTTTTGGTTTCTGAAATTAAAAGAGAAACTAATTTTGTTTTCGACATCCGTTTCCCCGGAACACCGATATACAAACGCACAGTATTGCGCACTTTTAAACTGTGACTAGTGATTTGTACTTTACAATTAACTTTTGAAGCAATAGTTTGTTCATACAATAATATCATACAATAATCATATTCATGCAATAATTACTCGATGGACCTCAGATGTCTTTAAATCATTGAATGATTTTATTGGGATAAAATAAACAAGAAAAACTACGAAACGTGAAGAGAAATATTAGAAATCATACTATGTAGTATTTTTTTATGGTTTATCTTGTTTTTGGTACTTTAAGTCGTTTATCTTAAAGCTACTGTTATTTCGCATTATGGACACTTTTTACGACACAGCAAACGTCATATTTCGCCCTAATAGTTAATTAATTATTAGTAACAATGATTCACGAAATTAGTTCAGCAAATATGGAATAACAAAAGTTAAGGAATCGAGAAGAACGTTGATTTCACACTTTAAATATCTGTGTATACATGTTCGCTCGTGGTTATCATAAAAGCACCTTGTATCAGACTATGTACTTATATCTGAACAAAACTCTTTCGATCAGAGTAGCTACGATACAGGCCATCACTCAAAAAGTTGAACGAGTGGGTTTTCGTATCATAGACTCCTGCAGGCAAACTCTTGTAAGTTATATGAACTTGCAGTTTTGATATTTGGCCGAACTTCCTTCCGTACTGAAACACAGCGGTTAATTTAAACCTACTTTTTCTTTCAACATAAATAAGTTCCAACTTTCCACATAATTTATGAATATGCAACATGAGAGATAAACTACATGCAAAGTAGACAAATAGATCAGGTCTACAGTATTGGTTAAAGATTCCGCACATTTTACGCAATTCGCAGAGAGAAAAGCAACATGCTTGTATAATTGAATAGTAAAAGTAAGTTCATAGAAACCAAACTAAAATATGGTTACTAGCCACTCGCGTGGTTTAAAATCAATATCTGAAAGTTAAGAGGTCGGCATATACTTGTGTAAAGATTTATATTGGTGTGTCATTCAGGTCTTGAAGTTTCAAAGCTTTTACTTCCCAACCTGTCTCCTCGATCTGTTATCCTGGGGAGAAAGTTCAGCGAAGAAATTCTACGGAACAAGGACTAGTTCCCTTCTTGCTACTACAATACGACGTGTGGTTCTATTGGCTTCTTTTTCTACGTCATTCTCTAGTGACTTTCCAACTCCATTAAAAGAAAATTTAAATTCTTGCACTGACCTTACGGCGTTTAACCTTAGATTTCTCACAAAGTCGTTCAATCACATCACTATTCAACACAATTTAAGCTTTCCATTGACTGGACATCGAGTAAAATCGCCGTACAATGTTTTGACACTACTTTTATGTTTGTTTACATTTAAAACCTATTTAAATAGAAATTGCTGGAAAAGAATTTGTATTTCAGTTCTATTTTCTCATACTTATTTTGGGCAATAAACATTTATTAAACTTTTGTCCTCCAATAATTGTATTTTATTCAGATACATTTTCAAGTATTTTTAATAGGAAATTAAAAAAAAATAAACCAACTGTCCAAGATTTTGAGAATGCCGTGGCTCTGATTCTATTGCATGGAAACGGTTCTACGAACACCACCCAAGGCCCTTGACCCGGTGGAACGTTATTAACTTTTGAAAAACGTAGATTCAGTAAAGGTAAATAGTAAATTCAAAAAACATTCCAAAAACACGGGATTGAATAATTTATAAACGTATAAAAAAGTCTTTCTCAATCACATCCAATAAAAAGAGACATTCATGAATACAATAATTAAAAATTAAAATGTTCTACAATCTCTACATAAGACGAGTTATGCAGTCAATATTAGATTCATCTTCCATTTTCAATGTTATTTTTCTTACTTTTAAACACTACCCATTAATGAATCAAGACTTGGGTGTGCTAACGAAATGTTGATGGACGAAATGACGACAAGAGCCAAGACTGGCATTGTCAAACGAACATGCTAAGACACTAGAAGCGAACATTATTTTTTAGCATGAATTCATTGAAACGTACAAGTACATTCTCTTGGGATCGTTGACAACATGCAAGGCAGCGCCGTAGTGATTTCTTTTTTGTTTTGTGTATGTTATATTACTGCATTACCGTACCGCAATCTGCAACTTTCCAGTCATTAAACAGTCAACGGAAGGATGCAGAGCTGTGCATGTACGAGTCCTGAAAATTAAACGAATCCGGACCGCACATCGCGGTCAAGAAATCGAAGTGCCGCCGAACTGACGCAACCCGTACCAACGTTACAGAGCCAGGGACCTCAAGAGAACGGGTTTCATCAGTTTCGTTCGGCCGCGCTGAAATATTCAGCCGCGGTTGTCACGCGACTGTCAGAAAACGATTAAGTCCCCTTTATTATTTCCTCCTCCTTTCCTTGGCTTCGCACGCGCAGGTTTAACTCCATCTCACGGAATCTTACTTTAGTACGTCCAGTTTCCAAGTGAACACGGGGTCAAACCTCGCATGAGGCATGGAAACTCATCAACAGCTCCGAGTACATCGCGTTCATTCTATTATTGTAAAGATACGAGGGACTGGTGTTCGGTGTACACGTCACAGGGGAAACCACCAGTACAGAGATTGATAAATGAAACTAGTGATGTCACAGCACAGACTTTCTCATATTATCCTCCAGGAATCTCCTTAAGGGGGGCATTGCGCTGGTCGGTCTTCGCACCCGACATGTAGGGTATGTGTGAGTAAAGAGAGATGATAGGACAAGGAGGGGGAAGTAAATATCGCGCGCGGTCCGTGGCCCGTTTGTTAAGATACTGCTCCGGCATTTGCCTGGTGTTGACCGCAGACACACCACGGAAAAGTACCGATCAGAGCAGCCGGCCGCTAGAATTCCCCTCCACACTTATTTTATTTGCGGACGACTATATACGCGGGTTTCCCCCTGACGTGTTTCACACCAAACGCCCGGACATTCCCTGACCGTTTTACACAGGTACGGCCAACGCGATGACCTCCGTTCTAACACAACACAAGGGAAGAATTTCCACGTCCCGTGCGAGTTTCAACCCCGCGATCCTCCGGGCGGAGAGAGTGACTCAGCTGCCGCCGAGTCCAGCACGCGATATGGTTCACCACGGAATGAAAGATACGATGCACGAAACGAGGAAGATTATAGAGCGTACAACACAGGTATCGGCGCACGGTATTGGCTTCCAGTCGTAGGGTGTCATTACTTTACAGGCACGACACACACGACCTAAACGTTAAAAGAAGGTACTTTATGATGACTGCGTTAATTTGTTTCTCAATTCGTTCAAATCGAATTTAAACTTGAGGGAATAATAAATAATCTTTATTTTATTATTTTATGTAAAAAAAGGAAGAGGTTACAAATACGTTGACGATACAAACGGGAATTCCTTTCCCTTGAAGCAGGAATGAGATATAGGGAGTGCTTTATGCTAGCTTTAGTAAATACACATGCGTGTATTATTTTTTGAATTAGTAATTGTAAGGATTTGTGCGTGGTGGTCACTGAAACCTATATCGTTGGTTATTATTTCATATTTATTTGTGGTTTTTAAATTGTTGGAAATTTACAGCCACTTCTGTAGGGAAAAAAGGTTAATGTGCAGTCGGTTCATAGTTATGTCTTTCGACAGTTGTCAATGTTAAGTAAGCTTATTTTGCATTACAGTTAAAAACCCACCGTAATTAAATGATCCTGAGTTTTCTCGCATTTCGTTGTTAAAATATCGTGAGCGAATTTGGCGAAATGTTTCGCGGAAAAGTCCATCGTCCGTTTACTCCCAAGGACGGTTGTTGGGATAATTGAATCGAAGCCTATTTGATAGCGATGTCAACGAACAAACAGATGGAATTATCTATATAGCAATTATCTAGTTTTTTTTTTAATTTTTTTTTACGAAGCCTACACCTGACAGTTCTGGAATGTACATTTTTGATTCAATAAAACGGATACCACAAGTTAAGTATAACTTCGGAACTTCACTTCTGACATCAATTCTTCACGACATCTTGTATACGAAAACATCCAAGACGGTTGAATATTTTACTTCCAGCCCCTTTAATAAGGAAATCCTAGTTATAACAATGACGATGAGGGAATTCAATGGATCAATTATTTCGCGTTTCCGGGCGCGTCAAGAAAGTCCTGTAAGTGTAGCGCACGTTTTTATCACGGGAGACGGCGCTCGAAGGATGAGATTCAGCACCAACCTGCACGTCCGCTTCCAGAGTTTCCCCCATCCAAATATCATCCACCGCCCCAGACGATAGAAACTCCAAGATCCCATTTGGTCTCTCGACGTGTGTGATAGTTGTAGATGTAAGTGTATATATGTGTGTGTAACTGGGGGAAGATGGGAGAAGGAAGAGGAAAGACAGATGGCGCGCGGTCCGTGACTCATTTATAAGGATACAGTTTCGGTAATCAACGGGGATTGATCAGAGAAACCACAAAAAAAAAAAAAAAAAAAAAAAAAAAAAAAAAAAAAAAAAAAAAACCCTACCGATCGAAGCAACCGGCCTCCAAAATTCTCCTCCAGACAACGCTGAATTCGACCTAGCTATGTAGCTAGTGTCGCAAATACATGCCTCCATCGGTCCTCGAACCCCAGGACATCCCAGTCAGAGGTCCGCATTGACATCAGTTGCTAGTCTGAGCCACACCCCTCCCCCTCGGTGAACAAACAACGGACAACAAGAGTACGACAAGATCTCGGAAGAGCCGCACAACCCCAAACTTGGACGGTGCTGCGCAAAACGCAGACACACGAGCGCTCCCCGTGAAACGCAATTCCACGGCACGGACCTGACGCGCCGGCCTCAACCCGATCGAAGTCGCATGCCGGCGCGCACCCCTCCCCCTCGGTGAACAAACAACGGACAACAAGAGTACGACAAGATCTCGGAAGAGCCGCACAACCCGAAACTTCGACGGTGCTGCGCAACACGCAACACACCAGCCCTCCCCGTGAAACGCAATTCCACGGCACGGACCTGCCGCGCCGGCCTCAACCCGATCGAAGTCGCATGCCGGCGTCGCATGCCGGCGTCGCATACCGGGCGTCGCGCGCCGTGCGACAGATGTCGAACGTCGCATGCCACAGCGCCGACGCGCCGCGCGACGACACCGAAGGCGACTTCATATGGGGAGAAATTGCGACCGCCGCTCCGGAGAAAACCTCGTCGCAGCACAGAATGCGTGGAGAGTTGCCGTGCTTCCGATGCTCGGGGGCGGCACGTTGGATTTATACGCATGGAGGCATTCCTATTTTACGTCGTTTTGTGTAACAGCTGGTGTAGACAGGTCGGCCTTCTGCCCCGGCGGAGACGCACCTCCAAATCTACCCTTGCGGATACTCTCTCGGTCTGCTACATCAAGGCGGCGATGTGGCTTCTAAACCCGCGTGGGGTACAGTGCTTCTTACATATCGTACGAACGGTTTATGTGCTAGTTTTGACCACCGACGGACGGACGGACAGACAGATGAATGGACGGACGTTCAAAAACAACTTTTTGGTTATCAGAGAATACCAAAATATGTGTTTGTGTTGAAATCTCGAAATCGATTTATCGCAGCATTACGTGACTTTCTCTATACTACGTACATACGTATGAATGCGAGAGACAGTAAAAACAAAAATCTCATAAATAGTTATGTATGCACCAAGGGTGTTACAAGGGTTCTAATAATCGAGCGACTACAAAAAGCCGGAGGTCATTTTGGTACATACAATATTTATTTTTCCTCTAATTTTAATGATCCAGATTACTTTTTACTAAGTAACTAGATCTTAACTTCACTCAGTTTGTATTTTTATATTTACCTCCTTAAGAAAACACTTAGCCTCATACAACTGTTTTCATATTTTTCTCGTAGCCACTCGATCTATGCAGTGTATATGGAACTCCAGTGTAAATCGAAAGCAATAACAAACAATAACGTACGAATAAAAAAAAACAAAAAATAACTTTTATTTATTTATTTTATTTTAGATCGCTGTGCAACTTCGTAGTCATAAGTGATCACAATCTGATTTACAATTTTACATTATAAGAAAATATACATTTTTGATTACATTTCATATCATTGTCTATTAACAATTTAAAAATTCAATATTAAATACCGTTAATATCACAAGCATTGAAATTGTTTAATAATAAAAGGAATATTATATATATTTATCAAATTTTGTAACACACAGATATTCAATAACATTGTGATACTGCTAAGTAGAATTTAATACAGAATGGATATCTGTATCGAATTTGAAGTTTTTCCTGATATCACTCGTAAAAGGGCAATGTAAAAATAATTTCACCACAATTTGGACACGGATCTGAATTTGTCTTTTTAAATAAATTACTGCGACTCAAATTAAAACGGCCAATTCGGAGTCTTAATCAAATTACTCGTTATCTTGTGAACTTGGAGTAAGCTTTTAAAACCCATTTTTCTCAAAACAATTATTTTGTTCTTTTAGAACTAGTTTAAAGGTCCTTTTTTAAGCAGGCATTGAATCGTATAATAAAATTTTATTTAAAATCAAGGATAATTCCACCAAATTATTCTAACTGAATATTTTTAAAAAATTTCTTTCAAAACAAAAACAAACAAAAAAAGAAAGAGTTGAGGGGGGTTGGGTTGCAGGGCGGCGCCGACTGGCGCGAGTGGCGCCCGACGCCCGTGACGTGGACGCGCCCGGCCTCCGCCCACGCCGCCCTCGACGCCCGGCCCGCGTCCCCGCCCCCGCTCCCGCCCGCCCCCGACGAAGAGGACGAGCACGCGCGCCTGGCGCGGGAGGTGGCCGCCAAGATCGCCGCCGCCGCCGTCGCCGCCGCCTCCGCCCAACCAGAGGTGCGTACGCTCGTCCACGCCGACCCCTGCACCGACGTGCTGGTCCCTCCGAGCCGGATGCCATAGCGGTTTCGCGTTCCGACGGCTTTCGACACTACTTTGATAAATAAATAGAATTCAGCCGCTGCCTGGAGAATCCCAGCGGCCGGTTGCTCTGATCGGGAGTTTTCCGTGGTTTCTCCGATCAATACCACGCCAATACCGGAGCAGTACCCTAACAAACGGGCTACGGACCGCACGCGATCTTTCTTCCTTTGTCCTTGCCTCACCTCTTCCTTACACACACACGATCTACATGCCCACACCTGTTGGGTCCTTAGAGCTTGACCTGCACGCCGACCCCTGCACCGACGTGCTGGTCCCTCCGAGCCGGATGCCATAGCGGTTTCGCGTTCCGACGGCTTTCGACACTACTTTGATAAATAAATAGAATTCAGCCGCTGCCTGGAGAATCCCAGCGGCCGGTTGCTCTGATCGGGAGTTTTCCGTGGTTTCTCCGATCAATACCACGCCAATACCGGAGCAGTACCCTAACAAACGGGCTACGGACCGCACGCGATCTTTCTTCCTTTGTCCTTGCCTCACCTCTTCCTTACACACACACGATCTACATGCCCACACCTGTTGGGTCCTTAGAGCTTGACCTGCACGCCGACCCCTGCACCGACGTGCTGGTCCCTCCGAGCCGGATGCCATAGCGGTTTCGCGTTCCGACGGCTTTCGACACTACTTTGATAAATAAATAGAATTCAGCCGCTGCCTGGAGAATCCCAGCGGCCGGTTGCTCTGATCGGGAGTTTTCCGTGGTTTCTCCGATCAATACCACGCCAATACCGGAGCAGTACCCTAACAAACGGGCTACGGACCGCACGCGATCTTTCTTCCTTTGTCCTTGCCTCACCTCTTCCTTACACACACACGATCTACATGCCCACACCTGTTGGGTCCTTAGAGCTTGACCTGACTGAAAGAGATACCTGGAAGGGGACCGCCCCGCTAGCAGACAGGTGGGTCAGCTTCGGATCTTACTGTTCAGCGAGGGAATACAACGCCACCTACAGGCACAAACAACATTCACTGTATAGTAAAGCGACTAATGACTATAGCAGTTGACGTGACCGGAAATACGAATCAATACACGTCAGCTTCATAATAATAATAATAATAATAATAATAATAATAATAATAATAATAATAATATCACGCACTACCTCAAAACAAATGTGGCCATCATTTGAAAATTGGTTCAATCGGAATTAACGCTGCTTAGAGTGTGGTGGCGAGTACTTCGAGATATATGAAGGTAAGAACTTGTTTTCTCGATTTTAAATATAGTAGTCTCAAAACGTTTGGAGTGATCCTCGTACTCAGCAGACGTAATATTTCAAATGATATTTGACTTTTCAAAGAAATGACTGCCCCAGCCGTGAATCGAAACGGGATCTGCCGCCGGAGGCATCACACTAAACTAGAAAGATTTAAGTTCACGTAATCAATAACTGACAACCCTGACTAAATGCGCGCATCTCCAGGAATTATTGTCTCAATAGACTTTTCGCCTTTTTTCGGAGGGAGGGGGGGGGTCTCACACATATTGTGATTTCCGCTATCTCTTCCCGCCACATCAGCTGTTCACTGCATCGAGCGAGATAACGCGCGAAACCGATAAGATAGGAATTTGCAAACAGATAAGCCAATCAGAGCGAATTTGCGCTCGTTAGCCACTCGGCTACCAGTTTGCCGCGTCGTGGCAAACAAGTTAACTGACCAAAAAAAATGCACTGTATGCCGACTTCTCCCATCCTGATGTTTGTCCAGGGACTGAGCCCCACTGAATGCTGCAACGTGAACAAAGGTCAGCTTTCCGCGGCCGGAGCAAACGACAGGATCCATTCTACCATTAGGGAACCGAAAAATTGGGACATTGTGAAAAAATGTCGTTTGGTCGCCGATAGCTAGCAGCTGGGAAGAAGGTGGGTAAAACCCAATATCTACCCCAAACTAAAGAGACAGTAAAACCAAGTAATTACACCCGTTATGTCGTGTTTCGTTTTGTAGCACTAGTTCACTCTTTACTAGTTATGGAGACGTACCATCGGAAAAACACTTTTGGTGGCATATTCTTAAACCATACAATACTAATGGAGCAACAAAAGCACGTACTTTCTCGAATAAGTTATGGTTACGTAGGATAACTCCGCAATTCCTGGCCGTAATAACACATATCAATCTTCTCTTGGAAAACCCTTTGTCAATCGGGTGTCAAAGTGCAAGAAAAGGGAAGAGGAGGTAGCGGTGGGTGTGGGGGTGAGAATAGTATGTCGTTCATCAAATGACATTTTCCTGAATGGAGGAATGTTAGTTTAAAAAATGCAAATAAGGAAAGGTGTGGGAAGCAAATGATTCCCGGACGAAACATAACAAGTTGCAAACCTCCGAAGACCTTAGAGCTTAAAACGAAATATAAAAATTGATAGGCACGAGAAAATATGGATAAAATGGGGTCACTCAAGTCACAGCGCGTTGTGGAATCGGCAACGGCCTCAGTAACATTGACCTCTTGAGCTTCATTCCTCACACCTCAGCGGCTATTGCCACCGAAAAGTCGCACGTCCAAATTATCGCCTAAAATGATCAATAAAATGCTCTTAAATTGTGTTTAATTGCCTTACAAGCGAAGAAAAATGGAGCCAAAAATTTTATCAAAACCCGTTCAGATGAACGACTCACGCTGTTGGATACGTTACTGATGTAACGGAGGCTTCTTCCAATCGTTCAAGTGAACTCAACTTGCGAACTTTAGATTTGGACTGTTCTTTACCGGGAAATCTGTTTTTAGTTATTCAGAAATCGGCCGAACCGACAATGGTACAGATAAGTGTCACCAGAACCTTAGATTACATACTCACAAAGGCAAACATTACACTTTCTTAGCGAAGAAATTGAACAGGTTTCTCAGGAATTCTGTGGAGAACATTTGTTGCATCTCGCCTATATTATTTGAAAGAAGTAACATTAAAATGGTATTAAAATCGATTATACAGCTATAAAAATGACGGGAAAGGTGAAAAAATGACTCATTAGTCGAAATCGAAGAAAAAGGCAAAAAAGTTATATAAAATAGGTCTTTACCTTTTTTTTGTTATTTAACGTCGCATCAACTTCTAGGTCATTAGCGACCACTATTGCGTGTAACGGTATGGTAACTATAAGGATGACACGATATGATGATGATAGGGGGCGAATGGACGAACACAATACAACCATGCCCGAGGAGGGACTCGAACCCGCGATCCTTCGGTCCGAAATCGCTACGGCACTACTGCCTTCGCGATCTCGGCCATCCGGACCGGCAAGTCATTACCTTTTGTCATAACATAATTAAGATCTTTACTGGAAGGCATTGTTCCAAATCGAAAAGAAAAAATAATATTTCATTAAAATTCGTCCCCTACAGCTGCGCTGCGGCCGCCTACTGAGACTCAAGAACACCCGGCCCGTGTTCCAGCGAGCGAATAGGAGATGAATCCTTTATCAGGATGTAGACTGGTCCGAATGAACATTGAATCACCAGCAAACACTCTCAAGGATACAGGTTTTCAGTCAAATCTAACGCCGACGGTACTGGAGTATTGGTGCCGTTCCATCATTTTGATAAGCCCGCGTCATCACAGTTAAATATGAGATTCGTCTTATCAATGTGACAACCAGAATCACTCATGGCTTCTCGAAGTTTCTGGAAAGACCAGCCACCAGATTGCACTTGACTAGGTGGTAAAAATGAATCAATATCTAACTTTCCATCTAATAATTAAATGCATCACAAATAGATACTAAATATTTTGTAGAGTTTTGTTAATTCATGTTGTTCAGATGACGTGAACCACGATACCTGCATTATTATCTCAACAGTAAAAACCTATGAAAGTAACTTTAAGTAAGCAAGGAAACGTTTAGGCAATAATTTCATTAAGAGGAACTAAAAAACACATTATGTTCTGTACGTACAAATATGTATTTGGTATTTTGTATCGGTTTTCGGATTTTGTCAGCTAGCTAACGGTGCCCCGCCATGCCCAGTGTAATTCCCACGCTTTGGGGTGAGAAAGACATGTGAACACGATGTATTCCCTTCAAAGTAACTTGCAAGATCCGCCTGTCTGAGCTTTTCATCGTCACACAGCTACAGAAACTGAAACGATTTGAAAGGAAAGCTACAACTCTAATTTTGTCTCAACCGGAAATCGACCCCGGAACCACACCATCGAAGCGCGTACGCTACCCATGAGTCAAACTAGCGGCATGTTCTTTCTCAAACTACATTAATATTCAGACACGAATCAATCTGACTAAAAACTCCAATATTAGCTGTTCCTTTTCATAACCCTGGAAAGCACTCGTACAGTCAGTGTTCGACGTGATGGTGAACTGGGCCCGTGAAATCGATGCATACACGTCGATGGAAACACTTCAAGTCTGCACCTCCCCTAAACAGCTCGTTCACTCCCGCAGTACAAGTATTTACGACGCAAATGCCAGACAGATTCGAGAATGCTAACGTCAATCTTTTATTTTTCGGTAAACAGTTTTCTTTGTCATTACCTGCTTTCAAAGAACAATTCTCAAAGTAAGCTAAAAAGGAAAGGAATAAACTATGATACAACTTCCGGTTGTTGCGAGACGAAGTAGGCATGGAGAACACTTGGGTAACAAGAACATTCGAATAGTAAAATATACTTGTATTGGTTTGTACAAGAAAACGAAAAACAACAGAAACCCGTAATTTAAAAAAAAAAAAAAGTTTCTCCTAAATTTTAACTATGCTGCAATGATAGAATTTGGCCATAATTTAATTTCCGCACCTTCAAACTGCACGATAAGTCGTGTGGGCTCTAAGTGGATACTGGCTGCACTGCTGGGAAATGTGGATTGCTACACCTTATTCTTTATTGAGTCATGAGAAATCAACACTTCCAATATGCTATCGATGGAAGGGCATGCTTTTCGGAGTACGCAAAAAGTGTAATATATATTCATTACAAGAAAATTAAGTGTATTCATAAGCACCCGTTTTGCTAACAACGGTCCAAATTTCTTCCGTCAGTCGTAAGGGTTAGGACATTTCTTCCTTCTTAATTGAGAAAAACAGTAAGGTATGTTTTACGATAAATAAAAGTGCGAAATTCAATACGTGATCTCTAAGAGATAATAAACATTACACAGTAAGAATTAAAAAAACAGTATTTTAGCTGTAATTAAATAAAAATTATCTATGTCGTTCAATATTTCAAGTATCGTTATTAATAATATAAGGTATCCCCACCATTCATGATACTGCAAAATATCGTATCATTTCACATTATCAATCCAATATCATACTCGAGACTACGAAACTTACAGTATTAATGAGTTTGTTTTCAATATTATAAATAGTTCCTATATTAATACAACTTTTTCTCAATGTTTTTTTTTGTTTTGTTTTGTTTTTATTGCTTTTCTGTCGCGAATTGGCCATCTCGGGACCACGCGAACGTGCAACCCATCGGGGCTCAGTCATATTTATCGAGGGTATATTCACGTGACTGTAATGTGGGGATCCGCATATTCAGGCTGAATCCCATTTTTACACCCAGGGTTGTTAGCCCCGAGGATGAGGTGAAATTATAATGATGAAGGATGGAATGGACAATCACACAAATACAGACACACATAAAAATGTCCGAGGTGGGACTCGAACCCGCGATCCTTCGGTCCGAAATCGCCAGGGCACTACCACCTTAGCGACCTCGGCTACCGGGATAGGTCTTTTGTCAATTTTATTATCAATAAAGCCCGTCCAGTGGCTCATGGACAGCGTGCAAGCTCTTCATGATGCAATCACAGATTATTATTATTATTATTATTTTTTTTTTTTTCGTTGATCGGCCAACTAGGACCACGCAGGCAAGCACTCTGCCTTTACCGTGGCCCAGTTTTTATTCATTCTCACGGAGGCAGGTGCTTGCGACAATTCTTTGGGGGGACCAGCATTTAAGCTGGATCCGGTTTTTAACCCCAAGGTTGTTAGCCCTGGGGGTATGGGAGATGAAATTATGATATGATGATAATGGGGGTGAAAGGACAACACATATAGACATACACAAACACACAAATACACCCATGCCCGAGGCGGGATTCGAACCCGCGATCTTCTGGTCCGAGACCACTCCGGCACTACTGCCTTAGCGATCTCGGCCATCTGATCGGCATTATTATTATTATTATTATTATTATTATTATTATTATTATTATTATTATTATTATTATCATCATCATCATTTATTCTCAATTATAAATTGGTTCATGAAAGCAAGAAACACAGGGCTTAAGTGATTAATTATTGCTAATATAACATTACAGGTACTAATATTACATTTAAATTTTTACATTTGTAGGCACTTTAGGAAAAACAATCTATGTATGCAATTACAAAATACATTAATGACAATCTAATTTTTAACTGTACTTTCGTCTTTGTTCATGTTCTAGTTCACTAAATATTCACTTAATATTATTACATTCATCATTATTATATGGCTTAATGACTCACGGCCTTCCCATGAGTCGCACCCATAATCCGTCCCTATGTCAGATGAGTGGGCCACGGCGAAGAAATAAAGACTGGCCACGATGGGACATGCCTGCGGACTTCCCCAGGTAGCCGGGTTGGCGGAAAGGATATCCCGCCAAAGGATATCCATCGCGCCAAGGATTAGGAAGGAGCTCGAGGTACAGAAGGATACGGTAGATATCCGGGATGGGAGTGTAGGATTCACAATTGCGATAACACCATATGTCCACGAGGGAGGGGCAGAAAGAGAGAGAAGGGGGAAGGAAGACTGACAGTACACGCGAGAGACTATAAAAGGTAAACACCTGACTCCTAAAGACTTTAAAAACCAAAAAAATGAGGATATTGCATTACATTCTCCCTAGTACTGTACCCTACAAAATTTGAGGCAAATTTTCCCATTCTTTTCACAAGAAACGATGAAATGTTAATTATTAATTACTTTATTATGAATGATTGTAATTTAGTAAAGATACCTTGACACTTGATTTTTAATTACGTACAATGCATTCAATTTCAAGTAAAATTATGTGCCCGCAGCAACATTGATATCGATACGTATGGTGGAATTCATAGTGGACCCTTAAAATACGTGTTCAGAGAGTGATAAAATTCTTATTCAAAAAACAGCCCTGTTTCTCAAACAGTATGGGCAATACTTAACCAATCATTCGTATAAAGGAGGTCGCCCATACAGTACCTCAGTGGGTTCCTCTTTATAAGTTAAGGTTAGAATTATTAAGCGGCGGTCACATCTACTTTGGAAAACGACGGCGAAGATTTCCGGGAATATTTTGAATTCTATACGCGTCACATCATTCCCACTACGAAAAGGTTCACTAAAAGCATGGAAAAGTACAAAGGAAAAGATGATCGGAAGTGTACAATTACGACCTCCAAACCGCGCAAGTTGCAAGCAGCAAAGCCTAGTAAGAAAGTGCACAAGCAGCAAAGGCAATTGGGCCGCTCTTAGCACGGAAAATATTGAGTATGTGCACTCTACGATCGTATAACCACGACACAGCTGATGTAATGATATATTATTGCGTTTTTCGTCACTAACGACATCACTCGTCACACGTTTAAGAGGAAAGTAAATGAAATATTCATCAAGTGAGCATTTTAATCATGTAGTGCTAAAGGTTTCCCTAATTCTTAAGGCTCGCCTGCCATTTTGGCCCTTTAATGCTTAATAACATTGCGATATAGACAGAAACACCGTAAAGACTTCAATAATGTAGCATGCCTAATCGCGAACTTTCTACCTAACGCCCGCCAACAAGTCGAAAGTGACACGGTCCGACGTCATGAGGCGACAAAGGTCATTCTCTGTGCTTTTGATACATTCAAATATCTTGCTTCCAATTACATAAACTATCAAATGTTAATTGACATATAACAAAGTATTATGGCAATTCAGGAAATATATCTTGAGATTTGTTTCGTAATCTAGTATAATATAAGTAATTTTATTTAAAATACTGTAAAGAGCAATATTGCACGTACAGACACTTAAGGTTCAATAACATCACGATAAAGATGTCAAAGATCGTACAGATTCACATACTGCAGCCTCCCAAAAGGCAAAACCGCCATGCAATCCCTCCAGCTTGTCGGGAGCATCACGGGTTCCATAGAACAATCACATACACAATGCTTACCGAATATTTAAAGAAGTAAGCTACGTTTATAATTTTATTATAAACGTGAAATATTGTCTTATAGTAAATGTACCTTAAGATACGTTTCAGAATTAATAAAAATCCATACAACTTTATGTGAAATGGATTATCAGTAGCATTATTGCAAGAAACTTCTCTAAATGCAAATCATACATCAATATTTGTTTCATAATAAACTACAATAAATTTATTTTATTTGAAACCTATCAATAACCATGTCGAAAGCACTGATATTTTATATTTAATTGCATCAAAATATGGTTATCAAATTCTGTGTTTTTTAGGGTACCTAACTCGAACTCCAGGACATCCCAGTCAGAGGCACTGCAGTGCCATCAATTGACACTTCGAGCCACATAAGCCGGTCGAATTCACCATGCCTGCACGCTGACAGGTCGACATCAATATTAACTGCGGTGACACGAGCCGCATTGACATTTTCTGTGGCAACGACACAAATATATGCAATGCTTTTCGATTGTTTAAATAACTAGGAAATTGTGATATATAAATTAATTATTATGTAATTAAGAATTATTGAAATTCAGAAATTAATGTTAAAAATTAGTTTCACATTACTATTAAGTAAAATGCACATCAAATGATATTTCGATTGTTCAATTATTCTTAAGTGACATTTCAACGCCATGGCAAGTAGCTATGGAGCCGCAACTAGGTTGTCTGTTTCGAAATGGGACACGTATTTCCACGCAATCGTTTAACTTACAACTGTGACAAAGAGTGGCGAAACGCTTCGTAAAATATATATATTTTTTAAATTTCAAACGTTTCGAAGCCAATATTGAAATTTCATGTTTAATAACACCGCGTTCCTCACACCAAATCCTGTAATCTTCGTAACGGAAAAAACCCAACTCGTGTAGGCCAGCAGGTGAATGCGAGCCAGATCGAAGCGACAGGAGCCACAGCGGCGTCCTCTGTGGTCATTGTATAAAAATATACAATGCTTTTTGATTAACTTCCGAATAATTAACAAACTATGACACGTAAATTAATTATTGTAAAATTAAGAATTATTGCATTCAGTAATTAATACGACTGGAGATTTGATTCATAGTAGTATTTGTCAAAAAAGTAATATGCATATTAGTGATGTTTCCATTGCTCAAAGATTATTTTACCAGTGACATTTTTAACGTCATGTTTAGTTGATGTGGGCTTGCAACCGAGGTTGATCACTGCGAAACGGAAAACGCACTTCTATGCAATTATTAAACTGTGGCAGAGTGGTAAGCCATATATTAAAGTATATATAATTTTATTTGAAATATATGGAAGCGAATATCGAAATTTCACGTTCAAAAACATCGAGAAATCGGTATCAAATCTGTAGCCTCCCTAAAGGCCAAATCACCACGCGTGCAAATTTTAGGAAAACATCGATATTTCCATACATTACAAAAAGGTTTTCGATGTAAATGAAAACATCGATGGTTTAAATATGATGAAACATTTCGAAGTAAAATGCCCTGGTTCTAATGTGATACATAACACGTCAATATTATTTTAAGGTATATATTGCCTTAAATTTGACTGTCATCTTCATTTTCTAATCAATGTTCTATGTGGTCAAGGATCAAATTGCAGTTGAACGACACATTACCACGTACAAAGAAAAATAAATAAATAAAATAAATAAATAAAATAATAATAATAATTAATAATAATAATAAAAAAGGTAACATCTCTGGAGAAAGGTGTGAATAGCAAACGGTTTCCTGCCACCTGAGGATCGATGACAGTGACAGTTGCCAATGGCTGTTGATTGCGAGCAATCCACAAATAAAATAGATGTTTCTGCACAAATACATCGATCTGAAGAAAACATCGATGTTATACCCCTTCCCCTACTGGGAGGTCCGCTACGACTCCCTGAAATTGCGAATTCTGTCGCGATTCGAGGAGGGTTCGCTCTTTGCTCCCAAGAAAAAGCTGAAAGCTGAACGGAATATTCCACACATGGATAAAAGTCGAATAGAGTTTCAGAATTCGCCAGACATCAACCAATTGGAACTGTCATTCACAATGAAGATTATCAGCTTTCTCATTCATCGATGTTTCTGCGCGAAAATACAAATTTTTTACGTTATTTTTTTAAGGTCGCATTAACATCTAGGTCATTAGCGACCACTATTGCATTTATCGGTATGGTAACTGAAAAGACGTGATATGGTAACGATAGGGGTGTGAAATAACGAACACAAATACAACCATCCCCGAGGCGGGACTCGAACCCGCGATCCTTCGGCCCGAGATCGCTACGGCTCTTCACAGTCTCAGCCATCCGTACCGACTTTATTGATTTATGTATTTATTTATTTATTTATTGCCGTTTCTACGCGTGGGCGTCCGCAGGTGGATAGCGTCGCGAGCGCCGAGGGCCGCAACGCCGCCGCCGCGGACCAATACGGCAGCGACAGCAGCAGCTTCGGCGACGGTCGCCCGCCGACGCCGCCGGCTCCCCGCTAGAGTGTTCCCCGCTCCGGCAGCAGCCAGCGGCAGCGGCAGCGGCGGCGGCGGCAGCGAGTAGCTTTCTCCGGGCATCAACTCCCACTCCGACCCACTTCCCAGCGCCCATCGCTGCGTCGAGCCGAGCCGAGCCCCGCCGCGCCGCTTCGCGCGTTGCCCGTGTGTGTGTGTGTGTGTGTGTGTGTGCACAGCGCTGCCGCTGCCAACGCTGGCTACTGGATTTCTGTTTTCCGTAATTTCTCTCCGGGTTCGCTACTGTTCGTGGTTGTTGAAGTTGGTTACATGCAACGCGAAATTCACACGCCTTTCCAAGGATTTGGTCGCACCTAATACATCATTCTAAATTCTGATCAGTGTTCTGCTACCATCAGTCGTTACTGCTGGCTACTAAATTTCTTTTTTCTTTTTCATATTTTTTCTCTGGGTTCACTACTGTTCGTGGTTCTTGCAATTGGTTACTTGCAATGCGAAATTCACACGCCTTTCCAAGGATTTGGTCGCGCCTAATACATCATTCTAAATTCTGATCAGAGTTCTGCTACCATCAGTCGTTACTGCTGGCTACTGGACTTCCGTTTTCCATAATTTATCTCTCTTCTGTTCGTATTCTCGGCAGATGGTTCAGCGCAATTCGGAATTCACATAAGATGCGAAGGATTTGGTCGCAGTCATTCGAAATTCTGAACAGCGTACTGCTCGCTACTGCTACTGCTGGCTACCAAATGTCTGTTTCCTTCCCTAAGCTCTTTTCTATACACCAAGATTCGTATTAGTGGAAGTTAGTTATACGTAAAACATCGTTCCCTACGCCAGTGTGTGTGTGTGTGTGTGTGTGTGTGTGTGTGTGTGTGTGTGTGCACAGCGTTCTCGCTACGGCGGTCTATGCTGGCTACCAGCTTTCTGTTTTCCGTAATTTCTCTCCGTGTTTGAGTTGGTTACTTGCAATGCGAAATTCACACGCCTTTCCAAGGTTTTGGCTCCACCTCATACATCGTTTTAAATTCTGAAAAACGTAAAGAAGAGCGAACGAAATTCTGAACAGCATCAATTATAGTCGCTACTACTAGCTACCGGTTACCTGTTTTCCATAATTTATCTCTCTTCTTTTCATATCCCTTTCCATTTCCTCCGAAAGATTAGGTCGCGCGTGATACGTCATTCGAAATTTTGAACAGCGTACTGCTCGCTACCAATTTCTGTTTCCTTCCCTTCTTTTCTGTACTCCACTGTCCATACTACTAGAAGTTAGTTATACGTAAAACATCGGTTTTCATGCCCGTGCGTGTTCACAGCGTCCGCGCTGACGTAGCCTATGTTCGCTGGCACCTAACTGATTTCTGTTTTCCACAGTTCATCTTCTCTGTTCACTACTGTCCGTATTTGTTGGAGCTGGTTACGTGCAATGTGGAATTCACACAGCTTTCGAAGGATTTGGTCGCACGTAACACATCTTTCGAAATTGTTGACAGCGTTTTGCTATCTTCAGTTGTAGTCTCTACATGATTTGTTACTTTTCCTCTTTTCCGTTCATCACTGTTTGGAGTCAGTTGCACGTAAAATATCGGTCGAAAATTTTGAACAGCGTTCTACCAACATCAGCTGCATCTGCTGCTGTCTACCGTATTTCTTATTCCTTGCTATATCTGGTCACCACTATTCGTATTCGTGAGGAGTTGGTTACACGCAATGTGGAATTCACACACAATTCGAAATTTTGAAGAGAAGTCTGCAGCCATTTGCTGTACTTCATACGGCTATTTACAATATGTCGAAAACGAGTCTTAGCTTTGTTCACATTTCCTTTACGCTACTACAACGGTCCTGTAGTACCATCATATTTGAAATTCCTTGCTAGGCATAGTCATTACTTTAAATTCGAATTAGAAACAAAATACTATACAAAATTACTGCCGTGTTGGAGAATAAGAACGAGTTCATCTGCAACGATTTCGTACATCGTTTTTCTGCTACGACTTACGACAATGTAAAATTTCGGGAATTTTTCGTAACGCAGCTCATTACATATTGTTTCCCTACAACAGCACTCTTCGAATTCCTTTAATTTCAATAATATGAAGCTTGGGCTAGTTTTGAAATTACGTTTGCTTTCAATAACTGCCCACCAAATACCATATTCACGGGCATTAATCAACAGATTAATGAACACACATTATTCAAGGGACACATCTCTTTAGCTTGTTTCTATCGGTTATATTCAAAAATGTGACATTATTTTCTTTTGTTTCGAACTTATTTTATTCTAATTAGAAAACTAATCGCCATGCACGTTAAATACACAAGGCCGTCTTAATGTTAAAGCGACTGTTCGACTACCACAAATTTTATTTCCTTGAAAACATTTATTAATTCATTACAGTTTCAAATATAATGGTCGAGATAATTGTACCTGATTATTCGCATTAACAAGGCATTTGTTCTCGCTATTGGTTACAGTTTTCGCTCGATTCAGCATGACTTTGGCTCGAATCATTCCTTTGTTTGTAAAATCGACTTATTTGAATGTCAAAAATCATTTCACCAGTCAAATGCCCGAACGAGACAAATCATACACGGATAGTGCTAAACCCTTTCTGCTACCTCACTTCTACTTGGCACTTTCGAATTCCTCTCTAGCCCTAGTAAAAACGAACAAATCGTTAGCAGTCGACAACTGCTGGTAGTAAACAATTCAAACTGCAATATATAAAAAAAATCATGATTTTTTAAAAATTGATTACCCAGAATATCGAATTTCTATTTCTGTTTACTTGCTTACATATTATTACTATGTATTGTTACTGTGCTTAAATAAAAAAGTTTAACTTCAATTTTTAATATCTTATTTTCTGAAATTTACACTTGGTATGTAAAATAATTAGTTCTAATTTTTGAAGTTGAGTACCATTCATTTCTTTCATCTCTACTCTTAAAGTTACTTTACGCCGACAAATTATTAATAAAAACCTCTCTTTTGACGATATTGCAATTCCCCGACAAGCCTTTCACAATTTGCAAACACATGACATTTAATGCAGACACTTTATTCCTGCAGTAAGGAAGAGGTACTTTTATGTTTACGGCCACATAAACACACTGTCCTCGCCCAGAATTGAACTCTGGACGCTGCTCCTCAGTGAACGCTGTTGCGTTCTGACTAGACGCTGCTTTTGATTTTTTTTTAAATTAATCAGTCATGGGAAGGCGGAAGGCAGGGAAATATGGTTCAATTTGATTAAATACAACCAGATTTCAGTCTCATTTCGTACCATTTTAATGTATGATAAAGTACAAAAAGCAATAAATGTTTTCAAATCTTGAAACAGACATTAAACTCTGCTGAACACTGAAGGACTACAGCACATACCTCTCACACGCAATCGCTTGTGATGACAAAAAAAAATTAAACTCAAGAACATGCACAATACTGTTTAACAGCAGACGGCGAATAATTGCTTTGTCTGCCGGGTGTTTCGCGTGCACCCTATAATTCATATTTAATGCAATATTAATATAAAATAAAACACTCTATCCACAGGTACCGGTCCCGTAGGACATCACATCTCTCACGAGTAAAACAAGTGAAAAACCATTTATCACATAGCTGCAATCTTAACAACTCTTATTCTTTGAAGGTAAATAGACATCTTTTTATAGAGTATTTTTTTTACTTCTTTTCACGATAGAATCGACTACAAAAAATTGCAAAAAAGACGACACCTTTCTCTCTAAGGGTCTCACTATGAACGCAGGTACACTACTAGGAAGTCTGTAAATCTATATACAAGAGTCCTCTGTATGCGCCCCACCTTTTTCAAAGGTGGGCTTGAGGGGGTGGGGTGGGGGAATTGGTGCCCTCCATGGCTCAGTCTTGGCTCTCTTGGCGTGATGAAGGCGTGCGTAGCACCAAGAATGGCATGCGAAGAAAAAGAAAAAAAGTTTTGTTTTTTTTTCCTTTCATTTTCGCTTCCACCCGCTCGCTCGCCCAGTCGCCTGATTTATTTATTAGTTGTTTTTTTTTTAATTTATTCTACTCCAGGTACGAGCGGTAGAGCTTCTTTTTGTCGAGCGAGAAGCGCGGGGAAATGACTACGGTGCTGCCTCGAGTCAGGTTCTTGAGGAACTGCGGCAGCAGAGAGTGCCACGAACTGAGGTCCTGGCGGAGCGTCAGGTACAGCTCGAAGGTCGACACGGTGTCGGAGTCAAGCTTTATCGTGCTCACCCGCCGACACGTGTCGCCCGTCTCCAAATTTACGTGTAGCGTGCAGCCCCTGCAACAACACAAGCAAAGGACACACTTAGCTGGCTGCTTCTCCAAGCCTAATACAATATACAAAAAAAGAAGAAGAAAATTACAATACGTAATACGAAACGTAACCGAGAATTCCCACTCGCAACAAACTTTCGACTTGTGGAGAGAAAAATTTCAGTGTCAAAACCATTTAGACAATTTCAAATTGCGTCTTTTTTCTTTTCGCTTACTTTTCGTTCTTTTTCTTTAACGTATTTATCCACAGAAATATCTAAAGGGGTATGATAATTAGCAGGAGGGGGCTCTGTATTAATCCGTCATTCACGAATCGGGCTAACCCTCCTACAACACGGGCCCGACGTATTGCCTTCCCCAACGGCCCGCTCAACAATTGCGACTTTCATCCACATCATAACGAGATCGTGCCTGCAGGGGAGTATGAACTCCGCCCCGCCCAAATTGCCGATTCAATTTGACGTTTTCTCCGGCGCGCGGGCCGAGCGAAACCACGGCGAAGGCTCTGCTCCCCTCCTCACTCGGGCCGACGTCTCCTGCGAGGAAATACATAAATCATAGGCGAGCGCCCAGCGACGCGTCGAGAGAGGTGGGGGTGAGGGCAAGGGCGTTAAGACGGCGGCGGGGTGGCAGGGAACGTTGAAGGGCGAGGACGCGGAAAAGCAAGGGTAACGAGGCGGGGGGGGGGAGCGAGGAGAAGGAGAAGCGGCGTGGAACAGGGAAAACGGTTAAGTGGCGGGAGCAGACAAAAACTCGGCAGAGGCAACACCGAAGGGACGGAAAGCGAAAAGGAGGGGAAGTTTGGCGGGGTTGGGGGGAATCAACTACGCGATAAAGGCACGCGGGACGGGGAGAGAAGCGGGCTACAAAACCGAGCTGAAACGACGGCAGGGGGAGGACGTACAGACTAATGGGAGAGGACGGGAGAGCGCTAGCGAGCATACTGGAAGGACGGAGGGGAGTGTGACGGGGCGGGGCGAGGCAGGGCTGGGTGGGACGAAGAGGAGGGTGACAGAACGGGGCGGGGTAGATCGGAACGGAGTCGGGCGGGACGAAGAGGAGGGTGACAGTACGGGGTGAGACGGGGCTGGGCGGAGCGGGGCTGGGCGGGGCGGGGCGGGGCGGCCTGGCAAGGCAAGGCAAGGCAAGGCAAGCGCCGCCGCGCCGCCGGCAGGGCGACCGACCGGGTCGGCGGGGAAAGTGGCGGCGCTGGGGATCCCTCCCCCCACCCCACCCCCCGCCCGGCCGTTGCCAGGAGGCCCAGAAACGAGGCTGACGCAAGCCAAGGCGAGGCGAGGCAAGACGGGAGGTGAATGACAGCGCGGGCCGGGCCGGCGAAGGGCAGGTGGATCGGGCGGGACCGATTTATTTCCGCGCCACCGTCACCGTCACCGCTACTCTGCGTATACACACACACACCCGCCTCTTTCTCCACGCAGGACCGCCGCGCCGGTGGCTTCTAACCACCTCGGCGCAGGAACCGTGAATCCAACCCCCCTCCCGCCGCGGGCTCTTTCAGATACCATCGGCGCGGTCGCCAACGCCGGCGGCCTTTTACTATCGGGGACTGTGATCTCGTTTCCTGGCGCTACCGCGCGCCGCACAGGCTGCCTCGAAAGCAAGTCTCCTCCCGATGCTCGCTTCGGGTCGGTGTAATAAAATTGCCGGACGTATTGATTAAACAAGCTCGAAAAGTCAACGTTCATTACCAAACTTCAAACGGGGCGCGAAAGAACTTTTGTATACTACATGAATCGAGGACCGATTTATCGTGCTAGAGCACCTTTGCTGCTTTCGCGGTTAAAATTACCATCGCGCGGAACATAGTTAATCTGTTCTCATTAATTATCGTTAACGTTCCAGTTTTCAGATTCTTCTATAATTTTCTTCAGTTTCGAGATTGGGGAAGTAATTTTGAACGAGTAACGAATTTCGATCGAGTATAATCATACTTTTAGACATCTATGGATAACCAGGTCTTGAAGTTAGACGGGTTACATTAGAGACTGCAATGCTTCACGTTCTGAAAAGTTCCAACAAATAGAAAAGTATTCCAGAATACTACAGTAATTTATCTAACAAAATTTACGCCGGATAATTTAAAAATAAATATGACGAATGCATGGAAACTCCTCCGAGCACTCCCGCAAACCTTTGAAGAGCTACACGTAGAACCTGACAAAAGTGGGAGGTGAAAAAAAAGCAGTGATACAGATCTCAAATACAAAAGAACAAAAAGTATTGAGAAACAAATAATTTCGAAAAATTATGTATCGAGAATCCACAAACGCATCAACCTGTCAGATCAAACAACACAGTCGCTCCAAAGAGTTCAATCGTCGGATCCGAACATTTATTAAACTGTTAGAAAAAGGTACACGAAATGAAGAACATGATCCGCGAGTGATCGAAACACAAAGCTTACATCGCACGCCGGTTAGCTCCCCTCCCCGCCAAACAAAAAAAAACGCAAATCGCAAACAAGGCACAGTGGACCGGCTGTCCGAAACTCACCAGGCCAAAAATGATTTTACCCAATACAACGTGAATTTTTCAAAAATGCCTAACGTTGCGAGTGGGAAGACAAAAACAAATATCGCCGGCAGTGGGCCGGTACCCAAATCTTCCGGTCGAAACTAAATTTTGAATATTTTTTTTTTCTCGACAAAACTTTTCAAAAAAAAAAAAAGTTGAGTGCTCACCTGAGTCCGCAGGGCTCCGGGTCGGAGAGGCGGAGCGCCTCGCGGGCCACCCGCGGCAGCAGATCCGCGGGCAGCAGCACCTCGCCGGCCGCCAGCCGGTGCGCCGACTTGGCGGCCCTCAGCTCGCGCTCCAGCCGCCTCGCCAGCGCCCGCCAGCCGGCTTGCACACCTCCTGCGGGGCAGACACGGAAACCCTCGCGTTACGAGCCGCCCACACACGTACGCAAAAAGCGCAAAAAGTGGTGCACAGCACACACACACACCTACACTGTCATACGGACACACACACATTCACGGGCGATGTCAGGCGGGCAGCATATGACGGACGCAACATTTTATTGAAATTCGTATCTAATTTGTAGGCGAGTTTCAATACATTGGACATAATCTTAATTTCTCCTGAACTTGGAGCAAGGAGATGTAAGAAAGCCTCACTGAAAAATCTTACCGAAATTCTAATTCAATGACGTTGCCAGTTTTTATTTCAACCACCCATTCTGGATTTCTCGGTAACCGGTAGAGTTTTATCATTATTCCTGCTACACATCAAATCAAACTCGTGCTGTATGTGATTGATTACTGCATTCCCACATATTCACTGCGAATTCGAAGCCGAAATCTTAAAACCGAACGAACAATTCGGAAATTGTTGAAAGAGATGAATTGTCAAATGTCATGAAAGATACCGGGCTGTCGTACGAAGTGATCAAGTGCCGGCAGTGGAAGCAGGAGGCCGGTCTATACACTTCAGAACTTGCCGAAGACGCGGAAGCCGGCTGGGTTGGAACAAAGGAAGCCGTCGGTTTTCGCGAAGCAGGCCCTGTCAAATCGACGAAACCCCTTTCTTCGCTGCATATACGCGTTATTAACCATTAAATAAGTTACTTCCAACTCCAATTAAACGAAATATTACCTAAGGGGCAAGATTTCAGACGTCGCTCGGCATGAAAGTTGCCGTCAATTCGTAAATTCATATATACATAGTAATTCGAAATCTTTATAAATACACGGTACGTTAAACGAAACTATTTTGAAATTATCGAAAGATCATGAATAAGGGAAGCACCGTCGAGACCTCAAATGGAGAAACCAAAAAAAAACTAAAAACGGAAAATTGTGGCCCGAATCTAACGAAGCTCTTTACATCACACGCACAATTCATAACTTCCAACATCGCAACAAACTCCTCTTTACCTGAATCCACCTTCAGATGCATGGCTTCCGCGTACGTGGCAACCGGCATCTTATTCAGTTCAGACACCGAATACGCCAACACTTCACCGTTCAGCACGTCCATCCAACCGACATTCGCATAAAGGCAAGCGAACTCGTCAGTTCCTAGCACCACCCGCAGAGAAACCCCCGCAACAAAGCCAACCGTAACTGATCACGATAAACTATCTACCTTCGCTTTCATGGCCCGAACGAGAGAAAACCACAAACGTTTATTTCGAAAACTTCGGCCGGCACTTTCTTTCGGACCGGCTAGCCAATCTCCGCAGCGTTGCTACGCGAAAGACCACCGACCAAAAAAAAAAGCCGGCCCAACGGCTGCGATACGTCGCGACCGCGGTCTTCGGCTTAGCAACAGCACCGCTGCGGCCGGCCGGTACGAAAAAGCCGGTTGGGGGGGAGGGTTGACTCGCGGCGTTGCTGATAACGCCGCGCTGCACACAAGCCCGTATGGCATCAGGCACTCGGGTTGAGAGCTGCGGCCGGCGTCCTGTCGCCTAGCAACGAGAGCCGAGCCGCCCCCGCGGTCCGCTGCAGGCTGGCTACCGGTTCGCTCGAAAGCCGGCCGGCGAGTCGCGACTCGCTCGCTGAGGGCCTACGTGACCGGCTCCGGGGAGGGGGGGGGAAGCCGGCAACGGAAGGGAAAGGGTGGGGGGGAGAGCGGAGGGGAAGAGGGAGGGATCAAGCCGGGATCTTTGTTGTCAGCCGGTCCTGCCAGGGGCTCGGTCCGCATCTCACAACCGGTTCCCCGGCTCTTCCAAACTCCTTCGAACACGCCTCCCTGTGTCCCGATTAACCTTGACACCACCCGCCCCCGTCCTCGTCGTCGTCAACGTTGACGATGACAACGAACGCGAACGAACACGCACGCGCATGCACGCCACGCGCAGTCGCCGGGCCGGCGCAGCTACTGCCGCCGCGGCCGTTGACAACATCGATCAGCTGTTGCAACAGCTGAGAGCGCGAGCGGCGCGCGGGCACAAAATCGTTATAGGCCTAGGCAACCAACCCCTCGATGGCCGTCCGCGCATGCGCCGTCAGGCACCCTCCGGGAGGGGGTGGATGCTGCCCCCCCCCCGCGGCTTCGCTTGACAACAAGCACCCTCACACACACACGCGCTCACCCACACAAAGACATCTATAGCACCACCGCTCTTTGTGTGCACTGCAACTTACCTTCGGGCGTACTGAAGCGTTGTTCCCCTATCGCCGGGTCCAAGACTTCGGTCGCAGACATCTTCTGCTGCTGCGGCTGCCAGATATCAGACAACTTGTGGAAGACGCCGTGGAGCTTCGATTCGTGCTGCGGGGCGGTCGCGGCTAAAATCTCCTGAACGTTCCTGTTACTGTCCTTCATCATAATCGACGAACAGACAACCGCTGAAGGAACAAGTCTCCACCGGATTCGCACACGGCCCGTGTGTGTGACAGCGCGATAAAACAAAAAAAACGACGACTATCACACACACACACTCCCTCACACTCCGATAGGCCCGTCAGCGGCTCCTACCCATGTGGGCTCGTGCTTCTCCGGCGAGTGACAGCGGCGGAGTGCCGGCTCCGCGCTCCGCGCCGCCTGGTAACCCTCGCGCAACCGCCGCCGCCTCCCTCGCCCCCGCCGCCGGCGTCCTAGTCAGCTGATCCCGCGGCCGCGCCGCCATTGGACGAGCCCGCGCCAATCGCGGGGCGCGCCCGCGCTAGCAACAGCGGGGCCGGCAAGAGGCGGCGGAACCGAACGGGGACGCCACAGAGACGTGCCGGCACCGCTTTTTTTGTGTGTGTGAGTGTGAGTGTGTTCCCTCTTTTTTTATTATTATTATTTTCATAAAGAATGCATCAGGAGCAGCGGCGGCATTAATTACTCAACTCCTGTTTGCTTTCGCGAGCGCAAAACGGGCGAACCGGGAGCAGGCCCGTGGAAGCATAGAGAGGCGCCCGCGAAAAATAATCGCGCGCAACGGAGGAAGAGAAGCGCAGAAGAAGCAGGGCTAGCGCGGCGAGGACGGCAGAAAGAGAGGGACAAGAACAGGCGAGTGAAGCAGATCGAGGCTTCTCTGGCTGGCTCGGGGCCGTTCGGTCGATACACGCCCCTCGCGCGCGCACAGGGCCCGGCAGAGCGACGGGCCCTTCCTTCGTGCCGCCGCAACCCCGAGGGCTCGGGCGAAGGGCGAACGAGGGAGAGACAGAGAGAGGGCGATAAAGAGAGAGAGAGAGGGGGGTAGTGGCGCTCTCGCTCCCCCATCAGATGTTGGCGTCCTAGGCCTACCCTCTGAACGTCACGTAGGCACCGAACAGCGTCCCCCTCTCTACCAGACCGCGCGGCAGGGAGGGAGGGAGGGAGAGAGGGAGGGAGAGAGAGACAGAGACCTCTTTGTGTTTAATACCGAGGCAGAGAGCACGCTAGCTCGCCCGGTCCATACATATAAAAGCACGATAAACACAGCGTCTTACGAATTGTTTTCCGTACACGATCTAGAACGCCGGGCCGGCCCGACATGCATATTAATATCCCAACGCCTGCGGAAGGAGTCGACTCCGCGGACGGTAGAAGCGGCCAGTCGAAAAGTCTCTGGAGGGAGAAGGCAATTGGACACGCTACGGCCATTAAGAAGCCTTCAATTAATGGGGGTCCCAGCTTTTTTTTTACCCGTTTCGACCCGCTCGCCCCCCCGCCTTTGTCATCAAGTGACTTCCCCGCGCGCGCACACACACACACACACACACACACACACACACACAGGCACACGCGCGAGTGTTCTGGTACGGAGATGCCCCCCCCCCCCCCCCTAATAACAGACTTCCCGGCCGAGGAGGATAATGTCCAGTTACAAACCATAATATTTAACAACTGGAGTACAAAGGCAAGCACTCGTACTGATCGTCATTAACTCCCGCTACGTTTTGAATTCGACAAACATAGTCCGTCGAAGAACTTCGTGGATGAAGTGATTCCACAAACTATTTTCAAATAAAAAACACACACACACACGACAATTAGACCTCATTCACGAGCTGACAACTTCCCTTTGCGTGACACTTCTGGACTGGAAGGGGTGGGGAGGTGGGGGAGGGGTACCCTTTCACTTCATTTGGCCCCCTGGGGCGGTGGCCAACGGAACAAAGGACGAACGCGGGGGCGCGCACACGCGCGCCGGACTCTCGACTACGGCGACGGGGTAAAACAAACACATCGCGGTGCCAATCGACGCCTTGTTTACTTCGCGACGTGGAGCGTGTCGTTCAAGATTCTGCGGCGCGGCGGATCAAATCGCATTGTTTCGCCGCTGACTCCCTTCCGAGTGGTGGCGACACGCCGCGGACGTTTCTCAAAACGAACATTTGAATTCCGTGCGGGAGAGTGAAGATACTGCACAGGACGATAACGCGATACATCTGTCATTAGAGCTGCAACGTCCAACTAAGCACACAGATGATTAGAAGACGAAGTTAGGAGTCGTTGGCGTCAAAACCTTCAGATGCCGAATTCAAACTATGAGTAATGTTATCGTGGACAATGGAAATGGTTTTCTGTAAATAATATTACTCGCATTTTCGACTCGTGTGGACACATTCACAATGGCAACAAAATATTCCCATATTCCAACAAAAAATACGATGAAAATGAAATTACATTCATGCTGGCCCAAAAAAGAATCAGGCAAAACTGTAATAGTTCAGTGCAATGAAATTACGCCGACAAAATTCTTATTAATGAATGCTAATGTAATATATTGTATGTTCATTACAGAATAATTAGCAGTGACTAATTAGATACGAGAGCGGATGACGTGACTATTATATAAAAAAATAATGAAAATTGTCTGCAAACAAAGCGACTTGCACTCTAATAGTTTTCATATTCTTCACCTACAAAGACTGTCCTTCAAGAGAACAAAAGGCTACTTCAAAACGAAATGTAAATATTTTAAATTCAACATTTTCTCTCTTAAAACACAAAGAAAATTTTACATATTTTACGATCGAATGTAAATCGCTGCAAGCAAGCTATATGACAAATAATTTCATTCAAATCCTACAAACAGAGCCTGAATACAGAGCAGCGACAACTGACAAACATATCGAAGTACCTTTCTTGATAAATAGTAATTTAAAACATTTAATGTTATTTCCAAAATTAAAAAAAAAATGTAATTAGGATTTCAATTTTAGCTTGATGGGGACAACCTATCAATGTTGAAATGTGTTGCAAATTTGTCGAAAAAGGAAAAATAATTTAAGTTATACAATGCATTATCAGTCTATAAAATTATTTGGGACTCCTCACCTTCAAGATAATATACAAGTATCTCAATATACGTCCTGTCCAATAAGATTTCTACTCAATATCGATGAAACAAAAGGAGTGATTTCTCCAATTAGCGAGAAACGCTGGACGGAAATCTAAATGATACATTTTGAACCAATAAATTCATTTCATCTTAAGAGAATGATTAACAGCGACTCCTCTACAAGAACTACTTCTAAAAGATAACCATTCTGCATTGATAACCGCATTTCGCTTTTATAAGAAAGCTTGAGTCATCGAATAAGGTACCCACAGCACTACATCAAAACAATAATAACATATATCGCGCATCATAATAATAGTTTAAACATTTGTATGCTTACATCGTACCAGATCGAAGGGCGATATAGCAATTACGTACAACGCGAAACAACCAGATACGAACAAAGGACTGTAGTATATCAAAGAGCAAAATGCCTACACAAAAGCAGGATTCGGAGATTAAAAAATAAAAAACCCCATCCCACCGTCTTCTTCTTGAGGACACAATACTATTCATTCAGGAACGGTTCAGGTCGGGTCAACTTCGAGCCCCAAGGATAGCGGTGATTTTTTTCAAGCTTAATAGCAAGCAAGGAAGCAGGGTTTCCCTGGGTGGCAAAACGAAACAAGACGTGTTACGACCTGTGCAAGATTCAACCGTCACATGCAATGAGGTGCACACAATGGAGAAAAGGGTGCCTTCACAATTATTGACGTTTTAAACGGACGTAATACACCCATGCATTATTCTTCTTTACTTCTGAAATATGTGAATGAAAATGTTCATTTTTCTTTCTTATTTATTTTGCACACAGAAATCGCAACCGATTAACAGAATACTTGCTTATTCCAGCCTTACGATGTGTGATTAGCATAAACAGATCGAAGCGTCTTGCATCATCGCTCACCCACATTGCCACAATCACAGGGCGAAATTGACGAATCTTTTGTCATAAAGTGGTCTGCAAGATACAAATGCAAAGACGTAACATTGCGCCATCTCAAAGATACGTGGAATGAATCATTCAGTATTGGAATCGCGCAGTTCCAACACTGATTGAGATGGACTTTCAAAAGCGGTCATGCACAGTAATCTGATCGCATGAATTATACAAGTGAACTACATTTTAGGGCATTAGTTTAAATATTGGCGGCCGAAACTCAGTCGATACTTCAGGAGTAAGAAACTTCTCAAGGGATGAGTGATTGATTAAAATGAGTGGTCACTTAAACATTCGTATTGCAGAAACGTTGCTCATCAACACGGAATGAGTGCTTCCAGAGATGAGGCAAAGTATCGTTTGCATCCGCTGTTGACACCTGATGATAATAATAATAATAATAATAATAATAATAATAATAATAATAATAATAATAATAATGTCTTTATTAATGGCGAGGCTCTGGCCATAGGGCCTGCTCTTCCTTCTAACCACTGAATTTATATACATTTAGAGTAGAAACATTTTAAGAGGGGAGGACAAGCTGTACATTTACGTCTGGGAGAACAAATCTAGGGACCATCCCGGCATACGCCTTAAGCGATTGAGTAAACCCAGAAAAACCTCAATCAGGATGGCGGCTTAGGGCCGAACATGAATAAAACTGAGTATGTTATACTGAGTAGTGAAAGGGAAGTTTCGTGAAAGAGAAAAGAAAAGACGTACAGGGGAAGGGATCAAAAAGTATAAATGATAAAGTTTGTGAGGGAGAGGGAAGAGAAAAAAGCGAAGGAAAGGACGAAGAAGAAGTAGGCGAAAAAAGTGAAGTTATTTAAGGAACGTTACAGAAAGCTACGTTTAGTTTACAGTAGCACTTAACATAAATATACAATAATTTTTACACCAGAGAAGCACAATACACTATAAGCTAATAACAACAGTAATTTTAAACACAATACTGGCAGTATTATCGTTGCAGTGCATCAGCCCGGGAGGTTCTACGGTTCACGTCACGACAGTGCAAGGATTTTCGATACTATACCGAATTCAGGCGCTGTCTGGATGAGGATTCTACAGGCCAGCTGCTGCGATCCGTAGGTTTCCGTGGCTTCTCCGACCAACACGAGACGAATGCCGGAGTAGTAAGATAAGTACCACCCACGAACCCTGTCTTTGTCCTATCCTCACCTCCTTACTTACACACACGTACATTCACTTCACTACCACACATGACGGGAGTTAGGAGCTTGTCCCGGCTCGAGCGGGGCCCCGCAGGGGGGGGGGGGGAGATGCCTGGATGGGAAAACCCCGCAAGCCGATGTGTAGGTCGGCGCCGGAACTCACCTTCTATGAGGGAAGTTCACCTCCCGTGATAAAACCTGCACGATACTTGCGGGACTAATGACCACAGCAGTTAACGAACCCACGAAATAATAAATAAACCAATCAGAGTGTACGTATTAAATATTTTTCGTACAAAGCACGTTCACATGAGTTGTCGTAATTGTACACTTTCAATATAGAAGTAGATTTATTCTGGGAAATCTTTGTTGCCGTTATTTATTATAGAATCGAACGCCGGGTAAGAAAATATTGTGCGTCGTAAGGATACTGAATTTCATCCTTAGGGTGCATTTCAAGAAGCTAGCAATCTGCCATATACGAATGTGGACACTCTTTGCCTTCTCATTGGGGGATACGGATTAATTGGAAAAGAGAATTGAGCACTGGAAACCCATTTTAAGTGTCCCTGATGAATTCGGCCCAAAGAGTTTACGCTATACCTTGGATGGAACTTTGAACAAGAAATCGATACACGTTCCTAACAATTAGCCACTTTATTTATCGTACGTGTATCAACTCCTGCGTGGGCCATACGAAACTTTGTACATCGCATCAGAGCACTCATCAACCTTTGTATCACAGATGACACTGCGTATATAGTTTGCTGCATTTGTGCTTCCCCCTTTTCTGCCGTGCCTCCATCCTTTCGGCCCATGACACGTAATCCTACCTCGCGACCGCGTTCGCGCCCACGATAAAAGAGTTCGTAAGCGTCAGGATCGGGGGGTCGGCAGCAGTAAATTTCAATAAGCATCACCGAATACCCCCCCCCCCCATCCGACCACGTTTAAAATTCCCTCTCCCGCAGGATAGCGACATGCGGGTTCACAGAGCTGGCTGGGAGATGTGCAATGTCATACGCTCCTACAATGGCGGCTCAGAGTCCTTCTTGTGGACACAGCTTGGAGTGGCGCACAGCTATAGTCCCCCTCCTGTATGGTAAGCGTACGCACTATTCATTGCCAGGCTGTGCAAAACCTCTCTGTTTGATAAGACCGTTTCCACTAGAGGTTCAGAGTTTTCGACCCGCCATCTCCGTCCCGTCACGCCGCCTTGCTCGTCCCTGCGCGTTCTGTTGTCTCCACCCCACATCCCCGAGCCTCCGCCCCCAACCCCGTTTCCTCGTCGTCCGGCCGTCCCCGCCCCGTCCACCCTTCCCGACGTCCTCGTCCTGTCAATCTGACGGTCTCAAAACGCGCATCTCGTCTCATCGTGACCTTCGTTTTTGACTTGTCCATCTTCGCGCCGCCGTCCCCCTCACATCGCCCTACTTCATTTTGACGTCCCCAAACCTCCGTCCCAGTCCCATTCCCTCATCCCCCTATCATCATCCCACTACCCCCTCCCTCCCGCTGCCATCCCGTCTCGTGGCTACTGCAGGTCTCCAACCCGTCACGCGTGGCCCGGTACCATCCGCAAGTCCCCTGTCCCGACCTCACTCTGCCATCACCGCACCATCACTAATGTCCCGCCGTCGCCCCATCCCGCGGTCCCCATCCTTCCCATCCCCGACCTAACGTACCTGCCTCGCATCTACCGTCCAGTTCCGTCAACCTGGGCTCATTGTCCCCGTTTCAAGCTGTTATTACCGACCAAAGTCACTGTCCCGTCGCACTGTTCCGTTGCGTCGTCCCCATCCTGCGCTGTCCCCGACCCAACGTACGTGTCTCGCCTCTACCGTCCAGTCCCATAATCCCCAGCGTATTGTCCCCGTCCTCATCTCCGACCCCTCACGAATGTCCTACCGTCGCTGTTCCGCTGCAACGTCCCCATCCAAATCCCCGCGGTGTCCAAATCATTGAACCCGCCTCGCTTCTTCACGCCAGATCACTGGCTCATCGTCCCCGTCCTCAACCTGCCTTCTCCGCCTTATCCTGCATGTCCTTCCGTAGCTGTCTCGCTGCGACGTCCCCATCTGGCGGCCCCCGACCTGTCCCGTCCCCAGCCCATGGGGCCTGTTCCGACTCTTCCGTCCAGTCGCATCCCCAGCTCATCGTCCCCGTCCTCAACCTGCCATCTCCGTCCCGCCGTCGCAGTCCCGTCATCCCCGACGTCCTCGCCCCGCGACCCCCCGTCCGCGGACGGCCGCGCTCCCCGCACGGGAGCAGCCGCGAGCGCCCGCCACCAATAATAACCCGTGTTTATAAGTGCCGGGATTTAGGGCCCGCGCGCGGCGTGTATTTACACGAGGCGGAGGCGAGGCGAGGCGAAGGCGCAGCCAGAGAGAGGCACAGCGCGGCGGGGAGGGGCGGGGCGGGGCGGAGCGGGGCGGAGCGGGGCGGCCGCGGACGACGAGAGGGGCCCCCGCTCCGGCGTCCCACTTCTGGCTCCTTTGTTTATGCTGCAGGCAGGCAGGCAGGCAGGCAGGCTCCAGCCACCATGCGCGCTCGCGCAGTGCGACGAGGGCCCGGTTCCGGCTGCACGTCCACTCCCCCCCCCCCCCACCCGCCAATCTCTCATCTGGCGACATGGATCAGTTGCTTTCAAAACATCCATGTACTGAATTCGATGTTATTTGAACATAAATGTTTTTTTTACATTTTCGATGTTTCATTCCCGTAATCACAAATTTGTAAAAGTTAAAATAAGAAATAATAAATGATGATACCACTATCTTCTGTTTGCGTGTTCGTTACGTATTAATAGCATTTAATGCTCCTTGAAACGGCATATCTTTCCTCTACGTTCAGTTAATATATGTTCATCTAAGGATCTTTTCTTCTAAACGTTTTCGTAAAATTACCGGATGGAAACACGAATGGAGAAATACCCTTTTCGAGAATCCACGACACCGAAATCATTCGTCTTGTAACCGTCTGACAGCCGTTCAGGATTTCACACATAATTAGTGTAGGGGCGATTAGTGTTACTGATTGATCGAATTACAATTTGCATGTAAATTAAACCGCATCTCAGAAACGTCAGTCGCCTACTTTCAGACGTCATCATTTCCTTCAACATTCTCTCTAAACAAGAAAATTTATAATAAAATAAATATTCAAATATACCCGCCTATAAAAACGAACTATAATTTATTCACCAAAAGTGATAATAAACATCACCTCCTAAATTCAGATGCATCCCGAATTTCATTTATCCTTCCTCACCCTTATCCATACACGATCATGTGCCGCCGCCTAACCGATTTTTATTTTCAGGCGGCATTAAACAGCTCGATTTTTTTAACTTTCTCTTTTGTCGCGTTCAGCCAGAACGGCGCTCGGGCCCACTGCGTCCCGCTGGCCACAGGCGGGGGAGGGGGGAAGACCGGCCGACAGAGCGCGCTAGCGAGCAGGCGGGCAGGCGAGCGGGCTGCGAGCGAGCGCGTTCGAAATGCTGCCGCCGCCCACCGGCTCGCCGCTGCCGACCACGTCTACACGCACGTCCACACGGCGTTCTTCTAATTCTACATCTATTTACTTCACTACCCAGTCCGAATACTCCATCTCTGTCAACATCAAATCTATCTCAATTCTTCAACTACATCATTAAATAATCCTTCGTGTACCTCATCACCTAATCCTTCTTGTACTTCATCACCTAATCCTTCGTGTACTTCATCACCTAATCCTTCGTGTACCTCATCACCTAATCCTTCGTGTACCTCATCACCTAATCCTTCGTGTACTTCATCACCTAATCCTTCGTGTACTTCATCACCTAATCCTTCGTGTACTTCATCACCTAATCCTTCGTGTACTCCATTCTAATTCTCCTAATTCTTCGTCTACTTCACCATACAATTCTTTTTCTCCGTTTATTTCACGTAACTCCTCGTCTACTTCACCCAATTTTTTTATCTGCTAAGCTTTTTCCCCCTCTCGCTCAGAAGCCCCGAAATGCCGCGACGGGCGGGCGCCGGGCGCCTGGCGCTTGGCGCTGGCGTTGGCGCCGGGCAGCCTAGTTGGCGACAGGCGCCACACAACCTAGAGAGCAGCGGCCGGCTAATTCGAGTCGACCCAACGGAGCGCAGGTGTCGCTTGCGGGGGCCTAAGCGGGTCGCGTCCAAAACGAACGGGCAATGCAGAAAGCAACAAAGCCCGGGTTACATTAAGACCTGGCGCTACAAAACGATTTACATTAAGGAACAGTTGAATACTGAACATAAGGGTTGTCAATACAAAATGAACACTACACATGATCGAAAATGTTTATTATAATTGTGTGTGCTGGCGCGCGAGCGCGTGTGTGTGAGAGACAGAGAAAGATAGAGGGGAGGGAAAGAACGGTGGGAGGGGGAGAGAGGGGGGAAGGGAGGGTGAAGAGAGGGAGAGGAGATGAGAGGGAGGAAGAGGAGAGGAGAGGGAGGGAGAGACGACAGAGAGGAGGAAGGGAGAGAGGGAGATGGAGGGGGAGGAAGGGGAGGGGAAGAAAGGGTTTGAAAGAGGGAAGGGAGGGAAGAGAAGAGGAGAGAGATGAAGGGACAGACAGGAAAGAAGGGAATAAGAGAGGGATACAGCGTGTCTGTAAGAATGTGCGTGCAAGCAACAGTGTAGGAGTATGTACAAGAGTTCCTCCGTGTGTGTGTCCACATGTGTGAGAGTGTCTAGATGTGTGCGTGAGAGGGCGAGCGTGTGCACCGGTATGTGCGATGAGCGTGCGCAGTACACGGTGGTTTCATGTCATAAACGTTTTTCTCATTCCACGGTTTTATAATTTGCTCCTATTGATCCCAAAGAACAAATTAACAGAACGCTTCTTGGCTCTTTTTCGAGACATCACTTCACTGGGAGCACCAAAAACACTAGCAACATCATCTAATAATTCGCATGTACACTATTACGTACCTCAAGGTATGCCGTTGGCGATGCACAAAATAAAACCGACGAATTCGGAAATGAATTACGTGAATTCAGATCACAACACCTCAATGCAAAATTTGTCATCGCTGTAAGGAGTCGCTGAAATGGTAAGGTTCGTTTACAGAAGGAAACATTTTAACAGCTTACATAACAATAACGTAAACAATTGGAAATTATAAATGGCACAAAATTAAAAGAAACCCGAGGTCCAATCGTTACAAAAATAGGTAAAATATCTTGACATTAGTTACAGTTCAAGGCTTTCTATTTACATATGAAGTATCTAGGCTATGACTATAAACCTTATTCATCAATTCCGCTGTTTACAACCGACACGTTATCATATCGTGACTCATGATTATGTTGAATATTAACCAGTTACCTTAATGTGAGAAATAAATTTCATCACACTGTATTCAATGCCGCATGCAGACGCGTGGTATTATCCTGGGGTATGTCAGAGCACATTCAGGTGTTTACATTAGACAAGGGAGTTGGTAGTGAATGTCGGGAGCGCGTTTGTCTGCCAACACACTTTCGGCAACTATTAACCGGGTCGCAAAAGTGTACGCAACTGGAGAAGGTAGCGTTTACGTAATTCTCTAACCGGAATAATTAGCCCAGAAACGAATTATCTCTAACGTTCTCGAACGCTGCGAACAAAAACATACGTTTGGCGTAGCAACGCAAAGCAACGGCTTCGTTTCTGGCCCTTGTTGCAGGACAAATAACTCCACCGCCTACGTCGGTTCCATTAGTCGGTTGTGTGGCAAATGGCGCGTCTAAAAGACGCCGCGGATAAACTGAACAACGTTATGGCGACGTTTTGATGCGAATGTCTTTCAGCAAGTTGCGTAATTGGAGCGTTCCCCGACTTCGCAGTTTTATTAATCGATGTTATTGGAATCGGGCAATTGGTCGCAACAAACGGCCGTAAACGCCCCCGTACAATGCCCACGGAACAAATAATTACACCCAAAGCAATGTACCTACTTCATATGGTACGAATGCAGTACGAACACGTAAGGGTTTCTAGCACATAAAACTCTGTAAAATAAAGGGTTAATAGTAATATTAAGTTTCGAAAGTACACACTACATGAATTTATTATTAATGGTTTTGATAATGAACACAACCTAACATTACACTCAATCATGTTTGTGCATTGGTTATGTTTGTAACCTCAGCACCCACTAATATGACTTAACATCAAGAGACTTTCTGATGCATATTTGTACACTTCTGTGAAGTAGGAAATCATCAGGCGATCATGGGACGTTTTGACGCATATGTCTATGAGGAAACACAAAATCATAGAAAATCGACCAAAACAATATTTTTTCTTGCGTCAGTGAGGAAAAATTAAAGCAACATTCCGCTCGCATCAATACTGGTAGTGGATGTTTCCAGCTTATGATTTTCCGCGTATGTGAAAAAGAGCCAGTCTCACTCTTGGCGGTTTAAGTCAATAAATGGGAACCATTAAAGCCTTGAAATCACATTGATAATACATTCATTGAACCCTCAATTCAACTCAAACATTTCCAGGCTTGGGAAGTTGGGTCCCTCCAGATAAGAAAACGGAATTTCGAGGACGTACACAGGAGATAACATGCAGGTTTTCTTAACCCCTAACCTCTTCCTATCATGCTACAGAAGAGGCCAACCAATTCTGCGAACTACTGCAACAGTATAGACTACACTAACGGAGATTCTAATCCAACGTCCCTTTTAACCGAGATAAGTCCCACTCGGAATTCACGAAAATGTTCCCTTTCGTTATTTTCAAGAGCTAATACGATAGCACTGTGTAGCAATATTACTAAAAGATGAAAACCACTATTTTACTCTGTTCGTACATCAAACCTTACACTGAATACATTAACCGAGATTCTCAGAATACAAGATGGTCGTCCTCAGTCAGGCCATTGGCATCTTCTGTTCTCTGAACTAGTAGGGTCGTTCTCCGCTACCCTACAGGTAATTCACCTTTGTACCGTTTGAAACTAAGTGAAATAAAACCAAGGGTACGACGGAGTACTCCAAAGCAATTCAAGGAAGACGCAGCGGACTCGCGCACAATCGAACATATACCTCGAAGAGGAAAATGTGACGTAATCATCAGAGAACGAATTGCGATAATCAGTGAAGCACCACATTGGCCGTTCAACTGAGAAAACGATTGGACACAAATACCGAGAGCATTCCAATGCGAAAACCATATTCTAAAGGGTTACTATAAAAACCATTATTTGTAAAAATTACTGAGCAGGTTTACCAAACAGAATGTAAATATGGGTAATGTAATGAACGTCAGCATCATTTCTTTAAAAGAAAAGCGAATAAGTACACAAAATTATAACTCGCCCGCTCGTAATTTCAAGGGTTTTTCGCGTGTAGTAATGGAGGCAGACTGGTTCTCCGCCCTTGAACATTAATGAAATAATAGAGGTTCGGTTAGCGCTAATGATATCCACGATGGCAAGTCTGCGCTGCCCACTTGCAATTGAAACGGTCATATATTATATCAGGACACGGACCGGCAACCAACTTGGCAAACCCCCGTAATATCGGGACCAAGTGATTCAACCTGATACTGCAAGTCAACGAGCAGTGGAAAATTTTTGTGGATGAAACGCTCCAACTTACCACGATCAAATTTCGAACGGGGAAAAGAAAAGCTAGTGTTTCATGGAAGACCTCATTATAAATTCATACGAAATAACTTCTTTTTTTCCCATTCTTAAATCCACTACGTATATACTTCGAAACGCACACCTTCGAGATTACGACTTCATAACAATCAAATTACAAAAGCACACTTTGAAACATTCTAAAGAAAACGATACGTATACACCTACAATACTATGGATGTGAACGAAGTTTAAACCCTAATTCTAGTCACGTTCGTAAAATGCATTCAACATGCAACGATAGTTGGGGAGTAGGAGCATGCGGGTTGATGCAGGCAGATTGGACATACGGGCAAACGTGAATAGTTGTCCTCTGCGTGACACAAAACGAGTACATTCTTATCATTGGGACGATGGCCCGGGGCCCTAAGGCATTCATTTTCACAGTAGAGTTGAATACAGTTCACTGTCAGAAATGGCATTAAATTTAATATAATTAATGTACTAATGTAATGACAGTTACTGTACCTTGTACATTAAATTTAAGGTTTAAGTTAAGATTAATATAGATTTAATGTAGAGGTTTCCCTTTCCTCTGCCTCTCGTCATTCATATCATGTATTCATAATCACCAGCCCACCAAGTTCATTTATTCCTTCCACATATTACCATAAAGATTCGATTCTTGTATCCTAATGCATGTGTACATTTAATTTAATGTGTGCTCATAATTACTTTAATGCACATTTACTTTGAAGTAATGCAGACCTTTCTGACAGGGTACTACTATGTCTAGTAGTTCTGAAAACACTAAACCTCACGTCAAAAAAATCGAACTCCGTGAATTCGTCAAAAACAAATTCACAGACAAAATACCAAACGATTGCGTTTCGTTTGTCTAGAATCGTTGCAAAAAAGTAAATATTACAAGAAAAATAAATCGGATTAAAATAATAAAATTCCTTACACATAAGTCGCTTTTCATGACTTCGGGAAACATTCATTCGCTACGTCTTTGTTTTTGATGACTCATTCAACGACATTTAATTTCGTTTTCAACCACTTCAAGAAACATTCATGGCGAATTCAATGAAATCCGAATATCGCGTTTGTTTCTGACAGAGTAACAAAACTACTGCATACGATTTAAGGGACCACACAACTGTTTCTACATAACTCACAAGGGATGTGGTTCGGTCTTCGCACATATTGAAATTGTGAAGACTGCCCGACAATACCTGCAATACAATGGGCATTATATGCGCAATTTTTGCATATCCCGAAAAAAACAGGCTTCATGTACAAAAGTGCAAAACGTGTTTAAACTTGCGTGTTACAACGCACTCCGTTAAAACATTTTATCTGGCTGCGACGACGACGATGAGTGATTCGTGCATCAACGATGACATGTATCTACTCGCAAAGAATCGAAAGAAAACCCACGATTACATTTAGAAATTATTTTTTTATATGTACAGAAAAGTACGGTGTTGAATGGGTGATATTATGGCCGGTTTAGGAAGAACTATTACGTGCGTACAGAAAAATACTGAAATTATGTGATGTTAATTCAGTAACCTACGAAAACATGGGAAAAGTATTTTTCCCTACACATGACGTTCTTCTCAGGTTCGTTTTATTAATAATAGAAATCATAATAACTCCAAGTACGTTACTTTTTTTAATAATACAAACAATTTCAGCGCTATATTTTAAAGCTATCAAAGGAACAAAGGTTTAACAGACCCTGTCTGGGTGTCGGTTCCAAAGCAGCCGGTTAAGAGAGAATGTACAGTATACTTTTTGAAGTTGATAATTGTGAAAAGTCAATAAAGCATGAAATACTGGGATGGGTGCAGACAATTGCCTCTCTTTCCCCCTCCCCAACTTACGACAACACTGCAATTGCCGGCAGTGGTGAGTGGTACCAATAAGTAATAACTACTCATACCAGCATGACGCGTGTGAGAGTGTGTTTCAAGTGGTCAGTCAATTAAACCCTAATTGTAACATTCAAGAACGTTGCGGAACCTTATTTTAACTACGAGTTTCAACGGGTGCTCGTTGGATCTTTTCTGCACCGTAACACTTCATCAACACACCGAATTGCTGTTCACTACGATTGTTAGCGTACCTAAGCTTTGTATGTGTGTGTGTGTGTAATATGAAGTATAACGTGAAGCCAATTTTATGTTTGTTTTCTTATAAAGAATTTTTCCTTTATGCTGAATGTAAAGTGTATAATTGTTTAATGACGCAGTTAATACGTGTAATGTTAACAATTTAAAAACTGAATGACTATCGTTAGAATTGACAATAGGTACAAGCTCTATTTTCGAAAATGTACAATTACCCTCGGGGGGGGGGCAGGGACGATAAGCCCCTCCCCCGCCCCTAAATGCGCCATTTATAATGCCATTACCCATTCTTGAAATCCCCTTGAACTGGTATTATCATAACCCCTTTGTAACGAGCAACATCCCCAGATTCTGAAATGCTTAAAAATGGGCCACTCTCATTACGAGAAGTCTGTTCAACACAAGTCGTCAGCGGGATAAGGCAACAAACGCGCCATTCTCCACGAAAGCGCGATCTTCTTTTTCTCCCCCACCCCCACCCACTCACCTCCCCCCGGTCCACCCCCCCAACTTCCTTGGCCGGCAGCCAAACCCCGACGACATCTTTGTAGCCGTGGGCGCATTTAGTTTGTTTTGAACGAGTCCCCCCCCCCCGCGTCGTGTTGTTTTTGCAAGAAAGCATTTCAAGGATACCTTTACTACGGCTCGGCGTTGCCGAGGTCACATCGACCTGCTCCAGCCGCAGCGGGCTGATGCAACAACCGGTCCGTGAAAAAAGGTATCCGCGGCCCCCACGTGCCGCCGAGGCCTGCCATTGAGGACCAGGCCAGAACGAGCGAAAACAACCGACGGCGACGAGGCGATGGTTGGGGTTGTAATTCAAGAGCGTCTTTCCCAAGTACATGGATCTCCACGAAACACAATTTATTTTTCGCATTCAGGCCGAATAGTTAAAACGATCCGTAGTTTTAGGGTACGGTTCAACATGAAAAACACACTTTTTTAGCACAATATTTGGCAGCATGGCGGTGGTTATGGTTGCATTTCAAGAGCGTATTTACGTAGTGCGGTCCATGAAACACACTTGTTCTGGAAGGGAAAGTACATCCAGCCTAGGAAGTTAAAACTAGGGTCCACAGTTTTCGGTTCCAGTTTAACAAAGAGTAGGGTAAACGAACATTTTAGCACAATATTTGGCAGTGGTTGTGGTTGTGGTTGCAACTCAAGAGCTTATTTTCCAAGTGATATATCTCCAAGAAAGACAATTTTTCAGGAATGGAAAATATTTACATTCAGCCTTAAGAGTTCCAGAGAGGATGCAACGGTGTTTAAATATCGTTTATCTTCAGAGAAATTCAATTTTAATACTTATAGCTTATTATCTGTGCCCATGTATTCTTCACACAGGTGATATTCTCTTAACAGCGCGTGTTATTTCTCTCTTCTTCTTCTTCGATTTAAAAGCGTCAATTTATAATACCATTGACAAATTTCAGAAGGAACCCTTATACGTTCCAAGAAATATAAATACATACAATAGATGGATCGTTACGAATGGATCATTGCGTCCAATATCCATATTCATTAGCGTAAAATCTTACGCGCCTATGGTACTGTTACGAGACACAGCATCCAATTTCAACATATTTTCGTATTGACCTTAAAGACTGCGCTATGAAGTGAAGCGAAAGGTTTGTCACTACGTTCTTACCTCAGTCACATGACTCGTGCGTAGGATCAAGTCATTGCAAGTGCCAATACTCCCAACTGAGAGTGAAACACTTGAAAACAAAACTTTAGGACTAAATCTCAAAGCAATAGGTTTGCACCGATTGTCTTACATTTTATGTTCAGCGTATCGTTACTATGCTGCTTACATTAGTAAACAATGAACGAAGTACGACGTTGCGGAAAACGTATGCGGGGCCTGTTGTTGGAACTATGGTCACGACCAGTGCGTGGCATATAGATTCGATTTACACCGGCCGGTAGAGGCGATGTGGCCATACTTTCAAGTCTCCTCGGATGCTTTACAAGACAAATATTGTCCGCAAGCGAAATGTTCAAAAGGAATTCTTTGCATCACGTGTTGGTTTCCTGGCTCTAAACCAGCAGCTCTTGTGACGGAAACACGTGACAAAATATCATACTCGGCAGATCGAAGCTTACAGAGTTTTGTCTGGATCGTTTTTCTAACTCGCGACCACGTTTGGAGTACTGGGAGATAAATAAACCCAGCCTTAGGTATATTTGTCTGCACACCTTCATAGACTAGGAACACAAGATATAAAGATAACACTCTGCTTCCACTTCGATCTATCGATCTAACACTAAAATGAGATCAAACATTAGTTTCAATGCTATTGCAAAATGCGAGAGATGTACAATGCTATTTTACGACCCGTTTTTTTAGTATTCCTGTATTTCGGTCACACCCAGCCACGAAGTGTTGGTTTTGAAAAAAAAAATGAGATTGAGAAATCTCAAACATCAATAAAGTACCAAACAGTGAAATTTTGTTTCACAGACAGCGTCTTTTTAACGTATTAGAACGATCGTGGCTTTTGCCCAAGTAGCCCATACGGATCAGCTGCTCGGATTTTCATTGTTTTCTGGTTCAGTGCGTTAGATTTTTGAAACAATTATAGAACAGCGTGTATCAATAGATCTCTTAATCAAACGGGACGCAACCATTTTGAGCTGCCGTTTAGCAGTGTCACAAAAAAGTAATAACAGCTGAACATTTTTGTAAGATGAAAAACAATCAACTGCAAAATTTTTTGCAACATTTTAAATACTAAGTCACAATTCGCGAAATGAGGTGTGTATTTGTCAACTAGACGATACTGAATTAGAAAATGTCTAGTATTAGCATCTGTTAGTAGAGTTAACAATGCAGAAGCTACTGGATAATATCGAAGCACCCCTTTCTCTGGCCAGAGTAAACAATACGTCCAGAGTAAACAATAGCTTCATTGGGAATGCATCGTGCTTATGGCTGCTACGTGTAAATACCATATGCGCAAGCAATATGCATTAGTGGTGGTAATACATTCAACTATGCTGTCTGAACACGCATCAGTGGCAGCTCTGACGCGTACGTTTGTCGGCTGCTGGTAGTAACTTTCAACTTCTGGCACTTCCGAGTCGGACGGCATCGAGATGATTGGAGGCTTATTGCATAGCAAACAAAACATAGGAAAAAACAACTAAATTTTATTACTTCCTTTGAGACATGTGGTCGTGAACCCAAATCTAGCGTAAAACTGGTCATTGGGAAACAGTTGGGGGTTAAAAACTTAAAGCACCTAACAAAAAAATGTAAAGCAAAATTAACATTAATCTGAAAACGGATTTGCCTATTCTATCAACTTGAGGTTCGTAGCCAATTTTGTATGAGGAACAAAAAATCGAACCTCCATTAAAAGCTTGGAAAGACACTAATCCCATTTACGTAGGTTTTCCACAACGATTGTATTTGTGCTTACAGGGAAATTCTACAAAATTAACTACAATGAAATTATTAAATATACCCGGTCTCATGCACTACGCTAACGTGTGACAGGAAAAAAAATAAAAAAAAAAGTACTCATGTCAAAGCAGGTTACAAACTGTGAGGATGCATCTTATAGCAATTGCCACGAACGTGTACCTCTGGAGATATAACTCCCTAAAAAAGGAAAGAAAAAAAAATTAACGACAAAAGCGAAAAAGACCACGGGAGAAAGGAAAAACGAGAGGAAAACATGAAGACGAACAGAAAAAGAAATCCTTAGCAAACAACTACTTCTCTGAACCTGCATCTCGTTTGAGCCTCCTGTAAAACCTGCAATGCCACGTTTTACGCGCTGAGAATAAGGTAGGTCCCGTATCTTTCGCCCGAATCTTCCCGTCCAATGACATGACCGAGAATTAAGCTACACAACGATACGGCATTTACATCCAGTTCCCTTGAAGCTACCAGTTCCAAAAAAAGAACAAAAAGAGGCGTAAAGAGCTGAGAAAAAAAGACGAGAATAAAAACAGTTGTTGTTGGAAGGTCGGAAATGAGGAGATAGCTCCAACTGTTTGGGCCACAAGCCGTTCGGTCAGAGGCAACCATGACAATCTCTTCAATACTCATTGATTTCAACGGCTAAGTAATAATCTTTGTCAATTATGAGTCGCTTTTTTTCTTTTTCCAGAACACACTCATGTGACGAGAACAAAAGGCGATGCATAAAACTTCTCGTCGTAGTTTCTGCTAATGCTCTCCCAATCATCTAAGCAATATTTCGCAGCATCAACACTGGTTTCGCCACAATACGAACAGCAAACAGTAATATTACAGTTGTCCAAATTATGTTTCAAACGAACCAGTTAAATACTTTAACATATATATATATATATATATATATATATATATATATATATATATATATATATATATATATATACACACACACACACACACACACATAACTAGTGGTCCTACAACTACACATACTTTCTCGCATTATTTGTAATATTTGCAAATTTTCAAAAATTCAGAATGCTCAACGAAAATTAGACCTGTGCCAATTAGGCCTGTGTCCTTTGCTCTAATCGAGGAAACAATTAAAAAAATTGGAGCAACTTTTAACATTTTGAAAATGTTAAGACTTCATGTGAAGAGCCTCCTAACACAATATACCCGTTTCGCATTTTCAGGGTATTGAGATCGACCATATTGATCGAGGGTTATCAGTTTTGGAGAAAATCGACTCAACGGTTTAGGCGCTAGCCAATTTTTTTGGTGTCAAGGACCCGTAAAACGTGGATTCTGACGACACAAGAGTAGAAAAAGTAATTTACTGCAAAAAGGGCCAATATTTAACCATATTTTCAATAATAGGGCTCCACAATACGAGTTTTTCTCTCGACACATCCCATTTTTGCTGCAGCAATGCAATGTTTTTTCTTTACTACGTAAGTACGTAGTAATTAAAAAGTAAAAAGCAAAGCCCTAAATCTGTTTATTCCAAGTTCTTACGTATCAGCGTACGAAAACGAAAGCTCTAGACACGTAGATTACATAATTTATTGCAGTAATTATAAATGGATCAGACGTGAATTCGTCATATATCAAAACCGCCGTAATAAACACGCAAATGAGACAAGGTCTTAATAAATTAAGTAATCGCGAACATATGTATGAAGCACTGGAGGATTCAGAATCTTAGTTTCAATGTTTCGCATTATTCAAGATAGCCAATAGCATTGAAAGAGAATTGCGAAAGAAGATATTTCTATAATAAAAACCTTCGAATATTTGTTTAGTTGGAGCCATTTAGTTAAAATAACATTATATTAAAATGATAGAACAAAATAATTCTAGGCGAGCAAACGCCCTGCGTTGCAAGAATAATGAAAAAGAAAATCACGTAAATTTTCCATTGAACCAACATCGACTGGCTGTAAATTACTTCTCATTAAGTCACTAATGCGCTTGAAAGACAAAGGGAAGTTTAGTATAATATAGTAAACTGCTTCTTCCACACAAACAACTAGTTAGTCACCCATCACCTGGCTGATAATAACCCTGTTTTCCGGCGATTGTTCCCGTCACCCACCCACGACCTATTCTTGGCAGAATGCTTTGGTTCAAGTAATCGATGTTACCGCTGAGCAGCGCCACTACGTAGTTATTCCATTCGCCACCAGGCGGCACCACTTCCCGACAGTACACAGACTGCTCTGCTGCTCTCTTGGCATATACAAAACGACAGCCTCCTCAATATTTTCGGCCCATAATTCGGATTATTAAATCGACAATTCATGGTACCACTAGGCACAAACCATGTTCATAACTTATTTCATTACTACCTATTTCAGTAACGATATAAACGAATCGGTTTCGGTATTAATATTGTTATTGAATCCAGTAATATTTTAATTCACATATAATTGCACACAGAAGTGTTCTTAACAAACTTAAATACAGTTTTTACAACACAAAATAATTTATTTTTCCAAAACATTGATACAATATATAGTAACTCAAGAACTAACTTGCTCTTCTGTGCAGATAAATGCCACTAATATCAAATAGTCAGCACACCTATCAAAAAAAAAAAAAAAAAGTATAATGAAACCGTGGCCAAAATGTTTCTGTGGATACAATTACCATAGACTAAGGAAGTATATTTCATTACTCTATGCTATTACTTTACCCTACTAAATTTTTTCAAACTTATTCTCTTTTCTTTCTCTCTCTCTCAATTCAATTACGTAAGTTGCATAAATAAGAAAGAAACATTTAAGAATTTATTTCATGCCAAAAAAAAAAAAAACACTAAAAAATTGTAACTTGAATTCCAAACTTATACATGACTGAAGACATCAACACTTTTTTCTCTGGAAATCTGCTTTAACCAAAGAAACAGCAATTGCTAAAAGATCAGATGTTTCAAACAATCTTAAAAAAAAAATGTAAATTCAATTGAAATACATTAAAGAAAGTAGTCATAACTATGTAAATATAACCTACAATATCTTTTTCTTTAATTCAAGATAAGTGTAGGGAAAATTTTCTCATAGAGCAAAACATCTATATTTTGTAAATTTGTATTTAGTAATTCTACTAATAAAGAAAAAATAAAAATTTATATAACAAAAATTGCATAAATATTTTAGACCAATACTACATTACTAAATGAAGTTAACTGTTCCCCAATTGTTTGATGAATACGAATAAAGACAAAAAAACCTGAACTCTTGCAAATATTAAATTGCATTGATTAAATCAACATTTTTGCTAGAAATATCAAAAAAGGACTACGTTTTATGTACTGCAAAATATGAATATTTGATATCTTCTCCCCAATTATAATGCATATTTAATGTAGGTGAAATTGCAAATACAGTACAAATTTCTCAATATGAACATGCATAATGAAAAAATCTGTTTAATGAGAACATGAATAGAGGTCCTGTCAAACATAAGATCTTCTGTATTACATTGTATAATACAGAATCTTGTCTAATACAGAAAAAAATATTAGTCCCTTGAAGTTCTTCATTGAGTAATTTTTACGGTATAAGAAATATTTATAAAAAATAATTTGAATAATAAATTAATATTGAAATTAATTAATTCACAAGATGAAAATTTCAATTTTCAAATAATTGTAGGTGTCTAATGATATCACCACAAGTATTGAAGTAAGTTCACCTTTTTTCAATATTTATCTACTTTCAACGATTGGATCATTCTAGAAAAACATTGTCTCTGTAGTGAATCATAAATTACTAATGAAGAAATAACAATAGCAATCGAATGAAGGAATAACAATGAATATGTATGAAACACTCAACTGGGGGCAGGCTGGAGGTAGATTACAAAATCGATTTCAAGAAATGCCAATGAAGTGATAATACAGGCTACAGAATCAGCATTAATGACAAAACTATATAATGTAATTCAAATGTCATCTGAAAGGAAACAGTCATATGCTTAAGTAAGCAGAAAGAATACAATTGGGCTCAAGTCAGTGGCAGTAGGGAAGGTAGTTTGGTCAAATATGCTTACTAATATTTTGTAGGTCAAGAACAGAAACATGACAAAAAAATTCCAAAGCCAAATATTCATTGCTAAACTTGACCAATAGATAATCTATAAAACTGAATTATTCCACAAAACATAACAATGTAAAATGCACAAATAGAAATATAATAAGTTGAAATCTAATTATTCAGCAAAAGAAGTGAACATCTATGATAAACAATTCTGTCCTCTACAAATACTTCAAATTTTTATTCCAAAATAAATAATTAAATCCATAAAAAAGTAACCTTACAATTTAGAGAATAAGTAGTTGTAATTTTAATGTTTTTATACACTAATCTAATGTTTTCAGCTTTGAGAATAAGTTTTCATAAGACAAGCCCATATCCTTAAAGAGCAAATGTTATATTATTCTTTCAATATATATTGAATTTCTGTCGATTCTTTGAAATTATTTGTAACACTTAAGTAAATATTACACCAAAATGGAAAACTCACTGTAAAAAATTAAAAAGTAATTTGCAAAAATACTCTGCAGACATGGCCGAATTATTGTATTTGTTATTATAATTCAATTTCAGCTAAAGGATCCCTAAGATAGCTGAATATATTACCCTTAATAGCAAATCTGTGAATTAATTGCGACACACATAATGGCATTTGATATAATTACTTTTGCTTCAGAGATTCCTTTGTTTGGCAACAATTGACTAGAACAAGATAAAAAAGTAAATACTGATACACAATTGTACTAAGCTTGGATTTCCCCCTGAGACTACTGCAAAGTGTTTATACATTATGTTTCTTTAATTTCCTACACAAATTGTTGATGCAAAATACAGTTAACTAAGAGGTATTTTCTTGCATTTGAAGCATTTTCTTGTCTCGAGATGTTCCACTTTTGTGTTCAATATTTTGAAGTTATGAAGAAAAAGCGTGAACATTCTCCAAGAAAAAATGGTCTATTAAGGACCTTCAAAGACGAAAAGACGAATAAAACTCCAAAAATTAAGTAATTCATCTCAAAATGGAAGACAAATGTACAATTAAGGCCATAGAGGCAGATATGGGCAAAATAATATTTTGGGCTCTATAACAACATGAAAATTCAAAAATCTTGTAATCACATGGTGGTCAGGAATATATTTACCTGACTTATCCTAGTTTCTTTTTTTTTTTTTTTAAGAAATGATTTTCCTGAGAAGATTTGTAACTTCATACTACTTACAGAAAATATTAAAGCTACACCAAAATTAATTGGTCAACTCTTTCATTTCATCGTTGCAAAGTACAAGGTATAGATCTTTTGGAAGTGGTTAAAAAGAAATCCCACAAGATAGGTTGAGGTCTACCTAACAGTGCTGCTTTAAACACAATACAACTTTGTTCCAACAAATCCTAGGTAAATTGGATTAACATGCAATGTTTAATATCATTAAATGTTTTAAAACGTCATCTATGGTATTTTATGATTATTGGCATTGAAATAACTAACATAACAAATAACAACTGCTGACTAAAAATCTTTATTAAAACCACTAGCTTGTTACATTTTGAGAGACTTCTTTGAAAAACTATTGCCCAGGAATAATTTTTTTTCATTCCAGTTTCCTAAGTAAATAATGATGTTACATACACAATTCACTCTGTAACTTACCGATACATAAAGACTCTCAAAATTTACCAATATACAAAGTCTCAATACATAAAACAAAAATTTCTTACACAAATCAAAACTATTTTCACGAGAAAAAGCATCATGAAGTATAAACAAAAACGAAAAACTAAAATGTCAATTATCTCTACTAACCATGACCTTATGGTTAATGTAACCCTAAATAAATCAATTTTAGAAAATAAAAAATTTAAAACAGACTTACAAAATCTTGTAGTAACCAAAGTGTTTTTGGAGATTTCAGTACAAGTGAGAAAATATTTTATGATGCAAGGGTATCTTTTCAAATCTCTCATGCAAATGTTAATTCCCGCATCTTTGGGGTGCCATCTGCAGGGCTCAATTAATATCAAATAGGTATCAAGCCTGACTAACCTTTGGGTCTCTAATAATATTGAAATATTAAATATACATAATGAAAATAAATGTAAAAATAAACTGTAACCTTCACAAACTACAATTTTTTTTCTTCCAATGAACTATTGTAGATCAAATTTTACGAGTGTTTCGTGGGCATAAGTCTGCTTATGCATTAATGCCCTTCTTGAGATTTTGGGTTTCTTGAGAATTTCAATCGACATTTCAAATTTGAATTGGCTTTTCCACGCAGAATTATCTCCAAGAGGAATTGGCACATTAAAATATATTTTTGAAGTAAAGTAGATGTTCAGGGACAACTACTTGGGGCAATCAAGAACAAACTTGTAAAATACTTATTCTTGCAGTTAATTATTGATATACTAATAATTAAGTATGACTTAACACTGATCTATGCATCTCAAAAATTATTATTCAGAAAATGGAATTTAAAATTTTTGAAGTGAAAAATTTACTATTTACTAATGTGTGTTCATCTTAATATTAAAAATAAAATTTCACATTAGATTCATGAAACTAGAAATGGACAACAAAAAATTAAGAATGCTTTTGAATTTACCTCTAATCGATCTTTCAGGAACTTATTCATCAAAAATTACAATCTAAATCCTTTCAAAAATTTATGATTGAGAAATTTAGTAATTCTATTCCTTCATAAAGAAGAACATGCTTTATTAGGATTTAATTTGTGAAGAATCGATCTCTGTTAAAGACTATCAATAATAATTATGAGTTGACGATTGACTGATGACTAATTAACACCTGCTTCACACTTTAAGAACAAAAACCATTACAACATATCACTATTTCATTGAAAAATGATTTTCAAACAAACCAAGAACCATATTTTAACAGGAAGTTTTTAATTTTTCACATAAATTTATAACCATAAATAACCTTGCATTCACATGGAATTGAGAATAAAACATAATATGCAAAAATAACATTAAATATCCCTTAAAAACTGTGTCTCTGTAAACTTCTAAAAATTACCTACACAACATATAGAAAAGTACTCATAGCTGTTCTATCTATATATTTGCATTATTGTAGTTGACGCCTCAGCACAAGTTAAAATTATTTAAGGTTTAACATCTGATTTTTACAATGTTACCAGTGTTTACAAGAAACAAATGCTATAATGTACAGTAAGCATTTTTCCTGTTCTAGCTGCCAAGAATAATCCAAAATCAAGTGAACTAACCAAAACAGAAACAATTAAAATCTCTAAAGGAATTGCAATTCTTCTTTATTAACATTTTAAAATAATAGTCTTCAAGCCATAAAATTCATCAAGAAATTAAAAAAAGTACAAACTAGGTTAAATTTTAGAAATTCATACTCCTAAATAATTATATGTTTCAAAAACGAATTACCTCTTAAATGTTCCCAAGTACTCAAATACAGCTAGAAATTGTTTTATCAATCAAGAATTTCTGCTAAACCACAAAAAAGCACAAATTATTAAACAAGTTAGTTACTTGATTGATAAGGAAAAACTTAACATTTACAATTCAATAAATTTTGATACCTAAAGTTTTCTTTTCCTTTGTTCTCTTATTTTTACCATTTCCATTGCTAAGTATTGTTGGCACGCACTGTCTGTAAAGCTGTTTATTTAAGATGAGTTACGAGATATGTGTGAATATAGCAATTAGATGATAATTAGTTTCCTTTAGTACATCTTGTTATTATAAATCAGCATTACTTCTAGTTTAATGACTAAATATTTCAGTGAAAAAAGGATGTTATGATACTTTACTCAACTATTTAAATCAAAATGAAATTCATGTATGTATATTGAATGTTATTATTAAAAGAGAATAAATTAATGTATTATGGCACTTAATCACTCCTCATTACAAAATGCAGTTTTATTTTGTACATGCTTCGTTAAAATTTTTCACAGCATGAAATATTTTTCATTGTATTGTAACAATTGGTATTTGAAGCAAACATTGTGCAAGTTTTCCTCAATGGAGGTATCTTTCAATCAATTAATAATAATATTAACTGTATCATCATATATGTTACAAGGTATTATCATAAAGTGTATGTCTTATTACAACCATGTTCCTGATTTGAGAAGTATTTAGGACTACAATTACATACAATAGAAGTTACTTTTGTTTTAATAATTTCTTTTATTTTGTCTTGGGAAAGATGCACGACTTCAATAAATTACAATTTGTATTTACAATAGCTACAATACACTTCATCATGAAGCTTTTTTACTTCCGTTTGTTGAAAAGTTAAATTAAATTAATATTAAATTTAATTTAAATAAAAATTCTTATATTTTATCTCCTTTTTTAACAATTCTAAATATTCTTTTATTTTCAGATTTCCTGTCTCAAAGTTTGCTGTTATCAGACACACTCATAAAATCCACTAAATAAAATCCAATTAACAACATTCTTTCGAGTTTGGGGCACTTCTCTTTTGCTCAAAGATAAGTCAATATTTCTCATGAATATTGACTGATCCATCTCTGATTATGATTTGTTCTCTGGTACATAGACATTACTCTCTAAATTGCCCTTTGAACTCCAGCCAGCACATTTCTGATGCTCCAATTATGTTTATTCACAATTGTGGTCAGAGAGTATATATGTTGTGGCACAGTTGTGGCAATGATACATCAGATAGCATGTCTTTCATGATCTCTCTCAGTGCAGACAACTGTCACATTTTATAGCAATGTAGGCAAGATAAACAAGTTTTCATTTTTCTCGTTTAAGAAACAAAAGTTTATTTTACTGAGTGAAAGTCACACCTGGTGCCAATAATTACATTTGTTATAAGTTAGCTCAATACACTTGTTAACATCATTGTTGCAGGCATTTCCATAATGAATAGTTCTTTATTTAATCATTGAATATTGTTTTATTTAAATGTAAATTATTATCATTACAGAATGTGCACTCATATGCAAAATTTGTTAAAAATAGATACTCTTCACCAGTAAAAACTAAACAAACAAATACTTGATAACACGGATATCGGGATGAAAGCGGTTATACACGTAAAATTAATGAGGAGATAATTTGTTAAGTAAATATGCCTCACTTTCCATATTCTGTGTACGGTAGAGGAAGGAACAAACAAATTATAAACTGCATAAAAAATAATGTCAATTGTAACTCTCAAGATGCTCAAATGTCAAGCAATTTTCATTCTACTTCCCTAAAATTTCGCAACAAGTACTGAAAATTTTACAATATACGTGTTAGGGTGCAAGCTTTGGCACAATTTTTTTGTTTTTTTAAAAAGAAATGTAAGTTTAAATGAACAAGAAAGGAGACAAGTTACAGATGTCAATATGATCAATCGTTACTAATGTTCACATGAATACAGTGGTCCATTACTTCATTGATTTCAATAACATATTAAAGAATTGAGAAAGTTCCAGTTCCAGATTCATAATTTGTTCCTTAGAACATAACAGGGAACAAAATTTCTTTCAACATACATTTGAAAACTTCATATGTTGTTAACTCATTCAATTCTGCATCACCAATCAGTTCCAATGAATGGCATAAAATAGAGACAAACACTGATGAACTAAATATAAGAATATAGCAATAAAAAAAATCTAAGCGTATAGTATTATTAAAACATTTAGAGATAGCTTTAAATGTTAGTTTCTCTACTGTTGTTTCCAATTTTACCAATATCTTCTGCAACTCATAATTTTTAATAATTCAATTTCAGATTTCCTTAAAATAAAGAGTTGTTTTGGGCTCCCGAAAAATTCTAATAAAATGTCCTACCAATTTAATTATTGGTACATAATTTTGTGTAAACATATGAAATAAAAAATAATTTTATGACCATTAACAAAGTGTTCATGAAGTTCAACATGCAATTTACAAAAGTGGAATTCTCAAGAACTCAAACAACTATCATTGGAACATCATAACTTCTAAGCCAAGTTATTTTATGAAAATTGTATCAATGTATGATCTTATCATCTTAGAATTGAATTTCTTAGAGAGAGGGAAATTCAGTGGAAGGGAAATTAAAAACAATATCAGTATTAAAAAGCAACAGCTTAAGAATTGAAAGCAGCTTACAAAGAATGCTTCAACAAAATATTAGATTTCATCACACCATGTTTCAAAGACCGCTGTTGCACTGATGCATTTATATGGAAACATTGGTTGTCTTTGAGAACTGTTTTTTGGAATTTTCATTGGATATAGCAGGTTGAAGAGTTGCTTGTGTTAAGTATGCATTCTGTGAAATAGGTTTCTATTGGAAATACGTTTTTTTTTTAAATATAATTGTATTATATGAAAATGACTTGTCCCATATCATATATGACCAGTTGGATGAAATAAATAATCCAATCTAATCTGATTTCAGTTTCATTGGCTACATTGAGCTCACAATTATTAATTATATAATTTATTAAAACAATATTTTTGGAGTTTCAATATTACAGAACACTCTAAATGCAATGTCATCATGAACTGTCAAATTAGTGTTATCTTTAACCCAAGCAACAAGCCCACAATATCATAAAATACAATGCAAAATTCACAGACATTTATCATTACACAAAATTGTTTTTCCACATTTTGAACTCTTTGTACACATAGACACACAACAAGAAAATATCAATTTGTCAAATAGCCATGCTGATTCTATTTTTATTAAAACTAGCATAGAATATTAGCAAATAAAAATGCTGAGTTACGCTATTAAAATGTAAATTAATAGATTAAGCGTTAATATTACAGCTCGATTTGATATTTCACAATCAAACTGTTGGGCTAAATAAGATGATTATAATAAATCGTAATTTCTAAAGGAGTTATCGTTCATTATTAAATAGATACAAAATCAAATCTCCACAGTACCACAGTATTTCTGATAAAATATTCACATGCATTCATAAGATGTCGCGAAATCATTCTAAATTGAATGACTGAATCAGGAAGGCGTGTCACATTTACTCACGTTTACGTCGAAAAAATTCTTTAATTATCCAAAAGAATTCAGCATTTATCCCAACAGGCACCACTCGCGTTTCCTGCAACATAATGCACCACAACTTTTAACACCATTGCTTTCAGTAAAGCGAGTAGTTATTATTACGACATTGTCAACACCACGTGTCCACGTGGTGACAATACAAACATTTCTGGAATGCGACCTTCTATTGCGTCATTCTACCAGGAAATAAACAACGGAATCAAACAAACCTAGGAAAAGCCGTAGAAACTCTCAGAAGGGCACTCGCGCACAAAATTAACACACACACTTCACGATCACATCACACACCCCTAACAAGTGTAAACACACCCCCTGCCATATTGAACAGAAAACAACCCGCCTTTTCCCTCGCCATATTGACAGGTCCAGCAGGTACACCAACCTTTTCGTGGTCAGGGTCGCCAGTGTTTAAATCGACCCGCGAACATTTAAATGGACGCACACGTCATCACAAGTCCCTGCCAGGCTCACTGTTCATGACGTTGCCAAAACATTCATGGAACGTATGGGAAAAATTTTTCACACTCGGTGCAACTCTCGCAGCAAGGGAAGCTCCGAGACATGGGCAGATGAGGTAGACGAACACCAGCCGTGAAACATACTCTCTCTCCAAGAAGCATACATGGTGCGTCACAGTAGCTGTCATGGGATTGAAGATACTTCCAGTGAGATTCACCTGCAAAAACATACAAATATCTTGTTTGTATTGTTTCTCAAATCTGCACTAAAAACTTTTAATTTAATTTCAATTAAAATTTATTATTAATATTATTCACAGCTCCGGAAACAGCGTTTACTGAAACAGTAACAATTGGAGACACCAGGGGGAAAAGAAGGAATGACACTATGTTAAAATTCGAGGGAAATTAAAAAACTTTAAGGCTATATTGAATAAAAAAGGAACGCAAAGATAACAATAACAATATATATTAAGTCTGGGGTTCACAGGTTAAACATTACAAATTTCTACGGCACGTAAGGGTGGAAATAATAATTTGTTCTAATGAATATGTACTGTAAAGTTGCAAAAAACGGAAGTTATATGCATGTATGCACCCAGTATGGGCAGACGTGCTGTAGATACATGAAAACTCCTTGACTGTATGACAAGCGACCTGCTGAACATACGTACTTCCGTGATTGCCTAAAAAGTAGGGGGAAATAAAAGATGCATATATGCATAGTAACTCCGTAATATGAAATTTCCTATTACCTGTTCATTAGCAGAAGCATTAGCATTATCTTGTTCGACCCCTTTACATACCCCTAGAGTAGGGCTGTCCAATTGGCGGCCCGCAGGCCGTATGCCGCCCGCGATGCCATTTATTATGGCCCGCGAAATGTTTTTAGTAAAGATTTAAAATCCCCTGCACCCATATCGAGCGAAAACACATCGCACCTAGCGCATGCCATTTAAAACTATTTTTACATTAGCGGTTGTTGACTCTGATTCCCTATCAGAGACAACAACCGCTAATGTAAAAATAGTTTAAGTTAAGATTTAAGATTTTTTTAAAATTTATAAATAATCTCATGCATTTCTTGTTATGAATGCTACGGCCTGATATCACGCATGCTTCAATTTTTCCCTCCACTGTTTCAGAACAGCCGGGCAAAGTGCTGAGATCAGCAGAATGGGAAAGTTACGTGTGGATCACTCGTGTAATGAAAATATGACTCGCAAAGCAAATAACAGGTTATAATTGTGGCCCTTGAGGCCTTGCAAGTTGGACACCCCTGCCCTAGAAGTTTGAAACATTTATTTCTAGACACCTTGTATAATTATTTATGTATCTAGGGCGTTACGTAGATATTTACGTAGATATACAGGTTATAATTGTGGCCCTTAGGGCCTTGCAAGTTGGACACCCCTGCCCTAGAAGTTTGAAACATTTATTTCTAGACACCTTGTATAATTATTTATGTATCTAGGGCGTTACGTAGATATTTACGTAGATATACAGGTTATAATTGTGGCCCTTAGGGCCTTGCAAGTTGGACACCCCTGCCCTAGAAGTTTGAAACATTTATTTCTAGACACCTTATATAATTATGTATGTATCTAGGGCGTTACGTAGACATTTTTGCTTGGGAGACTGCAAAAACCGAAGACCTCTGATCCAAAATGTTGGAAGTAGCCGTTGGGGCATAATATCCAGTAAAGTCCATATTATATACCAAAGTATGGTTTACTAGATCGTTGCCGAGTCAAACGAGAATTTGGAAAAAAATACCTTCCATGAAAAAGACGCACTATTGTCAGTTGGCAAGTTGTCAGACAAACCAGAGTACATTTAATTACTATTAATGTCACTTTTAAGAGTGGTGTATACAATTGAAGTTTGAGTTTGTGAGGTTCCAGTGGGTGACCGAATGAATTGGTTCAGAGGCAAAATAACAGTTGTCTCTGCAGCGTCTATGACAGGGAGGTCCTAGGGTCCTGACCCTGGCGGGATTTCTCCACTCTACTGCGATTTTCGCAACTTTGTCCCTATCAGGTATCAGCTGTTGATAGTTTCATCCAATCGGGAGCTTGAACGTCACCATAGTGACGTCGCTATAGTCACCATAGTGACGTCAAGCGCCCGATTGGATGAAACCGTCAACAGCTGGTACCTGCCAGGGGCAGAGTTGCATTAATCGCAGTATAGCTAGATTGGTGTAATTCAGTCGCTGTCTGGCTGGGATTGAAGCGGCCGGCTGCTCTGATCGGTAGTTTTCCTTACTTTCTTCGATAAATACCAGAATGCCAGAACAGTACCTTTACAAACGGGCCTCGGATCGCGCGCGCTCTTTCCTTCCTCTTTCTTGTCCCATCCTCTCCCTTTACACAATCATGCTCTACACTACTACATATGTTGGGAGAGCAATCGCAAGCTTAGTGCTTGTCCCGGCGGAGATACCTGGAACGGGAAACCACGAAAGCCGACATGCAGGTCGTCGCTGGACCTCTCGTTATAGCTGGACCTGACCCTGGTGGGAAGCAAAGAATATATTGCGAAGAATATAAATCCCTGGCGTAAAGCGAAGAATACAATGCGAAAAATATAAATCCCTGGCGTAAAGCGAAGAATATAATGCGAAGAATATAAATCCCTGGCGGGAAGCAAAGAATATAAATCCCTGGTGGGAAGCAAAGAATATAATGCGAAAAATATAAATCCCTGGCGTAAAGCGAAGAATATAATGCGAAAAATATAAATCCCTGGCGGGAAGCGAAGAATATAATGCGAAGAATATAAAAATGGAGAGGAACTCCGTCACTTCCCGTGTTATAAAAGGCACTAAATTTACACAGACCTAATGACTACATTAGTTGACTCTCCCGGAAGCCCAAAATAACCAATCAATCATCTTGCTCACAGCGAGTAGTTTGACGCTCACGTAAACAGCGTACTTGGCGAGGAACGTAGCCCAGTGGTGCAGCGCGTGCACGCACTGGTGCGTTGGGGTCAGGCCCCGGGACACCACCTCCACGAAGAAAGTTCCCGCCGCCTCCACCGCAGCGCTGTGCACCACCGACAGCTGCGCAGGGTGAATTTCAAGTATGACTAGTGTTTGCAGCCGAAAAAAGCAGCTGAACAAAACCACATGAAACGAGTTGCCAAAAAGTAGCCCACACACAGCTCAAGACAACAAATAAAATACTCTCGTATGACATTGCAATAAATTAAATATTTTGGGGAAAATGGTCTTCACGAATTCTGCGATAACATAACATAGTGTAATATGCAGGTACAGGACAACTTTAAATTCGAAGAATATAAGCATTAAGTGTTAAGTTATTTCATAACGCATCACTTAATAACGAGTATTTAATAGTGAGAGGGGCTCTTGTATTTGTTCCTTAAAGATAGATTTTGAAATAAGGTCACGTACAATTTTTCGAAATTTTGGGTACTTTTCATGTAATTTTGCGTGAGAGTACGGGCCAGAAGTACGTGCCATTTTAGCACCACTAGTTTTTTTCTTCGGTTTTGACAATAGTTCTAACGCATTGATCGCTTGTTTCACAAAACACTGTTTTGAAAAGACTGTTAGAGATAATATAAGTAGATTTCTACTTCCACCATACCGTTTTCTTCTAAAGATCTCAAATGGCCACAGAGTCTCCCTGCACGTAGGAAAACGTACCCTGACTGGCAGATTGCATTTGAGTGTTTCCGTGCGAACTGGCGAAAACCACGTGATGTATCTGCAACAACAGCAATGCGATACTAGTTAATAAAGTATTCAGAGGTACAGATAATATAAAACGTCTCTAAGACTATTAGTATTAAACTAGCTGACCCTTCTGTGCGCTGATTATTACTAGGAAAATAGAAACTCTTTGTGTCCAGAATCTTTCCAGCGAAAATTCACTATTATTTATTATTATTATTATTATTATTATTATTATTATTATTATTATTACTATTATTATTATTATTATTATTGGCGGATAGGCCATTACTGACCACGCTACACGATTAACGTGTGTAATTCTTCCAGGATCAGCTTTTCAGCTGTATCTTTGGATTACAACAAGGTTGTTACGCCTTGAAGTGTGAATTATGAGATGAAAGGATGATGATAGGTGAAGGGACATTAATGGATTAGGAGGTGATAAGATATTGGTGAAAGGTGATCGTGGACTTTTTGAACCATCCCAGCATTCGCCTTATGACCGAGGAAAACCACGAAAACCCCGGTCAGGATGGCCGGCCCGGGAATCAAACCCGGACGTCCCGATTACGAAGTCAGCGCGCTATGCACTGGGTCACTTCGCTCGGTATTATTATTATTATTATTATTATTATTATTATTATTATTATTATTATTATTATTATTATTATTATTATTATTATGTGAACTGCGATTGTAACGTAGCGCCGCGCTGACCTATTTCCACACAATAAATCCTCACCCCGCAACTCCGTCGTAATCGGACAAAAACGTCGTGGTACCTGAGCCCTTTGTAGCGCTTGCGAGCCCCCGACCCACAAAGGGCCTCCAGGGCAACCTGTCGAGGGGGGCTTTGTGCAAGGGCGTCGGCGCGGTCCTCGCCCTTTGTGGTCGCACTCCCCCTCCCACCCCGTCCACCCCTTCCCGCCGTCGCCGCCGTCTTCCAAGATCCTATACTGTGGGCCCAGTTGGGTTGAAGTGGCCCATTCCTTTCGCTGCTTTCGTTGGTTTCGAACAATCGGTCAATAGAATTGCGTATTTATGAAGAATAGACTCATCAGAATAGACTTATGATTATTCTTTGATTTTTCATTTCGTGATGATAATAATAATAATAATAATAATAATAATAATAATAATAATAACAACAACAACAACAACTAAGTTGGCCCCATGGCGCAGATGGTTGCAGCAGCCGTCGTCTGCGCCGAGGAGGCTGCATGTTCGAGTCCTGCGTGGACATGGTCTTATTTATGACTGTCCCTTAACCCCTCATCATATTCCTATCATCTCATAATTCACACTCCAAGGCGTAACCGTACTGAGAACTACAGAAGCAAAGCTTGCTCTGGAAAAATTTCACACGTTAATCGTGTAGCGTGGTCAGTAATGGCCTATGCGCCAATAATAATAATAATATAACAAAAATAGTAATTATTATTATAATAACAATAAAAACTATTTGTTTTACAATATGTCACAGTATTTCTCATACATATTTTTATAGTATATTTAATCTGGGCTAGCTTTTCTGTATTGCCCTACTCTCTTTGGATCTGCTACCTATTGGCACATCAAAGACAAATTTTTACATTTACTCAGTTGTTCTCTAAATAAAATTGAAATTAAATTTTAAGAATGTTATGGAAGAGTAAGACCTAGTCTCCTCTGCAAATGTACATTTTAAACAATGGAGCCGTTTTTGACAAAATGTTGATCCAATGGTTCTAAAAATGCTCATTTTTGAACTCGATTATACAGAAAAGTTTTGAGTTTTCGAGACACTTCTGTAGACATAATTATAAGCACTTAAAATCACAAATACAGCAATGTATAAACAATCCGTGTAATTTAAACATTAACGACTTAGAAATTTTTCAAAATAAAAGTAATATTGTAAAAATTAAAAGATTACACCAAAATGGCGTTTATGTCATGTAATTCAATGCATTTAGCACTATCTGTAGTGTAGTACCAAAAATTTCAAGGAGAAAATTGGTGCCGATTTGAGAAATCGTTGTATCAGCGTTTCTGAAAACGAGCAATTTTCGGCATATTTTCACAGAAAACTTTTGAATTTTTGTGAAACTTCATAATAAATCATTTGAAGTACATGCACTTACAAATGTACAAACAGATTTTTACTGTAAACACATTTTTCGGTATCAAGGACACACAAAGCGTGGACTCTGACTACTCAACGCGTTAGAGGAAGTAATTTAATACATTGATCGGAACAAGAATTATCCACTTTTTAGGTAAGGAATACTTGCAATGCGAAAATTTTTTTGCGCCAAAATTTCTTTCACTGCAGCTATTACAAAATTTTACTATGTATCACGTACTATGTACTGTATATGTACAATCATCCAGTATAAAATGCGAGAAAGTAATAACAATGTCGTAACCACGTAGGTAGAATAGTAGACCGTCGCCACCAAGATGTAATCGAAGCGTCTAAAAGTCTAATCGAGATTAGCCGGAGGTGGGACGTAAAATTACAGGTCTTAACGATAATTATCGAGGTTCTGGTGATTCTTCTGCAAAATTATATGCAAGAACTTGTTCAAATTCTAGGTCATTTAAAAGACTGAAAAGTGCAAAACATCCCGTTTTTGGTAACAATCTATATTTTGTGCCAAGTATTCAGGCATGACAGGTGAATACTAGGCACATCTTGCGGGCTTTCTCCCTCAGAGTATATCTTCCAGCAGAGCAACTTACCAGCGACGCAAGCACCAAGCTCCAGGTCACAGAAAACTACCGATCAGAGCCGTCTAAAATTCTATATACAGCTCAGCTATATAGCTAGTTTTGGAAATAGGCCACCTTCATAACTCTAATCCTAGGTCAGCAATGATGTAGATGCAACAGCGATTGGGCGACTGAATTATCGCAATCAGTACTGTACTTCCACGTAATGTAACTATAGGCAATACAAATACTACATCAAGTTATATTGGAGTTACTACAAGAAGGGACTATTTTGTCGGATGGGAAACAAATGAATGTTAAGCAGGGCGACGATATTACAAAATATAGTGATATAGCCATTGACACAAGAGCTAACTGCAAACAAATGCACTGACAAAATGAGTGCATGAACATAACCTGTTGTTATATTGCCAGAAGTCGTCAATCAGTAGTTGTCATATTGGTACCTTCTTATAGTAATATCTGTATAACTGCGGCTATGTGAGGCTTAGCTAATGCCTAATATGTCTTGTAGCGTCTTATGCCAATCTGTCTCCTTTTGGTTCACTGTGCTCGCCTCTAGAACAACAGATGAAGCGCGGCTTGGGCCAATCTGTCTCCTTTTGGTCCACTGTGATCGGCCTCAGCGCAGCCGTCGCTCGGAGGGCAGCAGGTGCCACTGGGGCGCGTTGCCTTTGTGAGGCAGAGGAACAGGTAGCCCGGGGAGAACAGGAGACGGGTGCTGGCTTTCCACGCACTTCAACTTCACAGGCGGTGCTCCGCAGGGCGGGGGCCTTGGTGACATCTACCACCCCCCTTTCAACCACTTGTGGCTACTTTTGGTAGGGGACAGCAGGTGCCACTGTTGAAGGGGAATTCTCAGAGAAATGGTGCACCGCTCACAGTTTTGTAAAAAAATGCTAATCTCCAAATTAAAAGAAGCTTATTTTGTGTGCTCCTGCTGAGTGCGTTGGGACTGCTGGAAAAGAGGAAATTGTCGGGGCTGAGATGCAATGTTTTTACCTATTTTTTACAATTATTCATGCAGTAGTGTATTTTATTTAAAATATATGTTTATTAATTAAGATCCTCACACCCCTTCTGGGGACTTTCAGTGGAGGTGTGCCCTGTGGTTGAATGGTGATATTTCGGGTGAGTGGAGCACAGTTTCTTTTTTTACTTCTTTATGACATTAAAATATAAATACATCATACAACAGCTAATATAAAAATGTACGTATATTATTTAATGCGTTTCGTTTTCTTAACCTTTCTGGCTTCTTCTGGTAGGGGAAGTGGTGCACGGTTTTGGTTTTGTCAGTCTTTCTTTTATGAAGAAAACAAAGATTTTTTTCTTTTCCTTCTTTAGAGAATGGACAAAGGGTGGTGGAAGCGGCAAAACTCGTGAGATTACAGTAGATTACGCCGGCGTCGGCGTTGCTGTAATAGTTAGCGTATCGGACTGTTATACCCGAGTTGGCGGGTTCAAACTCGATCGATGCCGTGGATTTTTAAGGGCGAGTAAATCCTTCGTACGCCTTCCTTCGGAGGGAAAGTAAAGCCGGCTGTCCCATGCTAGTAAATTTACTTGCATGTAAAAGATCCTCAAGCCTAAATGACGCCTCTGAGCTAAATTCAAATCGCCTGTTCTGTCGCCCAAGAAATACATCCTTTCGCCGCTAGTTGATAGGAGCGTAGCGAAATTTGCGAGGTCAGACGGAAGAGCGGGCCTGATGGCCCGAGTCTCGTCACGTAAAACAAGGCATCAATGTAATTCAATAAAGACCCGATTTCACTCCAGTCGGATCTCGAATAGACCCGATCACGAGTCCAGGCGAAATCAATGCCGACCCCGAACAAAAATCAGCCCGGCATCAAACACTACCCCCACCGGGCCTGTTCCCGGTTCCAACCCGACTAGACTCGAGTCCATTCCGAAACTGGTGGCCGATGGCTCGCACATCGCATGTGATCTGAATCTGATCCATTGGCTCATTTTATTGATTGATTTGTGATTCCGGGCGGGTCAACAACCAAAGTCATTGGTCTCGTAAGTGTAGTGCATGTTATATTGCGAGCTGGGGCCGTGATATTCTCCCGCTGGACAGCACGATCCAGCGACGTCAGTTAGCAGGGTTTTCTCCAACCAGGCATCTCCCACCAGCGAGCACCTCCCCAGCCCGGACAAATTCTAAACTACTGTCTGGTCTCCTGACGTGTATGGTAATGTAGAGCGTAATGTAAGTGTGTGTAAGTAATAGACGAGGACATGACAAGGATGAGGAAGGCAAGGCAGAGCGCGGTTCGTGACCCGTTTGTAAGGGAACTCCTCCGGCATTTGCCTGGTGTCGATCGGAGAAATCACAGTGTACTACCGATAAGAGCAGCCGGTCGCTAGAATTCTTCTACAGACAGCCGCTGAATTCGATCTACCATCCCCCATCGGAACTCGAACTCTTAGACCTCCGGGTCATAGGTGTCAGTTGATGCCCTGAGCCACCCTCATAGCAGAGCCATCAGTTGATACCCTGAGTCAACAAAGGCGGTGTATCTCCTTGAAAAATTCTCCTATTAATCTGAATACTTATTGTTTCTACAACATCCTTTCCGCTGTTTAGCATGGTACGTCGTGTAGCATGGCTACGACTTCACGACTTCATACTAGCCGCATCCAGACAGCATCTAAACTCGACCAATTTAGTTTAATCCTGCCATCGTCGAGTTTCGAACCTAGGACCTTCTGGTCAGAGGCACTGAAGTTATATCAGTTTATGCCTGAGCCAAGACGGTTTGAATTTACTCCATGAACCCAACCCAATGTAACCGCATTCGGCCCACTGTGTGAATAGTGTGCGGAGGGGGCGGTGGTGGTGGAGGAGGTGGGGGAGGGGGGTCCGGAGGGGACAGGTGGCTGAGGAATCACCCTCTTGAGGAGAGCGGGGGGCCACGCGGCGTGGGCGGTGCCCGTGACGTCTTTTCAGTCCACCGAATGCATACCGCATTATTCTCGGTTTCAGCCTCAAAGTGCGTCTGACAGCCCCAACAAATGGTGCTGGAAACGCACGGTCGATTTGGTCTACCATTGGGATCCAGCCGATAAGGGGACGCGATGTCATTTATTTTTCTTCCCCTACTTTTCTCAGTCTCGTCTATAGTCTTTATTCCGTCGCTTTTTACTTCTCTCCAAACGTTTCTGGTTTCTCTCCATTATGTCCTCTCCTCGCCTACCACTCTTTACCTCTCTATTACTTTACATCTCTTTTTTCCTTAAAATCATTCATATTTCTGTCAGTCTTTTCCATTTCCATCTATTTCTCTTCTTTCCTCACTCATCTTTCTTTGACATTTTCTGATTAGAACAAGCAAATTATGTTTTCCTTCATCCCGCTTTTATCTATCTGCTCTCTCGTTTTTACTACTATGTTTTCCTTCTCTCTGTGTATTTTTGAGTCTCGCTCTCTATTTTTTTTTCGCCTTCCTCTCAGTACTTCATACCACCTTTTGCATCCATTATTTCATTAATATTCTCTAATTATACGTAGTATTAATTATCTCTATGGATAGCGTTTTGAAATCTTACATTTTTGGCTAGCTTCTTTCAATTTTTTTTTCTTAGAAACATATTAAAAATTTTATTTTTAAAATTTCGATTAGTTTTAGACTGATTTTTTAAAATAAAAAAATCGAGCATTCTTGAGATGTTTCTGTAAATCCAACCACATGTTTTCTTGGAGCGGATATGGGAATGTGCTTCTTGTTGGAGCTTGAAAGTGTTTTCTTGTTCCTGATACCGCGCCATAAATATTCAGAAGCAGATCTATTTCCAAAAGGAATTTACACTCGCATCACAAATAATACAATGGCCATCCGCAAGAGCATATCATAAATTATTTCTCTCGTAAACAAATGGTTATTTTAGCTTGATTAATCTCTCTAATTTTGAGAAATATCCGTCTCTGAACTCCAGGAGGAAAGTTGGCATTATATACTATTATATAATAATATATTACTATATAATGCCAACTTTATATTTATATATAATATATATACATATATATATATACATACACTTTGTATATTATACTATTGTATGTTATATACACGTGACGGATGTGTATATGTGTGTGTGTGTGTGTTTGTCAACAACTGGATTCACTGGAAATATTGCTTCCAAATTTTGCGCGAATGCTTTTGAGCGCCGAGAAAGAGTAATTTACGTAACAAGTGCGCGAAACAGGTTTTTCGCGCAGAGTCTAATTTGTCGCCCGAGATTATGCTAGGTATACGCGAAGGTTTAATACATAGAATGAAAGAAATACCTGTTTCGCACACGGAAAACAAGGACTATAAATCGGAGAGTATTAAAAAAGTGTCGCGGAGCGGGAGGGGAATTGTGTGTGGCGGGAAGAAGCTTTGTAAATCACTGTCATCTGTCACTGCTATTATTAGACAACATGATTGATATTAAACTTTATACGCTCGTGTTGCAGCGACACCTGCAATTGCGATGTCGCATTAATATTCGCTGTGGCAGAAGAACAGGAAGGATTGGTTGATTGATTAGCGAGTTCGGGAGCGTCAACTGCTCAGGTCACTCGTCCCGTAAATGTAGTGCATGTTTTATAGCGTGACGTGGCGGTGATCTCCGATGGACGGCGAGATCCGGGGACGACCTATGTCGGCTTGCTAGAATTCTCTCAAACCTCCAACCAGCGTGACACCACCTTGACCGGGACAAGCTCTAAGCTCTCATTGTCTCTCCCGTGATGTGTGGTGGTGTAGTTCATATGAGTATAAGTGTGTGTAAGTGAGGGGTGAGGTCAGTGGCTCGTTTAGTAAGATAGTGCTCCGGCACTCGCCTGGTATTGATCGAAGAATCCATGTAAAGTACCGATCAGAAGAGCCGGTCGCTATAATGCTCCTCCAAGCAGTGCTGGCTGTGTGTAAATTAGGGATCAAATAATCCCTTAATCTTTTCTCACGAGACTTACTTTTTACTTCTACATATAAGTTGGGGACTAACCCAACACAGGTAAGGAAAGGACTTTTGACCAGGTAAGCGCGATAAGGGGACCACCGCTTACGAGCTGCTGTCCAGTTCTTCCTAGTGCCTTATTGAAAATATTCCTAACTCGCTCCTACATCACAATGAAAAGCAAAGAAAGCACTAGAAGAGAGTCCAGATTTCATGTTCTGTGTCACAGAATAATAGCTGAGAACAAGGAAGAACTTAAAAATGGCAAGATAAGGAGAATTCAATCAATCAACGAATGATTCATTTGAATGAAAACAAACTTCACACAAACCATATTTAAGAGAAATATGCCAGCCCTAAAACTGGAAAGTTGGGGAGATACGTTTCAAATATAATGGCTATGAAAATTATCTTAAAAAACAAAGTCCACTTTGACTTGGAAGGGGATGAGGATTCGGACCTAAATTTATGTATCTTTCTTTTTGGTTTGGTCCCCAATTTACACACGGGTTACACTCTTGTTTTCCTTTTGGTCCCTATTTTACCCCCGCCCTCAGTGCTACACCGCTCTCGTCCCAACCACTAGCTAGCTGGTAACGCGAAAACAGGGAGTAGCACGGAGTAAAAAAAAACAGGGAGTACCAAGAGTGATGATGCGCGGCGGCGATGGTGTGACGGTTAGCGTACCGGACTGTTATACCCAAGCGGGTTCGCGGGTTCAAACCCGATCGAAGCCGTGGATTTTTAGGGCGTCAAAATCCTTCGTACGCCTTCCTTCGGAGGGGAAGTAAAGCCGGCTGTCCCATGTTAGTAGATTTACTAGCATGTAATAGATCCTCAAGCCTAAATGACGCTTCTGAGCTAAATTCAAATCGCCTGTTTCTCGCCCAAGAAATACCTCCTTTCTCTGCTAGTTGATGAAAGGAGCGTAGCGAAATTTGCGTGGTCAGACGGAAAAGCGGGCCTAATGGCCCGAGTCTCGCCACGTAAAATAAGGCAAATTCAATTCAATTCAATTCAATTCAATTCAAGGAGTACCTGTATCCGATCCATCCGCCCGTGAACTGCGCCCAAGTCTTCACCAGGGCGAACTCCACCCATTTCTGGTCGGGCGGCATCGACGCCAGAGAGGACGCCGGGTTGCCCGTCTCGTGCCAGATCCAGTAGCGGCTGCGGTACAGGCGGATGAGCAACACGATCGCGAGGTAAGTGGCCACCTGGCGGGGAACAAGCCGACGGGGGCTCAGGGTCATTCACCTCGTCACGTATAAAATTTTGTTCGTGGAAAAGTGAGAGAAATGTACATACTGTACACAATCAGATTGTTTATAAACGTTTTATGCAAGGGATATAAACCGTTTTGAGAAACTAGTGTTTCGCTAAATGGACAACCCGTAGATCTAAAGACTCTAGGTGAAAGTTGATTAGTTCTGGCGGAATATTATTTGATGAAAATAAGACGTGTCGACTGAATATTTTTTTTATAAATACCGGAATTTAGCGTGACATAGAGACAGCGTAACATAGAGAAATGTACATACTGTACACGATCAGATTGTTTATAAACGTTTTATGCAAGAGATATAAACCGTTTTGAGAAACTAGTGTTTCGCTAAATGGACCATATATACCTCATCTAAGGACTACCCTATCTAAGGACTCTAGGTGAAAGTTGATTAGTTCTGGCGGAATATTATTTGATGAAAACAAGACGTGTCGACTGAATATTTTTTATAAATATCGGAATTTAGCGTGTGCAAAGTACCGACAAACGTGGAGAAACTGTGCCACGTTGGTTGGGAATGTTCCAGGCTCCATTACTTGAGTTAATCTCTTCCTATTGCCAGGTAAGAGAACTTTGTCTTTATCTGAACTATTTGTGGAAGTTAGAAACAACTAAGTTCGTATAACTGTAAACAGTTTGCGAATATCCCAAGGAGTGGTACATACTGGTACATACTCATCTCATGCGAAAAAATCTCGCCACGTTTGACGGTATATTTTATCGTTAGGTGAGTGTACGTATTGTATAAAAATTACAGGAAATATCTGCGATTTCTTGGTCGACAATTAAGATACAAAGGATTCCTTGGGCAACATTCATATTGAACAAATAACATGAATGTTACTTAAGTGACCAATTTTTATAAACAATTTTTACAAACATCCCTTATTCTCAAATGAAACCGGTTTAAGTAAAGTTATTACAAGGCGCTCATACCTACAATGACTTCACAGAATAATTTGAATGCAACACGAAACAGTAGATTCGTACAAAGAAACGGTACTCGAGAAACAAGGAGAATTGACTGCATGTTTTCAACTACGAACGATGTCGAAAGTTATTTGTTTAAAAAACATTGAGTGTGTATATCCCATGTGCATTTATCCACAAAACTAGTACAAATGACACTTGATATGATTCCGATAATTTAAAAAAACGTCCATTCCGCTTTTAAAGTCTGTGATAAATCGACGATTTATTTACGGAACACTTATTGCTTGTACGTATTGCGTTATGAAATGAGAGACGAACGATAAACTAAGAACAAGAAGACAGGGTGATGCGTGAGAGAAGAAAGACAAGTAAAAAAGACGCAGATTTATAACAATAAGTTGGCGAGAGAGGCGAGGATATAGATTATGTTTCGAATAACAGGCGAGGGCGAGGGCGAGGGCGAGGGTGAGGGCAAGGCGAGGGCGAGGGCGAGGGCGAAGGCGAGGGTGAGGGCGAAGGCGAGGGTGAGGGCGAGGGCGAGGGCGAGGGCGAGGGCGAGGGCGAGGACGCGGGCGAGGGCGCTGGCGAGGGCGAGGGCGAGGGCGAGGGTGAGGGCGACGGCGAGGGCGGGGGCGAGGGCGAAGCCGAGGGCGAGGGCGAGGGCGAGGGCGAGGGCGCGGGCGAAGGCGAGGGCGAGGGCGAGGGCGGGGGCGGGATTGGGGGCGGGGGCGAGGGCGAGGGCAAGGGCGATGGCGAGGGCGGGGGCGAGGGCGAGGGCGCGGGCGAGGGCGCAGGCGAGGGCGAGGGCGAAGGCGAGGACGAGGGTGAGAGCGAGGGCGAGGGCGAGGGCGAGGGCGAGGGCGAGGGCGAGGGCGAGGGCGAGGGCGAGGGCGAGGGCGAGGGCCAGGGCGAGGGCGAGGGCGAGGGCGATGGCGAGGGCGGAGGCGGGGGCGGGGGCGAGGGCGAGGGCAAGGGCGATGGCGAGGGCGGGGGCGAGGGCGAGGGCGAGGGCGCGGGCGAGGGCGCAGGCGAGGGCGAGGGCGAGGGCGGGGGCGAGGGCGAGGGCGAGGGCAAGAGCGAGGGCCAGGGCGAGGGCGGGGGCGAAGGCGAGGGCGGGGACGAGGGCGAAGGCAAGGGCAAGGGCGAGGGGGAGGGCGAGGGCGAGGGCGAGGGGGAGGGCGAGGGCGAGGGCGAGGGCGCGGGCGAGGGCGCGGGCGAGGGCGTGGGCGAGGGCGAGGGCGAGGGCGAGGGCGCGGGCGAGGGCGAGGGCGAGGGCGAGGCCGAGAGGGAGAGAGGGAGAGCAAGAGGGGAGGGCGCACCCCCTGAGCGCCGGCCGCGCGGGCGCGCGCCGGGGAGAGCACGGGGCCGACGCCCAGCATCTCCGCGCAGGCGAGCGCCTCGAGGGCCAGCAGGCGCACGTCCTCGTCGCCCAGCGCCCACGCGCCCACGCGCAGCGCGTGCACCGTCACCACCAGCCCCAGCGCCCACCACGCCTCTGCCACACACACACGCAATCACATTTATACCTAGGTTATTTTTTTCAACAAGGTCCACTTGTGAATGAGAATGAGATAGACGCGCGATTAAAGTAGTGTGCATGAGTTTTTGATTCCAACATATTTTGCCCGCGTTTTGACCCATTGTCCAGCCGTATGGTATGTCTGTGAGCCGAGCTGTAGAATTTGAAAATGTTTAAGAAAATGCAGTCGTCGGCTAATGTTGTCATGATTGTTCACACACACGAGGGGTAATCAGGTCTTTGAATGGAAAAGCTGGGTCATACAGTACCTTACATCCCAGATCTTGCACCTATATATTAGGTCATTTCAGAAGTCATCGCAACTATTTTATTTATTGCTAATCACATGTGGCTCGGGTGGCTCTGTGCATCGAATGATGTCCCTGCAGTGCCTCTGACCGGGAGGTTCCAGGTACTAGTATTGTAGTGCTTAATTTTAAACAATTTTATTTTCAAAAAGACTTTAATAACTATAATACATGCTTTGGGAGAAGAACGTAGAGTTGAATTGTATATGCCCTCAACGCTGAAAAAAGCTATAAATGCCAATGCTAATAGCACACAGCTGATTTTCAGCACCAGCCACTGCAGTCACAAGCGACTATCCACGCCCGGGGCGGCATTCGCACTGACGACCTTTCACATCCAACCGCAAGGCGCCCCCCCCCCCCCGCCTCAACTAGAGCACCTCAATTTCTGATTCGCTATTGCGGCGGGTTACTGCTGCAGAGTTACGAGAACCCTCTTACCTTGTATCAAGATAAGGCCACTTGTTTTTTATTTCTGGATAGTTCATTTATAAATGTCTTAATTAATTTTATAAGATGTTTTTTCGTAATAAAAAGGTAGAAGAAATTAAGAAGGAAGAGTCATCGCAAAGATTGCAACGTAAAGACAAACACAAAACAATCAGTGTAAATACATGGTTATTTCATGTTACATAAAATATTCTCTCTTCTTCAGTTCAATTATCCAAATTTTTACATCTTCTTCTACATGCATTGCAAATTGATTCGAGAAATTTCACAAACATTTTCAGCTTCCCTACCGTTATTATAAAAACAGGAGTAGAGTTTCTTGCAATTCACCTTCATACGTATTTGAAACAATGTTCGCCCCAATATTACGATTTTTAATTCGGAAGCACATAACCAATTCGCAAGCTCATAGTTTCTACACTGAAGGGAATTGGGTGCCTACAGTTCCCAGATGCAGAGAATATAATATTTTTTTACGCCGCCGATTCCGCAATTTTATATTAGTTAGAGGAGTTCCAAATAAATGTTGAAAATCACCAATCTACCCCAAACCAATATTAATGTACTAGAATCTCTCTGTAATGCCTTTTGAATTCTGCCTGACAGGGTCACCAGGTGAAAGGTTCTTAAATGGTGATGGTCGTTGACATTGCTCAACAACTTTATCCACTCGAAAATTTACACTCGAAGTATTTCAAACTTTAGACTCTAGCACTCCAAAGTTAGACGTTAGCACTTCAAACGTTAAACTCTAACCCTCCAAACTTAGACATTACGAAAACATGGGAGAGTTCTCATAAAAGGCGGACTCTCGTTGAGGGTTAACGATCTCGGCTTTCCAAGTCAGTAGGATAATATTTAAATCAATTTAAGTTTGCAGAGAAGTCGTACTAACGTTTGTTTCCGGCACGTCAATTGATACAGTCATTAATTCTTTTAATGTAATGAATGATTTACCCTGCATGGTGGAGAGGTTTCTGGAGGGTGAGATCTGGCGCTGTCTCTTCAAGGTATTTCTCCCAGAGGGGTACAGACCCAGCCGGGACAAGTTTTCTTCTCCCAACATGTAAGGCATTGTAGTGTAAGTGTAAGTGTATGTAAGGGGAGATGATGCAGTAAGTAAGGATGAGAAATGTCTCTCGCAATCCGTGGGCACTTTGATAGGGTACTGCTACGGCATTCGCCTGGAATGGATGGGAAAAACACGGAAAATTACCGATCAGAGCAGCCGGCTGCTAGAATTCTCCTCCAGACTGCAGCTAAATTCAACCTAGCTCTCTCACAGTGTCGAAAATCTGCCACTGTCGGGGTTCCAACCCTGGAAATTACCGATCAGAGCAGCCGGCTGCTAGCATTCTCCTCCAGACAGCAGCTAAATTCAACCTAGCTAACACAGTGTCGAAAATCTGCCACTGTCGGGGTTCCAACCCTGGAAACTAGAGTCTCAGGAGAGACAGCGGCAACGCTGTCTCTGAGCCAATCAGGATTAGTTGGTCCAATTAACGAGAACCCTTTCTTTTTCCCGGTCGTCACGAGCAAAACAAAAGTTGAAAGCTCCTCTAAGGACGACTGCAAAGAAGTTCCCAACCCTACGCGGGCACCCTCAGCAACCCCTGCTGAGGGTGCAACGCAATCACAGCTCTGTCCAGACCGCAGGCTACTCCCACCGCCCTGGTCTCCGCTGTTCCCCGCCCCCGCCCCCGCCCCCGCCCGCGCCCGCGCCCCGCCCACCGCCCGGGCACCGCGGCGGCCGGGATTGTCGCCGGGGGCGCTGTTTTTCTTCTTTTTTTTTTTTTTTGTCGACAACAGCCGAGCGGTCCGGAGCAGAGCAGGTGCCCGACGCCGCCGCTGCCCCCACCGCTCCTTGCCCCGCCCCACCCCATCACGCCACGCCACGCCACGGCCCCCGCGCGCGGTGGGCCCGCGGCGGGAAGACGGCGGACAGAACACGGTGGATGAGACACGAACGGGCACGGTCAAAACGAATGGCCTGCGGAACGCAAGCATGCAAAGAAAGAAGTACGCGCGATGCTCAAGACCTGGACTTAAAAAAAGGAACTTTCATCTTTGTAATTCACTGCCGTATAAGTATACAAAGCTGGGTATGTAATAATAAACACATCATCTCTATTATTATTATTATTATTATTATTATTATTATTATTATTATTATTATTATTATTATTATTATTATTATTATTATTATTATTATTATTATTATTATTGTTAATATTATTATTATTATTATTATAGTTATTATTATTATTATTATTATTATTATTATAAGTTTATGACACATCTAACATCATGCCACACCAAGGCAACAAGGAAGAGGCCTCCTGCCATTAAATATTTCATATTAATTCATATTATTTTGTTGCGTAAAGTAACAACTTGTTTGATATTCTTGATACGTAATGAACTGTTGAACTGTGTATATATAATGTATTATTTTAATGCAGTTTTCGTGGACTTTCTTGTCAAAACATTTAGAGTATTATGCAAATATTAGAATATTTTGTTTTGGCAAAAAGGGTACTCACGTACTCTGCGATAAAGTAATGCAGTACACACATAGTTCATCAGTTCATTACGTATCAAGAATACCAAACAAGTTGTTACATTACGTCCCACGTTAATATGAAACATTTAATGGCATGCGGCTTTTTCCTTATTGCCTTGGTGTTGTATGATGTTAGCTGTGTTGTAAATTTGTGAAGAACGAGAATTTTGATGGTAAGAGCAGTTCGAGAAGAGTCAGAATAACGTGATAAAATACACTTGGCAATAAATATGGCAAAAATAATAAAATTATTTGCATTTTTCAGTCAAAATCGAAACTTAATTATTGTTTTTGGATTTTTGTCTCAAGTTCAGGGTATCTACCGAAAACAGACGACAATGACTTTCAAAATACGGCGTTAAAGCAGATTCGGAAGTTCACGATGCGCCAGGATATCTAAACGTTTCCACAGCCGCTATCGTTCACCGTTTCCAAACATAGCGGGTTAAGATGTATAGCGCGGTTATAACTTCTAAGCGACAATCGACACCGCGGTAGAGAGATGTGTAGACTGAGAATGTGGGTGAGTATTTATTGTTTCTGGGCGTGTCTTCTATTTCGGTCATTGGTCTAGATACCTGGTTGGTGATAAACATGTTTGGATATACATGGAGATACCTGGTTAGTGATAAACAAAGTTGGATAAACCTAGTTGGTGATACATCTGACTGGATATACGTGGTGACCCCTGGGAATATCTGGTTCGTAAAAATCTCGCAAGCCGACAGGTAGTTCGAGGCCAGATCTCGCCATCCACTATCTCCCGCGATAAAAAGCATGACCTACTCTTACGGGACTGAGATTCGGCGCCGACCTTCAAAAAGACTTGCGGGGTTCGCCCTCAAGGTATATCATCCACTAGAGCGCATTCCCAGCCGGAACCAACAACAAATTCCAGCTGTTTTTCTGACTCTCAGAATGCAGTTTCGGACAGGTAAAACTGTCCCTTATTCCGAAAGTGTATGAGCTGCTTGGCAGTTTTGCACGAACCGTTTTACCAGGACGAATAAACAAGAATGACTGTGACACAAGTAAAATTGTCGAGAAGCGTAACACTTCTGGGTATAATTTTGATAAACTTCTGCAACCCAGGTAACGATACCGTCTTTTCCAGATAAATTTGAGGAACCGATGGGTCAGGTTAATGCAAGGAAGCCTGATGGTCATCAAGTTGGAAACAGTAAACTCTAAAACTCCTACAGGTAAACGTGAGTGTCTGTGAACAGCGAAGTATGGTTCGTTTCAAACTGTATATACCCGTGCGAGTAATACTATCTGTGGCGTGGAAATGTGGCCCGTTATAAGACGCACAAACCCGTACGGGTAAAACTTTCAGGTAACTCGAACGTATAAGGGACTCTTTATAGTTTTGTTTCCACTTTCTCGCCACCCATTCGTCTGATACGCAACATCAGCAGAAAGCCTCTGCCCCACTGGGTGATACACGAGAGCAACTTGAGTCAGAGGTCTGTTTGGGGCTCTGGTCTGGCGCCGGGCGCCGTCCGCGCGCCCTCCCCTTCCCCCCTCCACCCATCCCTTACCGCCCCTCCCTCGCCCCACGGGAGCGACCCCAAACAACGCGGGCACTGTGGCGGCGCCCTTTTAGCGCGCTTTGGGGGCATGGGGGCCCGCCCCGTGCCCCTCAGCTCAGCCCCCCTCCCCCCGTCCTCGACGGCGTCACGGCCCACGTCTCGCAGTGCCACGAAACAACGTTTCCAGACGAGTAAACCTTATAAACAACTGGAATGGTAGAATGGCAGGTATGAAATGGTGAACCTGAAGTGATGGTATGAAAAGGCAGTATATTCCAAGTATATTACAATTGATATGGTCAGAGATAACATATTTCAAAGAGAGAAAACATAATTAAAACACCGCAATAGTAAAAAAAAGGATATTTCAATGGAAGTAAACAAAAAATTGAAATAATCACACAAAGAATATTTCTAGAGAATAAATGCAAGAAATCAACTTTAACTACTGAAAAGAGTTTTCACTGCGCTCAACTTAAAAACTAGGATTATAGGTTTGAGTTGAATCTTGTAATAGATTATAAATTTTATTAACAAGAAAAAATCGCTCTACATCCGTGTCTTAAAACCAATGGATATTAGACTGAGGAAGTAGCACTTGTAATCATTTGGGCAAGATATTGCAAGAAGAGAAACCTGGAAGAGTAAATATTTCAATGGGATTAGATTGAGTAAAGAAACCTCAAATAACAAGAGATGATCAGCACATATCACATTAAGTCATAAACATTGATGGATAAAAAATAATGATTGACGTCTTTCTCGACTGTTAAGAAAAACAATTTTGATTATCTTCCTTTCTCAATGTAAACAAGACATGAATACTACGTAGGGTTTCAATACCGGATGATAATAGGTTACAGTTTACTTAAACCGATGTTTCTCTAGCAGACACGGATTATGTACGAAATTTTGCAAAGTCTAAAGAAAAATATCAAAATATATGTTAAAGAAAAATTAAAATGTAAAGGCGTTAAATGATGAGAAGATGTGACATCCCGACGTTATAAACGATGCAACACCGAATCGCAATCAATCTGCAGATCCTATTCACTTTTTTTGTGGCTCTTACCTCTTTCCATTTCAGAGAAATGAAGATAAATTTTTGTTCCTTTTCATCAATCGTCGTTTATTTGCAATTATATTCACTCAACATTACACCAATTGAGGGTTAGGAAACTGACATGATTTTTTGGAAGAAATCTTCTCCACCTTGATTCCTCAGTTGCTAATGGAAGTACTCTTTTCAAATAGAGTTTTACTTTGCTTATCAATTATGTACCTAAGAGAAAAATTGAATGGTTAGTAGTTTTATGCATAAATCTAAACAAAAATAAATTTTACTCTTGAGATAGCACAGTTATCTCTCGTCATAACTCGGTAACATTTCTATAAACCTTTTTTCAAATTAAAAAAAATCAGAGCAATGCTCTACAAGAGAGGCGAGTTGCATGGTATTACAATAAAAATGATTGAAAATTAAGAAAGGCAAAAATATTGAAAGTGTAGCAAATAAAATTATATAAAGAGTAAATATCCTTCAAAACGATATAGTTTGTGGGATATAAAATACATTGAAAATATTTCAAAATGAAATACGTATCACAAATACTTTAAAACCGTATTTCAAATCTTGTCCATGGATGAAAACAGCTAGCTAAATCTCAGAGCAGTAGGGCGCGAGAATTCTCCTCCAGATAGCCGTCGATGCAGCTTTGCAGTTAGTATCACAATTCTCCTATCGTCGAGACTCGAGCCCAAGGACTTCCTGGATTCATTGATTGATTAGAACTTACGACGCGTCAAGTGCCAGGGCCATTAGTCCCTTAAGTGTGGAACATATTTTTATCGCGGGAGGTCAGCTTTCGTAGCTGGATGGCATGATCCGGCGACGACCTAACGTCGGCTAGCGGAGCTTTCCCCATCTAGGTCTCTTCCACCAACGGGTCACTGTCCCAGCCGGGACAAACTGTAAGCACCGCACTGGTCTCTCGACATGTGTGGTAATGTACTGCATGTAAGTGTAAGTGAATGCAAGTAATGCGAGAGGGGATGGAAAGATTGCGCGCAGTCCGTGGCCCGTTTGTAAGGGTACTGCTCTGACATTCATGTAGGCTTGATCGAAGAAACCACGTAAAACTAGCGACCAGACCCGCCGGCCGCTAGAATTCTCCTTCTGACAGTTGTATTCGATCTACGTAGCGCAACTACACGCAACTACCGCAACTCGAACCCTGCGACTCTCAGTCGTAGCAACGCTGCAACGACAACAGCAATACTATAGAAAAATCACTCTAAGAAGGGACCACTTTGACAGGTCTGGAAACAAATGAACGCCATAAACGGCGATGACAGGTGCGAGAGATAGTGATGAAGCCATTTACAAATGAGCTAACTGCAAACAAAATCACTGACAAAATGAGTGCATTGATGTCACTTGCATCATGAACTTGGACATAAGTGGACAAGCAGTAAATAAATAAAGAACTGTAGTGCAATAGTTTGTGATAAGAAGGTAATTCAAAGAGAAATACGTACGCAATTTGGATATGGAGTTTCTCACATTGAAGACAGGAATGAACGCGAGGGAGGAAGGAGTTGATAGAAAAAGGAATGCTCTCACAGCATTAGTGAGATTAAATTTATTTCAAGTTAGGGATGTATTAAAATTAATCATAAATACGCCAGATTGAACTCTACGAGATTTTTACTCAAATATAGAGAAACTAAATTTTGTGACTCCGCAAGTTAGGTACAGAAGAGGATTGGGAGGAGCTTGCTGATGTCAGTGAAATGTTAATAAGCACTACTAATTACTATAAAGATTATTAGTTAAGATTGCGTTCGTATAAAGCAAGCAGCAGCCGTCAAAGCGGCATCTTCTTAAAAGTAGCCTCTGTGTATCACGGTGCCTTCGCAGTCGGGCCCTCGGGTTTCGCGAGTCCTCCCACTGTCCGTGTCTCCCCCTCCCCTCCCGCCCTTTCGCTGAAGGCGCCGGAGGAAGAAGGATCACTGCGCAGGTGTGGGAACGTTGTACGCTGCGCCGCCTTGGGCGGGGCGGGGGGGTGGGAGGGGTCATGAGGGGCGGCGCGAGAGGGGGCGAGGCGGCGCTGGGTGGCGTGGGGCGGCGCGGTGCGTTGTGGCGCGGGGCGGAGGGGGCGGGAGGGATGAGGGACGGGGCGGGACGGGGAGGGGTGGGGCGGGGCAGGCGGCGTGAGGCGGGCGGGGCGGCGCGGGGCGGGGAAGGCGGCGCGGGGCGTGGAGACGCCAGGCGGGGCGGGTTGGGGCGGGTTGGGGCGGGGCGGGGCGGACCGGACGGCAAGAGGCGGCGCGGGACGGGGGAGGCGGCGCGGGGAAGCGAGGGGCGGGCGGGGTGGCGCGGGGAAGCGCGGGGCGGGGTGGGGTGGGGCGGCGCGGGGGAGGGTGGGGGGAAGGGGAAGGGAAGGCGAAGGGCATCTGACCTCACTCCTCAGCCACAACAAGCAGCTACTACCGCTGGGGTTGCTGCGCGGACCTTTTACCTTTGGAGCACGGGCGCCTCCAACACAATATTGATTTCTATTACGAAAAAAATGTAGTGAGAGATGAACGGTTGTAGATGGGGTGATGACGGGTTATGATGGGATCTTGATGGTATAAGATGCCAACCACTTATTGAAAACACCTATGCATTACACTGGACTAGAACCGGCCTACTTGGACGACATTGGATCTTGGCAACATGGGACTAGACGCGTTTGTGTTGTGGTGACTAACGGTTCGGTCATGACCTTGTGGTCTTTACCAGAGCAATACTATTGAAGAAAGCTACGAAATCGTGGCGGAAACGATCAACTTAGGGCATCAGTGTTGATGTTACCTTAATGCCTCTTGCCAGAAGGTTCTTGGGTTCGAGTCCCGACGGTGGCAGGACTTTCGACATTAACGAGACGGCTAGGTCGAGCTTTGACGCTGTCTGAAGGAGAATTCCAGCGGCCGATTGCTTTGATCGGCAATTTTTCGTGGTTATTTGATCAGTACTCAGTGAATGCCAATACCCTAAGAAACGTGCCACGCACCGCGCGCGATCTTTCTTTCCTCTTCCTTGCCCTTTTTGACCCCTTTACACACACTTACACCAACACTACACTACCACATATGTCGGGAGACCTGTCGGGAACTTATAACTTGTGTCGGCTGGGATGGTGCCCCGCTGTCGGGTGATACCTGGTTGGGGAATTACCCTACCACTCGACGAGTAGGTCGGTTACCATCTCGAATGGAAAGATCACCGCCGCCTCTCGTGATAAAACATGCTCTACGCAAACGGGACTAAAGACCTTGGCAGTAGATGCACTCGGAGATACTAATCAATCTCGCATTGGCCAAAACGTCTGCAACCTCGACGCAGATGCGATTTGTTCCTGATTTTCAATAATGTAGCCAATATTCAACAATCATCGTCGGCGGAGGTTTGTGCATCCACTTCTTAGACGCTGTTGCAATGCCTGCTAGAACGAGTGGGAAATGTGTTATACTGTACGGCGTAAATTGCAGAGCTAGGGTGAGTCTTTCACCAACGTCTTCTGTTCCATGTATTGATAAAAATATCACTTAGGCATTTTGCTGACAAATGTTCCAGTAAAGAGCTATAAACGATTTTGTAACTGGTAATGTGTTTTTTGAGGATAGCTGAAAATGCCGGCAGTGAGTAATGCTTTGCCCTGTGATAAACAAGAATGCAAACGTCACGTTTTAAACACAATGACAAAACACAAAAGCTTTAAATTCTGTGAATTGAAGTCACGAAAACGCCCTGATGCGACAAAGAATTATACAGTATGTACTACGTCTCCATTAAAAATTCATGTAATAATATTTGTAGGAGTGAATGTGTATTCAACATGTGTAAGTGATATTGTATTTGACATCCATTTATGAACCTATTTGTAGGTTATGCTTAAGAAGTGAATAATACTCTATAGAATACGATACATGCTCAATTTGTTCTGTAGTAATTCTATAGTGGTTTGGTTGGAATTTATTGACACGGGTCGTTTTCTCTAAGGTTTAACACCCTGGCCATAATCATACATATACGCAGTCATGAAAATTGGACGATTGATTCTAGTGTGCACAAGTACGGAGAGGGCGGATAAATCGAAACAATGTGTGAGCGTACCATAAAACTTAAATGCGCAATGATTGCGCACAATTTAGCAATATTTAGCTTCGTTGAATTGATACAGACGTATCTCAACAAAATATATATGTAGCTTCATGCTTTCAGGCATAAAAATGGTAACGAAGCCTCTAAAATAAACTTTATCCGCCTAAACTTAAACCGTCACTAGTGTAGTAGGAGTTTGGGTCAGCTTCCAAGTACATACATGCAACCAAAGGGTTCAAATATGAGGAATATAGGGTTCATGCAAGGCATGGGTATCTTCATGAAATTGTTTGCTTCTCATACCACCACACCCCCTAACGGAACAACCACCGGCTGAGTGTCGGCATCTCTGATTAGTTGATGTTTTGTATTTTTCCCGAACACCACCAGCCGAATGCAAAAGAAATTTCCTAACAAAAGGACGGAGAATTACGCGCCATCTTTCCTTTCTCTTCCTCGTCCTCTCTTCTCCCCGTACTCGGGAACACTTGCTTGCTCTACACTACAACTTGTATTGGGGCACCCGGACTTGCACTCCACCAATTTGTGTCGGGAGCATACTGTCTGTCTAAGCTGTGGTAGTGCCTTCTTGGTGGGAGATAACTGAATGAGGAAAAACCGCGCACACTGTGTATGTCGGCGCCAGATCTCAAAATCCAGCGGTAGAACATCACCATCTCCCAGCACACTAACCGATATCATTCACGATCAAACATTCAGTACACTGAATGATCCTGAACTTCATTTCACTCACGATCAAACATTCTGTACACTAACCGGACTAATGACTATAGCAGTTGACGTGCCCGGAAATATCAATCAATCAATCAATCAATTAATCTTTCACAGCCATTCTCCTGTTAACATCATTCACCTACTCATGATCACTTTAATGTTCTAACAACAAAAGGTAGAGGTAAAGCAACATTGTGATCACTTACGCACCAACGTGCGAACCGTAAAGGCAAATTCTCTATATCTTTGCTCATAAAAGAGTATATCACTCGTAATCATGTACATGTGACACGTGTACTGAAGGTAAAGAAGAGATGAAGAAAATACGGGATATGACGGGCACCGAATTATCGAAGATTGGATTATCGATCTCAAATTGTAGCATTTCCAATAGGTACTATTCGTATACGTATAAGGCTAGCTTTACATTAAAAGTAATGCAGACATTTCTGACAGTGTACGTTTGCGGCGGACAGAGAAATGAAGCGAATCAGAATCGTGCAGGCAAAAAGTGGAGCCACTTGCTGTCCAGTTGGCAAACGCTGGTTGGTAAATGTTCAATTCTGGAAAGAGGCTAGTTTTTACGTGTTCCAATCAACCAGTGGCGAACACTTATTCGACGAAAAATGCTTCCCGAAGGTCACGTGGGAACGGAGCAAAAAATCGGCTCCTTTCCCTGCTTTAAGCCACTCCCTTCCCTCCCTCCTCCCTCTCCCTCCCTCCTCCCTCTCCCTTCCTCTCCTCCACTCCCACTCCCTTCCAAGCTTAAGCTTTCAAGCTTACACGATCACGTTCTATTTTGGGCGGTACAGAAAAGAGACTGGATGTAATTTGTACGAAAAAATGACGCATCCTTCATTTTTTTGTACAGATTTCATCCAGTTTGACTACCGTGCTTCTGGCGTCACTTTTCGGAACTTTCTCTTGTTTGTCATGAGTGTGGTGCTATGTGTTCATTATGAAGTTTCGAGAGCTTTCTGATGTGTTGAATTGTAATGTGATGTGATTATGTAGTGAAAAATAAATCATGTACTGTGTTCTAATATAATCGCGTTCCGTGCTCAGTCCAAATATAATTTGTTACCATGGATGCGATGTTCAAATGTTTGTTCTTCGGCGCTTTTTGTGGCTTTTTGTGTCGAGAGAAAGTATTTTCATCAGGATTACGCACAAAGACAAGAAATAATCATGTAAAACGCTGGAATGATTTTCATCCAGTTTTGGCACCGAAACAACGAGTAGACAAATGTTCCTTTTCCATCCACTTTCTGTACAGAAAAATGATGAAAAAGGATGCAAAAATGATGTGTAAAATAGGCTTTAGATCGGATCTGACAAGGAGCTTGTATTCAGGGCTCCTTGGACCGAAATATACCCTGCAGGTAAAACCAGAAGAAAACACATAATGTGGTTGAGTAAAAATATAATCCTCTCGCACGGATTACCAAGTAATTAGAAACAGTTTGAGAATAGTAATTAAATTAGTAACAGTTTTAGATAACAGTTTGAGACAAGCGAGATACGTTACACGGACAACGGCTGCTCGATCTTAACGAATCTATTTTCCCAGAACTTAGTTTGAAATAATGCGCGTGGTCCCGGTGGCACATGAACCCCCGGGCCCTGGGCTGTGTGCCCTGGGCTGTGACCCCTTAGATCATGATTTTGGTCAGGTTTGTTTTAGGAACTGTTCAGTCACATTCAGGTCTACAGTTCTTCGTGGACCAAGTACAGGCAAAAACCTTGTTTTTTACTTGCTCGCTCTCACTTCGTATCATGAGAAAGATTGGTAATTGTGCAACGGAAAACGACGAATTTTCAACAGAAAAAAACTCTTATTGACGGGACTTGGTAAAAAAAGGGGATAAATTTTGTTCTGACAGAACGTCTGTCATTCCATCCGTCCGTCCGTCTGTCCACAAGCGGTACTGTCACCGCGTCGCAACACTGCTGTCATCATTTCCAATACTCCCTCCTGGCTGTCGCACCCCTGCCGCTACTGCCATCACCTTAGCATCACCTGGCATTGTGGCGGCGAGGCTGTAACGGTCAGCTATACTAAGTTCGCGGGTTCAAACCCGATCGAAGCTGTGGATTTTTAAGGGCGAAAAAACTTCGCTTTCCTTCGGAGGGGAAGTAAATCCGGCTGTTCCATGTTAGTAGATTTACTTCATGTAAAATATCCTCAAGCCCAAAAGAAGCTTCTGAGCTAAACTCAAATCGCATGTTTCGCCGTCCAAGAAATACCTCCTTTCTTCCCTAGCTGATGAAAGGAGCGTTGCAAAATTTGCGTGGTCAGATGGAAGTGCAGGCCTCATGGCCTGAGTCTCGCCACGTAAACTAAGGCATCAATTCAATTCAATCGCCTCCACCTGCCAGCCATGAGCACTGCCATCACCATCAGTGTCTGCCAGCCACCACTACCATTCCACCCACCGTTCTGCCGTCACCACCTCTGCATCACATCCGACCGCCTGTTACCATCAATGCCTCCCACCAGTGTCTCGGCTTGTCGCACCACTGCCACTGCTGCCATCGCCTTAACAATCCTCCCCCCCATTACTTAACTGCCTGCCTCCGACCCCGTCGGGCCATTGCCTAATACACCACTAACCTCATCCATCACCATCACCGCCGGTACCACCTTAGCCTCTTATCATCGCAGCCCACACCATCAATACCCATCTCCCACCTCTCCCGACATCACCTTAGAACCACGTCCGCCTGGCTGCGTTGCCATCTCCACCCCCGCCCGCCGCCCGGCCGCGCCGCTGGAATGTGGGCGTGCGGTTGTGTTTACTCGGGAGGCGCGCGGGAAGCGCGCGGGGGCGGGGCGGCAGGGGCAAGGCATGGCTCGGTGAGACGAGCGCCGAGTGGCGGTGGCGCGGCGTGGGTATGCCGCGCCGGCAATGAAGCGCGCGCCGAAAGACCGGCAAGAGTGGGCGTGGCAGGTACGTTAGTACTCGTAACACGAGATCGCAACTAAAAGCGACGTAGGCCGTAATATGCCAGTGCGTGGTCTACAGCTCCAAAGAATTCCTTGTTCTTCCAGGAGAATTGCTGCCTGTTGCTGGCCTCTTTGGACTTTACCAGTACCCTCATTCAGTGCAAGATCACCTCCAGCCTCTTATCTGGATTCCCTTCAGTACGCAGTTACCCTTCACGGGAACCTTCCCATTTAATGACTGGGTCAGGCGGCCCTGCCAGCTCAGTGCTCCTAGCTTTTCAGACCAGTGCCGGAGTCGAAGCAATGTGTTACTCACAATGCAGCGGGACAAATCCCTCTTCCTTGCCCAGAGTATCGAACCACTGCCACGGACACTGCCACGGCGAAGCCAAGTGCCCAACTGTCGCCACCATGCTAAGACCCTGAGAGCCCCAATCCGTCTCTTCACTGCTTCCACCTTGAAGCTATTGACGTGAGTGTCGACATGAGTGTCGACGCAATCTAGACAAACCTAAGTCTTCCTAAGGGTTCATGCGCCCCTTCTGTACTATTATATGTGGGTATGAGATCTTCCGCCGGTTGCTCAGAGGAAGCCGGCTAACGAACCCCATCCAATGCTGGGATAAAGAACCCCACATCCAATCCTGCGCAAGGTAGGCGAGACACCTACTCACTGCCTTCGCCTTCAAGCTATCGACGTGAGTGCCGCCGCAACCTAGACAAACCTAGCCCCCGTTCATGGGCCCCGTCTGTAGTTTTATATGTGGGTTTGAGATCTGCCGCCGGTTGCACAGAGGATGCCGACTAACGAAGCCCACATCCAATCCCACTCAAAGGTCGTTGGTGAGCCACCTACTCACTGCCTTCGCCTTCCAGCTAACGACGTGAGTGCCGCCGTGAAACTCAGGGTCCAGGTGGCCTTTTACAATCCTCCATCACGAACCGTGGCCTCCGTGGTCGATGCCCCACCCCCTGCGGGGAAATGGAATGACTTAAGTTCAATTGATTGATGTTCATGGGTGCGTCATTTGCTATGGTCATTTGTACAACTAGGGTAGTGGATCGTACCGCGGGAGTTGGCGGTGTTCCTCTCACGTTGGATGAAGAGATCTGTCACCGACTAACACGTAGGCTGGGGACTTTCCCTTCTAGGTATTTCCCCCAGCGGGGAACCACTCCAGTCTGAGTTCCCGACTGGTCACTTGACGTACGTGATAGTGCAATACATGTGTCGGAGAGTGTGTGAGAAAAAGGAGAGGATAAGACAAGGAAGAGGAAGGAAAGATTGCGCGCGGTTCGTGGCCCGTTTATTAGAGTTTTGCCCTTTGTATCGGGAGCCACATGAGCGGGAAATAACGAGCATGTAGTGCACTCTCACAGATTGTTGCGTCAAGTGAAAGCATAAGTGCCCTATTGTGCTAACAAGTCAAGTGCTGCGTAAACCTGTCTATTATACAACTGTCAAAGTGAGGTTCTTTACTAGCACGTCCTCAGATAACACTCACATCCCTGACATTCAGTTGTTGCCGCACACCAATTGCATCGGGAATCGTCATCTTCTCACCTCCATTCTTTACAATCCATGCGTACGTTCTCACCATGAAGTTGCTCAACGACCACTAGCATACACACAACTTTCATCTCTTATTATGATCAGTACGCAAACCTTTTCAGCCAAATGAAAGTGCAAAACCACTTAAATTAGAAAGTATAAATTAGATCTATTAATTGATGAAGGGAGAACCATGGTCGGTAAAAAAAACTAGAGGTGCTACAACAGCACATAGTATCTCGCTTTATTGGAAATAGTTACGTATAATAATATAGAAATATATATTTGTTTTTAGCGATGGCGTCTCTTAAGAGGAGTAAAGCAGTGAAAAACAAAAAAATTGTGAAAACTTACTTAATAAAACATTTAAATGAAACATAGAGCAAATTAGTAGTGTCATTTATATACAGATGCAATGGCAATTAAACAACAAAATAGACGATTTGGCCTAACTTGTTCACTATATTTTGCAAAAAAAAAACGGTTTCGCTTAATGCAAATTCAACGCTGTATTATTTTTTTAACAAAACGTGTTAATTTTAGCGACCAATCAAGATGTTGTTATGATTTTTCGTGTCTCTGAGTTCCGCGACCTAACTATTTAGCTCAGTTATAAAATTTAGTGCCACGTTTTAACAGTTTCAAAATGTCCCAGGGGCTTCACGTAAAGAACCCCCAAAATTAAAACACAATTCAAATTCACGGGGTGGCAATATCGTTGAGATCGATTGAGGAATATCAATTTCGGAGAAAATTCTGCTTAGCGTTTAACCGCTAGCGTTGTTCACAGACAGACGTTTTGCGATCAATCGATTTTTTGGTATCAAGTACCCATAAAACATGGATTTTGACTACACGTCGAAGTAATTTACTGCATAGGACAATATTTATTCACTTTTACGATAGCAGGGCACGACAATTTGTGATTTTCTGTCGAAAATTGGTCGTTTTTTCCTGCAGTATTACAATTCTTTCTATATTCTACATAAGAAATAGCGACAAACTAAAAATGACACTTATCAAATAGTCACATTACAGAGCGGATTTACTCTGAACATAGTCGTTTATTTCTCGAACAAAGACAAAGTATTTTACTACATATACCGACTGTCTAATGAACTATATTTACGAACGTTTTACCCGAAAAAATATATTGTTTTCTAAACGCATTCCTCAATTAATTACAAAAATCAACACGTGTATTGAGATGTGCCGACGAAATACGTCGAAGCCGCCAGCAATAAATATAGCCAAAGACTTGTTTCTGTCCGTGCTTGAGAAAAGTACTTGCAAGCCAGCCGATCGTGTTTGAACGATCGTTACCACGACTTCAAGTGCGGGTTCCTTTGATGTGCGTTGCGCGGGCGGCTGAAGCGGCGCTCTCTATTCTCTAATAGAGCCGGCACATAGAGCTCAGCGGCGCACACACGGCTCCCAAGCACCCTCGAGCCCACCGTTCCCCCTCATTTGCATTGGCTTCGAGCGAGCAGTGGCCCTCGCCACGACGCTTCCTCGCCGGTTCGTGAGGCCTCTGCGACAGCGTTAGGCGTTGTACAGTGGTGAATGTTGCGAGCTGTGCTTCGCTGGTCCGTGGAGAACGCGGGTTTTGTTCTCGCGCTATAAATACGTAGACGGTGAGCGGGGGGTGGAAGCGAGAGCTGGGAGAATGAGTCATTTCGGATGTAAAACATACAGACACACGCATACGCGTGGCGGGATGTGGCGGGTTCAAACCCGATCGAAGCCGTGGATTTTTAAGGGCGAAAAAATCCTTCGTACGCCTTCCTTCGGAGGGGACGTAAAGCCGGCTGTCCCATGTTAGTAGATTTACTTGCACGGCAAAGATCCTCAAGCCTAAATGACGCCTCTGAGCTAAATTCAAATCGCCTGTTTCTCGCCCAAGAAATACCTCCTTTCTCTCCTAGTTGGTGAAAGGAGCGTAGCGAAATTTGCGTGGTCAGACGGAAGAGCGGGCCTCATGGCCTGAGTCTCGCCACGTAAAATAAGGCATTAATTCAATTCAATTCAATTCAATTCATACGCGCACCAGGATTTTCTGCATAATGGGATGAGCAAGTGTGTCTTATGGCATTTTGCCGGCAGACGTTTCATTACTGCACAGTAGTTTAACGACGGATTCTCTCTTTCTGTTGCGACCAGAAGCTTATGCTAATGATGAGTCAAAGCCAGGTCTATTCTACTTTGTTTTCCCAAAGAGGAAACGTTCATTTGTAGGGATACAAAGAAAAACGCAACAGTATGCATTAAAACGTTTGAATGCAAATAATACTAGCTGTCTTTTCACGTTTCCACGGAAAATGCAATGTAACACAACAGTTTACAAGAAACGAGGGTCACATACCATAACGAACAAATGTAATATCAACGCCATTCTGTTCTTGGAACCTCGTGGAATATGAAGAGCTTCTCCTTCTCTTCTTGAAACCTAACTATATGATCCCCTGCGATTATATCGCACAAAAGAAAGATACAAAGGATCATAGAAAAGTTACAATAGAAAGTTCCAACATAACATTCTTAGGAAAATCGAAAACCTCAAAATATTGTTTCATGTCATTCAGTATTTATTTATGACGAATTAAATACGTAAAAGAGGTTTTCAAATTCTGAACAATGTAACTACTATTCACTGTAAACTTACATTTCTGAAAGTATAATTGAAATGCTTTATATTTACCAATATCTGTTCCTGTATGTTGCAGTGGACAATAGCAGATAATTATGCTACCCACCTTTACATAAAAACGTAACGCATCACGTGTATTTAGAAACACTGAACATTTTTTGTAAAGGGACACATAGGACAAACAACTACTTAGTATTTAGTAGTTTATATACACTCAGTAATATTCGCATTTTAAACACTCTAATTTCGAACACAAAAAAGCAATCTATGCTTCGCTATCTATAACTTCAAAAAACATCGATTGTTTTTTCACACGAAACATCGAGCACAATTGCCAAGACTAGTACATTCCAACTGCACAATGTAGTTGGTCTTAAACACGTCGAAAAAATAAATCACAGCACATTAGCGTTCATTCTGTTAATTTTAAGATATTACAATTTAGTTTTTATACTATGAACCCTGTTAATAAGGGCGGGTGATAACTCATATAGGGTCCTTGAACTTCCAATCAAAGTAACAATCTTGAAATTTGTGCAGAATGCTCAGCTTCTTTTTAAATAAAAACCCTTCGCGTGTTAAATAAATTATCTCGACTACACTGCAAGAGTTAATTGTTTTTTGTTTTCTCTTAATATATTGTAGAAGAATTGATTCGTCTTTTTAAAAAAAGAAGTCTTCGTTTTTCTATCGTTCACATTCGTGTATGTCGCCCCTGAATAATGTAATTTTTATTTCTTAAATTTTGTAACGAATTTTTAAATAAATTATTAACGATTATTAGTATTTTTCAATAACCGGATATACCATCAAAACAACACACAAGTACACTAAGAAAAGTAAAATGTCTAATATTCCTTGATTGCTGTAATAAATATACAACGGGAACGTTTCAGAAAATTCGAGGTAAAAACTGAATTTTACACAGTTACAAATATCTTAAAATATTCAATTTTTTCAGGTTTTTGAACTTATTACACAACTATTGTTTTTACCAAGATTTTAGTAGAAAACGAGATACACTTCCAAAAAACACATTGTCATTAATTGTCATGAAAGTTATTATTGCCCTCGAATTTTCAGAAGTCTATCGTCTGATCTCCCCTCGTCAATGCGGAGTCTTCGAGAACTAGGCACACTATTCAGTTCAGAGGATGTGAGCTAGCTTTCCCAACCAGGAAATTCCGAAGCGCCATCTGAGTCCAAGAGAAATTCTTGTCACAGATGGAATGTAATTGCTCGGCAACGTTCATAAACCCAGTAACATCTCTATTGTTACAAAAACCTAAGACGTATTGCGTTTGCTACAATTTTTTCCAGCCCCAACTGGAATCTTCGTCAATTCGTAGGTTGTAGGAGACCTGATGAAATAGGCACACCCGTCAATTCTATGTCTAATAGAGAAATATAAAAAAAATGTTCCACGATTTGACCGTATAGAATGCTAGTCAAAAGCGTTAGAAAGGAAGCTGTTTTCCGTAAGTGGATTGTTTTGGAAGAATTACTCAATCCTATCCTTGCTGTAAATTAATGGAAAAGAAAAATGGGAAGTAGTGAATAAGAGTGAACAACAAAATAAAGAATATGACTCTAAACCGTGCGTAAGCACGGCGTTACGCGTTGCCCTAATGTTTTCCCTTCATTGTAGGCTTTAGTAACTCTTGAAAACACCTCTCGTAAAATGCAGGTAGAGATGTGGATGCGGGGTGTAGTAGAGGTTTTTATGGACTATTCCGACTAAGAAGCATTTCGCTACGTGAACATTAGATTTTGTTTTACGCCCATTTCAATTTCCATTTACTTCAATCAGGGCCGAACGTCGACAAGAAGGGCCTCTTGCTTTTAGTAACTGAACAAAAAGTGGACAAAATATTACTATTTAACGTAATATAAACAAATTATTTAATAACATTATATTACTGTTTTAACAATTTTAACTTATTTATTATTATTATTATTATTATTATTATTATTATTATTATTTCAGAAATCCACCAAATTGCCCTGAGCCACCAAAGTTGGTTATCCGGACGCAAGAGGTAATAATATGCATAATGTCTTTAGAATTTTTTGATAAGGCCCCACATACTACCATCGTTCTCACATGGCACGGATTTTGTATCTGAGGATCGTTATGCATCGCAGCGTGTGGCTGGCGTTACCTTCCAGGTCTGGGTAGACGACGCCTTGGGCCCACCCCATTTCGCCCGGGCTGCGGCGTTGCGCGGTGTCCCAGACGCGCTGGCCCGACGGTGGCGCCGTCGGTGGCCGCGGCTGCAACCGCGGGGGCGTAGGGGCGGCGCCGGGTGACGGCGACAATGCCTTATCAGCAGGCTAATGGAGGAGCCGTGTCCCCGCCGCGGCGACACACCTGCCACCTGGCGGCAGGCGCGGCATCCTCGCTCCCTGCTCCCCTCCCCTCCCCTCCCGACTCCCCCTCCCCACGCCCAGAGCTCCAGCCGCTGCCGCGGCGGGAAGGAATTGCTGGAGCCTGTCTCCCTGCCGCGTCGGAGTGAAGGAAAGAGACCAGCGAATCAGCCGGAGAGGTGATTCTCTGCCGCTCCGCAGGACTGACCTGTTGGGTTTAGCTCGGAGACAGCGCTCTCTACAGCGATTCGGTCCGGGAAGTTATACAGTTCCCTACGGTGGCGGAGTTTCGATACTAGTAAGATAGCTACGTGGAATTCAATCACTGTCTGGAGAAGAAGTCTACAGGCTGACTCTTTGATCGGTTATTTCGAGTGGTTTCTGCGGCCAACACCAGCCGAATACTGGAGCAGTACCTTAACAAACGGGCCACAGACTGCCCGTGATTTGTCTTTCTTCAACTTTGTCCCTTCTCGTCTCTTACTTACTCGCTGTTGCACTACACTACCGTACACGTCGAGAGATCAGACGCGAGCTTGTAGCTTGTGTGACGTAGTGAAAAGAGATTAAATTCAAATAACAAAAATAAAAATAGTATATTGAAAAGTTACAGACTAATTACAATAAATTGCTAAATGTAAACACTCCGGCAACCTTTTCCTTCCAGTACTCTGCTTTACCGCAGAAAAAAAGCCACGCGTGATGCGAGCTGTCGGACTTCCGTCCCGTGACAATTACCGTCACATGGCCTGATGCCGAAATTTAAACCGGTCACCGTCTGGCGGACCGCGTGCCTGAAGCACCCGAGATCGTCTGGCCCTTACACTCCGGACATCTCGCCCCCACTCTTACGCTCCCTGTACCTACACGTACTAGGCCCTCTGATGTAAACTGAATGAGAACGCGGGCGCAGATGGCGCCGCGTTAAATAGTTGAGGGCTACACCCCCACCTCACAAGTTCCCTAGATAGGCTCGCCTGCTGTCGCAAGCGAGGGCTCGCTTGCCAGCATCTTAGGAGGGGGATACACCCCCACCACACAAGATTCCCAGGTAGGCTCGCCTGCTGTCGGCAAGCGAGGCTCGCTGGCCAACTTCCTAGGAGTTTACAGCCTAAGGTTATTTTTGGCTCTGCCACGCTGTCTGCGTCAACTGCCAGAGCACAAAATCCCGGAAGTTCAGGCTCAACCCCTTCCTCCCCCGCAGCGCACTTTCATCGACCTAACGGTTCTGGCCCTCGTGTTAACGACGCCACACTTGTCACGACCGGGGTGGTTTCCCGCCGGTAGATCATAAGGGTAGGTATGGTCATATGTAGGGGGCGGATTCTAATAACCCAAAACATGATCAATATAATGCTCAATATAATCATCTTAAAATGTTTTAAAAATTCCCTAAAATCAAAGAACAATGACGTAAAAACTTTGATCAAAGGCATTTTAGATGAACAACTGAAGCTGTTGGATATGTTACTGATGTAATCGAGGCTTCTTTTTTTCGTTCAAGTGAACTCAGCTTGCTAACTTGTGCTAACCGAACCCACAATGGTGCTTTTAGTCGCCACTGGAACCTAAGATTACATACTACGGCTGACATTACAGTATCTGAGCGAAGGAACTGAGTAGGCTACTCAGGAATTCTATGGAGAACATTTGTTGCATTTAAAGATTTTACTTAATGCAAGTACTATTAAAACAATATACAAATCTATTAAATCAGCAAACAAATGCTTTAAAAATGACGGGAAAAGTTAAAAATGACTTATTAGACGAAATCGACTAAAATGCAAAAACAAAGTCATATAATAACGGGTCATTTTCTTTTGTCATACCATAAAATTAATGTTAATACTATAAGGCATTGTTCTAAAACGAACAAATGACATTTCTTTAATATTCGCCCCCTAGTCAAAATGTTTAGGCTTTGATATAAAAATAATATCTACTGTTGGCGACCTGTTCTGAAGTGATTAGTGCACCTTCCACTCCCAGGTATCGGGGTTCAAATCGTGGTCCATGCGTCTGGAGTTCGTGGTGACAAAGCGGGTTCCTAGCTGGTTTTCTCGAGTTCTACCGTTTCTTCTGTCCTTCATTCCATCATTAGTCCATGCATCGTATTATATCATCATAACCACCTCCAGTTAAAATCATCCACCCATTTCCCAGTATGATTATTAGAATTAGATATTAATATCATAATAAATAATATCTTCTGCTCCCCTCGGGCGTTCTACGATGGAGTGCACAGTGTAACTTCACGCCTGTGTATCAGGGTTCAAAATCAGGTTGATGCACGTGCAGTTCGCGATGGACAAAGTGGGTTCGCGGGAGGTTTTCTTGGGGTTCTCCAGTTTCTTCTTCTTCTTCCGTATCCACGTTTGCTTCATGAATCAAATCATATTATTTTTCCTTCCTCTCGCTCATCAAACCATTATTATCAGGTTGAAAATAATTAGGTGTTGAACATACTAATAAATGTTATTTCCTGTTGCTCCACAGAACAATGGACTTTGGTGTAACTGGCACTCGGAGGCACTACCTTACATTTGCTCGCCAACAGCTTATTACGTTTTTAATGCTCCTCTTCAGAAAGTTACAGCAGCATCTTTTGGTTTTTGCGTCTTAAGCATCTTGCATTGATTTGAGCGCTGTGTTTGAATTTATTTAGTTTATAGTGCATCTAAAAAGTAAAAAATATTCTTTCTTCACTAACCTATTCGCTGTAACGGGATGATTCGAGGTGAATTACCACACGAAGTAATAACAATTATAGGTCCTGTCAGTACTTTATTTCTGAAGCTACATTTACAAGGAACATCATTTGGAAATATTCTGTACACATGAACTTGATCCTGGATCGACAAGATTAATTTCGAAATCCTGTAGTTGTATTCAGTTTCGATTTTCGAAATTGTGTTCTTAGAACTATATTATAAAGTAATTTTTTAAACTTGTTTGTTCCGAATATTATGGTCTCTTGTTGGGTCACCTGCCTAATCTCAGTATTATTTTTCGTATGCATTATTTATGGAAATATTATAATACATTACAAATCCACTAAAATATTAAATAATGCGATACTATTTTAATAAATTAGTTGACTTTATTTTCCACATAGATTTAGTAAATCCCACTCGGGCAATGGAAATTCTCGCATAAAATGACTCCTCTCTCTGCGAATTGAGAATTTTTCTCGAGAATTTACAAAACACTCTTGGGATAACCTATAAACAAGCAATACATAGAAACTTTACGGGGGAAATTTATTATTTTGCATTATCTTCGCAATCCTTAAATCATTGCGTCTATCAAAACAATTACTGAACGACCAAATGCAGCGTTCATATAAATTATTGTAAACTTGGTACTTCAAATTCCTTTAAAGAAACAATTCTACTAGTACATTACAACTAAGAATAAAAATATTCATCATTCTAGCTCAGCAGTTGTGAAAAGTGCGCCCTTCATAGGCAGCCTGACAATTCAATAATTAATTAGATCGCTGGTGAGGTAGATACGTTCTAATAATTAAATATGGTAAATTAAAGATGTCTGCTATCAAAAATTTATTTTGCTAATTGTTTCGATCGTGTAGCGCAGAACTTTGTTTTCGGCCCGGAAGCTGTAAGGTATGTACGACCCAGTTTGCTTGCGCATCTGGCATGCGTCTATATTTTGTATATAATATTTTGTATTAACTTATCCCTATTTTTTATAATTCATATATTAATAACATTTTATTTCGTTAATTCTAATTTTAGCTCCGAGGATGGTCGCTACGCGATCGTAACGTTCAGCAAAATAAATTTTTGATACCAGACAACACCCTTAATTTACCACATTTAACAATTCACTAAATTAACACACAATTTGCCAAGTGTTTCCTCTCACATACATGAACAACCAGCTCGCATTTTTGAAGTAATCTCTAATAACATCAGGTGGAATTAACAAAAATACTCTTTCACACATCCCGCTATAAAATTCCGCATATTTCAACACAAAACAACAGCAAAAAAACAACACCATAAAAGCATTATAGAGCAAGCTTTTACACATGGTCAAGGTGAACGATCTGAGAAGCACGAATACGTCAGGCGCCTCCACTCGCTCACCTCGTTTGAGTTTTCCTCTTAGAGGCTGCTGTCCCACGGTTCGCGCTTTATAGCGCGTAGTTCCCATCACGAACATCCGCGCTCCGTTCAGTCTGAACTGCCAGGTATTTGTCGGTCACGAAGGTGAGCCCCAGTCATTGCCTTCTATAGCGCGTTCGTGTTTATTTCTTTGATAACCATATTAATTTGGCTAATCAGAAGAGCGGTTCAAAAATATTTATGACACGAGTGATAAAAGTGTGATTTTATGTCGTGAGTAGAAAAAGTTGCGACAAGAGACCGACAGGCCGAATGGCGCAATCCTACGAACAAAATAATAAACACTTTTACCACGTGTGTCATACATTCTTTCATTTCCATTCAAGTATATAAATTACTTGATGATACATTAAGGTTAGTAGTCGCTGATGCTAGCAGACGAAACTATTTTGTTATCTTTGTTGTATTTACAGATTTATCTGAACCACTGAGCATAGTTTTACTTTGAACATTGATGCTAAAAGAGCTTTTTATAGTGGCTGTCATTTCATATTTTAGGGATGCGTCTTATCAATCAAAATTGATTCATTTGGAATATGAAACAGAAAAAAAGGAATTCTGAGATATATAAAGATCTTCCCAATGTACAATTAGGTATTGAAATAACTTACAAGTAAAACATGACGACAATTTGCTAAAAGTAAGTACGTATGGTGTAAAATGTGTGGAACTAAAATTAATGTATATTTCCCGAATTTAAAGAAAAAGAAAACTAATTTATATTGATTACTTCATACTCTCAAAAATGTATAAACGTTTTTATTATTTTTCTGATTTACAGTCTTAAAGAAAACATTTTCTATAATGCCAAGTTTTTAAGAAGTTGCAAGTGGTTAAGTATTTGATAAAAAAAATTGTATTTTTCTAATTTCAAGTATTACCAATTGTACTAAATTCCAAAAATGCGTGAGTGTAAATGCGTTTGTTCAATATTATTCAATATATGTTCAATATTATTCAATATACTGGGCAAACAGACTTAAGTCCTTTATTTTATAGTTCCTTAGCAATAGAATTTTCAGAAAAACCTAAGTTCATTATGCACACAATTCTATGAGCAGAAAATTATTTGAAGCTCTCTCAGTTCCGTGATTTTCGTCTAACTATATTTTCTTTGTAAGCGCAAAATAAGAAACAAAGGAAGAGGAAATAATAGAAAATATATTTTCGTTGTGATTCTTTTTATGATGATCTTTAGATCAAAAATACGCATTTCGTCTTTCTGAACCTCAGTGCTGAAGATTTGTAACTCACTATTTCCATGCTTCACAAGAGGAACGAAAACCAATCTAAGCGTATATGCTCCCTGGACGCTGGGTGGATTGGAGTTACAACAGTAGATCTTCAAATGAATCGGCGAAAAAAAAAGAAAAAAAAGAAAAAAAAGAAAAAAAAGAAAAAAAAAGTTTGACGTCACATTTTGTCGGTTTTGAGGTAACGGTGGGAAACTGTTCTTAAAATATTAATTAACCTTTCTATGCATAAAAGTTCGCTTCTGTGAACTGTGTGACGTCTGTCTGTAGTGTGTCCTTTAAATATTAATGTTAAGAAAAAATGATCGATAAACGAAACGTAGAAACGTTTTGCTTGCTCTTCAAAATTTGAAGCTCGAAGGATTGAACGTTGTTAGTTTCTCCAATTCATAGATTCAATTCAATAGATTTCTTATTTGCAATTATTTTGATACCAAAACCTGAAAATGTACTAACGATTCTGTTTCGTACAGAAATGTGAATCTATCCGATTCCACCTCAATATTATGTATTTTATGTTATTGTATATAAATAACGAAAGAAAGAAACGAGGAAAGAAAGGAACGAGAAAAGAAAGCATTTCCCCTGTATCTGTTCTCCAAGGAATAACCAAACACATTTTCCGCTGTGGATGCAAAACCTCGCGCCCTCCTTGTTCGCCGGAGTGGGGTGATGAAATACGTCTCGGCGCCACGCACTGCTACTCGGCAGCACACTTAACCTTTTTGCGAAACCGCTTTTTGTCCCTCTGGGGTCGTACTTTCCCCGTCGCCATCCAAAGCAAAAACGGATTTAGCCCTCTTGGCGTGCAGTATCCAGATTAGGAGCTCCATTCGCTTTTGGTAACACGCGGTTTATATTGCTAGTATTTCTTTCGTCCATATGTCAGTACAAACACTCTATGAATTACGTGGTTTGGAATATCGGAATAGGTAATATAATGGAAATAAATACTCTTTGGGGTCAAAACACGGAACTTTGTACACGATGAATGACGGAAAATAATGATGGAAAAAGGATTGCGGTAATTGATGGAAAACACTTACGAATTTTTTTGTTATTTTAATTTTTTATTTTTATTGTTTTTTTATTTGTTAATTTTTTATTATTTATTTTTAAGGTTGCATCAACGTCATTAGCGACCACTATTGCTTGTAACAGTATGGTAACATCGTAGGATGACAGGCAATGATGATGATGATGATGATGATGGGGGGTGAAAGGACGAACACGATGCAACCACGCCCGAGGCGGGCAGGACCCCGCGATCCATCGGTCCGAGACCGCTACGGTAACTTTTTAGTATGTTTCAAGCACTACTATAAAAAAAATTCTGTGCTTGTGAACATGATTCTATTGTTACATGTACAGAAGTTAGATTGTATTCAAGATGTATTTTACGTAGAAAGCGAATTAATTATTAAGTACATTAACTGTGGGAACTAAAATTATCCAGTCAGAATCATTAGTGTTTTATCATTCAATGTCAGCCGGTAATGTAATTATAACGTAGGGTCTTAACTTTTCTACTTCGTAATACAATCTGAGAACGGTGTGTTATAATTAGATATTCAGAGGAGATCGTATAATTGGAGTTAGCGCTGAAAAGTAATGTCGGGCGTAATAGGACATTTATTAATTAAATTACATCTCTTTGCAGAGGGCAGTTTCAGTCAGTAGGCTGAAAAACAACATTATGACTAATGCGCGTTATTTTATCTGATCACGAAGAGAAATAATTGCAGATGCAGAATATTAACATATCGAAATAACCCGCAAAAACTTGAGTATTACACCTCTGCATCCTATCTATATTTATTACTAAATCTCATGTTACTATTATTTTCTTAAATAAGTTAAAACATGTTCGTTAAGATTCTATTCGATTACAGAATGAATTATAAATTAATTTTGCAGATCTAGAGCCTTGCCTTAATCGGAGACGGATCTATAGAGAGGCGGCGTGGGCAGAGGGGCGGCAGTAACGTAAGTTTTATCGATTGATTGATTAAGTGATACCGACCTCGTCAACCGACAATGTAATTAGTCACTTAAAAGTGGTGCATGCTTTTATCGGCGGAAGGGCGGTGAACTTCCCTCGCTTGATTCTCGGCTTGTGGGTTTTTCCCAACCAGATATCTCCCATCATCAGGTCTCCGCCCCAGCCGCAACAAGCTCTAAGCTTCTGACTGGCCTTGTGCTATGTTTGGTAGAATAGTACATGTGTGTGTGTGTAAGTAAGGGGTGAGGGCAAGGCAAGGAAGAGGTAGGAAAGATCGCGCGTGGTCCGTGTCCCACTTGTTAGGGTACTGCTTTGGTATTCACCTGTTGTTGATCGGAGAAACCATGAAAAAACTACCGATCAGAACAGGCTGCCACCAGAATATAAATCTAAGTATACGTAAGAAAAGAGTGAAGAAAGAAAAGGAAAGGGAAGGAAAGACTGCGTGTGGTCCGAGACCCGTTTGTTAGGTACTGCTCCGGCATTTGCAGGATGTTGAGCGGCGAAACCACGGAAAACTACCGATCAGAGCAGCCGGCCGGTAGAATTCTCCGCACAGCCGCTGAATTTGACCTAGCTAAGTAGTTAGTGTGGAAAATCCGTTGGGACTCGAACCCTACGACCTTCCGGTCAGAAGCACTGCAATCATATCAGTTGATGCTCTAAACCAGAAAACCTTTACCAAACGGTCTCTTTCTCGCGCGAGAAATAACCCCGATGGCCTGGAATTCCTTACGCCTTTTTCTCGTTTTTCGCACTCGCAGTGGCAGTAAAAATTTTCGCCGTGGGCGCAATGCTTCTTCCTGGATCCTACGGGGAAATTAGGAAGCTGTTACTGCTTGAGATGACCTCCAACGCTCAGCTTTTGAGGATCAATTTTGTTTTAGTTATATCCCTTACCCCGCCAGAACAGTAATGCCAGAAGTTACTACAACAGATATTACCAACCTTTTTCTGTCAATATTTTTTAAAAAGTGTTTGCTTCATCGACCCCCCTACGTTTTCTCCATAATATACAGCAAACTACGTATTCTTAGCACAATACGACTTAAAATAAATTACACAAAGAGCATGAACAAACGTTTTGGAAAGCAATTATTACTAGTATATTAGTAGTTTTATTATTTTTGTACTATTACAATTTTTAATTTTAGAAATATAAATAAGTTCTCAGAAGCAAAATGACAGAACCTAATTGCACAAAGTTCGAATTCCATTCGTGAGAATGATATAATTTCCAAAGAAGGAGTAATTTTATATTTTATTATTTGATGAAAACGTAAGAGAAACAAATATTAAATATCAGAAAATATTTATCAACTTCATTAATATTTTTGTAGCAATGGCATCATGATAATATCGCCCCAATTCCAAGTGCACATTTACCTCTCGACCCCCAAATGAACCCTTTGATCATCATTGACCGCTTTAAAAATATCATGAAACCCAATGTGGTCGAAATCGACACAGTGGGGATTTCTGTACTGAATCAATTTTAAGAACATCAATGTCTAAAATCTTCCATGACTTTGGGGCGATGTGTTATTAACATCGACGTTTTAATTTGCAACACTATTATTTTGAAACATCGATGTTCTTTTGTCGTTGTGGCATCCGTAGTCCCCAATGGCGCATGCTGCCTGCGCCGCACCGGCATAGGTGGCACGGGGCATCAAATGCTCTGACCGAGAGGTCTGTGGAGTCGAGTCCCCAAGCTGCTGGGGTACTAGCGGTCGAACTAGGTCGAATTCAGCCGCTGTCTGGGAGAGTATTCTAGCGGCCGGCTGCTCTGATGGGTAGTTTACCGTGGTTTCTCCGATCACACCAGCCGAATGCAGGAGCAGTACCCTAACACACGGGCCACGAATCGCGCGCGATCTTATCTTCCCAGTACTTGGCCTATTCTCACCCGTTACTTACACACACCTACACTTCCATTTACTACACTATCACACATGTCGGGGACCAGTAGAGAGCTTGTCTCGGCTGGGGCGCAGTGTTCCACTACTGGGAAATACCTGGTTCGGGTAATCCCTGCTAGACGATGTGTAGATCCGAGAGGAACTGGTGGTAAGCAGTGGTGGAAGTACTTCGCCACCTCCAGCAATAAAAACATGCATCACTCTTATCAAAATAATGACGTTAGCAGTGGACGCTTCCGAAAATACCAGTCAATCAATAATATTAACAACGGTGTTCTGAACGAATTTCTACATCGACATTCTGAAACTTCTATATTCTGTTTTTGATGTGACAGCTGTAGCCCCGGTGGCGCATGCCGCCGCCACCACCGCCACCACCGCCGCCTCCACCTGCGCATCCAACTCCTCCCCCGCCTCCACCTCCGCTGCAATGTCGTCGTCACCGCTGCATCCGCCCCTACTGTCGCCGTTGCGGCCCCCGCCACCACCGCCACCATTTCCTCCATCGCTGCCGCCGTTGCAGCCGTCGTCTCCATCTTCTCCACCACAGCCTCCACCACCTCCGTCACCGCCTCCACCATCTCCATCTACATCTCGACCTCCACCTCCTTCTCTGCCACCACCACCGCCACCGACACCATCGCCGCCATCTCCACCTCATCTCCACCTTAGCCACCTCCTCCGCCGTCTCCACTGCCATCTCCGCCACCACCTCCGCCTCCACCTCCGCCACCGCCACCACCGCCGCCTTCACCACCTCCGCCACCGCCTCCGCTATCTCCGCCCCCGACTCGACCTCCGCATCTGCCTCCGCTGCCGCCTCTGCCTCCGCCCTCTTCTTCCGCCTATAACTCCGCCGCCACCGCCACTTCCTACGCCTCCTCCTCCGTCTCCGCCGCCACCACCGCCTCCGTATCGCGTCCGCCGCCGCCACCACCACCTCCCTCCTCCACCTTCATCTCCGCCTCCGCCTCCCCCTCAACCTCCGCCGCCTCCGCCTCCCCATCCGTCTCTAGCTTCGCCTCCGCCTTCACCTCGGACACCACCACCGCCACCACCGCCGTCGCCACCGCCACTGGATTTATGGCTGCACCCCCCGCGGCCGAGCTAGCGCCCGGTGGCGTCTCGCAGGGACCATGAAATGTTGATTTTGTGGCGGCCGAAGCGCAGTGCTCGCCCGCGGCGTCCTTTACTGCCGTCGCGACGCCCCGCTCTGAAGTGTATACGGCCGCTTTTGCGAAAAGATGGACTTGAATTGTTCGTTCGCGTCCACTCCGGTTGGAGGGAGTAGTACCTACCTGCTGCAATGCTTTACGCTGGGCAGCTTCTGGTTTGCTTGTTCGTGGAAGTCGTTGACAACAGGCTATTAGTTCCGTGGTCGGCCGCACTTCTGGTTGGGTATAATGGCGTGCACTGACATTGTTATACCACGGGGGAAGTAATAAATTTAATAGCAAAAACGCTACTTTACATTGATTATATTTACAACGTGTTATTTTGAAGTAAATGTTTTCAAGGCAGCAAACTTTTCTTTTCAATTCATTTCTAGAGAATAGATTGATATATTAACAAAGGTGAAACAAAACTATAGTATACGATTATTACAATTACCGTAGAATTGCAATATATAATAAACATTTATGTGAATATACTTAAAGAGTAGCGAACGGTTAGTTCTTATTAAACTGAATACTGCTTTAATTTCAAGTGTTTATTGAATAACGTTCAGTTGTTAATGTCACAAACTTCATTTTTCAAGTTTGTATGTAATAGAGATGGTCGATTAAATCAACATGTTTCGTGTGAATTCATGTGATTTCCTTCTGGAAGAAAAAAATCTCATTGGAGATCATTTAAACACTTGATGCTGTTCATAATTAAGGGAGGAAATCGTTAGATAAATATTGAAGCTGCGTAGCGTTGATATTGTGTTGGAAGATTTTAGTACTTATTAATTTCATTAGGACGATATTGAATAAATAACTGACACTTTAGAAGTGAAGTTTGTAAACTGTTGCGTCATCTGATTGATTGAAAGGTGAATATGAACGAAATGGAAACGACACAGGATTTGTTGATTAATAATGCAGGAATAGACGGGCTTGCTTAATAAAACAATTGTTGCTAAGATGGCGTAACAATGCTTATGAGACACATTTTAATTCTGGAAATCGACTCTGACGATGTGTACATATTTTTGAACCAAAAACATTGAGATATATATGCAACGCCCCATGGTTCGTCACCAACAAGAATTTGTACAAAGATTTGAACATCTCAACAATGTCAGAGACTATCTCGGAGAGAAGCAAGAGGCATCAGATGAGACTGGAAAGCCACCCGAATCAACACTCAGTGAACATGTTGGACAATAGTGAACATGTGTATAGGCTAAAGCGTGAACATATTCTAGACTTACCCTTTAGATTCTCTTCATAGCAACTTATATCATGTATACCATTTACTAATTGTTCCAAGTGAACAGATTGTAAATTAGCAGAATTGGGGAAAAAAAAAAAATGAACCCACAAGGCCTGGAACCAAAAATGCGACATCAACCTCGATGTTTTAAAAACATCGATGGTTTTATTAAATCGTCGATGTATTTAATATTGATTTTTTGAAGATTTTTGTAACATCGATTTTTTATATTCCATGTTTTTTCGTTATGATGAATGAAAGTTTAAATGAAAGTAGTCATCATAACAAAATTGTATAATAATTTTCAACTATCTATAAGTCGAATATTGTTCAAACCAAAGTTGCTGAGGGTGAAAAATAAATAATATCGAATATTCTTCAATAAATAAACCTAACATATTTTTTTTAATTATCCAATCAGATAATCCAATTTCTGGTAATTGTTCTTCTGATTTTTTTGACTTGATAAATGAGACCAGTTGGAAACTGAATACCCCCCTTCCGTGTGAACTTCAATAGTAACTATTCCAGTTTTAAAAATGTCGGTATTTAATTACACCGATGCTTTTACGTCGATGTTTTATTGATATCGATGTTTTAATTTTGTGCATCGATGTTTATAAACATTGACGATTAGTTGGCAATGTCGAATCCTTAATCCGAACGTGATACCTTTCAGTAAGTTTTACTTACTATAAACGCAGTGTGATGCGCTGTTGTTTCCGAATGTTTTCATATCTAGAAAACTCTACCTGGAGGCAGTCTCCTGTTTCGCTGCTGTTGGGCTGACCCTCCGGGTTGGGGTGGATGGACGAAGCCCGTCAATTTCGGAGGCGAGGGTTCCCCAGAACTGTTTCCAAACGCACCGCCAAGCAGAGAACAGGGACGAAGCCGTCAATTACTGCGAAAACGTTGGGAGAAAGGTAAAGTCATGAGAGGCAGAGATGATTGCGGGGCGATGAAATTTTGTGAGAGACTTCAGGTTTCTTCTTCTGTTGGAAATAATCTCTGTCGCTTTGATACCTTCTGGATGGGAGACTTCGAAAATTTCTCTGTTTCTGAAACGGAGACTTTATGATAAATGGAATTTTCGCTTAATGAATACAACAAACTTCAGGAACATCGTCTAACAATAATGGGAGAATAGAAAAAGTATCATGGATGTGTTGGAGTTCTTGATGCAAGGGAATTTAAGATGTCAACACGATCTGAGATATATAACATTAGTCTCAATCGTAAATTACTCTGGAAAATCTTGTTCATTTTGACAATTGTGCCGTTACAACTCTCGATCCAACGTGTGTACTCTTTCAAGGTGCAACTCAATCTTTTCCCATCAACTCATACTTTTGCCAAAACATTTACTACTCACCATGAAAATTTATTTTATGCCAGAAGAATACAGTTCATTCTCTAGGATCATTTCTTCTGATGTTTCCATCTACTAACATTTCTGACCTCATATACATACTGCAAACGTAAAATGAAAAAAATCGAACGGGGAATGTTTCTCTTTATTTTGACAGTAACTGTTGAACGCATTGTTGAAAGAAATGATTCAAACGTATCTGGATAGTAAGGCATCAAATGGAATATAGAAGACAAGGAATTTTGATATGTATTGAACTTCATTGTAATATTTACTGGCGTCATAATTATTTTTTCATGATATTCAATTAATCTATAATTACTAGAGTACAAAACTAATGGTTCAATGACAACAGCATTGATAGGGCTTTTGCCAAAAATCCCTTTACACATAGAGCAGAAGTTGAGAACCGTACCGATTTATCTTTCCTAAATGTTAGAAAATTTTTACTATTTTTGAAAAAAATGTCAAATAATTAAGAAGAAAATAATGAGGAACGTTATAACAAAATAAAGTGAGCAATTTTAATGTCCCTACGTCTGTGAACGCTGAGAGTAAAATTAAATAGTAATTGAGTAACACATGTGTCCCTATAATTGAGGAATTATTGCATGATTATACAACAAATCCAAGAAAAAAGTTATTGACGAAACAATACAGAAAACTAAGAATTATGATTTTAAAAACCAGTTATATAATTTGGATTTTATTATATTAATCTCATGTCCACAAGGCCCCAAATGATTACTATTCACATTGTTGATCAACATTTCCCCGCTGATTGAACGATACCAGACACAACAAAACACAGAAATAATGAATTACCGACTAAACAGTATAGAAAAGTAAGCATTTTGTTCTTTAAAATCAGAATTATAGTTTTATGACATTACGTCCATGTGTGTGAGTCCCCTAATCTAAACTTGAGTGTTATCCCCAATGACGAGCAGTACATCCCGCTGATGTAACAATACTAGACACAACAAACCTAATAAAAAATGAATTACGCTTAAGGAACAATACCAGACACAACAAAACAAAGAAATAATGAATTACCGACTAAACAGTATAGATAGGTAAGGATATTGTTCTTTAAAATCCGAGTTATAATATTTCGATTTTATGATATATCTGTAAGTCCCCAATTTAAATTTCATTATTATCCCCATTGTCGAACACCACTTCCTCGCTGACGCAACAATAGCACGCGGTTTCCACCCGGGCGGGCCCAATGTCTTCCAACCGGTCTGTAGCGCCTGGATGTGGCGGTCGAGCGCACTCGAAACGGGTAGTAGCGCGCTGCGCGGCGGTGGCGGCGGCGGCGGCGGCGGCAGGGAGGGGGCGGCGGCCGGCAGGCGGCTACCGCTGCGGCCGCCGCCTCCGCCGCAGCCGCAGCCGCCACCGCCACCGCCGCCACCGCCGCCGCCGCCGCCTCCGCCGCGGAGCGCCCCGCAGTCGTGCAGCGAACAGTGGAGCGAGCGGCACGCACTGCGCGGTGCGCTTCCCCGGTATCGCGCGGACCAGTCGCCAACTACGCCGACCGCGCGAGTGGAGTGTGTGCGCGGCAAACGCGACGCGTGTGAGAGTGAGTGAGGTTTGTTGTTGTTGTTGAGAAGAAGAGGAGGAGGAGGAAGAAGAAGAAGTTGAGAGTGCGCGCGGTCGCCGTGTGTCGGCGATGCGTTCTCGCGAACCCGGCCCACTCCCGTTGCGAGAAACGGCAGCCGTCTCAGACACGGCAGAGGAAACGCAACGAACGGCTGGACGAGTCCTGCTGGCAGCGGCCAAGTAGCCAACCGCTGCTGCAGCAGCAGCGGCTTCGCGTCGGCCGTGAATCAGACGCGACTGCGCGGACAGCCTTCTTCCAGCAGGTAAGTTAGCTGAAGGGGTCGGGCTGCTTGAGCGGGAAGGCGGGACGCTATGCGGCGGCGCGCGGGGCGGGGAGGGGGGAAACGGGAGGGGAAGGGGGAGGACGCGAGTTCGGCGCCCGAGCACGGCCACCCGGCCGCCGCTGCCGCCTCCGTCGGAGCAGGTGCCTCCGCGGAAGCCGCCGCCGCCGCCGTCGCGCGCGCCCACAAGATGGCGGACCTCCGTTCTCCGTCCGGCCATAAAATTCAATATGGCGGGCAGCACTGCCTCCGAGCGGCTACTGGTCGCGCGTCGCGGTCGTCGCGTGTGGTGACGCGGGGGGCGCGGTGGGGTGGGGTGGGAGGGGCTGGGCCGAGGGAGGATGACGAGGGGGGGCCGCGGGGACATGACGAAGGAGGGCCGCCTCCTGCGCGTCCCACCGCGCCACGGAGAGCGCTTTGTTTACATTCCGCGTGCCTTCCTGTCGGAGGCGCCCATTGGTTGATTTGTGTTTATAACTCTATAACGCGGAATTTCCTTGAGGAGGAGGACGCAAGAGAGAACTTTTGTTCCAAGAAAAATGTGTCTTGAAAATAACTTTATTTTAACTTAAATTATTAAATACGATTTTGATTTCCAAAAATGCTAAACGTTTGAGACAAATATTCATCGACGTGAATTATTCTTTTATTGCAACTTCAACTGTTACTGCATCTAGACTTATGTTTTACTTATAACTATGGTTGATATTAAATGTTTCGAACTTACAAATACAAATTTCAAACTGATAAAATAACAGAAGTGTACATTTTATGGTGTCGACGAGATGGCCCCTTCCTGTTTTGCAGGACAGAATATTATTTCTCAAAAACATTGTCGACAAACTTCGAAAGATCCCTCAATTTTATTCTGTGAGAAATTTATAATTGTGTTTCTAAATAAGGAAAAAGCAACAAAAAAGCCAGCTAACTACGTTGAAATATGATTAAACAATTATATAATTGATCTATTATATTTACTTTGAATGTTACAATCGTTCCAAGAACGTCATACAATCTTCGAACTTGTTGAAGATCTTAGTTCTTGTTCTTTTCACAAGATAATGGGTTGTCAGAAGGGAAGAGCTTATTTTCCCAAAAATGTACAATGTTTCATAAATTCTTTTCAAAATTAATGCTTCTTCCAACCTCTAGCGCATCATGAAACTGGAAATTCCCATGAATATCTTTTCGATGTTGTTGTGGTTGTTGTTGTTCTTCCACATAAACAAATATATTTAAATTCCAAGTTGGGTTTCTGCTGCTGATTCAGTCCAAATCCGTGCTTCAGTCAAAATGTGTCCTCTTGAGCTGATGATTTGAGAATTTACTAGAAGATGATTAGAAGGTCCCGACATAGATTCATTTATTGTTGTATAATCTTTCTCTATAATACTTTTATGTAGAGGTATTATTTAATACAGATTTTGAAAAAGTTCATTGAAGTCAGTTTATTTTCTTGTCAAACTAAGAAATCCATTATCATATTTAAGGCAGTCCAACATAACCTCACTTTGCTTCGTCACATTGAATTTTTTCTTATAATTGTAAATAAACATTTTAGTCCGCATGATTTAATTAATTTGTACTTGCTCTAATTCACGTAATTCTTATTTTAAAAAAAATTAAATGTAAATATTTTGTTTGGTTATCACAATGGTCATTTGTGTCTCGTATTTCTCGTAAATTCTAACATGAAATGTTATTCTGTGATTAAATATCAACTTATATAATGCTTTTAAATAAAATAATGTAGTTCTAGCTGTATTCTTCTATCCATGCTCTTGAAGAGTGAGTTTTTACACTTGTGTATTGAACTTGAACCAATCCTAATTTACATACTAGTATCTACTAATTTGATAAGAGTGACTTGTCACTCTTCTCTTACACTTCTTTACTTTCGCTTTTTGCTTGTGTGTTTAGAAATACTATTTGTAATAAACTGTTTCTAATCCTGGAATTCTATTTATAAAAATTGTGCAAAGGTTTCAAGATATGGAACAAAAATCTGATGTCAAATTAAATTCTGTTAGATAATTGACAATTGTATTTGAAATTAGTTAATCTCATTCTTTCTCAGTTCTGTTTCTTTTTCTTTTATATTTGAGAATGGACCTTCTACCTCCAATCAATTACTAAGTTTTGTATTTAGTATTTTGAGCATGCTATTTGATAAATTTCCACGTATTGCTTATCAGAGAAAGGCTCAGTCTAGAGACACGTCATTAAACTCATGTCCTTCTAAAACATTCGTTAATTTTTCTTTTCTTTGGATATGATCGTATTAACCTTTTTTAAAAGACTTGCATCTTATAAACAATACTATCAATCACATTCTCTCAATCCATTCAGCACAATCCGATAATTACCTTACTTCTATCAGTCGTTTGATTCACAAGTATTCCATCAATATTTCATTATCAACGTCTTGCAAATAGAGATAAAAATTAATATTCTTTAATCATAGTATAAAATAACGATTTTTAACTTATGTATATATTTTGGAGGAGGTTTATCATTGTTCTAGGATATTTACCTTATTTTACGAACATTTGTATTCTTTTTTCAATGGTAATCAGCCATCAATCTCTTTGTTAAGGATTAGCTCGGAAAAATTATATTTTTTCAATTTTTTGAAATAACTTCCGCATTTACTTTGTCTTTACTTAACAGACTAACATGCTCAGCCACGACCGTATTGTGAAGCAGAATATTGTAATACCATCACATTCTGGAGTTCTAGACGAACAGATAATTCCACATGTAAATTTCGATATTTTTTACGGAGAAATTTCTATCTTTATTGGGGTGAAAGTGTGTAATTTCATTATGCAGGCGTAATGCAAATTTAAACTTATCTTACATCCTTAAATTTAGATCTACAATACGATGCCATATACTTGTCTAACTTATGATCTTCCTTTAATAAGACATGTGTGCCAAGAAAAAATTGATGAAATCGTTTTACAAACGTTTTACGTTTTACACAAGGGTAAAAAAGTATTTGTTATCAGACTGATCCAAAGTGTTTATACAGTTTTAATTCTATGTTCTTAATACATTTTCTTTGCGGATATATTTAGTACGGCAATCTCTATGCATAAATTCCATTGTTTTGATATCCATTCACAATTTTTATTACCGAAAGAGCAAAAGTGTTCGCCGGTAAGCAAATTACCGGTTACATAACCTCAAAAATTGCAAACTTCTACTACGGACAGATCTCATGCGTATTATCTCTCTAATATTCAACAACTTAACTCTATTCATTAACACCACCACGATTACTATATTTTAAGAAAAAGACAATCTAATTTCACGTAATCGGTTAATTAATTAATTAATTAATTAATTAATTAATTAATTAATTAATTAATTAATTCATTCATCCATTCTGGGCATGAAGCTACGCTACATTACCGCCTGAGGTACCTGTATAATTCCATCACATCCATGATGTAAAACTTTTGGGGGATATAGGAGTTCCCGGCACACATTCTTTCTACAACTTCCTCTGTCTTTTATTCTTATATCCTCAATTGCCTTATTGTGATCGTCGCTATCTTTTCATATTGATCAATTATTCTTACTCATTTGCTATTCTTAGAATAAAGAAAAGCTCAAGAAATGCTGCTAGGAATGATAATTCTATTTTTTATTATCATCATAATTAATAATAAGATACAACTCAACTTAGCTAAATGTAATATACAAACAGCTTGAACTTCATATACACGATTTTGTGAAGAAATATGCGTACATTTCTGATAACTCAGTTACATGTATTATCATGTATTTAATGTGCCTAGGGCGTGTTAATGTTTTTATAGTGTTGTTATGCTTAAAGATTCGTGATATTTTCACAAGTGAATAGGCAACGAATGAATTTTGAAATGAAAACATTTTAATTTTATTTTTCATTATTCACTGTACTTGAAATGTTTGGTAATGTTGTACTTTTGTCGTTATTAATCAATTAATAAGAAATTAAGTTTGGAAGTGCACACTATTGTATTTAGAGAAGGCCGTCTGACAGCTTCGCTGCATTTCTCTGGAGGAGACTTTTGCTACAGAATGTTTTTCACATCGTTTTTATTTTATTTTCTATTTTTAATACTTTTTTTGCATAAAGTTTGTTTTCTTTGTGTTGATATTTACACTTCGTTCTGTCTCTATATGGACTTTCCAGTTCTAGAACCGCAGGGTATCTTGTTCAAGAGTTCGAATTTCTTGTTTTTAAATAGATCAGATTAAGTGCGGTGACCTCGATTCGTTGGTTTTATTTTCAAGTATGTGTGTGTGCATTTTTAGTGCAGGGGGATACATGTGGGTACTTGATAATCTCAGTAGCTTATTTCGTTGCTAAGTTTGAAATTAGATTTAATTCCAATAATTTTAATCATACTATACGCACATATTGTTCAAATTAAGCCATTGTTTCTATTCTGCTAAGATGTACAATGAAAGCTACAAGATAACCAATGCCACAATAAAGAAATTATAGAAAACAAAAGAAAATTTTATTTGTGTTATTATATAAATTATTGTATAAGTACCATACAGCTTGCATATGCAACCCGCAGCACATGATTAACTGCAGGGTTGCCGTATTCATAGGTCTTATTAGTTTATTCTATATCTCTAGGATAAATTCTCGATATTTAGATTTATTATAAGAGGAACATTTTGTGTACATTAAGGAATTGTAGCGTACGTGTGGACTTTTGCGGATAATTGTTTTGATGTCCAAACTGGTCCGATTAAACGACGTGGATATCCAATTAGACGATTATAAACTGAAAGTTTTTTAAAACTATTTTTCACTATTCTTGGCGATTTGGCCTAGATCAAGACTAAAGAATTGGTGGTCCGTTTTATCGAAGTACTAGTTTTCAAGGAATGCAGGACAGTTGCATGATATTGCTGAGCACTCATTCCTTGTGAAAGTTTCCGAAATCTACATTGAAATCTTTTGAACACTCAGCGTAATGCACGCCAACTTAATATATAGGGACTGGTTTTGCAAATAGCGTTCGTGATTGCGTTTTTGACTTAATTGATAAATGCCATCTTTGATGAAGCGCTAATCGCATGATTTTTCCACATTGGCTAATTACGCGAGTTTTTTTTCCATAGTTTTCTTTTGAAAATAATAACAACTTTATATAATTATTTCTTGCCATTTCAGCAATTCGTTGTTTATTGTAACAGTGTCCGTTACTGTAAAGTCTTGTTGTTTAAATTCTTCCAATAAGTGAACTTAATTTTTATTACGTCTTTTGTACAACAAGGCCTAGACACATACTTTTATTGTACAATCTTCCATATTATTTATTCTATAATGTTTGTTTTATTTCACAAGATAATAAAAATGTAATACTGTGAATGACAACGAAATTTGTGATAGTTTACAAAATTAAATTGATGAAAAAGTTTCCTTATCCTTACCCTGTGAAACGTGGCAAGCGAATTGTTTTGAATTTTGAGAGGCGATATTTTTAGAACATTTTCTGCAACACCAAATGGTCATGCCGAGCTCGTGTAGAATATTTAATCTTTTAGTTTTTACTGTTTAAATTCCTGAATTTGTCGTAACTTTTATCCGATAATATCCCAATGAAGTTAATACTGAAGTCTATTAAACGCAATTAAATGAGAAATGAAGAAATGTGTGCTTGTTTTGCAGTTTATTTTGGGCTGCTAAATGCTATCGGAGCACGGCTACGCCTCCTTCATTGTAGAGCCGGTCAACCAAAGGGAGGGGGGGGGGGGGGTACCCTAACCTCAATCTCCCACGTTGGTCGGTACAGGCTTGCATGCGTATGAACGGGAATTCATTATTCTAATGGTTCTCGAATCGTGTGCCATGGCTTCCTTCCGTGCTACAGAAGCACCGCAGCACGCAGAATATTTATTGAACATTATTCTTCTGTTTAAGAAAAAAAATACATTTCATCGATGTAAATTAAATCAGTAGTTAGAAGAACTGAAAGACTGAACCCAGTTTTGAAACACCGTAGCGTGCTAAAAGTGAGCATATTTTTGACAAAATATACATGAGTACTAGGATTAGTTTAGTTTTGGTGACATAAAAGGAGGTAGTCAACTACAGGTTAGTAAAGTTAAGATACGTTTCTTATATTGATGAATATCGAGAATATAATTTTTGTACAGGGCGCGAAGTATATTATAGGTTTATTGAAATATATGCTTTTTTTGAAGACATTATTTGTAGATTTGACATGCCCATGTAGCCGCAAAAACATACATATCATAATGGTTTCCTTCTGGAAAACCAGAGAAAATTAGGGAGTTTCATTACTCTTGAAAGATCAGGGAAAAATCAGAAAATTTGCACAAGAATAGTTATAATTCAGGGACACTGTTGTGAGGGTTATAGAACTATATATAATTCCTGAAAAGTAAACATTAGTAGATCGATTTTTGCTCAATTTGTATTGAAGTATGGGCAAATATTGTTAGTTTGTATTTTTCCACGGCGAAATACGACAGCTGACCATTTAGTATTAGGCCAGCTTTTCTTTAAGTAGTATAAAATTAAAATCATATTAAGAAAGAAAATTAAAAAGTTAAAAAAAGTCTTTGAAAACCGGGGTAAGTCAGGGAAATTTGTTGCAGTCAGGAAACGACAAGCCATGTTGTTGATCGTGTAACATAAAATCTAATGTACGATATGGGAGAGGAATTGCAGTTAACTTTATATTACGATGTCGCCGAAATTTCTGATAATAAAGAGAGACGAATGCCAAAAATGTTTGAGAATCAGTGCTCCATCCAATTAGCTTGCAATTGCTGTGTGCTAGTGTGTGACTTCCTTCGCAGAATGCCAGTGGTGATGGTGACGTTGATTAATAGCGTAATACCGAGTAAATAATTTTCGTTAGTGGACCAATTATATTACACAGACGACACTATTTTTTTAATGTAGTGGTAAAGTAAAATGAAGTCGTAGCCTGTGTGTGCACGTGTGTGTTTGTGCGCAGGATGCCAGTGGTGATGGCGACGTTGATTAATAGTGCAATACCGAGTAAATAATTTTTGTTAGAAGCACCAATTATCTTACGTAGATGACACTACTTTTTAAAATTTTTTTAATGTAGTGGTAAACTAAAATAAAGTCGTAGCGTCTGTGTGCTAACTTGTGTGTGCATATGTGTTTGTGCGCAGGATGCCAGTGGAGACGGCTACAGCGTCCAGCGACGCGGGCCCACCCCCCAGCGGGCCGTCGCCGGGGGGCGGCGGGGGCGGCGACGAGCCCCTCCCGCTCGCCCTGTCGCGCGACCCGGGCCCGTCCGGGGGCGGCGGCGGCGGCGGGGGCGGGGGCAGCGGCCTGCTGTCCGCCGCGTGGGCCGCCGCGCAGTTGGGCGGCGTCGGCGGGCTGCTGTCGGCGGCGGCGGCGGCGCAGGCGGCGGCGGGCGGCGGGGGCGGCGGCGGCGGCGGCGGGTCGAGCGGCGGGGGCGGCGGCGGCAGCGGCGGTTCCGGGTCAGGCTCCGCCTTCGTGCCCGTGGTACCACAGCGCCTGGTCTACCAGCTGCCGCCGGAGCTGTTGCAGCAGCAGGTGAGAGAGGGCAGCTACTGTGGGAAGCAGCCGGCTATTAGGCGGTAGGGCTTGCAGGGGGACCAAAGACGCTGCCGGTCGGGTTAAACGTAAGGGGCAGGTTTGAGGGGGATGAGCTGCTGTGATCGGAAGCTGTTGCTTTCCACGCCGGTAGGCGGAAGGTGTTCATTTCGATGGGTACCCTTCTGCACCTGCTACTTCTTTCCAGGTTTCCTCAACAGACGTACGCTAATATACGCGAGATAGTTACGCGCAGAGAAAAATGAAGCGTACAGATGAAGTGGCAAGTTTGCCCCTAGAAAAATGAAATAATTCGCGTGTACCACGGTAGCTTTTAGTTGAAGAGACAGAGATTCAGCAAGGGGCAGGTTGAGGGTGGGGGATGAGCAGCTGAGGATCCACGCCTACAGGTGGAAGGTGTTCATTTCGATAGGGACCCTTCCGCACCTGCTACTTTCTTTCCAGGTTATAAAAATCTTACTCCAAAGACGTCTGATAATATACACCACGTGCGAAGAGTTATGTAATTCGAAGTGCCGCGTTTATTCCAGACTCTCACTTACACACGGGTTACGGTACTGTTCAATTCATGGGAAGGGAGGTTGGAGTGATTAGCTCCTGTTGTCCGTATCAGCAATCTTCTCTCTGTCGTCAGACGGAATGTGTTTATTTCGATAGGTACCTATCTGCACCTGTTACTTCTTTCTAGGTTTCAAAATCTGGTGCAATAGACACTAAAATATACACCAGGTACGCGGAGTTACATTCAAAGGCGATTCGAAGTGCCATATTTTGCCCCAGAAACACACAATTCGCCCGGATCACCGTAGTGTTCAGTTCAAGGGAAAGGAAGGCTCGGGTGATGTGCTGCTGTTTCCATCCACGCGGAAGGTTCATTTTATAGACATCATTTCACAGGGTCATTGAATACATAGGCGAACATCTAGCTACTTCTTTTCAGGTTTCCGAATCTTCCTCAAACGATAATTTACACTAGGCGCCGCCGACACTTGCAGAGAAGAATGCAGTGAGCAAATGTAGTGTCAATTTTGTCCCCAGAATCACATACTTGGCGTAGGTCACGGTAGTTTTTTCAATTCAAGGGGAAGGGAGGTTGGGATGATGAACTCCTCTGATCTGAAACTGCACCATTCTTTGCCGAAAGGCGAAAGGTGTTCATTTTTGATAGGTACCCATTCATAACTGCTTCTTCATTTCATGGTTCAAAATTTTTTACAACAGACGCACGGTAATGTACCCAATGCGTGGAAGTTTTGTGCCGATAAGAATCATGGAAGCGCCATTTTTGTCTTCAAAATTTCGTACTTTGCGCGAGTAACTGTGCCGTTTAATCGAAGTGTCAAGAAGGTTGAGGATGTGTGCTGCTATTATGGGAGGCTACTACCTTCAACACTGTAGGGTTGCCGAGTAGTAAACGGTATTCACCTCGATTAGAACACTTCTACACTGTGTGCTTATATCCAGGTTTCAAAATCGTACATGGTAGACACACGGTAATATTTACCGGAAGCGGAATTTTTGATGTGCAGAACAAATGCCGTTTTGTCCCCTGAAATCTTTGCAGGTTCTTCTAGCGTATCATGGTAGCGAGAAAACGCAAGGGGGGTTGAGGGGATGGGCTGTTGTGGTCGGGAGCTCTCACGTTAGCGCTTGCCACCTGCTGCTTCGGAAGGTGTTCTCTCCTTCTACACCTGCTACTTCTTTCCAGGTTTAAAAATCATTCACGGCACACACTAATAATACAGAACCTCACGTGGAAGTCACTTGCCCAGATGGTCTTTTATATTTGTCTCCAGAAATACTATGAACGGTTCACGGTAGAGTTCATTACAAAGTGGTAGGTGAGAGGATACACTGTTTTCGAAATCTATTCCCTCAAAGATGGTTAACACCGTCTAGTGGAAAGTATTCATTTCAATGCCCTGCTATTTCTTTCTCGATGTAAAAGTAGTTCACGACACAAAGTAATAATACAGAACCACACGTAGAAGGCATTTGTCTAGAAGCCAAGATGGTCTTCTATATTTGTCTCCAGAAATATGTACTCCGCACGGTTTACGGGAGTGTTCAATACAAAGTAAATGGATACAGTGTTTACGAAAGGCATTCTCTCAGTGTTGGTGTACACTGTCTATCGAAAGGTATTCATTTCGATATGTTCCCCTCTATTCCTGTCACTCCTTTATACATTTCACAATCTTTCGCGATATATTTATACTCGTATTAATACGCGTCGAGGTAGTCAGTGGTGGCTCTGTTTGTTCTGGTTGTTGCATGCAAATTTCAAAATCGTTTAAGGTACACAGTACTACAGGGGCACTGTGGTTATCTAATATCGATTAGGACAATTGAATTGCTACTTTTTTTTTTTATTTCCAGTCGCAGGTTCTGTGCTCGGATCGCGGTCCCGTTAAACCCAAGTAACTGGTAGAAGAGATGATATGTTTGAAAACTACTTGTTACAGTGTCGACTGACGGAGGGAGCCATTTTTCGATCGAAACCTTTCTGAATCAGCTCTTTCCGTATTCCACGCGCATACAGACACACGCACTGATAATTCTACAGGCACAGACCTTATCAGCTGAGAAGGACCGTAGTTGTGCCATGTTTGTCCCCAGAAATACAATACTAGTACATACTTTTATACGTGTCACGGCAGGGCAACTTAAGGGAAAGGTTCAGAGGAAGAACAGCTGTGATCGGCTGCTACTCGCACCGGCTTACTACAGGCGGAAGTCGGTCATCACGATTCCTATCCTTCCGCACCTGCTACTCCTTTTCAGGATTCGAAATCTTTCACGACGCAAACTGTAATAATAAGATATGACGAGCGGAAGCCGAGAAGTTCCGCCGAGGTGTCAGTTCTTGCGCGCACACTTGCTGTGCGTGGATCACCGCGGGGTTAAACACGAAATGCAGGTCAAGTGGAAGATCTGCTTTGATCGGAAACTCTTCACTTGTGTATTAGGCGGCTGCCGACTGGCAATGCATGATCATTTCGGTAGGAACCATCGGCGTAGGTGGCTCAGGTCATCAGTAGATGTCACTGCAGCGCCTCTTGTCGGGAGGTCCTAGGGTTCGAGTCCCGACGGGTGGCAGGAGTTTCGACACTGACTACATAGCTGGGTCGAATTCAGGTCGACTGGAGGAGAATTCTAGTGGCCGGCTGCTCTGATCGGTAGTTTTCCGTGGTTTCATCGATCAACACCAGGCGAATGCCGGAGCAGTACCCTAACAAACGGGCTACGGACCGGGCGCGATCTTTTCTTCCTCTTCCTTGTCCTATACTCACCCTTACCTTACAACTACGTACGTGCACTATACCGCTACTACATGTTTAGGAGCTCAGAGCCGGCTGGGGCGGTGTCTCGCTGGTGGTACACATCTGATTGGGGAGAACCCCACAAGCCTAGGTCGGCGCCGGATCTCGCCATCCAGAAGGTAAAGATCACCGCCACCTCCCGCGATAAAAAATATGCACTACACTTACGGGACTAATTATCTCAGTAGTTGATGCGCCCGGATTCACTAACCGATCAATCGATAACGCCTACTGGGTTCCAGATTTCAAAATCCTCCAGAAGAGACGTATCGTAAAACACATCAGACACGGAAGTTTCACGCTGGGAGCAACCCTTGAAGTGTGGCATGTACGGGGCACGGAAGCGTTCAGTTTAAGGGGCAGGTTAAGGGACTTCTGTTTTTGGACGCTACCCGCTTTGTGCCTGTCAGCTGGTGGTTGATGGGTGATCGTTTTCATCGAGCACCTGCTTCTTGCTTTCACGTTTCGACCGCTTCGAAGACAAACACTAATGGTGCTACAAGTAGTAACGATATGTGCTGAGAGGTACTCTAGAAGTGCTATTTATCGAAATATGTACTTTAAAGTGGTGGTGTTAAACAGGCTACGCAAATGCGAATCTCATTCGGTTGTCGGATTTTTTCATTGACCGCGGGAAATTAAGTAATTAAATAACGGAAAGAATAAAAATAATATTGTTTCGTTGAAAAGGAATTAGTGAGTGACGTAATTTAATGAAGAAATATATGACGGCCCTAATTACAAACAAAAGATAGGCGCAGAAATTCTAATTTTCTTTACACAAATACTTTACTTCAACCATAATGTGCCACTTCACGAAAAATCATTCAACCAATAACTTTTTGCGCGTATGAAATATTTTTATTACGTTATTAAATCGCTATATTCCCGCGTCACCGTAAATTGAGCATTGTAAAAGTACTTCTCTGGCGAATTTTAAAATGCCCTATGCCTATTGTTTTCGACGTGATCTTGCGTTTTTCTTTGTCTGTTCTTCTGCAATGGTGCACTTCTCGCCGTGTTATGTTCGTCGCGATAGCTTTTGGGTTGCTCTGCCGGGAGAGGCACACGCTTTTATTCTTCTTCTTGCATCACGGCGTTAAAATCTACTCGTTCAGTGAGGGGAGCTTGAGCTGATTGGATCTGGAGATAATCGGACACATCCGGGCGGCCGCTTGCCAATTGGCTGGAGGTGTTCATTTAGTTTTTGTGCCCTTTTGCACCTGCTGCTTTCCACGACGCGTGGATTGCTGTGGTGACACGCGGCGTAATAAAGCGATCTCATCTGCGCATACAATTATTAGACGCCCTATTTTACGTGAAGTGGTGTATAATATTTGAAGTTAACCGCAATTATGTGTGTTGGCAGGTTTAACGATTATTCAATGAAGCGATTCGGGGATGTTATCAGATTTGTAGGTTACAGAAAGAAATTATAGATGTTCATATCGGGATCATATATGTTAAGATTTACTTTTGTATTCCATGTGTTCTATTCCCGTTTATTAATCCAGGTTTTAATAATAAATAAAAATACATACGTGTGTATGTTTCACAAGACCTTTCGAATCTCTGAAGCAATTCCTCTCAAATTGTGTACGAACGCTTTTGACAAGCCGAGAAATAACGTAGAAGAGTTCACCATCACAGAATGTTACAACAAATTTGATTCTCCTGAAAATGTGTCAGGAAATAATACACCTCGGCGCCATTATTGGCAAAGTGATTTGAGGTTAGGTGAACTTCAGTAGTTTCTGAACATGTTGGTGGACCTCCTCTTCGAAGTTATATTGTTCTTTTGTTAAAATCGCCGAGAAATGTCGTAATTCAAATTAATGTTTTCAAATCTTTGGTATCTGAAGAATGCAAACAACAAAGGTTGCCGAAAAGTTTATAGATTGTGACGTAGTGAAAAGAGAATAAATTCACATAAACAAAATAAAAATAGTATATTGAAAAGTTACAGACTAGATACAATAAATTGCATAAATAAAACACTCCGGCAACCTTTTTTTCCCAACACCCTGCTTTACCGAAGAAAAACAAGCTACGCGTGATACGAGCCTCCGGACAATTACCGTCCCGTGACAATTTACCGTCACATGGCCTGATGCCAAAATTAAAACCGGTCGCCGTCTGGCGAACCACGTGCACGAAGCACCCGAGATCGTCTGGCCCTTACTCTCCGGACATCTCGCCCCCACTGTTACACTCCCTGTACCTACACGTACTAGGCCCTCCGAAGTAAACTGAATGAGAGCGCGAGCGCAGCTCGCGCCGCGTTAAATAGCTGATGGCTACACCCCCCACCTCACAAGCTCCCTAGATAGGCTCACCCGCTGTCATAGCGAGGGCTCGTTTGCCATGGTCTTTGGGGGGAGATACGCCCCCACCACACAAGATTCCAGGTAGGCTCGCCGGCTGTCTTCCTAGGAGTTTACAGCCTAGGGTTATTTTTGGCTCTGCCACGCTGCCTGCGCGTCAACTGCCAGAGCCCAAATCCCGGATGTACAGGCTCAACCCCTTCCTCCCCCGCAGAGCACTTTCACCGACCTAACGGCTCTGGGCCTGGTATTAACGACGCCACAAGATGCTGTATGATAAATAAACGCCGCGTAATCAGCTCGTCCTTCATAAGTACTCAACACTTGGTAGGTTATTGATAACTTTTTCGTGAATTTGAATCAGAACGTGTACCAGAAAACAAAGTAAAAAGTAAAATCCGTAAAAGAAATGTCATCTGGGTCTGAACGTACCCGGAGACCTTCAACGCGATTTTCCAATTACTGAAGCACCCTTACATTATTGTGGGTATTCATAAATTGAAACGTCTGATTATAACAGATCTCTTGTAACATATTTCATTGGCTGTCCGGGTGACGCCGCGTCCATGGCAAAGGTGCCGGCGTTTCGGTCGCCCTGAGGCAGGTCGCGGAAGCCTACGCTCTCTCTTGTAACTTGCCAGGTCATAGCTGTTGAAACATAGAGTCTCACTCCTGCTGAAACCTGTACCGTAAAACAAAGTAAAATCCACAAAAGGAAATATCATCTTGGTCAGCGTTTATCTGGAAGACCACAACGCGGTCTTCCAATGACAGAAGTTTGGGCACCCCCACATTAATGTGCCTCGAAAAATGAAACGCCTGGATATCACAGATCTCTTGTAACTTGCCAGGCCGTAGCTGCTGCGGGTCCCACTCTCGCCGAAGCCATTTCCGGTCCTGGCTAATGACGGGGCGTTCTTCTATGAAGTGGCAGTGGTCCGATTTAACGTCGACTCACAGTCCGTGTTACGTCTTCCGCAGAAGTGCTGTAATGATTTCGGCGAATGTCTCCGAAATTGTTGCGGTCCCATATAAATTAAACTGCCTCCTTTGCAACGTCAACCAATTATTTTGGGACTTCTGCGAATTCGTAGCCTCTGGAGCTCATCTAACCACTACGATGGTCAGTTAGTTGTTCTTTTTTTTTGGCGGTAGGAATTTCAGTACTTGTGGTTTTGATTTAATTCTCGGTGTAGAAACCAGTTGTGGGAAGATAACCTGTTTCTGGTCTAAAAGAGTGGTAGTTTTAAGTAAAAATGTTATTTAGATGATGCTATATCTCTCTGTTTCCAAATTGAGTGTTTCTGTTCTTGATAAGTTCTTAGTCATTTTGTAGCTATTGAAGATTGTATGCTTTAGCTGTTTAATAAGTTTGAGTCGGAAACTATTCTGAAAATCGAAGATACAATTATTTTACTCTCATTGCTTCTCTCTAATCGCAACTTTTCTTACTTACTTACAAATAAATTGAAATAAGGCTAATTCAGTTGAAGATACGTAATAATTCTTTAAAACTTGCTGTGACATGAATGTGTTTTATCTCTTGTGTTTTATAAAATGGGTACTCTACGATGAAAATTTATCTTTCCTCCAACATACATTTTTTCTGGGATTACGGAAGCTGCTTGTAAGTATCACAATATACTCTTGTGTAGGAATATATGTATTGGGCTTTGCCTCAGTGTTTTAATAAAATTCATTTACCGTGACAATGAAACTTCAAAGTCGAAAGCTCTTTGAGAATTGGGTAGAGTCAGAAAGTATGAGGTCTTGCTGTCGCATCGGCCATTATGGTAATCGGCCACGTGATGGAAAAAAGAGGAAGAGGAAATGAATGTCCCATAAAAACCAACTGCGACCTCATTTTATTCACAACATTTTACGTGTGTTGCTACCAGCGTTTCAGATGTGTTACGAAGTATTCAATGTAGTATTATCAAGTATTCAATTCTCCTGAATTACACGATTCCAGGACAACTCCTAACTTGCAACGTGCAAACCTAGCTTGACATTTTCTTAAACAATGGAAGTAATGAAGGAAAACATAGATGACGAGAAGGGTAGATGACCGTTGGGGGTTTTTAAATTGTGCGTGTTGTAACGATCTATCTGGGGAAGGTCATTTTCTGTCACGATGAAACATGAATTCTTGAAGTATCTGTCGTTCTCATCCTCCTGTCTTTCAAGGCTCAAAAGCTAATGGAAGGTGATTTGAATTTACAGTGCACGATTCTTCTTGTTGGACATTTCTCTTACAACCAGAGCTTCCACAGTACTTGTTCAACGACTTGAAACTACAATTGATAGGATAATTAATTCTCCCACTACCTTCGGTTTCTTGGGAAGATGTCCGTTTATGGGTGCTCGGAATAAGGTGATATTCCACGAAAATGTGCCTCACGATCTGATGACCGAATACCGATTACACGCATGACACTTACATGATTACAGCGTACACATGAAAAGGTAGATAAGAGAGTTGTCGAGTAAAGTGTTAAGTCTATCAATCATCCAGTTACAGGTAAAAGTGCCAGACATAAACGGATGCCTGGGGTAGCGTAGAGCCTATTGTAAGTAGCATTCATCAACATGTGACATTCATCAAATAATGGTGTTTTCCTTTATTTTGCAGATTAGTATATTGACGAATAATATTTTTTTTAAAAGATATAATTAATTAAAAAATTAAGGTAGAATGATGCTTTTCGCGTCGTTTCGAAGAGGAAAAAGCTGCGATGTAAAATAGAGAATATGTTAAAGGCCGTGGGGGCCTAGTGCGTATCGTGGCGTGACGGCAAGTGTTGGCCGGGGGAGGGGGAGGGGAGGGGCGGTGACAGCGGATGGGGGCGGGTTCCACGCCGCTGGCCAACCGTGTTGCTCGTTACGCTCGCTACCGGACTTGGCCCCAGCGCCTCCGCCGCCGCCGCCACCGTCGTCACAGCGCCCCTGCCACCAGCGCTATCACGGCGCCCCCCGCCATAAGCGTCCACCACCACCGCCGCCGCCGCCACTGCCGCCACTGCCGGCGCTCTCGAAGCCTCCGGTACCATGGCTACCGCCGTCGTCACCGCCTCCGCCGCTACCTCCAACTCAGTTTCCGCCACTTCCGCCTCTTCTACCACCTCCATCGCCACCATCTCCTTCCCCACCCCCACCACTTCTTCCGTCGCCGCTGTCGCCACCTTCACCACCTCCGCCACCACATCCACCGCCCTGCCGTCTCCACCACCGTTGCCGTCAAAGTGTCCGCCACCACCGCTTCCACTGCCACCACCGCCGCCGCAGCTACCGCCACAGCCATCGCCCTTGCCACTGCCGTCACCTTCTCGGGCACGGCGTCCGCCATTACCATCGCCACCACCTCCGACGCCGACGCCAACGCCGCCTCCACCACCACCTCCGCCTCTTCCGCCACCTCCATCGCCACCATCTCCCTCTCCACCCCCACCGCTGCTTCCGTCGCTATCACAGTCTTCGCCGTCAAAGCCTTCGCCAGCATTGCTGCTACCACCGCCGCCGCAGTCGCCAATTTCACCACATTCACCGCCACCACCCTCTCCACCACCGTTGTCGTCAAAGCCCCCGCCCCCACCGCCGCCGCAGCTACCGCCTCAGCCATCGCCCTTGCCACTGCCGCCGCCTTTTCAGGCAGGGCGTCCGCCATCACCGTCACCACCACCTCCACCTCCGCTGCCGTCGCCACCTCCGCTACTAATCTACCGCCACTGCCGTGTCCACCACCGTTGCCGTCCCCGCCACCACCGCCGCCGCAGCTACCGCCACAGCCATCGCCCTTGCCACTGCCGCCGCCTTTTCAGTCACGGCGTCCGCCATCACCATTACTACCTCCTCCACCTCCGCTGCCGTCGCCACCTCCGCCACCAATCTACCGCCACTGCCGTATCCACCACCGTTGCCGTCCTCGCCACGACCGCCGTCGCAGTTACCGCCACAGCCGTCGCCCTTCCCACTGCCGCCGCCTTTTCAGGCAGGGCGTCCGCCATCACCATCACCTCCACCTCCACCTCCGCTGCCGTCGCCACCTCCGCTACTAATCTACCGCCACTGCCGTGTCCACCACCGTTGCCGTCCCCGCCACCACCGCCGCCGCAGCTACCGCCACAGCCATCGCCCTTGCCACTGCCGCCGCCTTTTCAGTCACGGCGTCCGCCATCACCATTACTACCTCCTCCACCTCCGCTGCCGTCGCCACCTCCGCCACCAATCTACCGCCACTGCCGTATCCACCACCGTTGCCGTCCTCGCCACGACCGCCGTCGCAGTTACCGCCACAGCCGTCGCCCTTCCCACTGCCGCCGCCTTTTCAGGCACGGCGTCCTCCATCACCACCTCCACCTCCTCCTCCGCCGCCGCAGAGCGAAGCTTCTGAACGGGCCAGCACTTCCGGTCGTTGTGATTCGGCGCCCCTCTCCCTTTCCCCTGCCCCTCTCCCTCCCGGCGCCTTCGGACCAGGGCTTTTAATCTGCGCGTACAGTCGGGCGAGCGCAAGAAGATCTCCCGCTTACATGCAGTTTGGCCAGGGGTTTTCAAACATTTTTCCTCCACGAATCTCTTGACCTAAACGAATCTTCCCACGGCTGCCCTGGCAACAATAAGCCACAAATATAACATAGGCCTACTAAAGATTCAACACAAATGAGTCAGTGATACAGCAGACTATTGGTAAAGGACTTGACAGGTTCAATTAATCCAATTCGTAAAATAAATCATATACATTTCCAATAACGTGTAATATGATAGTACAACATTATGTTGTAATACAATCACACAAGCAGTAAAGTAAATCGAATCTAAAGATTATTTTTAATAATCACTGCGACGCTCCTACCGTATGACCGCGACGCCCCTGGGAGCGGCGACGCACAGTTTGAAATCCCCTGAGTTAGGCTGTTTCCCATTTGACTCGATGTGGATTACGATTTTGATATGGATTTTAATATCAGTATATTACTCTAGACTGGAGTTGAATAAAGATGTTATATTTTTATTTATTTTTGAATGTTATATAGTTCTTTTAGTTGTCACTTCGTGGCAGAGTGATCCTTTTCAGACATTTTTTTGGTCTCCATTCCACTGCTACCTTCCCTTTGAGGTCATCGGACGTAGAATTTGTCTGCACCTATATGCTGGCAAGTTGGACTAGAGGTCTGGGGATACACGCGTTTACTCAGTCATGTTACGAAGTGATAGAACAATTTCCTATTTTTGTTAGCATTAGTATGGAGTGATCGATGTGTGCAATCCTCATGCTAAATAGTCGTAATAGTAGTTACATTTTCTGAACTTTACACTACAGTACGTAGGCAGACAATTAATAGCCCATGTCTTTTCGCTCCGCTGCGACGCCCAGCATATTTTCCAACGGTTTGTTTCAATATGTAATGCAATATTCACTGCTTTATCAAAGTCTGAAATTTATTTGTCAGATTTGTGTTTAGTAACAATGACATTTGCCCAGTGTTCATCATATCGATGCATGAGTATACCACAATAAGTCATTCACTCGATCAAATGAAAAGTAAATTCAATTATGATATACCTGTACTGTTGAATTGTATTGATGTCATTGCTTTAAGTGTTATCTCCAGAAACCTCACATTTTATAACGTATTAGCGGACAATAGCTCAGTATTCAGAAAGACAGAAAATGTTACAAGAGAACAGGAAAAGTGAACAAGCTGGAAGCATCTGTGCATCGTACAGAACACTTATTCATCGATATAAGGTTTTGCTTCTACAATTTTATTCGCATGTATACGGACAGATGTATGGTATATTGAACTGGTCAGTAGATACGACTAAAATATGTGTATGCTAATACATTCTGTTTTAAATTGTATCATGATGGTATTGATGCATATTGTATGTCCAATATAAATGCAAACTACGAACATTCCTTCATTCCTTAACTCAGTCCCTTTGGATAACGGTTCCGTAACATGTTCCCTTCAACCTTGCTGGTCGTATCTGTATTCAACACCAGACTATACCTGCCTTCATTTTAAATGAAACAAGGGAATTGACTTTTTTAAGAAAGGGGGAGGGGAGGGAAAGCTTCAACGTCCTCTGCGCCTCGCGGTCAAGGATTGGATGGCTATAGCCCCCCTATTAAGGTTTTTTTTTACGAAAGGTCCATTTCGAGAGTAGCACCCAAATTAGGGATTAGCCCTTCTTTGTGTCATGCCGTGTGATACGCGTCTCGCCAGAACTGGTTAGAAAAACAGGCCCTCGCTCATTTTCCAAATGTTAATTCAGGATCCCTGACCATGTGTGCGTTCGGAATATATGAATTTTCAATGTGGGTTCATTTCAAAGCATCGAACTTATGGCGCAGTAATTTCCTTTAAATGCTCTTGAGGACAAATTATCGAAGTGGGTGTCTGAAATATGTGTCGTTTAAAAGGATACAAACTAGTTGTTGTTGAAACGATGTTGTTTCCTTTGGTGCTATGTTGAAAACTTGACAAGGGCTTCATTATGATATTGATTTTATTCTCGTAGAGACAGGTTGGCCACTTTGTGGAAAATATGGAAAAATGGGAAACACCTGAGAATTTCATTGTTTTGAAAAGTCAGGGAAATATCAGGGAATTTGTAGAAGAATTGTTAGAAGTCAGGGAATATTTTGTTAGGGTTACTAAACTAGATTGTATTGTATATTTGTTGAAATTTAAAAAAAGAAGTACTTTATCTCGGTGAAATCAGTGAGCTGAGATTGTAGAAGAATTGTTCGAAGTCAGAGAAAATTTTGAGACGGTTATAAAATCAGATAGCCTTTTATTCCATTGAAACACTAGTTCACCATTACATTGAACATAATTTTTTCTTAGTTTTTGTTTGGCGAGAAAATATGGTTAATTTGTACTTTGTCAAAGAAAAGTCGAGATGAGCGAGAGACGACCAATTATCAGGTATCAGAGTAGCTTCAATATTTTCCTTAAATAGTGTGAAATTACGAATATAACCACGAAAAAAGAAATTAAAAATCCTCTGGAAAATCATTAATAATAAATGATGATTTGAATAAATTGAAGTAATTAACTCACTGTTTAAAATGATGTGTAATGCAAGTTTCCGGCTAGTACAGATTCAGATTTACTATAATGTAAAAGAAAATTATATTCAAATCAGCTCACGTGTTACGTGGTATTGGTGTTGCAGCGCAAATGAACTTCATGGGCCGGCAAAATATTTCCGATTAAGGCGGGTTTCGGACTAGAACAGATTCCGACGGATTTTATTGTAATGATAAATGATAATTTGAACAAATTGAAGCACTGTTCCCGATTGGATGGCAGTGTGTTACCCCTCTGCGCCCAGTTTGTGACCTTGAAGTTCCACTGGGTTTTTAAATCGGAATATACGGCAGGTTTCCGGTTTATACAGTTTCCGGTTTAGAGAGATGTTACTGTAATAATGAATGATGCCTTGAGCCTGATAGATCACTTGCTGCGTGGATTTTTTGTTGCAGCACAAGGCTGTTGTTCTGCTGCGACGAAATTATTCTCACGGGCCGGATAAATTTTCTGATTAAGGCAGCTTTTCGGCCTATACAGGTTGTGCCTTAGATTTAACTGTAATAATGAATGATGCTTTGGGCCTGTTAGCTCACTTGCTGCGTGGTGTTGGTGTTGCAGCACAAGGCTGTTGTTCTGCTGCGACGAAATTATTCTCACGGGCCGGAGGAATTTTCCGATTTAGGCAGGTTGCGGGCTTGTACATGTCCCGGTTTAGACAGATTTTACTGTAATGAATTTGAGTCTTTTAGCTCACTTGTTGCGTGGTGTTGGTGTTGCAGCACAAGGCTGTTGTTCTGCTGCGACGAAATTATCCTCAAGGGTCGGAGAATGTTTCGGCTTAAGGCAGGTTTCCTGCTTATACAGGTTGTGTCTTAGAGAGATTTAACTGTAATACTGAATGATGCTTAGAGCATGTTAGCTCACTTGCTGCGTGGTGTTGGTGTTGCAGCGTAAAGCAGCAGCTGCGGCGGCGGCGGCCGCGGCGGGGGCGCCTCCGTACCGCGGCAAGGCCTTCGACCTGGTGGCGCTGATGGCGGACAAACGCAAGGAGCTGGCGCTGCGCGAGGAGGCGGCGTGCGTGGCGGCGGCGGCGCACGCGGCGGCGGCCGCCATGTTGCTGCCGCCCCCGTCGCTGCAGCCCCCGGGGCCGCCGCACCACCCGTACGGTCCCCCGCCGCCGCCGCCGGGGATGTACCCGGGCGGCGGACCCGGCGGGGGCGGGCCCGGCGGGTCCGGGGCCGGCCCGCCCCCGGGCGCGTTCCCGTACCCCGGGGCGGCGGCCGCGGCGGCGGCTGCGGCCGCCGCCGCCGCCGGGATGTTCGGCGGCGCGCACGGCCCGCACTTGGACCGGCGGTTGCTGCGCGCGCCCGGCCGCGCGTCGCGCCCCAAGAAGCAGTTCATCTGCAAGTTCTGCAACCGTCAGTTCACAAAGAGCTACAACCTGCTCATCCACGAACGCACGCACACGGACGAGCGGCCCTACTCGTGCGACATCTGCGGGAAGGCCTTTCGCCGGCAGGACCACCTGCGCGACCACAGGTGAGTCAGCGGTCTCGGCCTAACACGTTGCTTGGCGCGATTGTCATCGATACCTTCTTGCTGCCTCTTTTTGTATCTCCTCTTTTTTCCCCTCACACTTCCTACGTCCCTCATTAGTTTCCAGATCCATTTCTGATGTCCATGTCCCCATCTTCCACTCCACGTCAATTTCTTTTACGTTTTCCATGTTAGTTTATTCCTTAGTGTCAAAATCTCTGTCCTCGTTAATTCTCCACCTGTCAAATCTGTGTAATTTTTTTCAGTTTTCTGTCGTTTCTAAGTTATTCTAATATTCAGTTTGTCGTCTGCAAAATCCGCACTTTTTTGAACTTTCTTCTTTAGTATATTCCTTATTCTCCTCGAATATTTTTTTCTACATTTCATCTCTTACAATCATCTGTCTCATTTCTTGCAACCAAGAGTACTCTCTCTCGAAGTCAGGAAAATGTACAAATGAAACGTTCAGTGAGAAAAATATTTGAAAACATTTATCACGTTTATGACTGAAAGTTTCGTTTATACACATTTCTGTCGCTCATTTCTGTCGCTTGTTCTAAATATCCTCTTATTATGTTATTTTCAAGTTTGCTGCTGCTGTGTATTTTGAAGCTCAGTGAATGAAGAATTGAGGACTAAAGTCTAGATACATTTTTAAACGCAATCCAAACGACGAAAACAACAACAAAAAAAGTCGAGAAGTAAGCCACTTGTTAGATTTTTAAAGTTCCCATGAGCTAAAAAATACATTTTTATAGTCAGTGGCGCACCGTAGCAGGGGGGAGGCGTACAGAGTTCCAGCCCTTTCCCCAGAAGCCAAGGATACTTATTGAATAATATAGCTTTTACAAATCTTCTATACTAACGAAAGTCATTCATTACACATTGTTCACATTGTTAATATTAATAATAAATTAGCAATAAAAATGCATTCCATGTTGAGCATAAATGAAAAATTCTATATAAGAAAACAAAGTCGGCTGTTCACTAAATCTGTAGTCTCCCTGCATTGCGACAAAAATCCTAGGTGCGCCTCTGATTACGGTTTTCATGTCAGTGTAATATTCTAGTCGCAGTGAATTAACACGAGTGATAATTTAAATGTAGAATGAAAAGAACTTGGGGCTTCTGATGAACAGCACGAGCAGCGTGCGGGGTCTCGTGTTGTTTAACGGAACGCGATTCCTATCAGCGCTTTGGAGCATTGCGCTACTGTTTGTTTTGCGATGTGTGGAGTGCTGCTGTGGGTGATATGTCCCGCGCGTAGATTTATGATGCCCTGTGTGCTGAAAGGACTGAAGCTGATACCACATAAGCACCTTGTTGCTGGATTTTTTCGCAGCTCTAGGAATGAATCCACGAGAATCGTAGTGGAGTCGCAGAGCCAATAATAGAACTCCGGGTAGTCGGATTGCTCCAAATACACCATCCGTGGTTATAATTTTCATTCTTCTTCTTTTCATTCTTCTCAATTTTCTTCACGGTGAAATGGGTGTTTTGAAGTAATATAACAGTAAAACGTATCTGGCAACGATAGTTAGAATGGGTTATTTTACTTTCCGAAAATACTTTTCCGATAACCGTAGTACTGGTGATTCCAATGCACGGGAAGCAACGAACTTATTGAATTTCTATTCTTTGAATTCCCACTTCACATACTAATGCATTCAATAGGATTTATACAATGAGTTTCTTTTTAAAAAAATTATCACACCTACCAGTTGAAGGGATAATTGCCATCTGGGGCAGCAAATGTATGACAACAACCCTTCCATATATACATCTTTGGACATTGGATATCGAGCCAGACGATAGTAATCACAGTAGGCAGTTCGGTGATATATCCACTTATGAACTAATTGTAATATCTGATTCATTTTTATTAAATTATCCTGCGGGTGCTCGCGCGATTTCGTGTCACATGCGCGATCGCGGGCGGTATTTTTTGCTGCGGCTATCTTGTCTCAATAGACAACTAGAGAATACGTGGCATCCAGACATGCTGAGTTCAAACATCAAGGCGCAGTGCCGTTTTCAATTCAAAGGCGGCATTAATACCGCCCGAGCGATCGCTCGAAGTTTATTCTCATAATAAGGTTTACAGGGTTGTGCGTGTATGCCTTTTATCCCACCCATGTGTGAAACAGGAATCGTGTAGAGCAGGTAAAAGAGACTCTGAAAAGCGTCAATCTGACGATAGAAAGGCAATACCAGAATCGTGATGCATTAAAATGAGCAGGTCACAACTGTGAAGATGATTGCAAAGCGCTGCTATAATGAATGTGACAGGGGTTACACCTGCGGCACTATTGTAATGTCAAGTTGATATAGTGCTGGTGGCGATAGACGCACGGAGGCTGAACGACGCCTACCCGATGTCACGGTCTCTTATCGCGTTGGCAAATAGTTGCAAAATGCACGAACATCATTACTCGTACATTTACGCCAGTTTACTAGGAACCAGAAACATATCCTGTTCCAAACCACCACCACACGTGATTGGATATTCCGTCGCGCCCAGAGAACCAGCAACGTCTCATTTGGTGTAGAAATCGTGTTCGCCTGACCCCTATCGGGGTCTCTTCGAACAGTGGGCTTCCAGTGGGTTGTTGTTTAGGGTTTTTTGACTCCTCTCCTCCGTACGGGACGGGGATCGGGAGTCTGGGCTGTTAGCAGAAGGGTTAATTTTTCTATGGAGAGAGGGGTTGTTTTATTAAGGTTGTGGATGACGGGGGAGGGAAGGGGCAGGACCGGGATGGGAGGGGAGAGGGTGGGGTGGGAGGGAAGAGATGGGCAAGGATTTAGTCAAAGGAGGCGGCGGTGTCAACCAGCATGGAAGTTGAATCCAGATAGCGGGATTAACACAATTTTGTCCGACTACTTGCAAAGCTCAACATCCCTGAAATGGTTGGAAAGACTGCATGCACTAAGAATCAACATACACCCGTGTACTTTGCAAATCACCGTTCGAAATGGTTCATCTCCGTTTCCAAGAGTTCGTTGCTAGTGGTTTTACAACCCGTCACCTGAAAGAGAACGCGCTTCGAACCTCGACACTAGAACAGTGTGTACAAAAATTGCTTTGACTTCTTACAATGATCAATTCCGTTTGCATAATTGGAAATCTCCACGTGTCTAGAAAAACTCTGTGATACTAAAATTAAAGGGCAGAAATACGGAATTAGCAAGGCTGTAGATATAGGATGAGATGACTCATCCTATATGACGATGATATGACGATGATCAGTGATCTATGGGGCTTCTGACTGGGAAGTTCTTCGGTTGGGGTTCCGACGATGGCAGAAATTTCGATTCTAGCTGTACCGCTAGGACGAATTAACCTGCTGTCTGGAGGAGAATCCTTGAGGTCAGCTGCTCTGAAAGGTCGTTTTCCGCAGTTTATCCATTTAACACCAAGCGAATACCGGAGCAGGAACCAAAAAATCGTCGACGACCTTTCCTTCCTCTTCGTTGTCCACTCCTTACTCTTACTTTCCAATACACTTACATGTATTACACTCCGACATACAGGAGATTACAGCTTGTTCCGGCTTGGGCGGCGAGTCGATGGCGGGAAATAAATGGTTGAAAAGAAAAAAAGCCGTCAAGCCGGCGCGTAGGTCTGCACCGGATCTCGCACTCCCACAGTAGAACATCACCGCCACCTCCCGAATTAAAACTACACACTACATTTACGGGACTAATGATCTAATCTGTTGACACGTTCGGAAACACTAATAAATCAAGAATTAATTTTATCATGGAGGGTTAGGATTGGGAGCGGACATTGCAGGGTTCGGAAAGAAACCTTCAGTTTTAACAGAAAACGTAAATTTACAACAGTAACTCACATTTATTAAGAATGTTTAACCTGATAAGATTATTCTTTGGAGTGGAGTCGCACCTCGTGCAGCAAAGAGAAAATGGGATGTCCGGTCTCTTCTTTGACCTTGCTCAACCAGATGTAACATGATACGCATCTCCCTTCTCGGCCGGCAACTTACTTTTCCTGCGTGCAATGTGACGGACGGGCTGTTTCTGTACGAGTCAGTTGGGACAGGTGGAAAATAGTTCAATGTCGTCTCCAAGCGATCATTTTTCACGTGGATGGTCAATCTATCGTATGCAAAGAACCGGGTTCAAACTTGAACTCATGAACGGCTTTTGCAAAATATCTACTAGTCACACCATGACTCCTTAGCTCGACTCACTCCACGTCTATGAAAACACGTGCATCAATGAGCTTTCTTTGACCCCCGAAGCCTTTACATAAAAAACGCCTAAAATAATGCGTTTGCATCTTCAAACCATTATCACCCACATCTCCAATTCATCAATGACAACTGTCGTCCAGATATTCTGCTGCTATCTTAAATTAATAAACGGCGCTACCATTATTTGGCTTCAGTACTTGAATGGCTAAACACACTCCAGATACTTGGAAAAATCCACGTTTTCAATGACTTTATTCCATCTGAACTCGAGAGGAATGCAGAATTGGCTCGACTAAATATACCATATCAGTCCCCATTATTGCATATAGTGTTCGACAACTCAATGTGTACAGATAACCTGCTTTGAACCTGAAAGGAAATGTCGAACCGCATACATTAAATTTGGCCCAACTACTCGCAGAACCGAACACCTCTAGGAAACTCCCACGTCTTCAGGGAGCAATCTTTTTTTCCCTTGAACTGGAGAGCAGGTACTGAGAATGCACAATTAGATGATTCATCTGCGTAGTTCGACAGCCGGTCACGACCTGAGAACCTCTATCTAAACTGAACTCCCAAACGACCCGCAGAAACTTTCACCCAGCTACTTGAGAATCATTGCTCATGTGGCAGAAAATCATTACACACGTGGAAAAAAGTCATTGCTCACGTGGTTCTACAACCCGCCGAGTCCAGCTATTCTGCCGCAAGCTTGAAAACCCAAAGGCGTACGGAATATTTTACTCTACTGCAGAGCTCAACACCGCTCACATAGTTGGAAACCCCTCGTGTTCAGAAAATCGAAACTCACTCGGCACGACCTCATGGTTCGTCTCGATCTCCAAGTCTTATTGCTCTCGTGATTCGACAACCTGTCGACCCGATTTTTACGCTTCCTTTGGATGAACGAATCACGTGTGTTTTTGCGAACGAGCGAGGAAACCCACGCTTCGCGGCACTTGCGCTGAAACTCGAGAATCGTTCGCCGAAAGGATTCGGGTCATCGCGTCCAGACAACCTGCTGCGGACTTGAACGGGGAGGGGATAGGATAAGGAAGAGGAAGGAAACACTGTGCTCGGTTCGTGGCTCGTTTGTTAGGGTTCTGCTTTGGCATTCGTTCTGGCATTGGTCGGGAAAACCAGGGAAAACTACCAGTCAGTGCAGCTAAGTCTCCTCCAGACAAGGAACTGTACGCGACGCAGCTAGTGTCGAAATTGCTACCTTGATCGAAGAAACCACAGAAAACTACGGATGAGAGCAGCCGGAGGCTAGAATTTTCGAGATAGCAGCTGGATTCGACATAGTTATCTAGCTAGTGTCGAAAGCTGCGGACTAGATATCTAGGATCTGTATGCTACTGTCGGAAATCCTGTATCGTCGGGACTCGAACCCTAGGCCTAGGTCAAAGCCAGCGGCCATGAGCTACACTCGTAGCAGAAACGCCAGTCGCAAGGAAACGTGTACGTAGTCGGGTAGCCGCGTCCAGACAACTGCCTGAACGGGAAGGGGATGGAATAAGGAAAAGAAAGCAATGATGTCGCGCGGTTCGTGGCTCGTTTGCTAGGGTACTGCTCCGGCATTCGTCTGGTGTTGTTGCTGAAAGCACGGAAAACGATCGATGACAGCAGCCGGAGGCTAGAATTCTCAAGATAGCAGCTGGATTCGACCTAGTTATCTAGCTAGTTCCGAAAGCTCTGAACTAGAACTGTAGGCTCTGTCGCTACTGTCGAAAATCCTGTATCGTCGGGACTCGAGCCCTAGGCCTAGGTGAAAGCCAGCGGCCATGAGCTACACTCGTAGGAGAATCGCCAGTCGCAAGAAAACGTGTACGTAGTCGGGTCGCCGCGTCCAGACAACCTGCTGCCTGGCGCGCAGTTCGTGGCTCGTTTGTTAGGGTTTTGCTCCGGCATTCGTCTGGTATTGACAGCTAAAAGCACGGAAAACGATCGATGAGAGCAGCCAGACGCTAGAATTCTCAAGATAGCAGCTGGATTCGACGTAGTTATCTAGCTAGAACTCTAGGCTCTATCGCTACTGTCGAAAATCCGGTATCGTCGGGACTCGAACCATAGACGTAGGTCAAAGCCAGCGGCCATGAGTTACACTCGTAGCAGAATCGCCAGTCGCAAGGAAACGTGTACCACGTCGGGTCGCCGCGTCCAGACTACCTGCCGCGAACTTGAACTCGGCGGCGGCGGTGGCGGCGGCGGCGGCGGCGGCGGCGGTGGCGGCGGCGGGCGGCGCGGGGTCGGTGATGCAGCACATCTCCACCCACACGCGCCGCATAAGCGCGCCGCAAACAGCGCCAGCGCCTCGCGCGGCGGCCGCGGCGACAGATTTACGGCGCGCGCTTTCATCGCGATCATCACCCCCCCCCCCCCCGCGCGCCTCCCCCCCTCCCCCTTCGCGCCATCGTTCATAAACACGCGTTGCGTAATTCTTTCGCCGCCGCTGCTGTGGGTTCCCGCTGTCATTCCCCGGCGCGAGCGCCGTTTGCTGTTTCAGTGTCATACAAATCAGATTTGCCAGGTTTAATGTAAATAATTTTAAGTTAATTATATTTCTGTAGTTATAATTAAAGTGTGGCCAGGCTGTAAAATTGTAGTCATTACGTTTTTATAATGAGCTATAACTTATTAAAATAACAATTATTTCTAAGGTTGGGAAAAAAACAACGATGTTTTTAAATCATCGATGTTTTGCATGGATGTTCACATCGATGTTTTGCTTCCGATGTTTTCTTCAGATCTATAAATTTTACAGAAACATCGATGTTTAAAAAAAATTCCATTCTATTTTATTTTAGGCTTGCTTGAAATCAACAGCCATTGACAACTGTCACACTTGTTGATGCCCAGGCGGCAGGAAACGTTTGCTATTCGCAACCTTTCTCCGGTGTTGTTAGCATTTTTGATTATTTCACACATAGTAATAACGTTAAACTCCAATTTGAACTCTGGCATTTGAACTCTGACTCTACATAGAACATTGATTAGAAATTTAGGACGACAATCAAATTTACGGCAGAATATACTTTAAACTAATATTGACGTGTAAATATTGACGTGTGACGTTACAACCGTGGCATTTTACTTCCAAATGTTTCATCATTTATAAAACTTCGATACATCACGTTTCGATGTTTTGCCGAAATTTGCCATCACTACCCGCACCGCACCATTAATAAACATAACTCTTTCACCGCAGCCGCGGCTGTCAATCCCCAGCGCTAGTGCCCTTGCCGTATCCGTCCCCGTTGCCGCTTATTCTATCATCACGAATTCGCCTCTGTTGACCTTGCTTACTGACATCTTCACCACGTGCTGCCCAACGTTGGAAATACGAGTTGAAGAACAGGGAATTTGCGCAGCCTCGAACGTTAAAGCACTATCGATCTTCTGCGCATGCGCAAAAGATCGATAGAGCTGTCTGCTCTGGCATTTGGAAGTTTGTGCACGCCACAGCATCGGCCGTATCAATCTTCTGCGCATTCGCAGATACACTAACGTTGTGCAAAACTTGATCTGCGCATGCGCAGAAGATTGTGCGTTTACGTTCGAGGTGGCGCAAACTCCCTAATACGGAGGTTTTGTACGCCTTAGCGGGCATCAATTGACTGCCATCTCGATTTTCTGCGCATGCGCAAATGCGCAAAAGCGATGTGAAACTTGAACCGCGCATGTACAGAACATCCGATAGTGCTTTCGATTGTTTTAACGTTGGAAGGTGCAAGAACTCCCTAATATTTAACGCTGCTATCGTCACCAGTGTTATGGGCATCCATCTCCGTCTGTACCCATGTCCGTCTGTTTATATCACCTTAAATTCGGCACTGTTGATTTGAGGAAGTTTTGGCAAAGCATTACATGCAGCAACCGACTGCAGTTTTGATCTGCGCATGCGCCAACTCGAAGTGGAACAATGGAGCCAGCAATTTCGTCGAATTTAGCGGGCTGCTTATATGGCATAGCAAATACGTTAAATAATAATATACTCATATAAACAGTTCAGTGGTTCTGGGCAGCTGTTATCGAAGAAGTGAGAATGAAGATGATGTGGCTTTATAAGAGTTAAGCGCACTCTCTACGCCACTTTTCGGAACATCTTTCATTTGGACCTAAACATTTGTGGAAAAACTTTCTCCGCTTCGCCTGCTATTGAACTCGATATGGCGGTGTGATTACTGTATCGTCTCGCCGTGCCAAGACTCCGTTTGATAGCCTTCTGGTCAACATCGCTAACACGTGTTGTATAACCTTTGGCTCCTGATCTTCAGGGAAGAGTGAACTGTCAGTTTTCTCTCTCTCTCTCTCTCTCTCTCTCTCTGACTTTCTCTCCGTCTGTCTCTCTCTGTTTCTCTCTGTCTCTCTCTGTCTGTCTCTCCCTCCCTCTCCTCGTCTTCATCTCGCGTGTATCAGCCGGTGCTTCTCTCTCTTTCTTTCTCTCTCTCTCTCTCTCTCTCTCTCTCTCTTTCTGTCGGTTAGTTTTTTGTATTTTTATTATCACGTACGCTACCGGTGACTTCGACGCTATGTCTTGTTCTTTCGCCCAGTGCCGTTGCGAACGCCATCCCTTCGCTGCTTTTTATTTATTCACAAGGTTCTTATGTACAAAATACGTTTTCATACGCCTATTTATCCTAATGCTTCAACAAGTTACAAATGGCAATCCGGTGGCCGGGATCGCGAAGGCAGTAGTGCCGTAGCGATCTCGGACCGAAGGATCACGGGTTCGAGTCCCGCCTCGGGTATGGTTGTATTGTGTTCGTCCTTTCACCCCTATCATCATCGTCGTATCATGTCATCCTCACAGTTAGCATACCATTACAAGGAATAGTGGTCCTTAATGACCTAGAAGTTGATGCGACCTAAAATAACAAAAAAGTTTCAAATCAACCCATAATGCTGACATATATTGAAGAAACTGTTTAATATTATTTGTGTATCTGTCTCTATCTTCCCATTCTTTCTCTTGAATTTTCCCCCTTTAAAATGTCTATTATTTCTTCCTTCCAAGCGTGTTTTTGTCTTTCTCTCTTTCTTCTACTATTTGAATACCACTTAAAACTTCTTTGGTAGGCTATCATTTTGTATTCTTTTATTATGCCCAACGTCTGTAAATTGCTTATATTTAATGAATCTGTCTTACTGATGGTAATGTCTCTGCGATATCCATCTCCAAAGCCTCTGTCTATTTTCGTAATCACGAATTCGCCACTGTCGACCTTGTTGCCAGACATCTTCCACACGTTCTCCCAGCGTTGCTATCTTGCGTTGCGTAACCTCTCGTCGCTTCTGCGGTACGTGCAGCTGTCGTTAACTGCGGTAGCGCCTTAAACGTATCCCGCTGTCTTTCATTTCTAATTTCGCCACTGTCGACTTTCATAAGAGAAGCCGCCTTCTCATTCATTTCTGTCGTTGCCGTAGCTATCACCATTACCGGTAAAAGTTTACGTGCTCCTCGCTGCGAAGACGTCTATCTGACTCTTTCTAACTTTTGCCATCGCGTTCTCTTGCTCTTTCTACGTTTATTGTTGCCTATGCTACAGGTGACTTCAACGCTGACGTAAGTAGTATTGCCCCTTCACCCCGTGCCATCGCCACCCCATCACAGCCAACGCGTTGCACGTGAAAGCAGCACTTGCTGTGAGCGTAGGTGTCGCTGTTGTTACAGGTGAATTCGCCGCAACGTTGAAGTTCACACGAGAAATCAGGGACTTTCAAACGCAATCTCGATGTAGGCATGATGTGCTCAAAGAACGATGTTGCCGTACGCTTCGCTGTGTGTAAAGTTTCTATCTGTGCGCTCGATGAGCTTGAAAGGAGACACGCACGAAAAGGGTGACACTGTTCATTCGCAACAGAGCCGTCTCCACATACTATCTCTGTTCAGAAAACATCGGTAGCGTAATGCGAGCTAGTGTTGTTTGTCCTGTGTTGCTGGGCGACCTAACGCGCTAGTGTTGCTAGTGTGTTGTGAGCTAGTGTTGTATTGTAATTGCTCCCAAAATGCTTTTGGGTGCGACAGTAATATGTTTTTAATTGTTGTTGTTTTTGTCGACATTCTTACACGAAATGTGAATGTAATTTTTTGGCATTAAAGCTTTCTATCGAAAAGCTAGGACACCTGTTTTTGCAGACAGCAATCTATGTAGCCGTCTTCCTGATGGGAGGTACCTGTATGGGAAAACACCAGCAAGTCGACATGTAGGTCGGTTCCGAATCTCACCACCCAGCGAGAAGGGTGACAGCGCCATCTACTGTGCTAAATTACGCACTACATTTCCGGTTCTATTGACCACAGCAGTTGACGTGTCCAGAAACACAAAATAATCATAGGCAATAGCACGAGCGCTTTGGGAATTTCGATAAATTCCCGACTCGCGAAGCAAGGAGGGGATTTATCAGATAATTTCAAAAGCACGATGTATCTGGGAATTTCCAAAGCAAAGTAGTATTTAATCGGACTATTCCACGAGTGGAATTATGCCCAACAGAGTTCCAAAATGCGCCAAATATTGAAAATAACTAAAAGTGTTTGTTAAAATCAGAGGTTATGTTGTAGTACATACGCTGATTATTTTCCATCGACATTGCGATCGATGTATAACGCCTCCTCAGATAGATGAGTCACAGTTTATGATTGGCCAGTAGGTAGAAGCGGCAAAAAATAGATAGTAGAAGTAGTAGATAGAACAGTAGATAGAAAAAGCCATAAACCTCTGATAGTGACATTTTGTATGTATAGTTCATTACTATTGGTTTTAATATAACGAGTGCGATAGTCTCGTAAATCCACTCGCATTTGCAATTACGGCATTTTTGGGGTAGTTTTGGAGCGTGGAGCGGCGTGGCTTATGCACCGCTACCGCCGCACGTGTGCGTCCGGCCGGCCGCCACGCGCGTGCGCTCGGGTCGAGGTCACGGCTGGGCGCTGACTGTCAAAGGACGCGGGCGCGCGCCAGCCGACCGGCCAGCCGGGCGGCGAAAATTACAGGGTGCCGCCGCGCCACGCGATAAAACAGTCGCGCGTGCACCCGCGCGCCCCGCCGGACCCCCCCCCCTCCCCTCCGCACTCCCCCTCCCTTCCCCCCACCCACCCGCTTCCCTCCCTCTCTGCAGTTCCGCGGCGGGGCAGCCTGATTTAGACCGCGCGCCACGGGCAGCGTGTGGTTACGCCGCTGCCCCCCGCTTACGCCGGGCGGTTATCCCGCGTGCGGTACGAGTATCATCCCCGGGGGGGGGGGGGGCTGGTTTATGGCCTGGTTTCTGGGGAAGTGATTCCCAATCGGGGTTTAATGGGTATGCATTGCGGTAGCCACTATTGATTATGAAGTGTATGATTCTCTCTGATGGCACGTCGGATAGGTGCGTCAAGTGATGTCACTGCAGTGCCTCTAGAGGATCTAGGAACGGCGGATTTTCGACACCAGCAACACCGCAAGCAATACAGCTGCTGTCTTTAGGAGAAATCTTGTGACAGCTGCTCTGATAGGTTGTTTTCCATTGTTTCTCAGGTCAATACCAAACGAAAGCCAGAGCAGTACCCTAACAAACGGCCACGGTTCGTTTGCAATCTTTCTTTTCTCATCCTTTTCCTTTTCTTATCCTCATACACACACACTTCCATGCGCTAAACTACCAAATATGTAGGGAGACCAAAAGGGGGGATTAGAGTTAGAGCTCTGACTGGGTGGAGAGGGGGGTTCCCCATTGGTGAGAGATACTTGGTTGGGGTAAACCCGCTAATCGATATGTAGGTCGGCGCCCAATATTCCATTGGTCATTTCCAGAGGCGGGCAAATACCGCCACCTCCCGCATTAATCACTCACTACGCTTTCGGGACTAATGACCATAGCAGTTCACGTGCGCGGAAACATTAACCAATCAAAGAAATACCATGGTGCTACAGACAGAAATTCATAGTGGACTCTTTAATTATGTGTACCTTCCGTGTCCGATACATAGGGCCGAAGTCGTAATCTTCATTTGTGAAATATGGTACTCTTGATGAATACGTGATTGCTTCATATAAGTTGTCCCCTTTTGCGGTCCGTATGACACAGATGATCCTTACGTACTGCACATGAGTGTGTCCCTAAATGATCTGAAAGGTGGCAACGTATCATTTTTCTTGCTATTTCGTGGTTGAGTATCCACGGAGTGTACACATTCACACGTTTTGGAACAAAGAGCCTCCAATTTGACTTACGTGATTTCGTGTCATTTCGTTCTTGTATGCATTGTGCATTCTTTTCATGTATCTTTTCTTAGTACGCTGTATTGTACGCGTATTGAAATCAATGTTATACTTTTCAAAAGAAATGGGAGCGCCATGCAAGAATAATACCTAAACAGATAAAGAAGAGGCTGATTGAAAAATGGTAGATTAATCTACTGGTCAGGAGGTTAATATAACTTGTATAAAGTTTGATAAATAACTTCAAAATACGTGCCGTTTGCTATTGATTTCAGTGACATAAAAATAAGATTCGTCAGCTTTAATATAAATAATTATATTTTCCTAGTTATAAATAGTGTTTGGTCAAACTAAAATTTTATTCATGGCATTTTTCAAATGAACAATAATTTAATAAAATAACAATTATGAATTCGGCACCGTGTCTGTAGCAAAATTCTAATTTTCATTTTGAATTTTAGTTTTTTTTTTCTCTTCTTCCCCCTTCCATTAGAACGTTTCCCTGGTGCAGGTTTTCAATAATAATATTAACTTTGACCCGCAACGCGTTCTGCCGTTCCACAGCCGAGCCCCGCCTTCGGCCGGCGCCGTCCCACGCAGAACACTCTGCGTTCGCCAGCTCCCAGCCATTCTTCGCCGCTTTCTACCTCCGTCGCACTCCCCCGCTCCCACACTCGCTTGCACCGGGGCGCTGCGGTCGGCCGCCCTCGTTACCCACTGCTCGCCCGCTCCTCATTAGCCTCTTTGCCGACCACCGCGCCGCGGCGGCGATGGTGTGACGGTTAGCGTACCGGACTGTTATACCCAAGCTCGCGGGTTCAAACCCGATCGAAGCCGTGGATTTTTAGGGGCGACAAAATCCTTCGTACGCCTTCCTTCGGAGGGGAAGTAAAGCCGGCTGTCCCATGTTCGTAGATTTACTTGCATGTAAAAGATCCTCAAGCCTAAATGACCTGAGCCTCTGAGCTAAATTCAAATCGCCTGTTTCTCGCCCAAGAAATACCTCCTTTCTCTGCTAGTTGATGAAAGGAGCGTAGCGAAATTTGCGTGGTCAGACGGAAGAGCGGGCCTGATGGCCCGAGTCTCGCCACGTAACATAAGGCCAATTCAATTCAATTCAATTAAGGTTTGCCCTTCAGACGACGAGCAGCTACGCCCGGATGCAATGTTTGTTTTGTTCTTGCAAATATCTAAATCGTGTGGTTAGATGGAGCATGTGTGGATTGCGTGTATTTAATTAAATAAAAATACTTTATAGTATCTTGAATGCAAACTTCCAGACGTGAAAGATTCTTTGAACCTCTTCGCTACAATGATTCGAAAGAAAAATGCGACTTTGTTTCCGAAATCTCTCGTAGATTCTTGCCAACCTGTTCTGTCATGAGCAGGAAATCCTACATATTCAAGTAATAGAGTAACCTGGGTGTGTCCGTCCGTTAGTCACGGCTAGACCTCTTTCGTGGCAAAAGGTATTATTGAACGCGTCTCGACGTATTGTTCGGGAACTGACCACTTTTTAAAGGATCCTTCCGGAAGTTTCCACTATGAATGTGCAAAAAACGTGTCTTTTAAGCACTTTCAGTGGATTCGAGGAATGTTTAACACCCCTACAGATCGGATAAATTATTTATTTGATTTCTCTCGATAAGTCGGTTGGTTGTTTTGCCAGAATCCTTCTATTTATTATTCTCGAAGAATTTTTTTTAACGAATTTTTTTAGAATCTTCCATGCGCCTGCAGAGGTAAAAAACTGAGAATAACTGCCTTGCCGGCATAATACGAATCATTACGTTTCAATCAGATAAATAAACCTAGGTTTCTAATAATATAGTATTGAATTTTCCTATTTCCTATTTTCGTACTGTATTGAAGTACAGTGCCCGAGGATGGAGATTTGGTAACTGATTCATTTTTAAATCTTTTTATAATAAACTATTGCGTGTACAAATAATATAAATAATATATAAAATATATGAATATAAATAAATAAAAAATATAAACAATTCTGGCAAAGGGGCCTCGTTAATTCAATAATAGAATTATACCATATTCTATTGGTGACTTCCTAGAAACAAGGGCATCACTAGCAAAAGTTTGCTGACCCCGAAGAAACACAAGCCCACCTACATCCACGAGGCAGCGTACGAGCTCTCGCTCTCCGATTGTCCCCATTCTGGGAAACGACACTTTCCTAACGCCGCCGCCGCTGCTGCGAGGCAATTTGAGCGGCCGATCGCCTTTTGCTCCCACGACTGACCGCGCGGCCGACCGATTTCTACGCCGGGAAACTCGCCACACGACGGCGCCTGCTCCACTTGAAATAACTCGCTCGGCAGGGCCCTCCGCAAACTAGAAGCCACGCCCCCCGATGGGGATGTCGGCGAGAGGAGAGGGTCGCAGCAACAATAGTCAAACCTTAAATCGTAAGATCAAGAAGGCATGGTCATGGAGATCATGGTACACACCAAGGCAGAACTGTTCAGGTGATTACTCATTAGAAAGTTACTATAAGGATATTTGTTTTATTTAGCCATATATTTATATCCAGGAACAACGAGTTTCTCAAGTGAATGAATCTACTGGTTTTCGAGGATTAGTTTATAAAAACTGAAATTATCCCTAGAATCCTTATCATTCCGAGACGATCAGGTGTTTATCTACGCGCTGAAACTCGCCGGTACTAATCACTAATTACAATACAATACGCAATCGCAATGTCTGGCAAATTCATCTTCAATAAATTTTAAACCTCTGTGCGATCAGGTGGCAAAAGTGATCCGCCTTAGTGTGAGACGATTAATTAAGAGGAGCAATGGAGTAAGAGATTAGGGGGAAACGGGAGCACTCGAGAAAACCTGCCGCGGACCCACTTTGCTCTCCACAAATTTCACATGAAGCTGCCGGGATGTGAACCCCGCTCCCAGCGGTTGAGTGATTAGTTATTTCGGGCGGGACAACTGCTTAGGTCATTAGTCTCGTATATGTAGGGCATGCTTATATATATATATATATATATATATATATATATATATATATATATATATATATATATATATCGCGATGGTCCTCCCCCGCTGGACGGTGAGATCCGATGCCCACGTATCCGTCGGCTTGCGAGAGTATCTCCCACCAGCTCGGAAATGGTCCAACCACTAGGCTATGAGTCTCGAACCATAAGATTTTATTGTCTATAATCTCCCGCAAAGAATTTAGAACTCAGCTAGTCTGGCTCTAAAAATTAAATTCCTTTTTTCCTCCGCCATTGTACATTCCAAGTTCTACCTTAAAAGCGCAAACACTTTGGCTACACAGATAGCAATCGTAGTTACTATTCCGTGTAGAAGCACGCGGAGATAAATTACCGCGAGTATGTTAACGCACGTGAGAATAATTTCCTTCAAATATTTAACGAAGATTTCCGAGAAGTTAATTTGCAGTTTTTAATTAGCATTCACAGTCACGCTACTGCGTTTTATCTTCGTCAGAAATCGCATCAAAGGGCGCCGCTACGCCAACGCCATCTTCAGGAAACCGCATTAGGATGGGTGGGGGGTTGTGGTCGCCGGCTTCCAGTGGGAAGTAGCTGACGCGTATCACGGTAATGAACGACCACGCGAAGATCTTTCCGCAGTTGCGGTGGCCATGGAAGCGGGGGTGCCTTCGTATCTTGAGGGACCCCTTAACCGTGACTAAACTGTACACCCCCCATTAATATTGCAGAATCCGGAGTCTGCACGAGAATATTTATAAATATATAATTGAAATAATACAATATATATATATATATATATATATATATATATATATATGTGTGTGTGTGTGTGTGTGTGTGTGTGTGTGTATGTATTTTAAATAAATTTTATTGCATCCTTATTAAAATCGAATTAAATCCATTACTATTGCGTATCGTAAATAAAATAATTAATAATTCCATTTTCATTTTAATGAACTAATGAAGTACATTTTTGTTCATAAAATTATTGGGCTCCTAGATTCCAGCGATGGTCTCAATCACGTGTCTGTTCTGTTTATGTCTTAATTCACTTATGCATTGAAGAGGCGGATGTTGGAGGTAAAGAATGGAACAAACCCGACGATTTCCTAAGTAGATGAGTTTTTCCAAATACCATGTCATCAAAATTATCTGGAGTGATAGTTTTGGTGAGGTGGCATAATGGCCGGATCCAGAAATCTCAACATGGTCATTGGCGAGTTTCCACTGTAAGGTGTTTGTCCTTAGATGTAATGATGGTGATAAGCATGAAGATGGATCTGTGGTTGAATTCGAGGTGGGGAAATTTAGAAAAACTTGTTGGGAACCCGTTTTGTCCACCGCAAAATCCACTTCGAACCGATTGGAAACGAACCCGGGCACCAGAGATGAAAGAAAGCAGTTTGATGGAGCGGTGAAAAGTAAATTATACTTCTCACACACACACACACACACAAAAAGCACGCCGATTGATAGTGATAGGTTTCCAATTTTTTTCTATAAAATCAATCAACTTGTGTAGATAAGAAAGTATGAGTATGGAAGAAGTGAACGAAATAATGAAATGGCAAGGAAAAACTGGTCCCAGGCTGGGAAGGGATATGTTATGGCGGACGCTAGCATTATCTGTCAGCTACCTCTTCTCGATCAAGCCATTGCTTCCAATTTGTGCTTTATGATCGACGAAAAGATAATGTCGAGGTTAATGAATAAGGCTTGTATTCGCTTGTTGCAAATATACAGTGCAGAATAGATAACATGTAAAGAAAATCAGTACGTTATATACTGTTTTGCCTCGTTGCATCCCGAAATAGGATACTTTTGCAGGGCTACGATCACAGTAATTAATAGCACACGGTATTGAAATTATTGAATATTATGTTGGGCGACCAACGTTACAGAATCTGTGCGACTATATGCCGACTTGAAATGTCAGTCAGAAGAGTTGTCAGCCAGCTCGAATCGGAGACTGGGCATGTGGCATTATCTTTCGTGTAGTGTGCCAGGGAAAGCCTTGCGTTGTGCTGATCCTACAGGTGGGAATTCTGCACGTGCGTTGCGGTGTCGGTTCAAGGCACACATGGGCGTGTTCAGTGCGATAATAATATTAATAACTATAATAGTGTAATTATTTTATCAAGTGCCGTCTAAAAAACGAGAAAATTGTCCTGTGTCGTTCAATTAGCGAAATGAAACGAACCAAATGGATTGTTACATAACCTTCACAAGATGGACACGCCCTGCCGTGGAGCGGACTCAAACCAGTAACCTTTGGTTCTGAGCAACATGGCTGCCGGCGCAACCGGCCACACTACTTGGTTTCCAGATCAATCGAGAGATACTCATTAGAAAAAAAATGTTCGAAGAATCTAATAATGATTTTAAATCATTGTGAGTCATTTGCCTGGACAATTTTCCTAGAAACTGGGTGATGTTAAGATCATCGGTTTCGTTGTAATGAGAATGGTTTAATGTTACTGTGTTACTTTCTAAAAGAGCTGATGGGAGAAGGAACAAGTGCATCATTACTGTCTTCAAGGATTATTCTAAAAAAAGTAAAAAATATGAAATCTCTGACTAAACTTAAGAAATTGCTGATTACATTTGCTGATTACTATTGCTGATTACATTTTAACACAGTAAAATCAGAAGATTTATTAAGCGTTCATACTTCAAACGAGGTAAAACTACTGTCTTGAGAATTCAGTTTAGGCATTATCATGCCGTTATAGTTGACCGCAATATTTTTATTTAGGTTTGGTGACATGGACCTTCGACCCAGTAACACGTTACAGGTTCTCGAAAACATTCGAAATGGTGGAATAAATCTAAAAAAACATGATCAAGAAAGTGGTATTCCTCGAAACTGAAGTGGATAGGGCTCCCCTACCTTCCCTGACCGCGATATTTATAAATAACTTCCCGGACTAACAATAGCGTCGACGTCACAGAACGAAAGCGAAAAAGGCGAAAGGAGTGTTTATTTTCGGGCGGAGAACATTTGCAGTCCATTCCGTGCACTGACGTCACCTCGCGGATATCCCAGTAGCTCAACTCTCATGAGGCTTGAGCCCACGCCGCGCCTTAGGCATGGGCGTTTGCATGTGCTTTCATATCTCATTCACCTCCGCCACTTACAACCGGTGTTGCACTCACGGAAGACGATTCTGATTATTCCCAGCGACAGATAGTGTGTGTACTTCAAAGTAACTGGGTCGTGTCTTATGATCAATTGACCGAAATAATTACAAGAATAATGATACATTATTTGTAAATATTCTGTCTAATTGCACATGCAATACGTAAGTTACTGATAATTTAATGTACAAAATTAAATGGAAATATGCTATTATAATTATTATTATTATTATTATTATAGGTATTATTATTTGTAATGGTTTAAATTAAAATCATTATTTCCGGTAATTATTATGACCACCTTGTGGAACACCTTAATATTATTTATTGCTTTCTTGAGTTAAACATAACAATAATCCCAAGTGAACAGTTGTCGAGTACCGAGGAATGGGATGAAGGTGACACAATGTCATTATTATTATAATTATTATTACTAATATTATTATCATTATTATTAAAGCTTTTTTACGCTTCGCATTAAACAAATAAGACCGAAACAAGAAAAGTCGTTACACCGAAGGCCTTACGAAGGAAAAACTTAACTAATTTTGGCGAACATTTGCGGCGCATTCCGCCGGCTGACGTCAGCTCGCGGATATCCCAGTAGCGCAGCGGCAGCCAGCCAGCCAGCCAGCCATCCGCGCGGCTCAGCCGGCACACAGCCGCCCGCCCACCCGCCCACCCGCCCACCCACCCAACCGCCCAACCGCCCGCCCGCCCGTCCGCCCAACCGCCCGCCCGCCCGCCCGCCCGCCCGTCGCCCGCCCGCCCAACCGCCCGCCCGCCCAACCGCCCGCTCGCTCATCCGCCCGCCCGCGCGCCCAACCGCCCGCCCGCCCACCCAACCGCCCGCCAACCCGCCCAACCGCCCAACCGTCCAACCGCCCGCCCGCTCAACCGCCTGCCCGCTCAACCGCCCGCCCACCCGCCCAACCACCCAACCGTCCAACCGCCCGCCCGCCCGCCCGCCAGACCGCCCGCCCGCCCGGCCCGCCCGCCCTCGCGCTCAGCCGCCGCTCAGCAGCGCGTGTGTTTCCTCAGGAGCCGCGCGCGGGGGCGGGGTGGGGCGGGGCGGGGCGGCGCGAGGCGGGGTGAGGGCGGGGCCGGGCGGGAGTGGGGTCACGCGGCGGGTCCCACGTTCGGGCGGGGTCGCCTGCACGCCTCCTGGCGGCGGCGGCGGCACATGGCGAGGGGTGGGGGGTCGTCGGGCACAGTGGGTTGCAACTGTCGGGTGCACGAGCAGGGTGGCCACTTTGGGGAAGAGGTGGAAAACCGTATAGGGGCGGGATCAGGGAGGTTTATTGCTGAGTGATGGGAAAATCAAGGGATTCGTAGAAGTTAGATATTCGTCAAGGGATTCGTAGAAATTATGCAAGGGTTATGAAAATTAGAAGTCGGAGAAAATTTCGAGAGGTATAAAATTAGGAATTAGTTTTTAAAAGCAGTAATATAGCTTATTGTTTGCTCAATTTCTGTTTGTAGAGAAAATATTGTTAATTTTTAGTTTGCCCTAAAGAAATCGAAGAGTTGAACAATCAGTATCAGACTGCTTTGAAAATTAGTTTTAGTTTCAAATTAAAAATCGTATCAGGAAAAAATATGAAAAAAAATATCTAGAAAATCGGGAGAAGTGAAAGAAACTTTTTCCAGGAAATTGGTGATTATCCTTACAGATGTATTTTATTCATTTATGTTTATTTATTTATTTATGAAACCAAAGGTAGAGAATTAGCTAACTACAATTCGTAGTTAATAACTTACAAAATTATAATAAAAACAGGTTTATAACTCGTAAATAAAAGAATGTATTTAACAATAGTAAACGATTTAATAAAAATTACAAAAAAAGTCATGTGAATGAAATAGCTGGGCCCTTAATGTGAAGAAGTAAGTAAAATATCTCTAGTTTTTTGGAGTGAACAAGACGGAAGATAACTGTAGAGAAGGAACGTAAACGCAAAGTTACGTACACTTCCCAAGGAAGAGAATTAATGAGTTAGGCAACCTGACTCAGAAAGTACGCTGAACATTGACTACAAAGACAAACGACAGCGAGACCTCTCTGTGCTAAACGCATGCTCTTCGCAAGTAAAACCTTCGCAAGTAGTCCTTTGCTAATAGATCACACAGCCGCTAGAACGGTAAAATACGCGCTCGGAATTTATGACTTAAATGGATAATGCAAACTTATGGCTGAAATGGGGATGGCTTGATCATTGGCACTAAACGACTTACGCTCAATGCATACCAAAGAACAGGTAATATAGAAGGATGATAAAAAGAGGAGAGGGCAGAGGAAACCGAAGGGATATAATAAAAGGCCGCACAAGGAGAAGAAGAGGGAAAGAAAGGAAAAAGGTGAAGGAGCGAAACGGAGAGAAAAGGAAGAAGCAAAAAGAAAGCAAAAAAGAGAGGAAGAAACGGGAAGACAAGAATAAAAGAGAAGAGAAAAGGGGAAGAGTTGCAATAAAGGACGATATAAGGAAGGAAAGCAAGAAGAGCAAAAGGGAGGAGAAGATTGACGAAAGCAAGAAAGCGTAGGCTTCCGCAGCTTGGAGACAATATCATCTAAGACACCGCGTTCTAGGCACAGGTGCCAACGTTTCGTCCATCACACTGCCGCCTTCCTCAGGGCAAAACGCATTTCCAAGTACCCAAGTACATGTCTCTCTCTCTCTCTCTCTCTCTCTCTCTCCACACACACACACACACACATATATATATATATATATATATATATATAGAGGGAGAGAGAGAGAGAGAGAGAGAGAGAGAGAGAGAGAGAGAGAGAGAGACACGCATGGGCCTGTTTTTCACATAACCCGGCCCACTGTGCGTCAGGAGCGGAGGCGGCGGTGGCGGTAGAGGCAGCACATGCCGTGTGGGCCGCGACGCAGGCGGCCGTGGCGACCAGAGCGACCGAGTGGGGGGGGGGGGAGGGGGGTGCTCCTGGGGCTCTCACGAGCTAACGACTGTTTAATTGCGATCCGCCGCCGCCGCCGCCGCCGCCGCTGCAGCTTTCTCTCTGGGCCGGGCGCCCCGCGGGAGCGGCGACACCGCCGCCGCCGCCGCCGCCACCACGCACAAACGCGTGCTCTGTAACACCTCACTTTTTCCCCACCCGGCGCCTCGCAGCTCTCGCAGACGCACCCGCCTCCAAGGGGGGGGGGGGTCTTTCTGGAAAACCGGGAAAAGTAGGGAATTTCAATGTTTTGAAAAAGTCATCTTAAAATCAGGGAATTTGTAGAAGAATCGCTAGAAATCAGGAACAATTTTGAGAGGGTTATAAAACTTAGCCTATTATTCCTCTAAAACATTAGTTCAGTTTTACAACAAACGTATTTTTTGCTCGGTTTTAATTTGGTGAGAAACTTGTTAATTTGTACGTTGTCAAGGTGAAATCACGTGACAAATTATGAGACATCAGGGTTGCTTTAATATTTTGTTTAAACAGTGTGAAATTACAAATATTACCAGGAAAAAAATCACTGGACAACCGGAAAAGATAGGGAACATTTTGAGAGAGTTATATAACTAGATTGAATTCCTTAAAAAATTGTCAAACAAATAATTGAGACTGAATTTTATTTCTTGAGATTTAAAAAAATGTACACTATCTCGATGAAACCAGTGAGCGACAAGCTTCTGTTACGGGGTGCTTCAATATCTTTTAAATAGTGTTAAATTCTCTATAATTCGTGCCAGTAAAACAAAAACGCCCTGAAAAACGCGGAAAAGTTAGGGAAACTTGTTCAAGGAAATGAGTGGCCGCTCTGCTCTCGAGCGCAGTCGGGGGTGGATTAAAACACAAGAAGAGAGAGCAGTTGCTTGGGATCCCTGATAACATAATTATATTGTGATTAATAAATGTAATGAATGGGGTATCCGAAATTATGCAGGTTTTTGGGATTATGGGTCGGATTTATACGACTTTTCGGTGTTTCCAGGTCTGAGCTATGATTTTATTTATTATCCGCACATTTATTTATTTATTATTCTTGGGACAAGGTAGACCTGTAGCGATAACGACGAATTCCCATCACTGTACATAGCTTATTTGGCCTGCCTGCGTGTTTTTCTCGTCACACAGCTATAGAAACAGAGACGATTTGTATCGGAGGGAAAGTTCCAGCTTCATTTTCCCTCCGACCGAAAATCGAACCCGGGACCGACCCACAGAAAGCTACCACGCTTTCCATGGGTTACCCGAGGGGCAAGTAAGTAAACATGTGTTTTTCCTAATACTGTACTGCCTCTCTTCGCGCCTTTTTACGTCGTTTTTAGGGCATTTTTAAAGCATTTTAGTCATCATTTTTGGCAATGGTTTAGTCTTTAAAATCCGCTCCCTTCTAATGACGATTCAAGATAGAAAACACGAAGTTATACTAGGGTTTATTTAATCGTGCCCTTCAGGTAAATCAACTGTTCACCGTTCTATTCAATTGGGAGCTAGAACAGTGACGTCATTGTAACGACATATAAGCTTCCGATTGCATAAAACAGCAAAAGCTGGTTTACGTCAAGTGCACGACTAAATAAATCGTATTTACTAGGCTGTCCGGGTGACGCCGCGTCCATGGCGAAGGTGCCGACGTTTCGGTTGCCATTCTGCGACCTTCCTCAGGGCGTATTGCGCGGAGATGGGCTGCGCACGAGTTTAAATGGGGCTTGGTTTCTCCTCTGCCCAAGTGCCGGGTGGTCGGCCAATGCGGAGAGAGCACCGGCCAATCAGGGGCGGGCTCTCCGCAGGGTGGTTTAGTAAATACTGACTCCGGCCGCTGAAGCCTACGCTCTCACCTAAATAAATCGTACTATCATTAGCGAACAATCAATATCGGACGAATGAACAGGTGAATAAAATTGAACGGGCAAAGCTGCCATGTATCCTGAGCGTGTGCGGGGCCCTTAACACCTTACTTTTTCTTTTCCCGCCGGCGTCGTACGAACGCACCAGGCCCGCCTGAAGAAACGGGCGACGAGAAGGCTGTAAAACATCTAACCATATGGTGCGCCAATGCAAAAAGCAGACATGTAACAAGGCCGACCTTCCGTTTCGCGGAAATGACATTTGGCTCCAGCAGGGAAAGCTTTTTGTACCGGGCAGGAATAGGAAATAAAGTATGCTATTACAATAATATGAAATAAGTAATGGCATAATAATAGAATCCAAGCACATTTTGTGGGTGTGAATAATTTTACGAGAGTGGAGGAAACTTGACTCGTTTAATCCGGTCGTATGCCAAATTTTATTGCTATCTTACTGCAGTTTCGTACTAAAATTTCATAATTATATAATGGCGGCGCAGTAAAATAATCATGTCTAATTACAAAATAGGGGTCTGTATAAACTGAACTTGGCTGTTAACGTGAACATGTTTACTAACTAGGAAGCAAATCGCAAAATCCTTAGTAGCCGAGACACTCAGCGATGATCGCTTCATTAGATGTGTCCTAAAACCCTCATGCTGTGGGTAGGGCAATGCGACGTTTTGGCGCTCGGTAAAAACCAAGCAACCCATCCTCACTACTCGGGTTTCGGCATGCGATAGTCCACTACTCGACGAATACCGAATGTGTGGAGCCACCTTGAAATAAATTCTATTCAAATAAGGAGAAAAGATTCAACATTTTAATGTTTTGTAAAACTGTGACTAGCAGTTTCTTGATATTCTACTGAAATGTGTCAGATATTCGGTTAGTTAGAAGAAACAAAATAATCTGACAACAAAAAGATTTCTGCAATCATTTAACAGCGAAACTGCATATTAATTTTGGGACATTGTCAGCTGCACTCACATTTCCATGGAATGTAAACATTCTGCATCTCTCTACCTCGCTTTACGAATAACCCACACGGAAGCCGAATGATATAAAATCCAAAAAGATATGATATGAACAAAAGCAGATCTAATTGGAAATGTTAATGTTGATGAGGATGATGGTGATGTGAAGATTGTACTCTCTCTACTTTTGATATTTTCCTTCTGTATTCGCTTTTATTTATGGATTTTGTGGGAAGGTGTTGGTTGCTGTTAGAGCCATGGGCCAGCCTTTACTGCTCTTTCTTTGAACCGGCTGTTTTAACAAACACAGAAGCATCTCTTCAAGTTTCAAGGCAACGCTGAGAATCGTGACCGGCGTTTTTTGTGAAAGTTGAATTCTCAGAATTCTCATTACATTTGCTGTCAACTTGTATAAACAAGACATTTCGTAGGAAGTGACTTATCTTCTCATCTGAGATTCATGTGCTTAACATTGATGCAATCGGGAGTTTTCGACGGGCAGCGATTGCTCAGCGGCATCTGCAGCATCGTTGATCGGGAAGTCCTGGGTTTGGGTCCAGACTGAAGCAGATTCCAAGCACTAGCTACAGAGCTGGGTCGAAGAACGCAGCGGCGATGGTGTAACGGTTAGCGTTTCGGACTGTTGTACCCAAGTTGGCGGGTTGAAACCCGATCGAAGCCGTGGATTTTTCAGTGGGAAAAAAATCCTTCGTACGCCTTCCTTCGGAGGGGAAGTAAAGCCGGCTGTCCCATGTTAGTAGATTAACTTGCATCTAAAAGATCCTCAAGCCTAAATGACGCCTCTGAGCTAAATTCAAACCGCCTGTTTGGTCGCCCAAGAAATACCTCCTTTCTCTGCTAGTTGGTGAAAGGAGCGTAGAGAAATTTACGTGGTCAGACGGAAGAGCAGGCCTAATGGCCTGAGTCTCGCCACGTAAAATAAGGCATTAATTCAATTCAATTCAATCAGAACAGCCAGCCGCTAGAATTCTCCATCGATCAGCGACTGAATTCGACCTAGCTGACAGGTTACTATCGCAAATCCTGCCACCGTGGGGAGAGTAACCCTAGGACCTTCCGGTCGTAGGCACTGCAGTGACATCAGTTGATGCCCTGAGCCACCTCTTCCAGTAACTTCGCTCGTAACCTAGCTGTGTAGGTAGAGTGGAAAATGATGCCACCGTGTGGAGTGTAACCCTAGGACCTCCCGGTCAGAGGCACTGCAGTGGCATCAGTCGATGCCCTGAGCCACCTCTCCCAGTGACTTCGCTCGTAACCTAGCTGTGTAGGTAGAGTGGAAAATGCTGCCACCGTGGGGAGTGTAACTCTAGGACCTCCCGGTCAGAGGCTCTGCAGTGTCATCAGCTGATGCCCTGAGCCACCTCTCCCAGTGACTTCGCTCGTAACCTAGCTGTGTAGGTAGAGTGGAAAATGCTGCCACCGTGGGGAGTGTAACTCTAGGACCTCCCGGTCAGAGGCACTGCAGTGACATCAGTCGATGCCCTGAGCCACCTCTCCCAGTAACTTCGCTCGTAACCTAGCTGTGTAGGTAGAGTGGAAAATGCTGGATGGAGTGTAACCCTAGGACCTCCCGGTCAGAGGCACTGCAGTGACATCAGTTGATGCCCTGAGCCACCTCTCCCAGTAACTTCGCTCGTAACCTAGCTGTGTAGGTAGAGTGGAAAATGCTGGATGGAGTGTAACCCTAGGACATCCCGGTCAGAGGCACTGCAGTGACATCAGTTGATGCTCTGAGCCACCTCTCCCGGTTCCAATTCAGCTTCGAGAGCGCTGTCTCAGAGCAAGCCGCTCCCAAATGAAACGCCTCCCCCCCCCTGGCGCCCCGCCACCGCCCCCCTTCGCCACGGGCGCGCTTCATCTTCCCACCACGCGGCGCGGAGGCGTCCGTGAAATTTTTACGGCCGCTCAGCCACGCCCCCCCCCCCGTCCTCCACCCCCCCGCTCACTCGCCTCCGCCGCAGCCACTCGAACGCAGTGGCGGCGCGGTTCGGAGCTGGAGCTGGAGCTGGCCCAGGGCTTCCACTGGTCTCGGTGCACTGCCTCTGGCCGGGAGGTCCTAGGTTGGGTTCTTCCCTCGACGATAGTAGGATTTTGTAAATTTTATTTATTTATTTATTTATTTATTTATTTATTTATTTATTTATTTATTTATTTATTTATTTATTTATTTATTTATTTATTTATTTATTTATTTATATTTTTTACGAGGGGAACTGTGGAAGTCTTTATAAGACGAAGAGGAGCCCGCACTCCTCAACAGTGTGAGATTTTTACCCACTAAAACGACAAACCCTTTATGTTCCTGGCGTTATCCACCCTGGAACCGCAATTACGCATTACTTCAGGATGGTGCCAGCTGTATTACGTCGAGGTACTACGAGTATATCTATCTACTGCTGTCCACTTCTCCTTGTTACAGATCATTAGTGTAACCATGTTTTCTGGTGAGACGTTACAGCCGACCTCCCATAGCATGCGATGCCGTAGCGTGTTTCCTCATCTTGGGCAATGGTAGTAGGTTTTGCGACACAAGTTAGATAGCTAGGTCGAATTCAGTCGCTGTCTGGAGGAGAATTCTAGAGGCCGGCTGAGTTGCTCGGTAGTTTTCTGTGGTCTCTCCGATCAAAACCAGACGAATGCAGGAGCAGTTCTTTACCAAACGGGCAACGCAGTCTTTCCTTCTGCTTACTTTTCTTTCTTCATCCCTTACTCAAACGTGCGTACATTGATAGGAACTTTAATAACACACGTGCCGGGAGGCCGGTCGGGAGCTTACTGCTTGTTGCGGAGACGCGGTGCCACGCCGATGGGAGATACCTGGTTGGAAAAAAACCGCTAGCCGACGTGTTGGTTAATAGATTTCACCATATATCAGGGGAAGATGATTCTCCTCTCGCGATAAAATCACGATAAAACAATTAACTTAACCGTTGTCCCACCCGGAAACACCTATCAGGCATCGCTCTGGAATCATGTTGTTATTATAATTATTATTATTATTGTAAAAAATTAAATGGTGCGAAATTGGTGGCTCTATGTTCTCCCGTGCCTCCACGCGGCCGCTTAGTCTGCTAACCGTTAAGTCCGCCACTGTCCCCTCCTCCTACCCGCCCCGCGTCACGCCTAGCGCTTTCCCAGAGTCGCCGCCGCAGCCGCCACGCCCTCCGCCTACACCGGTCGACTTGGGGCTTCTGCGCAATGGCGGTCGCCTTCGTCATTGTTACCGATGGAAGCCGAAATCTGTCGAGCTGCGAAACCGCTGCTGAACAATACCACTCGAAATGGTTTTCCAAAAAGTAGGACGCACACTGTTCAAGAACAACCAATAAAATACTCTCAAATGACACTCCAAAATACTAAATATTTTAACGTCAGTCTTCACGAATTCATTCTCGACTGCAATAACATGCTGTGGTATATAAGGGTAAGGATAAACATGTAACAGTTCCTTAGAAGCCAAATATTTTTAAAAAGTTCCTATTCTATAATGTAACATGTGAAATGCAAATATTGGAGTCGTGCTGTCCCACATATTTAGTAGAATATATGCACCGTATTATATAAATTATTGCAGTATTTCATGAAGACTATTTATTAAAATTTTTAATTGATTGGAGTGTTGTGTAAGAGTATTTTATTTGTTGATCTTGTGCTGTGTGAGTGCTAAGTTTAAAAATATTTTTTTGTGATTTTATTCAGGTGCGTTTTTGCCGTTGTAGACCACTAGTATGGTATAATCTTCGTGTATTTCCTTTTTGCTACTACTATCGAAAGCATTTTTTTTGAGGAAGTGACGACTCGTTAAATTTAATTGTCAAATTGTTAAAATAACTCGATTTTCATTTTTTTTGTGTAAAAATAATTTATCTTTATGTCAGCATCATTTAAAAAGTAGGTGAGGAATAATCATAAGTCAATATTTTGTGTTTTTAAATTTGAGGACACAACGGTTTTATCTAAACAAAGCCTTCTCATACAATATTTTTTGTTTCCAGTTCGTCGGATATCTGTCGTATCAGCTGTCATTCAGTATTTTTGGTTCTTCGCCAGATAACTAATTTCTGGATTCTCTACTGTTTTTTTCGGCATGCGCTGAGCTTTAAACGACCAGCTTTATCTTAAATCTGAAATAGAGCGACTGACCATTGCCTCCCACTGTTCTCTATTAATAAATATTTACTTTTTTTCAAAAAAAAAAAACAGCACAATTGCTTTGGGAGAATATTTCGTACTCCCTCTTCCCAGTGAAACCGGCGCTGTTTATTGGCGACTTCGTCTGTCTGTATTTGTTGCGCCCCTAACAGCAAAACCGTCTCATCACCTACCACCGCCATCCGGCGGTCACAGCCATCGTGACCGCCACGACAGCCTCCGCAGACTATTCTCCGCCGTTGCTGTCAGAACATGTTCTTTTCTGCACTACCGTCACCGTCTGTCTCCTCCTACGCGGCGGCCACCGCCTCGATCATTATTACGTCCTCCGCCCAAACCTGTCTCATAACCTAACACTCTCTCGTCACCAATGCCGTTGCTCCTTGACTGTGTCACCGTCCCCGCCTCCACGCTCGCCGTCTCTCATTACGTTTCGTAATCACGCTGGTCTCATCACCCAACCCTATTTCCTTCACCACGAATCTCTCTATCTCCATCGTGACTATTGTCATTGTCACTATTGTCAAAATCCTTCGTACGCCTTCCTAAAATCCTTCGTACGCCTTCCTTCGGAGGGGAAGTAAAGCCGGCTGTCCCAGGTTAGTAGATTTACTTGCATGTAAAAGATCCTCAAGCCTAAATGACGCCTCTGAGCTAAATTCAAATCGCCTGTTTCTCGCCCAAGAAATACCTCCTTTCTCTGCTAGTTGTTGAAAGGAGCGTAGCAATATTTGCGTGGTCAGACGGAAGAGCGGGCCTGATGGCCCGAGTCTCGCCACGTAAAATAAGGCAAATTCAATTCAATTCAATTCAATTCAATTGTCATCTTTCCCGTCCCGTTCACTGACCGTCTTTACAACACCCTCCGTCACTCATTAGATCTGCCGCTCGATCTCGTCTCAAAACCCAACCCTTCCTCCTCCATCACGCCTTCTCCATCGTAAATACTGTCACCCTTTCCGTCCCGTTCGCCCCCGCCTGCAACTCGCCCGGTCTCCTCGACCACCGCCGCTGCCATTACATGTATAGCGCAAACCGGTGTCACGGCCGCTTCGGCCCTCAGCTCTGCAACCACCGTCGTAATAAGTGTCACCCGTTCTTTCCACTAAGACGACCACCAGTACAACACCCATTCACTGCCGCTACCACTACCACCCGATACTCCTGTCGCCGCCACTCCCCTCTCTATATTCCGTCTTATGTTCTCATTTGCACTTCCACAACCGTAATAATTGTCAGCCGTTCTTCCGACTACAACGACCAGCCGTATCACTCGCTTACACAGCCGCTGTCATTCCTGCTCTCGAATCTGCTGCCCCACCTCTGTCCTCTCCCGTGCTCTCATCTCCACATCCACCTTTGTAATAATTATTGTCAACCATCCTTTTCTCTACAACGACCACCCGAATCACATCCACTCACCGTCACAATCATTACTGCTCTCTAAACTCCTGCCGCCGCTACACTTGTCTACAATCCCTCTCATTCTCTCATCTACATATCCACTACCGTAATAATTATCAACTGTTCTTTCCCCTTACACGAAAACCGTACCACCCCCATTTACTGGCGCTACCATTACCGCTCTTGAAACTCCTGCCGCCACCTCTGCCCTCTCTCCATCCACTCTCGTGCTCTCATCTCCGCATCCACCATTGGTATAATTATTGTCAAGCGAAGGGTCCTCTGCAATGGCCACCCGTACCACACCCATTCCTACCTCTATCATTACTCTCTAAACTCCTGCCGCCACCTCTCTACATCCCCTCTCATCTCTCATTCCCCATCCACTGTCATAATGATTGCCACCCACTCTTTTCTCTAAGGCGACCGCTCGGACCACTCGATTTGCCGCTGGCGCATTTTGCACCCTTAAATCTACCGCCGCTACATCTACTTCTCTACAATCCCGCTCATTCTTTCATCTACTTAACCACCACCGTAATAATTGTCAACTGTTCTTTCCCCTTACACGACCATCCGTACCACGCCCATTCACTGGCGCTCCCATTACCGCTCTCGAAACTCGTACCGCCGCCTCCTCCTACATCCCCTCTCCACTCCATCCACTCTCGCGCTCTCATCTGCACATCCACCGCCGCAATAATTGTCATTCATTTCTCCCGAACGCCGACTCTCCACGACCAAACTCTTTCTCCGGCGCTGCTATTGCCGCCTTGAAACTCCTACCGCCACCATCCACTCTCGTCTCCGCATCCACCGTCGTATTAATTGTCACCCTCCACGTCGACCGCCCGCACCACACCCGTTCGCCGGCGGTGCCTCCGCATCCACCGCCGCCACCGCTGCCGCGGCGGCGGCGGCGGCAGCGGCGGCGGCGGTGGCGGCTGCGTTCCCGGAACGCGGGCACCCCGCCTCCGCCGCCGCCACTCTGTTTGAGCGGAGCTGGCTTTGTGGTGTGCCGCCATGGCTGTCGGCCGGCGGTCGGTCGGTCGCCGCTCGGCCGGCCGGACCGGTTCCCCGACCGCCGCGGCGGCGGCGGTGGCGGCGGCGGCGGCGGCGGTGGCGGCGGAGCTTGCCCGCGCGTCCGTCCGCCCGCCGCTCGCTCGCTCGCTCGCCGGGCCGGGCGCGGGTGCGGCGTTGCCGCGTCGCCGCGGTCCAGCGTGGAGGCTGCGAGACGGCAGCTTCACGCCGGCCGCTGGCTTCCTCCTCCTGCCCGCCGCCGCCGCCGCCGCTGCGGCCGCGCCTTCGACTCCAGGGCTGCACAAAGTGGCGCGCGCGCCGCTCGCTCCGACCGCGGTGGCTGTCTTCCGGAGACGGAATTAATGCGGCGCTGGCGTTTTCGGAGTACCACAAGGTCCGCTTTTTGGACCAATATATTTTTTGTTTTTTTGTTTTTGCGCTGTGGATACGGATTTCCACCGATGGGTTCTAGAGTTTATATCTCCGTTCCGCCATGTGGAATATATCGTGCATCGTTTGCTTGGCCGCGGTGCTTCTTCCGGAAACGAAATTAGTGCGGCGCTGACCACACATCTTGGGAGTGCCACATGATCCACTTTTTAGTCCAATATTTTGTCTTTGTGCTGTAGGTTGGGATTTCCACCGTCGGCTACTCGGGTTCGTATCTCCGTTCCGCCACGTGGAATATGTAGTGCATGCTGCACGAAGTGGGAGCTTGGCAGTCTCTCTCTCTCTCTCTCTCACTCACTCTCTCTCTCTCGGGTGTTTTCCTCGTTTGTCTGATGCTCGTTTTGTTCCCTTTGTTTCTCCGACGTCTTCCATTCCGTCGTTATAACGATCGAACACTCGTTATAATGTTAACGTCACCCTGGTGTAGATGGCATTGACCCTGCTTTACATCATCCATTGCCCGAGTTCAAATCCTACGCCACGCCATGTGGAATATTTGGTGCACAGCGCGTTCTCAGTGTGGTTTCTGGATGATCGTCCGTTTCTTCTTCTTTTCGTTTTAATGTCTTCTCAGTCGTTTTTCATTCCATCGCCATCGTCGTCTACTAATTGCAATGCACATTTGTCAATGTGGGACTTTTAGACTACCAAACGGGTTTCTGGCAGCTGCAAAGTTTCTGCGTCTTCCTTGTGTCTCTCTCCGACGTTCGCAGAGACAGTTTCGATTGTTTATTTTGTTCTTTCTGAGGACGAAATTGAAGATGCAAGAACCACAAGGTTCGAAATTGTTCGAATCCTGCTGTTTCTTTTGAAGTTGTAATGACGGATTATCCATGTAAGGATAACCACAAGGTTCACTTTTTAGAAAAAATATTTGTTTGAATCTTAGAGTTTATTTTTCTCCACCACTTCCTATATTCTCGTGGCCCGTGCAGACGCCCAGGGCCCAGCTTTCTACCTCTGACTGGTCGAGTTCATTTCCCGGTCTCGGCATGTGGACTCGATGGCGAACGAAATGGTTTGTGGTATGTTTCCTCTCGGAGTTTCTCACGTTTTCCCGACCCTCATTCCTACATTGTTTCATTGTATTTCATCATCACCTACTCACTATTTATTGACCATACTCCGTAAAAGCTGAAATACGAGGTACCAATAAATAATAACCTTCGTATGTTAAAGTAAGATCATTGCCAAGGCAAGATTTCTTTCAAGTTTCCGGGTATCATTAGTAGCTTTCGGTGGCAAATATCCTTATTATCTTGTAATGTGCAGAATTCTACTGCGTCAATTCTAGTCTGCAAGTATTCTAGTGAAAAACTCTCAGAGTTCATATTTTTACTCGTAAATGCTTCGAATTGTTGAACGTTCACTTCGAAGTGGTAAGCTCAAATCAATAATGTTGCCAATATTTGATTTTAAATTTGTTAAAAATGAGAGAACAGAATTTGATGATTCTGCCGAAATCTTTGTTCATTAGTAGCGTTTTTGCAATTGCATGTATATCTCTTCAGCCTTTACACAGCAACAGATATTAGTAATAAAATGTGATCTTAAGCCTACCGCAAGTGTGATATTATTAAATATATAAACAAGAGATTGTTTTCCCAATTATATGAATTACTTTGTCTTTACGTCTTACCAATATTCATCTGTTTCAACTGATGGCGATACTCGAGGGCCTACGTTCAAATGCTTTGGAATCAAATATTATTTTTTTATGATATACCTTTATTAAAAGAATAAGACGACGTTAGTTTGGCATTCTAATTCTGATCAGAAATTCAGATCAAGCAACAATTGTATTATATTGCTCGATGTATCATGATTCAAATTGTGATTTTCCCATTTTTTGTACATATCAACAGCGCATCACCTGTTTAGATTGTAGTCAGCACCTGAATTAAAAACATCATTGTGTGGGAGTTAAACGTTTCGATGAAAAAATAACATTCATGTGAGGAAGTCACGTTCTTGAACATCCGGTGAACATCAGGTTCGGGACTGTCATTACGCCGTTGTTATGCATAATGCACCACAGGGCCGAGGGCGTACATCGAACCCTTGGAGAAAAGGGAGAGCAGGCCCCTTGCAACTGTTACTCAGAATTGCCCTTTATTTATATGACCCTTCCCACTCCTACCTGGGACAGGAAAAAGCTCGCCAGGATTACTAGGAACCCCGAGGCACGTGATGAAAATAAAAAGTTCTTAAACAAAGAGGGAATTCATTCCCCCACGGTTCTTAAATAGTTAGGGTACGGTTCCCCTTGGTGGACGGGGTGGGGGCAATAAAGAAGCATCCGAGAACCGGGAATTTCTAGAACTGATCTCCAGCTGCAATGAAATTAAAGAAAATAGGATTATAATACAAAAATGCAATGGGTGCTGTCTACTTTTTTTTTCATAATCAGAAAAATTTTAAAATGTACACTTGGGAGATGATTTAGAAAACCATTTTAAACTATATGTAAAAACAAACGAAAATATCTACAGCACATCCGTTGCAAATCACACAAAGTTAATATATAATATTCTTAGGGCGGAAAAACTTCTTGTTCTCGTAGAAAACTTTCGTTCTGATAAGATCGTGGACATCAAGCCAAACCCATGAAAGTGCATAAGGTTCCTTTTAAAAACAACATCTTTATAGAGACCTCGTATCTGGAAAATCTGGAATTTCAAATAGAGAGTTGCATATTAGTTTATTACATGTCATATATATTGTAATATTACGTATTGATGTACAATTCGTTTGTAAATAAGTTTCTGTTATAGCGGAATGCATATTTTTGTTTAAATCTCATCAAACCTCTCGTTGCTACCTTTATTCGTAATTCTATTAACTATAATAAAAGAAAGTGGTAAGGAATTCGAACAAACGAAGACATGTGCAGATTGTACATTTCTTCGTACATCACGTTTCTTGATATTAAATAAGCAAACGTTTTTCCTTGGAGATATTTTTTTGACATTATAGAGCTTTAAATGGGATCTCGTAGGGGGTGGGATTTTTGTAGCTTTGTGGCTTTGACGCCATGGTGACGAGCTGTTTCATAAATATGAAATTTGCTTGCGGGATTAAACTGTTTTTGTGCAATGAATATTTTGTATTCACGAATACTTTGTTATATACATTATTTAAGTATGTTAAATTTCTCCATTGAAAAAGAAACGAATGTTATAAAAAGGTTTAGCATTGATTAGAAACGAACAAAAAAAGTGGATAAGTGAGAAGATAAAACGAGAAAAAAACTATAAAAAAGCAAAAACAAAAACAAAAAAATTCAACGAGACTCTACAGTAATTCTAATAAGGCCAATAAAGTCGAAGAAACAAAGAAGAAGGAAGCTCTATCGCAATAAGAACACGACATAAAATTCAAGGAGAAAACACAAAAAGAAGCGAGAGGCTAGAAGGAAAATGAATTAAGAGACAAGATAATTCCAATAAAAAAAAGAGCAAGAAGAAACGAGAAGCAGTTAATATGAAGATCAAGAGAACGCGAGCAAAAAGCGGCGGGAGAGGAATATCCCAAATGGAGAACGCTGGCTGGCATTAAACGTCGTCCTGCAGTGGAGCGATGGCTCCTTGCATTCGGGAACGAGTTGAGAGCTCGGCCCAGCACGCTGGTTGCTCCAGTCTTCCCGTACCGCCTCCCTCGCCACCGTCGACGCCGCCGCAGCTCCTTGGAATTGCACCGACGCACAGTGTGCCCAAGTTACGAAAACGTGGGTCACAACCTTAAAACTTTTTCTTGAAGTAATTGGGAGTGATAGATTAGTGATTCCGACCGCGTCAAATGCTGAAGTTCCGTAAGTGTAGTGCATTTTTATCGCGGGAGTTGGCGCCGATCTCTCCCAGCTGGATGGTGAGATCCGGCTCGAGGGGTTTTCCCCAACAAGGTATCTCCCACCAGCGGGACGCCGTCCTCGACGGGATAAGCTACAACCTTAAATTTTTTCTTGGAGTAATTTGGATTGATAGACCAGGAATTTCGAGCGCGTCAGCTGCTGAAGTAATTAGTTCCGTAAGTGTAGTTAATATTTTTTAACGCGGGAGGTAGCGGTGATCTTTCACCGATGGATGGTGCGATCCGCCTTGCGATCAGGGTTTTTCCCCGACAAGATATCTCCCACCAGCAGGACATCGTCCTCGCCGGGACAAGCTCTATGTTCCGTACTGATCTCCCGACGGGTGTGTATGTCTGTGGAAGAGAAGATATGGAAGGAGTGAGAATAGTACAATGAAGAGGAAGAAAATATCGCGCACGGTCCGTGGCCCGTTTGTTAAGACACTGCCCCGCTATTCGCATGATGTTAGTCGGAGAAGCCACGGAAAAATAAGCAGCCACTCGCTAGAATTCTCCTTCAGACAGCGCCCGAATTCGACCTTGTCAAGTAGGTAGTGTCGAAAATACTACTACTGTCAGGACTCGAACCCTAGGACTTCCAGATAAGAGGCACTACCATGACATCAATTGATGTCCTGAGCGCGTAAGCCGATGAAGTAATTTGGACCACCAGCATCGGTTGTTTGGAAGAAAACCACACGCCATGAATTCGCCCTGCCCAAGAGCGTGCAATGCTTTAGCGATCTCAGTTAAATCAACATTTTCATTTAGAAATTTCAAAACCTGATTTTATGGTACGTTTAGGGTGTAAATGTTTATTGGTGATGTAATATTTACGATTTCAAGACAGGAAGAAATGCGAGTTGACCAGAACTGTGCGATGGTAGAGGTGTATTTGAAACATCGGTTGTGAAAGTATGAAGGTTAAGTCCGCTGGTGCCATGCGCTGACAGCGTATAGTTGACGAGTGCGGTCAGTGCACTTCCAGCATCTGAGGAGAAAGTAAAAGTGTGGGATCGCGTGTTTTAAATAAGTGCTGTAGCACTTTTTCTGTACAAACTGTCTGCCACCGCAGAGATAAGCAAAATACATTTACATTTAACTTTAATCTAATGTAGATTTCGCGAACGGCGATTAAATATAGTGAGATGATTATGTTTATGTAACTTTATATAATACTTGAAAATTGATGTTAATCCTTAGCTAAATTAATTTACTTTCTTATGAAAGACAGTTTCGAAAGTTTGAAATTTTGAATTGGACTTTTTATGACCAGCTTTTTTACACTTTCGGTTGCCCTGTCGATTCCGACATGTTCTATCTCGTAATTTTTATATCTGATTTGTAAGAACTGTCTTAAATGTCCTTTCTAGGAGTTAGTGTATTGCTTTTGGAAAGATTGCAAGCTTGGTATGAAACCGTTTGGGATATTTTTCAGTATGGGTTTTGAAACTGTTCCTAAATATTTTCGTATCATTTTAAAATATACAATGTAGTAGTTCATTTAGATAGCGACTCGACCAAAACAAACCTTTTAATTGATTGGCGTCACGGCCTGCCTTGACGTCAAGCTTCCGTTTGAATTGAATTTTGGGACACATTTCAGTTTTACATGTTTATTTGTGAGTCACATTGATAAAGAGCTAATTGGAGCTAATTTCATTTATTCCTACTATAAAGTAATATTATTTTTGCATAAAACAAGAAGTTTATAAAAATTCCCGTCTACTCGTTAAGCTTTACACCGTTTTGTTTACCTATTTTACCTTTTCGTTTTAGTACGCTCTTTTGTTCATTTATTTCCCATTTATACGCCATTTTGTCTAACACGCATTCCTTTATTAGGACTCCATACCGTAACAGAAACCACGTCTCTTTATGGTATATCTCCCTCACACAAATCTATTAACTAAATCAAATTGCACGAAATTATGGAGACCGTTTTAAAATCGAATCTGTTCAATCGATTTTGTTTGTAGCAAAGAACTCAATAAAAAAACTGGTAGAACGATGTTTAACAGTTTCGGCTTGATCGTTTGGTTGGAAGACGTTTGAGATTTTGCCCGCGTTTTCGTCATTTTGTCACACCGTGCGGCATGTTGAGATCGTTCGTCGGTCGCCTTCTCTCTTTCCCTCCCACTCTCTCTCTCTCTCTCTCTCTGTCTGTCTCTCTTACTACTCCTGCTGCTCCGGTGCTCTCGCCGCCGCCGCCGTCTTTGCCTCGCCCCGACCGGCCTCCCAACCCGGCCTGCCGGGTAGGTTTTTCAAGGGTCCCCCCTCGGCTGCTCAGGAATTTGATGAAAAAAAAATTAGGGATCTGGCTGCTTGCATCCTTCTTTCCCCTCGCCTCTCTCCCCCCCTCCTCCTCCACCTCCACCTCCTCCTCCATCGCCCGCCTGTTGCCGGTGCCTTCTTTTTCTTCTCGTTCTAAGTGTGTCGTTGGCGTTGGGTTATAATGCGTATTAATAGCGGGTACCCGCTCGCGCATACGTACGCTCGTACTTAAGAGGCGTGCTGTGTGCGTGGTCGGGCGCTAGCATCAGAGGCGCGTCCAGCTCTTTGTGTAATGGAACAATAACGCTCCTGCGAGCGCGTATCTATCAGTATTACGAGCTCGCTCCCGACTCTAGGATTTATGAGGCGCCTTCGGATTTTGGGAATCTCTTTCGGGGGATCTGGTCGAGCCGGGCTTTCTTATCGCCCACTCCCCTGGAACTATGTCGCAGATAGCGCTGAGGAATTCTTTTCAAGGCGAACGCGCGGTGGCGGGGATGAGTTTGAATTATCATGACAAAGCCCCGGGTCTGGTCTTACTGCCATAACAAATCATTGACTTCTGTCGTGCTGATGTTAGCAGAAAGTGGACAGTTTGTATTCACGTCTTTTGTAACAGAACCTCGAGATCTTTCTCTGATTATTTCTTGAAGTAAGTTTTTATTAAATCTTGATTTCTTTTTGACTACTGTTTCGAAATAATTAGTTTTCTTTATTTATAAATAATTGTTCCACACGTTTTCTGTCTGCAACTTGTTGACAGTAACTTTTTGTAGCAAATTTTAGTTATCCCAAAATAATTTCTACTAAAATCATACACTCGTAGTACTGCCAGGGAGTTTTGTGGAGGTAATGTTTACAACCTCCAAATGTTTATATTAGGTGATATTACTAAAACGGACTATACAAAACGCTAGTAGATGAATTTGAAAAACGTAGGTAGTGGAAATTATGGAGATGAATGGAAACTGTCACCATTTGAGGCTGCGACATCCAGGCCAAGAAAACGCTCGATCATCGCCCTAAGTATTATTATGAATAGAGACTTGATGTTAGGCTCTATAAAGTCCAGAATAGTTCAGAAAGACATCATAAACTTTCAAACTAGGTTCTAAAATAAACACTAAAAGTTTGTAATAACAACTTCCAAGTAAATATTGAGAACAGATGAAATTAATATTGCAACGTAGACTACCAAGGTCGCAGTACACATCAGTAATAACGTATGTTAGAAGTCATAAAATGATTGTGTATACTATTTGTTTTCATTATACGTTTCTATTCTACCTACGTGGACCTAATGATTGTCGTCTCATAACATTTAGGTAAAAATTACGAAAGTAAAAGAAATGTATCAAGAGACTGGGCACAAACTTTAATATAATTAAAAAGTACATACTGTAACCTCATGATGGTGAATTGATTGTACGTCCTGAGAAATGAGACAATCAGCCGTCATCGCGCTGAACAGGAATACTTTATACTTTCTCCTTGAAATACGACTCTTGGCAACCCGTCCTAACTGCTCTAGCAGATCCTGAACGTGTAGGTACTTGTAAAGTTTAGAATCTCTACTCGTAGAGAGTGTAAACGCCTTTTCCCGAAATATGCATCAGCAGTCGTTGCCTACGAGTGCACATTTCGTATGCAAGATGCACTACGCCTACTGCATTTTCTATTCACGGTGCACACTGACTACACGGGGATCATTACAAGTACGCATTCGTGATGCTGCTTTGCCAAGAAAGATACGCTAGTTCCTGGAAGAAAGAGATATACTGGTGGACCGGCATTCAGGAATGGCTTTGCCTAACAATTTGGTACTGATTTCGACGAATTTTAATACGTATTTCGAATACAAACACGAAATATTTAATAGAAATTAACATGTATTTATTACGTCTGTAGTGCAGATTATTTTTATTTGGTAACCAACTTTGTGAAATATTTATTATTAGATAATTGTTAACTTCATTAGAAGTTTCAAAACGCTTGACTATGACGAGATTTAGCAGAAAATAAAGCAATCAAGTCATTATTTGAAATGATGAGATATGTAATACTTCTTGCATTGAGTTAATTCTGTGGTCACGGGGCAAAAGTTCATAAGTCAAACATTTTACTGTAAAGAAAACAAGGGTTAGATTATTGAGTTGCCTATATTTCCCACTGCCGAGCTATGTTTCCCAACGCTTTTTTGTTCCCGACATGTAGTTTCTGTACTTAACCCCATTTCGCCAAACATTGACTTAAGAACTTTTACCCCATGATCACAGAGTTTTATTGCGAATATGCGTTATGTGCAAGTTTTGCGGTAGTCGAAGATTGAATGGTGAAGAAAGTTTCTGTATTGTTCAATTGTCGAATTTTGTCTCGAAGGGAGAGCATTCATTCTGTCGCCTCTTGTAACCTCTCTGATTTCGTTTAAAGCCTCATTCCCCCTCTTAATTTACGTTATAACTGTCCTAATACTACCCATGTAAATATACCATACGTAGAAGATACACGAGGATGTGTTGTGGTTACGAAAATATCCTATTTATTCATTCACAGAGAATGACAATTCATTTTATCCCCACCTATAGCACTTACCGACTAGCGATCTCATCAGGAGATTCATTTCGTTCTGAAAGAAGAAACGTGTCCAGGTGCTGGGGCGGGATGGGTGTCTGCAGGGGCGGAGTGATGGAAAGATATTCCCGGCCCGACCACACCCTACCCTTGTTAATGGTCGTCTCCGCTCTGTCGACAGGTACATCCACTCCAAGGAGAAACCGTTCAAGTGCGGCGACTGCGGCAAGGGCTTCTGCCAGTCGCGGACGCTGGCGGTGCACCGGATCCTGCACATGGACGAGTCCCCGCACAAGTGCCCGGTGTGCGCGCGCTCCTTCAACCAGCGCTCCAACCTCAAGACGCACCTGCTCACGCACACCGACCACAAGCCGTACGAGTGCAACTCGTGCGGGAAGGTGTTCCGACGCAACTGCGACCTGCGGCGCCACGCGCTCACCCACGCCGTGGGCGACGTGCCGCCCGAGGTGCTGGCGGCGGCGGCCGCCGCGGCCGCAGGGTCCGACCCTGGGGAACGCCCGCCGCCGCCGCTGCGCCCGCCCCCGCCGCCGCCGCCGCCCCCGCCGCCCGGCGACAAGCGGCCCGGCTCGCCCTCGCCCGGATCCTCAGGTGGGTGCCCCTCCTAACCCTGCATGTGCCGTCAAATGGTACAGTGATGTTATAGCCCCTAACCCTGCACGTGCCGTCAAATGGTACAGTTGTGTTATAGCTCCTACCCCTGCACGTGCCGTCAAATGGTACAGTTATGTTATAGCTCCTACCCCTGCACGTGCCGTCAAATGGTACAGTTGTGTCATAGCTCCTAACCCTGCACGTGCCGTCAAATGGTACAGTTGTGTTATAGCTCCTAGCCCTGCACGTGACGTCAAATGGTACAGTGATGTTATAGCTCCTATCCCTGCACGTGCCGTCAAATGGTACAGTTGTGTCATAGCTCCTAACCCTGCACGTGCCGTCAAATGGTACAGTTGTGTTATAGCTCCTAGCCCTGCACGTGACGTCAAATGGTACAGTGATGTTATAGCCCCTAACCCTGCACGTGCCGTCAAATGGTACAGTTGTGTTATAGCTCCTACCCCTGCACGTGCCGTCAAATGGTACAGTTGTGTCATAGCTCCTAACCCTGCACGTGCCGTCAAATGGTACAGTAGTGTTATAGCTCCTAGCCCTGCACGTGACGTCAAATGGTACAGTGATGTTATAGCTCCTATCCCTGCACGTGCCGTCAAATGGTACAGTGATGTTATAGCTCCTATCCCTGCACGTGCCGTCAAATGGTACAGTGATGTTATAGCTCCTAACCCTGCACGTGCCGTCAAATGGTACAGTTTAGCTCCTAACGTGCACGCTCCTGCACGTGCCGTCAAATGGTACAGCTATGTATAGAGAAATTGCCGCTGCTAACCCTGCAGGTGCCGTCAAATGGTACAGTTATAGCTCCTAACCCTGCACGTGCCGTCAAATTGTACAGCTTTGTTTCGAGAAATTGCCGCTCCTAACCCTGCACGTGCAGTCAAATGGTACAGATATGTGTAGAGAAATTTGACGCTCCTAACCCTGCACGTGCTGTCAAATGGTACAGTGATTTTATAGCTCCTAACCGTGCACGTGCCGTCAAATGGTACAGTTGTGTTATAGCTCCTAATCCAGCACGTGCCGTCAAATGGTACGGCTATGTATAGAGAAATTTCCGCTCCTAACTCTGCTCGAGCATGAAGGTTACATGAAGTAAACTCTAAAACCATTCCCTGTCCTCACTAAACTTTTGCTACTACTTGATGCGCTGAGGTGAGAAGTCTAGTGTCTTCGTGTCGAGTAATTGGAAAGCAACATCACTAAATTTATGACTGAAATTATGGAATGTTCTAAAATAAGCAGCTTCGGCTGTAATAAAACAACAGATCAGAACATTTGTATTAAAACATGCGCATCTAATACTTAAAAGATACGATCAAAACTAAATTGTTGATCACAAGCCATATTCTAAATAATAAAATGAACAACAAATATTGTCTTCATTATTGATACATTTCTTAAGTGAAAAAAAGAATCATTCTCCAGATGAGATTTCTAGCTTAAAAAGAGTTTAATTCACGATTGACTTTTCATTTGTTGACAGTCGTTTCAACAAGAATATAGAATTCTTTTAATAATGACGTAATTTAAATTCAAAATGATTCTACTTGAAACATTTTTAAGTACATTTTATTGCAAACATTTCATAAATTAAAAAAAAATTAAGTTGATGTTATTGGCGGTAGAATAAATTCAAAACAGAGGCCTGAAGGCTGGATTTAGAGATAAGTGCAAGTGGAGCGAAGTACCACTAACAAAAATGAATCCAACTCTGTAAAATGCAGGACAAACGGGAACGCCGTTCGCAAACTATCCGCGATCCTGTCTCATCCGCAAATTCCGGCTTGCGTGACCGGGATTCGATCCCGGGTCCGCAGAAAGCCGAGCCGACCGTGCCACCGTCAGCGCCGTCCCGCCCTAACGGTTGCCTGCGGTCTCTAACCGTACGGTTTTCTCTGTGTCCACAGGCGGCCCCGAGCGACCGCACCGCCCGCGGACGCCCCCGCCGCCACCGCCGCCGCAGGCGCTGCACCACCACCACCATCACCACCACCACCACCTCGCCCACCACCACCCGCACCACCGGGACCCGTTCCGGCCGTCCACGTCCGGCGAGCCGCCGCCCCCGCCGCTGCGGCCGCAACTGCAGATTCGCCGCGATCTCCTGGCGTCGCCCCCGGGCGCGCCCCCGCCCGCCGCCACGGTCACCAGCCGCGACCGCCCGCGCCGCCCGGCCACGCCGGCCCTGCAGCCACCGCCACCTCAGCAGCAGCAGCAGCCGCCGCCGCCCCCGCCGCCCCCGCCGCCGCCGCCGCCCGCGCCGCCGCAGCCCCAGCCCTCCACGTCGCGGGGGCCGCCCCCGGCCGGACCGCAGCCGCCGGCGCAGCCGCCCCCGCCGCCGGTTAAGCGGCAAGGCTTCAGCATCGAGGAGATCATGAGGCGCTAGCATACTGGAGATCCACCCACCAAAAAATAAACCTTTGCACCTTTTCACAACTTCACACGCGGCGTGGAGACGGAAACTTTCGTGGCCGGTGTCAGTTGAGGCTGGACTGCCCGCTTGACGAATATTGTTTTTTGGAAAATAGCTGGAGCGTGTGGGTAAATGGAACATGTGTGGAATGTTCGTATTGAGTAAAGTAGAAATACTTTAACTATTTTTTATGCGAACGTCAAGTTAATTCGCATCTATTTCGGTGCAAAATACGTTCGAAATTTTGCGGAGTCTGGTTTCAATGATGTTGATCTATATAAATCACGAATGCGCAATATTTGAGCGATGAAAATGCTGCCAAGCGAATCAAATTAACCACAAAACAATTGACGATTGTTTTGCTAAGATAACTTCACTCAACCACCTTAAAACGTACTACTTTTTTTATTCACAACCCATTATACAGCCCATTCCACACGTGTCCCATCAGTCTATTTGCTTTAGCTGTATGTAAGAAAACAAGATGTTTGGGTGGCGTTGCGTCCTAGGAAGAGATGCCGGCGTTTCGATCGATATTTTGTCACTTTCTTTAGGGTTATTCCTTAAGCATAGTGTGTCGAGAGAACCGCTGGCGATTTTCTTGTGCACGGCGTCTCTCAGGCTGCCAAAGCTCCAAATTCTCCAGTTGCCGCAGTGAAGTGTTGGTGTCAGTGATTAAAACTCCACAGTATCCAGTTCTGTGAGGATTCGTCGAGTCGCTCACGTAGTGCTAGTGGCCACTGAATCATCGGCAAGGATTCTACATAGAGTGATAGTGTGAGTGACTCTAGACCACACTTCATCCAACGTTCCTCCAGTGCAGTAGAAAGACCATGTGGTTCTAGTGGCTTCCTAAACACCTTACAATAACGCCAATAGAAATTCATCAACGAAACAATGTGGTGTTTGATAAAAAAGACTCAAACTGCAACCGTTGGGTGATGGATCAGAGTGGAAGATCATGTTCAAGCAAGGATTCTGAATCCTGATGACAGTGAGGCGATGGTTTTAAAGATTCCAGAGACCGAAAATTTGCTGGTAGCATGGAAAACGATTTTGAGGATTTGGTCACTTTTGTCTCCACAATATTTTGTATTTTAGACCAAATGCCACAAGATGAGCTTTGGATTAAATACGTAATTACAGAGATATTGAATTGTTTATGGTATTGTTGCTATGATATATTTGTTAATTGTTATGATATATTTGCTTCTTAAATTCTTCAGTTCACAAGTAAAAACCAGAAACTCAAACAGAAATATCATGGTTTGTATTGAAGCAAATATAAGGTTTCTCAGACCACTACCCTTTAAAATTTTCCATCATCTAGATTTCAACATTGGTATTATGTGACCATTTCGTGGCCAAATCGTTGACATGGATGTTGTTTGTGAATGTGATAATGGTTTTCAAACTCGTCCTGGCTATATTTTAAGTGATACGATAGTGAAATAACGCTAGTGACACCAGTTTTCCAGAGCTTCAAATATTTAATATTGTATATGGATTTCTCGTTGATGAAGTATCTAAATACATTTTTAAAGAGAGAAAAGACTTGGTATTGTGCCTAAATTCCAAATTTTGAAAATTAGTTTTACACAATGTGTTTTATGAAATTTTGGGAGAAACTGATCTCACTTGTGTGTTGCTCGGAAACAAAAAATGTTCGGAAACAGAAATAAGTCTCGAATTCCCGCGAAAACTTAAAAGTGAAAGCTTACTAAGTTAATTATCAAGAAAAAATATATTGAATCAAATACATTTTCTCAAATCGAACTTTTTGAGTTCTTTTGCTAGTTTTCATAGATGGATTGAAATTTTCTCATTTTAAGTATGAGATCAGTCTTAACAGAATCTAAGGAAAGTTAATTCTCAAGAAGTGCCTCAAGCTAAATAATTTTCCTAGCCAACTAAGTAACATTTACATTAAGGAAATTCAAAAATATTGAACTGCTTCATACGAGAAAAAAGACTTATTGTACTTCAGGACTATACGTAAGTACAGAGGTCTACGATTTCTGTTTACATGAATTGAATTTTCGTGCAATAGTTTTGAAACTCAAGATTCTGTGCGAGTTTGTAAAATGTTTGGAATGAAGTGCTACATTACAACAGAGCACAAGTATATACATCTTTCCCAAATTTTCGGGATTTGTAAATATTTTGATCAAAAATTTATCTTGTTATGTCGTGTTAATTCATTGTGTAGTGTTGAAAATATAACAATATATTTTGTAAATATGTTATGACATGATAAAAGCATGCCAAATCTGCCTCTTTGTCCTATGTACATCATGTGGCATAGAATGTAAGATGTGCCTGTTAACTTGTCTTTCCTAGATCATAATTTGGCTATTTGTATTTGTGGATATAAGTGAGATCTCCAAACCTCACATTAAAAATAGAAATGCATGTGTATATAGTGTTACGTAGTGTAGTTATAACTGGGCATATAGCGAACGCTGGCAACCAATGAAAGTGGAAGCGCGAGAGACTTTGTGTGAGTGCGTGGTGTTGGCAAGCCGTAAAAAAAGTTGAACGGTTCGGGCCTTTTATCCAGGTCCGTCGAAAGTCAGGATTCCGGTTTGCCTTCGGAGCTGTAATCAGCCAGGTTGGCGCATTCCGGCTCCTATGGCTGTAAAGGAGTGCGCTGGAGAACTGGAACCTTCAGGTCTCTTGGAAGTTGTGTTGACACGCCAGCATCGAACTTCAAAACAAAATTACGGTTACAACCGAAAACAAATCGGGCTCACTGGACGGAACCTACAAAAAACCTTTTATTTTTTTCAGAACTTCAGCAAAAATTAATTTTTGTCTGGAAACGTGTTTTCTGTAATAATTGGATAATTTTTTATTTTTATGATTAATAACAGAATGTATCGTCAAGATCTGATGGGATATGTTCTTTGTATATCTAAAGTTCAGATTTAGTTTTACCTATTTTTTTAATAAGGACCTAAAGCTATTTATTATGCGAACCTTTGGTGCCTGACCACCAGTTCATTTCTGTGAAATAATCTCACATTAAATTAATTGAACACATAATATAAATACATATTGAATGCCTGTATTACTTAAAAAGCAAATTTCATGTAAAAGAAAGTAGTGTGAACATTATTTCTCCACTGGTATCAAATGTAATTAACGTTGATTTTTTTAAAAATTAGAAAGCCCCAGAAAGAGTACCATAAACGGAAGTTCAATGCTCGTGTCTATGCAAGCCAAGCCCTGAAGTGAGTTCACGATCGGTAGACTGTGCCTAGACTGGCCACACCCGATGTGCCCTTTTATACGTACCAGCCTCCGTCGGCCGGAGCGGCGTTCAGTGCAGCAAGCCGCCGCTGGCAACGCCGCACGGACCGGCGACGAAAAAGGATCTGTGTTAATTATTTTTTTCTATGTCGTTTTTTGCTCTTTGTGAATATGATGACGATGATTGTGATTTAATGATGATAAATGGAATAAACACTCGCGTTGCTGCCCTCATCTCCAGTGCGTTGTAAATCAAGCCTTTGTGTGTGTGTCCTCTCCCGCTCCCGCTCCTCCATGTCCTCCGCCGCCGCCGCCTCCTGCTTCCCCCTCCACCGGCCGCCGCTCGCCTCAGGACTACGGGCTCTGCGCATGCGTGGAAGAGTCGTACGGCGAAGCTCTGGTCTACGGCGCGGCGCGGCGCGGTGGGAAAGAAAGAAGCGACTGCGATGTCGATGTTTTCTAAACACTCTAGCTATTTACAGGGTGGCCACTTTCTGGAAAAAGTGAGGGAATTTCATTGCTCTGGAAAAGCCAGAGAAAAATCTTTTAATTTGTATAGAATCGTTAAAAGTGAGGGAAACGTTTGAGAGGGTTATAAAGTTAGATACTGGGTGGCTACTTTCAGGAAAACACGGCAAACAGAGAAAATTCAGATAATTTCATTGCTCTGGGAAAGCTCTGAGAAAACAGGGAGTACTCTAGGTATTTGTTGAATAATCGTTAGAAGTCAGGGAAAATTTGAAGACGGAACAATAGTTCAGCATTATTTTTTACTCAGTTTTACATTTTTTGAGAGTACTGTTAATTTGTACTTTGCAACAGCGAAATAAGAGCTGACCAGTTACTACCAGGATAACTTTGATATTTTATTTAAGTAGCGTGAAATTAAAAATCTTAGCAGGAAAAAATAAAAACAAAGTACTAGAAAACTGAAAAACATACAGGGTATTTGTTCCTGGATACGAGTGGTCTCCCTATTTAAAAAAGATTTATTGAAGCTTATGACTTTTAATATCTATGTTCAGTGCTCAATGTTATACCTTGTCATATTTTTCAACGAAAAATATGCTATACAACATAACACCTGACAATTTTTACATGTGAGTTTAAGTTCATATCAAAATTACCAAGGTTGGAGGGTCTCTAAAGGAGTAAATTCTGCATTCTAGAAGAGTAGACTTAGATTAAAAATGCGAACGTCTTCATCTAGATAAATAGTAACTAATCAAAACGCTTGGATTTGGTCGAGAAACAAAATACATACGTATTTTGAAAATATCAATCTCCAACCGTTGAAAATAATAACTTGCAAAAATGATTTATTAACTGTATAATCATTAATATTTTTCGTTTGATTGTAAATGCTATTTTTTAAATTTTTTATTTTTACATGACCCGTTCAAATATTCCGGGTCAGAGTGTAACCAGTGCAACAATAATTTAGAAGCATAGCACTAGCTATGGCTTGACTTTTCATGATCAATGCAACTGGTGAAATATTTCGTGTAAACAAGATCAAACTCTCCAATTCTGGAAAATTTACGAGTGCGCCCCTGTCTATACGCACACCGCAACGCTGCTTTCTGGTAACAAATCACCACAACCACCGTTGTGGGGTCAGTGATGATTATGCTTGACAAAGAGTGCTTTTGTGACGTAGTGGCCCAGACTGGTCATACATCACTACCCCTAAGGCAGTTGGGTCGACAATGCGGTGCAGGTCAAAACCTCTTTGTAATCGTCAGGGAAAGGGAATCTTACAGGTGCATGCCCCCTACCTAGCCTTAGATTTAGTGAAAAAACAGTCAAAACTGTATGTGACGTATGAAGGAGAACATGACTTGCGCACGTTTTCTTGAGTTCCAGGATCCCTTCCCATCATTTTAAATATAAATATATAAAAAAATTAAATAACCGCGAGATAAGTAATATTTAAAAAAATCAAACAACTTATATATATTTTCGTTCCCGAGTTATAGAAAATTTATTTTCCTTTGGTCAGAAATAAGTGATCCACTTATTATGGAGCGGATTTTATCTTATTTGCACGTTTCATTCCTTAGCTTTCAAGCAAATGTTACGTTATTACGTATACGAAATATTACGTTATTCGTGGCTTAACCAAAAACTTATTGTGCATTTAAAGCCATATACATTTAGACAAATTGCCCATGTTTCCGTTTTAAGCATTTAAAATCAGATTGTAAAAATATTTTGAAAACTTAAGTAGAAAACAGTTATTTGAGTCGCTCATAGATCCGTTGTGACATTCGCTGTTCGGAATTATTGGAAGCGGATGCAAGCCTCTGCCAGGCTTTTCAAAAATACTGAAACTGACCACTCACAATTCTAAACAAAGCAATGCCAGAATCTTTTTGCTGATACCATGGAGTCAGAGAGCTATCGTGTCTGTTTTCTTTCGTAGTACTGACAATACGTATCTCCGACCACAGTTTTTGTTATGATATGAGAAGACCTGCGTGTACAGGAAGAGGTTCATAAGGAGTGCATCATTTCTGCAAGAAACAAGAACAGATTATTTCCAGAAAATTTTATTGTCACGTCAGTATGGGCTCGGAGATGAACAGAATGACCGGGTTCGATTCCTTCTAAGTGAGTTCTCTGAACACTAATTCCATTCTGGGTGAAAGTAAGAGAAAATTGAAATTCTAGAAAAGCGAATTTTTTTTTCATTCTTATAATATTTACAAGTAGCCATCTTGAAGAAGGTGAACGTCAATTTGGGTGCAGAAGTTAGTGACTGGTGGTCAGTAATAGGAGTGACACAGGGAAAAGGGATTTTAAACTAATTTATGTCATTGCCACAAGAGTCCAACAATACAACACAATAAAATAGTCATAAATATTTTAATTTATTGAAAGTTTGAAAAAAAATGATGCGTAGTCGAGTGAGAAGATAACCACGTGATCACGTAATCACATGGCGAGCACACTCATCCCAGCGTACGACTCGATTCCGCAATCTTAGTCTTCGGACTGAGCAGACCCAAGCCCCTGCTCAGCCGAGCCCAGTCGAAATGGAGTATGATTGAATTTTGAAGAAGGCTAAATCTCCCGGGGGTTCCCCTTTTAATCTGCCGCTTGACGCCGCGTAACAACGCCGAGCTCGCAGGTGCGTCCGGCTGCATCGGCATCTCTGGCCGCCGCTCGCCCCCCACTGCCCGCCGCCCGCCGCCCGCCGCCCGCCGCCCGCCGCCCACTGCCCGCCGCCCGCCGCCCGCCGCTCGCCGCCCGCCGCCCGCCGCCCGCCGCCCGCCGCCCGCCGCCCGCCGCTCGCCGCCCACCGCCCGCCGCCCGCCGCCCGCCGCCCGCCGCCCGCCGCCCGCCGCCCGCCGCCCGCCGCCCGCCGCCCGCCGCCCGCCGCTCGCCGCTCGCCGCCCGCCGCCCGCCGCCCGCCGCCCGCCGCCCGCCGCCCGCCGCCCGCCGCCCGCCGCTCGCCGCCCTCTGCCCGCCGCCCACTGCCCGCCGCCCGCCGCCCGCCGCCCGCCGCCCGCCGCCCGCCGCCCGCCGCCCGCCGCCCGCCGCCCGCCGCTCGCCGCCCACTGCCCGCCGCCCGCCGCCCACTGCCCGCCGCCCGCCGCCAGCCGCCCGCCGTCCTCTGCCCTACGTCCATCGCCTTATATCCCAAACCGCTGGTTTCTGCCCATCGTTCTCTATCCTCTACCCACCTACCCATCCCCTGCTCATCGCCCTCTGCCCATGGCTACCCACCATCCATCGTACACCACCCGCCACCCACTGCCCATCGCCCTTAGTCACCACCTATTGTCCACCTGCTACCACTAATCACTCATCGCCCTTGGTTCTCAGCCCACCTGCCCAACATGCCCACCCAATGCCCATCGCCTTCTGCTCTCATGCCCACCTCCGTAATGCCCACTGCCCAACTACCCACCGCCCGACACCTACTACTCAACTATCTCTGCCCAAACCCTATGTACCCGCCACAAACTGCCCACTGCCCTCTCCTTACCACCGCCCACCGCCCGGCCGCCCGCTGCCCACCGCCCACCGCCCACCGCCCACCGCCCACCGCCCACCGCCCACCGCCCACCGCCCACCGCCCACCGCCCACCGCCCACCGCCCACCGCCCACCGCCCAGCCGCCCGCCGCCCACCGCCCACTGCCCACTGCCCACCGCCCACTGCCCACTGCCCACTGCCCACTGCCCACTGCCCACCGCCCACCGCCCACCGCCCACAGCCCACCGCCCAGCCGCCCGCCGCACTTCGCTCTGGCCGGACGCTCCCGGCGAGACCGGACTACGCAATTTGGTATCAAGGACATCTTTCGGGAGTGAGGGGCGGGCGCCAGGGGTGACCACTCCACGGCCGGGGGCCTCGGGCCTGCGGCCATCCTCACACGCAGCCTTCAGCCCCGCTTCGCCCCAGGGCGCCTCAAGGCTGCGCATGCCAAGGTTGCAGGGCGTTCTCGCCTTCTCATTGTGGCTGTAGTAATTTTACGAATTTTGCTCGCATTTATCCACTTACTCCCTTTAGTGATTACGAAACATCAAAGTTACGAAACATCCATGTTCAAAATTAATACATCGACCAAATACCATCGATGTTTTTTAGCATCAATGTTTTAAAGTTGGCTTATTAACCTTAAATTCGTGAGCAACAAAATTGAATTTGACAGTGGCAGTTTTTACTAATTTGTAACTAATATTTAACTGAAAACAAAGTTCAAAAATTATAACAACAATGGACAAAAATGAGCCTGAAAGCCTGACCGCCTAAGGCCATCTCAAAGGGCAATTCGCCGACTAAGGGTACGGGAAGAGCGGGGAAGTCCCTGTGTTCACGGTGCATAGTTGGACCGCTTCTCTACGAGGAAAGTCGTTGGAAATACTACCAGTGCATCGGACCATCTCGGGTGAGAGATAATATGCTCGAAGATAATCTTTTTATAAAAACTTCGATGATTTGAAAACATCGACGCAGCATCTATAATTTCCTTTGGAGACCGCTCATAATATTCCTTTCTCCTTTCTGTCGCCATAATTATATTCAACATTGAATTTCAAATTCTTTTCCTGTTTACATGTACCATAAAATTTACATAATGCAAATTTTAACGTATATTTCTGGTTAAATGTGCCTAAAATATCTTCATATTTAGTCTTTTGAGTTCATCTTTCTATACTATACTTCTGATTATAACAACATGTTTCGATTTTGAAATGGTTCCTATCATTTTCTTCGGATATTAGGTTTTAACTTATTTAGTATGCAACCCAACATATCGCGCACTCTCTAATGTACGTACATTCCATCTAAATTAATTTTTGCTCTCATTTTGATAATTCAAGCAATCTGATGAAGATCTTCGTTAAATAAAACTAGAGATCTTTTTAAAAATAATTCTTAGTTTTACTTAAATGTTACTAAAGTGCGTGACTAATGTTCTAAGCCTCTTTTATGTCTGAGCTTCTAACGCAATAAAAATGGGGAACTTGTTTTTGAAGAAAATGGGGAAATGTTTTTGAAGAAGACGTGAAAATCGCCCGAAAACTCAGACATCTTTTGTTTACACTGCAAGTGACTTCACAGACCAGGAATTCATCGAAGCCACTTGCACGAAGGTAAACTTATTAAAAAGTTGAAACCCCAACTGTTTTATTCTGTTACAGTTCCAGCAAAATATTTATTGAAAAATATCGCTTTCACGTTATTGTAGAAACGGTTTTTAACTGTTTCGGGTTGATCCCTCAGTTGTGAACCATGTATGAGTCAACATCATCAAACCATGTATAGATCATATACTTGAAAGTTTTTTTTGGTTTATCTTTCAGAGATGACATTTTCGACAATTTTTGATAAAGCAGTTTTTTCGTGATTGAACCTCTTATTTTCTCGATATGGCAATACTCAACTGGATAATAGGACCTTGTCAAGAGAATGTAGTGCTAACTACTTGTTTAACATTTCGAGTAATTTAATTTCATCATCAGCGCTTAGTATTATTATCATTTCATTAATCCTTCCTTCGTATGCTGTTCAATTTGCAACACGGCGAGGCGGTGCGCTTTAAGAAGGCGCGGCGCGGAAAGGCGATACGGACTTGCCGCTCAATTGAGAAAGGCGATTGAATGGAAGTCGGCAACCGCCCGCCGACCAGTCATTTGCTTGGGCTGCGACGCCGCTCGGATTACCCGGCTCCCAGTTGACACCGCTCACGTTCAAGTAATGCAACCCACAACCCCCGCAGCACAGAGGAGCTGGGCCCAAGCCAAAGTAAACATTGTATTTCCAGGCGTCCTTTGGCAAAATCAACTTTCGTGACTAAAATATGGATCCATACCCTAACAAACGGGCCACGGACCCGCGCGCGATCTTTTCTTCCTATTCCGTGCCCAATTCTTTCCCTTTACTTTCAAACCCTCGAACTTACATGATCTACATTACCACACATGCGGGGGTCGTGGGTTGCATTACTTGAACGTGAGCGGTGTCAACTGGGAGCCGGGTAATCCGAGCGGCGTCGCAGCCCAAGCAAATGACTTAGAACTTGTTCCGACAGGGGCGGTGGTTTCTCCGATCGACACCAGAAGAATGCCGAAGCAGTATCTTTACAAACGGGCCACAGAACGCGTGCGATCTTTCCTTCCCCTTCCTTGCCCTATCCTCTCCCCTTACACACACTGACACTAAGGCCCGCTTCACACGGCGCGGCCGCCGCGCGCTTCGTTCAAGGAGCATAGCTCTTCCGACGCAGCCACCGCCGGAGCCACCGCCGGAGTCACGGCCGCACCGCCGCCCGCCGTGGAAGGGGGTGGGGTCTGGAGGGGTAGGTTTCGCCGACCCTCCGGCGACGACGAACAAAGGGACCCGAGCAGGTAGAACGCCGCGACCGGCGGCACAGTGAGAAGGCTCCCATTTAAAGCTGTGTTCTGCTAGCGGTGGCGCGCGGCCCCTCGTGCGCTTCTGGTGGCCGGAGCTCGGCGTCTGCTGCCGCAGCAGCCGCCACCCGCTGCACGTGGGAAGGCCTCCATTCATACCAATGCTCTGCTACGCGGCCCGCTGCTGCGTGGCGCGCCACCCGCTTCACGTGGGAAGGGGCCCTAACACGCACTGCACAAGAACACATGCCGGGAGACCGGTCGCTTTCTTGCCCACAATTGTAATTCGTTCTCTTCTTAAGAAGAAGGTGACAAACTGAAACAAAAGTGAAATCGCAATGCTTTGCATGTAATGAAATGTTGGTAATTAGTTTGAGTAAATTACAAAAAATGTAGGTTTTTGGGGTAGCCCCCGTGACCACCTTGGATCAGCCACACTATTATATTATTCTCTGTGTTATAAATCTGAATGTGTGTAAGAATGTATGCATAAATGTACTCGTGTATGTTCCACTAAAACGTTTGTTCAACTGCACTGGAATAGTGTCTGCCAAATTTTGCCTAATTACTTTTTAGTTGCCGAAAAAAGGAGTGGGTGTGATTCAACAAGTACCCACAAAATGTGTTGTTATTGTTTTACAAAACTGATTTTAATGCGATCCACAATTCATATAAGTGATTTCATATAAGTTTGCTGGTTGAAAATTCACCAATCTCGTCAGCACCACCACATCTACAATTATTTATCTTTTCATTTCCTGTCAACCCCGTGAAGAAACAATCTGCATCAAAGGATGTGAAGGATAAAACTCTATATTTTGTAATTCAGTACATGATTGTCACCCGACAATTAATCATTTGATTAAACGCCCACCCGCAATTGCAGAAATCTTTCAAAACTCATGTCAAAAGTCATTCAATCATCTGCTATTCAAAAAGAAAAATATCGTTAGAAATCCCACCTTCCAATTTAATATTGGAAAATAATTCAATTTGAAATGTGAGCTGTTGGTAGTACAAACGTCATTATAATTTCATTTAATTGTCCACTGTCTTTTGCGAGTTAATCTCTCAGTTAACCTTTGCCACTTCAAATTAGAAACACTCTGAACCTAATGACTCCATGAGGATGATGATCATAGAATTAAAAGAGTTAAATACCCTTATATTTTCTGTAGTAATATTCTTTTTTCCTTACGGGAGAGAAATTTAATGTGTCATATTTCTGCTTGTAATTTCATGCGCATCAATTTTAATGTTGCTTTTATTCCATATTGCTTGTGACGCGAGACTCCAGGTGTAGTTATTATCGCTGGAAGTTATGAGCTTGCGAACCAATGATTTTGTAGCATCGTTTATCATGCATTAAGTTTATTATAATTATATAGCACTGGATTAAATAAATTTTCCTAAGACTCCCAAAGGAAGGTATTTTCAACAAAATATTGTCTAATGGTTGCAATACTATGAATTGAGTCATCGAACGTATTCATTTTAGTTTCTGATTTGAAGTGGGAAACATCTTGAGTCATTTACTTGAAGCAATGAGAGAAGTGTTGTCATAAAAGATGTTTCTGATTTTATGACATACTCAAGAATGAATTTTCTGATAATTTTACAATACAAAATAATGAAGAAAATGCACAAAAATATGTAATAGATGCACTTTAATAATATTTATTACTTTGTAGAGATTGTAAATAGAATGATACACTTTTATCACAGTTGATCTACTTCACTATGACATGCGTGACGCTTTTATCTTATTAATGATGCACAGTGTTTGCTTAAAAACTAAGTTTTGTTCTGATTATTACTTTATTAAAACACTAGTTGTTATTTAAACGCGAAAATTATTTGAATGTGATCAATTAAGAGAAGATGCTTAATGTGTTAATTTCAAATCACCTGTTACTCGCATGTGGAATTACAGTATTGAAAACTACAATATTGAAACATTAAAAAGAGAGGTGGACAAACTCCACAATAATTATCTTTTTAATTGTGCCAACATATTTTGCATCATTTCTCAATAACATTAATCCTTGAATATGTGATTCATTATTGTTTGTTCTCTTACATTGTTTGTCTCTTTAAAAACTTGCTGCAATATCCTTTTATTTATTTACTTATTTCTGCATGTTCGACATACTCGTAACTGTATTTATGCATAGTAACTGTTCATAGTATTATTGAAAGTTTTCAACAATAAAAACTTCACTAATTGCGTTTCAGTGATTTTCTTTGAACAAACTGGTCACCTAGGTTTATGATGACGTTGCTGTCGTAGGTCTCTTTATGAGAACAATTATTTTCACAATTTATTTATTTGTTTAATATGCTTATTATTAGAATTAATTTTGAGGGCTGTAGGGAGAGTACAATACGGCAGGACTTACTGAGGTTTGAACATGTTTTTCGGGATATTTGAACTCGGGTTTTTAAATTTGCTGGTGCTGTACAAACTTGTTTCAATTTTGCTCGTCTGGGTCAGTGGGGAACTTAGAGAGGAAACATGTCTTACGTTCTCTGTAATCAGGGGCGGATTAATATTTTTGCCGCCTGTAGGCACATCAAATTCGCCGCCCCTGTTTAAAATTAATGTTACATTTCAAGTTGTAACGTTTCAGTAACAATTCCTCATTAATTTAAACGTTTTAACTTTAAAAGTAACATTATAATTTGCACATTGTTTTCTTAAATTAAATATTTTTTTTGGATTAGCTAATTTTGGATATAAACTGTATCTTCATAGCAAGTAACGATCAACATTATTAACGTTTCAACACTGAAACGTTAACATTAAAAAGAAACTAAAACATGACAACTAGAATTGCAACATGTTTTCTTTCGTCAACGGGCCTTAGTTTCAGATTCATATACTTCTGAAATCATAAGGTATACTCTAACGAAGTAGACAAATAAATAGCTTGTATTAAATATTAATATGATATTTTTAAAATAAAAATATGATTTATGCTGTTATAGTTTTTAGAGAACCAAAATTTGTTTTAGAAAATATCAAAAAAAATTTGCGCCTTTGAAAATTTGCCGCCCTTGAAAATTTGCCGCCGTAGGCACGTGCCTACTGTGCCTATGCGTAAATACACCTCTGTCTGTAATTGATACTATTTGCTACTCCTTTTCAACGTGTACATAAAACAGAAAACAAGGAGATTTCCTCATTTGTAATTTGTTTTGTATTTCTTGATTTTTTTAAGATTTCATGTCGCAGCTTCGTGCATGATAGGCGTTTGTTAAGGGGAACGAATTATTGTCTTATAAATGATGATGCCATATTATCTACTTAATCTTGAATTTTAATTAATTACAGAATATAATTTTGTTCTCTTTGTGTAAGTTTTTTATATTGTGTTGTTAACGAGATTTTCCCATTTTGATTACAAATAAGTTCCTAGATACTTAACCGTTCCCTTTTAATCTAGCAATAGGTCTTCATTACTTTTTTATTGTTGGGTAATTTTTGTCCTTTTGAGAGAGTAATTTTTTTAGCCACATTTGTGTGCGTTCCACAGGACTCCATTTTCCACGCCCTCTACAGAAGCGTTGTTGCTACTAGTATGTGTACAAATTTACTATTCGAATATTTTATCTGCTAATATTATGGCACCGAATCGGTGTCGGGTAGGCAACCCGCATGACTTTAAGTGATACAAGGTTTCGTGTTACAACGGCCCTTTCAATTGTCGTATCACATTAACATTAGCTGAAGCTCTGAGGAGAGGGAGAAGAAGTAGCAGGAAGAGAAGACGGAGAAGAAGGAAGATGAGGAGAAAAAGAGAATGAGGACGAGAATATGGAGGAGGAGGAAGAGAAGACGAAGAAAGAGAAAGAGGAGGAGGAGAAAAGGGGGAGGTGGAAGAGAAGATGGAGGGGGAGGAGAAAAACAGGTAGAAGAGAAGACGGCAAAGAAGGAAGAGGAGAAGAAAAAGCAAGAGAAGGAGAAAGGGAGAGATGAAGGAGAAAAGGGGGAGATGTAGAGGAAGGAGGAGGAAAAGTAGAAGGATAAGAAGACGAAGAAGGAGAAGAAAAGGAGAAAGAACAGAAGAAAGAGAAACGAAGAAGGAACACAAGACGGAGGAGGAAGAGAAGATGGAGAAGGAGAAAAAGAAGAAGGAGAAAAGAGGGATGAAGACGAGAAGACGGGGGAAGAGAACAGGAGGAGATGAAGAAGGAGAAAAGAGGGATGAAGACGAGAAGACGGGGGAAGAGAACAGGAGGAGATGAAGAAGGGAAGATGTAGAGGAAGGAGGAGGAGAAGTAGGAGGGAGGAAAAATAAGGAAACGAAGAAGAATATGGGAAAAGAAGAAAGATATAAGAAATAAAGGAGAATAAGATTAAATACTCCCACAGCTAGTGATACATAATAATCACATAACAGTGCTTCTGAAAGTCTTGAACCGCCTATCGGTGGGACAAAAATGATGAAAAAGTGTTTCAACTACTATTAAGTTCAGGTTTCTTTACAAAATTGGAGTATTTGATTTTGAATGAAAAAAAAGGCGCACAACATCATGGGTACATTGAGAAAAAAATCCATAAACGTTTGTCGATAAATGTCTGGGTTTGGTTGAGGCTTAAATTATACTATCAATAGGTCAACTAGGACAATCACAAAGAATGTAAAGTCAAGAGATGACTTGATGTGGATTCCTTAGTAAGAATTGACATCGCTTAATTTCTTTGTAGGCTTTTTATAAGGATATTGATGCAACTTCGGTGGCTAGTCTGCAGGTCATGGGGCAGCGACTACTAGCGACTAGCGGCACGAGGTGTGAGGTCTGTTGGCACTTTTGAGTTCACTTGTTTGTGAAAAGGATAACTAGTTATTGTAAATAATCGTGAAAAAGTGCATATTAGCATTATCTGCTTTCTCGCGAAATATTTCTTTAAATTGACACGATGTTAATAAAGAACACATTAAGAATCAAACTACCAAAAAGACGTAGTTGGCTAGATAATAATAAACATTGATGATTGTTTGTTTCGTGCTCAAATCTATTTTATAAGTACCTTCTTCTTACTAAATGCACTAATATAATTGTAATTAAAAATCAAAATGTTATCTTTGCTAGTTCGAAGAGTATTTAGTAGACACGAGAATGTAAGATGTAAATGTTACTGGCCATAAAAATTGGAATTTCATTAGCTGAAATCTAATATATACTTGATGTTATTTTCTCGATTCAATGAGAAATAAAACAAAAATACCAAAATTCAGTTTTGAGTAAACAATATAAATCTATTCTAATATGCACAGTGTTCTTTGTTCTTAACAGTTGGAGACTACCCCTCGCTACGTAAAGAATTTGAATAGATGTGTTTGCAGAAAACCTGCCATGAATAACACATCTAGAAGTTTGTCTCGTACACCGATCAGAATTTGAAGAGGCAAGCTGGTACGTCAAGGGAATGAAGAAAATAAACAAACGTAAAAACGTTGTGCGCATAGTAATGAAACGTGATGAACTTTTAGCATGTTTAAAAACGTGAAAAACATTTAAATGGGATACTCCGAAAACAATAGAATATTTCAAAGAAAATGATATTTGATTGCAATATTAATTAAGTTTTACTATTAACATCGCTTTGATACTAGAGCAAATAGTTGAAAATAATGGATGACAAAAAAGTTTATAAAAATAAATACAAATATTCTTTCTCCGATATCTTTCATTCTAACTAGACTGGTAAATGGAAAGAGCTGGCTTCAATCAGTTTCTAAATCCCTTGAAAATGGACAATCAATTTTGTCAAAAACCCATATTTCCATGGACACACAAAAAGTGGGTTCTGACTACACAACGTATTAGAGGAAGATATTTCCGACATGTAGAAGCACATGCAGAACATTTTGAATCAGGGATACAAAATACGAGTTTTTTGTAAACATTTTGCCGTTTTCTGATGCAACATTACAATACTTTCAGTATACTACCTAAGTAATATGCGAAAAATTAAAAGAAGACTGGAAGAATGAACTATTTGTAAATACAAAATTTTCGTTTGTAAAGGCGCGATAGGGGATCGCATGAGAGAGTACACTACGATTTTCATTTTTTCCTCTTCGTGATATATTTATTCAGTCCTCAAAGAATCTTATCATTTTATTAATTTCATAAAATAATTCAATTGGATTTTCAGCATTTGCAAATAAAAACAACTTCATTCAGTATAATTCTCTTCTAGATTCGTCCTTAAAATAAGCTCATCATGTACATATGAGAAGTTAATTTGTTTTCAACATTTTCCCAAAAGTATACTTTTAAGCAATGAAATTGTGTTTCGAGACTTCACCTACGCGATATTGCAGTCTACCACCTGCAATGTACACCTTTGTATTGTCCGAGTGATGACGGAATAAGATTCATTCCTCATTAGCACCTTATCTTATCACAAAGTCATAGCGCGCACATAATGAAAGCACATTGTTATGGAAGCACAAACGACACGCAATATTCAAATATTATATTATCATATGAATGATAAAGTTCACTGCTGTAGTTTACCAGTATATCGTGGAACACACTCCTCTGATCTAGAAAGAAAAAGTTTCGTAAAATATTGGTCGAACATTCTTCTATTATTCGGTTTGCTTTTTTTCTGTCTGCCACTTGAGCTACGTTAAATTTTTACGATTATTAAAAAAATCTGGAATGAATACTAGAAAATCAAATCGGGGATAATATAGTAAATCTGTACCGTTGCCAAGTCCTTTTCAGAAATGCAAAGGAAATGTGATATAGAAAATGACCGAACTTCGTAATCACACCGTCAAGTCGAGATATCGTCGATGTCAAAAGGAAAAGTAGTAGCGATACAAATTGCACACACTTTCTCCTACTAGTTAGTTTTCTGATTTCTTTGGTCTGGGCTTGCTTATCGGTGAGTAAAATTAGTGAAAATGAGGCCATCGGCATATTTTTTTCTTCTCTTCTATTAGAAAAGAGAAAATTTGGACCATTTTTGAGAACATTTTGAAAATGTCCCATGGCTGTTTTGTAAAGTACCCCCAAAACTTAGTTAATGTTTTTTCAAAATCACATAGCTTCGAGTAAGGCCAGATTGACAGTTTTTTTTTTTAGTTTGGAAAAGATTGGACGAATTGTTTAGGCGATAGCGTTTCTGCGACAGAAGCGACAGACTGGGCGAAAAGACAGACATACGTCTGGGGGATGGATATTTTTAAAAAACAACGCATTTTAGGTAGCAGGGGACCCGAAAATGTATATTTCCTTTGAAATCTCGAAATCGACTTTTCACAGCATTACATATCTTTTTCTATACTACGTACAAGTATGTTACTCCGTATATACGTGCGTATACGAGAAAGTAAAATTGAAGGGTTGTCGAAAAAGCCCACCAATGTTTATTTTCCACCAAGGGGTTTAGATGGAAGAAAAACCTGGGAACCTCTGAGTTAAAATAAACATTGCAACTGGAAAGCACCAATCTATAAATAACATTACCACCGCCAATGCAAATAAACGTACGTTTGTGGGTTAAATCCCCTCTTGTTGTCGACTTGCTAAAATCCGAAATTAAAAATAAGTCGTTTCATATTTGAAACCTTCGCAAGGTTTTTCAGTGAAGTTCGACCGAAATGGCCGTTGCCGGACTAATGCGAGTACGTGACTGTAGCCTTATTTCCAAACAGAACAATGCCATCGGCGCCGATAGCTGCCCGCCTTCCCACGCGCGGTGGCGCGAGTGGCGGGCGCGCCTGCCCCCTGCAGGGTTCCGCGAACCCCCGCAGCGGCGGCGGCGGCGGCGGAACGTGGGTGGACCCCCCGCGGCGACCGCGATACCCGGGGGCCGCACCGCGCCGCCTTCCGGGTGACATCACGGCGGCGGCGGCGGTGGCGGCGGCGTGGCGGTGGCGGTTGCGCGGGTGACGATGAAATCAAGATGGCAGTGGAATGGAGAGGACGGTGCAATGGACGTTGTGGTGGAAATAGGGGACGGCGGAACGGGGGTGGTGGCGGAATGGAGGGAACTGTGAAATGGAGGGGGCGGTGGAGTGGACGTGGTGGCGGAATGGAGGGGACGGTGGAACGGGTGTGGTGGCGGAATGGAGGGAACTGTCAAATGGAGGGGACGGTGGAATAGACGTTGTGGCGGAATGAGGGGAAGGTGAAATGGAGGGGACGGTGGAACGGGGGTGGTGACGGAATGGAGGGAACTGTGAAATGGGAGATGGTGAACTGGTGAAATGGAGGGAACTGGTGGGAATGGAGGGAACTGGTGAAATGGAGGGAACTGTGAAATGGAGGGGGCGGTGGAAATGAGGTGACGATTGATTGGAGGGGACGGTGGTGATGCCGGCGAAAGGGACGTCACGGAACTATGGAGGGGACGGTGGATGGTGGCGGTGAAATCCAAGGGACGGTGGAATAGAGGGGATTGTAGAATGGAGGTAACAGTGAAATGGAGGTGTCAATGGAATAAAGAGGACGGAGTAATAGAGGTGACGGTCAAATGGAGAGGACGGAGTAATAGACGTGACGGTGGAATGGAGGGGACTGTGGATGGTGGCGGCGGCAGAGAGGGACGGTGGAATGAAGGGGACGGTGGTTAGTGACAGGAGAATTAAGGGAACGGTGGAATAGAGAGGATGGAGGAATGGAGGGGACGGTAGGTGATGGCAGCGGAATGGAGGGGAGGATTGATTAGAGAGGATGATGGAATGGAGATAAGTGTGAAATGGAGAGGATGTTGGAAAGTGGCTGTGAAGGGGAAGAATCGGTGAATTGGAGGAGATGGAGGAGACGACGGAATGGAGGGGACAGTGAGTGTTGTCCTCGGAATGGAGGGCACGGTGGAATGGAGGGAGTCGTGGGCGGCGTTCGATTGAAGTTGGCAGTTGAATGGGGGCGATGGCGGGCGCAGCGGAGGAGGGGAGGCGGTGACGGTGGAATGGAGGTGGAGGGGGCGGTGCCGGTCGCAGCGGCAGCGATGTGTGTGGCGGTAGATTGGAGGGGGGATGTGTCAATGACTCCGGCGGAGGAGGGGTGGCAGCAACGATGGAATTTGGTCGCATTCGCAAAGGGGGCAGTGGTAATGGTTGTTGTGGAAGTGATGGAGACGGCGGTGGTGCCCGGAGGAAAATTCGATGGTGGCAAAAGTGTCTGTTGGGTGCTGGCAAGGAGCGAGATACGTTGGCGGTGGATTGGCAATTGCAATGGCGAAGATCGCGGGCGGAAGCGGATGTGGGACCAGCGGCGGGATTGGTCGGGTGCGGAGGTGGGGACGACACAAATTGGCGTGTTACGTGGGCAGTGGCGGCGGCAGTGAAGGTTGCTGATGCTTTGACGGGGACGAGATCAGTTCGGGGGAGGTCAACATCAGTGTTAACGATCGCAGCGGACTGAGAGGTAGAGGCGATGGACTGATCGACTGATAGATTATTTCCTATTTTCGAGCTCGTCAACTGATATCGTCAATAGCCCCGTACTTGTAGTGCATGTTTTTATCCCGGGGGATGGCGACGTGCTTTCCCTGCAGGATGTGAAGATCCGGCGCCGACCCACCCGTCGGCTTCCCCAACTACGTATCTCCCTCCAGGGGGCACCGCTTCAGCCGCGACTAGCTCCAAGCTCGCTACTGGTATCTCGGCATGCGCGGTAGTGTAGTGTATGTAAGCATTTGTAAAGAGTGAGGATAGAACAAGGAAGAGGAAGGAAAGATCACGCGGTTTACGTACCCGTTTGTTAGGGTATTACTCCGGCATTCGCTTGGCGTTGATGCGAGAAACCACGGACTACTACCGACCAGAGTAGCCGGTCGTTAGAGTTTATGTACACGTAGGCTTCCGCGGCTCGAGTCCATTACTTCTAGGCTGTCCGGGTGACGCCGCGTCGTTGGCAGATAGGCCGACGTTTCGCCCGTCATGTCGCAGACATGATGCAGGCCTTAATCTAAACCACGCCTGGAAGTATATTTTTCCACCGATTCCTGACGGCGCGGGGACTGTTCTCCACCGTCCGATCTCTAGGATGGCGGGTACGAGGCCCGGGTTGGCCCAGACCGCGAGCCAATCAGAAGGACCTCTCCACCAATCACGGCGCATTTGCGTTACCCGACCCCTAAGCTGAAAAAGATATAACACCGGAGGCGGAACTTTATTGTGTCACTACCCTGAAGAAGCCTGCGACATGACGGGCGAAACGTCGGCCTGTCTGCCAACGACGCGGCGTCACCCGGACAGCCTAGAAGTAACGGTCGTTAGAGTTCTCCAGACGGCAGCTGAATTCGAGCTAGCTATCAAGCTAGTGTCGAAAATCCTGCCACCGCCGGGACTAGCGGAGGCGACGGTGAGGGCGGGGCGGGAATGGGCTTCTTTGGTGGGGAGGGGGCTTTGGTCACGCGGTGGTGTCAGCGGTGGTGGTGGCGTTGACGGGGGCGTGGGCGGCGGTGACGCTGGTGGCGGCGGAGGAGGAGGCGTAAGCAAATGAGACTGTTAGAAGCGCTGGCGGTGGCAAAGGCGACAGAGGTAGCAACGAAGGTGGGATGGGGAGAGGTGGCGGCGCTTGCTGATTTTGCGTTGGAGCCGGTCGTGCTACTAAGTACCAGTCGCGTTGGCGGCGGCGTCAGATGGCCACAATCGTCGTACCATGTGGGAGGGCAAAACACGGCGACTGAGATAAATAAGTTGCATTATATTCGACAATCGCCTATTGTTATTTTTTGTTTTATAAAAATACCGGTACTAAAGTTGATAAAGTGAATAAATAGTCTCAACACCGGAATCGATTTTTTCTAATCAACTTCGTGAACAAAAATTGAATTGCTGAATTTTACAAACTTAAGAGATCAACCAGACCAGTTAGCATTTAGACCGTTTCTAAACGCTAACTAAACGTGGAAATGCACTGTACGTGTTACTATTATCAAGATATTTTTGTTTGGTAACATCATTCAATATGGGCATTGCATCGTTTAATGTCTTAGTTCTCTAAGAACTAAAATCATTATTTTTAGTCGATAATTAAAATGGATTTATGTGCGGATTTCAACAAAGTCCAGAAGGACCAATGAGTCATCAAAAATCATTTGATACACTAAATTTCCTTAAGGTCTAAAATGGCATTTCAGATGTTTTCTTCCGTGTTTATAGAATTTTGCATTTAGACCTTTCCTAAAGGCTAACTCTACTCTGAAATATCCTACACTTTAATAATACTAATAGTTTGTTTGTTAGAAAACATCCATGCACTTAGCTACCTGCATCATGCATCGGGATCAATCACGCACCAGGACAAGTGATTATTGATAGATACTTCATTTATTAATCCTCTAGGTGCAATAATTTCAACTGAGCGCTGTATTATTTCGAGTGGGTACTGATAGTCAATATCTCTTACTTGAAATCGATACCATTAGAACATTATTGATACCAAGTATCTTGAAATTCATTCAAGACCATTATGAAAAACATAATTTTGCTGGTAGTAACTCTATCGTCTTGTGCATATTAATAACAAATATACTGTTCCGAAGCTATCGATTTCAGGTATCTTCTTAATCATATTCTTTCAATAATCACCATTATCGAAACATTCAAGTGCCGGACAGTTGTTCACAACAAATTGAACTATATCGAAACATTCCAGTCGATTTCAGATCTCCGGCAGTTCTTTTCGGTGAGTAGCATCTACCATATCGTTGCCATCGAAGGCAGGGAGGTCTGAGTTGGCATCAGGACTGAAATATCCCATGGAAGGCTCCGCAGCGGCGGCGTTGCCGCGCGCGGCCGTGGGACGCGGGCCCGCGCCCGCCGCGCCGCCTGGGGACCGCCAGCCTTAATTAGAGCCCGGTCTGATTTATAGAGGGCTGGGTTGCCGGGCCGGCCTGCCCCCGGGCGCTCGCTGCCGCCGCCGCCGCCGACGTCATCGCCGCCGCCGCCACCACCGTCTCCTCTATCGGCGGCGTAGCCACGCCCGCCGCCTTTGCGCCACCTCGGTCATTATCATTGCCGCCACTGACTCGGCCATCGTCATTGCCGCCACCGCCGCTGCCCCATCGTCACGACCTCGACTATCGACATTCCCCCTATTACCTCGACCATTGTCATTGCAGCCGCCGCCGCCGCCACTCACGTGTCCATAGTCATTGCTGCCTCCACCGTCACGGCATCGTCCATCGTCACTGTTGCCTCCCATCGCCACCACTGTCCGTACCTCGCCTTTCGTCATTGCCACCCTCACCGCCATCAGACATCAGACATCCTACATCGCCCATCGTCATTCCCACCCCACCGCTGGCCCCATCGTCACATCCTCGTCCTTCGTCATTAGGGCTTCAACCTCGTTCATCGTCATTGCTGCCTCGAATGCTGCCACCATCGTCATTCCCTCGTTCATAGTCACTGCCGCCTCCACCACCGCTACCACTGTCTCTATCTCGTCCATCATCATTGCCGCTGCAGACTCCGTCACTGTGTCGTACACCGACTTTGCCACTCCTACCGCCGCCTCCAACGTCACTGCCCCATCCATCGTCATTTCCGTCGCCACCGCCTCGTGCGTCGTCATTGCTGCTGCAGACTCCGTCACTGTGTCGTACATCGACCTTGCTGCTCCTACCATCGATCCTACCTCCTACCATACTACCTCCATCGACACTGCTCCGTCCATCGTCATTGCCACCTTCACTGTCCCGTCCATCGTCATTGCCGACGCCACTGCCCCGTCCATCGTCATTGCCGCCGCCACGGCCCCGTCCATCATCATTGCCACCTTCACTGCTTCGCCCGCCGTCATTGCCACCTTCACTGTTGCGTCAATCGTAATTGCCGCCGCCACAGCCTCGTCCATCGTCATTGCCACCTTTAGTGTCCCGTCCATCGTCATTGCCACCTTCACTGCCGCGTCCATCGTCATTACCGACTCCACTGCTCCGTCCATCGTCATTGCGCCGCCACTGCCCAGTCCATCATCATTGCCACCTTCACTGCTTCGCCCGCCGTCATTGCCACCTTCACTGTTGCGTCAATCGTCATTGCCGCCGCCACAGCCTCGTCCATCGTCATTGCCACCTTTAGTGTCCCGTCCATCGTCATTGCCACCTTCACTGCCGCGTCCATCGTCATTACCGACTCCACTGCTCCGTCCATCGTCATTGCGCCGCCACTGCCCAGTCCATCGTCATTGCCATCTTTAGTGTCCCGTCCATCGTCATTGCCACCTTCACTGCCCCGTCCATTGTCATTGCCGCCGCCACAGCCTCGTCCATCGTCATTGCCGCCGCCGCGCGTCGCCCCGGCGCTGGGCGCCTTGGGAGCCGCGGAGGCTCCGTTGGAGCGCGGCTTTCTCCGGCGGGGGCGGGGGCGGTGCGGGGGCGGTGCGGGGGCGGTGCGGGGGCGGTGCGGGGGGCGGCGCCAAGGCCAGGGGCTCTGGAGCGCACGCGTGTCCCGGCGGCCGCGGAGATGGTAGAGGCGGAGGTAGGGCCACTGGTGACGGTGGAGGCAAGGAAGCTGGGGTGGTGGCGGTGTCGTTGGCGGTGTTTTGGGGCAATGTCGAAGGCGGTCTCGGAGACGGTGTCGGAGGCGGTGTTGGAGGAGGTGGCAGTGTCGGAGGCGGCGTCGGAGGCGATGTCGGAGGAGGTGGCGGTGGCGGTGCCGGTGATGATGCCGGTGGCGGCGGTAACGGTGTTGGAGGCAGCGGTGGCAGTAGTTACGGTCGAGGTGGCGGTGGCGGTGATGGTGGCACTGATAATTGAAACAAAAGGTTTCGATGTAATATTTTGCCGGTTTTATATGAACGATGGGAATCTATTCTTAAAACATAAAACCTACTGGTCGGTGACCTCTGTTACTTCTGAAGAGTGATCTTCATCTGTTAATGTTAAGAAAAAATGTTTGATTACAGGAACTTAGAACCTTAGAACTTAGAACTCTTCAAAGTTTGAAGCTGCTGGACATCGAACGTTTTTGTTTTCTCCGATTCAATTGTGGATATTGCGGTGGTGGCGGAGGCTGAGGGGATGGTGTGTTGGAAGTGTGTCGGCGTCGGTGTCGGTGACGGTGGTGTGTCGGAGGTGTGGCGATGGCGGTGGCGGTGGCGATGGCGGTCGTGATATCGGTGGCGGTGGCGGTGGTGTGTTGGAGGTGTCGGAGGCTGTGACGGAGGCGGCGGTGGCGGAGGCGGTGGTGTGTTGGAGGTGTGGCGATGGCGGTGGCGTTGTCGGTGACGGAGGCGGTGGTGTGTTGGAGGTGTGGCGATGGCGGTGGCATAGTCGGTGGCGGTGGTGTGTTGGAGATGGCGGAGGCGGTGACGAAGGCGGTAGTGGCGATGGCGGTGGTGTGTTGGAGGTGTGGCGATGGCGGTGGCGTTGTCGGTGTCGGTGTCGGTGGCGGTGGTGACGGAGGCGGTGGTGTGTTGGAGGTGTCGGAGGCTGTGACGGAGGCGGCGGTGGCGGTGGCGGTGGTGTGTCGGAGGTGTGGCGGTGGCGGCGGCGTCCCCGGGTAGTGACCCGAGCGCGGCCGCGGAGGCGACCGCAGCGCTGGACACAGCGCCCGCCTTTCACTACGAAGGCGAGCGGGCGCTTAGTGGGCGGGGGGGGGGCTGGGGAGGGGGGCGCGAGAGCCGGACAGGGGGACGGGGGCCAGGCGGCGGGCAGTGCACAGCATCCAGAGTGGGCGGGAAAGGCTTAGGGCGCTTTTTATCACGCGGCCTCGTAAGTACAAGACGCCGAAGCCGCTCTCAAAATGAGAATTTGCAGTTGAATGAACGCGTGAACTCCAGAAGAGTGTTTTTGTTACCAAAGCCATCTCAGCTTTAAGCGTTTTCTTTATATTTTTGTTATTGTATAGACTACAATCATTGTGAAAATGCTCTAAGCAAAATACTATATATTTTACTCGAAAACCAGAGTGTTTGGGAGACAGCCATAATCTCTAACCATCCGAACAGAAACATGTAAATATTCATGTAGAAATGTAAGACATTAATCGATTAAAACTCCGACTAGAGTTGCATTTTCTGACCTGAAACCACATATTTTTAATTGTGTTTTTTAAATTAATGATTTAAAGAAATTTGATGAGGATTTTGTGATAAATGCCATATTATTAGAGAGGAAGAGGGAGTGAGAGGGCGAGGTAGACGTAAGTAGTGAGAGGGGGAGAGAGGGGAGAGAGGGTTGAGGTGAGTTGAGGTACGGGAGACAGAGAGTGGGGGAGAGATTGAGAAGGCTTATGTTTTAATGTACTCCTCCAATGTGAATTTTAAAAGTGTTGTTTTCTTTTGTCTTTACACCGAGAGAATAAGATATAATCTATTGCGATTGGAAGGTAAATGAATGTTATGACCGAATTATTATTCTGAGTGTGGTTCTGTGGAAAGCCTACCCCATCACAATCACGTATCGAAAACACCCGCCATGCACGGTACTCGAATTCGTAATTTTCGTATCTACGTTAGTAGCTTTAAATAAGGTTCCCCAACTTGTTTCTCCGCTCACAAGGAGCTTAATAGAATTTATTCCGCATTATGACCTCATTCCCATCCACAGGGTCGGGTGACGGGCTAATCCCTCATCGTTCTATGGCCCATCCCTCGTACAATCAAGAAAAATACTCGACAAACGTCCACGTTTCTGAAAGCTAGCGACTAGCTGTGTGTCCTCAGAGAAACTAAATGTGCCCCGAGGTAGAATAACCTGATTAATTAAAAGATAATAGGTTGAGTAATGAGTAATGTAATATGAAATTAGTAATGAGAGTTGTAAAGGATAATGAGTGTAACGCCTCCACAACAGATAATGTAATTAAATTTGAATATCTTATAACTTTCAAATGTTTAAAATAATTAGAAAGCGGAAGTTATGACATTAGTATCTGTATCTGACTATCCATTTTAGACTATCCAATTTTATCCATTTTATCCTCCAGACGAGATTAATCTCCATAAACGTAACAGAAGATTCTAAAATGTCTAATTTTCTAAATTCTGCTTAAGAAACATAACTTTCCCCTCTCCTGTCCCCACTTGACCTGGTCCCCCCAAAACTCATGCAGCACCTTCAGAAAATTTACCTGTCCTCCCAACACTCCTGTCCTTTGAGGGGCATTAAATGTGGACCTAAGAAGCATCGTTTCTCATGTGCGATTGCAGTGTGTGACAAGAATCTGACTATATATCTTAATCTACAAATTTGTTATATTCTTTCTTCAATGTGTTTCAGACAGTTGATTGATTGATGCATCCGATCATGTCAACTGTTAGTGTAGCATTAGTGTAATAAATGTTTTTATACCTAGAGGTGGCGGTGTTCCTAGCCTGCTGAATCGTGACATCCGACGGCAACCTGCACGTCCACTTGCGATGTTTTCTCCATCCAGATATCCCCCAGCCAGGCAACGCTCCAGCTGGGACAAGTTCTCAGCTCCTATTGTAACGTCGTGCCTAGGGTCCAGATGGACAACACATGTCGGAAGGCCAGCGAGGGGGCGGGGGCAGTCCTTTGGCGGCAAGCGGAAGGCCACCACAGGAGGGCCCCTCCTCAAGGGCCCGGGTGGGCGTGTCTCGGAACGCGGGTGTCAACTGGCGCAGAGGGAATTGATGGGTGAGTCCAGCCGCGGTGCAGCTGGACTCCAAAATTGCAAACAGGCCCACGTTTCGGGATGAGAGGACGCCGCCGGCATGTGAGGTCTGTCACGTGACCCCTCGCGAGGCGGCTGGAGAGTAACCAGCCGTGGGCATTCGAGTTTGAACCGAATCGCAGTGCGGAAGGCACATTTCACCCGCCAGGGGTTATCGCGAGCTTCGGCAGCGAGGTGTAGCGGTTGCCACGCGACAAAAGACCAGGAGCGGTGCCAAGCCGCTGGGGTCTGCGTCAGGCTGGGGCGGGGATGCTTCAGAGAGGTGCAGTGCTGGGAATGCAGCGCGTTTCCGAGGAGTGTGTATATAGTGTAATAAAACTTGTAAATAAAACTGTATAAACAACTCCGTGTCTGTGTTACTCGCACCCGACGACGCCACAGTATTTTGAGATGTGTGACAGTGAACTGCATGTAAGTGGAAGTGCGTGAAAGTAAGGGATGAAGATAGGAAAAGGAAGAGGTAGGAAAGATCGCGCCGTTAATTAGAGTACTGCTCAGGCATTCGCTGGTGTTCATCGGGGAAATCACTGGAATCAACCGATCAGAGCAGCCGGGTGCTAATATTCTGTTCCAGACAGCGTCTGAATTTGACCTAACTATGCAGCTCTGACTTCGAACCTAAGACTTCCCGGTCTTAGGCTCTGCAGAGACACCGGCAATGCTGGCTCTGATCTGAACTTAGGCGGTTGTTTGAGACCAGTCTTGGAAGTAATCCTCTATCCTGAAAGAGTGCACTTATAGCCCTTGTGGCGATTGTTTCTTCTAAATCATAAAAAAGCCACCATGTATCCTTGCTGCACTATATAGAGAGAGGGGATGCTGTGAATATTGAGGATTTGCAAGGGACCCTACGTAAGCATTCCGGACCACTCGGTTATTATATAGCGAGAGGTTACTGTGGATATTGAAAGTTTTTGCAAGCGACCATTCGTATGTATTCCAGACCACTCGGTTATTGTGGATGTAGAAAATTTTGCAAGCGACCTAATGCAAGCATTCTTGACCACTGGTTTATTATATATAAAGAGGATGCTGTGGATATAATAAGTTCTGCAAGCGATCCTACGTAAGCATTCCGGACCACTGAGTCATTATATAGAAAGAGGATACTGTAGACATTGAAAGCGTTGCAAGCGACCCTACGTAGGCATTCCGTACCGCCCGGTTAGTATATATAGAGAGGATGCTGTGAATATTGCAAGGTCTGCAAGCGACTGTACGTAAGCATTCCCAAACACTCGATTATATATATATATATATATATATATATATATATATATATATACAGAGAGAGAGAGAGAGAGAGAGAGAGGGAGAGAGAAATTACTGATCCCGTAAATACTGAAAACTCTGCAAGCGACCCTACGTAAGCATTCCGGACCACTGGGTGGCGGTGGCGGTGGCGTCGGCGGGCAGTGGCGAGCGCGGTTGCCGGCGCTCTACATACGCCGCGGAGTGCGGGCGCGGCGGCGTCATCTCGGCCGCGGCTGCAGATCCCGGCAGATACACCGGCCGCCGCAGGGGTGTCCAGGGGCATCGCAGCGTCGCGCCGGGCGCCCCGCTCGGGGCCACGTCGCCCGCGGGCGCGCCGCCGCGGACCGGTTCCCGCGGGGGGCGCCCCGGGTGGGCGGGGCCGGCGGGGGGCGGTTGGGGCTGGGGAAGGAGGGGGAGAGGCGTGCGTTGCGCGGTGTGGAGAGAGGAGAGGAGAGGAGGGGAGGGGGATTTTTGCGGGGCGCCGGCAGATACACGCGCGTTCCCGGTGGGAGGTAGAGCTAGAGGAGGAACTTGAGAGAGTGTGGAAGGAGTGGTGGGCGATCGTGAATCGAGAGGAGGGGTGATGGGCGTGTCCCTGGGCGGGGGTTTTCCGAGGAGCACCGGCTGATACACGCGAGTTTCTAGTGATGAAGACGAGGAGAGGGAGAGAGAGAAAGAGACAGAGAGAAAGAGAAACAGAGAGAGAGACATAGAGAGAGAGACAGAGAAAAGAGACAGAGAGAGAGAGAGAGAGAGAGGGGGAGTAAGATCTAGCCGATCATTTGTGGAGGGCATCGTACATTTTTGTTAAATAATAAACATATTTATTATTGCATTTTATATTATTTATGTGCTGTATATACGATATTATACAGTATGAGTGTTTAAATAATTACATAATTCGAACATAAATATTTAAATCCATTTTCCCAAATAAAGAAAGGTAGTCAAAAACAGTTTATGTAAATACAATTATGCCCTATGCGCTAGGAATCTGCGCTAAGAATCACGAAATAATCAATCAACTAACCACATCTTGGGAATTATATTCCTGATATGTTTCTTTTTGTTTCGTTTACACATCTGCGCGTTTACCCAGTGCGTGGAATCGGAGTATTCTTTTGACTCTGACTCTTTTCACTGATAGAATTCCTGTTCCATCTGTAGCGAAAAGGCTCTACGATCACAGAAAGATAAGAGTTTACACGACCACGGCAATGGAAAGATCGAGATTGAATTGATAGTTTATTTTCACCTTTTACAATATTGTCTATTTTAGATCCCCTTTTTTCAATCCGCAGAAAGTAATATCCGGAATATGCCGGCAGCAGAGTTTTCAGAATTTAGTTTAAAGAAATTGAATTATTTGCATTTTTACTAAATGTATGAAACATTAAAGAGAATTCTTTGGACCCTTCTCGTTGATCGTATACGTTTTGATTCTCCTCTTGTTGCTGAAAAAATAATTCAATATAGTTTGCTCGAAATCCGTAACCAGATTTGAGTTTTCTTGTGATCCTTTACGTAGATCATATCTGATTCGATGTCTGTAGTAACAGCTGCAGCGGTAAGACAGTGTCCATGGATAAAGCAAATTAAGAGTTTGAGTGGTCACAGGAACGAAGAATTTGATAGTTCGGAACCCTCTACCCTGATTTGGTTTGCGGAGAGGAGTTAAATGTGCACAGTGATGGCGAGTTTGAACTTTGCTTGGCAATTGCGTCTACGCAGTCAGTATCCGAGTTGAAGATTGTTATATGTAGATTGTTACAACTGACATTTCTCAGAATACCCTAAACATACCGAAAGTTTCCCTCTGTCTCTACAAGCAGATCGTATACGTGTTTCAGTCCTTGCTTGAACGGGGACAGTAACAATCATAGGGGGAAATGAATGTCCCAAAAGCGGGTAGTTGAAGTTTAATCTGCACAGTAATTCTCTGTTTGAGCTGCACAGTGAGTGAATTTACACACAATCCGTCACCATATCGAAGTTTGTCATTGACACTGCGCATACACATGAACTACAGCAGTGTAGTCGATGCTGCATGCAAAGAGTAACAACAACGACAATCGTTGGTGAAAACAATGCACACATAACAAAGATTTGGATATTATTCGCCATGCATAGCTGAATGGGAATTTCTGTTTGGCTGTCTACGCAATCGTTATCAGTGTTGGTGCTCTCCTGGCTGAAACTTACGCGGATGGTACTCAGCCGATTGTTCAAACCGCGTCAGAGAGTTTGAACTAGCCGGCAGATAGAACGACCACATTCGGGTTGAATATTGTTTTTATAAGTATCTACTGCAAGTGTAACATCCACTGCGGCATGGCAGCGTACACATCTCCTGAGTTGTGGAGTATGACATATCAGAGAACATATCGAAGGTTACCTTTTACCCATATCGAAGGGTTTCTTTTGATCCTTTATGCACACCATATTCGTGATGGAGTTCTTTCTTGTTCGCAGATTGTAAAATCTATAGCGGAAATCACGTAAGTGAAGAATATGACATGAATCTACCCAACAACAAGGAGTTTCTAACTGCACAGAGTTAGCCTGTAATTCTTAACCAAATTGAAATTTTCCTTTGATGTTTTGCTCGAGTATACGAGTTGAATCTGCATACAGTTAGTAACGGCAGAAATACAATATCTACAGCAAAGAAGAGTTAAGTGTTAGTTATCATATTAAGGAAGAGTTTGGGGTTATTAGTAGACCTTAAGGCCCTTTTTGAGTCTCAGCTATCTATGCTGTAGATCATGCACAGCAGGAAGCAAACGGAATATTAGCTTTGAAGTGTTCACCGCAACAGACAGTTTAAAGCCACTCGCAGCCCGAACGCTTACACGCAGACCATATCGAAGTTGATGGTTATTGTTGTTGTGAGTCTAGGGTAACATCCGCCACAGAGGAAGGAAGGAGCGTCCGCAGAGGCAGACTTGGGCACACGCGGCTGCGGCAGACTTTTCTTTTGACTCCACGTTATCCGAATTGGAGTTGCCGCTCATGCACGGGAAGAAGTTGGACGAATGTTTGCAATGAAGTGTTCACCGCAACAGAGACTTTTGGCTCGGTCATAGCTGGAATGTTTACTCGCAGTCCGTATCTGAGTTGAAGGTTGTTATTGAAAGTAGAGTGTAACATCCGCAGCAAAAAAAACAGCAGCGAAGACTTCACACACGTCTTCAGGGGACTTTTCTATTCAATCTCTACGCTATCGGTATTTGTTTTGCCGGTCATGCACACATGCACAGCAAGAAGTTAGCACTGAAGTGTTCATCGCAACAGAGAGTTTGAACCCTTTCGCAGCCCGAACGTTTGAATGCAGACTGTCTCTGAGTTGAAGGTTGTTGAACGTAGAGTGTAACATCCGCTTGGAAGGTATCACCAGAATCCTACAGCTCCGGCGCTCTTTTGTTTTGTATCTAAGCTATCAGTATTTGTGTTGCTTGTTATGCTCAGCAAAAAGTTGCATTGAGAGCAACAGAAAGTTTGGGCTCGCTCTTGGCTGATGCGAAGACCGTGTCTGAGTTGAAGATTGCTGTTGAACGTAGAGTGTAACATCCGCAGCGAGGAAGGCAGCGGCGGAGTCCTGCACACGCGGCGTCGGCGGGCGGACGCGGGCGGGCAGGTGGACCAGCGGCCGTGGCCGTCCCATGAATATGCAGAGGCTGCGCCAGTGCGCGCGCGCGCGCTGCGCGGCGGCGGGCGGGCGAGCGGGCGGGCGAGCGGGCGGGCGAGCGGCGGCGGCGGCGGCGGCGGCGGCGAGCGGGGCGTCGCCCGCGGGGGCCACCGCGCCGGCAACGCCGCCTCCGCGCCCGCCGCCACCGCCGCCGCCGCTGCCGGTGGCAACGCCAGCGCGCAACTGTAACAGGGCTGGCCACGCCGAGTCGCCACCGCTCGCCGAAGAAGCTGGAGACTTGGGTGCGCGGGCGAGCGACGAACCCCACGCAGCTGCAACTGCGGGGACCAGACTTGTTTCTGGGAAGCTTACGACGATTTTATTCGTCTTCCGACAAGCAGAACTTTTCGTATTCATCAGTAATCCAATCTCTTACCACAATAATTATATCAATACATGAAGGAATATACGACAATATATGAAGGAAATGCGGTAAAATGAAATTGTGAATGCTTACGAAATTTTGAGTACGTTTCATTGAAACACTGGGTGAGTTTCATTGCACACTAGGAATTTCGGGTGCACTTAGACACATACAACTGCTATAAATGAAGTGGCTTTTGAGGTTTGGTTCATTTGGAGAACGTCTGAACGTTACTACTTAGAATATTGCCAAAGATTGTAGTTCTAATTATATTTTGTTTAAACTTTTATTGATCCAATATTAAATACTATTACATAGTATTAAAATTAAACTCCGTTCTTCTCATATTTATATATTAAATGAAATTATGTAATTGACTGTAAAACATAACAAAAATGCTTGCATGATGTAGAGAGTTATGAAGGCCTCTGGACCTGGAACGCGACCCAAATTAATTATTAATTTAATAGAAAGAGTTACATATTTAGAATATAGTGATTTCGTAATAGTAAATTACACTTAATGAAAATGACGGTAGTAGAACTGGCTTTTTGTGGATATAATAATAATAATAATAATAATAATAATAATAATAATAATAATAATAATAATAATAATAATAATAATAATAATAATAATAGAATTTCTAAATGAATGCAAAAAACGGTAGTGTCAATCAATCTGATTTACACTACTATTATTCATAAGTATTTGTGCTCACTAACTGAGGACAATATTGAATGTCCCGTAATTCACTTATTATCAAGAAGAACGTCATTATTAAGACAAATATCACTCAAGAAGCTCCGCGGCGTAAAGTATGAGATAGCTTCGGTAAACGTTTTCTGAAGTGCAACGTTACGTAAGAAAGAAAGTTGAACGACAGGGATACTGGCAATTTCACATTTATTCCGAAACTCACGATTCAAGGGCTGTGCATTCCTGTTAATACAGAAAAGAATATAACAATGAATTCCCATAGAATAGCTATTTGTAAAAATATACCCAAATTTGAAGTTCAATTCTACAACCAATTGTATTTATTTTATTATCAGAAACGTATTCGGGTAGCCAGGCATAACGACTCTCTCAGAGCACTATTAAAACTTCCTCGCAATCTGGGACAACTTACGTCATATGGTCCCTGAGTGGATTTTGAGGGTACTGTTCAGTAAAGGCGGTTTTTCTCGAGCGGGAAGTCTTCACATATTTTCTTTTTATGGATGCCATTTCTAAACCAAATATATTTTTTGTTTTTAAAGATAAACATTTTTGAGTTGATAACCATAAGGAATATTTTTAAATAGAGTTTTTAGCTATGCATACTTTTAAGCGGAGCGAAAACGGTCCAAATCTGAGGAGCAACTTTCATTTGAGGAGGAGCCCTTCCGTCTCTCGAACATTAATCGCACCGGTAAAGGTGGCTCAAGGCATCAACAGAAACGTGTAATGCTTCTAACTCGGAGGTTCTAAGGCTCGAAGGATTTTCGACAGCAGTTAGAGAGCTAGGTCGAGTTCAGCATCTGTCGGGAGGACAATTCTAGCGGCCGGCTGCTGTGATCGGTAGTTTTCCGATCAATCCCATACGAATGCCGAAACAGCACCCTAACAAACTGACCGCGGACAGCACGCAATTCTTCATTCCCGTTCCTTGTCTTATCCTCACCCCTTACATGCACTGTACTACCACACATGCCGGGAGACCAGCCGGGAGCTTAGAGCTTGTCCCGGCTGGGGCGATGTCCCGCTCGTGGAAGGTAGTTGGGCGAGGAAAATCCCCGTAAGGCGACGTAGGTTGGCGCCCGATCTCGCCAGCCAGCGGGGAAAGAACGCCCCCATCCTCTACGGGGCTAATGACCTTTGCAGTTGTCGCGCCCGGAATCACCAAGTGTAGATAGGAAGGGTTAGGAGGGACAGGGAGGAGCGTGCGGGCCATAGCCCGTTTGTTAGGGTTCTGCTCCGGCAAATCGCTTGGTGTTGATCGGAGAAACCACGTAAGACTGCCGATTAGCGCAGACGGCTTCTTCAATTCTCTTTCAGACAGCGACTTAATTCGGCTAAGCCATTAAGCTACAACCGAAAATCGTGCCACAGTCGAGACTCGAACTCGAGGGCCTCCCGGTCAGAGGCACTGCAATGGGATCGGTTCATGCTCCGAGCTACCTCACCAATGATTAATGGAAAGATTTTGGTATAAATAATACACATTCCACAAAAATACAAATTCCACAATTGTAATAAAAATAACAATACTTATTGTTATTATTAGTTCTCAAAACGTTTTAGTTAAACTTAGATGGAAGCCGATCTCTGACAAGCTTCATGTTGCTGTGGTAATAAATTCGAATATTATTGATAAAAAGTTACAGTAACGAGAATTTAATTTATATAATATTTAATTGAGTACATTTAAATAACAAAAACATTTAAATTGTTCATACGAATTAGTGAAGTATTGGAACTCTTGTGAAGTCAACAAATTATTATTATTGAATTATTATTACCAACATGTTACTGAAATATATGGTTTAAAACATAAGCGATTTTTTCTAGGACCTCAAACAGTACATGGAAGTCCATATCCCAAACCATCATCTGTTCATAACCTCTCTGCCTCACACATTTTAGTATCTCCTTGCGTATTTGGAGTAATAAATTGAAAATTTCTTCTAAGTCGAAATATTATGCCTAGGTATTTCTATAAAACAATTTTTCTTTTTAAAATTCGGTCGGGCTGTTTTCGGAAATAAATTGTTTAGAAGCTAAATAGATTGGCTTTAAAAGATAAATTCCTAATGGTAGCATCCTCGTTTGACTTGGAATGAATTCACCTTAATGTTGTATCACATTCAAAGAATATCAATGAAACTCATAGTCTCACACAATTTATGCACGCTAATTTTAGGTTGTTTGCAGAAGCAATTAATGGTAATTTAATTCAAGGTAACAGATATTTTCTTAATTTTATTCAAAGATAAGTCAGATAACACACTTGATAATTTCAGTTGTGCATGCTGGTATGCGTAACTAGTTTGGTTACAATGACACAGCAAATAAAAAAGAATCCAAGAATATAAATTGTTTCCCGCTGGCCATCAATGAATGTGTAAAGTAGGAAAGGCTTAAATGACGTTTTGTTCTTAACAATATATGGACTACATTTTTTCTGTCCACTGTTCGTATCCGTGTTAGGTTGTTTTTTTTTTTTCGAAAGAAAATTTTTTTATAACCCGTAACTTAACATTCCCTGTCCCCATTCAGCCCCTGTAAGTTCTTGAGAAAACTTTTTTTACTTCCTTGTATATAAAGTAAAGACAAAGTAATATGTATCTGTAACAAAATCGATGACGAGATGTTGACGTAAATGCGCGTTTTGGGGATCTCCGAATTTATTTATTTCCCCCCCTTTTTAAATGTTCCTTTCCCTACATTTGTAAAAGCAACTTTTGCGCCTAAACCGCACAGCAGATATTTAAAAAAATGTTAAACGTGAGACCCTAGAAATCTATCTTGGAACAGTGATATAAAGCTCATAAAACATTTTCAATTTTTTCTTATAAAACTTGAATATTGTATCGTAGTAAGGAGGAAGTTCTGTGGTGTTGGAAAAAGTCGATGTGGAGATTTTTACGAAAATGTACGTTTTGAGAGCCTCTAATTTCCAATATGTGTTTTTTCCGAAACGACAATTTATGCGTTCGTTCTTCCGTCTGTCTGTCCGTCACCCTGACAGTCAGTAACTTGACCAATATATCTGTGAACAACACTAACGCCCAAATCGTATACGGGATTTTCCGCAAATTGGATTTTCCCCGATTGATCTGGGTGAACTCAGGGACCAAGCGAATCTCAAACAGATTATTTAATTTGGAAGAGGGGCACTTTATATGGTGTACTAATAAATTTTCAAAATTTTAGTAAAAAGGCTCCAAATTTCTATTAAAATATTTGCCCCAATAGAGAGCCTATAAATGCAGCACTAATCACATTTCCATGAAAATCTCTGAAATTTTAAAATTTGCTAGTTCATTTTTTTCGAGTCTGCCCTACGAGTTTAATATTGAAGAAAGATGTTTCTTTATTATGCACTGTTTTTATTATATTCGGTTTTTAAATAATTCGCTGTTTTCGAAATATTAATAACTTTCTCGTAATTTTTAGTTAATCATAACAATTTTCCACAAAACAATATTTTCTAAAAAACCTGCTCCATGTAATTTTTTGATCTATCCTCGTTTCTATAAGGATTTTCATGTTTAGAACTTTTCCGTATTATTACAACTTTTCTTATCCTTATGTGATAGTTTCGTCTTTCAACCCTTATTGAAGGTTTACAAAAAATCGAAGTCGTCGCCATGCGTAATCGCTTTGTCGAAACTTCAGCATTCGCGTACTGTCTGTCCTGTTCATAAACTCGTTTCAACCAATGCTTTTGTATCTCGCAATCTAGAGAACTTTTGTGCATTCTGAGCAACGTACTGAACGTTGAAGTAGTTCTTCAAAGCTCTGTGGAAGAGATCCCTCACTCTGCCGGTGGTGACGTTTTCTTTCTTTTTTAAAATGTAATGTCCTTAATCGGCAGTTATTACCTTACAAAGGTTTTTAACAATTATTTCACATACATAACAATTTTATATCTTTTCGAGTGTCCCAAGGAGGGACCTCTTATTAACAGCTTATTAATTTAACACTATGAAAGTATACAATAATGAATATATACAATAAAATTGTTCATATTTCAATTCAAATGGGAAATGAATCAGTTTGTAGTCAAAAGTAATCTGATATGATTGCAAATTATGGAGGATGAAGGAGATATTTACTACGGCAAGTCTTAATTCTGAGAAAAGAATTCGAAGTTTTGCCAAGATTAAATATTATAGTATAGGGTGGGGATAAATAGAATCTTCAGAATAATTTTGTGATCCAGTTCTTGAAGGGTTCAAGAGACAGTTCTTTTTGAATTTCGCTGTTCCCTATGTACCATGGAGCTTTTATTGTATTGCACTGCATAAATATGTAATATAATACACTGCCTAAATATTTATTTTGAATTACTTCGAGTTTATGAAATGTAATTTTTGATGCTCCACTCCAAATCTGGCAAGCATGTGTTAACGAGGGTCTGATTACATATTTGAACATGCATATTGATTTTTTATTGATAAACGGATACAATTTCAATGTCTTAATAATTAGTTGAATTGAATTTGCCTTATTTTACGTGACGAGACTCGGGCCATCAGGCCCGCTCTTCCATCTGACCACGCAAATTTTGCTACGCTCCTCTCACCAACTAGCGGAGAAAGGAGGTATGTCTTGGGCGACGAAATAGGCGATTTGAATTTAACTCAGAGGCTTCATTTAGGCTTGAGGATCTTTTACATGCAAGTAAATCACTAACATGGGACAGCCGTCTTTACTTCCGCCTCCGAAAAAAGCTTACGAAGGATATTTTCGCCCTTTAAAATCCACGGTTTGGACCCGCCAACTTGGGTATAACAGTCCGATACGCTAACCGTTACACCATCGCCGCCGCCTAATAACGTTGGTTGTATTAACCGAAACTTTTACATGTTTTTTCTGATCAATACCTGGTTAATGCCGAAGCAATATCTTATCAAATTTACCAAGGACCACGATCTCTCCTTCCTCTTCCTTGTCCTATCCCCATGCCTTACTTATACGCACTTACACCTGCTCCTCCGGAAGGAGGAGAGATTCCTCGCAAGCAGACGTGTAGGAGTCCGCCAGATATAATATAGGGATATAATATGCAAAACGCTTACGGGACTAATTACCATAACAGTTAATGCTCGTGGAAAGAAGAAAATCAATCAATTGGAAATAATCGCAGAGACAAGTGAGGCGATCCCCAAATGAAGATCAGGAGAGATGGTTCAGGGCATCAACTGATGTCACTGCAATCCCTCTGACCGGGAGGTCCTAGGTTCCAGTCCCGACGGTGGCAGGAGTTTTCGGCATTTGCTTGACAGCTACGTCTTATTCAGTCACTGTCTGGAGGAGTATTCTAGCGGCCGGCTGCTCTGATCGGTAGTTTTCCATTGTTTCTCCGATCAATACCAGGCCAAAGCCGGAGCAGTACCCTAACAAACGGGCCACGGATAGCGTGCGATCCTTCCTTCCTCTTCCTTATCCTGTCCTCATCCCTTACTTACACACATACTAATATGCTCTACACAACCAGACATGCCGGGAGACCGCTCTCCCGGCTGGGGGGAGATGCCTGGTTGGGAAACCCCGTTAGTCGACGGAAGTTTGGCTCTGGATCTCGCCATATCTGGGAAGACTACCGCCACAATCCGAGCAAAATCGTACACTACACTTACGGGACTAATCCTGGTAGTCGACGCGCCCAGAATTACTAACAATCAATCAATCAATTACAAACGATGCAACCTGCCACTGCGAATGGAACCATGCATTCAGATTCATATGTAGGGAGTTCAACTGGAATAATAACATTGCATAACCGTTGCAAATAATACGAGAAAGCAAGAACTGAACCATACAGTTCTGTACTTGTACTGTAGTTCTTCTTTACTTAAACTCTTTCCTTCACCAATAATTATTTTAAAAGATAAGGAAAATGGATTTTTTTCATATAATACCCACAAACATTTGAATTACTCATTTAAAATTCGTACCAATTTTATCAGTATTTGAAGATAGTAGGTAAAGGGTAATAGAAATGAAAAGGTACCACGCAGTCATGTTAACGCCTATCAACCATGTGATAAACTTACCTGTTTGTTTATGGCTGGCTAACATATCTTTAATTCATACTCAACTTCTATCTTAGAATTCACGAGAAGTGCTACCTTGAACTACTTCAAAAGAGAAACGTGAGCTGTCAATGTTATTTTCCACGTCTCGCGTTTGCAATTACATATCGCGAAAAGCTAAGTGTTTATAAAAGTGATTTTAATTTGTTTTGCCTAAAATTTAAAATTTAGAGATACAAAAAATAATGATTAATTCTGAAAATAATTGGCCAGACACAAAAAAATTATAAAATAATGATTCAGGGAGAGAAATATGAGTGGAATGCAGACAGAAATCAAGGACAACATTCTCGTAAAATAAAAATAAAATTTTCTAACATAGGTTTTCTTTCCAAAAATATGCAAAACATTTTAAATTACTATAAACCTTGCTCCTTGAAAGAAAGCAAAAATGGTTTACGTTGACGCTTGTTTACTCCCGAATTTGGCCTCGCAATATTTTGCAGTATATCTATTTCTAAATCGCATAAAATTGCACTTTAAGTTAAAAATAATGTTTCAAAAATAATTTTGAAAGAATATAATCTGTAAAATATTGGAAATAAAATGTTGAAAGGCGCAACAATGTGTGAAAATATTAACTATTCTTGAAAACATGGACTAACAGGGATAATCACTTAGAGAAGCCTAATTCGTTAACATATGACAAAAGCTTTCCTTTTCTAACTAGAAAAGCACGTATATACTTGCGAATTTACAAAATGCTTCTTTATTGTTGTTAAGATTTTTAGAATTTTTACAATAGAAAACACTTAACCTCTGGAGTGTTTTAGAAGATTTTCATTTTGCCGTTTTTGCCTGTACCTATTCGTTTGTATTCTGATTTATTTTGATCTTTTTCTCTCTTTTCCGTAGTTATTTTCTTTTTTCTCTTGGCATCGATCTCCATACGCTGGAAACATACATGGAAGCCGGATAAAACGAAGGAACTATCGCGTTTTATTTTTCTCTGCAAGCGTAGGTATTATGTCAACCAGGGAGTATTGAACAAAGGCTTGTAAGTTCAAGCATTTATTTTTATCTAAAATAGGAAGGCAATACATGTATTACGGCCAATATTGGAGGTGCGAAAGGCAAGCAATAAAAAATAAATATTTCAAAGAAATTTTTGTAAAACTTTAAATACAATTAAAATAGTTTAAAGTTTTATTCCAACTCTAAAATTCACAGCACTAATAGGGAAGGAATCTACCTTATCTTGAAATCTTGGTTACACTATTTTTTCCACACTCCGTCTATCAAAAATTATTATTGGTATGGCACGCAAAATTTCTTTTGATGCCTAAGAATTTGTTTTCAGGGCTAGGGAGCCCTAAAAATCACTACGAGAAAGCGGAATCACACTAGTCAAGGCTTGTGCATTTCTTCCATCGATGCTGACAGACTTTGGTTGCCCGCGAGGAATTCCATCCTATCTGTGAATGTGGCCTCCAAACCTTTCGAGGTCAGAGCTCTCTGTACTTGACGACATTCCTTCTCAATGCCGGCGATTAAACAAGTGCGAAGTACGAAAAACAATTATAGTGTTTTCCACTAATGCCATTCCAGGATTCGAAAGAGAGTATACAACAGCACAGAGACACATGTGAAACAAATTCGTAGTCATCATAATGAAATTTTGCGTGTTATTAACATTCATTTTTAATAGTGAAACTGAACAACAATGAGTGTGGAAAAATTCTTGTCAATCAATCTATCAATGCATTACCTATTTGCTACAATGTTGACTAGAAACTGAGTGGTTTGAGAAAAAATGTAAATCGCATATACATTTCGGAATCCAGCATTTGTATTGCTTTTAACTTACGACACTCTAGAACGTAAATATTTCTCTCACAATAAAACTCACTTGTTGCCTTAGAGAACAGGAGGATGTGAATAAGCAGAATGGTCGGTCGAATTTGGATGCTTAGCAATCAAAAGTTCGCATAAACACTCTTCTTCTTTGTGTATCCGGAAGTATAGTGGCACGCGTGCAGGAGAGAGAGCATTACGAACGTAATTCTTGCTTGCCTGCTTGCAACACGGTGGACAAGAAACTGAGTTACCTATGCGTTGTAAAACTATCTAAATCGCGTATCCAACGTCAGAATAGTGCTTATATTTGATAAGATATTTACTTGTTAATCTTTGAAATACAAATATTTTCTCTGGTCATAATTTTACAAAGAACTGAATAGCACAGTGAATATGTCATAACTTCATACGTAAACTTCATACAATCTTACTAGCTGACTGAGAGAATAGGAAGACGTAAATCAGTAGAACAGCTGATCGAATTTTGAGTCTTCGCAATCATAAGCTAGCATAAATATCCTACTGCTTCAAGCATCGGGAAGTGCAACCGCACGCCTAGAGGTGGGAGAGCTTCATGCAAATAATTCTTGCTTACCTACATGCAACACGGTGGACAATAAACTGAGTTGCCTGTGCGTTGGAAAACTATCTAAATCACTTATCCAATGTCGGAATATTGCTTGTATTGTACATGATATTTATTTCTGAATATTTGAAATGCAAATATTTTCTTTGGCCATCAATTTTTACAGACAATTGTAAACTGCTGACACACATGCTGACTGAGAATACAGCAATATTAGTAGAGCGGGTGATCGAATTTCGCGTGTTCGCAACCAAAAGTTGGCATAAACACCCTACTGCTTCAAGAATCGGGAAGTATTGGGCCCATCAAGGGGCGATAGAGCGGCCGGGCGTCGCCGACGTCACAAACGGGCAGGCAGGCGGAATATTTTTTTATATTTAATATGATCTTTTAAATACAAATATTTTCTCTGGTCATAATTTTTACAATCAATTGAATAGCACAGTGCATGTCATAACTTCATACATAAACTTCATACAAACTCACTAGCTGACTGAGAGAACAGGAAGATGTAAATTAGTAGAATGGTTGATCGAATTTTTTGTGTTCGCAACCAAATGTTGGCATAAAGACCCTACTGCTTCAAGCATCAGGAAGTGCAACGGTGGGAGAGCTTCATGAAAATAATTCTTTCTTACCTACATGCAACACGGTGGGCAACAAACCGAGTTGCCTGTGCGTTGGAAAACTAACTAAATCACCTATATCCAATCACTAATATCCAATGTCGGAATATTGCTTGTATTGTATATGATACTTGTTTCTGAATATTTGAAATAAAAATATTTTCTCTGGCCATCAATTTTTACACACAATTGAATAACACACTGCAAACTGCTGACACCCTTGCTGACTGACTATACAATAATATTAGTAGAGCCGGTGATCGAATTTCGCGTGTTCGCAACCAAAAGTTGGCATAAACACCCTACTGCTTCAAGAATCGGGAAGTATTGGGCCCGTCAAGGGGCGGTAGAGCGGCCGGGCGTCGCCGACGTCATAAACGGGCGACAGGCGGAATATTGCTTATATTTAATATGATCTTTTAAATACAAATATTTTCTCTGGTCATAATTTTTACAATCAATTGAATAGCACAGTGCATGTCATAACTTCATACATAAACTTCATACAAACTCACTAGCTGACTGAGAGAACAGGAAGATGTAAATTAGTAGAATGGTTGATTGAATTTTTTGTGTTCGCAACCAAATGTTGGCATAAACACCCCATTGCTTCAAGCATCGGGAAGTATTGCGGCCCGCCAAGGGGCGGTCGAGCGGCCGGGTGACGCCGACGTCACAAACGGGCAGGCGGGCGGCGGCGGCGTGGGCGGCGGCGGGGCTACGTCGAACGGCGTGGTGCGGCCCAGACCTTGATCGTCCCCGCCGACGCCTGAGCGACCCGCGAGGTCTCCTCTCCCATTCATGCGGCGCTGACCCGGGGTCACGGCCGGGCCCCCGCCCCCCGCCCCCGGCCCGCCCCCGGCCCCCTCGGCCGCGCTTCCCGACGCCTGCGCCCGCCTCTCCGCGGCGGCACGACACCTTCTCCCCCCTCCCCCTCCCGTTCCCCCTCCCCCCTACACGGGTGAAGAGATGCGGCTTCTTTCACCGCCTGCCAGGTGCGGAGGGACAGGTTGGCACTGCCTGGCGGAGATGCTACTCTTGGTTTCGATATTCGTGCAATCGGAATGGAAGGGCGTTGTGATAGTTTCAATAAGTATAGGATATTCTTGTTTCGATCTTTTGGGAATGGGTATCGATACCATTAGACACTAACAGGGACCATTTATACAGTGTTGCGTTTTAGCAATCGAGAGCAAACTCTCGGCCACTACACACTTCTTTTAAAATAGACATAGCTGTTTATTGGTCTAGGTCAAGTCCTGTGAAAGTCCCTATATCATAGTACCGATACCAAAACGATAGGGAGTTCACCTTCTCCTGCCCATCACCCCCTCCACGGGTGAAGAGATGCGGCTTCTTTCACCGCCTGCCAGCCGCGGAGGGACAGGTTGGCACTGCCTGGTGGAGATGCTACGTTTGGTTTCGAACTACTATTCGTGTAATCGGAATGGAAGGGCGTTGCAATACTTTCAATGAGTACAGGATATTCTTGTTTCGATCTTTTGGGAATGGGCATCGATACCATTAAACACTAAAAGGGACATCAGTGTGTACAGTGTGACAGTAATGCAGTGTGGCGTACAACAATCCAGAGCAAACTCTCAGCATCTATAGACTACTTTAGATATAGATATTGATTTCTATTGGTCTCGGTCAAGTCCTGCGAAAGTCCCTGATATCATAGTATCGATACGAAAATGATAGGGAGTTCACCTTCTCTTACCTGTCACCGACCCCCGCCCCCTCACCTGGGTGAAGAGCTGATGCTTTATTCACCGCCTGCCATCACGGAAAGACAAGTTAGCACTAACTTGCGGAGATATTACTTTTGGTTTCGATATTTATGCAATCGGAGTGGAAGGACGTAATGATATGTTTCATAATAGGGTGTTTCTGCCACCCGGGACGTTAAAGTCCTATCGATCTGCGCATGGGATACCATTAGACCCTAAAAGGGACTCACTGCGCAGCGTGGCGTACAACAATCCAAAGCACACTCTTGGCCACTATACACCAATATAGATATAGATATTGATGTCTATTGGTCTGAGTCAATTACTGCGAAAGTCCCTAATATCGTAGAATCGATACCTAAACGATAGGGAGTCCACCTTCTCCTGCCTCTCTCCTCCCCCTCCCCCCCCCCCCCACCGGGTGAAGTGCTAGTGTTTCTTTTTGAATATTTTCAAATTTCGCATTTACAGTAACGCTTAATCCACATTTGTTTAAAAGCGATTCCAAATTTTTCAACGAAAATTTCTATATAAGACAAAGTTTTAGTCTTCCATAATTTTCATTAGGAAAACGAAATATTTAGAAAAAAAAATGTACGTTGGGCGGTAATAGACGACAGTTGGCAAGAGGATGGGGCAAGACCGAAAAGCTAGCCCATATCAAACAACTTAGAAAACAACTAGTACATGAAAGTCTGTCATTCTGTAGCATCACTAGTATCTATTATGCTATTACTTTGTAATTGACAATTTTATATATATATATATATATATATATATATATATATATATATATATATATATATATATATATATATATATATATAGTGTTGTTCTTACATTTTTATATTTTGTATTCAGCCTTGAGGATGGAATAAAAATATTCCGAAACATCGCCAAACTATTTTTTAATGTCTTAAATCTTTACGACCAAATCCCGTGATCAGTGTTATTCACATACTATAACATACACATATAACACTCTTCTCTCTCTCTCTCTCTCTCTCTCTCTCTCTCTCTCTCTCTCTCAAGTCTTCACATTAAACTTGCTTGACACCCTGCTAATTATTTTCAGCAAATTTCTTCAGCACTTTCTAGCATTATTCTCTTTTGTTCTCACTTGTGTCACCTCTATGTTTGCTTTTCGGTAACAATTCCTTTCTCCCGTTCGTTCTTATTGTATGTTCACTCCTTGACGCTTACTTTCGCCTTTAAACATTGCTGCTTCACCAATGCCCTGTTTCATGTCTCTCCGACTTGTCCCATCTCAACTTTGATCAATTATCTCTAATATTTTCACTGTCCCATATTTCACATATCAGTGCACAAGAAAAGTGACTCATACAAAAATTGTAGTGTTTTCGATAAGCCAAGAAATGTGTCTACCGTAAAATAGTCTACTTTTACAAGGGAAAAAGTCATAAAGATTGTTGACAAATTGCAAGATATCGCAAATATTGGTCTTACACGTAGAATGTGCAGTAAAAAAGAGTTTTTGATCGAGAAATAAAGGATTCCGTTCAGAATCAAATTGCGTGCAAACCCTTCTTCTGAAAAATGACAATTTTTTACTGCACTTGTCTTATACACCAATGATATATCGATTTCTAACAGGCTCTCTTCCGTTAGATCATGTGAAACAAAACCTACTAGCCTCCTACCACTTCTACTATGTGTCTTAACCTTCATTCTCTCTCTCCCTCTCCCACCCCTCTCTCTCTCTCTCTCTTACATTCACTCTTTCTTACGCTCTCTCTTTTGCCCCTCTCACTCACACACACTGTTTCTCCCGCACACATACACACAAGTCAACGCTGCTGCCTAATATTCTTCTTCCTTCATTTCTTTCTTTCTTTCACAATTATTCGCAATTACTTGACATCTTCAGTACTCAATTCGAGGTTAGCGTATCCTCGCGACTACCAGTCAGTTAATTTTATTCCCATCTGTTTTATTTTCTCACATATATCGTTGTCTCTTCCTCCTCTGAGTTCGTCTTAACCTGCACTCTTCTCAATGTACCTTTATTACATGAAAAACATTGCTGTTTTCGCACATCCTCCTTTCCTCTTATTTCATCGCTGACCAGATTAATACATTATCAATGTCTTTTTACTAGACATTCATGATTCTCATTTCTTTTCTATCTGTTATAATACTTTTCCCTCTGTTTTCTTTTCTAATACCCTTGCTACTCCCATTATTTCTTGTATCTCTGCCACTGAGTCGTTCCATCTGTTTTTTTGTCGTTACCTGCACCATTGTCTACTTCACAACTTTCTCTTCATCTATCTCGTGTTCACTAGTCTTTTCACTGATTCTATCTTTCCTTTGACTCTTTAACTCAAGGCTTTCTCTATGTAAACTCTTATTGCCCCAGAGTCCCCCGCGTACGTAGAGAAATTATCCTACTTTCCTGCAAACGTTCAGTATTTTTTCTTCGCTTTTTCGTATATTTTACCTACGCTCCATCATCCTACATTCATTTACAATCCTTTTCGCAATAGTTCTTCACAACTTGCCGAGAGCTGTTCACATTTTATAATACTGTATAAATGTACTGTATGAGCCGTTTATGTTTTGCTATCTCACATGACCAGGAGTATCTAGATATCCTGTAACTACATTATACTGCTGTACATTAGCTTCTATCTTTTGTTTCCCCCGAGTACCACGGTCTTGGAACGTAAAATACCATGGGGGTTCTTTCAAGACCCCATTTTCAATTGCACGTTTTGACCATTTTTTTCTGAGTGGAAAATCCTCTAAGTTGGCATCTGTTGATCGACAGGAACAAGAAGCGCAATTAGAAGCGCAATATTATTAAACAAAACAATCATTTTATTCCGAAAAAAGTTACAGAAAATACCATGCAGCATCGCAGGGACTACGTTAATCTACACTTTTTTTAGGAATCATTACATAATGTAAGGTATATATAAATTTCTTAAATGAAACTGAAAATGAAATAAAATAAAAAAATTCTTGTAATAAAAAATTCAATGAGCCACAATAAAAAAACCGCTCAGTATGTTGATGAATTTTCGTAAAAGTTTCAAGAGACAGAGATCGTCAAAGACCCCACGGTATTCGGAGGGTCTCTGCGTTTTGTCTTTCGAGGAGTACCCGCTACAATGTCTAAACCACCAGACACCAATGCAAGATTAGCGGAGAATTGGAGGGGTGTCAGAAAATTTTGATTGACCTCTGAAAAACCACTGGAGATTACTAGTATATTCGGTTTCATAAATGACAAATCCAAAAATCCATGAAATTACAATACTTCAAGCAAGCAAGAACTAACATTAAACTAGGATGTGTAATACTTAAAATCAGTGCAGTATTTCACGTACTATTATTTTAATAATTTTGTTTCATTCAAATAACATCTGAAGTGTATATTGTGATTAAACATTTACTATTATTCTCGATTTTAAATAACTGCGTTTCTCATTTATAAAAATGAATTTCTCTAACAAATATTTTAGATATGTATAAATCTTTAACAAAATCTACGTTAGTCTTCAAATATTGCTATTTTTAAAAAGATCATGGTTTTAAAATTTCCGGAAAACTTTAAATGCGATTCTAATTGTCGCTTTCAGTTTTATAGTCTTCTGATTTCTTCGCTTAATGGTCTCTCCACTTATATCTCTTCTGCTCTTCATTTTTCTCGCACCTACGCCATTGGGGAGTCTGTGCACGCCAGAGCGCGCAGCGCTATCGGTCTTCTGCGCCTGCGCAGAAACTCGGTCTTCTGCGCATGCGCAGACGCTCTAAAGTGATGCGAGAAACTTGAACTGCGCATGCGCAGAAGATCGATAGTCCTTAAACGTCCGAGGGTGCACAAACTCCCTCTTATCCCGGCTTCCCTCCTCGATCCTATACCACCTGCGTCCAACCCGTCCACAGCGACCCCTCCATCGGCACCTTTCTCTGTTTTCCGGCTGTCGTCCCTTCCTTCGCGGCCTCCCAGACCCTGTCAGCAGCAACACGACTCATCGCCTCCGCCACGCCCCCTTCAGTCGTGCACGACCCCTCAGCCGCCGCCCCGGGTCCACCCAACCACATCGACTGAGGTGGCTCAGGGAATCAATTGATGTCACTGCGGAGCTTCTGACCGGGAGGTTCTAGGACTCCACTCTCAGACGGTGGCAGGATTTGCGACGCTAGCTATATAGCTAGGTTGAATTCAGTTGCTGTCTGGATGATAATTCTTGTGGCCGGCTGCTCTCGTAGGTAGTTTCCGTGGTTTCTCCGATCAATATCAGGCGAATGCCGGAGCAGTACCCTAACAAACGGGTCATGGACCGCGCGCGATCTTTCTTTCCTCTTCCTTGTCCTGTTCTCACCCGATACTCACACATTTTTACATGCACTATACTACCATATATTCTTGGAGACCGGTTGGGAACTTACGTCTACGTCCGCGGCCTACGCCAGCTCCCGCCCCAACATCAGCCCCGACATCTCTTCTGTCCCTTCCGCCACATCTTCCCCCTCCACCACCCCGCCTCAACCTTCCCCGCCTCAGCTCTACCTCAACCTATGTTCTTACTTTCAGCTCTCCCCCCGAACCTCCTGCCTTCATTTCCATCCCTGCCGCCTACGTCCCCCGACAACCCCCTGTCGACATATCTTTCACCTCTTCTACTGCGCTCCCATCTCCCGCCACAGCCCCATCTCATCCTCCTGTATCCACACTTTCAGCTCCTACTCTGCCCGTGCGATTTCTTCACAATTCCCACTGCATCACTCCCCGGGCAGATCCCTGTCTCCACCACCGCCTCCTTGTCCACTCCTAAGCCGGCTGTCCCTTGCTAGTAGATTTACTGCATGTAAAAGATCCCCAAGCCCTAATGAAGCCTCTGAGCTAAATTCAAATCGCCTGTATCTCGCCCCAGAAATACCTCCTTTCTCCACTAGTTGGTGAAAGGTGCGTGGCGAAACTTGCGTGGTCAGACGGAAGAGCAGGCCTCATGGCCTGGGTCTCGCCACGTAAAATAAGGCATCACTTCAATTTAATCCACCTCTGCCTCCACCACCCGCCATCTCCTCCACAGTCCTCCTCTGCCTCACCGCAATATCAAACTACGTCCTCACGTCTAGCTCCACCCCGGCCTGTGTGCCTTCATCCTATTCCCTGCAGCCTCACGACCCCCCACAGCCTTCTACGCCGCTATACCTTTCTCCGCCAACGCCCCGCCCTCGCTTCAGGCCCACCTCAACAACCGACCTCCCGTGCGCCTTCAGCATCATTTCCCTCTCCTCAACCACATTAGTTGTCGCTCCGCGCCGTCCCCCCTGCCGCCATCTCTTTCTCCAACACTACCACGCGCCCCGCACCCCCCTCAGCCTCACCTCATCCACCCCCATTCCCTCTTCCTGCTCCAGCCCAGCCTGCGCGCCTTCACCACCATTCCCGCATCCCTCCATCCGGACCACCCCTCCCCACGGCGCTACCGCCCCCGCCCCTCTCCTCACCCTAGGACAATATCAACGTACGCCCTCACTTCCAACTCTACCCCAGCCTGCGTGCCTTTGTCATTAACCCCGCCGCCTTAGCCTCCCCCTTATGAACTCTCTACCGTCAACCTTTTCTCTACCTTTATCTCCATCCCCGTCTCGGCCCCATCCCAATCTACGTCCTCCCTTCCACCCCGGCCTGTGTGCCGTCATCATCATCATCATCTTCATCCCCGACGCCTTCCACCAACAACCCTCAGCCGTCATCTCTTTGTCGACCTCTCTCTCCGCCCCCGTCTCAGCCCCATCACAATCGCCACACTCACTTCTACCACTGCCTGCGTACCTTAATCACCGTTATCCCCACAGTCTCACCCCCGCAACAACCCTCAGCCGTCACGTCTTTCTCGACCTCTCTCTCCGCCCCCGTCTCTGCTCCATCACAATCTGCGTGGTCCCTTCCACCCCAGCCCGCGTGCCGTCATCATCATCCCTGCCGCCTGCCTTCGCCCCCCCCCCATCAACCCTCAGCCATGATCTCTCTCTCTCCGTCTCAGGCCCATCAGCATCTGCATCCTCACTTCTACCTCAGCCTGCGTATCTTCATCACCGTCATCCCCACAGCCTCACCCCGCAACAACCCTCAGCCGTCACGTCTTTCTCGACCTCTCTCTCCGCCCCCGTCTCTGCTCCATCACAATCTGCGTGGTCCCTTCCACCCCAGCCCGCGTGCCGTCATCATCATCCCTGCCGCCTGCCTCCGCCCCCCCCCCATCAACCCTCAGCCATGATCTCTCTCTCTCCGTCTCAGGCCCATCAGCATCTGCATCCTCACTTCTACCTCAGCCTGCGTATCTTCATCACCGTCATCCCCACAGCCTCACCCCGCAACAACCCTCAGCCGTCACGTCTTTCTCGACCTCTCTCTCCGCCCCCGTCTCTGCTCCATCACAATCTGCGTGGTCCCTTCCACCTTAGTCTGCGTGCCGTCATCATCATCATTATCATCATCTTCATCCCCGACGCCTTCCCCCTCCCCCAACAACCCTCAGCCGTCATCTCTTTGTCGACCTCTCTCTCCGCCCCCGCCTCAGCCCTATCACAATCTCCATACTCACTTCTACCACTGCCTGCGTACCTTAATCACCGTTATCCCCACAGCCTCACCCCCGCAACAACCCTCAGCCGTCACGTCTTTCTCGACCTCTCTCTCCGCCCCCGTCTCTGCTCCATCACAATCTGCGTGGTCCCTTCCACCCCAGCCTGCGTGCCGTCATCATCATCCTTGCCGCCTGCCTCCGCCCCCCCATCAACCCTCAGCCATGATCTCTCTCTCTCTCTCTCTCTCTCTCTCTCTCTCTCTCTCTCTCTCTCTCTCTCTCTCTCTCTCTCTCCGTCTCAGGCCCATCAGCATCTCCATCCTCACTTCTGCTTCAGCCTGCGTATCTTCATCACCGTCATCCCCACCGCTTCGCCCCCCGCCCCCAACCACTCTCAGCCGTCATATTTTTCTCGACCTCTCTCTCCGCCCCCGTCACCGCCCCATCACAGTCTCCATCCCCCCTTTCACTTCTGCCTCCACCCCATCATCACCGCCTCCACCCCATCAACCCTCAGCCATCATCTCTCTCTCTCTCTCTCGACGTCTCTCTCCGCCCCCGTCTCAGCCCGATCACCGTCCCCATCCCCTCTTCCAGCTCATCCTGCGTGCCTTCATCACGGTCGCCCCCTCCGCCCCCGCCCGCGCCCCGCCCCAATCAAGTCGCGCACAGAGTTACGATGTTTGAGCGCAAACACCGCTCGCGCCGGCGCCTCTCCGTGCCTCGGCCAGCGGCCTCCGCCTCCGCAGCGGCGGCGGCGCGCGGGCCTTATTGAATCGTGACGTCAGCGGCGCGCGTGGTGGAGGCGGGAGCTGGCAACGCCGCCCCGCTCCGCGAGGTCCAGTGGACGCATTCCGACGCGTTCAGGGGCCGGCCGGCGGCGGCGGCGGCGGGGGCGGGGGCGGCGGCAGCCTGCCAGAGCCAGCCGCTCGCCCGCCCCACGCCGGAGAGCTCGCAGCCGACGACGCGCCCGGCAGACCCGGATCCACGCCGGCGAGCCGGTGGGAGCGGGGGCGGGGGCGGGGCGGGGGCCGGGTGGAAGCTGCGCCGGAAGCGGGTCCGCGCCGCGCCCCGCGCCTCCACGCCCCGCACCACGCCCCGCTTCGTCCCGGCCAGCAGAGGAATCTTTACGTCGCGATGCAAGTTTCGATAGTCAATTTGGTGTCAATCGCGCGCTTCGCCGGTCGTCAATCGACATTGTGAAGCGTCGTATGAAGTGGCCGATCCACGGGGCCACGCCCCCCCACGCATAATCGTCATTTCTTACCTTCCTTTAGTTGGCAAAATATATTTTGAAAATTAAAGTTAGAATTACGTATATAATTATTTAAAAAAATAATATTATATAGTAGTATCATGCCGATCAGATGGCCGAGATCGCTAAGGCAGTAGTGCCGGAGTGGTTTCGGACCAGAAGATCGCGGGTTCGAGTCCCGCCTCGGGCATGGATGTATTTGTGTATGTCTGTATGTGTTGTCCTTTCACCATCATCATATCATCATTTCATCTTCCATACCCCCAGGGCTAACAACCGTGGGGGATAAAAATCGGATCCAGCTAAAAATGCTGGTCCCCCCCAAAAATTGTCGCAAGCACCTGCCACCGTGATAATAAATAAAAACTGAGCCACGGTAAATGCAGGATGCTTGCATGCGTGGTCCTAGTCGGCCGATTAACGAAAAAAAATAGTAGTATCATATAAACACTACAACAATAATATGCAATGGAATAACCAGTGTCGTAGCTAGGGGCTAGCCAGGGGGGAGGATGTGAAAGGCGCAACCCTCGGGGGGGGGGCGCACTTTGCAGACCCACAGTCTGCAGGCCGCTGGTGCACAGGCACACAAAACTAAATATTACAATACATGGACCCATCAATGACATAAAGAACCTAGTTACATTCAAACACAATATTAAAACATGTTAACTCACATAAAAAATCGTGCATTTGATTACGATAGGAGCTCACACAGGTTAAGGGCGGCGTACGACGCTTTTAAGTTAACACACAAAACACTCCGAAAGTTAACACACCGAACCCTAAATAAAATATTTAAAAAAAAAAATTATGACCGGGTTTTAAATTTTCGTCACAAATTTGGTCACACTTTTAAGAGATCATGTAATGCCTAAATGAAACTTCTATTGTATTGTTTCTCCTCCTAAATAATAGTAAGTAAGAACTAATTTTATGCTACAATGTATACATAAGTTAAATATATAGTATACTTTGAAATTTATTGTGTTATTCCTCTTCCTCAAAAATAAGCGCAAAATTAAAATCTTGCCAGGGGCGCTCATGACCATAGCTACGACTCTGAAAACAACGTTTATTATGTTCAAAAATCTTTGATGGCCTGTCCCAAAATGACCTGCTGGATCTACCATTGACTCGTTTGTCGAATCAAACGTATAATACATACTAGACGGTATATATGTACCTTGCAGTGGGGGTTGTAATTATGATACGTACGTTATTATGGTTATGTTATTATTATGGTTATTATGGTTATATTATTATGGTTATATTATTATAATTGGTTATATTATTATGTCCGGGGAAACTTCGAAAATTAGAGCTTAAGACAATTTTAAGCATATTTTGTTCAATAAAATACGTGGACATTCCGAATGGATAAGCCGCAATAAGCACTCAAAAGTTGGTTTCAAAAAAATGTTTCTATGCAAAACATTACATTACAGAAGCACAGAAACACTCCAGAGAAATATAAATTGTTTAAGATTTTGGAAAAGCATGTAAATTAACCCTGAAATAAAAATAGCACCCCATTTACACAATTCGACTGCTTTTTCATGTCTCGCTTATTTTTTCTTTCTGCATAAATTTCTTTTTAAATAATAAACAATTTATATGTTTCTGGAGTGTGTCTATGCTTCTGTAATGCAAATTTTATCCTAGAAATACTTTTTCAAACCAACTTTTGAGTGCTTATTGTGGCTCATCCATTGGGAATATCCACGTAGTTTACTAGACAAAATATGCTTAAAATTGTCTTAAGAGCTTATTTACAAAGTTTCGAAGTTACAAAGTTTCCTCTCCGAACACTCTGTATAATACCGATTCAAACGTATTATCGACATCCAATTCCATTACCGTTATCCAATCACACTGTCGATGTGTACACAGGAACAAAACAGGACGAAGGCTCGACGCCGCGCCCCACACTCCAGGTCCCACAACACGCCCGCTCCGTTCAGCGTGGCCACGGGATCTTTTATATCGCGACACAAGTTTTGATACTCCATTTGATGCGAATGGCGTACATCGTCGAACTATTTTACAATCAACTGAACGGATAGTCACAATATCGTTATAAACATTGTCGACATTCATATCCATTATCACTATCGAATCGCATTGTCGATACGTAAGCCACTGTATCAAAACACAGACCTATGGTACGACGCCGCTCCCCACGTCTCTACGCTCCATGTCCTGGTCCGCCCGGTCACGGAATCTTTATGTCGCGATACAAGTTTCGATACTGAATTTGATGTCCATCGCATACATCGTCAATAGACATCGTCAAACGTGTAGTTTACAAACAACTGTATGGATAAGAGTCACAAAATCGATACAAACTGTATTACCGATATCAATTTCATTACTATTAACGAATCACATTATCGATATGTAGTATATCACACAGAAATAAAAGACAGCTATGGAGCGACGCCACGTCCTAAACTTTCTCGCCCCGTACCCCACCCAGCCACAGAGGTGGCGTCTCTTCGGTATCTTTACGTTGTGATACAAGTTTCGATACAGAATTAAACGTCAATGGCTGTCAATGGCCTTCTTCGTGCAAAACACGAATGGGGAACCACAATACTGATATCATCCACATTATGGATTTCCAATCACATGGATATCGAATCGATGGTCGATATCTATTCACTATAGCAAAAGTGTCGTGGATCGATGCCGCGTTTGTCGCCTCCACGCTCCGCTTCGGCCTGTACTCTCTAATGGTAAAGGCACATGTGTACAAGAGTATATAATGTATTGCGTGAGAGAAGCATTGGATATTTTTCTCAAACATGTACGCGACATAAATATCGCTTCTGTAAGATATCTGAGTTGTGGTGGCGTCCGCAGCAGGCGCTATGAGGGGTTATTTTTATCTTAATTACTTTTAAGAGAGGGCTCCAAACCGCTCTCAACTCCAACGCGGAGGTGGATCGAGGGAACGGAACAGCATGGGAACCATCACGCTCCTTCACTGAACTTGGCTTCCCTGCGAACTCAATGTATTTGCATCTTGTACTGGAAGCAACTGCCTGTAAGCATTGCTGGTAGCACAACACACCTGCAGAGAGAAAAAAAAAAAAAAAAAAAAAAAAAAAAAAAAAAAAAAAAAAAAAAAAAAAAAAAAACAGAAACAAAAAAAAGACACATTACAGCTTGAGATTCACACCTTTGTGTTACGATTTATGACTTGATAGGTAATACGAAATTAGAACTGTTACTATAAGGTTTCATTGTCAAACAAATTATCAATCACTTTATCAAATCAAATACTTAATAAATATATCAGCACAATAATAAATAGCCACTATCTTGTCCTTTGGCTCGACAAGCCGCCAAGGGCCTTGACCGACCAGCGGTGGCCCAGTCTCTCGGTCATGAGATAAGGAGCTCGTGTGATTAGCACGACGACATCCCTCCACCGTATATACTGGTGTTCTGAACATTAGGGTGGGCTTTCTCACAGACACACAGCAATAGGTACAGAGACATTTGCAAAGAAAGCGCCAGCGCACAGCTATAATTTTGCTCCGGACGCGAATCGAACCCTGATTTGCGCCGTAGAAAGCGAGCATGCTAACCAAAACTCCACCGAGGGCTAAAAAATTGTCACACTATCGATAAATCGGACTGTAGTTCGACACTAAACTACACGCCTCCACACATCGAACCACAGCTCACATCGCCCCGTTCCACCCAGACAAGGGCCAGCAGATTCTCTCGAAATACCCTAAACATTTTTATATTGCGACGCAGGCTTTGATACGGAACGTGCTATCAAACGGTATATTTATATGTTACAATCAAATAACAGTACAAGCGATTTTAAGCAGAGCGTAGGGTATAGCAACAGACATTACTATCTCGATCTCTCTATACCACATTTTAGAAAAGGCGCTTGCGGTACTCGAACTGCGCATGCCCAGAATGGCGCACATGTGCGAACTTGAAATCGGACTCAAAGTGCTAGCGGAGCCCGCTATTCCTCCGCATTTAGCGGGCGACTTATATCGTCTTATTTCATGCTGTATCAACACCAAACAATAACCGATAAACACCAAATAACGGACGCGGTTGAAGTTTGTAAACCGAGGCGATAGCTGAGGTTTATAACCAACCAAGTGTGTTACTTGCGATATTGGTCGTGAGTCGTTCAATACTTTTCTTAATACCTGTTTATAAGGAAAAAAAATATAAATAAGAAACGCATTTGCTCTTAATACGTAGGAGTGCAAATCCATCTTCCATTTCAAATCTGTACTATTGTTGCTTCAGACGCGACATTTACAAGAAGACCAAGATTTTATCGTAAGAACACGTAAGAAAGGTTTTACTGGAAGCAAATGGCTACTTAAAAAGTTATTGTAATTTTTGGTATTTTTAGGGCATGTTGACGAAATGAAGGTCTGTCATTGACTATTGATGATAAAGAAACCACAAGCAATGGAGTGCTAGTTACACTGAATTGCACAAAAAATATGTATGTAATACCCAAAGACAATTTTCCATGCAATGTATATGATTAGAATAAAAATATGCCTACCTACGTCCATCTAATCTACTAGCGATGCGCCTTCTCGTAGATTATAGAAATGGGAAAAGTACTAAGCAACATGTGGATATTCACATAATATAAGACACTCCAAAAAATATAGCGGAATTTTTAATTATACTCTCTTGAGCTCTTCACAGGACAGTTTTCAACGATCGTCGGCCACAGTGCTAGACGTAAACAGTGTCGATCTGCCCTCTTTCAAAGAATTTGGAGGTTGGGAGTCCTCGTAGAAAAATATATGAACAATCGGTATGGAAAAGAATTGAAATTTCTAAACATATTCAGAACCGGCGAGGTTGCATCAATATCAAGAAATTCTAGCACGTCGGCGTCAAGACCTTCGACCTCTAATGAAGAATAGAAATTAGCAATAATAGTAATTGTTCATTCAATATTCAGCTTTACAATAATGAGAAATTATAAGTTAAAATAAGAATACTTTCATTGAACGGTTGAAAATTACTTTTTAGGTGTTATCTACGCTGTGTATATTACTTATGTTGCTTGTCATCTGTTTTCGAAGTTTAATAAATACTTTGAAGATCACAAGGCTTTTTAACGATCAGGGGCCGTTAATATCTTAACGACCGGCGGCCATTAAGATTACCTTTTCATTCCTCTGTTGGGTTGCGTTAAGCAGGCATATGAGGGAGTTTTAGCGCCACGCGTAAGGTAGCGGCGTTATGCACTAACAGTCACGTGACAGACCTTGAAGTCATAACGTCTTACCTTAGGCCTAAGGTACGACCTTATACCTTCATAAATAGTGCACGCCTGTGGGAGTCTCTACGGTCACCTTACAAGCGGCAAAATGGCCGCCGAAAAACAGGAAAAGTTTTTTTCCAACTCTAATAAACCATTTCTCGTATGTAAGGCAGTTACAATTATTCCTTACGCAGTCCACAAAGCTGGCAAAAATTAACGGGATATGTAGGAGAGGTGACAGGAAAGAAATTCGCGAAAGAGAAGTTCAAATCATATCTTCGGGATAGGTTATGTCTTAAGCTCATAACGAACGCTGTTTTAAGGTACTTCCTATATTTTCAAGAAAAGCATATTCAAAATCTAAAACTCCATGCACAATGTGTATTTGCTGGTCTGTTGGCACGTAACGTGTTTTAAATGTCTCACCACTAGCCTACACTCTTTGATAAATTATGCAATTTCTCTGTTCAACGCTTGAAATGCTTCCTTTGTTATAATGCATAACGCAATGTCGCAATTGCTAAAACTCTTATGAACGTTGTTCATTACGACCTTATGAAGGCGTTAGTCACGTGGTCAATAGAGTTTAAGGATATCTCCTTACGCCTGGCGCTAAAACTCCCTATTAACAGGACAGTATTACGAAAAGAAATTAACAGTCCGCCATGCGTTAAGGACAATAGAAATAAGTGAGTTGTAACTAAAGATGGTGTATACGAAGAACACTTATTCCAAGTAATGGTATTCCTTGCATTTATTATTTTTCTTAAAAGAGGATGATATTGTAAAAAGTAATATTCAACGACACTCAGCCGATACCACAAATAACAGACTCAGTTGGTTATAAACCTCGACTGTCTCATTTGTTTATCAATTGCTATTCACAATTTATACTTGAGGCGATATGATTTTAGAAAATACGATCTTTTTGACAACTCTTCTTTTGTGTCCCAATTTTTAGAAACATAGATAGGGATTACAGCGGCACTTGCTGTGCCTTTCATAAAAATCTCGCCTCCCGAACGTGTAACCTAACTGGATAACCCTTGTTACTAGCTTGGATTACAATTGTAATTACTTGTTTAATTATCTGAATAATTCAGCAGCCATTCGTGCAAACGCCCGCATGCGGCTACTGCAGAGTTGAAGGAAATTTCCTTTTGGTTTAAAGAAGAAACGCGTTAATCCACGTCGTTTAGTAGGTTCTTCAAGGCGGCGCCGATGGTATAGCGGTTAGCGTATCGCACTGGTTTACCCAAGTTCAAACCCGATCAAAGCCGTGGATTTTCAAGGGCGAAAAAATCCTTCGTACGACATCCTTCGGAGGGGAAGTATAGCCGGCTGTCCCATGTTCGTAGATTTAATTGCATGTAAAAGATCCTCAAGCCTAAATGACGCCTCTGAGCTAAATTCAAAATCGCCCAAGAAATACCTCCTTCCTCTGCAAGTTGGTGAAAGGAGCGTAGCGAAATTTGCGTGGTCAGACGGAAGAGCGGGCCTGATGGCCCGAGTCTCGCCACTCGTAAAATAAGGCATTAATTCAATTCTGTTCTAAACATGATTGTTTAGCGTCTTCGGACTACATTACTAGAGTTGCACGTACATGATTTCTGCACGAAACGATGTGTCTATTCTCATGAAACAATATTCCAGCGCTAAGGCGTTTTTTTTTCTCGAATTTTGGATTTTGGCAGGTTTCTGAAATAAACGAATTGTTAGAACAGAAACACAATGGTGGTATCTATCCACACAGTGCAGCGATGACGTACTCGCTGTTCCATAACCTGCTATCGCCTTACTCTGCTTGGCACAACCACAGGGAAGCGGCCAAGGAGAATAAGGAAGCACAGTATGGTATACGATACGATGTAGGGTGGAATACAGTATGAAATGTAAAGAGCGTGAAGCACTGTATCCTATAAGATACGAACCCATTTTTGTATGTCTGCGCATGCGCAATCTCTAACGTAACAATACATTACATCGGAAAACGATACTCCGCCAGATTTGTGAGATGTAACCACGTGGTTAGTGACATTGAAAACTCTCTGGATCACGATAAATGGAATTGTTTATTACAGTTGTAGCGGCAGTGGTGCTGATAATGTTCCTGAAGACGTAACATCATGTTGGTGAGTAGCTCTAGTCGAACAAATGAAAATCAAGAGGATGTGGCATTATGAGAATTTAGACTTAGCTCTAGTCGCAGTCCGCAACTACTTCCATTTATCGTAGTCTAAGTACGAAAACGTTGGGCAAAAGCTTTTAACACTATACATGGTTGCCACTAATGTACAACATATCGTTTTACTATACTCGTAAGTTACGCCAAAACTTCCTAATCACATCTTTATGTTGCGGTACAGGAATCGATATGTTATTTGATATCAATTCCATATAAAGTTATTGTATCGATATTGTACGAAATGGTTCATCCGAATGTCTATGAGCACTTTGCTTTGTAGGAGTACATTTTGGTGGGGGAACGTGTTAAAAAATTTAATCTAGGATGTTCAGCAGAATATATCAAAATTACTTCAAGGTTTCCCAAGGATAAATTACGCCCGCCATAAACGCTTCATTAAGAATGAAAATTGAATTTAAAAAATGAAACCCACAAACATTAAACAATAGAATGTCACAATTTCAAAACAAATTTTAAAAAACATCTAAACACTACATTAAGAGAAACGTAACAACGTGAGAGGGAAAAACGACTAAATGAAATCCCCGCCTGCCTATGCTCTAAACCAGTTTTAGTATTTAGTTACGCTAATCTGTGAAAACTATTCTGTGAACAGATAGAAAATAAAGCTGTTCAAAAAATTTGGTGGGAACTTTCTCTCATCAATTTTTTTATAGCCGGCCAGTTAAATGAAATAATAACCCAATAGAAAACGATTCGTGTATTATTTCATTTAATACAATTAATTAAATATTTAATTTTACTTTTTCTCTATAGCTTATTTGTCTTGACATCACATCTTTCAACCTTTTCAGGATGCAGTCTTTCACAGACCGTAGAACCCCTTATTTCTCTTTCTTCTCTTTCTGAATCTTTCTGAAGAGATTCATTTGGCTTCTTATCCGGTTCGTTGACCAGATGACGCTGCGTATGCCCAGGAGTCGACATGGCTATCGAAGTTAAAATTCTCATCGTTCAATCCCCTTGAGGACAACATCTTGCTGCATATCCCGGGCATTTCGCTTTTAAAAATGATCTGTATGATATCTGAAACGTAGACATCCATGCCCAGAACACAACGTCTTCTGGACAGTCAAGTATTTACAGATTTCAAACCCGGAAGTTTACGTTTTCTAATCTGCTTGTAAATTTACTACATTGCTCTAGATTTCACTGCCGTAGAGTAGCTGCAGAAAAGCCGCTACATCGAATAGTACTAACATAAAAATATATTGCTGCATCTAATGATCGTGCTGATAGATGCGTGATTCACCCACTACATGGTCTCCCAAGCTGTGAATTTCTAAATCGGTACCTCGAGACCTACCCAAGGCCTAATTTCATTCCCATATACCCTACCAGAGAACGACCAAACAATTGTCTCAGTTAACTTTGCGTTGTTTCGAGGCTGGAGGAATAATAAATCTAGTGAAATTGTCGGATGATTTAATTTTCATAAACATAAAATTAATGATTTAAGTGCCGATCCGGTCGCAGAGATCGCTAAGGCAGTAGGATCTCGGATCGATGGATCGCGGGTTCGAGTCCCGCCTCGGGCATGGTTGTATTGTATTCGTGCTTTCTCACCCCCTATTATCACCATATCGTCATCCTCACAGTTACCATACCGTTACAAGCAATAGCGGTCGCTACTGACCTAGAAGTTGATGCGACCTTAAAATAACGACAACAAAAAAAAGATTTAAATACCGGATGAGTTAAGGTATGTAGGTGAGTCTGCATCGGAAGCTTCACTGACAGGAAGATCGTATGTTTTAGTCCCGATAGTGGCAGGATTTTCGACACCAGTTGATTAGCTGAGTCGAATCCAACCATAATGTGCCTGGATGGGGATTTTACAGGCCGGTTGCGTTTCAGAAGGCCGAATGCCCAATGCCACAGCTGAACCTAGCATCTATGTTAACAAATTAAGTCAGTTTAATTTAGGACAACAAGGAAACAGACATCATAACACAGAACACGCTTTACTTCTCATCACACTAATCACTTTACATTACAATTCAACACATTAGAACTAATGTGTTGAATTGGAATTAGAAGTGCTCTCAGTGCTCTCAAAAGTGTATAAAAAACGTATCTCATCATAGACATAGTAAACGAGAAAAAGACCCGGAAAGTGACGCCAGGAACTCGTTGACCAAACTCGATACAATCGAAACTACTTGTCTGTCGGTTAGACGCCACGTCCTAGGCACAGGTGCCAACGTTTCGGTCGGGGAGATTCGGGGCCAATCTACAATCGGATAGGGGGGTTTTCTACATGCAGTTTTCTTACTCTAGCGGGGCACCGCCCCAGTCGGGTCAGGCTTCAAGTTCCCGACCGGTCTCCCGGCATATGTGATAGTGTAGAGTATGTTAGTGTACATGTGTGTAAGTAAAGGATGAGGATGGGACAAAGAAGAGGAAGAAAAAAATCACTGCTCGGGCTGTGGCCCGTTTTTTAGGGTTCTGCTCCAGCATTCGCCTGGTGTGGATCAGAGAAACCACAGAAAACTACCGATCAGAAACGCCGGCCGCTAGAATTTTCCTCCATACAGCGACTAAATTCGACGTAGCTGAGAAAGTAGTGTCACAAATTCTGCCTCCGACTTGACGCGAACCTAGGACCTCCCGGTCAGAAGCACTGCAGTGACCGGGCAGAAAACTACCCATCAGTCGGTCCATCAATTGGCACCCTGAGAGTTGGCTTATAGGTTTATCTCCATCAATAAAGCACATGAAGTCTCTCTACGCTTCTCCATCACACTTAAACATCAAGTCCCCAGCAGTGCTTCCGCTCCTGTTCCTCTACTTCGTCCTGGCCTTTCACGCCTCACGTCGCCTCTCCGTCACTTCTTTCCATTTCCTCGTCTCCACTCCCAGTCGCCTTCTTCTGTCGATATTTTCGTTCTACTCCCCTCCTCGAATCAGAGAAAAAATTGTTATTTGCATTAGTGTGTGAATGGCTTTTGAAAAATAATTCTGTGCAGAAATCTGGATATTTTAGTATCCAAATTATTTTAATATTACATTATATTTTTATTATTAATATTATGCAATATCATGATACATTAGAATTTGAATTTAGTATACTATAACATATTTGTATATTATAAAATGTAATATATTTTTTACAGGGTTAGGACGTGCGTCCCTATAGTATGGGCTCGAGAATTGTAGCCCACCGCTCAACATTTACAGTATTGGTGATTTTGTATTTGAACCACCGTGGAATCGATTTTAAATGTTTGCTGGTCTTTTCTGTCTATTGATTTCCAATCTAAGAGATGCCCAAATACATCAATCGCCTTATTCTGATTTTACAAATGTTGTTTGTTCTTGCTGATTCCCTCATTGCTTATTACCCATAGTCCTAAATCATTTTTGGACCCAGTGTTTTTCTAATGACACTTTTTCTCAAATAAGCCTACAACATTCTGTCTAATGTTGTAGGCTTATATTATCATTTACCACGGGTAACCCATTTAAACTTTCCCCAGCCACACTTATAACAAAAGGAGATAAGGTTCCGAGATTTTCCTTAAATTATTTCTCACATGATAAAGTAGGCTGATGTAAAATTTGTTGATATTCAGTTTTTAATGACTTATCACATCCTGACCATTATTTCAGGTTGCTATTATTGTTCCCTCTCGCACAGGTTGGTATGCGGATTTAGGTCTTTTCAAGGATTTCATTCCTTGAATGATTGAGGTTTTAGAACTCAGTGTGACATCAATGATGAATGCTTTCTTTACCAGTGCGTTATTTTTATTATTATTATTATTATTATTATTATTATTATTATTTAATTTAAAGGAGTTAAGGACGTGATATTGTAGAGGACTGATGTTTTAGGATCGCTATTCGACGAAATTTAGGATTGGTTCCGCCGCTACATTTAAAAAGATTCACACACCATTCCCATCTCTCAAGCCTCAGTGGACCGTGAAAAAGTTGGCCGGGCGGGCTCGCCTCGCCTCGGCGGGCACGGACAGGGCCCTCCAGAGTTCCCACAACAACAGCCGCCTCCTTCCTCCTCCCGCTTCCCGCCCCCACCACGGCAGCGCCACTGCACCTGCTGAGGCTGCGACCGCTGGACCTGGCGACCGACACCCCATCTAGCCGCCACGCTCGCATCTCCACGGAGCGCAGCGCTCGTTGCGGCCGACGCGCGAACTCGCAGCCTCCGCAAGGGGCGCGACCACCCACGATAAGTGATGGGGGGCTGATCTGGGTCAAATAAAGCTCGCGCTTAACGGCGATGAACGTTTTGTCCGCCGTTTATCGCCGTCGGCCACTTCAGAAGGGCGGAGCGTAACTGCTGCTATCAGGCGGCGATTTCCGGAACCTGTTTAGAATCTGTAGCGGAAGTTACGGTAATATGGTAGAAATTCGATATTTCGAATCTGAAGAGGAAAAAACACTGAATTATGGATTGTTTTGATAGTAGAAGTTCCCATTTGCTTAAGTTATTAGTGAATTTAGAAGACCAGAAATGTAGGCAAAACAAATTTCTATCTTACACATATATTTACATATTCAAATTGGCACATTTGACTACGATAAAATACTAATAAACATTCACAAAACAGTAATTACTTTTCATTGTAATAGTAACATTTTTGCAGGTAGTCAAATTGTTGGCCAGTGAGGTGCAGATCAGAGTACTTCTCCGTGATTACTATCTTTTTGCCAAGCAAAGCGATTCTTTGCGCATAGGATAAACCAGGCAGTGGCTCGCGGAGCAGTGGCGGACACCTTGCGCTTAACGAGCTCAGAAATTCGCTTGCGAGCAGCCTTACGTCGGGGACAGATTGGGTGCGGTAAATGGTGGTAATCGGGGCGGGGGGGGGGGGGGGGTACTACAAAGCAGTAGTGCTTGGCTCATCTGCGAGACGGTCATAACAGCCCTCTTTCTCTCATGAAAAAGAACCTTTTCAATAGCTCTGTGGGTAATTTTTTTAGGAAGAGTAGCCCATTGACAAATATTTGGTTATTGTTCATCATTGTGTATATTGTTAATTTTTACAAAAATGTTTATTTCAGTAAATGTATATTAAATGATCTTTCTTTCCTCCATCTTGTTCTACCCTCACCCCTTCCTTACACACACTTACATACACTACAGTGAAACAAAATTCTAACTTAATTTACTTTTCTTGTAAATGTTAGAAGATCACAACTGGTACCTGTTCATAATCAACCCCCCCCCCAAAAAAAACGAAAATTTTTTTTATAATTTGTTTTATAATTTTTATAATTTTTAAATATTCACAGGATCGTGAATATTTCTTTTTCGTCTTAGAAAAGGAATTACGTATCAAGAAAATTTCCAAACCCAAATACATATATTCTTAAACAAACAAAACAAAAATTACTCTTTGTACAATAACAAAATCAATCTAGCATAAAGTTTCTCTTTTCTCTTGAAGAAAAAAATTACAAATAAACAAATTCAAATACAATTATATAATTTTTGACTTTTTGACAACAAAATAAATAGATCATCAAGCAGAGTTCGTAAAGTTCAAGTTACATGCGCTTTCTGAGCACTCATTACAACATTCACTTAAATGCTCTCTGCCTTTACTTTTTACTTTTTCAGAATTCAATGACCGCTATTTACACTGGAGGATGTCATGACACTGCACATACTCGTTAAAGGGGTGGCTTGGGGCACTACGAAAATACTATCAAGAGCCTCCTACGTGTTAGCGAACTGGGCGAACTTGATGCTTCTCGCAGTCAGGGCAAGTTAGTGACGAAAGATAAGGAGAAAAATATAGGAAAGATGATTATTACCTACCTTCTTTCGGGGCCTTGCCTCACCCAACGGCGCGAAGCTTGCGACGGTCAGCGGGCTGGTGACGCCGAATATAAGTGTCCGCGCAGAGCCGAGATCTTACACGGCAATGTAGATTACGAAATGGACGCCCGTAAACCTAGTCGCAGCATCTTCAGTGTCCATTTGTCTTCTTCGTTCTCACCACCACTCCCCATAGCACACTTTTTTCACCTTCTCTCGCGTCTCTAAGCCTTCTCCCCCGTTGCTCCCTACCGCATAGGTCGGCACAGACACTACACTTCAATTATCTAAGAATATATATAAATAGGGGTTTCCAACCTCTTGCAGAGAGTACTACCCGCGCTATTTGAATGTAGCGTTGGTATCTATGTCAACCACAGATAGGTAAAGCTTACAAAAGAATCATACATGTCGGGAGAGCAGTCGGGAGCTTACAGGTTATCTCGGACGGGGCGGTGCCTTGTTAGCGGAAGTTTCCTGGTTGGGTAAAACCCTGCAAGCCGACGTGTAGTTTGATGTCGGATCTCGGTATCCAGCGGCAGAAATCACCTCGACCTTCCGCGATAAAACACGCACCACACTTACGGGATAGAAGATTTAGACGACGCCGGAAGCACCAATCAATCAAGGTTTATGAAGTCTGACCACAAAGTTTATTAACGAAGCATCTTATTTTTACACTCTTTTAAATCATTTCCGAATGTATCATTGAAATAATAATTAGGAATATAGTTCACGGAATTTGGTCGAAGTGAGTAGAAGCAATTAAATCACTAGTTTGCTGACCTTTCGGAATATGTTAATTCTTTCCTCAGGTCTATTATAAAAACAAGACATGAAGACATCATCAACATGAATATACAATATCCAAATTAATAATACAATATTCAGAAATGATACAAGATGTACTTACTTTTCTAAATAATTAAGGAAATATTATAGTCTCTCAGCAACATTCTCTCCAGGTTCCACCCCATCTCCACATGGAGATGCTGCGGCGCAGATAATGTAATGTAATACATGCTTGGGTTCTCAGCCCGTATTCGGCAAGGAGTTGTCATGAATTAAAAACTAAAATCCATCTCGTTGAGCAGGCCAACTGTAGGTGGTAGCTCTTCTTGCATGTTGGAATTCGGCTATCGAGCGTTACAAAGCCGCTCGGGTGGCTCCAGAACTCCGGAAACTGCCGGAGAGACGCTAATTTCTTCGCAACACTGTAGCTAGTTGATGTGAGAACCAGTATTGTGAGAGGCCTCGCCAGAAACACAGACATTCAGGTTGTTCCCAGAATTACCGCCGGCTGTTTGGGCACTGTATTTAACGAGAGGTAAGAGACCTCCGGGACTCTAGTACACGACCCTTCCGCGCACTAAGTACGTGTACCGAATACAGTCTGTAAAGTGTATCCCTCCACCAACTACCGGATCAAATAAGTACTTGCAGGAAATAAGGAACCACTGTATGTTCAACGTAAAATCAGCTCCTACAACAAAAATATTTTTTTTCATTTCTTGCATGGATATTATTCTTTTAATATTGTAATTCCATTAGATCTAATTTTAAAATGAACAATTTATAATAATCCTTGAATATTGTATTGTTACTGTACCTTTTTAGTGCATTGTCTAATAAAAAAGTACATTTTATGACAAATTCCTATTTAATTTTACATAGTTTTAATTAAAATATTCTAATATGTTTGTGTGTCCCAAGGTAGAACCAACATTGTCCCAATGTAAAACTAGTGACTGTACCTTGGGATAGATGTCACTATATGCTCAATTAGTACATAACTGGGAAAACTCTAAAGCTAGCAAAAATAGCTACACGTCAAAAACTACCTAAAATTCAAATGTTTGCATGGGATAATTTCTGCTTATATAAAAAATTTATGTCTACTACTAATTCAAGAAAATTTGAAAAGTGTCTCAAAGTGTAACCCTTTCACCCATTATTTTTGAGAAAACTTTTGTGGGTTCGTTCTCAATAATTCGACTCCATTGTCGACTTCTCAGAATGTTCATTCTTTGGTCTGTGAGTAATACGTCTTGCTTGCAGAAATAGGTCAACGTTCACTGCCGAAATATTAACGGAGGATTACCATCCCGGAAGCTCGCTGTCACATATGGTGCACATATGGATGGCGACAACAGGTCCTCGAAATGCGTCCGGAACTGTTTCATCTGGCAGCTGCCGAGTTAACTGCGAAAGGATTATTCTCGCACCTGCACGTAAGTTACGCATCAACACAAAAAAATATTCTAGATTCTTGCAGTGTAGATTCTTATTCTATTTCTCTATTTCAGGTTTTGAATATGTCCTACCTCCAATTCACCAAACAATTTATCTTCGGTGTCGCATGTACATCAATTGCCAGAGTTCTTCTTTAACTAATTGTTAATTTAAATTATTTTTATCCTCAATTCCTATTTAATCAAGGAGTTAGAGAGTGGTGTCCCACGTCACCTATCCATTTTAAGCTATATTTTGATGTCGTGATTAGGGGACGGAAAATACAATTGAAAACAATTTTTTTTGGTAACATGCATACATAGCTATTTGCAGATGACCTCATTATTTTAGTAGAGATAGAGAAGAAAGTACGCAAAAAACAGACTACTTCATTTATTTCCAATTAAAAAGTATTCGCCTCCAAAACCAAAGAATTAGCTACTCACTTTTAAAATCAAGTTAGCATTACATGCCAAATTTCGGTCTCTTGTAGATCCCAATGGTTATTTTCTAATGGAGCTCATTTTACTGAAAATGAAGTGTTACAAAGTTTACCCGCTACAAAGTTTTGAGTACAAATCGCAAGGCACGAGAAATGTAGTCCAATATTGCGTTTGAATGAATTTCAGATTTATTCAGTAAAAAAAAAAAACATTAAAAACTGTATGTGTCGTAAGGGGGAAAGGATTATCTGCGCACGTTTTCTTGAGTTCCCGAATCCCTTCCCGTCATTTTAACTATAAATAGTTGAAAGGTGAGTAAAAGTTTAACATGAAAAAATAAAATAAATAATTTTTAAAAATAAATTTTAAAAATCGTAAGATTAGCAATACTTGAAAAATAGCCATTTTTGTTTCTGAGTTACAGAAAACTTATTTGCATCGGTACACGAATTGCAAGTATGATTTTTCTGCATTGTTAACAAAATAGCAACTCGCCCTTACCTCTACTCTTACCATTACAAGCAAAAGGAGAGTTCTACAAAAGGTCTGCATAGCGAAGCTACATTTACGTCCAGAAGCAAAACGAGGGGCCATCTCAGCATTTGCTCAATGGATCAGGGAAACTGGACAAAAACCTGATCGAGATGGGGAAATAAAACTCTTGGAGACGGAACAGCCCTAATATTTAGGATGTATACGATGATGCATATAAGAAAGTAGCTAACACTATGTTTATTTTTAACTAACTTTTTATAAAAGTACATGAATGACATTTTTCCACAGCCTTCGTATCCTGAGTTAGACTTTCGGACGAGGTAGAATTTAATCACATGCTGATGATTATTTGGGTCAAATAATAAACATTTTACTAAGCAAATATTAGAGTAACTGGCTGGACGCCTGATAATTCCGGATAGTAAATCATTGTTTTAAAAGTGAAAATAGCTTAATATTGGATCTCAATTTTCAATAACCAATCTCTGAACCGTACATTGTAAGTCTATTATGTCACTTTTGTGTTCCTACGTATCTATCACAAAAGACTCTTCAAATGAGCACTCTTTTTTACGATGGTTGTGACTGTCGTTAAAACTGTTAAAATTGTTACTTACTTAAACGATATTTACAAGATTTTATTTTTATGTTCCCTGCATATTTAAATTTTTAAAGTAGTCGAGAAATATTTTGCTTAACGGAGGGCATCCGTCGTGTTTTTAAACAAAGGCTCCTATCTAAGAAGATATTTATTTTAAGACCCTATTAGACAGACCTTTGTCTTGTTTTAGTCGTAAATTACCGTTTTTAAAACATGTCATAACTTTTTTCTATGTGCGTATTGAGCGTTTATCGTCGGGGGGTTGGGGATGGGGGTGGGGGTGGGGGGTTGAGGGTGAAAGAAGCGCCGTGAAGTCACGAGGAGGGGATAGAAGATACAGTGTGAAAAAGAGGTCACAAGTTAACCAATGCATTTTTTACTCATTTAAGGTCGCATTTTTAATGCTATGTTCATACATCGACATTGGTTAACATAATTTTAGCATTGGTTTTATTCCTTTGCGGTAACGGTAGCGAAATATACATACCGATACACACAAACATTCATGCCCAGGGCGGGATCCAAACCCTCGACCTTTCAAGTCAAGGCAGCCCCGGCCCTTCAGCCTTAGCGACCTCGGCTAACCAGAGCGACATCCAATGCCTTTATTAGCGCGCAGAAATTGAAAGAAAACTATCCAGTCTCCAGCCATGTCAGTGGTAGTTTTGTTAGATTTCCGGAAACTCGGAAAACATTAAAAAACAATGAAACAGTTTCGATTTTCACTGAAAAAATGCTAAGGTTTGTTTGTATTCCGCCAGTTCTCATATTAAGTTCTCATACTCAGTGGTCTTTGTTTACCACTCACGAGAGAACATTCTCCTATCAGAGGTCTCTCGCCATTAAATATTTGTTTTTGCTTTGCGTTAAGAAATAGCAACCTAATTGATATTCTAGGTACATAAAGAACTGATGTGCTGAATACATACGATATTATGTAATAGCAGAATTCGTGGCGATTGATTTCGTTAAAATATTTTATTTATTGTAGTGTGATACGAGAGTATTTTATTTATTGCACTTGAGGAGTGTGCGAACTACTTTTCGGGAAACCATTTTGTGTTGCTTTGTTCAGCAGAGTTTTTGCTTCTGAACAAAAACACACCAATAGTTATTTTCTAATGGAGCTCATTTTACTGAAAATGAAGAGTTCACATACCCCGCTACAAAGTTTTGAGTACAAATCGCAAGACACGAGAAACGTAGTGCAATATTGCGTTTGAATGAGATTTCAGATTTATTCTGTTAAAAAAACATTAAAAACTGTATGTGACGTAGGGAGAAAAATTTTATCTGCGCACGTTTTCGTGAGTTCCAGAATCCCTTCCCGTCATTTTAACTATAAATAGTTGAAATGTGAGTAAACGTTTAACATAAATAAAAAAAATAAAGAAACGTAAGATTAGCAATACTTGAAAAATAGTCATTTTCGTTTCTGAGTTATAGAAAACTTATTTGCATCCAGTTCACACACCAATACACACATTCATTTTACGCACTTAATGTAACTGAACACATGGCCAACATGTGTGAATATTGATAAGAGAAATGTTTATTTACTGAGATAAGTGACATTCTAAAATCTGACTTGTACAATAGAAAAATTGTTTTCAAAATCGTACATTTTGAAAAAGGCAATAATTCAATCAGTTATTTTTAAGAAAACGTTTTTGTATTATGCCTATTTTAATATGCTTGCTCTTTTGTTTTTTGGTACTGCAATGGTATTGTTCTAAAATTTGACTACTCTCGATCAACTTATATCCGGCAAATTCCATATGTCTCCTTAACGGAACTTTGCTAATGAAATACAGCAGAAAACAAAAAATAGTAATTGATAGTTGTGTTTATTGTATAAAGCCAGATTTTGTTAATTAGTGAATATGCTTAGCTCTCGAAGTGAGGGTGAATGGGTAATTTGTACGTTGCAATAAAATCAGCGGTATGTTCAATATTTCGCATTTGCAATTTCAGTCTGTCTGTCCGTTCGTCTGCGAACTAGTGGCTAAACCGTTCAGCCTATTTTCTCAAAAATGGATATTCCTGAAACAATCTGGCAGATTTTGTGGCTCCTTGAATTTGAAACCGATATTTTAATTTTAAAGGTTTCTTTACATGAAGTCCTCGGCACATTTTCCAAATTTTCAAAAAAATGGTTTCTTTGTTTTTGACTAAATTTCATTGATGGATAGTGTGAAGGATTAAGAGAATGATGCAAGTCTTATGTTCGTTGAAAACTCTGATTTTTCTAAAATTGTAGAAGTTTAATATTTTTCGGCGTCTTCCGACAACTAAAATATTAAAGATAAATATTTTTTTCTCTTAATGAAATATGTTCCTTAAGGATAGATTTTATAAAAAGGCCAATTTTTCTAAAATTTTAGTACTTGCGTACTACTGCGTGAAAATACGGACGAGAAAGTATGTGCTGGTTTAGCAGCACTAGTTCTGATCGGGCTTAGTTTTTATTTTTCACTAAAATTCATTAATAACGTTCTGTAAAGCACAAAACTTTAATTGTAATTTTATTTGTTGTTATTTTTGTAGTACTGAAGATGGCTGCAAAGCGACCGAAAAAGCTTTATGGAAAAAATAACACGACAAAAAAACGCCTAAAATCTATTTCTATGATGCCAATGTCATAAAACCACACGATTTCCCACCATCAGCCAGAGAGTCAAACAAATTTCAAACTTTTACAAATTTCGAAAACTCAGGGGTAAGAGTTTAAGTCGGACCTAACCCATTTTAACAAGAGCTATCTCTCAATTTTACAAGAAATTTGAAGAAAAATGGTGGAGCCGTTTTTGAGAATAATTTGAAAATGACTTGGAGACTTCCTGTAAAGTACTTCCGAAATTATTTCGTACTTATCGCGACCATTCCATACACTGTTAACCTAACATTATTACAATGCTTCATGTTAACGCCAAATCAATAGAACAAACGAAATCATTATTGTCAACAATATAATTTAGTATCTATGATGAATATTTTTTATCATTATACCTATTGCTAGAAAAGAATTACGTCAAAAATGTTACAAAGGCACTTGGATAAGTTAAAACATTGTATATAACATGTGATTAAAAGGTCATTATGTGCTCATTAGTGATTATTCACTGGCGCTAAAGCGCTCGTTTAAACAAATTACTCATACACAATGACCTACTTTACCCAATCGTAAAATAAATTACCAATACAATGAAATAAAAAGTGATTCTGAAGTGGTCGCGGATAAGATATTGAAAGATACGGATTTGAATTCATTTATTTTAGCAACAGTAAAATCTGTATGTGATGTAGAATATGCATAGGTTTTTTTGACTTCTGGAATCCCTTCCTGACCTTCTAATCCTCAATAGTTAAATGATGAATAAAGTAATAACAAGGCAAGAATAGTAACATTTGAGAAAAAACATTTTAGGAAATTGTTTGCGTTAGTAAATGAACAACTGAATTGAGTACTTTGTTTTTATAAGAAAATAGTACCCCATACCCACGACTCTACTTCAACAACTAACAAAAAGAGATGAACGCAACGCGCGCATAGTGAAGCTACATTTGTGTCCAGAAGCAAAACAAGGGGCCATCTCAGCATTTGCTCAATGGATCAAGGAAATTGGACAATAAACCTGATCGAGATGGGGGTCATTAACCCAGAAGCTACTGTACCTTACGTGTTAAAGTACATAAAGTAGTTTTTTAAATTATATAATACACAAGTAAAATAATGCATCATATATCGTTAAAATAAATATTTTCTTTTCGATGGTCAGCATAGTTTCTATAGTCAGTATAGAAAAAGTTATGGTGTAGAAAATATTTTACTTTGAAATTAAATGTGTGTATCGGTTTTAATCGTTTAATGTCATCTGGCGATGTGTTGTCAGATGTAGTAACATGTATGTAACATGTATGTACGTAATACATGTGGATTTCTTCTTGTAGTGAGCAGTTGATACTGACGACTGATAAATGTGATTTCTACGACGTGTGTTGTAATTAAAAATAGCAGTATTGTAATGAGTCGTAATTGTAATTTGTATTTTGTCCATATTTGACGATCCGGTGGCCGACATCGCAAAGGCAGTAGTGCCGTAGCGATCTCGGACCGAAGGAACGCGGTTTCGAGTTTCGCCTCGGGCATGATTGTATTGTGTTCGTCCTTTCACCCCCTATCATCATCATCATCATCATCATATCGTGTCATCCTCACAGTCACCATACCGTTACAAGCAATAGTGGTCGCTAATGACCTAGAAGTTGATGTGGCCTAAAATAACAAAACAAAACCTGACCCAGGAGCGTGCGCTATTTTCCGTTACACTTCCTTGACTTATCCTTCTCTTACACACACACTCACTTACATACCCTACACTCCCACACATGTCGGGATCCAAGAGCTCGTCTCAGAAGGATGGTGCTTCACTGGTGGAGTCTTTATTTAAAGTAAAGTATTTGAGTAAAACATTGTTTAAAAATAGTAATAAATATTCACGTGTTTCGAATTATGAAGTTACTTTAATTTTTTATTAATATTGGTGGTTACATTTGAAGCCAGCATGTAAAGACTGTCATAATAATTACTGCAGAAGTATCCAGGGTAGACAGGATGAGAAGAGAGTCCCTCTCCTAGAGTCTAAAGTCTCTTGCTGGGAATGTATGAATGTGACTCAATAAGTACCTGTTCTACTCGTTTGTAGGCTAACTGCACAGATTTAGCACTCGTTAGCCTTAACATGATACCATTCAATTTGCTTATGTCTTGTCTCAGTATTATCTCTTCAAGTTATCTTGCGCTCTTGCAACATTATCATGACTGCGTCCCTCCCTGTTTTGCATTAAAAAAGAACACACTTTTCTCAATCCCATTTTTGTGCTCTAAATATATACTAGAAGCTGCAATTCTGCAGAAGATTTTCAGCTAAATGTTTTGCCCCAGTGACATGTTTACCAGTGAATTTAACCGTCAAAAGCGAGTGAACAAATGTGCACAATGGAAATATCAGGAAGTCCAGCTCATCATCTAATGACCCCACATAAAAGTTGTGCCCGCTTCTGAATAATCGACGAGTGATTATTGGTGAAGTGGCCAACTACATACTCATTACCACGGTTCTGTATATCAGAACACGAGATCGATTGTCGAAAGACGTTCTGTTGTTGCAGACAACTTGTCTCCACCTACCGCCACCCACACCGTTGAAGCTCTTGGAATATTTATTTGAAGGTGGTAGGGTACCCTGGATTGTCCGGATTTCCATCCCTTGAGCCGGCTGCAAGATGCTTTGAGAGGCCTTGGATTCGCTTCCGATCTACATGTGAAGTAAGAGGGGCATATGCGGCTTGCTGCTCAAACGAAAATCCTTTTTTCTGAGGATATCGATTAGATTATGCTGTGATTGACCAGGTACTCGTTCATGGAAAAAACACGGGGATGAAAGGTATTGATAAATGATCTCATTGAAAAACTTGTATTGTTGTAAAAAAATTGTAAACATTGATTGCAGATATTTATTGACTACCTTTTTGTTAATTCGTCGCTGCCAGGCAATTAGTGGCTTTCAGCAACAAGAAATGCAGCTGAACAAAATGAGTTTCCAAAAGATAGCAAGTACACTGCTCAAGAACAACTGATAAAGCACTATTTTATAACACGCCAATAAATTAAATATTTTCACAAAGCAGTCGTAACAGATTCAGAAATAACACACAACAGTATATAGGGATATAACAATTATTTACATACGAAAAAAACATTTACAGAGCAAAAGGCGGGCAGCCTATTCCTTGGAGGTTAGCTGTCCACAATGTCAGCTGAAGAGTAAGTAGTGACACACTTTATTTGAGAATGTACTGAACAACACAATACAGTTGTATTATCCAGTAAATCCCAAAACTGTTTCATTGTTTTGGATTTCCCCAAGTTTCTGCGTATGTTACGATATCATAGATGCCTCTCACATGGCCGGAGGCTGTAGTTTTCAATGTCTGTGTGCATAGTAATATAGAAAATGCTGTACTCAATAACTATGAAACATATATACGAGTACATCAAACTAGGATTAACAAATGACTATCACATTTCATCACGGAAATTGTTCAGATATAACTCAAATATTGACTCGTGTCCCGTTCCTTGTGCAAGTTTAACTATGTAGTCTTCGTGAGAGCGTTGGCTTCCGCGGCCGGAGTCAGTATTTAATTGGCTGTCCGGGTGACGCCGCGTCCATGGCGAAGGTGCCGACGTTTCGGTCGCCATTTTGCGACCTTCCTCAGAGCGTAATGCCCCCAGGACGTAATGTAATGCACCCCAGTAACCCAGTACCCCAGTAACCCCCGTAATGCATCCCAGGGCATTTCGCCCTGAGGAAGGTCGCAGAATGGTGACCGAAACGTCGGCACCTTCGCCATGGACGCGGCGTCACCCGGACAGCCAAGTAAATAAATATGAAGTCTTCGTCCCCCTTCGTCCTGTCTTATCCTCTCTTGTTTCAAGACATCCTTTTCGCCACATTCTCCCAAACCAACTATAGTGAAACCTGTATTAAGCGGTCACTGTTGTGTGACATTTTAGAGGAGTGACCGCTAATTTTTTATACAGTCATTATTACTAGGTTTCGAATGCTTAGGAAAGGTCCTAATATCGTACGTTTATGAAAAGGTTTTAGTATACGAGCACAAATTACTAAATAAGGCATATTTACACACTATTGTTTTGCCCTTTCGCCTAAAACATTTTCAATTTTAATTCTATCAATACTAGTTGTCTATTGGTATCTATTTTCGTGGGTAGACGTAATTTGTTATTTGAGTACGCAAAACATATTCCACGTCTTAGAAGCGCAACACCACGTTTTTTTTGCTACACTTACGCTATACTTCTTAGCACGATTAACAAACTAAACATTTGATTAAAAACTTCAAGCAATGGGTCTTACGGGACAACTTGACCCTTGACAACCCTCATTTTTGAAATTGACATTCTACCACACCAGATATTCTTCCAGGAAGGTAAGTTAAAAAAGGCTTTGTTAATTCCAAATATTAAAATGCTTGGTCATTTCTTATCTGCCGTCTCATTAAAAAAAACGAAACTGAAATGGAGCGAACAACCAAGATACACATCAGTGACTACGGTTTATTGTGACTTGACTCCCGAATCCCACACCTTCCGATTTACTTGAGATTAAAGCTGAGGCACAGAGCAAATCGCGAGAATGCCTTTTACGAAGCCAATTTTCATTTTACTTACTGAGAATTCGGTACGGTACTTGGAAATTATATACTTACAATTGTATACTTACAACTCCTGAAAGTGGTATATTAAAAGAGAAAAATTTAAACAAATGATAGTAAGGGGCTGGTCGGGGAGAGAGGGTATTCTTTTATAAGGGAGTAAACATGCATAAAATATGAGGGTTTCATTGCCCATTCCAATAAAAATCTGTCTTTGAAAGGAGTGGTTGTTTAATAGGGGTAGTCTCTCAAAAAGGCGACTCTATCTTTCACAGAGACTGATATTTTTAACGTTATTTAAATAGTGATTGTTCTATTAACTTTACGTCATGTGATTAATAACAATCTTTTAAAAAACTGCCAACGTTTCGGCTTTAAATCTTGCTTAGGGCTACAACACACAATTTAAGAATTACCAACCAATTTTACTCATATGACAACCAATTTTACCCATAAGACAATATTTCCATTGCTTTTTGGTGTGTTGTGAATGAAATTCACATTTTTCACTATGTCACTCTCAAATTAAATCCCTCTGAGGGAACATTAAGATTATGTAGATTCAGGCCATCATTAAAAACTGTTTGTTATTTACTATTATGAAATTATTTTTTCTGCGTTTACTTCAATAAAAAAACTCTATACATCTTATAAATAATAATGCATTGTATTTTTTAAACATTTCTGAGGGTTGAGAAATAGTCATGTGCTTATCTGTTTTCGGATGTCCATTATGTCAAATAATGTATTTTCTAAACATTGTTCAACTCCTCGAAAGTCTTCAACAGCTCAACGAGGAAGATTAAATGTTTTAGAAAGTGGTTCCTAAACATGTTTTCTCAATGCGTCGATAATATTTAACAAAAACATCCATGTTTGTTTGTTTTAAAAAAATTTGAACCAATAATGTTTTTGTTTAGTGGTTAAGCCACAACTGTACTTCTGAGACGTGCTGCTCCCCACCCCACCCGGGCCCCCTTCGTAATGAGCTGCCCCGCAGTGGCCACCGGCCAGTAGCCCGGCCATCACCCACCCGAAGGGAGCCTCCGCTTCGACTCGCCAACTGGATCACCTTCATTTGCAGGAAGTGGCACAAATTCGCGATTAAGCCCCCAAAGACCTGCCACTTTGACTGACGCACTGAGCGTCCATTTGCATGGGGGGGGGGGGGTAGGTAGATACTTTCACCGTATCTTTGTGCACGCTACCTGCACTCCCGCTTAACAGCAACATCAAAATGGCGTCGATTTGACCGGTTCCTTGCAGATAAGCTCGCGATTACCGGCAGGTTTCTTAGAAGATGTGGGGCGAAAAAATGCTCCGTGGTAAGCGTTTTCAGGAAGTAATTGTTTGATAATTAAAATTTAACTTGATGCGAATTTGTGAGTCATTTTCTTGTGTACTCGGCAGATAGACTACTGTCGTTTCCAACTTCCGCCTGGAATTACATTTTATTTTTTGGGGGCGATTAGAATAATTTTCGTATTTACAATACTTTACTTCGGAGTAAAAACTAGGGACAATTCTGTACTGTTTTGTAATTTTATTACGCGCTCTCTTCCCAATTTCTCTTCACAAAGAATCACAAGAACTATATAGATGAGTTTCAGTATTAATTTTCCGGACCTCTCTTAAGTTGTAAGGAGATGGTGAATGTGCGAATAATGAAAATCATATTAAGATCGACCAGCAATGAAATTGAGCGAAGGCAACAGTCAGTATCCATAGAATAAACAATGAAATTTTGGCTTTCAGGAAAATTCTGCCTAAAACAATTTCCATATGCTGAGAACTTAAGTGCACGTCATAAACATTAATCAGAAAGTACGCTCTTCATTTCAATACGGTGTTTTCCAGAAAGGTATTATCAATAGCCTAGAAAGGCACAGAAAGAAGTTCAGCGCGCAGTTGCTTACCGGGTCGCAGAGTTGTGATACGTCATTCGCTCGGTTGTCCGTGCCGTGGAAGGTTGTTTCTCGAAAGAAGTGATTTTGAAAACTAACTTTGGAGGCGGTTCGTCATTAATTAGAACGTCAAACTATTTTAGATCCAAGTTCGTAGGGATACAACTTCCATTACACGGTAAGTAATTATGAGCGAATGAGAGTTAATGTTTAATTCGACCCGTAATTAATTGGTACCAGACTAGAAAATAATATTCTTTCAGTAATTAAGTAGGTTTCAGAGTGTTTATCTAGAATTTATCCTGATAATTTTTGTTTTCTCAAAGTATACGTGTTTGGATGTTTTGAATTAAATGAATTCCATTTAGGTTTTATGCAGCATAAAAAGACGTTAATATCCAGACTCTGAAAACTGTGCTATTGGCGAATCACGTGGAATGGGATCTTATTAGACCTATTCACTTTTGCGCCGTACAAGCAACCGACCTAATTTTGCTACCAACCATTTTTGTATTCCAAAAGGGGCCACCATGAAAATGGTCTGAGTCATGTCCGCTGTGTGTGTCGTTAAATCAAGTGAATACGGAAGAGGGCAAAATAGAGCGAAACTGGAATCTGACTGGGAAGGGAATTGTGGGAGAATTTAATTTTGCCGGGCATTTGCTCGTGTGAGACATTGCTCACTGTGTTTTTTCGGCCAACCACTCGAAAATACCGGTCACGAAGGGTTACCGGTTTAGAACGGGTACTTTCTCACCGCCCTCGAATACGGAGTAGGGAAGATGATGGGATAAAGATGACGGGGAGGGAATGGGAAGTAGTGTCAGTGCGTGAACGCGGCGTTCATCTGTTAGTAATCAGGAAAAAAACGAAAAGCACTGATAAGAACGGACGACCTATGAATACGATTTTGGCAGACGCCACGAAATCACCGATGTTGAACACGTTCACCGATGTTTTTCTGGTATCTTGCCTTTCACCGATGTTGAACATATCAAATATTTTTCTGGCACCTTGCCCTGATTGAACCTGCAACCTGCCAATCATTGCAAGTAGTTGCTTTTACTCTCGTCGCTATCGATCTTGGCTAGGTGATTCTGGAATCACATTTTTTTACTTTCTTGTATACAAAAGTATATTCGGAAATTCTTAAATTCATTGATACCAATCACCGCAAATGCCGTGAATATATAAAAAGGTAAGTTTTAGTATAAGTTGTAACAAATTATTGTTATATAACCATAACATGTTTACAATTAGTTGCATCGAGTGTGTGGGCGTCATGAGACAGGGGTTGTAGCAGGTGACCATAAGAACGTGAACACCATGGCTATGGTTTCGAAACCCGTATGAGGTATGAATGTTTTCATTTGTTACTGTGGCATAGGGGTGGGGGACATTCCCAGCTCCCTGTGTAATACATCTATGCCTTAATACTTCCATAATCTCTCTGTCTGAGAGGCAACTCTGCGTGCAATTTTGTGAGAGTAATTGAGAAACTGAATCCTTGTACTCAGTAAAGGCAATGGGAAGGAGCCAGGGCCACGGGCAAATATATATCGGCCCAGGGCCGAGATACATCTGTGCAAATGTTGTGATTGCGCCATTTTGTGACCTTCCTCTGGGCGTAATGCGCAGGTGTGGGGGCTTTTCCTCAACAACGTATCTCTCACCAGAGGACCACCGCCCCAGCCGGGCCAAGCTCTAAGCTCCCAACCGGTCTCCCGACATGTGTGGTCGTGTAGTGCACGTAATTATGGGGTGGGGTTAGGACAAGACAGAGGAAGGAAAGATCGCGCGCGGTTCACGGCCCGTTTGTTAGGGTACTGCTCCAGCATTCGCCTGGTGTTGATCTTAACCATCACAGCCGGGAAGAGCTCTAAGCTCCCCACCGGTCTCCCGCCATGTGTGGAGTGTGGTGCATGCTAGTGTAAGGGGAGAGGATAGGACAAGGAAGAGGAAGGAAAGATCGCACGCGGTCCGTGGCCCTTTTGTTAGAGTACTGCTCCGGCATTCGCCTGGTGTTGACCGAAAAAAACCACGGAAAACCTGAGCGCTAGAATTCTCCTGAAGCAGCGGTTAAATTCCACCCAAGTGTCCAAACCCCGCGTCGAAAATCCTGCCACCGTTGGGACTCTAACCATAGGACCTGCTAGTCAGAGGCACTACAGTGACATCAATTGACGCCCTGAGCCACCTACCTTGGTCTGAAGCAATAAATATTCATTCGCATGGAATTTCGCGCACGTTATTCAAGAAGAGCAAACAAACCAAGGTCGACCTGCTTTTCCTCGTCGTATTTCCGCCTACTCGAGGGCTGTAAAGTAATCTCGTATCAGACTCTGGTTTACATAGGATAACCGTCGAAATTTTGCGAAGTGACAAAGCGAGCACAACTGAACTGTGCCAAGGGTAGCCGATGGGGCAGCAGCAGGAATAACGGTCAGCACGAGGTAGGGGAGAAAACGATGGGCGTTCAAACAAGCAGATTAATGTAATAGATGAAATATTCATAAATTAAAATTTTATGAGTGAAGAATACTTTAAATTGTTAACTTTTGAGACTCCAATCTATATATAAGTAAAAAGATATGCGCGTATGTCTGTCGCATATAGACGCCAACGATTTCGCTGAAAATTTCAGATATTGTTCTTGTTAGTATCGAGAGTGCTTAGTTTGAATTAAATCGGACATGTAAGGGAGTTGCTTTTGAAAAGAAATTCGCCGATGTGGGATCTACGCCGTTCCCAGTGGACCATGCTTGAAGTGCTATCTCTGAACTAAATTCCACGATTCGACTCATAATATCGAATAACATCGAAGTTGGAGAAAGCGGGAAGTCTGACCAAATACTGGCGGTGCACAATATTATTCGAATATTTTATTTTTAAAGTTAATCGTAGAAAGTAAAGGGTATTTAACACGTAGTGAAAGTGAAGTTAATACGCAGATAATCGTCATTGAATAAATTGATTTTGAACTTCAATTGTATTTATTTAATACAGTGCAATAGCAAAACATTGCCGGGTCAACTATTTTCATTATAAACAGAAAAAAAGTCACAAATATTGAGCTACATTTAACACGAATAGTCTTACTTCACGGTGCATTTTTTGTGTGTGTGTTATTCAACATTTTCTAAGTCCTTGCCTAATTTTACCCGCTTGCAGGATCAATTTGATGCAATTCTCTCTTATGAGTTGACCTCAGGGAGTTGGATTTCTTCTGCATGTCAACTTATTTCCGGAGCAGGTAGTTTGTTTCTTCCATTCAATGAATGAAATACGATGGGGAGACCATGATTCTGAATTTTGACTATTAATGATAGATGAATGATTACGAATGAGAGGAAGGTTCATGGGAAATACTTGTCTGTTTAAGAAATTATTTACACCTCAAACACGTGGTAAAATGACTGTCTTAATCACATCCTTCAGCTACTCTTACCTGGAAGCTGCCCTTATTTTATTGGGCATTTACTGAATCGAATGTGTCACCATAATTATTTGAACTAATAGAAAGATTATGGTCAATAATTTCACCATATAGAATTTAAGCAGTGGTTAGCGTAATAAACATTGCCAAAAAGAAGCAGACCCAAGAGTAAAAAAACGTGAATTATCCTCCACAATATAAATAGCCTTATTACCAAGTTCCGGAAATGTCTTCTTCACTAACCATCTGCCACTCGATTTTTTGTCATAGTGCAAATGAACAAAAACCTCTCTCGCACATCTCTTTTAACTAATGATTTAGGTATAAAATGTCAAATTTTGCCTCATTTAATACTGACAATAATCTACCTGAATGATTTCTTTATTCAATTCAATTCAATTCAATTAATCTTATTTTTATATCCAAATAAAATTATTTTGATATAAAACAAAGGCCAGTGAACGTCTATCTTCGTCCAAGAGAAGACTCATTTTCTTTAGTACAATATTTTTTATAAAGCATCTTTCATTTTTTTCCAATTTATAACCGCTCGGAAAAATGTGAAAAATGTGTAAAATAAGTAACTTATATGACGTGCTAAAAACAGTTAGTAATTTTAATTTTAGAAAGTTAAAATTACGTTGACTCTTCAAAGCTGCCCCGAAGGAAAAAAACGCAGGCCTGTATCACCCAGTTACGAACTGACTAGATAGCAGCGAATTTAAAGATTCCAGATTTTTGTAATGATGCGCATTGCGTGCGACGTGATATAAGAGTCAGTGATCTAATTTGCCTGTCATGTGGTGGATTACCAGTTCGGCCAACGCCTCATGTTATGCATAGCGCCCTCTTGATAGCGGAAGCACAATCTCAGCCGAGTGACGTGCCTGAAGGACGTCAATATGGGGTAATTCGCAAAATCGGGACAAATATCTCGTCAACTTCGAAAGGTTTCAATTGGTCGGCGAGATAGTTTCCGAGCTTACTATCCCAAAAGGTGTGCTCACACTTTTCAGTTCTGCTCACACTTTTGAAAATAATATCTATTAACACACCTAGAAATGTTGTGTTATTAATGTAGAGGTTAAAAGTTAAAAATCGAGGCGGAGCATACCCGTGCCGAGAATTTTAATTTGGACGAGGCAGTTATAACACTGTAACATTTTAGCATTTTATCGATAACTATAAAACCTCATGATTTACGCTAACATTTTGACATCACTGCGGTAATAAATAAATAAATTCTGTTGCTGCGGCATGTTAGTACGTGTTGCTTGTGATATATCTATTTAAACAATATTCGTATACCATGGTTCGAGAAAAGATGTTTACAAATAATTCTTCTGAATCTAAAGGTACCTAAGAAATGACGTTCAGTGAGAACTTCCACTGACGACACGCTCAGATCGCCAGTAAATATGATTCCTAGAGAAAAGTATAATTTGGTGGAATGCCAGGAAAATGAAATTAATTAACCTACTATAATTTTTTTATCCTACTATTAATATTACAATTAACAGTAACTATCCCAAAAACTAATATGAATTACTTTTATTCTGAATTGTTAAAATCTGATTTGTTTTGTACATCGCTATGCTTTTTCTTCATAAACATTTGACTCGCGATGAATCGATGGTTGTTTATTTACATTGCTAAGGATGTTAAAACCCTGTGCTAAGGATGTAAAAATTTCTTAACATACAGGTAGGTACACGTACAGTTAACAAACCTGAAGGGTTGGGTGCTAACAGGAGTTAAAGACGATAATCGATACAAATATTAATATCAAAACTATTAGGAAAAGCTTCCGGGATGATGGGCCAAGGTCTAATTGACGAAAAGTTGGTCGCCAGCCAGCCGCCTTCCAGGACACTTTCCATGGGAATCCGCCGCCTCTGTAGATGTCCATCGCAGCTGTGAACGAAACGTTTGGCCTTGCAACACCAATTGGACCAAAGTCTATCAGCCCGAAAACTTTTACTAATACTTTTAATATTGACTCGAGCATTGAAAGCATGCTTTATAAATATCAAAATTATTGTTAATTGTTGAGCTCTGGAAACTTAGAAAGTGAGGGAAGTAGAAGCTCTAGTTTTGCCCCGACCGGAAACCTAACCCGAGACAGCACCATGGAATATTTGCATTCTCTCCTTGAGCCAGCCAATTGGCATTATTATTATTATTATTATTATTATTATTATTATTATTATTATTATTATTATTATTATTATTATTATTATTATTATTATTATTATTATTATTATTATTATTATTATTATTATTATTATTATTATTATTATTATTATTATTATCATTATTAATTATAATAATAAAAATATTAGGGACAACATTCCCTAAATTACTCTTGCGAATATCACTATGTAATTACGTATAGTCATTCTCATTCTCTATCTTCTTCAAAGCGATGGATTTCTTGCAGTTTGATACTAACAAGTCACATCCATCGTACCAACATACCAAACTTCCTTTTCGTGAAATATATTGGAACTACAGTTTTTATGGCTTGTGAGATAGTTTGAATATTATGTAGTAAAACTGGTAAAAGTAGCAGGTGTTAGTGATAACCCTCAGTTATGTAATGTTTGTAAGTTAGAGAAAGAAACAAAGTATACGCAAATTCAGACATTTCCAAGTTTGTGCATTCTACTCTTCCTCCTGCTTTCTATAAACACGTTTCTAGAAACCTCCTGCGTAGTATAAACACGTACATTTCTCATACCTTTATTTTTGAAAATGCCCAGTTTTAAGACACGCTCTTCTCCCTAATAAAGTTATTGACAAATGCAGTCTCAGAGGCAAAACGACAATCAAGCCCAGCCGTTTTTATATTGTTTTACATAAAATTATAAGCCCAAAAAAAAAACAGCGAAAAACACTAATTATTTTACATGTACTTAATTACAAATGAGGTGTAAATAATATTAACAACATTGCACGTTTCATAAAAAGAAGCTCATTGATTGATAGTGAATCTGGGCGCGTCAACTACGATGGTCAGTAGTCCCTTAAGTATAGTGCATGTTTTTCCTCGGGAGGTGGCGTTGGTCTTTCCCATGGATCCGGCGCTGACCTACCGTGGGTTATCGGGATTTTCCTCAACCAGGTATCTCCCACCAGCGGAGCACCGCCCCAGCCGGGAGAAACTCTAAGTTCCCGACCAGTCTCCCGGCATGTGTGCTTGCGTAGTGCATATTAGTGTGAGCGTGTGTAAGGTGTGACGATATGACAAGGAAGAGAAATGAAAGATCGCGCGCGGTCTGTGGCCCGTTTGTTCCGGTACTGCTCCGGCATTCGCCTGATGTAGATACGAGAAACCGCGGAAAAATACAAATCAGAGCAGTCGGACGCTAGAATTCTCCTCCAGACAGTGACTGAATTTGACCTAGCTGGTGTCGATAATCCTGCCAAGGTGGGGACTCGAAGCCAGGATCTCCCGATCAGAGGGACTGCAGTGGAATCAGTTAATGCCCTGAGCCACCTCTCCCAGTATAATAAAAAGAAACAATGACACCAGTAACTATTTAAAATAAACTACTCACGTATGTTTACTTTTTTTGTTTTGTTGTTGCTGCACATAATGTTTGCATTTTGGAGAAGTACAATTTATTTTCGATGTCTGAAACGCAAATTATCACTATTCCGCCTTGACCTCTGCAATTTTGAACCAATTCGAAGGACATATTCGACTCGGCGGATGCCCCTTGTAAGTTTGATGCGGACCATCGTCTACATCGAAGAGGGCATTTTCTCCAGGAGGCTAGCACGTGGCACGTGGCACCTGGCACGTGGCACGTGCTCGCGTACGTATCCGCGCGCGCCCGCCGGCTGTCGGCTGTCAGTTGTTAAGCCCCTCGTGCCGCCGTGGCGCCCGCAAACGCCAACTCTTCATTAGAGCCCAGCCCCCTGATATCAGCATCGAGATTAGCAGGCGGCCCTGGCATACTCCACACGGCAGAGGTTACGCCCCAAAGTGACACGAACCTATAATACTGGTGAGTTAATACCGTAGTTTATGAATGATACGAGTGGTAAAAGGGACATTTTATTTTCCTACTAAGAAAAGTTGCGGCACGAGGCCGATAGATCGAGCAAAATACGAGAAAACTAAAATCACTTTCCATGTGTCATGCATTAGTTTTAGACAGTTTACTTACTTTCATTTTGTTTTAATTCAAATACACAAATCACTTGATTAGGTACTATGTTACATTAAGATCAGAGGTAGCAGATTCGAAAGGACGTTGTTTTCTTTGTTGCTTTCAGTTTTATCTGAACATTTAGTGCTAAAAATTGGACATGCTCAAATAGTAACATTGGACTCGCTGTGCATGCTCAAATAGTAACTGCTTTCACTAGTGGCTGTCTACTCGTATAATGGTCATTTACGGAATAAGTTTCATAAGACAGTTTATTACAAAACGAGCTTAGAGATCTAACATTCGGCCGACGTACAGTCGAATGGACAGATGATCGTTTAACAAAATGGTGGATTTCCAACATCACATATTTTCTCGCATTATTTATAACTTTTGTGAGGGGTTCTATTAAAAATTCGAAATTGAGTCAATATCTCTTATATTAAACTAGTAATGTTACAAAATATCATACTTACTAGCATTATTCATACATTTGCAATTATCGAAAATTAAGAGAGTTCAATGAAAATTGAACCTGCGCTCGGTTTTTAAGCGTCTTTTGTTCTTTCCATGGAAAACCATTAAGGACAAATGTTGCGGTTTTGAGAAAATGGTCGGAATTAACTTTAGGCAAGAATTGTGTGAAAAGTACTCGTTTTTCCGAAACATTGTATGTGACCTTTTTGTAATGTTCTGATGTTTTAGAACAGACTTTATTTAAAACACAAATCTCTATCTTCAAATTAGTAGATTTGAAATGCTCCCTTTTTGGAATTTTCGAAAATGCAGAAAGTTCGCCGAAAATAGGACTAGCGCCACTTCTTTTACCGAGCATACAATCAGAAATTGTAAAGAACAATTAAGAGCTGTTTGAAAGAAAATAATTCCTAAAAAGTTGCCTAAATTTCAGTCACAATTACACGAAAACATATCATATTTTCGAAAAATTGTACATTACCTTATTTCAAGATCTTTCTTTCAACAATATATTCTATTAATAAAAAAATATCTATCCACAATATTGAAGTTGAATGAAGACGCACAAAAATTTTTGAATTCACGTAATTTTTGAAAAATTAGGTATTGTAACACTACCGGTTACCTGGGGAACCGGATAGCGGCCCTGACGCTAGCTCAAGTCGGTGATGGAAGGAATTGTTACACAGTACGGTGGAAACACAAAATAAACACTTGTTCACTGGTAAAAATTCACATTTATTCCTGGGCAATATGATTAACATGCCCCAGGGAAGTTACACTCGTAAATTGAATAAAAAGAATAGTGGGAAAATTAGATGAAGAAGAAAAAAAAATGAAAAGTTAGTTTTAGGAGTTAAGCTTAAAAAACTAAGAAGAATTATAACTAACAACTACAATGGGTGAAATTATTACTGGTCAATGTGTCAGAGCGTGACACCGCATTACGAAAAATTTACACAATAGGGCGGTAGTCCTGAACGATACTGCCTGGAGAATGGTCTTTGTGCGGCCGGGGACGGCCGCGGCGCGGTCGAGAGGGTCGTCTGGCGGCCTCCAAAAAAAATGCCTTCGGGAAAAGGCAATGGCCTCTCTCGTCGCCAGCTGGGCAGCCGCCTCGTAACGTCACGAAAAGGCTGCGATGCGTGGCTGCGTAGGCGGTGTCTAGAAGTCTAGTTGAGCTGGCGGATCTGGAAGTTCTGGTCGAAACTGGTAGTACTAGCTGAACTGGCCGAACGATCTCAGGAACGGGGTGATCAACTATGCATCTCTCTCTGACTTTTATGATAATCGTCGAACACAACTTCGGACAGTTTAGAACTTGATCGGAGAAACATTCGCCTCTCTTTACGACGAAAACCCACCCCAGAGAAATCTCTCTCTCTCCACTGCAGTCGGCTCACAGCTCAAAACTCGCAGTAAAATAACATAAGTCCCCACATAGGCATATTCGCCCGAATAATTCCCACCCCCATATAAGTTCCTCTCTCAACTGCCCTCAGTCTAATATTCAAGCTCAAAAAATAATAAGTTTTCCAGAGACACACTGGTCCTTCCCCGACGCCTAATACTCTGGCCCCGTCTGATTAATGAAAAATTTATAAGTCCGGCGGAGGCGAACCTGCCTATGACCGACGACTAGCTCCCCGAGAGAAGCTTCTGCCCCGACTGCTCTGCCTAGAATTCAAATCCCTTCTGAAGTTCTCTCAGTCGAAATTGTATAAGGTTAACTTTTCCCCCCACCCAATTTCACTTATGTGCCCTAGCTCCTTATAAAAGTCAAGTCACTATTGGCCAAAGGTTGTTGCGCATCACGCTATTTCGACCAATCGTGATGGGAGTAGTGAAAGAAACTTCCACTCTTTGTGCTAGCTGCGAGCATGCAGTGTTGTTCTAATTCCTTCTAGAATGTCGGCCCATGCTTGCATAAGGGGGCGCGTTGTCCGTGAAAGAATTATGGATTTGGGTTTCCCCGAAACGAGCGGGCGATCTCGAAACTTCGCAGCCGGCACAGTGAACACGTGTGCCCAGTGAATCTTTCTACGCCGACCCTCTTAACGACTACGTTAATGTGTCGGGGGCGGAAGGGACTGTCGCGATAAGCGGAGTCGCGCACGTGTGACCGTCTGCGTAATCTCTCGGCAGGAACCTGGGTGGCCGAGTCTGTTTGTTTAATTTTTGATCCGGTGAATTTTGTTTATAAAATTATGATGAAATCGGTATCGCCACAGTATTTCAATGAAAATGAGACCTGCACCATCCTTTTAAGAGTCGTTTACTCTAATTGAGGACAAAATTTAATAAAGAATGGGGAGTCATTTGTGAGAAAATTTAGAAAATGAAATTGAAGCCTCATGTAAAGTACTCCTCAAAATTAACATATCCATGACAAACTCGAGTTCGTTTAAAATCGTTCATCAAAATCGAATATCAGTATAGGAGGAAGTCGGCTGAACGGTTTTGGCGCTAGCGATGAACACAGACACGTTTTGCCGTCAATCGATTTCCCCCTCTTTCTGACTAGCGTAACTTTAACATAAACAACCTCGATTGGTTTAATCTCGCACCAAGTTTAAACGCAAGTCACCATCACACTCATGATGTGGTACCAGAGTAAGTGATTCTTGCATTTCGTTCTTACACTAAGAATTATAGTAATTAACGAAACTAGTAGATAACAAGGGTATACTTGTATTAGAGGTATATTCAAGAAAACGAGTAACAAGAGGATCGGATTTTCTTATTTCAGCACATTTGGCATGATACTCCTTTATCTACGAGATAGTTCAGTATTGTTTCCTTTCAATTTAATAATAATTTTAATTTTGAGAAATATAAGCGTCTCTTTACCATCAAGACATACATTCGAAGACGTCCTTCTGAATGTGGGAAACGTTCTGGGAAAGACTCATTGTAGTGGGCTTTGCATCACTTATGATCGCATACTTATTATTACATCACATACTTATGATCACCATAGCGACTTAGAGACTGACAAAATGATATTAAATGGAAGATTGATTATTTTTCACATAAAATATTAAATGAAGTATGAAAACAATGTCAACATTACTTCCTAGAAAAAGTAAAGATGCATTTGAAAGATAATTCAATTTTTATAAAACTTGAAAAATGGACAAGGAAGTCACTTCTGATTCAGAAGAGGTTTTGCTTCACATTTGTCAATATGGGTAAATACAACTGTTTATACTTCTTTTCACATTTGTAACATACTTACAAGAAATATGTTTTACATTCATACATTGAAGTTATTGCTGAGTTTTAATTGATAGTTGTGTACTTTTGCACTCGTGCAGTTAATACAGTGGTCAATCAACGATTTTTCGTGGAATTAACGAGTATATTTGTTTACTAAACAGAAAATAATCTTCAATCAAGTTCAATTTTATTAGTAATTGACTATCAGAATTATCCTATTACAAATTGCTGTGTTTACTCACAGCTCAATCATAAAGAAGTTTCGTTACAAATCCCTTCTGATAGAACAGGTAGTACAGTAATGAATAGGTTTCTGTTAATACTAATTATTTTACATGTTCTACCGTTTCATGATTAATTTGTCACAGAGGAATTAAAATAAACACAATTCACACACAATATCATATCCAAAAAAGTAAAAATAACACAAAATACAGTTGCACAAATACAAATGTATTAATTCAAGATACAATGTAATTAAGACAACAAATACAAATAATACAAATATAATAACACAAGATACAAAATAATTCAGGCAAGAAATCATACAAACATATTCCAAACAACCTGAACCAAGTGAGGCTTGATGCATTAAAGATAAGGAACTAATAATTCAATGATTAGAGGGCGAGCAGAATTTGGCTTGAACTATTCTTTTATAATGCCCCTGGATTGTATTGTCGTGTGATAGATATACTGTATATATTATTGTAAATGCCTGTTACAACTTTCATAATTTAGTTCAATCAAACAATTGGAAATACTATTATCTAAATCTATATTCATAATTTCTTTTATGAATTATAATGACGCAAATTGATAAAGGGTTTTTTAAATACACAAATGCGCTTATTATTAATATTGTAGTCTATTAATGTACTTTGTTCAATTACCTTTAATATTTCGCAGGTTCAACCACGGCCGTCTGCTAGTGTAGCAGATGGGCGAGGTTTAACTATGCGATCGATACATAATCAAAATCCACATAAACAAATGAATATACGATGACATGAAATGTATGTTTGTTTTGTTTTAAAGTAAACTTGATGTAACCGTCAACCTTAAAACGAGGTTTAACTATGCGATCGATACATAATCAAAATCCACATAAACAAATGAATATACAATGACATGAAATGTATGATTATTTTGTTTTAAAGTAAACTTGATGTAACAAAAAGTCAACCTTAAAAGTAACGAAGAAACATGTATTATTTACTTAAAACGTAATTTCCTTCTTCGCAGAATTTTAGAAACTGATTTCAAATATCCTTTCTACTATTCACCGTGTTTTCAAGAGTAGCTTCGCGAATTATTTCGTTAATTTGATCGTCTGACACGACACCAAATCCCGTCATGTTGTAACTATTGAAAAGAACTGAAAGCTGTGTTAATATCAAAGAGGTTATATCGTACATGTTGCATATTGGCTTAGCGATCGATACACACATCCACTAAGATAAATGAGTCGCAGCTGATGATTAACCATTATGGAGGAGCGGTAAGAAAAATCGGATTGAAAAAGACGATAATTTTTTTAGATACACCATCCTGATGAGGCATATCATAAATTCAGGTACACACTATTGGTTTACTTTTTACGGGTGGAATAGTCAATGTTAATTTAAAAAATGTAATTGTTACAGGTTTGTAGTATACATCTGATGACGAAAACAAAAGTGCCCTGGAAACGGAGTAATCCGTGAAAGATGTCACGATAATAAATTGGAATTCCATGGCCTTCATTTAAACTTGAATACTCGTTTCAAAGGTCTGACACTAAAAATCATGGTACCATAACATATAGACAACGCCTTTTCTGTCACGAGCTTCGTCGTCGCAAACGTGGCCTTGTCCCAAAACATTTGTCATTTCCTTGTGCTCCCTGCCACAACTCTCATGATAAAATTGTTTTTACTTTTTCGCCTTTTGTTTGTGAGAAGAGAAAAAATGTATACGTTCGCCAAAAAACAGCAAATTTTCGACAATTTTCGAAATCGCACCAAATTTTTTGATCAAATTTTGTCAAGTTTTTTGTCATGTCAATTGATTGGAGAAACAGCGTTTATCGATCAGAGTCCGCGTCCACTAGAATTCTCATCCAGACAGTGGCTTCGAAGCAGCTCAGTAACTATTCTCAAAAATCCGCCACCATCGAGACTGGAACCTAGAACCCTTCGGTCAGATAGGCTACAAAAACAACAGTTGTTACCCTGAGCTTTATCAGTTGTTTTCACACGCCGGTGTATTCTGGTTATGAGGGGGTAATGATCGGAACGTACTTATCAGAGGCGTTTCAGTCCGGTTTGGGGGAGATCGGAAGGGTATGATAAGTAACGTGCGTGGCCCGTGGCCCGTTGTAAAGTGTACTACTCCGGCACACGACTGGAACAAGGAACAAGGAAACCTCCCATGAGAAGTGAACAAGGAAACCTCCCATGAGACCAGTCAGCCTACGAGTCCCATTCTGGTAGACGTTATACAAATACATATTGATGCCCAATATATTGTGACGTCATAGGTGGGGATGTACACCACAAGAAGATAAAAATGGACTATATGCAATTTATTTTACGCAACTAATTACAATATTTACAGGTCCTCACTCTAAGGCGTTTGTCGGAGCTAACATCAGCTCCCTCTCTTCACATGTCTTGCAGCTGCGTACGCGACTAGCCGACTAGGCCGAATCGCAACTTGGCATTTGACGTGCCTCAGCAGATACCCGAACTGCCCTGCAATGGTAGAGAACCACTTAACGACCGAACACATCGGAACACATCTCGTGCATACAGCACTCTGCACCAGCCTGGTCCACAAAGATTTTGCAACCTATTTGCTAGGAAACCAAATTCGTTATCCGATGCGAGGTACAATGTCGTAGCCTTATAAAGGGCCGAATCACGTGACCTCGTACGTCATCTCGCTCCCATGCGCTGCTCTGGGTCGTGGTCTAACCGCCGCTGCCTTGCGCACGGTACCTTGGAACCTCGGAGCCAGCCAGTCCTCTGGTCTGGTATGGCGCTCTTTGTTCGGGTGGCTATTTTAAGTTGCCCTCATGCCTCTTCCTTGCAACTTCTCTCTCAGCACAGGAAGCTAAGCCTAGCAAAGCCAATAGCAAACAAATTACCGGAACCAGACTGGGATGGAACCCGCGTCTACTCAGTCATTAACTCACTCCAACGGAACCAGTTGCCTTTAATTTACCGCGTTTGATACACGTTTCTTTTGGAGAGAAAAACGACTGCGACTTGCGACTCAGAGAATTGTTGATGACGTTTCAATTCTGTCTATACAGAAGTTACATGTGGAACCGAGAAGTCAAACACAAGAAGGAAATGAGCTAATTTGGTAATCCGCAGCCCATTTAGGGGCCAAAGTTCTCAATTCGATGTTCAAACAGAACGCGCACAACGCAACCCTCTTTAGATAGGGCTAAGTGTGTAAATATGAGATAAGCGCCTAATTAGTGATGGCTCCCTATCACCTATGGAAGCGCTCAAAACACACGAATGGACTGGATTTGCCTCCAGTGTTTGCTTGACGTCACAAATGGGTAATTGTTTGACTAGTTTTTCTTTCAAAGCTTTTCTGTGTTATTGTAAGTAGTCGATGTAGGTTGTGTAAGAAGAGCAATCGAGTGGATAACCTTGCGCACAATACGCCACTCACGCGAAGTGCTTCGATATTTCTTAAGTAATTCTCTTCACTTGATGCACTGGCTGTGAAAGTGACCATTTTGCGGTCGTGTTTGTCCGCAAGGTATGTGATATGCAAAGAACCAATTGAATTGCTTTCTAATGCCGTCTTTGGAAATATCGGAACTTGCGCACGTATTTCTGAAACCTAAGTTTTCGGGTTCAACTTCACTAGGGGTTGGTGTATTTTCGAAGGAATGAAAATCCTTTGTGTCATGTCACGCTATGCCACTTACAAATGCCCCAATCAGGGCGGTGTATTTCAAAAAGTTTATGGCTATTCTATCCGATTTTTCTTGCCGCTTTTACCTACTGGCCAATCATAAACTATGACTCATCTATATTAGGACACAGTGTACATCGATCGCTAAGTTGATGTCCAATACACAACATATGTACTATAACATAACCTCTTTGATTTTAACATTGCTTTCAGTTATTTTCAATATTAGGCCCATTTTGGAACCCTGTTGGACATAATTTCGCTCATAGAACAGTCCTATTAAATACCATTTGTGCTCTGGAAATTCTTAGATAAATTCCCTCCTCGCTTCGCGAGTCGGGAATTTATCGACAATTTTCAAAGCACTCGTGGTATTACCTGTGATAAATACCCGGGCAACGCGGGGTACTTCAGCTAGACATTTATAAAAATGGCAATAATCTTGATTTGAATCAGAATGTTAGACCTGACCATTTATATCAAAATATCTCTATTATAAACGATTTGCGAAATAGAGCAATTGCAATTTGCAATATTTTACATTTACCTTTCGGATGCAAGATAAGTCACCATCCCGGCAAATTCGATTGAGTAAACTCAGATAAAAACTACATCGCAATGGCGGATTGATCATGGAAAGTTAGATATACGAGAAATTCCCTTTCTTTAGGTGTAGACTATGAATTCAACTCTTGAGCGGCCCATTGACAGGCAAGCCTGGTTTTAAGTGCCCTATCTTCATTGAAGCAAAGCTGCACGTCCGGCTGTAAACTTGCTACTGTTCAACTACATTTTCAACCGGATCAATATAGGTGAGTTTCTTTGTTTACCTTTTAGAGTTGAGTAGTAGTGCTAAACGTGAGACGATGCTCAAGTGTTCAGATATATCGGTGAAGGCAAGAAAGAAAAAATAATTGAACCGTCCAATATAAAAAAGATACATCTTTTCACAACTTTATAGAGGATAGAGAAAACGATTTGCAACAAGTCTTATTATTACTATTATTATTATTATTATTATTATTATTATTATTACTATTACTACTATTATTATGATTACTATTATTATTATTATTATTTTATTTTGTAAATATTTTTGCAGATACATTTGCAGTTCCCGAACATCTGAATATTACAGGAAAACTTTTTGCAAAGTGAAAGACAAAGCTAAAAGAAAGGCATACCAATCATAACATTAAAATAGCCGAAATGTGAACATGTACCCTTTCTGCATTGGACGGTTTAATTTCTTTTAACAGGATCAGCTACCACTGACCTTAGTGTATTGTATGCTTCAATTAAAATAAAATAAAAGTCAGCAAGGCTGTCTAAAATGTAGTGTATGACACGTGGTAAAAGTGACTTTATTTTGCTCATAAATGTATTCTACTTGACCAATTAGCTTTGTGTCGCAAACTTTCCCACTCGCAAAATAAAATGTCACTTTTACCCCTCGTATCATCAATAACTATTTTGTGTACCATGTTGTTATATTATTATAACGAATATAATAACACGTCATTTTATCTCTTGTACGTAAACAGCATATAAAGGGAATCGGATAAGAACATATTATTGCACTCAAAAGTTCTATATGGACAGAAATTACCAGAAATTTAAAATACAGTGACTTAGCATATTATCTGTTATGACAACTGAACCTCGATTGGGTTAATCTTAATCGCATAATTGTCCATTTTTCGCGTAATTGTTTGCTTCCACAGTCGAAGCTTTCTTCATGATGTGAATGTTCTTGAAATTACAAATGAAAATATGAAATAAATGAATTATTCAGCAACTTACAAGTCACGAAAATGGAAATCAATGTCTTAACGTTAGATAAGCTAGAATTGCGTTTAAACGTGAACTAGAATTTATGTTTGCTGAGCGTTTCCTGAAAAACGAGGCAAATATTCTTAGTTACTTTACAGCGACAAATTCTCTTTGGAAAGTTTTATTCCTCTCGAAATATGTCGATTATTTTCATAATGGCAACAAAAGACAAGGGAAGTGGGACCTCAAAATATTTCAAAAACTTTTTTTTTTAAATTACGCACAGTTTGAAGTTTGCCCTCTTTCGATAATTTTGATATTCGTATATAATACTTGCACATTTTGGCGGCGTTCCGTTTGTTAAATCTATTTAATTTTTTTCTATTTAAATGGTTGAGAGGGGTAGAAGATGTGAAAATGCAAGGCATCAGGGAAATTTCAGCCCAGGCTACAATTTCTTTCTCTACCCCGCAGGGTTAAAAATATTGCAATCATTGGATATCCTATTACATAACTGGCTCAACAGTCTTGTGGTTCATTTATGGAATAGTGCTTTTGTACAGTCTGAGTAGTCTTGTGTCTTCACTTGCCCAAGCCTCCTTGTTTGTATATGTTTCGAGGACGTTTGCACACAATGTTGCGAATACGTTTCTTAATCATTAGCAGCATCGGCGGCGGCGGTTGAATCAAAGGAGAAAATAACTCCAAGTGTGTGAAGAACTAAGAGAGCTCATGTGGTGGGATGGAAGTGAAGGAGAGATATCAACATTCATGCACTCTGAGAGTTCACGAGATGTGCATTCCTCTCAATATCTTGTTGCTGGTGTCAGTTAGGTGAACGTGCCAGACCAGAAGAGAACGCCATATTGGGAAGAACTGTTGTGCGAAAGTTGGAATGAGTGGACCTTGTGTAGAAAAGGCTGAGTGGTATACTCAGAAAATTGAGTCAAGAACTTTCTGGGAAGAAATTAAGTAACGGAAAAGGAGGAAAAAGGGAAGAAAAGAAATTAACTGATGGAGAAATTATAAACTTCAAACCTCTTATGGCACGGCAATACGAAAAAAAATAAAGAAGTAAAAAACATGAAGAAAGTAGAGTAGGCATCTTATTTTCATAAGATGTCCACTGATGAAAACTCAATTCACAACTTCTGTCCGAAGGGTCTAACTCATGATGGATACCAGAGGAAGATAGCTGTGGAAGTAGAATACAAGCACAATCATTACCATCTCTTCCTGCATTGTAGTGGTCAATTTAGGAAATTCGTTATTGTATTATTATTTTATTATTACTTTTATTGTCACTTAAAGAGAGGTTCTGGAAATGAAGTTTTAACGCTTGGAATTTTTTATATTTTCTTACTTATTGTTAACTGTAGTTATTTAGCTATTCATCAAGACAATGTCAAGTAAATAACTAGAAAATAAGTTAAGTAAATGCCATGAATCTTCATTATTTTTCTAAAATTCATAACCTATTGGGAAAATGTTTCACCGACTTAATACGAAATAACATCTCTGCGATAGTAAAAGCTCAAAGTCAAGCAGTTTTCAGAAACGAAAAACAGCAATGCGTCCAAATTTACAATTCGAGACTGAAGTCACCCGGCGCTTATGTAACTTCGAGTGCATTATTCTAATAGTCACTCAGTCATTATCTTGCAAGAAGTCATAAGAAACGCTTAAATTATCTTGCAAATACTTCAAACATACTTTTGTACTTCTTCATTTTAAAGAAACGTTTATCAACCAAGAGTTAAGGGAAACAAGTATTGGTACTGTCTTCTGAACACATGATTACTTATTAGGCAGGCAAGCATAGGCCTTTAGATATACAGGGCCGTCAACTGATCTGTGACAGACGAAATATAAAAGTTGACTTTCCATGATTCTACAACGTCCATCGCGCATGACGATTGAAAAATCTATTGTTACATGTTAAAAATTTGTAGATATTGTAAGAATTCCTCAATCAAGGTCTTAAGATATCAGACCTCATTTCGAGTAGAGGACATTCAGCATTCAACATTCAGATGTCTCCTCAAAAGAGTCTAATTGAAAGTAAATAGACAACCACAAGCGCTTTGAGTATATTAAAACATGTTTTGCATCAAAACACGTTTTGCACGCAAAACATGTTATGCATCAAGCAATGAAATTAAATCAATTATGGATATTTAGTTTAGATTTTCAAGGGATTGACCTTTTTTAATGAACCGATTCTATATATAAACCGACGATTTGTCATTGCAAAAACCTTTACGAAGCTCCGTCTATTATGATATCTTTTGGAATTCCATCCGGTCGTTGTTAAGTTAGGTAACAGAGATCGGACACAATCAAAGCTACAGTCAGCAGACGCATTTTTGATGCCGATTTTTTTTGTTTCATCATATTAATTTCAAATGGATGCAGAGTAGTATCCAAAGATTCGGGCTATGACGCTTGACTCTATACTTCAAATGCGTCTGCTATAGAAATTAACAAATCATCGCCTTGCTTGCAAATTAACATCTTACAAAAACATCCATGTTCTGATGTTCTGGTAGCTCGTTTCAAATATTCTGATAATCGTACATCCCGAGTTTATGCTCTATTCGCTCATATCAGAATTCTAGAAAGTTTCAATAAATAAAGAAACTAAAATACCATGAAGAAATTCCACAGTATCCACATACATTATTACTGCGCAATACTTACACGAAAGTAATGAAACACCACTTTAATCTTCAACTTTACGATAATTATTCAACAATTTTCTGTTACATTAATGGTGCGTTTTCTAGTGAAAAACATTTTTGGATAAGGCTATTAAAAATATTGCTACAAATACAACGTAATGACAGCCTGTCAATTTCAAGAAGATAAAATAATTTGGGAAGTAATATCTTTAATGTTACCTTGTCCTCAAATAAGTACATTTTATCTTATCCTTTAAAATACTAATGTAGTAGACAATAACATTTTGCTGTTATACACTATGTGAACAAAAGTATCAGGACACGAGGTAGAAAATGACTTACCAGTTCGTGGCGCCTTCCTTCGGTAATTCTGGAATTCAACAGGGTGTCGGCCCACCCTTAGCCTTAATGACAGCTGCCGCGCTCGCAGGCGTACTTTCAATCAATTTAATGGAAGGTCTCTTGGGCAATGGCAGACCATTCTTAACGACGTGCTGCACTGAAGAGCTATCGAATTAGGTCGGTGATCCCTGGCACGAAGTCGACGTTCCAAAACATCCCAAAGGCGTTCGATAGGATTCAAGTCAGGACTCTGTGCAGGGTAGTCCATTACAGAGATGTTATTGTCGTGAAAGCACTCCGCCACAGGCCGTGCAGTATGAACAGGTGCGCGATCGTGTTGAAAGATGCAATCGCCATCCACGAATTGCTCTTCAACAGTGGGAAGCAAAAAGGTGTTTACATTATCAACGTAGGCGTGTGCCGTGATAGGCACACAAAAGAAGGGGTGCAAGCCCTCTCCATGGAAACACAACCACACCATAACACAATTTTGGACGTGTCCGTATACTTTTGATCACATAGTGTATCAATCGGAATTTTAACGTACTATACATAAACTGATATTATCATTCCTTTGCAATCTAATGTGATTTACTGGATACCATTATTTTTATTGGTACATTACACATATTTTCTGTAATTCTGACTACAAAACTCTTCCAATCTGCTCAAAATGGTCACTTCGTAAAATCTGCATACTTAATTCGTACAAATTCAAGATAATCGGGTAATGTCGTCCCTTCTTTATGAAAAGGAAATGCTTTTACTTTCTCAAATACGTACGTATATGCATGCTGCTGAAAATAGATTTAAAGCTTTTAACGAAAATACCTTTCGAGGTTCCCTGATAACGGAAAATGGTATTCTTCAAAACGTTAGTCCGCCTGACCCTCTTCCCATCTGACCTGACAGTTTGTTGGACTGTCTGTCCGTCTGAGCACAACACTTGTACTTGAGCCATTCACAGATTTTTTATAAACTGAATATTCCCTGATCGCTGTGGCTCGACTTAAGGTCCTATGAATTTGAAAAGATTTCTTCGAAATTTGGGAGCACTTTACATGAAACGTTTTCAAATTTTATCAAAAGAATTTTAAAAAAATCTTGAAGTGAAACACAGTTACAAAGATGCCCTTAGTGTCATTTAAGCTGTTACTGCTGAATTAATAAGGTTGAAAAAGTTTGAAGGGACCCCAATAACTACATTAATGAAAACAGCGATGTTTTTCTCAATGAAATCTGTTTTCCACTTTGAATATGTAATTAATATTAAATACATTAAAAACAATACTCGTTTGATTGAAAAATGGGAAAATTTAAAAAGAACATTTTCTGAAAACGGCTCCAGATTCTGTCGTTGGGTGTTTTGAACGGGAGCTATATGCTCTAAATAAAATGACATAAGATCAATTTTGAAGTTACTTTTTGAGTTTTCAAAAATTTCTCGAATGTACTTATTTTCAAATATATCTTTTGTTGTCGATTTTTACATCGTAGGCGTTTATTAAAGAATTTAATCATTCATGAGTGCAAGTGCTTAATTTAATTTTATATGACATTTCTCGAAAACTAAAGTTTTCTGTTAACGTGTTGAAAATTCTTTATATTTAGAAATGATCAAACTACTTTATCTCAAAAACGGCTGAAAATTTTTCAATGAAAAATTGCTATTGGTTGGAGCTACCAGGAAATACTACCGAATAGAGTGGTCTATGGTTAGAATTCTCCGCCAGTCTCTCAAATTCGACCCAAGTATGTAGCTAGAGGGAAAATCCCTCTGCCGAAGGGACTCTTTACCAAGAACGTCATTATCAGCGATACTACAGACACAATTGCACACCTTTCTACCACTTTCCCATCAGAGTCAGGACATCGCCTCAGCCGAGCAATGCTCCAAGCTCCCGATTTGTCCCCAACATGTGTGGTGATGCAGAGAACGTAAGTATAAGTGTGTGTTTGTAAGGAGAGGTGAGGGGTCAAGGATGAGGCGTTACCCGTTGTCGAGGTACTGCTCCAGCATTCGACTGCTACTGATCAAAGAAACTACGAACATTCATCAATCAGGGCAGCCCGTCTCTAGAATTCTCTTCCAGGCGGTTCAATTCGGCCCAGCTATGTAGCTGGAGTTGAGAATGACTTCGTTCAGTAGATCATTCACCATTACAGCTATCGAAACCTGGAAACTGTCCGTAAATTCGAAAATGAATTAACCACATGGGTAAGAAATAACGACATACGGAATGGTGTTAACGCCTTTTTCAATCTCCAGACTTCTCCCACTTCCAAGCGCCCGGTCGCCTCCCCTATTAAACACCGTACTTTCCCCCTCTCTATTTTCAAAATTCTACCCCCATACCTCATTGCTCTATCCTCATTTTACATTCCCTCTCACACCTTCTAAACTATTAACATGATTATTTTTTTGTGCACCCTAATGAAATTGTTTAATAATATATACCAAAAATATTTGTGACGTGCCAGATAAAATATACTTGCATTATTATTATTATTATTATTATTATTATTATTATTATTATTATTATTATTATTATTATTATACATTATTCACAGTATCTACTGGTCGGTATGTCAACCACACACAGGAATGATGACCAGGTGTGTGGTTGCTTTACTGAAGGTTCAGATGGCTTCTGACAATACGGCATGTATTCAAAATTACACACTTTTGCATATTATATACATTCCTGGCATCCAAGTGAAGACACTCCAGTGCCCGAAGTGTCATTTTTGGGATCACTCCTGTAGCTGATATTATTATAGGCACAGTTGTCACTTTACTGAAGTTCCACTGAGATGCGACTTCATGGGCATCTCATTATTCGCAATTCATTATTATTATCATCTCATTACTCGCAATTCATCATTATTATTATTATTATTATTATTATTATTATTATTATTATTATTATTACTATTACTATTAATATAGGCCACCGTCGGGACTTGAGCCCTAGGACCGGCAGGCGAATGACGCTGCAGAGGCAGAGGTCATGCTGCCACTGAACCATCGTGGCCGGAGGTTTAACGAAATATTACGAAACCGACATCCGAGCGCGCTAAACATACAATTCCGCTTCGTCGAAAAGTATTGTGGCTGTCGAGAATACGTTTAGCGACCATTGCGCAGCCAAAGCCAGCGGGGTGCTGTGTCCCACATTTACAACGCGGCGTCCGCCTGTGTGCCAGGAACACACATCACGTGGCTGACACATATTCTTACCTAACGTTGATACTCATGACTGCATTACTCGACGGAGTCAATCTATGCAGATATTAGTATTAACAGCTCATCATTGAAAACCCACTTTGAACTTATGTACACCTCTTTTCACAGTCGACATTAAATATGGATATATATTGCAATCTTTAAAAAAATCTCTTTTGTACAAACACTAATAAAAGCGGTCACTTTTAGGGGATGCATGCAAGTACGAATTTTAGCCCTAGTGCTAAAAATGAGACGATGCTGAATTGTTGAGATAAATCTGTGAATGAAACATAGAAAACAAAGTACTTTTGTCTGACTGCATCAGGTTCTATTGACTAACGGAAACTCCACCATTCGGTCAATCCGGTAAGCGTCGCAAACTTTTCCACTCGCAAAATAAAATGCTACTTTTACCACGCGTATCATGAATAATTATTTTTTTCTTCAGAAAAAAATATTTTAACATCATTACACTATGTTGATACAGTAAATTGTCAATACCAGGTCATATTTATTTAAAAAAAGTCAAACCAAAAACTAATCTTGAAGTGTTATTTCTATTGGTTCTTGAAACAATTTATTTTGTTGTGTTTTAATTTCCATTTTTAACAAGTATTGTAAATCATTGTGATCCCACCTATTTCGTATTTTTCATCGTTTCCCTTGAACTATTGAAGAAATTCTGAGATGACCCTTATTTACGCTCTACGTCCGGACATTAAAGGTTGCTTCATTATTATTTTGCTGTCTCATTTTGCTATTTTCAAGATTGTGAGTTATTTATCTTGTCAGCAGTGCCTTCTCATCAAATTTAAATTCGCTTAATGATGGAAATAGTTTTTAATATACGGGATCGAACATTCTGTGTTATCAAATGTAAACAATGCTTGTTTATGCTATAATTATTCATTTAAACATATATAGTTATAGAGAGAGGATAGAAATCCTGAAGCTGAAGGAATTCCATATATTCCTTCTCCCCATACGCCGTCTAGATTTTACTGTCCAAGGTCTAATTTTCTGACTGACCCAAGTGTGTGCATGTGTGAGGTAACGCTAGGTCAAGGAAGAGGAAATAATGATCGCGTGCGGTTCGTGACCCCTTTATTAGGTTACCGCTCCGGCATTCAACTGGTGTTGATCGGAGAAATCTCGGCAGAAAACTACCGATCAGAGCAGTCAGCCGTTAGGATTCTCCTCCAGAGAATGACTGAACTCGACCTGTCTCTCTAGGAAGTGTCGAAAATCCTGCCACCGTCAGGACTAGGAATCCTAGGGCCTCCCGGGCAGAAGCCCTGAACAGAGATCAGTTGATGCTGTGAGCAAACTCAGCCGGTGCCAGGATTGTCTTCCGTTCGTACAAAGAGTTACATAAAAAAGTATCGGTAAAATATTTCATGTGAGTTTCAATAGGCAATCAGGTTTGACTAGTTCGAAAACGTCTAGCAAAACTGGGTCTTTCATTTTTCCCATTTTGCTGTGACCGCCCATTTGGGATCAAAGTTTATCCCAAGACCTTGGCAATCCTACCAAAACTCAAAATTTCTGAGAGGTATTTGGGACCCTTCGGTCAAGGTGTTTTAAACAAGATACCCTTTGGCAAACACTAGCAAACATATTCTTTGGCTTACGCCTACGTCCTCTTTTGCTATACTGTTTCGACTTCAATTCATCTCATCAGCTTGGGAAGTATTGAGATCAGCGACATGGCTGACAGCATACCCAAGGACAGTAGTGGGGAGATTCTGGAAAATTTTTAGGATCAGGTTTAACTACCGTCAGTCTTTTGAATCATGTCCTAATGCTTCACGTTGAGCCTGGATGGGGATAACCTCGCAAACCGTTTTGTAGGTTGAGGGCCGGATCTTACTATCCAGCGGGGGGAGAACATCGCCATCAAAACACCAACTACGCTAACGGGAATATTGACCCCCAGAAGTCGACGGGCTTGGAAACTGTCAATTAAAGAACCAGGCAACTGAATTGGTTTAAAACTTCTTCAGATTATGGACTTACAGAGCTGAATTAAAAAAAAACATGATAGTTCCCACCAGGAGCGTCACGCTATGCTAGTAATTTGAATTCAAGATAAATGTCTTTTAGGCATTCCGATTTTTTTTCTTAGCAAGATAATATTTAAATATGTTATCTAGAACTGGCCTTGAATATTTCTTCAGAATCGTATTCTTGACTATCCTACGTGCTTTGGTCGTGAGGCTTCATGCAAACTATTAGCTCCCACACTGTCGTCGATATCAACGCTAATTTTAAACTGAGTTACTTCCTCTTTGCATTCAATAGACACCAACGTTACTACTACCGGCAATTCTAACACCACCATCCCAGCTGTTATAGTCAACGATATAATAACAAACTTTCTATGTTCTCGTGCGTCGAAGTTTGAGCTGGCTTTCGATGAAAATGGCATTGGGTGGGAAAAAAGGAGACCGCACAAATGTCATTGAGTTTAGATTAGTCGCTACTCTATGCGACGTGATGGCGCTGATGCTGGTAATGACGAGCTGATGTCGACGCTGGTGCGTCGGTTGTACCGGTATCCGTCGGGTCGGCGTTGGTTTCGTAAATGTGTGGGGGTTGTATCGACGGCGGTGGTGGCAGCACCGACGGTGAAATCGAACTCTTGCAAAAGCATTGGTGAATGCGCAGTGGGTCTAAGTGGAGATGGTGCGATGTGTGGATGTGGATGATGTCGATTCGTTGTCGATGTGGATGCTGATGTTGATGTCGATGGGATGGAATTGTTGCGTTCTGTGTGGATGAGGAAGTGGATGCCAATATTGATGTCAGTTTAGAAGGGAATGTCGACGTCAATGCAGACGGAATGTGGATGTCCAAGCATCGGTGTCGTTGATAATGATGCGGATAAGGATGATTACGTTTGTGTATTTTTGGCACGAATGGGAAGGCTATGGCGAGTTGTGGCTTCAGAGATCGCAGGGGAGGTGACAGCAATTGCAAGGGCGACGGCATTGGTATCGGTGGTGTTGTTTCTGGCGTTGATGGCGACGTCTGGTTGTCAGTGCGACAGAGTCAAAACTGACGGCAAGGACGGTATTTTGTCGATAATGGTGTCGGTATTGATGTCGGTAGGGGAATTGGAATTGGTGAAGGTAATGGTGCTGGTATTGGAATCGGTATCGATGTCGGTATTGGTGTCGGAATTGGTGTCGGTATTGGTATGAGTATTGATTTATGTATTGGTATCAGTATTGGTGCTGGCATTGGTATTGATATTGGTATCGGTATTGATATTTGAATTAGTGCCACTATTGAGATCGGTACTGATATTGCTGTTGGTAATGGTATTAGTGTCGTTATAGATCTTTGTATTGATGTGGTCAGTCAGTGCTGTGGTGTCGATTCCCTAAAGCCCTTCCAGAGTCTGCACTGGTTCAAAAATCAACGCAAAGGCGGCTCCACACATTCGGCATTCGCCGAGTAGCGAGCTACTTCTCGCCCAATCCCGAACAGCTGATGTTTTCGGCGAATGTTCGCTCCCTTTGCTGTGTCCTAAAGACCGACACGCGGTGGGTAAAGGCGGCTCCACACACTCGGCATTCGCCGAGCAGCTCGTCCAAACCCGAACAGCTGATGAGTTCGGCGAATGTTCGCTCCCTTTGACGTATCCTAAAGACCGACACGCGCAGGGTAAAGGCGGCTCCACACATTCGGCATTCGCCGAGCAGCTCGTCCAAACCCGAACAGCTGATGTGTTCGGCGAATGTTCGCTCCCTTTGCTGTGTCCTAAAGACCGACACGCGGTGAGTAGGGCGAATACCGAACCTTCGGCGCTCGGCGAATCGCAAGCAACCCGTCCACACTACTCGGGATTCGGCGAGCGGTTGCTCGGAATTCGCAAAATGTATGGTGCCGCCTTCAGTGTAAATTGGTCACTACCAGATGGCGGCGGCGGTGGTGACGGGCGTTCGCGTAGGTAGCGGCGGTGGCGGCGGACGCGTCCTGTCGCGACTTTCCTGCTGTTGATTACGCGCTGCGGGAGGTAGCCCCGTTGCCTAGTGCATCTTTTCCTCCCGCACCCCCCCCCCCCTTGGACAGGAAAACCGGTGGCACGCTACTATGCTCGCGCGTGTTCTCAGTGCTTCCCCTTGTTGGCAGCCCGTTGTACAACTCCTCTCCCTGGAACCCCGAAGGAAACTTTGGTGTCCACAGGAGGCATCGCGCTGAACTATCCGGAAGACCGATTTCATTAAGCATGAATGAGTACTAATGTGTACTAAAGAAGGAAAATATGCAATGAAGAGTGAATTGTAGTATTTAGGTATCGGCGTTTTACAGGAAACTTTCAACGACACGTTGAAGTTGCGCATTTTGGCTTAGTTGATTTAATAAACTAGTCATGAGTGATATACAGGAGGATCAACGAGTTTGATGAAAATAGGATTTCAAGTTTAAATGGATTTAATTTTCTCAAACGTAGAGGCAACGATGACATATGGTTCAAGTTATTCCCTTTCCTTATTAATGTCGTTTAGATGAAGAATATGTACGGGATCGACATAGGTAGCTGATAATTCTGTAGACGTCTGCTTGTGTTTTCTTGCATGGTGGGGTTCTGGCAACAACCAGGTTTCAACCATTATTCTTCCACATCTGTCTGGTTGGGTTGCGCAGGGGCTTGGGGTATTTGCTCCCAGTTCGCGTCACATCCGGGCTGTAGGTTCGAAGTCAAAATTACCAATATTTCTGAACAGACATTCACCGTGTGGTCCTAGAGTTTGAGTCCCGAAGGTGGCAGATTTTCAATTCTAGCTAGGATTCTGCCGCTGTCCGGAGGAGAATCCTAGCCACCAGCTGCTCTGATTGGTAGTGTTTCGTTTTTTTCGAACATTACCAGACGAATGCCGGAGCAGAAGCCTACCAAACGGGCCACGGACCGCGAGCATTCGTTCCTTCCTATACCTTGTCCTCGCCCTACACTACTACAGTACTACAGGCATTACAGTACATGTCACAATGTCGGTAGATTAGTTGACTGCATTGAGCTTGTTCCCGCTGGGGTGGGGCCCCTCTGGGGGAGAAACACGTGTTGGTAGGAAGACTGCCTGACACGCCTGAGGCGGTTACGTGAACGCCAGTATTCGAGGATATGCAAGCCCGGTGGCCTGCAAAGCCGGCTTCCTTTCCTGGTGCTCTAGTGTTAACTCGCTTAAATGCTACCGGCTTCAGTATATGTCTTTGCTGTGCCTCTGACCGGAATGTTCTAGGTTTCGAGGCCCGACGGTGGCAAATTTAGATCACATTCTGTTACTGTGAAGAGACCTCTAGCGGCCGACAGCTATGATAGGTAGTTTTCCGTAGTTTCTTCGATCAACACGAGACAAATGCTTCAGAAATTCCCTAAAAAACGGGCCAAGGACAGCGCGCGATCTTTCGTGCCCCTTCCTTGTCCTATCCTTACTGCTTATACACATTTTCACACACATGCATCACACGACCACACATGCCGGGAGAGCAGTCGGGAGTTTACAGTTTGTCCCGTTTGGGGAGGTGACCCGCTGATGGGCAGAAAGCCCGTTCGGGGCTAATGAACTTGGCAGTTTACCAACTTACCAAACCCTAATCAACTAATAAATCTCAGAAGTGCTCTCACATGGGGGCGAAAACGTGCGCTGCACGGGAGACAAACCGATGCACTTCAGAGTCTGTAAGTAGATCATCCCACGAGTGACCTAATGTCATGATTAGAGGCTCGGCAAACTGCCTGGAGGAGTGGATGCAAGAGCAACAGGGAACGATAATCATTAGGCATAAGGGTATTGAAGATGTGACATCGACAAAAAACATCCATGTTTTAAAATATCCATATTCAGATTGAAAACGTCGATGTTAATAATTCATCACCTAAAACATTTATGTTTTCAAACATTGATGTTTTTCAAAATTGTTTAGTATCTTTTCACATTGATCTTTTCACAGTGGAATTAAATGGAATTCACAGGAGAATATAATTTCACAGTGACCATAAGTACAAAAAATAATGTTACTGCTTAAACTAGTGACGCTAAAACAGCACGTGATTTCTCCCTCGTATTTTCACACAATATTACACGAAAAGAAATCAATAATTCGAAAAACTGTAAAGTACCTTATTTCAAAATCTATCTTTAAGGAACAGATTTCATTGAGAGAAAAAAATCACTATCTTTAATATTTTAGTTTTAGGAAGAGTCCGAAAAAAATTTGAACTCTTGCAATTTTTGAAAAATCAGTTTTTTTTAACGAACATGACACTTGCACCATTCTCTTAAATGACCTTCAACATCCAACAATCCAACAACAAAATTTTTAAAAAAACGATGGAGCCATGTTTTTTAAAATTTCCCATGGGCGTCATGTGCAGGACCCCCAAAATTGAATATTGGTTTCATATTCACGAGGCCGCAACATCATTTAGATCGAATGGAGAATTGGTGTACGGACGCACAAATGTTTTGCCGTCATTCGATTTTTCGGTGTAGTTTGCTAGGAGTTGCACGAGTCAGAAAACTTCTTAATGCTTGCATTCCAATTAGTATATTGTCTTAGATTCAAATTCTAGGGATATATAGTCACTTCATGGATACGTCGTTAACATTGTTAACGGGTGTAAGCATCGTTATCATAATTTTTGCATATACAATAGGTATTGTTTTCAAATTGAACCAACAAATGGAGTTCATAATCATCATTCTCTACAAATACGTGATTGAGATATATTCCTAGCCTTCAATCACTGATATAAAAAGTTTCCTAAACAAATAGTTTATTGATATTACATTAATTTCGCGCCCATTAAATATAATTTTGCATATTATTTGTTAGTTTTTAATAAACAAACCTAATATGAGACCAGAATACCCGAACGAAATATTGTTCTTCACAAATGCTTACTAACATGTTTGCTTTCAATTTTTATTCTGATAGATTACCAATTTCAAGTTAATTTATTTTTTCAATCGGTTGAATGTTTGGTTAGTGCGTTTGATGAAGCGTAATTGATTCCATCCCTCTTCAGTTTCTGTAGCAAAAATAAAATTCTTGCTGAGATGAAAGCATTACTTTAAGAATCTTTTAGGATTTCCAATTATTTAAACCTCAATGTCAGAATAATTTTTGGTCTTTCTGATTATCAAAATTGAGTTTTTACAATTTTTACAATTGGAAATGAGAAGAAATTAATATCAAAGCGATACCTCAATCTTGCATGCGTTGTCCACAGAACGCCGCGATGTATATTTCCCAGATACAAAAATGCAATTTTCTACGTCGCAGTTTGACTTAAAGACATCAACTTCCCTTACCTATTCGTTTTTATGACAAGGTAGCTTGCTTGCGAAACCTTGAATTCTTTGATATGAACCGTGCGTTGGGCGCCTGATATTTCCATATTATTCCACGTTACGTAAGTCCGCCATTCCACGTGAATGATAGAACAATGTCGAGCATTCCGTCCGCTATTCGTTTTAAAAGTGTCGGTTTATCGTCGCCCCCCTGTGCCGGCCGCCTTTTGCGGGCCCTGTGGGGGGCATGTGGGGAGCAAGGTCTCCCGTTTCCCCCGTCCCCCCACGCACAGTGAGAAATTTCCCAGATATTGACGGGAGAAATAGTTTTATTATTCTGCTTGTACCGATTGTGAGACGTGTATGAATGCCTGGCCCTATCTCGAGCTTCGTAGGACGGTTTTTCCTTAGTTAAAGTCCATTGATGACAGGATTTTGAAATGCAGTCACCAACTGAAATCGCTCAGAGCAAAAACTGTTTTCCTTGCAGCATCTCTGACTGGGAAGTCTTAGGGTTCAAGTCTCGATGGTGGTGGAGGCTGCTTAATTTTCTTTCAATTTTTCCGTGTATTGAATATTAGTAAAATGGATATTAAATGGGAAAGAAACGGTATTGAAAAGGGAGCGAAATACACAATAAGAGGGACGAGGAAAATAATTTTAAGGAAAGGCCGTTGTCACAAAATGAAATGAAGGATGCTAGTGTAAAACATGGTAACTCATGTAGAAAAGTTTGAGATACAAGCAAGGGGATGGTTTTGCTAGAAGGGGTTTAAATGGGATCCATAAAGATGAAATAAGGCGGCATAATTTGGATTATTTGAGAATCAGAGCGCATGGGCATCAGATGGAAGCCTACAAAAATTTTAATGTCACAAAACCTTTTCTTTGAGAGTTACCATCTTTTATTCCTGAGCTCTTCAAATCTCGTGTTTATTATCTGAATTCATTTCAGGAGTGAAGATAGATTATGGCGGAAGGACAACATCGAAAGATGGAAGTTAATACTCAGAGAATTGAAGTCTATTTCCCTGTTCGGTAACTACATGAAAAGCAGTAAGATAGCAAGCAGCAACGTATCACATGGATATTCAAAGTAATTACTTATTATTTTATTTTTTCTTTCACCACCAAATCATTACTTATTGTTTAAACATCTGTCACATCTCATTTGCAATTCAGAATGCTCATTTAAAAATTGACATGGCCAAGCATATTATGAAACTTCACTAAATATCCACATAAAATATTTAACAGACTCTTGAAGCATCATTTTTAAGTTTTAAATAAGAGTAGTAAATAAGTGACTAAATTTAAGAACGTGGTCAGTAAAAAATATGAATAATTTCATTAGCTCGTTCGGAAGACCTATTTATTCTCCATTTTAGGTATTCTGACTTATAGACACGATGGTATTGATGAATTGTAACCTGTTCAATGCATTTTAAACATTGTTAAGTATTATGCAAATCTCAATTCTGAACTCCTCTTCCATCTCCTTTTTCTCCTCCTCTTTGTGCTTCTTTTCTTTCTTCTTCTCTTTTTTCTACTTCTTTTCTTTCTTCTCGTTCTTTTCCCGTTTCTTTTTCTTCTTCTTTTCTTCGTTACTTTCCTCAATTCCCAAACAAATATTATACCGATTCACCTGAGACATAACAATTGTAGGGGTCGCTGCAACACGATTGCTTGCAACGTACAAACTCAAGCGAGTTACGTAATTGACAGTTGACACACGATAGTGATTTGTTATTTTCGACCGAATACTATTGAAAGATCTGGGTGGGAAGATTCTCAGTTTATCTCTTAAAGGAAACCCAACACATTCCATAAAATTATTCATTCAACAACAAGTGAACAAGTGATGTACATTAGGCATGTGAATGTAAGGAGAGATGAGGGCGACAAGTATGAAGAAAGAAGGATCACATGTGGTCTGAGGCTCGTCCGTTTGAGCATTGGTCAGTCATTGGCCTGGTATTGATACCAGCAACCCGAAAATCTACCAATCAGAGCACATCGAAAAAAAAAGATCCAGATGACTCTCAAAGTCCCTACTCTTCATTGGTTCATATATTCGGGTACGACAACTGCATTAGTCCCTTTAGTGTTGTGAATGTTTTATCCCTGGAGGTGACGATTTTCTTCCCCTGCTAGACGATGACACCCGACGCCGACGTATACGTTGGCTTGTGGGGAATTTCCCTCTCCAGGTATCTCGCCCAATGAGGCATCGCCACAGCGAGGACTACCTCTAGACTCCCGACTGGTCTCCCGTCGTGGGTGGAAGTGTAGTGCATGGAAATGTGTAAAAGTAAAGGATGGGAACAAGGTAAGAAAAACGAAAGTAAAAATCGCGCGCGGTCCGTGGCCGGTTTGTTAGGCTATTGCTCCGGTCTCCGTCTGGTGTCGTGGCGACCACGGGAAACTACCGATCAGAGTAGCCGGCCGCTTGAATTCTCCTCCAGATCGCGACTGAACTCGTCTAAGTCGTCTCTCGTCTAAGCTCTGGACTTAAATCAGCCGGCTTTATCCCTCGTCCGAGGGCGGATTGTGTCCTCTCTCGTGTAAGTTCCGGGCAAAACTCAGTCGGCCTTTCCTCCGTCTAAGTGAGGATTGTGTCCTCTCTCGTCTAAGCTCTGGGCTAAACTCAGCCGGTCATAACCTTCGTCTAAGGGAGGATTGTGTCCTCTCTCGTCTAAGCTCTGGGCTTAAATGAGCCAGTCTTATCTCCCGTCTAAGTGAGTATTGTTTTCTCTCTTGTCTAAATTCCGATCTCAACTCACCTGGTCTTTTCCTATGTCTAGGTGAGGATTGTGTCCTCTCTCGTCTAAGCTCTGGGGTAAACTCAGCCGATCATAACCTTCGTCTAAGCGAGGAGTGTGTCCTCTCGTCTAAGCTCTGATCTAAACTCAGCCGGCCTTACCCCTGTCTAAGCGAGGATTGTGTCCTCTCTTCTAAGTTCCGATCTGTGTTCTCTCTCGTCTAAGCTCTGGGCTAAACTCAGCCGGTCATAACCTTCGTCTAAGCGAGGAGTGTGTCCTCTCGTCTAAGCTCTGATCTAAACTCAGCCGGCCTTATCCCCCGTCTAAGCGAGGATTGTGTCCTCTCTCGTCTAAGCTCTGGGCTAAACTCAGCCGGTCATAACCTTCGTCTAAGCGAGGATTGTGTCCTCTCTTCTAAGTTCCGATCTAATCTCAACCGGTCTTATCCTTCGTCTAGTTGAGGAGTGTGTTCTCTCGTCCAAGCTCTGATCTAAACTCACCCGGCCTTACCCCCTGTCTAAGCGAGAATTGTGTCCTCTTTCGTCTAAGCTCTGGGTTAAACTCACCCGGTCATAACCTTCGTCTCAGTGAGGATAGTGTCGTCTCTCGTCTAAGTTCCGATCTAACTCAGCCGACCTTATACCCCGTCTAAGCGAGGACTGTATCTTCTCTCGTCTAAGATCTGGGCTTAAATGAGCCGGTGTTATCTCCCATCTAAATGAGGATTGTGTCCTCTCTCATTTAAGCTCTGATCTAAACTCATTCGGACTTATACCACGTCTAAGCCAGAATTGTGTGCTGTCTCGTCTAAGCCCTGGGCTATCCTCAACCGTCCTCCTTTCGTGCGAGCGAGGATTGTGTCCTCGCTGACCGCCGCTTCGCCCACCGCGTGAGGGCGGAAACTCCTGCTCTCCGCAGGGTGCAATCGGTAGCGAGGGCGGCGGCGGTGGCGATATGCGCGCTTTTCCAAAGAGCTTCTATCGCGCGGAGGAAGCGGCGTTTCGCGCGAACATGGGTTTACTTAACGCGGCGGCAGGGGCGGGGTTGTCGCGCGAACGGCAGGCTTGAGTGACTACAGGCACAGGAAGACGCCTAGACTCCTGACCTGCAGACCTGGGCTCCGACCGAAACAGTGAGTACTTAACCTCAAATTACGTAACATTCGTTAATATGACACCAACGACTGACGAGTGAACAGTATGATCGTTAAGTAGTGTTTCGGTATGTAGCACAGCGCATTCTACAGAGAAATATAATATGTACTGTATATTACGCCAGTATCCGCCAAAAGGGTCACATCTAGCAAAAAGGCTCTTATTAATGATTGGAAGGTTGGTCTTAAGTGAAACTTTGTATCTGAGTGCTTTTAATTGCTCGGCTAGTCTAATAAATGTTTGATTTATTTGACAGCATCGCATTTAAAAACTTACTTAGATTATTTGTTCAATAGAATTATATAATGCTATAATTAAATAAGAAGTAGTCTAGTAACCCAAATATTTTCATATAGACGAAGATATCGAAATGTGGCTTCTGATATGCATTGTGTGACGTAGGAACGTGCACGATAAATAACTTGATGTATTGTGAGCGCTGTTAGGGCGAATGTATTCTAACAAAAGTATTTTTTTCACGCGGGATCTTAGAAATTTTTTACTTAGATGGAATGGTTTTAACTTTTTGGCAAAGAATTCCATAGCTTGTGCGCTGGTTAATTTGAGTAAGTATTTTAGGCTCTCACATGCAATACATTACACTTAGCTCTTGAAAAATGTAGCACTTGAAAAAATAAATAAATATGGACCGTTCCTTGAAATTGGCCCACATCTGGGAAGGGTTTGTCAAGCAATCAGCTTGTGCATTCCTACGTCTTCTAACACATTGCCTATACTAAATTTCAATGCGGGTTTCATTATAAGGTTGAATGTTTTCCCAATCATAATGACGTTTACTTCCTGGATTAATTGTTTGTGTGTATTCAGCACTTTTGTGTTGGATTAATCCAACTTTTACCAACTAGTGGTGTTCCCAGCTTGGAGCTCTACTTTTTATTTATTATCCACGCCAGAGGGTAAGGGAGACATGTGGCTATCATGCCGTTACCGTACCTAGTCTACTTGGCCTTCCTGATACTTTTGTTTCGTCACACAACTATAAAATTGAGACGATTTATATTACAAATCTATAGCTTCATTTATGCCCCGGTCGGGGATCGAACCGGGGACCGCCTCATGCAATGCTGGCACGCTGTCTACGAGCCACCATAGGTGCTTTTTAGGGGAATTACTATTCATTGCTGAGAGAAAAACGTTTGTTTGTTGGTTTGTTTTCAGAAATCCACTGTTATTATCAATTTTCATTAAATTGCGAACATCTAACATTGAACGTTAGAAAAATGTTGCTAACTGCAAAATATTTTGTAAAAACTACCTCGAAATCCCTCCTCGACTCCGTAGAGCAGTTTCTAAATGAACACTCTTTTAGCATTTTACGAATAATGCGATAATAGTGAAGGAATCTATTGAAATAGATTAGACGTTTATGAAAGACCGTACTAAATACACAATGACTCATCTGATAGGGTAATTAAGTTATGATCAATACAAAAGTATTATTGAAAGTTGCCGGGAGTATGCAATGATTCGTGATTATATCTGATTATATCTGGCCGTAGCAACAACGGTGGCAGGAAGAAAACTAGTGGCGCTAAAACAGTAGGTACAGTACTTACTCGCCAGTATTTTCATGCAAAGTTACGCGAAAAGTATTCAAATTTTCATAGAACTGTCCATGACCTTATTTCAAAATCTATCTTTAAGAAATAAATTTCATTAGGAAAAAAATGTGTCTTTAATATTTTAGTTGTAGGAAGACGCCCAAAAAATTTTGAACTTTTGCAATTTTTGAAAAATCAGGATATTCAACGAACATGTGATCTACACCGTTATTTTAAATGCTCTTCAGATTATGCAACAACAAAATTTAATAAAAAAACGATGGAGACATTTTTTTGAAAATTCGGGAAATATCCTTGGTGCTTCATATAAAGTACCGCCCAAAATTAAAATATCGGTTTAATATTTAAGAGACCGATATAAGCCAAATCCATTGGGTAATATCAAATTTGGAAAAAATCGGCTGAACCGTTTAGCCGCTAGCGTTGTTCACAGACGGACAGTCGAAGAGACGTTTTGCCATCATTCGATTTTTGGTATCAAGACCTCACAAAACATGGATTCTGGCTACACCGCGTTACAGCGCATTTTTTCTAAATTTAGTAACTGGATTTATCCACTTTTTCGTTACCGGGACACTGTAATGAGAGTTTTCCTGCCGAAATTTCGCAGTGTTTTCGCGCAGGATTACCCAACTATAGCAAGAACGTAAAAATATCGAAAATGGCAAGGCAGGGCGAGATGAGAACGGGCGAAGGCGGGACGGGAGAAGTCAGACTATTCGGAAGCTTAGAGCAGAGGCTGTCGCTGTGCCGCACTTGGGAGAGAATCTTCGAAGGGGAAACCATGCAGGAAGTCGTACAAGTCGGCGCCGGATCTAACTTTTTAGCGCTGAATGAACACCTCCACCTTTCGGCTACAACATGCACTACCTCACGAGACTAATGATAAGTTGACATGCCTGGAAACACGAAATACTAACTTAAAAGAAATAGTAATATTATCATTACAGCACCATTGAATATCCCTCGAGTACATAAAAAAGATTGGAAATGGCGTTCGGGTGTCACAAATGACTCTTCTAGTTTCGTGTTGAAAGATAAGTGATAGAATAATCTTCAAAGCAAAATATGTTACGCTTTGTGTATTGTTATCGTGTTGCACATTTGCCAGGTATTCTAAAATTAGTCTAGAGTGTTTTATCTGAGAAATATGGTTCATTAAGTTTAGAGTGCAGTAGAAAACTAGGTAATGTTTGTAAGCGCTACATTGTAGATGGACAGAAATTCAGAAAGAAGAACATGCCTGAAATTTTTCACACACTTTTTGTTCGGAAAATGCATTCCCATTACTCGCACACGTTATACGACAGTGGACAAATGATTAATTGAATAATTAAAGATAGTTTCTTTCTGATATGAGCAATGAAATCTTAATGACCTTAATTACGAAAATTTGGAGCGAAGTAAGAAGCTGAGAAAGTATTGCGATTCAGGATCTAAAATATTACAACTTCGTGTAAAGTTAGGAAAAACAAATGTGCTTTATGTAATTTCATTTCTCTGTGCGTATCACCATGTTGATAAACTTAATTTGACAGTTTGACATTTAATTTTGACAGTAAATTAGAATCTATGACCAAACATTTAAAGCCTAATTATGTTTTAGCTATTTATCTATTAGCAGGGGCGGAGCCCCTCATTTTTTTGAGGGGGGAGGCATCGTAGATTTTTGTTAAAGAATAAACATATTTGTTATTATATTGTATATTACTTATATACTGTGGATATGACACTACACAATATTTTTGTTTAAATAATTACATAGTTCGAACACAAATGAATATTGAAATCAATTTTTCCAAATAAAAGAAGGTAAACTAAAACTCTAGGTCTTTGGGGGAGGGGGAGAACCCCCATACCCCTCCCCTGGATCCGCCTGTCTACTAGAGTTATCAGTGATGTAATGTGACAGAGATGAAACAGCAAAAATGATCAAGATCTTCATGTTAATCATTATAGACTCTGTAATGCTAGTTTTCAAAAACCCTTTTCGGCATCAGGGCGTGGATTTCCGTCAAAATGTCGCCAGTAATAATTTGTTGAATCACAAAAATTCCTCTGCATTTTGTACTGCTAGGTTAGTGTAGACCTTCCGGGGGGGTATTTTACTGTTACAAAAATTATTTGTGGTTTGAAAGTTCATAATAAAAATAAATTTTAAACAGTTGCCCGGCTCTTACATTTGAGGCTAAAGAGTTTCATGAAAAGTATAGTTTACAATAGGTTTAAAGTTTTGTTTCATTGCAAAATTAGATTTATTTACCACCAATCTCATGAATCAAGTAGAAAAGAATCATGTTAACTCTCGAAAGAGAGTAGGTAGTTTGAAACCTTCAAAATCCCATATTTTTCTAGAATTCTTCCAAAATATCCTGAATGGTATCCGCGAAAAATTGTCACAATTCTTCTCGAGAGGAATCGAAAGATCTATTTATCTTTGTAGGTCCAGTGAGTCTCCCAAAACCCATTTTCACAGAACAAAGACACAACTTTTAAAGAAATATCTTAGCATTTTCTGGACGGCTCCACAAAAATGATTTCCCTTTCAGGAGGCCAAGACGCGTCGAAAACACCTGCTTTGCGTCGATTGGTGATCTGGAAGTAGTCTAGCAGTAACAAAAGATTGGACAGAAGAGGCTGTGGTGGGAGGTTGATCGATTACCATAAAGGGATAATTCTCCATAATATAGGAATTCGAAGTGATATTCTACAAATTCGCTCCATGCATATTACTAGTGTGCGAAAAAGTAACACTAACGCTGTTTCTAAAATAAATATCTTCCTTTAAGGTTTAAAGAATATGTAATATTGAAATATCTACAATAAATCAACAAAATGGAACCGATTTTCCACCACATTGTTTTATTTAACTTAAGCTTTTAACAAGAAGGATATGACGACAAAGTTACTCATACCTCTCTAAAGGAAATATTTTAAACCTCTTTTTAGAAGAAAGAAAAAAAGGAAAATTGTACCCCGTTTTCGCCTTATTGGATTTTGGTAGTACTTTATTAGCCATGATATTTACACTGTAAAGACAAATGTAAGCATATGTCATAATAGGTAAATCAGTCAGACGTTAGGTGACAAGGTACACCATCATGAAAAATATAACCATTCTTTTCGCTTCCCTCCGTCAGCTAAAATGAAAATGATCGCTCTCCAACTCTACAATTTTTGTGTGAAGATTTTTCATGTTCTAGGTTCTCAGTCTGTAGTTTATCTAAGCGGAATACTCAGAAAACATTATTCAAGAAGCTCTCCAAAACACGCGGCTTGTAGATAAAAGGTATAAGGAAAAAAAATAATTTACGACAGGGCAAAAAGGAAGTTTGCTTCGACCTGTTGATTTTCTCGACATGAATGCACTCGCCTTGATATAACACCATGCACACCACACTACAGCAATGCAAATGTGTGCCTCAGGAATAATCAATTCGGCAATGAAATAACTCCTGTAAAGATACAGCCTTCATAATTTTATGCTTATTGTTTACTACCAATTTTACATACTTTTCTACGATCGTATAAATAATATTGTTTCTTACACGTTCGTTAAGTTTGTATTTTTCATAAAACCTCTGAAAAACTCCACGTTCATCGTGCAGAATATTTAGATTAGATTTATTCAGTAAAAAACAGTAAAAACTGTATGTGACGTAGGGGGTAAAATATTATCTGCGCGCGTTTTCTTGAGTTTCAGAATCCCTTCCCGTTATTTTAACTATAAATAGTTGAAAGGTGAGTAAAAGTTTAACATAAATAAATAAAAATAAATTTTAAAAATCGCAAGATTAGCAATATTTGGAAAAATAGTCATTTTCGTCTCTGAGTTATAGAAAACGTATTTGCATCAGTTGCAAGTATGATTTTTCTGCATTGCTAACAAAATAGCAACTCGCCCTTACCTCTACTCTTACCATTACAAGGAGAGTTCAACAAAACGTGCGCATAGTGAAGCTACATTTCCGTCCAGAAGCAATACAAGGGGCCATCTCAGCATTTGCTTAATGGATCACGGAAACTGGACAAAAACCTGATCGAGATGGGGGTCTTTGACCCGGAAGTTGAAGTACGTTATTTGTTACAAACACATTAAGTCTTTTAAATAAAATTATACAATACAAATCTAAACTAATTCATTATATATTTTGTTAAAATAAACATAATTTTTCTTTTTGATAATCAGTATAGTCTCTAATTGTATAGAAACAGTTCTTTATTTACGATACGACTGGTAGAAGTGACATTTTATTTTGGAAATGTTGCAACAAGACGCCAATAGTCTGTGTGGTGCAGTTCTATGAGGAAAATGTAATCACTTTTACAACGTGTGTCTTACATTATTTCTAGACAATATACTGACTACTGACTTTCATTTCCAAGTATACAAATCACTTAATAGAAGTTGATGCGGTCAGACGAACGTATTTTGTTTTCATAATTGCATTTAAAGATTTGTCCGAACATTTGAGAATCGTCTTACTTTTAGCACTAATGCTAAAAATTGAACTTTAGGTACGCTGTGCTTACCCTACAAGTATCCGATTTTACTAGTGGATGTCTAAAACTTTAAGTTCATATTTATGTCGTTTACATGTGATATATTGAATAATTAATTAATTGAAATTATTAAAAGCTGAGGCGAGAGTTAGCTTGATGTTGTATCCGCTTCTCTTCTAAATTAGAATTCTTCTTTCTTGAATAAAAGAAATTAAAGTACAAGAAATAACATTAAATAAATATATTGTATCACTTGAACTTAAACACATGCGATTAACAAAATTCGTCAGGAGATGTAATTACCGTCTCTCTCCACCCAGTTTATTATTCCGCCTCTTCGTTTTTTTAAATTATTTCCCGAGGCAACACGTCGCCATAACATTGATTGTCACTTACGGTCTCCACAACACCCATGCCGTGGATGTACAGTATGGTGGAGATGTACGGGGTCACCACAAAGCTATATTTTTGAATATGTAACATTGGTTTCGGGGGGTTGAATCCCCTTGAGGTCCCTCCCCCCGCCCCCATGGGTGCGTCTCTGCTTTAGACACATTACTCAATGCAGGTGAACAATTTCATTAAATGACAATATTGATGTCAGTAAGCTGACGCAGCTGTTAGTATTGTTGCAGAGAAAAAGTGAAGGTTACAAGCCAAAAAGATGAGACGATATTTACGAAACGACGAAGGGGACGCTAATAATTATAACTTTTGGAGCTTGCCTCAAAGAAGAATTTTAAAAAAATATTTAAAAAATAGTTAAATAGAAGATAGAACGACCGTACTGTACCGCATTTAGCGTGGAATGCGCTCTGGAATGCTCTTTTAAATGTATGTCACACCCCATCTCCGCCTCTATGGGAGTCTTACCTCCACAATGTTCTCTTACCCATTGACATTCTCCACTGAAAATGTTCACCAATTTTCGTTTAAATGAAATTTTTCTCGTGTTGAAGAGTTGAGAGCTGGGATGTGGTCCCCAAAACGAACACACAATCCATCAATTTTACTTCTTCGTTACTTCTTACTCCTCCATATTGCGTAAGCAGTAGCGGGAAGAAACAGCGAATATTCGACAGACAAATTGTTTATGCCGGGTCCTGGTAACGAAAAAGTGGATAAATGTTGCCCCCCCCTCTCTCTCTCTCTCTCCTTCTCTCTCTCATTAACTTCCTTTAACACGTTGTCCGGCCAGATTCCATATTTTGGAGGTCCTTGATACCGAAAAAAACATTGACTCAAAAACGTCTGTAGTTCTATCTGTCTGCAAACAACGTGGGATTTGCTCCAAAATTAATACTTCCCAATCGATCTGACTGAAGTAGCGATCCCTCCAATTTGAAACCTATATTTTAATTTGGTGGGGGTGCTTTACATGAAGCTCATTCGATATTTTTAGTTTTTTAAATGGCTCTACATTTTTTTGATTAAATTTTGTTCCGAAATAGCTTAAAAACGCTTAAGAGAATTCTTACGCGCATCTGAGAAGTCTTACTCATTGTTGGGATATTTTATGGCAGTATGAAACGCATTTAAATTGTTGAATATGTGTTGATATATTAGGTTTATAAGAATTAGTTTTTGCTCCTAATGTTCTACGATATGTAAAGCGTTTTATAGGTGCAGACTAAGATGTGTTATTAAGGACCAAAATTGCAGTATAATAATATTACTTAATCGCTATTAAGGACGACAAAGCTGCTTGGCACCACTTATATTAAGATTACCGACAATGGGTACATTTGTTACATCGCCGGTGAGATAACTAATAGTATTACATATAATTAAATTATTATTATTTTCTTTGTTCTCAAAGTTTTTGGTTAAACATGGCTACCACACAGATACAATATCAAAGCAAGGTAACACAGACATATTTAAAATCTACAAAACAAATTAAGGCATTCTAACACATAAACATAAAATTTTCTGATGTAAACATAAAATAACAGTTTTCAAATGCTAATAACAAATACAATTTCAAGAATGAGCTTTCAAAACCCAACATGTCCTCCCATGAATCTCCCGACTTCTGGAGGCCGATGACAATGCTCTTCTCCAAGCAGAGTTCTTCCAGCGATCTGCAGAAAGTTTTTGGTATCACGCCAGTTGCTGATAGTACAATTGGGATAGTTTTCACTTTTGACACTCGCCATTGTTCTTTTACGGCAAATACTAGTTCTCTGTATTTGTCGATTTTAGTCTGATATGTTGTCATCATGTTGCTGGTATCATCTGCACTGCAAAATCAATAAACCAAACTTTTTTTGCAGATTTGTCCCAAAGAGTAATATCAGGTCTGTTTTGCTGAATTGTCCTGTCTGTCAGAATACTGCGGTCCCAGTATAACTTGTGTGTCTCATTTTCTAGTACGGCTTCTGGATGATACTGGAAGTATGGTGCATCGACTTTCTGAGGTAGCCTGTGTTTTTTAAGCGTTTGGAATGGATGTTGTGACCCACTTGATCGTTTTTCACTTTATAGCCAGTGGGAGCTAGACAGCTACAGCCTGATATAGTATGCTGAATGGTTTCATTATCTCGACCACGCATGCGACATTAATCAGTTAGAACTCCTGGGTCTGATATATTTTAGGTAATTCTTTGTGGGAATCACCTGATCTTGTATTGCTATCATAAAAACCTTCGCTCTCAGGGTACAAATATCCTATACTGAGCCATTTGTACGACATTTCTTGGTCGATATTTGGATTGGCTATTATTATTATTATTATTATTATTATTATTATTATTATTATTATTATTATTATTATTATTATTATTATTATTCGTTGATTATAATATAACAAACTTGTGTATTTTTGTACACATTTTGTACGAAATGAGTATAGATGAATAAATAAAGCTTTTTTTGAGAAAAAAGTAGTTCCCGTGTAGTTTGTGACCTTACCTCATAAGCTAAGATTTGATACTAGGGATGGCTTGTGATTTTCAGAGTCCTTATTATCTGATGCAGTCATTAGGAAAATTTAACCGAGTAATTCGTAGCAACAAAGTCGATATCGTTAGCAATTCTTGGAACATAGGTACTTTCCTCAATTCTACAATCATTGGATCCCATCGTCAATCGTCAATCATTGAGTTTGTCGTTTGTCATTGACACTCAATTTTTGTTGTCCCGCTAGGTACGCAGTACACATGATTATTCTATTTATATTGTTGTATGTAATTTATATATTGACAGTATACACAATCCTTTAGCAAATGATTTGTACATGAACCTTTTCAAATAAACTACGGCTTATCAGAGAATAACTCGAAATAGTCTCGAACCCAATGTCCTCAGATTCTTCCGAGTCAACTGTGTAGAATAAGATTTAACACGATGTAAAATATTAAAGTTTTTTCGCGAAATGTGTAAAACCAGATTGTTGAACAATAATAAAATTACTTCCGTGCATTGAACACATGATAAAATCATTATTGTGAGAGAGATAACTAACATAAGACCTTGCTGTAAACAAAAATTTCCTAGTCTATGACTTTTAAAGGACAACTTTATAGGAACTTTTGTGTAGATAAGTTTGCCTACATTAATTTCTTGTAGTGCATAATTTAAGTAATTTTAATTTCGAATAGTGCACATTAATGAATAGAAATTTCTTCTTGAATTGAAATTTGTTCTCCACAATTTGTTCGGTACTTTATAACCGGCAAATTATAAAAACGTTTTCGTGCAATTTTGGGTGAAATATGGGCCATATTAAACAATATTTTCTAACAACAGGGTACATTTTTTCTTTAAACTTTTTCTAGGGATAGTGCTAAATACAGTGAATAGCTTTTTAAATTTAAAAAATGTTTTCTTTAGATTTTAAAAAAATTTAAAAATGTTATTTTTAAATATCTCTCACATCGTTAATACTTACTTTACGGGCAAAAACAACAACAACAACAACAACAACAACAACAACTTTTGTTTGAAAATGAACTCAAATTTGCGCATTCGCAGATATGCGAAAACCACATTTTTCGAAATTGGCTCCATATGTTTGATGGGATATGGATAAGCCCGCACAAAAGAGAAAGTAACAATTACGAGAAAGTTTGTGCCATTCTGTAGGACTATTAGTTAGAGTTGTAATAGTTTCAGTTAGAGTAAAAAATATCGAAAAATACCCTTACGGTTCCCTAATGTTTGTTTTCGTAAATGAATCATAAAGGGCGAAAATACAAGACGTTGTAGTTCACTCTGTTGTCACAAGGGGTCTAGTTGGTAATGCCCTCTTGCGGTGAGGCTTGGAACTCGTAAGGCGCAAGGACGTGTTGGTTGCTGCTACTCTCTGGCGGCGGGTTCTTCAGTAGCGTGCATAGAATGCTGGGTATTCACAGTTAGTAATACAACCAACCAGTAGATAGAGCGAGTGTTCTTAAATCAACGTGGAAATAGAGATAAACAAATAAATCACTCTTTATCACAACAGAGCTACTATCTTCTGAAAAGCCTTAAGATAACTGAACAGTTAACACGTTATTTGAAAAAATATTGAGTTGAAATGTAGTCAAATTTTATTTACCAACAGAGGAATTGAAGTACATGTTTTTTGCATTTATTTAATACATTCATTACATGTATTACTATAATTTACTATACTAATATTTTTTCGTATGCAACAAAAATGGATAGAAATTCAACAATGGGGTTTGCTATACTTCTCTAAATATAAATTGTACATTTTTGTTATATTAATATTGAAAACGAGAGCTCAAATGCAGAGAGTAACTATTTATATTGTTTTCACTTGTTTATAACATATATCGGTTTTCTACAGTAAATCTCACTATACACAACAATCAGTGAAGAACTATACGACTGATTACAATCAATATTTCACCAAATGTCAAAGTTCCAAAGCTCCGTGTGTTTCTTTGTGCATTACATAAACTTTGGCTAAGTATCGTATGTTTTGGATAACCAATAAATTATTTTCATATTTTCGTATCCTGAAAAGAGAATTCAAGCTATTAAGATTAAAATTGCTATGCTATTACATAACTTTCTACAAAGTTTTGATGCATGAAGAGTCACATAAAGATGACGTTGTTTTCAATAAATAGATATGTTTTAAGACCACAATTTATTTTTGAAATCGTTATACCTACATAACATCCTCCCGTAACAAAAGAAATTTGTAATCAGGGCCAGATCCAAAGATAGCCGACAGAGAATCTCAATTTCTTAACTGATATAACAAGGGGTTAGAATGAAATATCTCCATAAGATCCATTGACCAACTATTAATTTCTAATGCATAATATGAAAATATCTCTGAAACATTAATTCGACATTTTTATGTATATTTTCATTTTAACAGAATTAATTTGTAATGGCCTCCAAGTGCTGCTGAGTAAAATGCTCCATTTTGACCTCCGTTTAAGACTTCAATCCTTTTGTCCAGTTGGCACGTCCGTAAGCTATGAAATGTCTATTAACCTTTCTCACCAGTTTTCCTCAGCAATGAGATCAAGGAAATGAAGCAATTTGATTTTACGCACTCAGATAAAATTTAAATTTCAACTTGGCCTTGGACTCCTTATTTAAAAATATCCTTATCGAGAGATTTTTTCAATATCTATACTTTATAATGATTTTCTATATTTTATCTCGACAGAAACAAATATTTAAAGTCAAAGAATTAAGAACTAGCAATAATAGGAAATCAAAGACGAATATAGCATGCCTAATTGTAGAATCAACCGATCACTTATTTTATTTATCGTCAAATACATTTTTTCTTTTCCCTATGTATAAATCTATCACTCAGCTGCAGTTCGTTACATATGATACAGCTTCATTATAGTTCAGGTGTTTGACCAATTACAGAGATATTTCCAAACCAAGCATTGAGAGGTAGTTAATCACTCGGCCACGATATAAAAAAATAGTAGTTCGTTCTCCTCAGACGATTGACGCCTGGTGACGAAACAACCGCACCAACAAGTATTAAGCTAAAATGTAAATGCTACAACGGGAGTAAACCAGTCTAGAAATTAACACCGCTAAAAGTACGATGAAGGCCGAAATAATGAGGTTCAACTTCAAATAGTTACCATTAGTCGTCGAAAAATGACTGACACTTGATGTAATTAGTGTGATTAATTAACACCCTCTTATGAAGTTTGCGGCACTCGTTCGTGTATTAATACAGGAATATTATTAGAACACATACCAGTGAATTAATATCATCATTACAACATCGTTTCCCAATATACTATTTTATAATATGTTAATATTGGTTGAAAAAAAATAGAACTGTTACGTTTTGTCATTCCATAGTAGTACCCACATTTGCGCATACCTTTCCAGACGATATCTCAATGAAAAAATCTACTAAGTGCAAGAAAATTATTGCCAATCACACAAATTTCGTGCATTAGTACTAACAAAGATTTCTGTAGCTCGAAACAGCAAAGCAGGACAAATCGCAAGAAGATAGTGGACAACTGAGCGTACAGAATAAAGCATTCGGAACGATTAATATCATGACTGCCTTGTCGGATTTTGGGCTTGTCTGACTATTTTAGTTTAATTTTTTTTAATATTATATAAAAATAAACACTCTTTATAACTCGCTTTTTCTTGTGCTGACAAAAGTTTTGAAAAAGATAACTTTAAGCCTCGGTGACCCAAGTTTCTTTTCATTGTTTTCGTAGTTTTAATCAAATATTTCTTTTCTCTAAAGCAACATTGTGTATCAGTAATGTTCACATATTACGCAATTTAACATTTTAGAAGCATATGCAATGAAAAGGTTCTGTTCTTTACAGTAGCTTGTATTCTAACATTAAAATGTGACAGAATTTCCTAAAGAAAAGTTCATTTCATTGGTATTATGTACAACATTTGTGTCAGCAACTACTAAATAATTGTAATTTTAGGATAAGGGGAAAAATCGCGGTTTTAATTTATCCTTTTGAAAGTTCGAAAGTATTTGGCAGGGAGTTGAAAAGATAGATCAAGTATTAATTTGGAACTTCTCATTGTGGAAAGAAATGTTTTGGGAAGAGTTTCAAAATTGTTACATGGATGAATAATATATTTTTTCTAAAGTACGATATAATAATGTATTACCAAAACGAATAGATATATTTGCAATTACTCTCCTTATGTATGAAATATTTTACTGCCTCAATACAAAAACGTACTACGTGATCATATATACGAACTACAAATTCAAAAATGATTACAATATTTACGATAATTGTTTCTTTTGAGAAATTTTGGTAGAATTTGAAATTATTTTATTTGCAAATTCCAATATTAAAATATGAAATGTAAGTTAGGTGCTCTTTGCACAAGGAAATCTAGAAAGAAAATATTTCTGGATGAGAACGTATTAATCGTTTGTAGGGGCTAATCTTTGAACTAATGTATTCCATTTTTGCACATTCACCTCTAAAGTTAGATATCACGGACCATTTAAAGTTCAAAAAGCTCTGCATGCAAGTGAGTAATACGAACACAATACACAACTAGAGAGAGGTACAAATATGGAATACCATTCTGTTTTCTGTTGCTTGCAACTACGTAAAAAAGAAATGATTATGAAATGTTGCACAATAAGAAGGTACACTCATACTGCCATCACTGATAAGACGCCAACTGCGTAATACAACTGGAAATCCTTAAAAAAAACGTTCTTTTTTACGAAAGTGCGTTCTTTCTTCTTTAGAAAATGGGGTGGGAATATGGAATACCTCCAATAATATGCAATAAATTCTAAAGAATTAGTCCAAATTACAAATATATTTGCTTGAAATCTGAGAACAATGGAACAAATAGCGTAATACTGTAAAACAGATTTTCATTTACAATAATCACAAATGTAACGCCCTTTGTCCTAACCGGCGCAGTCTGTATGTGACACATTTCATATTCGCACATTTCTCACATAATCCATTGTTCCCCTAGGGTTTGATGAAAACTTTCCTATGCAGAACAGGCGCTCTGTATCTCGATTGCAACGTCCAGTCTTTCTTAAATACCGATATATTCTATTTTTGTGACTCCTCTGTCTTGGCCCTCGGAACACCAGAACTGGCAGAGCGCATATGGAAACAAAATAATAAATACTATCCCCAAATGTCTAATCTCTAAACTGATATATGTTCCACATTTATAAAGATTATCATCTGTATGTTATACAAAAGTTTGTGCTAGTGTTTTGTGTATGTTACACAAAAGTTAGTGCAGTCTGTTGTAACGACAAAAGTTTTATACACCTAACAAAACGTAAGATTTCTTCCACTTGTAAATCAATGCATGACGGTGCATCGTTTCGAGTACTTTCCGTCACGAAGCAGCACCAGCGAAGCCGGATCATTCCATATTAGTGCCCTTAATCCACGCTTATACCTCTTCCTATACTAAAAAACGAAAAACAAGTATTAAAAACGATGGGAACTGAAACAAAGTATGTTGTCTGTATTGCGACTGCGTATCCAATGGATATACGAATAACTTAACTCCTTTCGTTAGTTTCAGTTTGTGATCATTCAGATCACTCAATGTTTCATTATCAAGTAAGTTTGAAAGCTAGACAAAGTTTAGTGAGTGGTCAGTATAAAAAAATATATATATGCATCTTAGAAGGAAGGTGATTTTCTCGAGCTGAGAATCTTATTAACCTCGGCACCGTTTTGTATCGTTTACTAGACCGCTCTTATCAGGAAAGGAATTTAAATTTTGTTAAAGTGCGGTTTTGGAACTAGATAATTGTCTTGATTTTATTACGATTTTTAGGCTTTAAAGACTTTGAAAATGATTTAAAGCAAATTTTTTATGTGTGGAGATCTAAATACCTTTTTTCTACTACATATTGGACTTATATTCACGAGTTTCTATTCTGAATTCTTTACTTTTGCAAATTTGACTCAGGACTCTTGAGTAGAGTTTCATCAATACCTTTTTTGGAATATTGATTTTAATTTTTTAATTTCTTGGATATCCCACACGCGAACACCCTGACAGATAACAAATAATTATTTATGAATAAATAATATCTAAAAACGTACAACAGTATCCCTGTCACTAGTTGTACTACTTATAGCTTTTATTTAAGGAGGAAGTAGAAATAGAAGCATCGAGGAAAAGTAGGAAGGAATGAAGAATAGAAGATGTAAAGGATTTGACTTTGCAGTAGTTTCGTTTTGCTACTCAAAACTTTTTTATTTGTTTTAAAATCAAAATAGACGCGTATTTATACTCATTTATGAACGTCAAAGGAATTTCGATACAATAACGTTACTTTTTAACGAATTTTAATGTAAATATAAATAAAATAATAAATTGTAAAGGCGTGCGGCGGGAGTAGGAGCAACTCAACACTCACTACCTTTGAAATACGATTGACAACGCCGATGGCGAATTTGAATACGTATTAATGGACAATGTGTAGTTAATGATTATAGCTACAATAATCCGCTGTGTGTATTGAGCACTCATATAGATTCTCCTAAAGCTTCATTGTAACACAAGTGATTTAATGAATTCATGATAACACTTCTACAGACAGCAAGAAACGTTATTCCAAACAATTGAGGATATTTAAGGTGAAAGGCGTGATAAATATAAAAAGAAGTATAAAACTAATTAGAAGATGTCTTAAAATTGTCTTTGTCTTTGGATCAGACAATGTTTGAATATGTCTTTGGATCAGACATCGTAATGAAAACTTATTCCTTCCGCAATGGCATTAATTTTGGAATTGAGGCATCGAAATTTTGACCGATCCAAATTGTTTTTCTTCTCATTTTTTAGCAACATCTCTCAAATTTACGACAATGATTTTTACTTAATATTTATGTATTCTTCCTGGCGTTTTGAAGAAGTTTTATATATCAGACGGGGTTTACGGTTAGCAAATGGAATCTACTGATTTCATTATGTACATTATTATTTAATAATTATAATGATCGTAATACATTAAGAATCTATTGAAAAAGTGTAGGAACATGTCATAGGCGAATTATTATTAATATTATTATTGAAGTACCTTTAATTATTTTAAAAAAATCTTCAGTTTTAAGGAATATATTGGCATTGTTTCTCTTAGAATATTAATTTACATCTATTTCCAATTAATTCGATCTTCAGTTAATATACATTCACGTCGTATTATTATGCGTTATCGAAATGACGCTTTCCATTTGATTGAATATTTCTTAAATAAATTAACCTTTTGTGTATAAAACGTTGAACATTTGCTTAGAGATTATTTTTTCTCTAAACCGAAGCAAAAACTTGGAACTTTTAAACTAAAATATTTTGAATTTTCCAAACTTTCCCATTTGTAAGTTTTTCGAACCTCTCGGGCTTTCGTAATATTTTCATTGAAGATAATTTCATAGTTTAATGTATTTGAAGATACAAAAGCTTTCAATGGACTCTGATGAACTTTATTTAAGTGAGCAAAAACGGTGCATTCTCATAAAAAGAATTGAAACAAAGTCTTTTCGGAAGCTTCTCAATTTTTTATGAAAAGTTTCGTGGCAACAAAGACATTAAATTCTTCTACGATAGCTTTTATCGTAGATTAGTTTTGAATATGTTGTCTGCAGTTGTAGGTTTGAAAATTGACGAAAACCTGAAGAAATGTAGGTGGCTTTTGATCAAACAATAATCAAAATATCAATACTACAGTAACGATAGATAAACCATGGTTGTATCTCACACACTTTTCTCTAAATTTTGTGTTTTAAGTCATTTTCTACATATTGTGTGAATTTTAAGAAAAATGTTTATTTATTAGAGATTAAGTTGAATCTTTATGACATGTGTGCTTGTGTAGTACGTGGTAGTAAGTGTGTGTGTAAGGGTGAGAATAGTACAAGGGAGGGGGAAGGAAATTCGCACGTGATCCCTGGCCCGTTTGTTACGGTACTGCTCCATCATTCGCCTGGTGTTGATGTGAGAACCACGGACAACTTCTTTCATAACAGTACTATTTGAACTCAACTTTTAAAGATCTAAGATGTCCAATCTAGGGTAATACTACGCATTTCGTATAAAAGTAATTTCGAAAGAAAAGATTTTTAGTCAATAAAGTCAAATATTTTCGAAATATCTAAACATATTCCAATAGGAGTTTCATTTTGATCCATTGATGAAGCATCATCTTTAAGAAAAAATACATGTTTCCGGAGATTTGGACATTTTAAATTCATGTTGGAATGCTAAAAAATACGTTTTCGTGTTTTCTGAAAGAATCTTTCTTTTAATACATAGAAAAATATCTTTAATGTTTTAGAAGAAACTGAGAAAAGAGATATTTGCAGATACTTTTGAAGTTCTTTTGTATTGCTTTTTTTAAAGTTACCTAACTTTCGATGGTCTGAAAATATCTGGAAATATTCCTATTCATATTAATAAAAGAACATTAACAATGTGAGTAGTGGAATACAGAAAGGCACGAGAACAACTTTTTATTAAAAAAATTCAGAAATTAATCTAAACCAGTCGAATTTTTTAAAAATTCTGACAAGAAGATAGAATCATATCATTTACAACGTTAAGACACGAAGCTCCTCATACAGGACCCTTATTTGATTCTCTCGCTTTACAACAGGATCATACAAGATAAAAACTAAGAAAATGAAGAATACATAGTTCATTATTAATAACTATGCACTATTATTTATGCACTTTTATTTATAACTAATGCACTATTTATTTTCAATCAAATATTTGAATATTGATGTTTTACAATGGGTATAATTCTTGACAACAAATCATTTGATTGAAATATTTAATTGGTACATTAATCTCAAAATTGAGGAAATATTTCAGAATCATTTGAGAGATTTTCAAAATAGACAATGTCGTTTGTACTTTCGCCTCACACTTCTTGAGGAGAAATAATTTCCTCAAAAGCAAAGATCATTACTCGTCCACAACTCTTCTGCATCGTGTTAGGGCGAGAGACTGCCAATAAATAATAATAAACTATTTAAGGGTTTTCGTTTAGAAGGAAATTACAGCATTCTACTCAACCAAATTCTATTTTTGCTTTAAATGAAAGGTAGTGACTACTAGATACTATAGTTTGCTGTTATCAATCACTTTTCTAGTATGAACTCTACCTTTTAATATATAGAATGAACGCTGATATGCCGCCATTTTTGCATTTCATCATTTGATTGTGTGAGTTGCAATCTATATATCGAAAACAGTTGAAAGTCAGTAGCGTGAACAAGAATGTGTGAATGTGTGGTTATAATCAGCGAAGTGAAGATAACGATATTTTTTCAAGTTCGAAGTTATCGTGTTTTTAAATGTAAAGATTAGTGAATGTATTACAAACATAATTTTCAGAAGTCGTCTGACACATGTGTCCCTTTACAAAAATAGGTATTAGTGATTATAATATTTTATATAATACGTTACGTTCTTAAATTAATATGGATAGCAGGATATCCTACAATAGTCAGCTACGTTTATGTTGTGTATCAGTCACAACGTCCATGTACAGATCTTGGTATATATAAAACTTTTCATTTACATTTTTAAAAACATGATTACTCTGTGTTCATAATGAATATTGATTGAATGGTTCCCTAATTTGCATATCTCTCTCATTTTATTAATTTTGGAGACAAAAGTACTGAACGAAATGAAACATTTTTGGAGTTTTTGATATTCCGAGTGCACATGTAGTACTTTTCTGTTGAAACGTTTCTACTGACCGTCTTTTCGTGCGATGTAATAGCAAGTGTTCCGCTACTTACATGTACATCAGAAATTAAATTTCTAAATCTCTTTTAAAACCTGTTGACAATACACCTTTTTAGGATGCTTTACTGAATTTACGTGGCAATGATAACAGCGTGATGGATTAAGAGTGAGATTAATAATTTTACTTTTAGTTCAGTTCTACGTATATTAAGCACGCTGTTTTAAAAAATAGGTATTAATTTACGTCATTTAATACAGTAATAATCAAGAGGACTTACAATAACTAATTACGACAAGTGAATAGATTTAATAAGCAATAATATGGTTGATTCTTACAGGTAGTAGTGTTTCTGAATATTTCATTTTTACTTACACAACGGACAGAAAATTATTATTTGTCAGAAAAGTATTCATTTGGTGGACAAATATCAGTGTTGTTTATACATTTAAGAACACTTTAGCTCTCATCTTTCCAAAATCGATGATGATTCGGAACTTTTGGATTCGAATTCCAGAGGAGTTCTTAAATCGCGCCAGCGCAAAGAACAATACTCATTCTGAAGTAATTTCTATTTCTAACTCCATACATTGAGAGAAAAACAAGCGTGAACGACAGAATTGAAATTTCTAGAACACTTTTAGAATATGAACACAATACAATTGTTTACTGTATAGGACGCTTCCGTAAATTCACATAGCAAAGGAAAGAGAGCAATGGGTTAAGTGCGAAAATGAATTCGAAATCGATGACGATCTCGGTACTTTCACGTCAGACCTCCCGACGACTTCTTAATTCCCCAAGAACCGCAAAGAACAATGCTCCTCCCCGAGTAATTTCTGCGACTCGTTTCGGCGCGAGCATAAAAACGCGAGATCGTTAGAGGGGCTCTCGTCACAGATTTCGCAGAAGACGTGACTGCGCCTTTTTCGCGGGTGACTTCTGCCAACAGCGAAGATTCCGTCAAACAGCGCTGAGTGTTGGCGGAACGCTTGGGACGCGGCGGTGCTCAAACACATCACACCCGCTAGCGCACTTTCCTGCGAAGAACTTACGCGTGCGGCGTAGTGATTGCTCGCGGCGGCGTGGGGGGGGGGGAGGGGCGGGGCGGGGGCGCAAAGTTTCGCAAATTTATGGAGCGTCTTGTTGGCTCTGTGAAACTCAAGTCTTGTGAAAGAAGCGAGCGACCGAAGAATAATTTCGTGTCGTGTCGCGTTGACGCGTCATTCACAGGTTGGCATATCGCCTTGCACTCTGATCGGTAAAAGCTATTTTTACGAATATGGGGAATACAAAAATGAATTACATGTTTGCTATTGCACGTATAAAATTACAATCGAAATACAAAATAATATTTACTTTTTTGTAAGTGTGCTGTACTATATTGTTTGTTTATGTTTATGTTTATGTACTAAATTTATATCCAAGTGTATGTCCAAGAGACACTCTCATGTAATGATTGTAATTCTCTGAGAATTTGGGGAAAGGGGAGGCGGGTGAGGATATTAATAACAAAAGGGAGGTGAGATACATTAGTAAACTAATGGATCTACAAAATATCACAGAATTTCTCGTACTAGTTAGTTTTTTCTAATATTTTTGGTCTGAGATAGTTATTCAGTTTTGCCCCACCCTCACCGGCCACAACTTATCGGCGACAATAAGAATTTTTTTCACATTTTCTCAATTTTTCGGTGCCGAATTGTTAAATTGAAATATAACTAAGAATATTATAGTAAAGAAAAATCTGAACATAAATTCAAATATTTATTGAAACATGTGGATTAATGCAAAATGCAAAATGCGCAATTTTATCTCCTGTTCACACAAAACTCCTAATGTTTCGAGAAATTTCATTAGAAATTATTTGAAGCTTTTGCATTTTGCAAATCGAATAACGTATAAAAAAGCATATATTGTTAACGAAGTGATATTAAAAACATTTGTACAATTAAAAAAATCAAAAAATACATCAAAATTTTGTTTGCCATGTTATTCAACACATTTAGCTCTATCTGTAAGTTTTAAGAAAAAAATTAAGATTGATTTTAAGAAAATCTTGTTTTAAAAATTGCTTTAATATCACGCTAAATTAAATGAAAAATAACAATACCATCAACAAATTGCTGATAACCTTATTTAAAGATCTAATTTTGAAGAATATATTTGATTAAAAACCCTCCATCTTCAATATTGTTGTTATAGGAAGACTCCGAAATAATTTTGAACTTTTGCAGTATTCGAAAATTCATATAATTCAACGAAAATTATATATGTACCATTTAATATGAGTTTTTCGTTCTATCAGAGAAAACAATTACCGAAAATTTGGAGCCATTTTTGAGGAAAATTTGAAAATGTTGATGAAGTTCATGTAAAGTACCCTGAAACATTAAAAATATATTTTTCGAATTCAAATGTCCGTTCTGATTTTGGTTTAGTGGCTGGCGTTCACAAACGGACGGAGGGACAAACACGGTGAGAATTTTGCCTGAAATTTTTCGGTTCCAAGGACCCACAAACCGTGAATTCTTACAAAACAACGTGGTTCAGGAAGTAATTTACGAGTACTACTACGCATATGAGCCATCGTGGTTTAGCTCATTGATCAGCGTGCTCGTTTTCAGTGACGCGATCCCGGGTTCAGTTCCCGGTCGGACAAGATTATAGTGTGCCTTTTCCTTGCAACGTTTCAGTGTTTGTGTCTGTATGACTTCTCAGGTTGGGATGTCCTAAATTGAATAGAATACCATACATTCTCCCTTTCCATTATACGGCCTCGTTTTCGATTCCCGGTCGAGCGAAGACTATAGTGTGCGTTTTCTTTGCATTGCCGCAGTGTATGTCGCTGTGTCGATGATAAAATTCCATTATCAGGTTTAGACGTCCGGAATATGGCGTGGGGATGTCTTTGTGCTAACCACACGTACTCCGCAACTCCTGGCCGCAAGGCCGAGACGTTGCTAGTAGGCACTGGCCTGTACGCAGGCTGCCAAGTACAGACAGACTACCGTACGTGCAGGAACTACTACGTAATACAAATAAGAAAACACGATTTATGAACGTCTTAGTTATAAGGTCTCCACAAAAAGAGAATTTGTTTAAAAATTCGCCGTTTTGGCATCAGTATTATAATGCTTTCTCTACATGCATATAGAATGCGAGAAAGTAACTGGAACAGAGTTTATCGTAAAGTACCCAAATCTGGGCCCGGTTCCTAATGCAAGCCCCTTGATTTACAGCTATGAAGAATGCTGTTGCCAATTGGAAAGTAGTAAAATAGAAGTTCTTTGCAAGACCTCAGCTCGGTCAAATGGTAGTGTCTTCATCTTCACTTGTTATTGCCGGACTGTCGGCCATTAGTGTGAACAGTGAAAACGAAAGTTTTCTCTAGTGCTGATTCTCAGTTGTCTGATTTAGCTACTTCAACGGTAAGTCTTTTAACGATTACATTATTTTGAAGGGGACATTACAAATTATTGATGTAAGGTAATGTAACTTATTTTATTTGTATTATAGAAATGTTATTGGCATTTGGAATACAACCACGCTGGCGCCCACGCTGGTGATATATTTAGGTAATATTTAGAACCAATATCATCCAACGTGGATGAACAAATTTCGATTTTCATATAGCATACAATGACATTCTTAATTTTTCTATGATTTTACGCATATCAGGGTAGTTACTTCATGTAAAATATCAATGATAAACAGCGACCCATTTAAAAATTACATCGTCCTTCGTTCCAAGTTGGAATTTGCAATTCATTCCAAAATTTCAAACGGTAATGTCTCTGTTGGGAGACCTGATAAAAACTTTAAAAAAAATACAGATTTTCGAAAATTGCGTGTTAGAGGTAATGGGAGAAAGCATTTGTTTTCAAGTTTCGATAAAAGGGAATGGGGCCGAGCGACTGCGTGGTGGATTAGAAGCAAAGCTCATGGTGAGTTAATTCGATGGACCTGAGTTCAAATCTTGTTGCCGAGGGAACATTTTTGCTGGTTGGAAATATTTTTATGTTAATTAAGCAGTACAATATTACAAAACGGTTGAAAATCATGAGTTAAAGAATGTGCCGTTGCAGCATCACTAATTTCATGTATCTACGGACATTAAAAGAGATTCTTCATTAGAAATAATGCAAAATTAACTTAAACAATGGGTTGTTGGGTTAATGGGTTAATGGGTTGTTGTACGCTAAGCTGGAATTCGCTGAAATTTCATAGTTGGTAGACATGTTATCGAGATATTTGATGAAGTTCATCTTCTTTGAAACATTATTTAGCTGAATGGAGTTTTATTTGAAAATTAATTTTGCACAATAGCACATTAGCTTGGAAACGTAACGTAATTCAAAATTTTAAAGTATTGTTTTCTTCTTTTAGTGTAGTCAGTTGCCTCTAAATATAGAAGAGTATTTTACTTGTTTTCAAGTTAACGAACGGAAGAATTTTGCTGTTGTGTCAATTAGGTTTTGAATTATTCCCTGAGGATTGCTTGTTTGAATTTGTTCTGGCTTATTTTTTATTTTATTTTTGTTTTTGTTTTGTTCAAATGCCAATGTCTAATTCATATTTCAGCAAGCTTGAAGTCGAACAAAGCGTAAAGTATGTGCATCTATTGCAAAGCGCTGATGTCCCCTAGTTAGCAGAAATTCAGTAGGATAAACTGCTCTTATACTTAACTCTTAGTTCTCTTATACATAACTCTTAGTTCTCTTTATTTGGCTGCATTCAGCTTTGAGACAGCGCCAGACAATGTAACATACAGAGCTTACAAACATTTCAATCTGAAGTCCTAAGGAGCCTGCCAAATGGACTTGTAATATGGTTCTTTTCTAATAATAATTTGTATGTATTTCAGATACATTCGTGTGTATAAGAAAGTTAGGATACTATTGTTTCCGACGTACAAGAACCCGAGTCGGATTGGAAAATATACTTTTTGTCGGTTCAAGTTTTACTACTTTTCCACGTTCCGTAAAGCATCGCCAACAAAAAAGATTAAGTACTTGAAATCTCTTCCTTAAATGACTTTCTCGAGGTCAACAACCAACAATTCAACGCGGAAACTAAACACGTTTGAAGGTACGCTTTCGTTTTTGTTCATTGTTTAAGTTTACACACCGTGTGAAATCGGCTTTTCACACTCTCGTTGTCTCTGTATCCTCGTTAGACCTCTCATTCACCTTCTTTTGTTTTTGTTAGTTAAAAAAAAGAACACTGAAGCGCTTCAGAACCCAGGTTTTAACAGAACGATATGTTTAATTTACTAGAGTTCAATTTACTATCACTCAATTTACCAGAGATCACGCAGTGATATTACGTATTGACTATACGGAAAATAGAAATCCCAAAATTATTGTTTAATGTCGTTCAATATTAAGTCTTGAAGAATAATAACACAGAGGTGGATTACATATTCTCAAGCAATACTATCACAATTCAATGAGAACATGTCATATTTCTGAAAATGAAATGAAAATATTTTTTGATTACCAAGACCTCTACATTTACGGTTTTTACACAATTTTCAAACAACAATGATATTTCTCTAAAATAAAGATACATAAAACTCTTGTGAAAATACCAGAAAGTACATGTGACCTAAACATGCCGGAAAATGGCCTTAAAACATCAATAGAAAACAAAATTGACGAAGTTTTTCGTTTAAGAACTAATCGTTGAAGAGTCAATTCACCACAACCGTTTCGTTAAAAGGAAAAGACGCTGATACATCAATTTGGAATTGATGGGAGAAATCCTCGATGGCGACCTATCAGAGCAACAGGCTTTTAGAATGTTCGTTTAAGCAGGGCTCGGCTGCGTTCGAGTTGTTTAGCTAGTGACGAGATTCCGAGCACCGCCGTCTCTCACTTCTTGGACTGCAAAGCTTCAATTGCACTGTCGTAATTACATACTTGCCGCAGCTATTACCAACTAAAATATACAATTATTAAATCTCGTTTGAGGTGTTCATTTAAAAAAAAATTAAATAATTATGACCTTCAATTGCACAGACTTTTATCGCAGCTCATGTCGCAGTGTGCCGTAGAGAACAAAGCTGGAAAGTGAAATACGAGACGTAGTGATTGCGAAGCCGAATAGTTAACTGCCTGAAACTTTTAAGATTCTTTGATTGATTGATTGACTGATTATTACGTATTTCCGGGCGCGTCAACTGCTAAGGTCATTAGTCCCGTAAGTGTAAAAATATGAGGTTCATATTTCACAGGAGAGAAGGAAATTAATGATACATGAAGCTATTAATTATTAGAATATCATAACAAAAGCCCCAATATTAACAAGGTTTTCTTTTTAATGTGAATTATATACTGATAATTCTTTTATTATACGTTACTTAATATAATCATTAGACATAGGAGTTTTCTAATCTGTTTCTTAAACTTTTACGAACATATCACTTTCCTAATTGATCAAAAGAGGCGAAGGGACACACGTACGAGATTTTGAAATTCACAACCTCTCATTTTTCGGTTTGATTTGATTCATTTCGTCAAAGTACAGTAAAAACTGTAGGCGAAGTTGGAAGGGGAAGTACAACCCGCGCACATTTTCTTGAGCTCAGGAATATTTTTCACACTTTTTCACCATAAATAGTAGAGTGATGTTTATAAGTACAAAGCTAGATTTATAAAGTCTGAGAACCGCTACCAAGTTACAGAAACTTAAACGCATTGGTAAACGAACTATAGATTTCATATTTTATTATTGATAATTAAATAGTAACCCAAATGTCCGGCTCTACTCCTAGCACAACTAGCAAAATGAGAGCTCAATAAAACTCATAATGAAGCTACATTTATATAGAGAAGCAAAAAAAGGGCCATCTCAATATTTGCACTACGTTCTCACCGTTAAGCCAGTAAGTTTTGACAAAAATTATAGATTCGTAAATAAATAGACAAGGAGATTCCAAGCTCAATGAAGAGAGGCTTGCAGGAATCATGTGGATGGCATTTGCTTATTATTCATGTAAAATTATTCATGCATTCTAAAAGACTGGATACAATAGGATGTGCTGCCTCAGAATATTATTCCATATCTCTTGCGGGAATGTGCGTTTGTAGAAGGGTCACTCCAAAAGTAATGCACAACAGTTTTTTAAATATTCAATTTATTTTCCATATCTTTGTTATATTTACAGTATGTTGATCCATATTTGAGGAACAAAACGTCACTTCTCCACATAATCTCCGTCTGTATCTACTGCCTTACAGCACCTTGGAAGAAGTGCACGTACACCATCACGATAGAAGCCTGGGCCATTAAGTCTGAACCACTGTTTAGCAGCCTTCGCAATGGAGTCCTCATTTCCTGGAACCCACCTGACAGGAACCTTTTTCAATTGACGTTCTTTCAATATTCTACCCATACTCGTTTCTCGTATATCCACTTTCATTGACGATTTTTTCTCAGTTACACGATTGTTAGCCAAAATGATGTTGTGAATGAGCTGCACATTGTCGGAAGAATGTGATGAGTATGATGTCGCTCTGGGCGGAAGATCCTGAGTGTTCTGTTGGCCTAATTTACCAGATAATCTGGAGGCCCACCGATTAACCGTACAGTAATCAACAGTATCATCTCCGTACACGTTTTTAAACTCTTATGAATGTTTGCACTGTCCCGTTGTCACAGGACGTTGCTTGCGACGAACACGCAATACAGCAGCCATCTTAAATGAGAGCAACACTTGCGGAAACAGATCGAACTAAATTTGAATTCAAGCGAGAAGAAAAATAATTCGAAATCTGTAAAGAGCAAAGACAGAAAAGAAAATGATTTTTTTTTAAAAAATCACGAGCATAACTTTTGGAGTGGCCGTTGTACAATGTACCTTTTCCCAATGTACATCTGTCTATTAAGATCCGTCACATAACATAAAACCCACGGAAAATGGGTCCGACATGTTTGTTTTTTTTCTCTCAAGAAATGTGACGGCATGCTTTAACTATTTGTCAAAATGTACTCGGGGAGAAACAAAGAAAAAAAGAAAGAAAGGAAGTACGGGGCCGGGCGGAGCCGGTGCCACATCTCAGCGGCGCGCCGCGACACCCCGTTGCCCGCGTCGAGTCGCGTCGCGTCGCGTCGCCGCCCGCCCTCGCTAAATATCCGCTTCCGGTGGCCGCCCGGCCGCCCGCGCCGTCAAACATCCGGGCGCACCTCGCCGCGGCCGCTTGCCCAGCAGGTGCCTCGCGTCGCTCATTCCGGCTCAGCCCGCGTTTGGTTGTTGGATTTTGAATGTAGGGTGATGGATGTTGAATGTAGGGTGGTGGATGTTGAATGTCGGATGATGGATGGGAGATGACGGATGTGAGATGATGGATGCTAGATTTGTTGGATGTATGATGTTGGATGTAGGTTGATGGGTGTTGAATGTCGGATGATGGATGGAAGATGACGGATGTGAGATGATGGATGTTAGATTTGTTGGATGTATGATGTTGGATGTTGAATGTCGGATGATGGATGGGAGATGACGGATGTGAGATGATGGATGCTAGATTTGTTGGATGTATGATGTTGGATGTTGGATGTTGAATGTCGGATGATGGATGGGAGATGACGGATGTGAGATGATGGATGTTAGATTTGTTGGATGTATGATGTTGGATGTTGAATGTCGGATGATGGATGGGAAATGACGGATGTAAGATAATGGATGCTAGATTTGTTGGATGTATGATGTTGGATGTTGAATGTCGAATGGTGTATGGGGGATGACGGATGTGAGATGATGGGTGTTAGATTTGTTAGATGTATGATGTTGGATGTTGAATGTTGGATAATGAATATGGGATGACGGATGTTAAGATTTATTGGACGTAGTACGTTGGATATTGGATGTTGGATGTTGATTGCGCCTCGTGCGCCGGCAATACCGCGCGGTCTTTCCTAGCTCTTTTGAAGTGAATGTTAATTCTTAGTGTATAGCTATTATTGCTATTATTATTATTATTATTATTATTATTATTATTATTATTATTATTATTTGCATATCGGCCATCTCTGACCACGCTACATGCTCTCTTCCGAAGCCCAGTCATATTCGGTCCTGCACATCATATACTGTTCCATCAATGTATCGCTGTTAGAGGAATGAAAGCCACTGTTAGCGACCGCCGACAGTTAAAATATTTAGAGTAGAATGTATGATATTCCATGAAATCAAAGCAATAAATGACTTGCAGACGAACACGGTGTATTTCTTTTCAGTACAAAGACATTACTAATATAATATGATTTTTACTTAGCTTGTGAAAACGCACTGAATAACATGTAAAAATGCCATTTTGATGTACTTTTTTAATTTTTCAAAAACCTTACAAATGTAAGTTTTCTTTAACATCGCTCATGGTGTTAAAAATTACATTACGGACATTTTTTTAATAAATTAATGCATTTGTAAGTACAAGTGTTTTAAAGGAGATCTGGAAACAATTCTCGAAAATTCAAGGATGTGAGGAAATGCACTTTAAATTGCACATATTTAGAAGCAATCAAACATCAGCTTTATAAAAGTATTTCAACAAAAACTATTTAATGTCATATTAATTTACAATTATCTCGGATTGATATACGAGTACCTGGCAACATATCGGTGCACTACCCATCTCCGAAACCTGTCGGAGGTACACTCGATTAACAGAAATGTGTCTTTTGAAGGAGAGAGATCAAATCATCGAATACTGAATAGGCAGGAAAATGGTGTGCCGATCACTTATAACCCGGTTCCGGCTCGGGGCCGTTTTACAAGGTGATGCTCCGAAATTCGCGTTATGTTGATCAAGATAACCACTGATCAGAGAAGCCGACCACTACAATTCTCGTCTTGTTAGTGATGGCCTTTGTATGGGCACTGCTGTGGGATGTGGGATGGTACTGATCGGAGAGTTACCAATCGGCGGTAACTATGCAAAACTACCGATCAGAGCAGCCACCCACTATAATTAAACTCCAGCCAGTGGCTGAAGTCGACCTAGCTATGTAGCTATAGTCGAAAATCCTCCATCTTCCGAAATATAGTTCTAGGACCTTTCCATCAGAGACTCCACTGCAGCTTGTCAGAACGACCTCAACCTTTATGAGCTCGACGGGGTTTAACCCACGTACCATATCTGTTTTTTTTTGACTACATCTTTATTAATTTGTTAATATATTCCTAAATATTTGCAGGATAATTTCAGTCTTCTAGGTATGCTCTCGTACACTTATTAAGTATGTACTAAACCACTTTTACATATTTTGAAAATTTTATTAGAGAGTTATTAATTTTATTTTCGTTACAAGAGACCGGTTTCACCTAACGTGTACGTAAAATAACGCTTAATATTTTCCAATTCTCATGTGATATCTCTGGTCATCAACTTCAATAAAAGGTGTCTGATACTGTCAATATTTAATTTACACCGAAATAACTTTTATAAACTCTCATAAATAATTTTGAAGCATTATGAAGCTCGCAGCGTGCACTGATGACAACACTCCAAACACATCTTCACTGGCGCGAAATAGAAACTATTTTCCGTCGAAGACGAGAACTTGTGTCCGTGATTTTCTCCAAAGAAAATAATCTAAAGATATGACCGAAGTAGGTGAAGTTCCATCACAGGAGATACCTGGAACTCCTGAGAAAGTTAGAACGCAAAGTTACACTCAGTTTTAAATAAATAAATAATTGAGAAAGTTGCGAAGGCATGACTGATTCTCCAGAGATTGGCATTACATCATAAAATCTAGTGGCCGATTTCGTAACTAATACCCCCCACACTACCCGCATTTCTTCAATCCATCGTTCAAGAAAAGTTGCGGGAGTAGTATATAGCAGATATATGGATCGAGGGTTAAACGTCGGAATGTTCCGAAAAGCCATTTCCCCCGCATGCGGTTCCACCGATGCTGGTCTCCGATAGCCCAACGGCCGGTCACGTGACGAGGAGTGGAGCGCGGACGCAGCGTTCCCAGGACGAGTGACGCGGCCGCCGCATCGGAACACAATCCCCTCGCCCGCCCTCGCGTCCTCACGCCCTCGCGTCCTCACGCCCTCACGCCCTCGCCCCACCCGCGCCGCCTCCTAATGACAGGCCGGCGGCGGAGGAAACGGCGCCCAACGCGGTCACACCACGCCCCCGCTTAGCCCCGCGTTTCTTGGAGGGCCTTCCCAGCTGGAGGTCCGTGGCTCAGCTCCTGCCACCGGCCTGCCGAGGGGGCGAAGGGGAAAAACTGCTGCGACGGCAGGGACTCTCACAGGGAAGGGCCACGGTTCGGCTCCCGACAGGGGAGAATTTGCGAATTACTACATAGTTAGATTGAATTGAACACCTCGGGGAAGTAATATGGTATGCCATAGTAGTAAGTTTTGAGGAAACGTAGAGTACAGGTTTAGGCATTGCATTCTACACATTGGGATAAATAATATTAATTTATGAATTACACAGCCATCTTGTGGCGGATCTTTAAAATCAAAACCCAACATCGAGATTCATCTACGGGGCATCGAAAAACATTAATATCTCCATTTCATAAACAAATGTGGCATGGAATGTTATTCAACCGCTGCCTCGAGGAGAAATGTAGCGGCCGTCGGACCTGATTGATAGTTTTTCGTGGTTCCTTTGGTCAATACCAGGTGGATGCTGGAGAAGTACTCTAAGAAAGGGCGCACGAGCCACCCGTGTGCCACCCTTTTCTTCCTCTTTCTTGACATCTTATGCCCACACTTACATTCACTACACTACCACACGTGAAGCAAGACCAGTCGGAAGATAGTGCCTACTGGGCAGTTTCCCAGCTTGAGAGATACCTGGAGAGAGACAACCTGCAACTCTTCATGTAGGTTGGCTCTAGATTTAACACTGTCGGAGGAGGTACACCGTCATATCCCGCGATATAACATACACTGCACTACACAGAAACTATCACAACAATTAATCAACTTGAAAAAAAATTGAATTGTCAGTTCCTCTGAATATCTTCTCCTTCGACTCCAGCCTCTGTGTTCATCTGTTTCGCCAACTCCACATCCACCTCCTGTTTCTCAACCACATCCGCCTCTAATCCTTCGTTTCCAAATTCTCCCATCCCACCCGCCGTTGGTTCGCCTGGCCTGCCGTCGGTTTGTTCACAGCTTAGGCCTGTGCCTCCCTCTTCGCCCTTATCTACACCTCCATCCACTCCATTCGCATCCAATCGTCATTCGCTCCATTCGCAGATTCCATATTCTCCGTTCCTTTCCTTGTTTCCGACCCGCTCTCGTTTTCATCAACCCCCCCTTCCTTCCTCTCCAATCCATCCTCGCCCTCGGCCTTGCTTCGCCTTAGATGCTCACCCCGCACCCACTCCCGTATTTGCCTCCGCGTTCGCTCCCGTCAGCGCCCCCTGCCACTGCCTCGGCCCCCTCCTCGTTTTTTATACTGAATATTCTTCACATGCGTTAGGTTAACCTGTGAGGTTAGAAACTAAACTCAGTTTTCCCCTTCTGAGGCCAGGGAAGTGGTACCCCTCGCCCTGTCCGGTAATCCTGAGGAATACCAAATACTGCTCCCGAAGGGCCAATCACGCTGCCTGCAATGCATCGTCACTACCTTAGAACACCAGAGCTTGCCGTCATAATTCAATGTTTTATTTGTATCATTTGCCATTCAGCTCAAAGTGATAAACCACCTTTACAATACGTTCCTCCTTCGTTTACCCAAACGTTTTGTCCAGCTAATTTTTCGAATGATTCCGCAGCCCTTGTTGCTTATGCCTTTTCCGCCCTTCTGTATCTATTATACCCGTGTCAGGGTCTCTCATGAATCCACCAAAACTCCACCTACTGATATCTGTCCATCTAGACTCCCGCTTTTTCCATCATCATAACTGTCATTGTCATCGTCAGCACCATTTTGGTCTCGATCAAAACCGATTCCGACCGTTTCAGCTCCAAACCTGCCGTAGCTTGCTTTGTTCATTAAAAATTCCACATATATATCTGCTGGTGATGGAATCAGGAAACCAGCACAGCGTATACATAAGCTTCCGCGGCTCGAATCCATGAATTCTCGGCTATCCAGGAGACGCCGCGTCGTTGGCTGGGGTGCCGACGTTTCGCCTGACATGCCGCAGGCTTCCTCCGTCACAGTCCTGAGGAAGCCCTCCCAGTCACCCACACCTCCCCAGCCACTGCTGAGCTGAGGAAGCCTGCAACATGTCAGGCGAAACGTCGGCACCCCAGCCAACGACGCGGCGTCTCCCGGATAGCCGAGAATTCAAACCAGCACAGCGGTTCCATGTTTGATTGACTAGTGATTTCGGGTGCGTTAACGGCTAAAGTCATTAGTTCCGTAAGTGTAGAACATATTTTATTATGGGCGGTGTCGGTGATCTTCCCCCGCAGGATGCTGAGATCTCGCATCTTCCTACACGCCAGCTTGTGGTTTTCCCTATACAGGTATTTCCCACCTGCAGGAAAACGCACCACCGGGGACAAACTTTAAGCTTGCGACTACCCTGCTGGCATGTGTGGTAGTGTGGTGCACGTAAGTGTGTGTAAGTAAGGAATAAGGATAGGGCAAGGAAGGCGTGCAGACCGTGGCCCGTTGGTTAGGATACTACTCCGGCATTCGCCTTATGTTGATCAAAGAAACCACCCTACACTACCGATCAGAGCAGGCGGCCGCTAGAATTCTAACCCAGACTGCGACTGAATTGTACATAGCTGTGAAGCTAGTGTCGAAAATGCTGACACCGTCGGAACTTTCAACTGTAGAAACCGTAGGATATCCTGGTCAGAGGCAAATGCAGTGACATCAATTGATGCCCTAAACCACGTAAGCCGATGACCGCGGTTCAAGAGGTATGCGCTAGTCCTCACGCTAAGAGCCCCTCCGCCACCTCCGCTACATTTATTGACCATAACTCTCCCTACATTATTCTAAAATACTCGCGCTCCTATTGAACTTCCCGAAACTATCTCGGCTTGTTCTACCACATTCCCGCCACCACCATCATCACCATCTGCCACTTAGCTCAAAGAGATCACCACCCCTAATACCTCCTGTCATTTTCGTCTTCTCAAACGTTTTAATCTCCTTCTTCCTCCCTGCTCCCCTCCAACCTTTGTAACCCATGCCTCTCCCTTCCCCACCATCTTTATCGCCCACAGTGAACGCACCAAAACGCCCTAGCCACTTTAGTCTCTCCCGCTCCCACCTCTATCATAGAAATAATCGCTACCACCATCACCGTTGTCATCAACATCATCATCCTTTCGGCCCAAACCAATTCCGGCTGTTTGCGTCGCAGTGACAACCTTCCCGCACCCCCCCCGTAGGCTTTGCTCTCTCTATATCTCCTCCACCCCTCTCTCTCTTTATTCCCCCAGCGACTCCGATGAATTAAAATTCTACAGTCGTCATCGTGTCTCGCTGTTGACCCTCACTCCTCCCCTAAGAGTCATCGTCATCAGCCCCTCCTTTCTCTCAGCCCAAATCGACCCCGAACATTCCCGCTGCGTGCGTCCTCTCCAACGTTAGCTATACGACCGAATCCGCCCCGCCGCCTCCGCAGCTTAGAACGGCCCAACTCCGCAGCCCCCACCCCTCGCCGTCCGTCAGGCGCACAGTGTGCAATTTCCATCATCTAGACGACTAAAACTAATTTCTCGGGAAATACTTCTTTAATCCACATCAGCTTTGGAACATATGATCTATACACAGGATATTTATATGTTATTTGCTAATAAGTATTTTCTTATGACGATCATTACCTTTTTATCCACAGTAATCAGTCATCATAGTTATCTTATCAGTAAACATATCGTACCAGTTATCACAGCATCTAAAGGTATCTAAAATCTTTCTCTCAATTTAAATAAATAGAGCAGGTTTATAATTACACTTTAATAAATTCCTTGAGTTAAATTATAAAATATATTTTTTTTAAAACTTGGTTTTCTCTTTTCGAATAAAAATATACAATATTACACTCTTCTCAACTTCTTGAGTAATATCACATTTTGTCTGAGATCTGGTGCCGAACTACACGGCGGTTAGAGGTTTTACAACCAGGTATCTCCCACAATTGGGGAAACCGCCCCAGTCTTGACAAGCTCTAAGATACTGACTGTTCTCCCGGCACGTGTGGTAGTATAGTGCACTAGAGTTTAAGAGTATGTAAGTGAGGAGTGAGGATAGGAGACGGAAGAGGAAGGAAAGACCGAGCTGTCACCCTTTATCCCATCCGTCGCACATTTGGTACAGTCCTGCTCCGGCATTCGCCTAGTGTTGACTGAAGACACTCCAGAAAATCTACCAAACAGAGATTCTGGCAACTGGAATTCTCCTCCACACAGTGGCTGAATAAGACCCAGCTGTCGAAACAATCCTGCCATCGTCGGGATTAGAACCCCAAGACCTCCCAGTCAGAGGCTTTGCAGTCACATGAGTTGATACCCCGATCCACCTTTGCCGTTTAGAGCTCAAAACAAACATCGCAGCCACACTCGATAGCCTTGCTATTGAGGAGGAAAATGTGTTGATTAAAAAACTCCAAAAGTTTGAAAAAGTGGGTTTTGAGTGCCCAGATCTGCGTCGCAGTTGGTCAAATTGCACAGTCTGCGCCAGTTCGATCGGCCAACGAAACATTCGATGAGTTTTAAACTTGCAACTTTGGTACAACAGCCTGCCACGCCAACCATAACCACCGAAGCCGGCAGCCATCATTCTCATCATCCCTTGTACCAATTCAGGATGTTTCCACACCCTTCGTCATCTCGGACGTTCTCGTTGACCTCTCGAAGTTCTTACCGCCCTCTCGAACGTTCTCGGCGTCGCCGCCGCCCCTGCCACTCCCGACGCCCCCGCGGCCCCCGCCGCCTCTGCCGCCCCCGCCCCCCTCGCCACTCCCACCGACCCCTCCGCCAAAGCCGCCCCCGCAATCCCATCTTGCCCGCTTCTCCCTCCACCAGCGCCGCCCCTGCCGTCCCACCATCCCTCCGCCTAGCCACCCCCTTCCCCTCTCTGCCTCTGCCGCCCCCAAGGCACCGCCGCTCCCGCAACTTGCATCTCTTCCTACTCCTCGGCCGTCCCCCTCGGCCCCGCCGCCCCCGCCGCCCCTGCCGCCCCGCCCCCGCCGCCCCCGCCGCCCAACCGTCACGGCGCCTCGCCACCTCCTGCCCTCATCGCCTCTGCCGCCCCCAACGTAGATCTCTCCCAACTCCACGGCCGCCCCCGCCGTCCCCTGGCGCGCCCGCCCGCCCGCCCGCCCGCCCGCCCGCCCGCCCGCCCGTCCGGCAGAGTCCGTCCGTCCGTCCGTCCGCAGCCCGGTCGGTCTCTCACGCGCCTCTCGCTCCGAGGTCGGGCCGGGGCCGCGCCTCGCCGCGCGCGGGCTCCTTCGGCGGCGGCGGCGGCGGGGGCGGGGGCGGGGGCGGGGGCGGCTCGGCGGCGGCGTGTGCCCGGAGGCGGTGGCAGCGAACGCCCCCGCCGTTCCCACGCTGCTCGGCGGCGGCGGCGGCGGCGGCGGCGCCGGGCGGGGACGGAGGTGGGGGCGGGGCGGAGCCGGGCCCGCCCCCGCGCGCTGCCCAATGCTCGATCGGGTGATGGCGCCGCGCCGCCCGCCGCTCGCAGCAGCCGCTCTTTTAAAGGGCAGCGCCGCCGCCGCCGCCGCCGCCCCCGCCCCCGCCCCCGCCGACGCCGCCGCCGCCGCCGCCACCGCCGCCGCCGCCGGCCTTGGAGCCAGCGGCCCGGCGCTGCCCGGACACGTATGCTCCGCTCCTTTCTCCCTGGTCACGGAAGTTCGGGCTGCGGGCGGTGGGACCTAGCCACTCGGACAGCGAAACCTCCAGTTCAAAGTGTTGTCATGTCTTCAATACTGTAATATCTCCAATCCACATTTCCTTCATTTCTACAATTCAATCGTTTATTTCACAAACGTCAAACGCAAAAATACAAAACACGCTTTAGCGACGGATTATTGTTCCAGGAGGATGGACACATCGTTTAGTGCATATTTATATGAAAAATATACATTTATCAACTTCTTTAATACAAAAAAATATTTTCAAATCTGAGAAATTGGGAGGCTTATTCTCAGTTTTCTCGAATCGAGGAATTTGGCGTTTGACGGGTTTCTAAAATAAACGATTCAATTCTTGATAAACCAAATTTCTTGGTAAACCAAATTCCTTGATGTCTCAAATTTCTTGGTGTTTTCATTTTCTTGATCAGTCCAAATATTTGATATCTCGAATACCTTGATGACTCTTATTATTGGTAACTCCAATTCCATGTTAGCTCTGATTATTTTTCAACTCTAATTCCTTGACATTTCCCTTATATCCGAATCCATCTTGATATAACCTTGATATATCCAATTCTTTGATGTCTTCATTCTCTTGATATCATCAATCTCTTGGGATCTTCAATCTTTTCATTCCCCAATTCCTTGATATGCAATTCCTTAACTTTTTAAATTTTTGCATTTCTGGAATGGTGTTTTTCCTTTCGCCTCATCCCAGTACCCACGGTTTACGAACTCAAATTTCGGGGGGTGGGGTCTACAATTCAGCGAGTGGAATCTCTATAACTGTAATCATATAACTATAACTTATAATCACAAGGTGAAAATATTTAAATTATCAATTTACTTTCAAAAGTGCCTTACACTAATATTTGCCATAATATTGCCACTTCTGTGCTTTTTGTCACTTTTATGTTTGCATTTTTGATAATTTTCGGGAGTTAGTCGTAACCTTTGAATGAATATCATTCAAAACCAGCTTACCCGAGTCCTAAACATCCCGTATTCATATAATGCGTGTGGAAAATATAATATTTAAAAAAATAAAATCATCCCTAATTAAAAAAATGGTTTTGTTAGTCAATGCTTAATGTACGCTTTACGTCGGCTTCGAACTGAAAACTCTATTACGTCCGCCCTAAGAACGATAGGACGTCAATTTGGAGACGACAATGTTGCGCGCGGTCCGTGTCTCGCTTTCTAAGGTGCTACTTCGGTATCCGCTGGAATCCTTCCTCTATTTCTCCAGGCAGGGGCTGACTTCGATCCAACTTCTCAACCAGCTACCATCTACCAACTAGCTTTACCTTATCAGTCATGACCGGCACTCGAACGTAGAAACACGTAACTAAGAAGCTCAGGGTGTAAGTCAATCGAATATGTGCTATTGCAGGCAGTTATGAATTACACTGGTCTGTGTAATTTTTTATGTCTGTAATGTTTTTTGTATCTGTTTCTCGCGCTGATTTCAAATCTGCAATCAGTATTTCCGTATCTTGATGAGATTTTAATGCTTATACGAAGTATTTTTGGTTTTTTTCCAGACAGTTTTAATTACTAGAGTTTTATAGTATATATTAGAGAAAAATAGCTTCATCAATTAACATGAATAGATAATGTAAAATTCAAAAAATTATTGTATTAAATAAATATAGTATAGATTATGGATGAGCACGAAAAAACTTTCCGTAACAGTAATGCACATAACATTTTTTTATTCTTACAGTTTATCTTACTATTATTAGGAATGCAAGGAGATTACACTAAACATCCCTGCTTTCTTTGTTTGTGGAATAGTCAGGCAGGCTCACACGTTTTACACAGCATGAATGGCCAACTCGAGAAAGTTTCACATCCGGCAGAAACGATATTATTGCCAACCTATTGATTGACACACAAATAAATTTGCTCCCACCTCGCCACCTAATACCAGAGCTAATGAAAAACCTCGTTAAAGTAATGAACATAAAGATTTCAGCTTTTCTTCATATAATGAAGACATTTTCATACATCACTGTGGCAAAATTGAATGCAGGTATTTTTGATGGCCCCCATATTAGAAGATTAATAAAAGATCCCGAGTTTGAAAAGAGTATGAACGAAATAGAAAGGAAATCTTGACTTGATTTCACAGTCACTGTAAAAGAATTTCTTGGAAAGGAACGAAGGTCCAAATATGAAGCTATCATTTGTAATCTCCTGAACAGCTTCAAGAACATGGAAGCTCGCATGTCCATAAAATTGCATTTTCTTAGGATATATCTAAAATATATTTCAGACAGTTGTGGGTGTTATAGTGAGGAACAAGGAGAAAGGTTGTCGGGACGTCAGCACGATGTAAGAGAGGTATCAAGATCGCTGGGACATGATGGCTGACTTTTGTTGGTGTCTGAAAAGATATGAAAATGGAGCTGCACATAAATGAAAGGCGCTTAAGTCATCATTTTTATAAAATAAATTGTCTTACATAAAAAACTTTAAAATTTGATAAAGGAAACGTGAAATAGCCATATTTATTTTAATCAAACACATTTATTACTGACGAGGAATGTACACTGAAAGGATGTAAGAAATTATTTATTTTTTCCTCAATATTTATTTTTTTAACCCGTGAAAGCCCAACATCACCTACAGATGACGCATACTAATTTCGCTTTCCTATTGTTCAGTCTTTACTTCTAAACGAGGTTTATGTTGCAAATTGTTAAATACAGTTCCGAGACTGAGATAAGACCATAATATGTTTTTCCTTCTTCACAGTAGAGCGATAAAATTATCAATATCAATATGCAGTTCTAGCGGAAAGTGATCTTGTGTGAGATAATTACTTTTGTCGAGGAAAAATCGTAAAGAAAGATAATATATTTCATTATTTAAATCTTTAATCTCCTTGTGAAATATCAATTAAGTAATTCGTATTATTAATTTCATGAGTTTTCTGTATTTTAGTGCAGTGTTACGTCTAAAATACCAAGTGTCGCCTACAGGTGACATTGGTCACTTGCTCTCCCGTATATTTACGTACTTCTGAAGTAACGAGCATTAGTTTGAACTTACTGAAAAATTATCGTATCAAAATAATTTCTCTTAATTTATAAGTTGACTTTGCACGCAGTACTAGTGTTTGGAAGAAAAAACTGGTGAGTTGATAAATGACATCAAGGAAAGATCTCGCGCGGTCCGTGACCCGTTTGTTAAAATACTACTCCGGCATTCGCCAGGTTTTGATACGAAAAACACATAAAACTATCGATTAGAGCAGAAGGCATTTTGAATTCTCCAGACAACGGCTGAATTCAACTTACAAGGCTATGTAGCCAGCCAGTGTCAAAAATTGGCCGCCATCGTGGCTCGAACTCTAAAACTTCCCGGCCACAGTCAGCGGCAATGCTGGATTTAAGCTAAATCCAGCCGGTTGGTCGAATGTGAACTAACACGACGACACTGCAAGACTCCACACTACTTGCAACATACGTTTGGAATCTAAGCTTTGTAATGTGAAAATGAATTCATCATTCATGTAGCCAGGTCCCCATTTACCCGCCGCAGCACCACTTGAAATTTCATTTGCCCGACTCCCAATACAGTCTGCCCATTGTTTCAACATATCGTATTGAAATGAATGTAATGAGCAGATAGTTTTTGCGTTCCCTACAAAGGAATTGCGCCAGCAAATCTGCAGCTTTCCCAAAATAAAATTGTCGTAAAGCATATTCTTCTGCTCACTTATTTTTCTGCATTTCACGAATTTCAGCATTATTGTCGTATTTATGTGCTTTAATATTGCCCATAGGAATAAAGTTTAAGCAGACCCCTCGGAAAATACTAAATATAATTTATATTACATGAACGCTATAGATGAATTTTTAAGAAACCGTGGGAAGTGTGCTACTGGTAAAACATTTATATTTACACAAACTATTATTTTACTACAAGGTGTTTACGAACATTTTTACTTTTTACATTTTTCTTTTAGATTTAATACGCATTTACTCTCGTTTATCTGATGGCAATGCTATTTCAAAGTTTTAATATATTTACACACACATTTTATTTATAATATATTTAATAAACATAAAACATTAAATATATAAATATATTTTATAAACATAAAACATTAAATATATAAATATATTTTATTTATGATATATAAAGAAAAAAGATCTAAGATATACTATCTCATCTAAAAGAATAGATTCTCTTGGAGAACCATTCTCCTCATTAGTTTTTTTAGTGTGTCCTCTATTTTTTCGTGTTGGCGATTTTTTTTTGTATTTCAGCATTCTATATTTTACACTTGAGGAGGGAATTTGCTTCGTGTCTTAATATATTTTGTACTTAAATCTATATTATTTAAACAATTATATTTTAGTCAAAATATTTATCATAAATATTATGAGATATACGCCTTAAGAATATTTGTTTCAGTTTTTAAAATTCAGCCTTCGTAACTGTACATACTGTATTTCGCATTTGCAACTCTCAGAACGACCTTTCAAAGCCAATACAAGAAGACATTCAATACTTTCTCTTTACAATACATTCGAAAAAGTAACAACAACTTTATTGAAAGTATCATTAACTAGGCAAGAGTTCTGTCGAACATTAGGAGGAAAAATTTAACAGGTTGCGGATGCTTCTTGATTGTGTTTTTAGGAACACTGTAAGCGACAGAATCCCACTTCAACGAGTGCATATTCTCTGGTTAGGATATCGGTGGGTTGGTAATAGCTGGTCTTCAGAACTGGAATCCAGCCATAAATAATCATCAAACAATCGTCTGTGAATAGCTGCGGTACCCAGCACTATTTCGCGTCACGAAGTGAGTTATTAAAAGAGAATATATTGAAACACTCTTCTCCTTCAGATACGGAAGAGAATCCGAAAAGGAACTTAATGTGTCCAAGGAAGAGAGAAATAAATAACACGCCTGAGTGAGGTGAAAGCGTGTACTCCATCTATCAAATGCATGACTATAATTGCAAGAAGTTGCGGAGAAATACTGCCAGTCTCGATTTTCATCTGACGTAAGAAATGACGATTTTCATGAATGAATGGATTTGAAAACAAGTGTATCTTTTAACTGCGAATAATGAAATTTATTCGTAAGAATAAGGAAGAGTACGTTATATCAGAGCTGTGTTTGTGTAACGAATTAAAACCGTTACTTTGTTATGTCTTATTAAATCTGTGAAAACCATGATCAATAATTCGTAATGATTACTAGTTGACCGCTGTAAATACTGTAAGCTTTCGAAATCATTGTTTTAAAGTAAAAAGTGATTAGCAACAGAAACAACCAGGCGCTGACCTATGAGTCATTACTGTACAGTGGCAGATCTAATGAGTGGGCGGGGGGGTCACCAAATCCAGCGGTTTTTTGTAATTTTACTCACTTTACGTAAAAATTTACCCTATCGATTGTTCCACATGCAAAGGTTATATTCAATATGAATATAGACCTTTTTCATTTTCCAGCAAACAATTATTAACAAAATATTACTTCAAAAATATTTATTATTCAGAGAATTGACTCGGAATCCAAAACCTCTTGATATGCTTTGTGGATACGTTGCAAGTTCTGGGTTTGTGTAAATATTTTAATATTGCTTAAAATGTATTAACAATCAGATACCTTAGACCAACGATACTTTAGACTAACAAACCTAAATTGCACAGAATATCAGGTAGTAATTTTTTTTTACATGTAGAGGTTCTGATGGTCTAAGTTTGTTCTTGCTAGGAAGTAGAGTGCCAAAGGTATATATATATATATATATATATATATATATATATATATATATATATAAATGATAAAAAGTTTTAGAAAATATTTGCGGATACGGAAAGACAGATTATATATCTGTGACATTTCAGTATCCGAAGAACACGCCGGATTCAAATTAAATCCCAGTTCATCTGAAGGACATTCTCATTACAAGTAGTAGAAATTGATCTTCTCAAACTACAAATATAAGACAAAGGCTTCAGTGACCAAGATCTATGGTTTCATGGTTGTATGATTAACGTTATGTCAATGGCCAATACAAAAGTTTTATTTATTCAAGAGAATTTAGTTATTGTTGTCTGAAAATGCACATTAGCCTTGAAGGAGATCGCGGGGTGACGAACTGACGAATTAAAAGTTAGCTACAACACACAGGATGCGGCGTCTTCGGGGGGAGACACAAATCCTAAGCAGGTAATTTTTCTCTCTTCACGTGAGAGTAATGAACTTGTGGTGATATATCTTTACATGCTTTCTCGCATTATTTCTAACTTTTGCAAATTTGAAAGATTAGATAGCTCAACGGAAATGAGACATGCACAATTTTTTAAGCATTTTTTCTATATCCGCGGTAAACATTTGAAAAAAAATTGAAACATTATTGTGAAATGTTTGTTTGTATTTAGTATTTAAAACAGTAAATGTGAAGTAGTAAATGTTTGTAAATAGTAAATAGTATAGTACAAACTACGCGAAACCTACTTGAATTTTTTACAATTTTCCTAAATATAAAGCGTTCACCGAAAATGGAACCAGCACCACTATTTTTTTCCGCTCTTTGGTATATACGAGAGGAATCTTTAAACAAAAATAATGGAACCATTGTTGAGAAAATTATTTAAAAATTACCTACATTTCAGGCAAAATTACTCGAAATGTACTAATATTTTCAAAAATAATACATTACCTTATTTCAAGATTTATCTCTGAACAACATATTACATTAAGCGAATTACATTACAACATATTACGTATAGAGGAAGTAATTTACTACACGTAGAAATAAGATTTATCCACTTTTTCGTGATCAGAGCTGGGCATTAAGAATTTTTCGGTCGGAAGTAAGTCGAGAAAGTAAAAATTGATACATTTCGCTGTACTTTAATGCTTCATTAACACATGTTAATTCTGAAGACGTGGGGTTAAGGGGCGCACGGCCCATTGATTTATTTTTTCGGACACGCTATGCGGTTTGTCCCGTTAACACAGTGAATGTTTAATTCCGGGAGGTGGCGGCGCTTCTCTCCCCATGGATGGTGAAATCCAGCGCCGACCTACACATCGGCTTACGGGATTTGCCCTCTACAGGTATCTCCCTGAGCGGGGTTGCGCACCAGGCGAGACAAGCTCCCAGATCACGAGTAAAAGATGGGTAGAGCAATGACTTGCGGGTAAAAGTGGTAGGGTAACAAAGTCACGTTCGTATTCGTGGCGACAGTGAGTCCCATAGGATCTACGTCACTTCAGTTTTCCTGTTAAAACCCATCTTCGGGCTACATGTTTCCAAAATGAACTCAACGGGCCATGCGACTAGTTCGTGTTTCCAGACATGTTGGCTCCTTGGCCATGAATCCTGTGAGAGCACTGTACGTTACATTCGGGAGCGGGTGATGCACCACCCCAGCCGGGACAAGCTCTAAGTGCTCAACTGGTCTCCAGACATATGTGGTAGTGGAATGCATGTACGTGTACGTGTTTGTAAGCAAGGGACGAGGATAGAACAGACGAAGACAATATCGCGCGCGATCCCTGGCCCATCTTTTACGGCACTGCTCTGACATTTGCCTGGTATTAATCGGATAAATTACCGTCAATTACTGATCAGAGCAGCCGGCCGCTAGAATTCTCCTCCAGAACTCGACGTAGCTGCTCCATCATTCGCCTGGTATTGATCGGAGAAACCTCGAAAAACTACCGATCAGAGCAGCCTACACCTAGAGTTCTCCCCTAGCTAGGGGCTGAATTCCATCCAGCTTTGAGGCTGATGTCGAAAGTTCTTCACCGTCGAGACTCGAACGCTACAACCTCCCGGTCTTTGCAGACCCAGAGGCAAATCTGGCTGAGAGTTGAACTCGGCCGCTCGGGCGAGCGAGCGGGCGGGCGAGCGGGCGGGCGAGCGGGCGGGCGAGCGGGCGGGAGAGCGGGCGGGCGAGCGGGCGGGCGAGCGGGCGGGCGAGCGGGCGGGCGAACGGGCGGGCGAGCGGGCGAGCGGGCGTGCGAGCGGGCGTGCGAACGGGCGTGCGAGCGGGCGAGCGGGCGGGCGAGCGGGCGGGCGAGCGGGCGGGCGAGCGGGCGGGCGAGCGGGCGGGCGAGCGGGCGAGCGGGCGTGCGAGCGGGCGTGCGAGCGGGCGAGCGGGCGGGCGAGCGGGCGGGCGAGCGGGCGGGCGAGCGGGCGGGCGAACGGGCGGGCGAGCGGGCGAGCGGGCGTGCGAGCGGGCGTGCGAGCGGGCGTGCGAGCGGGCGAGCGGGCGGGCGAGCGGGCGGGCGAGCGGGCGGGCGAGCGGGCGGGCGTGCGGGCGGGCGAGCGGGCGTGCGAGCGGGCGAGCGGGCGGGCGAGCGGGAGGGCGAGCGGGCGGGCGAGCGGGCGGGCGAACGGGCGGGCGAGCGGGCGAGCGGGCGTGCGAGCGGGCGTGCGAGCGGGCGAGCGGGCGGGCGAGCGGGCGGGCGAGCGGGCGGGCGAGCGGGCGGGCGAGCGGGCGGGCGAGCGGGCGGGCGAGCGGGCGGGCGAGCGGGCGGGCGAGCGGGCGGGCGAGCGGGCGGGCGAGCGGGCGGGCGAGCGGGCGGGCGAGCGGGTGGGCGAGCGAATGGGCGAGCGGGCGAGCGGGCGGGCGTGCAGGCGAGCGGGTGGGCGAGCGAATGGGCGAGCGGGCGAGCGGGCGGGCGTGCAGGCGAGCGGGCGAGCGGGCGGTCAGGCGGGCGCTGGGCGATGCAGCGGGCGCTGGGCGGAGCGGAGGTGCGTGTCGTGGGCCGAATTTCTCGCCCGCCTGGCCGCCCACCGGCGAGCACACCGTCGCCCGGTCGACGGACCCACGGCGCTCCTGCCCCGGCGGTCGAGGCCTTTCGCGGCGGGCTGCGTGCGGACCTGCTCCTGCTCTCCCGACTCTTTTCTTCCGTTTCCTACGCCACTACCTCCTCCTTCTCCCACGACCGCTGTCTTCCTTTTGCTACTCCTCTTTCCACCTCCTCTTGCCCGCAACTAGTACCATCTCCTCCCCCGTCACCTCCTATCTTCCTACACCACTACCTCCTCTTCCACCCCTCTCCACTTTCATCTCCTCTCGACACCTATAATCCACCATTAACTCCTCCTACCCATCCTCCTCCTATCCTGCTTTTCCTCCTCCACTATCTTTTCTTCCACATTCTCTCCTCGTCCGTTTCCTCCTTCGCTGCCTCGTCCTTCGTCTCCTCACCACCACTCTCCTCCTGCACTTTCTCGTCACCTCCACCTCCTCTTACCCTCATCCAATACCTCCTCCTCCTCCCCCCGTCATTTTATATCTTTCCTCTAGTTCTTATGCACATGTTTCTCCTACAACTACTTCATATCTGCACACCTTACTCCACTTCTCCTTCTTCACCTGTTCCTCCTCTTCTCTCCCCACCCCTACTCTTCTCGTCTTCTTCACTTCCATCTTCTCTTTTCCTCCTCTACCACCGTCTCCTGAGCCTTCGCTCTTCCTTTTCTTCCACCTCCTCCTGTTCTTCCTCTCCCCGTTTACTCCATCACTATCTCCTCTTCCACCTTCTCTTCTCCAATGTCTTCTCCTCAGAATCTTCCTCCGTCTTTTCCTTCGTTTCCATCACCATTTCTCCCTCTCCTCCTTCCATATCTCTGCCTCTTCCTCCTCCGCTGCCATAACCTTTTACTTACCTTCGACGTCCTCTCCCTCTTTCAAAAATTCACTCAATCCGACTTGCAGGTTGGATCTACCCATCCAGTTGGGATAACATATTTAGACCATTAGCGGAAGAAATGTAAGTTGAGCATAACAGTTGATGTCAGTCAACCAGTCCGTTGACTCGGAAACATCAGTAAGCCAGTTGATTGATCAATACTCTTCCTTACCCATCTCCTCAGACTTGCACCCAACGTCTTCCACTGATTGTGGTGGCTCAGGGCATCAATTGATGTCTCTGCTGCGCCACTGGTTCGTGTCTCGGCGGGGGTAGGATTTTCGAAATTTACTTCGTAGCTAAGTCGAATCAGCTGCTCTCTGGGGAGAATTCTGGCGGCCGGCTGCTCTCATCCATAGTTATTCGCGGTGTCTCCCTCCAATACCAGACGAATGTCGTCTGACGAATTTCCTTGTCCCTGTTCTATCTCTACCCTTTACTTACATGCACTTTACTACCAAACACGGTCGGACCTTAGAGCTTGTCATGTCTGGGGTGCTGCCCCAATCGTAGGAAATACCTGGATGGGGAAAACGTTAAAACCATGCCCCATCATTCCTTGAGTAATTTGTGGTGGTCAGTTTGTGTTTTGGAGATTATACTGTTTCTCTTGGCTTTTATTCCACCATTATTATTTGTAACATTAACTTATTTCACCTTTATTATTCGTAACATATTAGTAATGAATACAATTTCTTCTTCCAAGCATTTGTTCATGTCATGTCCGTTGTCGTTAGGACAGACTACAGCCACAAGTTCAGTTGGTGAAATCGATAAAGTTTTAAAATGTGCATAAGGTCTTCCTGTTTGCTTCTCTCCGTTCCCGCCAGTAGTATTTTTTTGACGAACAGTTAGAGCAAATGGTTCAAAGGAATCCATATGGAATGCGACATGTAATAGGTGCTGATTCAAAAATTTCTACGTGTTAAGGAAGTTGGGTTAAGTTAGCTTAGCGAAAACTCGCCAATTCGATCCGAGGGGTTTTTTTGCACGTGCAAATCGACAAATGAAATTCACGTGTAATGCGTTGTACAATGAGTGGAGTTTTAAACCGTTGTACGTGTTAAGGTAGTAGGTGAAGTTAGTTTACCGAAACAATTGTCAATTTCTTACGGCGAATTCCAGTCGCTTCGTTCACGCATTTCCATGTAGAAGGCAAGGTTCCTATCTTTGGTCTTTGCTATTAAAATTCAAAATACTTGAGTCCAGCTAGCGCATAATTTTCGATTATTGTACCCAAAATTGCAGATATGGCTTATCTTGACCTATTTTCCTCTCGTGCCTACGAATAAAGAATTTGTATTTAATTAAATTATACGCATTCCACAGTGGTCTACATGTCCCTGTGCTTTACTTGATTGTTAAAAAAACGAGCTCTGGCAACGTCTCAGCACCTGTCCTGCCTTTATATTCTGCTTCTTCATTCATCTACACAGCAGTAGTGTTTTGCGAAACAATAATATTTTATTCATATTTTCCCAATGGCTTTTTTATCATCCAATCTGTGTTACTACGACTCTAGAATAAACTTCTGTTATGAGCGACGAGGGTGTAGGTCTACATCTGTGACAAATAACCGATCTGTCAGTTTTGCCGCTTTGGTTTACTACTAGACATACTAGAACTAACATATTAGAATAATCAGACGATCTCCGGAACAATTTGGCGATCTGAGGATATGTGTCGATTCCTTGAGTGGATATAAGTCAATACCCGTGAGATTATTCTAAGAAATTTATATTTAAATAAAATATTTGCACGTGTATGACCCCTGAGACACTCTCGTCGTGTACTCGGGACTGCAGCTAGTTCCGAATCACAGTGTTTTAATTGAGACGACCGCAGTGTGGATCTCCACCGGGACCGATGTCTAACCTACAAGCTGCGAAGGTTGTTTAGATTTACTTCAGTTGGGCCATTGCTACACCCACTAGTTGAGTCGTGATAGTTACCTACGAGCTGGGAACGTGAAACTGTCTGACAGCGGCGGTTTAGATCTTTAGACAATTGAGCAGATGACCAACCTACTAGTTGCAGAGCTTTGGTTTAAAGATTTATGCCGAACAAAATGACAATCTTGTGACGATTACTTGAGTGAGTAGAGTTCAATGACCCTGAAATTGTTCAATGAATCAAATTTATATTAAATTTTTGCGAGAGAATGACTCCTGTGAGACTCCAGTCGTGCACTTGAGACCACAGCAACCCCCCTCTTTCGTCCGGGGCGGCCGCGGCGTGGGTCTCTACCGGGCCGATAACTAACCTACGAGCTGCGAATGTGGGACTGTCCGACGGCGACAGTTTAGATCTACCTATTATAATTGGGCAGGTGACCTACCCACTAGCTTGATTCGTTTTGGATTAAATATTCCTTCAGAAGAAAATGACAATTTTGTGACGATTCCTTGAGTCAGCACAGTTCAACGACCCTGAATTTGTTCAATGAATCAAATTTCTATTAAATTTCTGCAAAGGAATGACCCCTGTGACACACCAGTCGTGCACTCGAGACCACAGCAACCCCCCTCTTTCGTCCGGGGCGGCCGCGGCGTGGGTCTCCACCGGGCCGATGACTAACCTACGAGCTGCGAACGTGGGACTGCCCGGCGGCGGCGGGGGCGGCGGGGGCGGCGGGCGCCCGGGCCGTGGGCCGTGCCACGTGGGAACGCCCGCCCGGGCGAGCCGAGCCAAGCCGAGTCGAGCGAGCGTTTTAAACGCCCCGGCCGCTGTCAGAGCACCGTCCGCTCCGCGCCCCGACGCGACGCGACGCCTCGCCGCGCAGCTTCCCTCCGCCTTCGCACGCGGGGTGGGCGACCGAGGGGGGCGTGGCGCGCCGACACCGGGATGCTGTTGTCTCGGTTGCTCGGGAAGGTACCTGGAGGTCACGGCTATTTTGCTGCCATGAAACACGATAAAATGAAAATTGCTGAGTCGAAATAGACCGACACGTACTCTCTCAAACTTTCCTGTCGCGAACTTCTTTATCTTGAACCTTCCTGTCTCGAACCTCGCTATCCCTAAGCTGGCTATCCCCAATCTTGCTATCCCTTACCACGCTTTTCCTAACCTTGCTATCCCTATCCTCACTATTCGTAAGTTGGCTATCCCCAATCTCGCTATCTCTAACCACGCTATCCCTGACCTTGCTATCCCTACCCTATCTATTCCTACGCTGGCTATACCCAATTTCGCTATCCCTACTCTTGCTATTCCTAAGTTGGTTATCCCCAATCTCGCTATCCCTAACCTTGCTGGCCCTAACCTCGCTATCTCCAATCACGTTTTTCATGAGCTTGCTATCCCCTACCTCACTATCATTAATGTCGCTACATCGAACTTCACTCTCCACACAACGATATCTCGAACCTCTGAAACTCTGTAACTCAAACACTTCTAAAACACTCATCTCTTTCTAGAATCGCTTTGTATCTCTATCACGAACGACTCTACATTAAACACACACACACAAATGTATGCACACACACACGCATATACCTCTATATCTCGAAATTAGTAATCTCGAACTTCATAATCTTGAACTTCACGATTACATATCTCGCCATATTGCGTCTAGCCATTTCGAACCAGGTTATCTCGAAGCTCGCATCATACTGCCACTCTATCTCGAACCTTTCTACGTCGAATTTTGGTATCTCTAGCCTCGCTAACTAGAAGCTCGTTTTCTCAAACCGACGTACTCCTGTATCTGGAACCTCAATTTGCTACATTGCTAACTAGAAAATTTTCTCCAACTCCGCTAACTGAACCGTTGCTAAGTGGATTGTCCGCTACATCCTTTCCTAAAATATTGAAGTTTGAGTGTAGCCAAAACTCTCGGAAAATGACCGGCTGTTCGCTGCGGTTAATGCGTCGATTTGCTGAAAAATTTGGCTGTTCGCTGGAGATGCGTTTGATTCGGGATGTTCAAATTTGAAATATTCTTTATTGATAACTCACGAATGTGCCTTGGCACATTTACATTTACGTGTAGATGTTTACGATTACGTTAAGTCGTTGACATACATGAACAGTCGTAAAACATCATTACAAACTGTTCGTGTCTTTCAGTGTGAGCAATCCATTAATTTACATTGCATTAATTTACTTAATCGTGGTCAATCGCGTTCAATCAGTTCAATCGTGTGTTTCTCCAAGTATTTCGATTTAATAAAACAAAAAAAATAATTCAATTTTGTTACTATCACTATTGCATTTTATTCGGTATATTATTATATTTATAATTGGATGACTTTTATCTAACCCTTATAACTGATGTTATCATTCTAATTGTTCTTAAAACATAGTGTTAACTAATAATCTACGATATACTGAACATGTGTGGATATATGTTGTGTTCTCATGCAAAACATATCATACACTTGCACTCTCTTGTTCTTCTAAAAAACCTTCTACACTTCTTTTCAATATCAACCCGAGTCCTCCTCAGTCGCAATTAATGAATTGCAGCACCGTAACAGGTTTGAGTTTAAGGCGTGCATTGTCGCAGAACGAGGCTGTCACATGTCGATGGCGCTCTCTGAGACAACCGGAGGCCCAGCGGTGCTGAATACGCGCTCGCCTTGGATCGGGTGGATCATTTCGAGGCCGTTGCCTCCGCGGCGGCGGCCAGCTCACAAAGCGATCGGTCGGTCGGTTGATCGGTCGGCCGCGACGTCTCTCTCCGGTGTGACGGCGGCGCTTTGTCCGGCGCCGCGACGTCGCGTTGGCGCCGATGACGGCTGCGACGTCACGCAAGAGGAATATGAGCGAGCGTGCGTGGTCACGGGGATGCACAGTGTCTAAGACGAGTTCAGGTGGAGAAAGACTTGGGAGGGTTTCTGCTAATCGTTTGAGTTAGTTGACCTACGACCTACGAAGGTTTTGAAGAATAGATTAACATATTACAATGATAACGGAATCATCAGCATCATATACAACAACCACAAGCACAAGCACAACCACAACCACAACCACAATAATAATAATAATAATAATAATAATAATAATAATAATAATAACAACAACACAATCGGCACAATATGCGAGATATTCTTTTTATAGATAGAAAGAAGGAGGATTAATAGACCCAGCAGTGTTATTATTCCACAACATGAAACCAAAAAATGAGAAAAAATCGAAATATCAAAAAATATCTTATTAGCTTAGAAATTAAATGCTACAAAAATTATTTAGAAATTAAATGCTACAAGTACATACTCATTTGTGATTATGTATGATCACCCTTTTACAGACAAGGCGGAAGGCCTTGTCTGTAAAAACTTCCTAAAATAGGTGCAAATTACCCAAAGTCGTTTTGAACAAGAGACAGCGCTCAGTTCTTCTCCAGTCAATATTGTAAGAATATTTATTTCATACGTCCAGATTTAAGATGAGCTGCTTTTCCGACGAACGACCCAAAATACTTCCGGGTAAGGTGAGAACGTTTTCCAGCGAAAGTAGATAAAATGTATAAGAATATTTAATAATAATAATAATAATAATAATAATAATAAAAATCATGAGGAGTCAAATCACAAATACTTACTAAAATGAATGGATCTGCCCAAGATTATAGGTATCGTAATGAATCTTGACAAGGCGGTTCTCAAAATTTCTCCAGTATATAAGTGGGCCATATTTGCCAGGAATATAGAAAGATAATTGAACGTGTCGTCTTAAGACGTCCAATTCATGTAAGTACGAATACTTGTAGGGCCACGAACAGTTCTACAGTTATCTCAACTGGCAGATATGTAACGCCCTCAAAGTTTTAAATATACATTCCAAGTGCCGCAAATACTCCCTCAGTCCTATGAATTTTGTTGGACTACGCCCAAAAATGTGATTCTTGAAATTTCAAATATCTTTAAACTAATTTTAAATATTTTAGTAAGTTTTTAAGTCTAAAAATTATTTTTCTATGTATTTATAATTCTGCATTTAATCCTTGACTGTTATTACCTTTTAATATCCTATGTTTTTCTACGCCAATTATTTTATTTCCATTCAATTTAATTCCTTGTTTTGACTCCAATTGCAGTCCCCAACACTGTGCGCGCTATTCATTGATCACAAGAATTATGTTTTAAACACGCCGGTACGTAATGAAATTCATCAGAGACGTATGTTTGACCGTATGCATGGAGTCTCTGCTTTAAGAATAGCAGCTATCCTGCAATGATGCAACATCTTTTTGTAAAATGCTTGAATGCAAAATTGTTAGACGTAATTTGTCATCATTTGGAGAAATAATGTGTAGTTAACTGACTCTTGGTTACACGCAATATGCGCCTGAAACAAATCTTTGAACATACTGAATTTTAAAAATAACAGATATAATTTTGTTCGAAAACCAAGTATGTTCAACTTTATTTGCACAACCTTTATTCACAATCCTCTACTTTGAAAAGGAAGTTTAATCGTTTTTATGACCATCGCCTCAAAATAGAGAATGAAACTCCCTTGCTTCTGGTTTAGTTTGCTAAGTTTTTTGTAACAAATATTTTTATTTTTATTTTGAACTCGGCTAGTTGTAAATGAGACAATTAACTACTTAATATTTTGCTATGCTGTAGTTGCAGTGTTGCTATGTTGCACCCCGTTACAAAGAAGAATTTCTCCTATATTGTATGGAGAGAGCGCCTGTTCTCAAATCGGTACACATGTTTATGAAGTGAGAATGAAACTCCATGAATCCTTGATCTGTTTGCTAAGCGCGCGTTATGTTTTACAACGAATGAGGAAACATTCAAATCGACCTTTTATATCGCATTTTACATTCTAAAAATCAATTTCGTTGCATATTTCAAATAACGCATGTCATTCGTCAATTATTAAAGGATTTCATTCTTTCCAATAAAACGAAAAATTATTTTTAATAACATCCGAAGAGTGCAACAGGATCTCAAGGAATATTAATCCTATTCATACGGAAGAAAGTAATCTATCTCGTCATTTAAGCTATGAGGAAGGCAAAAGATGAGATTGCGTATATTATTACATTGGAAAAAGAAATTGTGTGCGGGAAGAAAGCCTGAGTAATTTTTAATGAATGGGAGGTAATAGAATATATAAAATATTTAAAAGAGCAAAATATTTTAAAGAAAGCTGGCCATCAAATTCTGCAATACTTTGAAACATGCATGAACTAATCAGGAGAATGTCTTTTACTTGCAAGAAATAAACGGCATTTTAATTGCATTCCTGCGCTTAAATAAAATAATATAGTGACATGAATTGCATGAATTATGCAGAAAAAAAGTTTTTCTCCACATTTCATCATCTCGAAATCCACTCGAAATCATAAAGAATTCTGTGTGAAAATAAAATGAGATGTAATTAATTTTTCATGAGCTAATTTTTCAAGTTCATTCATCAACGATTGATGTTAGAAAATAATACAAGGAATTTTGAATAACTGTAATAATTTAGTAAATTGGTTGCAGAATTTTAAGCATTTACATAAAAATGTTTCAATAAATAATTAAATAGTTCAAAATGAAAATGTCATTTTTAAATATATATGTAACTTAATTAACAATTTTGTTCATTAATAACTTAGGTTCAATTAATTCATTGGTTCATTGTTCCTCATTTATCAATTCTAAACTAATGTTAAAGTATGGTTTTGGATTTTTAAGGGCGAAAAAAATTCTTCGTACGCCTTCCTTCGGAGGAGAAGTAAGGCTGTCCCATGTCAGTAGATTTAATTGCATGTAAAAGATCCTCAAGTCTAAATGAAAAAAGTCAAAATCGCCCGTTTCTCGCCCAAGAAATACCTGCTTCCTCTGCTAGTTGGTGAAAGGAGCGTAGCGAAATTTGCGTGGTCAGACGGAAGAGCGGGCCTGATGGCCCGAGCCTCGCCACGTAAAATAAGGCATTAATTCAATTCAATTCAATTCAATTCAAAGTAAAATAAAATTCACTCACAAAGAAAGACAGTTTTCGGAGGACTCATAATTTTCTTCTTAGAAACTGTATTTTTGACCTTAATGCCTAAAATTGTACTTAAACCACGAGGTTTTCTGTAGGTAGTGTTTTAGAATGATAGACCGCAAACAATTTGTAGATTGTAAAATATATCACGAATAATAATTTCGGAAACTAATTTTAAACAGCTTCATGTAATACTCCTATAATCGTCAACGTATTTGAGCGTCGAGCGGGTTCAGACCCCATCGAAGTCGTAGGATTTTAGAGCATAATATTCATAATTCATATGCCTTCTATAACTAAGTGAATTTTAGGGAGACAAATGATGAAATTTCGTCGCAATTTCCATTGTTTAATAATTTCTAATTGTATTATTTAAACGTCAATACAAGGGGAAATAACAAAACATATTCATTTATCCTTAACTTCGGAGGATACCACAAAAATTTATTGTGATAATTTGATTTAGTTTTTAAGTAATGACGTTTGATTTTAATTGTTATGAATTTAGTATTATGTAGTTGGGCCTCAACACAAATCATCTGCAAGACATACAAACATGACCTTAATTGAACGTAACAAAGGAAAGTAACAACAAACTTTAGCCCAATGAGCGCAAGAGACGTTCGCAAATATGTTTGTGAAAAACAGTTGAAGCGCGGATAAAAAAACACGATGAGTGCATTTAATTAAGAAGAAATACTCTAGTCTACTTATGCGGGAGAAGCGGGTCTGTATATCGTGTCTGTATTTTCGTGGAAAATACGTTGTAAATTTAGCGTCCGCTGGGTCTGAGGACGTTATATGTTACTGTGGAAGTCGAAGGCCGTAGTCATGCTGTCGACTTGGAAATGAACACGCGAAGCGGGTCAAATTAGTGAACAAATTGGATAATTTTTAACTGAGGGAACGTAACTCTAAACTCGTACAAAGTATTAAATCGTCTCCCATTATTCTCTCAATTTTATACGTGCTCTTTTAACGCATTTGTTCAGCGCTTTGTGGAAATCGTTCTGGCGCCCCGTGAGGCCGCCGGGAACAGCCATCCTAGCCACTGCGCGCCCTCGCTGCGTTGTGTGGCGTGGCGTGGCGTGGCGTAGCGTGGCGTGGCGTGGCGTGGCGGGGCGGGGCGGGGCGTGGCGTGGCGTGGCGTGGCGGGGCGTGGCGGGGAGGGGCGGGGCGGGGCGGGGCGGGGCGGGCAGCAGCGGAGGCGAAGGCGACACAGACTCCGCTTCCCCCGGCGCCGCACAAAGCCAAGCTGCTGACCTCTGCCCCGCCCCTGACCCGGCGGCCCGGGTTCGTCGCTTCGCGTGCGTCGGAGTCTCCGGCCTCCGCGTGTGCGACCGACGCGGCGGTGGTGGGGGGTGGCGGTAACGGCGGCGGGGGCCGCGACAACGACAGAGAGGATGGCGGTGATGGGGGAGGAAGTTGTGGGGGAGGGGTGGCGTTTACGGCAGAGGCGGCGGCGGCGGCGTTAGTGGTGGTGGTGACGGCGGCAGCTACGACGGAGATGGTAGCAGTGGCAGCGGCGGAGGTGGTGATGTTTCACCGAGAGGAGGGACTCTCGGTGAAAATGGCTGTGAAGGTGAGAGTTTGTGTTAATGACGGTGACGGCGGCGGCGATAGAAAGGTTGGAGGTGGGGGAGGTGGTGTTTGAGGAGGGAGTATCGGTGATGATGACTGTGGCGGTGAGAGAGTCAGTGATGTGGCGGCGGCGGTGGCAATGATGTATGTGGTGGTGTGACGGTCTGGTCGGCGACGTGGCAATGGTGGCGACGTAGGCAATAGCGGTGGTGGTAGCGGCGGTTGTCGATGATGATGGAGATGGCAGTGGTGGTGGCGACCATGATAACGGCGACTGTGGGTGGGATGGAGTTGGTCGGAGTCGGTGGTTGCATTGTTATTGATGATGGCGGTGTCGGTGGCAGTAATGGTGGTAATGACAACGGTGTTGGTGGTAGCGGTGAAAGAGGCGGTGGCAGTGGGAGTGGCAGTGGCGGTGGCAGTGGCGGTGGCAGTGGCGGTGGCAGTGGCAGTGGCAGTGGCGGTGGCAGTGGCGGTGGCGGTGTCGCTGGCAGTGGCGGTGGCGGTGTCGCTGGCAGTGGCGGTGGCAGTGGAGTTGGCAGTGGCGATGGCTGTGGCGGTGGCGGTGGCAGTGGCTCTGGCGGGGAAGGTGGCGGGGGCGGGGGGCGGGGGTGATGTTGGTAATAGTGGCGGCTCTGGCGATGACGGTGGCGTCGGCGGCGACGGCATGGGTGGCAACGGCGGCAGTAGCGACGCCGACGAGGGAGGAGTTAGTGACCGAGGTGAGGAGAGGACTGCGTGACGGCGGCGGCGGGGGCGGGGGTGGGGAGGCGGCAATGGCGGCGTTCGCGGCGTCGGCGGCGTTGGCGGCGACGGCGGACCTGGCTGGCGCTCGAGACTTATTTGGAGGGCGTGAACTGCGTGGTGCACTGATGCACAGTCGGCCTCGTGGAGTTTATGAGATCCACCACAATTTCATCTCCAATAAAGACGCTCCACGTGTGGAAATTGCACGCCAATGTTCTGGCACATTACGTGATTGTGAATTGAGAAAATAATATCTTGTTTGTGAGTTTAAAAAAAATCTTTACGGTCGCTTTTCAACATCTGGGTCATAAGCGACTCAGTGTTTGTGAGTTTATTGTAACAATATTTGACAAAAACTGCGAGCTCCAGTCAATAAACAACATGAATCTTAATGTTATTCAATGTTTTCAAACTTTCTCAAACAGTGATGGAAAAGCAACTGGTCTATCAATTTTGGGTTACGAGAAATGGAATTTCTTTTGTCGCTTCTATTTGAAATTCATCGACGACGTAAACCTAGTGTTGCTTGAGATAAATTTTGATTTTTTTTTCACGAATGTAGAATGGGAAATAAACTTTTTTTCTTGCATAATATTTTGAAAAAATAAACATATTTTTCATTCAGATCTTCTCCTAAAACAGTTCACTTATGTTTCTTACTTCTAAGTGCTTTCGTGCTTATAAGCTCTATCCCTGTAACGCATGTAATGTGGGAAACCAAATTTCTCTTTTTGGCGTTGTCTGTGTGCTCTAGCGTTGGATGTAATCGAAATTTTCTTGTAGCAAATAAGTAAGAGATTTTGAAGGTAGGTGATTTAGTGGAAAGTCATTTTTAAATTTAAAATGTTGCTTTTTCTTCATAGTTTGATCAGTAAGGTACAATTTCCATGAAAACGTCGCATACAATCGCAATTTTATTGAACCTAATCCACATTGATCGATCAGACTTTGTACTTTCAGCAATCCAGTAAGTCGGACGATATATTTGAGTCAAAATTTGGATCAATATTGTTCTAGGAGGATAATCGCTCATTTCATTGAAAATATAATATTGATTCAATTAGTTTTATTTTAATGTACAGTAATGGAGACTATACCATTAACCAGACAAGCTCGTCATATTCTGCGTACTATGATGTTACCAAAGAAACGAAAGCACTGTTAGATCTATTTTAAACTGCACATTTTAAACTGCAAGGGAACTTTAGAATACTTTAAACGTTATTCAAATTATTCTTCTAGCTATATTCAACATTTCTTAAAAATCTGAAACATGATTTTAGCACATTCAATAATATCTTGTTTCTGTGAACTTCAGATGAAGCTTATTTGCTGCACGCAAACATAATCATTGCCAATGGTGATCAAATATCATTGCCAATAGTCGCGCCTATTTAATCCTTTAAGCCTCCTTTGCGATAATATATCCATTTTTTCTTATCTCCCTCTTAAATTAATATATGCCTTTCGTCGTTAAAAATGGGCTTTGAGAAAAGAGAATAAAAAATAATGAGATCAATTGCGTGAAATACTCCGAATTCATAATACACGCTTTAAGATCGAAAAAGGGGCAATGTGCCATTTTCGAAGATGAGTGACCACAAAGTGTTCGTACACAAATATTTTCGATAGAAATAATCCTTCATTTGATTTGTATGCTTTCAGAATAGTTTGTATTGTAAAGTTTGTTATTATCCAGGACTCTAATACCCTTTATCACGGTTAGAACGATCTGTGGCAAATATAACTCAAAGCATTCATCGTGAAATCATCGTCGTTTTCCAAAGTAAAGGTGAATGTCATCTTGAATATAACAGAAGGTAAAGGTAGGACGTATCAAAGCCACTTATGGGAGCAATCGACCTCCTTTTAGAAATGGATGATACTTATTTAAGTATAAGGAGTGTCTGGGCATGAGATTCGGTCACTTTAAGCATTCACCATGAATCCTGCCTTACTTTTCGTATTTAGGTATACTTTTACCGACAGACATATAAATTACTTATGCAGATAATTAACAAATTGGTGAATATCTTAAAAACAGGTAAATGATGAAATATGCTAGGTATCTATGATACATGTAGTCTATGCCAGGGACAAGAGTAACGAAAAATATAGAATGCTTTGAAAGAGTCAGGATCATTTAATTGTTGTATTTCAGTTCAGTTCGTTTATTTATTGATCATTTATTTAATTTCTCATTTATTAGAAAAACAAATTGGAAGACTTTGTTTGGGGTAACATGTTGAAATGATTCGCATTTCGCCCGCATTGGATGAGGTATAACTTCGAAAACATGGTAAGCAAAGTTGCTCCATCGGTTCATCAAAGAAAATTTTGTTTTGGGGAGTAAATAATAAACATGTTTTAATATTAATGAAGTTGTAGAAACGAACTATAATCAATTATTTTATTTTTTGCGTAATGTGTGGACCTGTGAACCTTCAATGCACCCACCTCTAGCGATATTTCACTGTCTTAGTGACTATCAAAGAATAGTTTGCTGGTCCGAAATGACCTTAATCCTCTCTTTAAGGACTCTCCTCTCCAACGTACGTAAGATGACGTAAGGTTCCGCAGAAGAAGTTAAATGAGTTTAATTTATTTTCGATTTTTGTGTTTTGTCCATGTGTTGGTAGCAGTTTTTAGGATTGTTCCAGTCTCATTCCCCGTCTCCTATGTACTTGTGTTTTCAGTTTCTCAGAAGTCATTACCGCCAAACTTTGCGAATTTCTTGTGATCATTAGCGGATACATTTCTGTTCACGAAATTTATTTCTGTCCTCGAAACATATGTGGTAAGAATCCACTGATTTAGCTATTGACATAGGGTTAAACAAGTAAATACGAGTACAGTAATGTATTAGTTATAATACGGTCATTTTATATAATTCGTTGAACAGAATTTATTTTTCGGTTAAATAATATACTAATAAATATATATCCTTTGTTATAGAAGTTTTTATTGAATTAATTATTTCAAGTATTATTAGTATCGGAAAACGAGGTCCAGGGTATTCTAGTCCAGGGTTCGAGGTTAATAGTATTCTAATAGTACAAAGTATCAATTATCAAAGCGAAGGTTTCTGTGGCCGGAGTTAATTTATTATCCTGGCTATCCGAAAGACGTCGCAGTCTAGGTGTAGTTGCCGACGTATCAGCCGCCATTCTGCGACCTTCGTCAGGGCGAATTGCGTAGAGATGGACTGCGGTGTGTGTGTCGGTCGAAACGTAGACAACTGCCTCGGTCGCGCCGTCTTCCGAACAGCGAATATTCTACAGTATCATTGACGCTTCAAGTAGTTTTATTATTCACTCAACTTACGCAATACTTGAGGAAATAAACGTCAATCAATAATGCTTTATTATTGAAAGAGCAATCAGATGACATTCGCAAGGGACTATACATTTATTTAGTTGGGAAATTCTGTATTCTGACAACGTTTAATGAACAATACGTGCTTTTTATACCTCTGCCAAGTAATCAAGGACTGCGCAGGATTTCATGAATGGTAGACTTCGTTTTGTAGCTCTTTGCGTCAAGACAGAGCAATTCTTCTTCTCAAAATCTGTGTCCATTTGTAGGTGTTCGCTTGCATCCACACGAGAGAATAACCGGCTCGCGCTGTATCACATTATCTGGCAAGTGACCCTTGTTGGCGGTCTTCGTTGAAACTCTCCAACAAATCAGTTTAAAACAGGGAAGTCTGGAAGACTGTTGAACACAGGAGCCATTGCCATAATGACAACAGTCACTAAACCTTTTTGCCATTTGACGTTTCGTTATTTCTTCATAAACAATGACGTAAAGCTAAGAAGTTAGAAAATATAGGTACTTTATTATTGAACCAGGAAATTATTATGGAAGTGACTCTTAAAGAAATACGACAGGATAGAAAAGTATTTATAATGGTGAAAGATGGCCTAATATCGATTTAAAATAAGCCTTTATACATTTCAGTCAAGGAAACTCGGTTCATGGCGATTTATATTATTGAGACTTCCTGATCATAATCGTATGAGGTTGGTAGCATGAGTGAATTGGTGGACGATGGATTGAACGCAATGGAAACCGGAGAACCGCGGTAAAACCTGCCGCTAACCAACATTGTCAATCATCAACTCCACACGTATCGACCGGGACTTGAACCCTAATTCACAGACGCAGAAGCTGCACTGACTACTTTAACACAGTTCACCTCAAGGGAGCAGAAGATATTCTCTACCAGTGCATAGGACTTACCGAGATCGGATGAATGCTTTGATTGGTGTTCATGAATTGATGGAACAAGGGTGGGATGAGAGGTCGGGAAAACGGGAGAACCCCGAGAGAGCCTTTCGTGGGTACCATAAATTTCACATCAAGTGTGGACCAAGTAATACCTAGAACCATGCGAAGGGACTGCGTAGAAGACAAAATTCAAGGAGACCCTTCAGAAATCCAGCTGAGCAACGGTGTCTTGAGCAAAGTATAAAAATAAAGCTTATTAACAGCAATACCTCCAAGTCCAATGTTTTTCATTATGTACCAAATATCAGTACAACTCAAACTATCTGAAAATTCGTCCTTCCAGTAATGTGATCGCCCCTTCCATGAAGTGACTTAACGTAGGACGAAGGGGATCTGCAAATTTGGGTATATTAATTTTGAACCTGTAAAAGGGTGAACGACACTTGGAACTATAAGTCTGGATAAATACCTGACATTCGCAGTTTTGGTACATGTTGATCAAGAAATAGAATCAAAATGATGGTGATAGAGGGTATTGAATATTCAAATAAAAGTGGAGAAAACAGCCCTCACATTTCTTATCATCTCATTATTTCGCGATTCAATATTCAAATCATCATATTACAGAGATACGTCGGAGATAATTGCACTGTTTTGCAAAAGTTGCAGTTGGCAAAAGAGATCAATCTAAGAATGATACTAAAACGGGGCAGTCTAGGAATAGTACAAGGAGGGTAGTACAGATCATTACTTACATTGCGGAATTGAGAAGAACAAGTTGGGTGCAGGAATCTATCTGTTACCAAAATTCTCTATTGTCTACCGAATTCATCTTCCAAGTGTCATTGCCCAAATAGTTCGAATGCTATCTGAATGCCTTTTAACGCTATAATCAGAAAAGATGTGAGTAAAATTGAGTATTTTTCATACGGAAAGAGTAAACATATGAAATGCAGCTTTGAGATTACAGGAACGTGAGGATCATTACATTCAAGAAGATTTCTACGCACAAAACGTACTTTTATATATCTCCGTGGTAATCAAATAGCAGACTGCGTGGATTAGCTCATTGGTGAGCTTTCGATGACGCGACCCTGTGTTCGATTCCCGGTCCGACAAGTTTATGGTGTGTGTTTTACTTACAATGTCTCAGTATACGTTGATGTGTGACGATGAGAAAACTCACTTTTGAGGTTGGGAACACCAGAATACGGCGTAGGGACGTCCTGACCACACGTACCCCGTAAACCCATGACTGCGAAGCCGAGGCGCTGCTAGTAAGCTATAGCCCGTTCGCAGGATGTCGCGCCTAGTAAAAGAACGAAAACCAAGGATATTGCTGAACTCTTCAACGTTATTCGTCCGCTCCGCTGGCCCCTGCCATATTTCTGGTCCACGCGACACCGCATCTCTATGTACTATCTGCACTTTTAATGGTTGAAGGAGACTAGCAAGGATCATGTCTTACAATTCACGATTTAAAATTACATCTTACACATAAGAATATCTCTGAATCATGTGTTTTATAGCAACGACTACAATTAGCCGCCAAGTATAATTGTTCTTCAAGTAATTTGATTGATTCTTGGTTGGTATTTTTAAGGTATCAGAAAATATGGAAGTAAATTTTATATATTATAATATATATTTTAATGGAGAAAGAATAATGAGAAGAATGGGGCTTGGTTGTTTAAAATTGCATAACTATGCCATGTGTAACATTGCTTTCAGAGAGTTTCAACAAACAAAACGAACGTTTTTGAAACTCTGAATAACCACGACTCCTTGACTATCTCTTGCCTCATAGCCACATCCCCTAGCACTAAGATTCTGCTGTCTGCCGATGCCATGTCGTCTATAGGTGCTGTTTGAGCCTCTGACGGTTCTTAGAGAGCAACATGAACTAAGGTTTACGTTGTGTTATGAACATACATCTTGGAAATAGAAATGTCTTTGAATTCAGTATTTTCTAATGTCTAACTCAAATAATCTCCAAAAATTATTTCCCCTCCATGTATATTCTGCTTCTTAACTGATATTTTTTATGCTCTCAGAAATGGTGTCAAAAAGTTAAGTATTTTAATGTAAAAAAGTGAACAGATGAACAATACTTTAAGATCGTAAAAATACGCCATGCTTAACATTATGTCGAGAAAGATTTTTTCGTGCAACGCATACTTTTGTAAGACTCCGAAGTAATCACAGACACTGGAATCTTTGACACTCTGGCCTCATTAAAAATACACCTTGTAAATAGAAAAATCTCTGTAAGTTTTCTAGTAAGAAACCATCAACATAACCTTCACGTATTTTTGCAAATGACTTGATGGGTTCTTGTATTTTTGCGATAATTAATAACGCTCGAATTCACGAATATTTTGCGATAACGATATTTATATTGCGGTCAGAAATGATGCCATAAAATGTGTGCATTTTGATATGAATTGAGTAAACAGATGAACAGAACTTTAAGATCGTAAAAAAAATACACGATTCGTAACATAATGTACAGGAACATTTCCACGAATACCTCGTACATTTATATGTGAAAACGTTTGGATGGCGCCGCGTCGATCTCCGGTCGAAGTAGCCTACGAGGTACGCAGGTACGTTTATACGGTTCCAACGTCTCCACGGATCATGCGGGGCTCCTTGAAATCCCCGGCTGTCTCCGGCTGCGTAGTCACCCCATCCCGGGCCAGCATTCTTCTTGCTGACGCGACGCCGCACCTCCACGTTCGTCCGTGCGTCCGTCCGACCGTCCACGCGTCCGGCCACGTGAATACAGTCGGCGCGCGCGCGAGCGGCGTATCACATTATCTGGCGAGCCCTCGGCAGGTGTCTCTTGTTCGCGACCCGCGCGCTTTGTGAGCGGGACAATACGCGCCCGTTGATGGATTGTCGGAGCCCTGCGCCCGGAGATTTGAAAAAAAGCCTGACTGCCCGCCGTAGCCTTAGCCCGTGGCCTTATGTGGACGCGTGCACACGTCGCGGTATCGGCCTCTAAATCACACGCCCTCCACCCACCCGCCCGCCCGCCAGCCAGACGGCCAGGCAGGCAGGCAGGCCTTTCTGGCTTTTTATTGGGGATGGCTGATGGAGCGATGTGAGGAAAGGTGACATACGAGTATTTCGGGTGCGGCGCGACTAGGTGGGGTTGGAAGAATGCGCGATTATGGATGGGCGATTGGGCAAAGATACAATTATGCTAAAATGGCTTTTAACGTCATTTAGCCATTAAACAGAACATTATCGACCAAATCTATTATTTGGGTCACCGGCCAGGAGTCATTAATATTTTTGTAATAATTGTAATAGTTTTTCTGACCTTAAATATATTTTTTTTCAAAATTTTCATTAAGTATATTTTATGTATTATAATAATAAATAAATTATTGTACAAAATACTGAAATAACATTTTAGAGCGTGTTTTAATAAGATTATAAAAGCTATTACAACTAAATGGGATAACAGACCTTAACATATTCCTTACAAAATTCTAATATTTTCTTCTTTCTTAAACTAGTGGGAATGCGCGATGTACCGAAACGTTTCCATAATGGGTGAATTACTCAAAAATTACACATATGATTAAAAAAATGCTTGATATTATTTAACATATACAATCAAATAAATTTATGCAGAAAACGTCCAAGCCATATGCTTAAAAATGGTTGAAAAATAGATTGGAAAGTTGGAACATAATAAATAATGCAGAAAAAGTCGATACTATGTGCAGTTTAATCAATTCGAGCGAAGATATGACAAGTGATGTATTGCATGATTACTCAATGTTACATATGAGAAGAGTAGGATGCCTCATTACTTAAATCGTTCGTTTCCAAGAAAAGATCTATAGTTTGATAAACATTAAAGTGAAAATAACCATCAGTATTCCACATTATAAAAATTTAGGGGTACACCAAGTAGTGATGGAACGGAACCTCTTTCTGAATTCACAGAATGAGCATTTAAAGTTTGTAATGAAATGTTTGGAATGTGTTTGGATAAATAAGCTTTAAATCATGAGTATGTTTGAGTGAATACGTTAATTTTTAAGGTCTTGCAAAATGAAATAAAAGAGTATTAATAAAGTGTCAACAATCACTTCATTCTTACAGAAACTCCACACCAACGGGACACTAGAGACTTCGATGCACATGTAAGAAACGAACTCTTTGATTATGAAAACGGAAAACAAATAGTTTAGTTGCATAAAATTTCAAGCAGCAAGGACGCTGAAAATTAAAAATATGTGGAATGTGGCTGTAGAGAAGTTAGAAACTTTTGCATATCAGTAGTACTCGTTCAGTAGAAGTCTCGAAGACTAATTAAAAAAGCGAGGCTTACACAACTGGAACAATGCAAGCACTATTCCCTGTGAAACTACGGTTTCGACATCTTTCTGAAAATGCAATGGAAATTATTTATATTTCCCAAGATCTGAACATGCTGCTGCTAAATGTAGTAAAAAATAATACTGGATATCTTACCTTAAAAATGTAATTCATTACACAATTGTAAGCACTAATTTTTTGTGAAAGGACACATGTTTCAGTTGATTGCTAGACATTGCATTTACATACACTCACAAACCTTTATATTTAAAAACACTCTCCAAATATATGAAAATTTCCTATATTATCTTCTTTAACAGCGATCTTACTCTCACATACTTTTTCGAAGAGGAAATGTCGAATAATTTCAATCAATAAATTACAACTCACGAAATTAAATAATGAACAAAAGACTGAAGATAAACGTTCATTTGACTAATTATACGGTTTTATTAAAATTTAATGTTTGTACAGTAAAACCGGTTAATTTTGGCTAGTAACAAAACATATGAAGCCCACTAACTTTCATTTAAAATTACGAAATGTGGTTGTTGAAATCTTAAACTTCCTTCTATATCAAAACCCTTTAAAATATAACAATTTTTTTCAATTTTCTAAATGTCCGAGTTGCTAATGAAAATCGTAACTCTACCTTACTTATAAGGCTACTTTGTTCTATAAGAGCAAAGAATGTCAAGAAAAAAATCAGCCATTTTCCAGAAGAGGTTGTAGGGGTTTCGTGGAAATTTGACCGAAAATTAAAATAATTCAATGAACTCCGGAAGGACAACTAGATCTTACTCCAGTCGAATTTACCAAGTTTCTCCTCAAAAGCTTCAGATTTAACAGTTGTACGTAACACATCCATCTATCTATCCATCCGAATATACAAATCGATTTTCAGGTACAAAATAACAAATATCTCCTTTCCACCTGCACAATTCTTAACCAGCATGGGAACATCACTAATTGCCCTTAATCCTGAAGTGAGTGGCGAGCATGAGTTGAAAGGAGCCTTAAATCCAGATTTTACGATCGATATTCGAAATTATATTGTTGAGGTGATTCCATTAGATTTAAGTTAAAAACCATTTCAACAAGAATTATCTTTTCTTGGAATAAGTGCTCATATTAAACGCCATCTTTAGCTTTCACTAATTTGTTTGGATTGTTCTCAGGCGCACTGTTAAATCCTTATTCTATTTCAGAATAAATATTTATTCTGATTTCTAAATTCTTCTTTTTATAATAATAATAATAATAATAATAATAATAATAATAATAATTATTATTATTATTATTATTATTCCTGTTATTTATATATTTCTCTGTGAAACTGGGAATCGGGAATCTGTCCGTTGCTGTCTTTTAGCTTTTGTACTTACAAATTCGCTCCTTACTTACACACACCAACACTTACATGCACCACACCATACCGCACATTTCGGGAGCTTAAATTTTGTCTCGGCTGGGGCGGTGCCCCTCTATTGCGAGATACCTGGTTGCGGCAAATACCGCTAGCAACGGGTACGTCGGAGTCAGATCTCGTCAGCCAGTGACAACAACATGCACCACACTTACGGGAATAATGACATTAGCCGTTGACGCGCTCGGTTTCACTAATCAATCCATTATAATATCTGACGGTCGTAAAATTTGAGAGTTTAAAACATATACAAGAATTACTTGCAATTTACTTGCCTACTTGAAATTTTGCAATGTTTTTTTTACATTTAAATCTAAAACGTTTTCAGCAATTGTCAGAATTTTGTTCTAATCTCCGAGAAAACTCTTCGGGAGAAAAAACTATCAAAAATATATTTAGGCTCATTCCAACATTCAATAACGTTCAATACCATGATTTAACTTTTAACTTAATTTGCACGTTTCCGATTTATGTTGATTAATTTTCAAAAGCCTACTGCAAACATATTAAACGTCGCCTGTGGTATTAACTGATGGAATTTATAATACCTAGTTATTGCAATTAAATTTATAAACACAAATTACACATTCGTTATCGAAATGCGTTTTTGTACTACACACGTTAAATTAATCAATAACTCTTACAATTTATTAGAACTTCAAATTTATTAATTTTGTCTTCATTATAGTTAAAAAGATACGAAATATTAAAGAAAAAGTCTCGTATGTGCATTGCATCTTATGCAAAAATGTAAATATCTCAATGCCGCACCAACCTCCTGATTGAGATGATTTTATTAGAGGTACTAGTATAGCGGCAATCATCCTTTGCAGATGTTAGTGTACAATTATCTTGGTTTGCTAGTGTGAGAACATACGTAGGAGAACTCGAAATTTTACCTGAATGTCAATTTTACACGTAGTTTTTGTGATCACACGAAATTTAATTTAACAAGTACTCGCTTTTTAGCCACGAACTCCAACTGAAGGTTTATGAATCAGTTAAAAGAATAAATGAATGAAGAAAAGAAGGGAAGGAAAGGATTAATGAATAAATGAACGAATTAATAAACGAACAAATTAATTGTCTTTTGCCTGTCACATTTGTTACCCAGACGGTAATAGAGTAATTCGCTGCGCAGTTAATTCGCCATCAGTTAGCTGGGCTGAAATAACCAGATAATTTTTCGTTGTTTATCTATAAAAATAAATATATTATTGGTTTTTCTACTTGTGGAAAGAATATATGATTTTTTTTAAAAACGTAAATTCTTGGTTATTTCAAATTATTTTGAATTTCACTTGGGATTTAAATCATCAATAGTCAATAATTTTTATTTTGTTTTCCTTTTATTTTATTTAAGGTCGCATTAACTACGAGTCATTAGCGACTACTATTGATTTAACGCTAGGGGAATCTGTATACTAAAGGAAGTGATATGGTGATGGTGAGGGGTGAAAGGACACAAATACAACCATGCCAAAGGCGGTACTTGAACTCGCGATCTTCGTCCCGCAATCACTACTGTACTACTTGTTCTAGCAATCTCTGCCGCGCGGATCATCGGAATTTTTATTTTATTATCGATAAGAATGTCGATGTATATCGACTACTAAATTACGTGCATTCTCTTGTTACTCACAACTTGAATGCGACTCACTCGATATAAAATGAATCACCGCCAACGGTTGTGGGAGAGTTCTCTAAGACAAAAGTATTAGTCACAGTAGAATTCTCTGAATCTATAAACGGGAACTTTTGCGCACGATATAATAATGTTATACGAAATACAACTCAGGAATTTTTTTGCCTTAATATTGCTTCATTAATCTACCTGAAGTAGTTACTATCAAGGAATCAACTCTCTCAAGAATATCAAATCAAGTAGTTAACGGTCTGAGATGTAAAAGAGCATTTGAGTTTTCCTCGCACTGTTGAATTTTAATCTTATTCTTGTTTGAAGTAAAATAACATTCTCTGCTCATTTTCATTTCATTATATTTAATATTTTGAGCAAATTACATAGTTTATATTAACTTTTCATAGCGGAATAAACGCTTCTACGATGACCTTTTAATATGTTTATTACATTTATGTTTTAATCCATCAGTGAGTTTTTTAATACAATTCAAAACAAAACTGAAGTAGTAAATTAAAAATAAAAAATGTATTATAGAAAATCTTTATTGCACGTTCACTAATGAAAATAATATTACTTGTAAGTCTCTATTCCTCCGAAGCAGAAGAAACTGTCGCAATTGCCCATAATTTACAAAAGGGCTTAATGAATGCCACATATGAGAAGCGCGGGATAAATTATTCATCAAGGTATTTATTTCTAAGAATAAACCTGTTGTTTGTTGAAAATTTTGAAAATTAAATCAGAATAACCATTAGAACCCAAAATTCTAGAAATTCAGGGGTATACCACATACAGTGGTGGAACGAAATCTCATTCAGAATTCACAGAATGAGCCAACGTTATGCAGTAAAAGACGACACGAAATTTTTAACGAAATGTTTGGATAAATGAATAGCTGAAAGCCAGAATGGTATAAAAAAGTGTTTATTTTAGGCTATATTTCACTGTCAATGTATTTTAGGGGTTTTAATAAACAATTGAAATGCCGTTTTCTTAATGATGAGTCAAAACACCACGACTTTACAGTGATATTGACTCAAAAAACAGATTTCTCAGAATTTATAAAAGTCTCTAATATCTGGATTTTACCCGTTCAAATATAATTTAAAATATGAATAGTTTTGAGTATATTTATTTTGCAGGTCTTACAAAGTGAAATGAAAGAGAATTAAAGAAATGTCAACAATCAATTCAGTCTTACACTAACTAGTTGTCAACGAGACACTGGAGACCTGAATGCACATATAAGAGACGAACTCTCTGGATATGAATGAGGAAAAAAATAGTTGCTTAAGTCAGTATCTTTATGTTTACAAATAACTGTTAAATTTTCATAACAATTCAATGAGGTACAAACACTAAAAAAGTAAAATGATTTAGAATGATAGGCGAATTTGAAGAATAATATCCAATTATGAACAAAAACAACATTTTTAGATAGCCATCAGTAAAAGCGATTGTATTTGGAGCATGCACAGCGTGATAAAGGTCAATTTTTAGCACTAGTGCTAAAAGTAAGACGATGCTCAAATGTTGATATATAACTGTGAATACAACAAAGAAAAAATACTTTCCTCTGACATTATCAACTAACCTTAATTTAATATAGTAAGGTTATCTAAAAAACAATGAATGACACACGCAGTAAAAGAGATATTATTTTTCTACTCGCAAAATTATATGCCACTTCTACCACTCGTATCGTAGATAATAATTTGCGAAAGAAAGAAATTAGTGAAGGAAATAAAGAGGTTTTGAACATTTAATCACGTAGTTTTTGTTGAAGTAAAAGTAGTTGGAATATTCATCAAGTAGCTAAATATACAAAGTTTAAACACAACTTTTTGAGCAACACACGTAAATCTCTGTATGAATTTTATTACCTTAAAACATCAACACAATATTTTGTATTATTTCATATTTAAGTATTTAGTATTAAGTTTCAATATTTAACCGAATAGGGTGAATACAAGCATTTCATTGAAGTTACTACTTTAACTTATGAAGAAGTGCAATTTTAAACGATATTCTGAATCAATTAGAATTGTCAATTCTCTTCAGAATGAGATGATTTCCGAAGGAAAATTATTGCTTTAGAAATGGAATAAGAAAATAAATTGCAGAAATATTTTACACTATTTTCTGCTAGAACATGAGTATAGATTAAGCTTGCTGGTAATAAGTTGTCGTTGGTTGACGAGTACTGACGATTAATTATTGTTATTTTATTGTTGTTGAACTATTGAATTGTGGAATTATTTTTCGATATATTTTGCCGGTACGGTTAAATCATTTTGGATTGAGAATTCTTTTCTGAACGAAATAATTTTTGGGCGACAAGAAAACTTCCATTTGAATCCCAAATCTTTACAACTAATAATTTTCAGAAGAAATCTGAAACATTTCAGAAACATATCACAAGGCTTCAAATAAAATTTTCTCTCAGAATTCTTGGAGTTTCCTGATGAAGTACGAAGTATAAGGTGGGTTTGCAAGTTGGGTATCGCGGACGATGTCTCCTGATCATTAAAAAAATGTTTAAATAAGTTTTTGTTAGTTTCGAAATATTTTGGAAAGAATTCTTATTTTAATCAATTTGTTAACCCTTTACAGAAAGATGTAACTACTAAATGAATTAAAAACAATTTGAATCTTTTGAAAACGAAAATTTTGAAAGAAATATAATTTTTGGAGAAACACTCCACAAAAAATTGAATATGTCCACACTGAATTCTTGAGAGATGACTACTCGGTGAAGAGCATATGCAGGTTGAGTTCGCCAACTCTAAGTGTCCTCAATATTAATAGCCTTTTGAATCAATTTTCGCCAGTTTCGAATTATTCTGGGAACAATACTAACTGACAATCGTTTTAGAATTTAGTAATTTTCGAGCTAAATCAAAAGTTTTCATTTCAACTCTATACAACGTATCATTTTCAAAATAAATATTAATTTTTATAGACTTTTCGCAAACGTCAGGATTGAGATGTCCTCTGAGAAACATTGGGGGATGGTGGTGCTAGGTTGGTGCTAGGTTCTTGAGTGCAGGATGAATTCGCCTGCTTGATTGCGAGAGTTGTCTTCAAAATAAATAATTTTTTGAATTAGTTTCTTTACCTATTTTGGCAACAATTCTGAGTGACTACCGTTTTTAGGAGTTACATAATTCTAAAACAAAATCAAAATTACGCTTTTGAAACCTAATTGTGTTGAAAAGGAATATTATTTTCGAGAAACTTATCTCAACGTCGACCGACGTCTATCGACATGTCCTCTGTGAATCCTTGGGGAATGCCGAACAATCGTGTTCGAAATTTAGTAATTTTAAGAATGAAAAGCGAAGGAGGGACATTATTTCCGAGAGGCCGACCGACACGTCCTCTGTGAATCCTTGGGAGGCGGGTGCGCGGCGCGGCCCATGACCGCAGCCGGGGCTCGCCAGCGGGATGTCGCGGCCGACGTCAGTCAACAAGCGAGCGGCGGGCGCGACGCGACGCGGGCGCGGGCGCAGGGGGGGGGGGGCGGCGGGAGACGGCGCTCTCCGCCGAGTCAACAGCCGCTCCGGCGGCGCCGCGCCTATGAAGATGTCGGGGCGGGGGCGGGCGCGGGGGCGGCGCGGGGGCGGCGCGGGGGCGGCGCGGGCGCCGCGCGGGCCTTGTAGCTCATAATCACCGCTCACGAAAATTCCCGGAGATCGCCTTTTTTCTCCCTCCCCTCCTCCCCCTCCTCCTCTCGCCCCGCCCCGCCCCCCCCCCCCCCGCGCGCGCGCTTCGTCGCGAGAGACAAGAAACAAGCGCGGTTTCTCGCGGCCTCGGCGGCGCGCCTCATACCTTTTATGGGCTGGGCGACAGCGCCCCGACCGCCGCCGCGGCCGCCGCGTTCCCATATCGCCCCGGTCGCCGCCTCCGTCGCCCGCCGGCGGCGCGGGCCCGCCCCCGGCCGCCCCACCGCCGCCGCCGCCGACCAATCCGCGGCGGCAGGGGGGCGGGGCCGGCGGTGGTGGGGCGCTCCCGCCGTCGGGCGCGCCGTAAAAAAAGAACGTTCCTCTTTTTAAACGGCCGGCGCTTGCTACTGTGTATTTCCCACGGCCGAGCCATGGGCGGGCCCCGACGGGAGAGTGGAGAATACCTGCGTGGTCGCCGCCGCCGCCGCCGCCGCTCCGCGCTCGCGCGCATGGGGACTAATCTGTGAAAGAGGCGGCGTTTTTTGTGACCGTGGAGGTCTCTCTCCTCCTCGGCGGCGGCGGCGGCGGCGGTGGCAGAGGAGGAGGGCGGAGGGCGGCGGCCGGGGGCGGCGGCGGCGGTGGCGGTGGCGGTGGCGGTGGCGGCGGGCGGGCGGACGGAAGCTCGCGGCGGTCCACGGGAGGCGAAGCTCAGACAGGAGACGGCGAGGCTCAACACAAGCAGCTTGCCCGCCCGCCGCCGCGGTCTCAAGTCCGCCCGCTCCCGCCGCCTCCGCCGCCGCCACCGCCACCGCTGCCACCGCTGCTGCTGCCGCCGCCGCCGCCGCCGCTGCCGCCGCCGCCTGCCCAAGGTACGTGCTGCCGCCGCGGAGGCGCGCCCGCGCCAGCGCCCGCGCCCGCGCCTGCGCCAGCGGCCCCGCTCGCCGCCGACGCGCCGCGTTCGCGAGTTTTCCACCGGCGTTTTCGCGCACGTTCGGTAAACACGATCCGTCTTTCGCGCGACGCGGCGCGTGCGCACGGGGCGCCGCCCGGGCTCAGCGCCCTCCGCCGCCCCCGCCGCCCCCGCCGCCGCCGCGCGGCCCCGCCGCCGCCGCCGCCGCCCCGCGACGCGCGACGGCCGTGTCAGTAGCGTCCGCGCCTGCCGCCGCTCCGGTCTCGCCCGAGTTCCGCTGCCGAGTGCCGCCCCGCCAGCCGCCTGCAGGTCTGTTGTCGCGAGCAGCGCACTCGCCGCCGCCGCCTCTGCCTCGCTGCTGCGCCCCGCCCGGGGCCGGCCTGCCTTGCGCCCGCCGCGCCCCCACGTGGCCTGCCTTCTGCCTGTGCATGCGGCTTCCTTCGTTGTCGGTGCGCTTGGGCTGCGTTTGGGTTGCGCACTCGCGCTGCCTAGTAGTCAATCGGATACTTTTATTTTTTGACACTGATTTTACGTCATTATTACACCTCTTGCCTTATAAAACGAATATTTTTAATTAATTCACGAACGTCCTTCTCAATGGATCTAGTGACCTCAGAAATGTGCTTACCACAGTTAAAAAGATTCATTTTATAAGGCAAGATGTGTAATAATGACCTAATGTCATCCACCACTATAGAAAAATCAAAAAATAGATGTAGGAAAAAACTCATTTAAAAACGCTGTATTTGCTGTAAGCTGAAGCTCTAAGTTGTAGCTTAATTGCATCAAGGGTTTGTACTCACTTAAGTTCTATACAATTTTGTAACTGTCACGAGAAAAAAATCAAAGAAACGAGAACCCGAAGACCCGATCTAGAATATGTCAACGCACGATTTTTCCATCTCCGTTGTTGTATCTCATTTTGCTTCGTATATCTTGAGTACTTGCGTTGTATAATAATAAAATCGAACGTTAAAATCGAACGAACGATCGTAGTAAGAAAAAATTCCACAGAAATTTAATAGATAAAATTAAATTATCCGTTCGTACTCACTTCAGTTATATCTAATTTTAATAATTAATTGTTTGTATAAAGTGACTTAAAAAACTGTATCCAGAAGCCTCGTTCTAGAATGTCATTTCATGGCCTTTACTTTTCCGTGGTTATTTCTCTCTTTTTTCGTCCGTGTTAATTGCTTGCGTTGTCTAGTGATAAAATCGTTCACCGTAAAATCGTACAAAGTTCTGATAAAACGAAGACGAGATTTTTCTAAAATGTGTCATTTCATAATATTTTCTATTCCGTTGTTGTTTCGCTATTTTTGTGTTGCATCCCTTGGGTTAATTACGTGTCAAGACTACTAAATCACATTTGAAACTAGAAAAAAAACGAACCCAATCTCAAAGAGCTACAATACGCATTTTTACGGTTTTAAGCTCTGTCTGCGTGCTTGAAATGTTTGAATAAATCCTCTTCTTTGCTGTTGCGATTGCTTGGATTGAGAGATGTTCAGAAGCCGTCTTGTGTAATATGTCGCTGCATGCTTTCCTTTGTTGATTCGCTTTTGATCGCTTGCATGTTACATGTTACTTACGGTTCTGGCTTAGTAATAAAATCATATGTTTACGAGTTTAAAAAACTCCATATAAACACTATCAAATAGCTGTAAGAGTATTATAAATGTTGTATTGCTTCAATGGATGTCTGACTGCAATACCTGTTTGTATAAACTCTGTTCTTTGCGGTTGCTTTAACTACTCAGGGTCCGGAAGCCGTGATCTTTCACTTCGGCAATGTATCTCCACGTGGGCCGGTTGCTGGAATGGGCCGTTGCATGATGCTTGGTTTTGAGTTGTTGTTTCAATATTTTTTGTCAGTTAGTTGCGTTTATATTTCATGTCTAGTCATGTAATATTAAGAAGTGTAAAGAAAGACAATGTTTTAACTATTAACACCACGAAGCTCATAAAACATTTGTTCCGTTCAGTTACCAGGCTGCAAGCACACCTATCTGAGTGTGTTTTCTCTAATGTACACGTAGTTTCTGCGTTTCCAAATCTCAATTTAAAGTTTTAGAAACTGTCACATTTGATTTTAGAGATGAAGCTTATTGTGCTTTCTAGATGTGTTCCATCTATTCGCTTCCTAGAGTGTTAATATTATTATTGTACTAGTCATATTCTTCATCTGATATAAATTAAGAAGATAATTTCTAGGCCACCTAATATCTCACCAAATGTCATAAAACTTTTTGATTTGCTGAGGTGCTGTGGGTCTTTCTCTACGATACACACTGACGAAATTTATACTTTTGAAGGTATTTCGGTTTTTAAAATGCATAGTTCTTTGTACTTTTTTTCACTTTGTCACTATTTCGTTGCCTATTATAAGCTTTTGTGAAAACATTTAACTCTTTACCATCGCAGCAAGGAATACTATTTTCAATGAACTCACAATTGAATGTAGACAAAATTTATTCTAATGTAAACATTGTGTTTTGTCATTGCATCTTCATACTTTTGTTGTCCTATCCACAACTTTGTGTGAGCTTCTCATGATCTAAGATAGGATTTTTAAACTCTATGTTGTTGAATAACAACTAAGAGTTAAGATTTTACATCATAATCAAGCCCGGAAGCCCGGAAACAACTGATTATGATGTAGAAACCGGCCGTGAAAGCCTACATTGTATGTTAAGTTAAGTTTTTAATTTCGCGTTCAACTAAATTACAATATTATTGATAGTTAACTCTTTATTATTATTATAATATAAAAACGGCCAATAATTTCTGCTAAAAACTAAGAGAAAAAATGTGCTTCATAACAATTTAATCTTACTTATCTTGTTGAAAATAAAATTACTTGGAAGTATTGCTAACAATCATATTTTGTCTTGTAAGTATCCCTCTTTTCTAAGAGACATTGACGTTTATTTATATTTAAAATGAGTATTAATCTCAAAATGCCTATTATAAATATTTTATTTGACTGAAAAACGTTAAGAAATGATAATGTTCCACCATAATACACTTCTTTAATGCAAAAATTGTTCTTTGTGAACTATCTAATACTCTTTAAATAAAATGTTTGGAAATTTTTATTAATAATATTTTAAGCAATTTGTAACCGATGTATTAATTTTGCATTATATGGCATTTTAATTAATTAATAATGAATTATGTTAAAATTGATGATTGAATGAAATAGTGAATAACTAAAATATTTTAGTAGATAAACTCGAAAATACACATTAACCACCAATATAAGTATTTTCAGCCATGATAGTAATATAAGAGGTATTAAATCACCTTTTTGCCAGCAATGGGCTAAAATCTTTTAGTTTCAGATTAATACTGCTACTGAGAAGCCGGCTAGTTTATAAAGTTATCGATGTTATAGATGCAAATATTTCACTTACTTCAAATTTTATTGTGAAATATAAGTATCCTAAAAATAATTTGTAGTATAAACCATATAGATGACTTCAATGTAAATAAAGTCCAGTCTGAAAGAGCATTTAGTCTCAAGAGACTTAAGAGATTTCTTAAACGAACAATCGAGAGGTACCATTGACGAAACAAACTCCACCCAACAGAAATGTTAATTCTATTGCCAGTACAGATGTTTTCCTACGTTCCTGAAATTTTTGGCCATTTATCTACTCAGCGACATCTCCATTTAACGCTGGGCTAGCGGCACTTTTCTACCTGAGAAGCGCTCTCAGCTGGCTTCTCGGAACGTGCAGTCTGTGGTTTTTGTAGCGTGTGGCGCCAGGACGTCTGTTCAAGACACTAACATATGACGTGGGCGCACAAGAGAAGGAACGTCTCAAAAATAGTCATTTTGTAACAGTTAAATTAAGAAGTAGGTTTAGAAAACAGTATATTATTCCAAGTCAAAAATTCATGATGTATATTTTTAAAATTTATTTTTATTTATGTTAAACTTTTACTCGTCATTCAACTATTTATAGTTAAAATGACGATGAGGGATTCTGGAACTCAAGAAAACGTGCGCAGGTAATCTTCTTCCCCCTACGTCACATACAGTTTTTACTGTTTTTTGACTAAATAAATCTAAATCTAAATATATAAATAACCCTACAAGTTCAATTAACCCATTAGAGACCAAATTAATTTTAATGTAGTGCGTCACATGCGTTTATTTTCGTGGATATCTTGAACGCAGGGGCATTGTTGGAGTTATCAGGTACTTAGTACAGAACATTTTTGCATTATTTTTCAAGTTATCATTTTGTTATAAATTTATATTATTTTAAATTAGGAAGGGATTCGCGACGAAGATGACAGGTTACTATTTATTTCGACATTTTTAAATGTCAGTTAGAAGAACACGCATACATCCATTTGCAATTACCAAGGATTTAAAAAGTATATAAAATCTTTCATTACCATAGAATATATATAGTTTGCAATACACCTATACCGTTTAGTGAATATTTAAAATATTTTGGTTGCCCAGCAGTTTTTGTTTTTTGTTGCTTTCTGGTGTGTTTTTATAACTAATAGGTATGCAATTAGAGAACAGTGAATTCGTTATAAAAAGTAATGTAATATTTGTAATTCAGAGTAAACAATAGTGCAGTCTTTTACGCATTAAATGTAATGCAATGTTCTTGACATTTGTTATAAATGAGTACGAGGACATTTATTTGCTAATTTATTCTGGTGCGACGCTGTAATTTATTTTGTAGCATCCATCCGAAGCTGAAGTAATTCATCAAATACTTCTTATAGGATGTTTTATAGCGCCGCTACTTGTCTTGTGCGGTGTAGAACCAGTCCTCGCAGCCATTGGCGTCAACTGCTCGCCCGGGCGCGTTCTGTGGAATCCCGGCACGATTTGTGTCCCAGTGACGTGTCTTGCCTACTGGCCGTCCGATTCGAGTTTGTTTCCGCTGTTTGGGTACGCCCCAGCGCTCCAGATATCTGCGGGTGATCTTTCTGGGTCATTGGCAACGCAACACAACCTGACGGCAAACGCGGCAGTTACGTTTTGCCGTCGACATTAGTTACACGAGACAATGTATATTGTAACTTTCGTTCTCTATTAACATCACACTGTAATAAACTTCTGTGTTACGACAAAAGCATGTTGTACAATGAACTGAACACCATTGTTTCTGTGATGTTACCGTAAAGGTAATAGAGATATTTTGCATTATACTGCATGCAAGGAAGTATTTCTGCTTTCATTAATATGGGAGCTATTCGGTTGCAAACTCCTTGTTTGTGAAATGTCTGAATACAAACATAAATTACACATACAAAAAAGCAGCAGTAAACAGTAGTTTGCGTTTCACGATGTTTGCTTACTGACAAAGTAAAATTTTGAAAAATAGTTATATTACACTCCGAGTAAATATTAAATGAGTTGTTCTCCAAAATTTTACTTAATAGAAAATTATCTTTAATCCACTAACAATTGTATTATAGTTCTTTTGAAATAAACAAAAACAGTTTATTGTACGGGAATTGTTCAAGTAGGTACTAGCAAGTTCTTTTAATTTGTTAAATATTATTGAAAATGTAATTGCTGTATATAAACTATTATTGAACAGATTTTCTGTAAACGAAATGTTAAAAGAAGTGCTGCACTGTTCGTATATAACGCATATATTAAAAATTACCAGATTTAAATAAATTTGTATATTTTGTTGGTTCGTTATCGTAAAACGTTCACATATAACTCACAAAATTTGAAATAATTGTATTTTAAAACGCAATTTAAATAGAAAATTATATTGATTATAAAATATTAAGTAATGTTAAAGAATCTCACTCAAAAATGTATTCTGCACATTTTATTATGAAGAAAAAAGGGAAAATATTAGTACTCAGAATATTTTAAAATATTTTGAGATGGAATTTTATTATTCTGCAATTTATTTTTTTGTCTCTGTGGAAAACTTTAATTTCGCTTCTCACATCGCACGTCAACACACCTTGCAGTCATCACCAATTTCCAACTAGCAGTTAAATTACTTTAACTACTGAACTACAGAGATGGAAATAGTACAGCTATTACAATCGTTTGAAATTTGAGTCGGATAATTGAGAGAAACCACTCTAGCCTTTTATTTTTCTCTGGCCCTTACGTTTCTCCACGAAATCGTCGCGTTGCGAATCACCTGATGAAGGTTTGAAATGAGAAATGTGATGTCATTGGTTATCAAATAATAATAATAATAATAATAATAATAATAATAATAATAATAATAGTTGCAACAACTACACCAACCATTTCCTCCTTCACTTTTTTATGTGAGTCATGAAAGTCGCAGACTCCGCTTCGTGCGTTTGTGATTTTACATTACGAACGCGTACTGCAGTCTCGTAAACTCGTAGATACTGCTTCGCGCGTTTGTGACATTGCAATATGAACGCATATAGGCTACAAGTGTACTTGCAGATACCGCTTCGCACATGCGTTTGTTACGTTGCAACACGAACGCGTACTGCACCCACGTGAGCTTGCAGGTACCGCTTCGCGCGTACGTTTGCAAGGTCCGTTTTTTACGCACTTTCGATTTCTTTGGCGGCGGCGTCGGGGCGGCGGCGGCGAGCCCGCCCGAGAGACCCACCGGCCCACCGGCCCACCGGCCCGGCGGCGCGGCGGCGCGGCGGTAGAGGCGGCCGACAGGCCGACCGGACTCTACCGCCCCGCCGCCGCCGCCGCCGCCGCCACCGGCCGGTGCGAAAGCGAGAGTCGTTTGTGACGAGGGTCACCGCCGCCACCGCCCGGGTTCTTGCAGCCCCCGCCGTCGCCCCGGCCGCCTCCGCCGTGGCCGCCTGTGCACTGTGAGCGAAAAAAGCGACGTTGCGGTGTCGGTGTTGGGTGGATATTTAGTATTTCTGCAAGAAGGATTTTCAAACCTGGTAGCAGAACACTCTAATTTACGTGCAATTAAAGATATACTTTAATATAATACAATTTAAAACGGTTTTGAAATAATAATAACAATAACAATAATAACAACAACAACAACATTAAGAAAAGTTAATAAAGTACATGGATCTAGCCATAGTAATTAAACACCTCTGAAGCAAAAAGACATCAACATTCTACTTCCCGTCACATCGGCCACAGGAGTTATCCCCAAACAACTGAAATTAACACTACTACAACAAAAATACCATTCACAGTACATCACGAACCATAAAAATCAATCATCCTAGACATTTGCCATATTGAGAGAAAGTTTTTAAACTCCTAAGAGAAGATAAATTCTATGTAAATATCTGTTAATATTTTTCTTTCCTATATTATCACTGGTGAGTGTGTCAGTAAATATTTGTAAAATTGTATAAATTCTTGCTAACACCGAATTTGTACAAAATAACCAATGTAAAAGTTGAGAAAATAATAATAATAATAATAATTATAATAATAATAATTATTATTTTTATTATAATTATAATAATCATCATAATGTTGGTTAAAATGGAGGACCAACTAATCAAATTGCATATTGTCCACTGGGGAAAAAAAAGTGTGTTTGAAATGAAATTATGTATTTTTTAATACGTTCTACAAGTTTTCGTTTTCAGATTTCTTCAAAATATACGTAACACCTTATATTAAATGCGTTTTGAAGAAATCTGAGAGAAGAAACGTGTAGAACGTATTAAAGCTACACGATCTCATATCAAAATTCAATTTTTCCCATCAGTGAACAATATGCTTTTTGATTAGTTGCTCCTCAATTTTACTTGTTAATGGACACTCTATAGATTTATTTTAAAACATTAAACACGCAATTTTCTTACTACCCTATAAGAATACACTGTACATAACACAACATATAACTTCATAATAAAAGTAATTGTAAAATATAAAAAATACTTTATTAATCGCGTTATTTTCTAACTACTTTACTTTACATTTCACTTCACGACACTAGAAGACACTTCTTTCTAATTCTTCACTCCACTCCATTTTACAACACGACACAATCCTTATAATACAAGTACACCATTAATAATCGTTAGATTATGTATTTAATAATAACCTAATTAATCTATAGTAATAATAATAAATTCCTAAGTAGCGATAAAATATACTATTATTACATGTTTTATTTTTGAACTTTTAAACACCTAGAGGGAAGGATACAAAGTCTCTCGAACGACAGTTGCAAAGTCGTGGCTAAAGGCTATTTCATGCGCAAAAGCAACGCATAAAGTACAGCCGTTTATTATTTACCTCAAAATGGAGATTTTACGCGAAGTGTATGAAGAGATTTCTCGCTGAGTGAAACGACGTAGTTGAGTAGTAGGTTGGGTGCTATTCACATTGATAAACTATTAACGTTATGTTACGGAAATTTGCGAGAGCGATGTTCCACTAGGGAGTTTGGTCCTGATGCAAGCCCGTCAGTTGAGATTGTTTTTTAAAATGGCACTGAAAGAAATGCAATTAAAACCTCTTACTTGTAGAATTGCTGCTTATGGAAAAATCGCAAAAACAACTTCAATGTTCATTCCTGATAATTGGGTAGACCAATCTTCTGAAAATCGTAAGTCATTACATTTATTTGATTCTCAAATGCAACTTAAATCTAGTTCGTGTGCTTTTGGCGTAGACATACAGGTCATGAGTGTTTTATAACACCTCATTACGCTTGCGTGCATTTGAATTATCCGCCAGTGCTGTGTGGTGTGAAATGTAGTCGTCGCCGCCGCTACTGTTTAATGGCCGAGGTCAGCACCGCCACTGAAAGTTTCCGCTTCCTCAGGCCCTAAAGACTCAGGTCGAAAACTCATTAACTTCTCGTCATCTTGTTCGGCGATGTTTGCTTGCGACTTAGAACTTACAAATAGTCTCTGCGACTGAAGCAGGACAACAACAGAAACGTTACCCACTACCCTTTACAAATGTTGCATGTTTATTTTCAAAAAATGTTAGCAATATTTTGTTAACGCTTTCCAGTATTTGTACACACAAACATATATTATACGCACAAAGAAATCAATGAAGAAATAATAATGTTATTTAAATGAAGATAAGTGAGTTGATGACAGTACAAAAAATTGGACTAATGATCATGGAACTCAAGAGGATTTATATAATTGCTTCAGTGTCCGGATAATTACGTTCTCGCCACCGCTTACGCAATAGAGAAAAAGTTATGTTATGCTTCGCGAAAGAACAGCGAATTTTCGACAGAAAAACTCTTATTAACGGGCCCTGGTAACAAAAAGTGAATAAATCCAGTTGCTAAATAAAAAAAATCATTTATCACGTGATATATCCAGAATCCACGTTTTGTGGATCCTTGATATCGAAAAACCGAATGACGGCAAAATGTTTGTGTATCTGTCTGGCCGTCTGTGAACAACGCGAAACCGTTCAGCCGATTTTCTCCAAAATTGATATTCCCCGATAGATCTGATAAATGTCGCGGCTCCTTGAATTTGAAACCAATATTTTAATTTTGGGGTTTATTTTACATGAAGACCCTAAGATATTTTCAACATTTTCAAAACACCAATTCCATCGTTCTTTATTAAATTTTATTACTAAATAGTGTGTAGAACGTTTAAGAAAACTGTACAAGTCTAATGTTTGTTAAAAACTCTCGAAAATTGCAAATTTCAAATTTTTTTGGAGTCTTTCTGCAACTAAAATATTAAATATACAAATTTTACCTTAATGAAATGTTACTTAAAAATATATTTTAAAATAAGGTCATGTATAATGTTTCGAAAATTTGAGTACATTTCACGTAATTTTGCGTGAAACTAATACAGGCTTGAAAATACATGCAGTTTAATCACCATTAATTTTTGAGATAACACCTTTCTCCAAGATGCAATATTGAGGATATTAATTATAGTAAAAAATTCTATGTCATCATTTACATTTGCGGTAAATGAAATAGTCATACTTCATATTAAGAACATTTACGAAATAAAAATCATCTATTTGACAACTCTAGTAAGTTTATTTCGTAAATGTTCTTAATATGAAGTTTACTAAATGCAAACATTTTTTTTAAAGTTCACGATAATTAATTTTTACAATAAATTGATATTATCATTATCTGCTTTAAAAAAATATTATTTCCTACCTCGTTAGAATGGTACTGACACAATACAATTAAAGTAGCTTTTTGGAGATTATATCCAACGCATTTCACACTGGACGCGAATTTTTTTCAAATAGAAAAATCAGCTAAGTGGACTGAAATTATTACCATCACTTTTAAAGTTTTATTCTGCGACATATTCATTGATTAATAAATAAATTGACACATGACGCTTCTATCTGCAGTATTCCCAGCAATTATTGATTTTAAGCAATTATTGTGCGCTTAAAATTGTATTAGAAAGAAAATTTCTGAGATTTGCGCCAATCAAATAATCCATTAGTTAAATGGTGTTCTTAATACTCGTGGTTATGATTGTCATTTGTTAGAACAAATCAATAATAATTTACATTGTTCAATATAATTACCTAGCGAACATATTAAACTAGTGAATATTATAAAATATCTATAATCAAATTAATATTATTCATTTTAAATATTTGAAGAATTATTTCATGAAATTTTATATTTATTAATTATTATATATAAGAAAATATTTCAAGTTATTTTTTTAAATAAAAGTACTCTAACCTTTACATTTTCTAAATCGCCCTATTTCCAGTACAATTAGTTCCTGCAGCGGGGAGTGGAAACGCAGCAGCAACCACTGGTCGTAACTCGCTCAATGCAGCAGCAGCGGCCTTTCGACTCGGCTTTTTAATTAGAGCGGTGCTGCGCCTGCGCTGTCAGAGGGCGTGCGTTCCCGCCCCCGCCCCCCGCCGCCCCCTCGCCGCCCCCGCCGCCCCCGCCGCCGCCCCTGCCGCCCCCGCCGCCGCCCCCGCCGCTGCCCTTACCGCCGCCCTCACCGCCGCCCCCGCCGCCGCCCCCGCCGCCCCCGCCGCCCCCGCCGCCGCCGCCCCCGCCGCCGCCCCCGCCGCCCCCGCCGCCGCCGCCCCCGCCGCCGCCGCCCCCGCCGCCGCCCCCGCCGCCGCCCCCGCCGCCCCCGCCGCCCCCGCCGTCTCCATCGTTGCCATCGCCCGCGCTCTAACGAGAAAACGAGGTGGAATGAAGCGATTACGCGCGTGGAAGTAGTGCCGCGGGCGGAAGGGGTAATTCGATGCCCCTTGACCTCTCGGCCGCCCACGCGCCGCGGGGGGCGCTTCCGTAACCTGCGGGGCGGGAGCGGCGCTGCTGTTGCCGGCGGCCAGGGTAGGGCCACTTGCAGTGCCGGCAGTCGACTTCTGGAACTCACGAAACGGAACGGCGCGCCTTCGGTGTCGCCCACAGATCGATTGAGTGTGAGCGTTAAGGATTGTTTCTGAGCTTACAATGACTGTTCCACTCGTGAAATGAAAAACAACAATGGTTAACTATACATTTAAAATGCCACAACGGTGTATCTAAAAAATATTGCTTAAATATAAAAAATAAGCTGTTTAAATAAATCGCTTAACTAAAGAAATATGCTGCTACTCACCTACGTTAGGAGGCGTTGTAGTGTCGATCGCTGGGTTGACGAGAAATAAACCGCGTATGCACTATAACATAACTTCTTTGAGTTTAACATGCTTTCAGGTATTTTCAATATTTTCCGTATTTCGGAACTCTGTTGGACGTAATTCCATTCGTAGAATAACCCTATTAAATACCACTCTTTCTTTGGAAATTCTTAGATAAATCCCTTCTTTACGTCTTGAGTTGGGGATTTATGGACCATTTTTTCTCAATCAAATCTTTTAAAGGTGTTTTTGAGAGAAAAAATATTAGTATTTGCTTAAAAATTTTGAATTCTATTAATTGTTACATGCTCCTTTCATTTTAATTTGATATCAGCTTTCCCAAAGAAAAGGTCAGATACGATTACTTCTTCATTCAACAATTTTGAAAGAATATAGTATTACTGCAGTTCCTGCTTTTATGAAGAAATATCTTTGTCCGTAATGTGGATATATTAACGCTGTATGACGGTTAAGTTGCGTTTTTTTTAATTGAAATTGTACAGCTGACATATACGTTTATGCATCTCTATTTCATTGCTATCTAGTTGTCAACTTTAAGTTATTTTAATACTTTTTATAACTTTGCGTATGTGCAAGGTTCTTTTGGTGTAAAAAAAAGAAATATTGCAGAATGATTGTTGTGAATTAGTTGTAAAACTGGATGTATGTTAAAACAATGCTTCAATACGCCAGTCAGTGTTGTTACTTTACAGTAAATTTTCGTGAATTGGCTGTCTTTGACGCTAGCTATTTGCTTCGTATAAATATAAAACGCTAGAAATATTAACATTTATTTCCTATTTAATGCTAAAAATATATTTAATTATAATTTATTTTGAAAACGCACAGATTGGATGTCAATATTCGTAACAAAAAATACACCTTGCAGATAAGTAGAAATGTTTTATATTTATTCAATGTTATATCGATGGAGTCTGAACAAAACAACGAAAATACAGTTCATATTATAAATTAATTCATTAATTATTCCTAAGTCTAGTAAAACGAGTTTCTAATTGGCAGTCCGTTCAAACTTATCACCTACAAAAAACGTTTATCATACAAAATTAAACTTAATTCATATAATTTGAGTTTTGGGGCCAAGCACTGACGACTGTTCGATAATCTATAAGATTCCGAAAGTGCTATATATAAGGATGAAAATAGTTTCTTTTTCACTGGATTTAGGAATTAGAAATATTTTTAGAACGAACTGTAGTGAATTATCTTTGGTTGGTATTAATGTTGAAAGTAAATCGGAAAACGAAGCATCAGTCAATTTTCTTCCTCCTCCACGAGGCCTCACTGAAATATCCACAAATTTTTCATTATATTTCCTGTGTATTTACATTTCAAAGCTGTGAGCCTCACAAAATTACAAAAGGCAGCCCAAATTTCTTCCCAAGACGAATCAGTTCCTCTGCAAACAAGGTCTCTCGGAGTAGTTTAATGATACCTGTGTTACCTTCGCCCCAATTTGATCTATTTTACGGGAATCTGTTGAACCTTCGTGATAGAAAACAACGTTGAGCGTGAATGTTCACAGAATCGTAAACCACTTAAGTCAGCCCTGAAACAAGGAGAACACGCCGTCCGCTCCTAACACAGCAATGAGCGCCTATCAGACATGGACAGGCAATCCGGATAGATCACGAACATCGTTGCTCACGATAGGATAGGGAACGTACGTTTACGAGCAATAATTCTGAATTTTAAAAAATATTGAAACCAGGGACGCTGGCGTCTGTAGTTGTGATAATGAACGTGAAACTTTAGAGAACGGGAAAAATCTTACGTTTGAACCCTGACGGGGAGGACTTTCGACATCATCTTCGTAGCTGGCGCGAGACCGGACGCTGCCCGTGTGAACATTTTAGAGGATAGGTGTTCTAATAGGATATTTCCGCGGTTTATTCTCATACATTCCTGACCCACGCCAGAACAATACTTTCATCAACAAGTCACAACCTTTCGTCTCCGTTCATCCCACTAAATATATTGAAAAATTATACAAATTCGCAAAGTCTATCTATTGGAAGAAATTGCATGTAAAAGATGTACCAAAAAACCTTCTTCATTGTCTTTCTTCCATAGTCCAGTCAGGAGGATGAGTTGACATTTCATCCCTCGTGGGTTTAGAAATATTTCGGAATGACTGCGATGGTAAAACAGTCTCGAATAGAGTTGTAGCACAATTTGAAACATATTGAAATACATACTGAAGTATGATTTTATTTGGTTATGCCAAATTTATTCTGAAATATTTTGCTTAATGTTGAATTCAAGTCAGTTAATTACTGATATACGTTCGTGAGATTTGCCGCTCCGGCAGGTATACAGCGCACAATTAAATTGTGATGGAATTTCAAATAATGATATACCCTTGGATCATGCAACTGCACAAGTTATTGTAATTTCGTCAGTTGGTTTCGCATTCAATCCAGAAGGAATATTTATCAATGATACAAAAGAAAATGATTATTTTTTAAAAATCTTTAAAAGCAACACCAATGACAATTAAACAATATTTAACTGCAAAAATTCTGTTGTTTAATAATATTGACAAAAAAGCTTTAGTTGAATTATGTGTGAAATGTTCTGTAACTAAATTATGACACGGTGAATGACATTTTTTCAGATATTCAAATAATATTATATTACAGTGCAATTCCAATCAACCTCTTAGTGCGAAAATATTGAATCGAAACAATTTATTTATACATTATACACTCTCATACGATTATTAACGTATCAAAACATGTGATGTTAAGCTTAGAACTAATTTCTCTCAGCAAAAACATGTTTGAATACTTTCATAGCTAAAACTACTACGTTAGTTTTGGTATACATGCGACAAATTCTGCGCTTAATATTTCACCCTTACAAGGGCACTGAGGGTTAATTTATTACATTCTCATCTCGGCATTCCGACCCCGTAGGTCTCCTTTTCAGTGCGATGGGGAGGTCTTGTTCCGCTCTTTATTCCCGGGACGTGCCGCAAATGTGACAATGTTTAGTGGAGGTCGAAGTACATTCCTCATGAGCGTAAGTGCAACCTTTACCGTCCAGATGGGCAGATAGAGGAATAACGTATAATGGGCTACTCGAGCTTTCCCATGGTCGTAAACCACGCGCATGCGCCCCGGAACAAGCGAGCGCCGCCATTCCTCGTGGACGCACGGCAATAAGCGGCTGTCGGCCGCGGCCGCTCCACGGCGATCACGAAGCTCGTTGATCACGCGAGGTCCCGCGCCCGCTCACCCGCCCGCCGCACGCCCACGCCGCCCACCTGGCGGGCGGTCTTCCGGATCACCCGCTGGTTCTGACACCGGCGCACGCGCCCGTACTCGCTCGCTCGCTCACCCGTCACTTTGCTAGCTAACCCACTGCTCGCTCCTGTAGCTCTCACTCGCTCACCGTACCAGCTCACCGGTCGATCACCCACCCGCGGTCTTCAGGCTCACTCGCTTGTTCCGACACCAGCGCACACGCCCGTGCTGCCTCACTCACCCTTCCCTTGGTCAGCTCACCCACAGCTTGTCCAAGGTCCGCTTCCGGATCACCCGCTGGTTCTGACACCGGCGCACGCGCCCGTACTCGCTCGCTCGCTCACCCGGCCCTTTGTTAGCTCACCCGCCGCTTACTGCTCAGCTGTCTCTCACATTCGCTCACCGCGCCCGCTCACCCGACCGCCGCACGCCCACGCCGCCCACCCGGCGGGCGGTCTTCCGGATCACCCGCTGGTTCTGACACCGGCGCACGCGCCCGTACTCGCTTGCTCGCTCACCCGTCACTTTGCTAGCTCACCCACTGCTCGCTCCTGTAGCTCTTACTCGCTCACCGTACCAGCTGACCGGTCAATCACCCACCCGCGGTCTTCAGGCTCACTCGCTTGTTCCGACACCAGCGCACACGCCCGTGCTGCCTCATTCACCTTTCCCTTGGTCAGCTCACTCACAGCTTGTCCAAGGTCCGCTCACTGCTCGCCCCTGTTGCTCTCACTCGCTCACCGCGCCAGCTCATCGCTCGATCACCCACCTGCGGTCTTCAGGCACACCCGCTGATTCCCACACCGGCACACCCGATCGTACTCCCTCGCTCGCTCACCCGTCCCTTGGTTTGCTCACCCGCCACTCGCCAACCGCTTACTGCTTGCCTTTCGGCGCCGTCACTTGCCCACCGCCCCTGATTATCAGTCGATCACCCGCCCGCGGTCTTTCGGATCACCCGCTAGTTCCGACGCCAGTGCACCCGCTCGTTTACTAGCCCACCCGTTTACTCGCCGGCTCACTCGCTCACTCGCCCTTTTGCACACACTCCAGACTGTTCACTCGGTGAACAGTCCGCTAGCTTGATCACCTACTCGCTCGCTCGCACACTCACCCGCCCCCTCGTCCACTTTCCCACTCGCTCGATCACTCACCAGCTCGCCCACTCTCCAGTTCGTTCACTCATCCGCGCGTCCACGTGGCCGCTAGCTCACCCATCTGCTCACTCGCAAGCTCACCCGCCAACGCAAATGCTATATCTCCTCCTAGCTCACTCGCTCGCTCGACTCCAACATTGCAGTGCTCAACATAGCATTTTTTCCCTAGATCAATTCTCAATAGCTACTAGCTCACCACATACATTACTCGTCAGCTCATTTCCACCGATAGTGACTTGGTTATCTCACACACGAGTCCACTCATCCACTAGCTCACATTGCACGACGAGTAGCAACTTGCGCAATACTGACTTGAACAATAGCCGATTTCCAAGTCTGCTCGTCTGCTTAACTACCCACATGCAACTCGTTAAAACAGCCACTTTTCTCCGCCTTCAAGTTATCGTAACTACCCACCAGCCTGGTATCGCATTTCCTGCCGACGTGCGCGTCCATTGAGACAACAGGACACCCGTCCACCCACTCATACATCTGTCGGCCTTCCCGCTATTCCAACCACTTGGCAGCATGCAAGCCCGCTCTCATGTGAGCGCACCTACGCATGCGATAGTTCATTTGATGGCTGACATGTTCGTGTGTTCGCTCTTTCACTTACTGACGTAATAGATGTTTCCACATGCAGTTACGTCTCTGGATTTGTGAAAATCTTATCGCGTGGAGACTAACAATTGTTTTCTTTCTTTCCTTCCAAAATCGCTCAAGAACTTTCACGAGGGCTGCACAATCGTCTGCTCGTCTGTCAGCTCTCCCGCCATCTCAATAACCAATTCTAGCATCGTCTCACACGTCAGATCTCTCGACTGTCCACCCGCATGCACACACGCCAATTGTCATTTCCATCTCGCCAGATCACCCGGCTATCAGATCGGATGCCAGGTCACCCGACAGCTCGCACGCCAGCTCATCCACCGGATCAGCGGCAAGACCATCCGCCGACTCACCCGGCGGCTCATCCAACCGATGAACTGCCAAATCATCTGCCAGCTCATCCATCGGCTCTCAAGCCAGGTCACTCACCTGCCCAGTGGTCAGATCATCCGCCCACTCATCCGCGAGTACAACCACCAGCTCCCTCGCCGACTCACCCGCCGCTGAAACACTCACGTGCTTTCCCCGAACCACCCGTGACTCAACCCTCCACGTCCGCATCCCCGCCCACCGGCCCACTCACCCACCAGCACTTCCGCCAGCGTAGGTGGCTCAGGGCATCAACAGATGACGCTGTCGCGCCTCTGACCGGGTGGACCTAAGATTCCAGTCGCGACGCTAGCTATATGGATGGCTAGGTCGAATTCCGCAACTGTGTGGAGGAATATTCTAGCCACCGGCTGCTCTGATCGTGCTTTCTCCGATCAATACTAGGCGAATGCTGGAGCAGTACCCTAACAAACAGGCCACGGACTGCGTATGTTCTTTCCCTCCTTTTCCTTGCAGTATACGCATCTTTTACTCATACATACTCACACTTACATGTTCTTCGCTACCACATGTCGGGAGCTTAGAGTTGGTCCCGGTTGTGGCGATGTTCCTCTGTGATAGATACCTAGCTGGAAAAACCCATAAACTACGTGTAGGTCGTCACCGGATCTCCAGTCAGGAAAGATCACCGTCAACCCCCCAACGTACCCAGAATCACGAATCAATCTATCTCGCCCGTCCACCAGCATTCCCTCCCGTGAGCCCAGAGCCGGCGGTGGCGACGGCAGCGCGCGCGGCGGCGGCGGCGACGGCAGCGGCGCGTGCGCGGCAGCCGGCGGCGGCGGCGGCGCTGATCGCAGTTGTAAAGAGCGGAAATAACACGGTAGCCGAGCGCGGCCGCACGCCGCCGATTGCTCCCGAGCTCCGCCGCGCCCCCCGCTCCGCCCCGCCCCGCCCCGCCCCGCCCCGCGCCAATGGAACGCGGCCGCCGCCGCCGCCGCCGGAGGCACGCGCGCGGTGCGGCAGCTCCCGCGGTACGCTCGGCGCGCATCGCCGTGGACCTCCCGGGCGCACCGTGGACGCGCGTGGGATGGGATGGCGTCAACGACGGCGTCGGGACACCGATGCTCGACGGTAATGGAATGTCGAACCAAAACCATGGACGTTTTTAAACATTTACGCACAATATTAAAATTTCCACGATAATGAAACATTGACACAAAACCATGGAATTTTTTTTAACATATACGCTCAATATTAAAATTTTGATGATAATGAAACATCGACCCAAAACTATGGACGTTTTTAAACATATACGCTCGAAATTGAAACTTCGACGATAATGATACATCGACCCCAAACCATGGACGTTTTTAAACATGTACGCTCAATATTAAAACTTCGACGATAATGAAACATCGAACCAAAACCATGGACGTTTTTAAACATATACGCGCAAAATTAAAATTTCACCGATAATAAATCATCGACCCAAAACCATGGACGTTTTTAAAAATATACGCTTAAATTAAAACTTCGACGATAATGAAACATCGACTCAAAACCATGGACTTTTTTAACATATACGCTCAAAATTAAAACTTCGACGGAAAACCATCGATGCTTTTAAACATCTACGCTCAAAATTAAAACATCGACGATATTAAAATATCGACCCAAAATTATCGAGATTTTTAAACACAGGCGGATGTGATATTGCCGATGAATCATCGATTTTTCTAAACATCGATGCCCAAAATTAAAACCGACGATAATAAAACTTCCAACCACAACAATCGATGTCTATGAACACTCAGGGAAGCGATATCGCTTACGAAACGTCGATTTTTCTAAACATCGATGCTCAAAATTAAAACATCGATGATAATAAAATATCGACCCAAAACCATCGATGATTTTAAACACCGGGAGATGCAATATCGTCTACGAAACTTCCATTTTTCGAAACACCGATGCTTAAAATTAAAACATCGACGATAATAAAAGTTGTTCCAAGTCCTTCACTGTGGTGCACTAAATTATTTTGTAAGTTGCCATCAATCTCCCTAGATCTACAATATGCTGTTTCGCAGGGCAATCGATATTGAGTTTGCGGACTAACAACCCAACCAAAGGTATTAGACCAACGCAAATAACTTCACGAAGCGAGCCTCTCACGCTCAGTTCGAATTCCACCCCGTTTTGCTCCCAAACGCGATTTCCACACGCGATTCCGCGCGTTCCTTCTCGCGCCGATCCATCAAACCGAACGCCCGCCATCTTGTGGCCGGCCGAGGCCCCATTTTTCGTGCGGCCGGTAGCTTCCGCGCGTAGCACGGCAGCAGCCGCCCCAGGGGCGAGACGCAACCCGCCGCCTCAGACACTCTCCCGCCAGAAGGGTTGCCTATTGCCGCACCTCACGGGGCTCCCGTGTTACGCGGATGCCGCCGCCGCCGCCGCCATCGCCGCCGCCGCCGCCGCCTCGGGCGCGAATATCATTCCGCGCGCGCTGCTCATCGTTTGTTTGGAGCCGAGCAAGGGGACGAGTGTGGTCGAGGGAAGGGGTAGACGGAGGGAGGGGGAAGGCGGGTGGGCTGGGAGAGGGGAAGGGGGAGGAATGGTTTCTGGAAGGGGGTGGGATGTGGGAGGGATGGTATGATGGAGGGAGGGATGGGATGTGGGAGGGAGGGATGAGGTGTGGGAGGGAGGGATGAGGTGTGGGAGGGAGGGATGAGGTGTGGGAGGTAGAAATGGGATGTGAGAGGGAGGGAGGGAGGGATGGGGTGTGGGAGGGAAGGATAGGATGTGGGAAGGCGGAATGGAATGTGGGAGGGAGGGATGGGCTGTGGTTAGTAGAGATGGGATGAGGGGTTGGTAGAGTTGGGATGAGGTTCGTATATAGAAGGAATAGAGGGAGGGTGAGTGAAATAGTGGGTGATAGGAAGGTGGAGGGAGAAAAGTGGAAGCGGTTTAACGGAGGGAGACACAGGGATAGATGGGGTGTGAGATGGGTTGGATGGGAGGGAAGTTGTGAAGGAAGTGAGAACAAATGGGAAGGGTGAAAGAAGAGGGGAGTGGAAAGAGACGGTAGTTAGTGAAAGAATAAAGTGGTGGATGAATGTGGATGGATAAAGTGGTGGTGGAATTGGGATGGATTGCTGAATGGATGGAAGGAGAAAGGGAGGGGGAAGGAAAAATGAGAGATGATTGGAAATGGAAGAGAAAATGGAATAAACGTAGGGTGGAATGATACACAAAATCTATAAATCGATATAGTTGGAAAAAGTATCCGGAAATACTGACTAAACCATAACTTACGAAAAACGATGCATTTTCTACCCAAAAGCGGGAAGGATATCTTCACATCTTCACAACAGGAAATATATTTAAATTGGAATTAAAATTACATCAATTTTCTAGCGGAATATATGACTACCTACTACAGCCTCTTTCAACCATTTTCAAACTGCGCCACCTGTTTGTGTCAAAATAAAAAAAAAGGAAAACACTTTTTATTCCCAAGTTTTTATAGCAGCGGGAGACTTACGATATAATCCTCCTACCAAACGATTTCTTCTTGAAGACATATCATTAATACATAATATTATATCATTCCTTATGAGTACCGTGATCGTGAAAGGTTTTTTGCCAGAGGGGACTACCATATTGCCATGATGCTACCGCTGCCACATTAATGCCGACCGCCTACAGTGCGAATATCATTCCGTGTTCTTCATTTGTTTTGGGTTGAGAAGGGAGGTCGGCAGACGGATGCGGCTAGAAAAACAAGTGGAAGGAACAGAGGGAGAGCGAGGAAGGAACAAGATAAAGATAAACGAGAAAAAACAAGGCATGTGTCTATACTACATTGAAGATATATACAAAAACTGCCCAAATTGCTATATGGACAGATACTAATAAAAGGAAAAAATAATACAATAGTTTTATTATTTTTTATAACTTTACACAGGTATGAGAAAACATGATTGCCATCTAGTCAATATTACCGCATTCAGTATTCTCATATTCCAGCATCTTCACAACATTTATGATAATCGTGATAGAACCTTTTCTTGCCTCACACAGAAACAATGTCTTTGCGTATGCTACCAGCGATACTCTCGTGGACACGAAATTTATCCGTATGTATCGAAATTTGTTTAAAAAAGCCTAGAAATGGTACTATCTGCGATGGAGATGGTTATGATGAATGAAGAACACGTGGAATAATGACAACTTAAGCCTGGAAAATTGACTAAAACTTTTGAGCTTGTGGAATCAACGTCAAGTTAAATTAATATCTAGCGTAGTGCCAATAATATTCTAACAAAATATTACGTAAAATATGTAAACAAATCGTTATAAAACTTCAAAAATAAGCATTAAAGTTTTTAGGAATAATCAACATTGCAAGTTAAGTACGACTAACAATACGGTATGTATGTTGGTCTACATCATTTGAGTTGTTTCTTTGTACGATTGATTTTGTTAAAGAAAGTTCAATATACTGAAATATTTCACTCTGAATCTTAGACAGATGACAAAATATTTTTTTTATTTTTATCTTCAGGGAAGAATATTAGTAAAGTCGGTTGACAGAAACTCTACGGAACGTTGTTCAGAAGCAAATGCGCTGAAATCGTAATGGAGTTTTAAAATCAGCGGTGTATACTGACACCGTGCAAAGAAATAGAATTTAAAAACGAAAACAAAAGAAATTAAGGAGATAATTGAAAAACGAAAAACATCAGGGCTTAAGCAGGCGGTTGACTAATCCGTTCCAAGTGATGGCTCAGACGGACAATCGAAGCATCGGAGAGGAAACCTCCGAAAAGAATAGACGGGTGTGCGTGCATGGATCAAAAGAAGGTCGAAGTGGGGGGGGGGAGGCAGGTGGTCGGGCGGCGGTTGTTCAGAAAGCGGGAATCAAGGGGGCCGTGAATCCCTTTTGCCTGAGGCTGGAACCCACTCCACCCCGCCCCATCCCGCCCCGCCACGCCCCGCCTCCATTGCCTGTCGACACGCTTTTATTTCCAACCGCCCCCTTCGCCTTGTACAATCGTCATTAGCAATTCATGGAACTATACCTCCCCATACGATGAATGGTACATTAATATTACTTTTTATCTCCGTTTTACGACTCTAATAGTGTTCATTTTTATTCGTCTCGGTTTTATGACTGTGCTTAAACTTGTTGGAGCCATTATGGAAATTCTACATCCGATAATTGCTTCGAAAACCAAAAGGAATGGAGCACAGGTGTTTGTGGCGGGAAATAACGAAATTACCTTAATTAGCGTTTAACGTCAGGTTGCGCCATCAAGACACCGTAAATCAATAGGTTTCATATCGATGATGGCGATGTGATTTATCGCAAATTGTGAGAAAATTTGCTTCAGCCCTTGTCCGTTTCTTGAGATGAAATTTGCCAGGGCAGATAACGTTTATCATAGTGCTAGTGACATTCACATGATTTATTAGGCATAAAGTAATAAATATTATTGTAGCTAGTTTTGTAAGTTGTATGTTAATAACAAATAATTAATTATTACTGTAGTTACATTTTAATGCCGTTATCAATTTAATACAACATGATCAACTTAATCAGCAATTTAATATGATGGATTCATAATTCAGTAATAATATAACCATGACGTTATATTTATGGAAACAGAAGATTCACATTTTAATATACCGATGAAGGATTTGAAACGTTCTCCTAAATTTTGATCACATAATGATGTAAGAATACAAATGCAACATACTGAATTTTAAGATTTTATGTTGGGAATTTTATTCTATTTTATGTTTGGATTGATAAAGAATTGACAACATTTGAAAAATAATGTGATAAAAAAATTATTTAAACCGCTTTAGATAGGTTACATGTCAAAAAATTCCATTCCAAGTAATTAAGGAAAAACATTAAAAGTATTGATTATTATCTGATACTATTTTTTTATAAAAAAATCAGTTATATTATTAAAATAAAGAATGGAAATATAGGTAACAAAAAACACTTTATAGTCAGTCTGAATTTCATTCATAAATACGATTCACCAAAGCTCTTGAAGCAATAATTCTCTTGCTTTAACATTTTTGTTAACATTTATACGAAAATTTATGTTCTATCTCCTTGCGGAATATGTAGATTTACGTATTTTAATAGAAATAGGAACAATTAGCTACATAAAATATCACTTCATCGAGTCTACAGTTTAATGCTTACATTGCTGTTCATTTCGAGTGAAAGGACCAAAGAACTACACAACAAAGCATGATATATTCGACCCACAAGCGAATTGTGTTGATTATGTTCACTTATTTTCATGTTGCGTTGCATTTGAAAACAAATAAAAAAACCATTATATGATATCAGCGTATATTACGTACGTGCGTACATATAGTACATGCACACGTGATTCTATGTTCCTTGAAGAAATAAAATATTCAGAAGCATTTCCCCGAAAACAACAGGCCAATAGGTCTCTCCAGCGATGGGCAATTCATCGGATGTTTCCATTAAGCTGCAGTATTGCGTCTACGATTACGTCAGCGCCGACGCGTATATTTGCCTCGTGACCATCGCTGCTCGTTTTCACAGAGCGTCGCCTTCGGGACGCCGCCTCGCCACAACCCGTTCCTGGAGATTTGCTTCTGAAATAGGTGGGTGGCTGCGGCGGCGCAGTGGCGATGAAGGTCGACTCGTCGCCGCCCCCGCCTTCGCCACAGCAGCCTCCACTGCCGTCACCGCCACCGCCCCCACCAGCACCGCCGCCGTCGCCTCCACCTCAGCTGCCTCCGCCGCCGCCGTAGCGACCGCTGCCAACTCCATCGCCGGCACCGCCGCCGACTTAGCCATCGCTGTCACCCCTTTCATAGTCGCCTCTCCCGCCGCCACCGCCGCCACTGGCACTACGGTCATACTATCGCCGTGACCGCCATCGCCGTCACCGACGCCACCGCCGCCGCCACTGCCGCCACCACCGCGGCCACCGCCGCCACCGTCGCCACCGTCACTATCGTCGACGCCGCCCCCGCCCCAGTCGCCGCCGTCGACTCCACCACCGCCCCCGCCCCTGCCCCCGTCCCTGCCCCCGCCCCCGTCACCGCCCCCGCCCCCGCTCCCACCGCCCTTAACACCGCCGCGGCCCGTCCCCACTGGCCTTACCAGCGTCCCGCCTCCGCTCCCACCGCCCTCGCCGCCCCCACCCCCACCGCCACCTCCACGGCTCCCGCCCCCGCCCCCGCCACCGCCACACCACCGCCCCCGCCCTCGCTCCCGGTCCCGCTCCCGCTTCTGCCCCCGCCGCCACCACCATCTTTCTCCGTCGCCACCGCCCCTTCCACTGTCGCCGCCGCCGCCAACGCCGCCGCCGACTCTGCCCCCGCCCGGGGCCTCCTAGGGCCACGAGACACCGTGCCGATGTGGCAACGCGGCGATTCCCGCCGTGTCCTGTGAGAACCTCCCGTGAACCCGCGAACAGGCCGCGCCAGCCGCTTGCACACACGCCGCCTCCGAAAACGGGGAGACGCAATTGTGTTGTTGGAGATCACCTGGGGCCTTTCTCCTTGTGTTGCTCGAATTAAAACGGTCCCGATTTCTGTGGCGCAATGTTACGTAATGAATTTTCTTTCGTCGACCACTGTCGATCGAGAGAAGTTAGCGATTTACTTTTAGTGACATAAATAATGACACAATAGGAAATACTGAAACTGATAAAGTGCACAGAGTCTTGTCAATTAACGGCAATTATTAATTTAAAAAAAATTACCAAATCTAACTACCAAACCTACAGTAAAACTGGTGCATAAAACTGCGTTTATCCTTCAGAAAGTCCTCTATTTAATTCTGCATAGAAATCCATGATAACCACGATAAATGCAATCTTTGTTTCTTAGTTTTCGAATATTCTTTTATCAAAATTTGTTACACGCGACAATAATATTGTACTGCACTTGTGATACACCAGCTTGAAACATGGGCTCTAAATGATTACATAAGAGGTTGGATTTTTCAGAATTTTGCAACGAAATATTGAAATTGAAATTACTGAATTCAATGCTTCGTATATGTGCACAAATAAAGGATTATATATTACAGTTTGTTGATGGTTTAGTGTTTTGAATGTAATTTTTCGCAATACATTGCAGCTGTTTCCCCGTTAATCCTGCTTGCTGGAGTAAAATTTTTGGACACGTTTACATTACATTAATTACATTACATTAATGCAATAAAGGATTCCGCCTTCTTAATCTGTCAAAAAATAATTAAAAGAACGCAAATATATTCCATTTCATTTAAATTCATTTTGAAATGCACTACAACTCTTTTGTTGGGTATACAGTTTTAAGCGCTTTAATTACAATGAAAAAAGTCACATATAATTATAAATCTATGAAATCCAGAGAGATTCAAGTAACATGGACATCGCTCTCTGATGATAATAATAAATAATTGAGAAATATTGAAATAAAAGAATAATTTGAAGTAAATAAAAAAGGACGTACAAATAGATTATATGTGGCTTGGTGCAAGAAGGTTCAATATCAATATTCAAAGTGCTACAGAATGGTTGGTTTTCTTACACTATATAAATGAGAAAGCAATCGTAAACCTATGTATATCAACGTGAAATTAGGAGATATGATTGGATTTTGACTTTGGCTTTGTTGCACTGAAAGAAGGGACTTTAGAGCACACATTGGCCATACAAACCGAAAATCACTAAAAACTGACATGCGCCCTCCTTTCACCAAACCACAAACATAACTTTTCGTTTAAAGAATAAGATATTACATTGTTTAACAGACTAAAGAGTATCTTAAGAAACGATCACATTGATACATCCAGTGGTGTTTGAAATTATACCTATCTTTGACATTTGAAAGGGCTTTAGTTTACAAATATTTTGTCTCTTAAAAATACTTATTTTCCTCCTGTAGGACACTCATATCTGAGAAAAAGGTAGCAGATAAGTTTTAATATTTGAGGATAATTTGTGACAATAATTCGAGGTAAAGTGAAGTGTATTTTGTAGTTACATTCCATTCCGCCTTATTGCTAGAATATCTCAAAAGGAGCAACCAAAAATGACGAAAATTACGATTTTCGCCCGACTTAGATTAAAGAATTTCCTTACGTTATTTGAAATGACTATTGTAACGTTTCAGCATATTGCATTCATATATTGCATTGTTGTCTAGAAGAATTTCGTGGCATGGTCGACTCATTCACAACCTTGAGTTTACAGAAACAAGTCGGTGTATTGTGAAGAAATATCCATTTTATTTTGTTAATGACACTTCGTGCTTCTATTTTACCAATCAAAGGTATTATTTCTCTCTTTCACAAGGCACGTTACAAAAATACTACAACCTACGATAGTAAATGCTTTTATTTGAATTAAGCATCTTATTTTAGCGAGAGAGGTACTCGTACCATTCTGACCTCAATAAGACCTGCCGTGCCTGAGAAAGACCTACATTCCACCTCTGTCACACTACGAAGGACATGCACTTAACTTTCTTAATATCTCAATCCCCAAAATAGAGGTCAGGAAGTTGGAGGTTTCTCATTAAATTGGAAGAAATGTGACTGTATGAAAGAATGTGAAGTATGTGTATAACTCGTGCGCTTTTACACAAGTTCAGACGAAAATGTAATATTCGTCTTCTACGCAATGACTTCGTGTGGTGTATACCAAGACATTCGAAGTCAAGGAAAAATTAACTTCATTACCCGCATGACCCGAAATGCCTGTTGCAATTGTGTTAACATTTTAAGCGCGGTCTTTCGATTGCTCGCGACTGTTTTACAACGGAATTACGACCCAGACTCTCGTGTTTGACCGGAAGTGTAAAATTGTTCGTGTAAATTGTCACGTTCCCGAACGTACCGTCTCCTTAACGTGAATTGGTGCTGCCACATAAGACCAAGAAATAAGTGAGATTTAAATGTATCCTCTTTCACGACAGAATTTGCTGAAACCATGGCCGCGCTAACAGTAGCCTAAAAGTTCACTGCATTTGGACTCATGGTACCCAAATTGGGTCGAGGAACGTAATTAGTTTTCGGTGAGACATTATTGGAATATTATTTAATGTTATACAATTGCAATTTTTGAATTAATATTCTGTTTTCTTCACCATGAGATATTTAGGGTCTCGAGGACGTCACAGCTTATCACTGTTTTCCAGATCCCCGACTCTTGTCGGAAATGTTTTCAACGAATGAGATGAGCCGTACGAAGACGGAATTATTGCTCACCATTAATGAATAAGGACAGAAATGGCAAGATAATTAGATAAGAAGGTATTGTTTAGAGTGCTACTTCGCCACTAGCCTGTATGTAATCAGGGACACCATAGAAACCACTTACAAGATAATTCGAACTACAAATTTGGTTCCGACAACCGCCACAAACTAACCAATAAACATATTTAGTCACCTGATTGACAATTTCAGGCATCTGACTGAGTGATTTCACGACCATCTAAAGATTGGAAAACTCAAGCTATAAACCATAACCTTTTTCCTCGTTAATAGTGTTATCGTTTGTTTTCTTTTTTGGTTAAGAACATTTCTGCAATTCGAAAAATCAGAATTTTACTTAGTTTGTGTAAATTGTTATTTCATCGTGCAGTAGAACCATTAAAATTCACTATTAATAATAAAGTATATTTAAAAAAGTTGTAATGCTGTGCATTTGTACCGATTTAACGCCACCAAAAAGAGAAAAGGATCAAAAGTCCACTCTCAACGATCGCCGTCCGTTATAAACCATGAGTTGAGTCCGTTAATAACCATGAGTTGTATCTAAAGGTAGTTTTTGCGCACTCGTATTCGAAGAGTACTTCTTATTTGTATGAATTTGTGTAATTACGAAATGGTATTGTGTTTGTGGTATTATGAAAAGGACTGAACGACACTCGGTCGATATCACAAATAACGGACATGGACACATCAGCAGTCGCCTCTGCCTACAATCTTCAGATGCATTCGTTATTTTCGCGATAACGAAGCAATGACATTAAAAGCTACACGTTTTTTGTATTAGCGCACTGTTATATCAATATAATGCAGCCTAACAGACGCACATGAAGCCATAACGGTCGGCGTCTGTTGACGAATCACTAATAACAATCTTGATTGGTTATGTCTCAGCTACCGCCTGGGATTACAAACGTCAACGCGTCCGTTATTTTCTCAATATCGGCCTAATGACGTTAATAAATACTTCGTACGGTGGTCTACATCGGCCTAATAGCATTGCAATATTTAATAATAATGCGTAAATTATTCGTACTCAATTTATTATCTCCTGAAAAGAGTCCACACACGTGGTCGGTGTAGACATACGGTGCCCTACGTGCCACATACGGTGGTCTACTTCGGCCTAATGGCATTGCAATATTTAATAATAAGGCGTAAATTATTCGTATTCAATGTATTATCTTCTGAAGTGAGTCCACACACGTGCAAGCCCGGCTCACAAGCCAGGCTGGGCGCGTTACGCCGCGCGCCACGGAGGGCGCGGCGAGCGCCACCGCGCGCGGCCGCGACTGTCCGCGAGGGCGGGGGCGGGGGTGGGGGCGGGGTTCGACCCGAGCACGCGCCGGGCCGCCCGGGGGCGGCGCTGCGGTCGCCGGCGCGGCGGCGCGTGCGTGCCTCGTGGAGGGGTGGGGTGGAGGGGGAAGCGTACAACCGGTAGCAGCGACCCGGCCGCCGCCCCCTCCCCCCCACCCGGCTCCCGTGCTACGCCCCCCACCACGCGCCCAGGCTACCGGGCATGCGCCGCTGCTATGCGGCCCCGCCGCCCCGCCCCGCCCCGCCCTCACGCGCTCCGCTCTGCTGCCGCCGGCGGCCCTGCCACGCACGCGCCACTTGGGCCGGGCTGGCCCGGGCCGCGCCGCCGCTGGCAGATGATGGCTGGGGTGAATTACATTACGCCGCGTGCGGTGGGAGCAACCACCTTAGGAGCCATCGAATGTCGATGATCGATTTGAGGATTTGGGGTGATAATTAGTTATGGAAATAAAAAGGGATATGGGAAGAGATTGTAACACGAATTAGAATTACATGAAAAATATATTTTTACACTATGTCGAACCTCTGTCATCCTTCCCACCCCATACAGACCTACCCCGCCCTGCCCTCTTTCTGCCTCGTCTCGTCTCATCGCCGCCTCGTCCCGTCTCGCCCCGACTCCTTTGTCCCTTCTCGCTCCGTCCCGCCCCGTCGGGCCCCGCCTCGATTCATCTCGCCCTGTCTTGTTTCGTCTCGCCGCGTCTCGTCCCTTTACACTATCCCACCCTGCCCGTCCCATCCCATCCTGGCCACCCGGAATACATTACACCAGCGTTTCTCCCAAACTTTGGAGGCCATTAATGAGCGGGGATATTGAAACTAAAAGGACCGCATGTTCTTGCAGAAGCCACGTCCACCACTGCACGTGCAGGACTACTTGTCCTTTTGTATAACATTCACTAATACACCATTCTATAATGAAGAGCAAAATCGCAAAAAAATAATAATATTTAATCCAAATTAAATATCTTTTTCAAGGAAAAGATTTAGCTATTTCTTAGGGGCCATCCTTAAATTACGTGAGGCGATTTTGGCAATTTTTCGACCCCCCTCCCCCCTTGATGAGATGTCTTGAGAGTTGGCTCGACCCCCACCCCCTTCTAATCTCACGTGAGATTTTTCAAAAAGCGTATTTTTATTGGAAGTAAGAAAATTTGTTATTGATTGCATTGCGATTTATTTGAAAAACATAATTTGCTTAGTTATATTTATTTAGGACTAGATATGGCTAGTATTTTGAAAATAGAGTGACTGAATTTCAATTAATATTATTGCGCTTCTAAAAATAGTGCAATAATTCATTCTCGGTCATTTTTCTTTAAAATGTCTGTAAAATACAGCTAATGAGATTTATTTCATTAATGATAAAAAGTTTGGTAATTTTTGGTAGATTCTTTTTCTCGGTATACTATGCTACTTATTGTAGCATTCACATAACCGAGATAAAAATTATTGTGAAAGATTTAGCCATATTTTACTTAACATGTTTTTCTTAACTTGTCTCCGTTTTCTCGCAATTTAGCATTGTTTTTAGCAATAAAACGTGATATTAGTCGAGATCCCCCACTCTCCTCCACGTATGTTAGGTGAGATTTGCATTGACCCCCTGTTTTGTCTTGAAAGAAAATACTTAGTTTTATTACATTATATTCATTTAACTATTTTACGACATGAGATTTTTTAAAGCATTAATATCTTTGTATTAAGTTCGAATTTTGAAATGACGATTTCGAAGTTAATATTTATTAGAGACAAATTTTCTAAACAGTTCTTGGGAGCATTATGCAGTGCTTACGTTGTTTTGTAGACTATGAAACGCCCTAGAATTTTGAAAATAATTACGATATAATTTCAAATTCGTTTACTCCAGTGATTTTGTCTCAAATGAATATTCAGCTGCCAACTCACGATTCTCTTCGCTGAAGAAAATCATAATAGAATAATATTGCTCAAAGTAGATTAATTTAGTAATTTAAACGAACGTTTCTTCAACAATTTTTGTCAGATAATTTTGTGTTCACTTACTAAGTGTCACGAGCAAACATTTTGTAAATAAATAACCGTAACTTACAGACATGAAATATATACTAAAAGCGCCGGGAATATTGACAGACATGCTCATTCACATTTTTTCTGCCTATCTTCATTCAGCAAAAATTAATGTTCATTTACCTACTTATACAAAAAGTGAAGAAAAAAAATCATAGTTTTTCAAGGAATTTTTGTCAAACATGTGTAGATGATATATAGTGAATTTTGTTGTGAATAAATGAAAAGGATTTTTAAAAGATGTGAATTTGATTAAGCATACTAAATGAATTATCTATACTATGAAATAAAAGAAAACGATAAAGAATAAGCTATAATACCTACTTATACAAAAAGTGAAGAAAAAAAATCATAGTTTTTCAAGGAATTTTTGTCAAACATATGTAGATGATATATAGTGAATTTTGTTGTGAATAAATGAAAAGGATTTTTAAAAGATGTGAATTTGATTAAGCATACTAAATGAATTAACTATACTATGAAATAAATGAAAACGATAAAGAATAAGCTATAAGCTGCAAAACTAGTTACTAAAAAAATAAATGCTTCATATAGTAAACGATTTTAAGGACAAGGTATGTCTTACATGGCGAATAAAACCTATCAGTATTTCCGTTCTCTCTAAGCTTGGAAAACTCTCCACTTCTCGAAGCTGTGCAACAACAAATTCCTATTACTTGACACTTCATATTGGTCACAGTCACGTTGGAATGGCATCAACTGTCACCGATATCGAACGCATGGCAACACCACATAAAATGTCGGAGGAAGTCGGCGCGCAATAGCCGCTGCTTATGAAGACAGTGTCGAGAGTGAGGCAGGATTTGATAGTTCTGGTAGCGTAAACTACTTTGGTCGTTACTCCCACGCGTTTCGAGTATGATATAATGGAGAGGAGGCAGTGTTCCAACATGATTGGCGATTCCGGGGGTGTCAAGAGCTATGGACCGTTAGTGCAGTTCATGTTTCATCACAAGACATGGCGGTGATATTCTTCAGGTGGATCTGGCGAGATCTGGCGGCACACTACACGTCATCGTGAGGTGTTTTCACGAACCAGCTATCTCCCACCAGTAGGATACCGCCCCATCCGAAACAAGCTCCCGAAATGTGAGGTAGTGTAGTGCAGGTGGGCGTAAGTGTGCGTACGTAAGGGGTGAGGATAGGACAAGGAAGGAGAAGGAAAGATTGCAAGTCCTTGGCAAGTTTGTTAGGGTACTGCTCCTGCGTTCACCTGGTGTTGATCGGAGAAACCACGGAAAACTACTGAACAGAGCTACCGGCCGCTAGAATTCTCCTCCAGACAGCTGAATTCAACTTAACTATTTAGCTAGAAAACCCTTGGACCTCCCGGTTAGTGCACTGCTGTGACATCCATTGATGCTCTGAGCCATCTCAGACAAAATGAGTCTCTTAATAACCGTACCAACCGAAGGGAAGCAAAATCCCTTCTTGTGCCTCTTCGCGAACACAATCACCCGCCGTCAGCGCCCTCTCTTCCCACGCCGCCGAAGGCCGACTCGAACCCCGTCTCCAGTCACGAGTGGGTTCGGTCGCGCTCACTCCCCCCCTCCACTCCCCCCTCCACCTCCCCTCGCCGCCGCGCGCCGAAGCCATAAAGTGGCGATTTTTGCATCGCCCGCGCCGCGCCGCGCCGCTTACGTACAAGGCTGAATGCGCAGTCTCATTATTGTAAGGCACACAGAAACACGTAACGCTTGCGCATTCTTTTTTTAAAAGCAACTCGCAGTTGCTTCAGTGATGAACGAGAAGGCGTAGCACATTCAACATGCTTTACCGAATTTTCTTTCCTCTGTGACTGACAAACACGGAGTTTGTGGTGATAGTCTTCGAAATAATTACGTTGTGTTCGCTGTAAGAAAAGATAATAATATTGGTGTATCAGTTACGTAATTAAAAATTTTTCAATTAAATTTTAAAATACAGAGAATATTAAATCGTCTTCCGAGGGTTTATATGTGATCATCGACGTTCTAGATGTAATCATCGTTCATCTCATCTCTTACCGATAATTCATCGTAAACATCTGCTGACGGGATAGATGCAATCATCGTTATAAATGTAATTACGTGCAGCCGTGTCAACGTTGCATACTCTGCAAATCAAAGGTATGAAAACAAAAACAACTTTATATTCGAACCTATTTTTGAACGTCGATGTGCTTGATCTAATAATTGCGTTACTTCGTTAGTCCGATGCTGAGTGTGGGTAAACGTTTTATTATTGTAGTAGAAAAATTTAGACCAGCGCGAATAAATTTCGCAAAATAGTTATTTTTGACAAGAGGGATAAACGTGGTATTTTATTTTGCGAGAAGATAAAGTGCAACATGAGGCAGGTAGACAATGCGGCGCAATCATATTGGCAAAATAAAACCACTTTTCTCATCATCGACTGCCTTACTGGCATTCGTTTTATTTTATTTTAATTATACAAATCACTTAGTTGGATACCATGTTAAATTAAGATCAGTTCTAACTCATCAGATGAAATAATTTTGTTTTCTTTGTTGCTTTCATAATTTTATATGAACTTACCGTCTCTATTTTAGCGCTAGCGCAGAAACGTTAATTGTTTGCACGCTGTGCGTGTCCAAAAGTAACTTTTCCAATTCACTGTCTAAAAAATGTATTAGACAACTCAGTTCTACATAGGATTCCGTAATACTGCGTATTTTGAATCACTCTTTCTAACTACATCTATAAACATGTACATAGTCTAAATAGGCCTCGTTGTGTTAATTTTCGTAAAAGAAATAACTCAAGGGGAACATGAATACCGGATTTTAAGGGTGTAAAACGCACTGTTTTGGAGATAACTCTACAGTAGTCGCGCGCACAGTAGTCCTCACGAAATTACTTCAATTTTTCCTTTTAGTATCTTTAACTTTAAGAAATCGCACCATCTCAGTTCCATCCTACAAACAGTTTTAAACAATTATTTCGTTTCAGTTTGTTCAGTGCAATGACATCGGAGTTATCAGTGATTGGGGGACGCTCAGCCCGCCGCCACCACTGGCGTTGCATCTTTTGCTTCAATTCTTTTTGTACAGAAGGGAATGGATATGTTGAAAAAGTGAAAAAAAAATATTAAAAAATTAATGCGATTTATTGTTGTATTATAAGTATGATGGGCCACATGAAAATACAGGAGGATCAGCTTTTCTCACAGCCACATAGAGGCGTCCACACTGGCGCGGAAAGCTTTGTCTGCAGTAAGGAGAACGTAAACTATTTCCTAATTCGAACACTAGAACGCGCTTGAATGATCATGAACAAGAACCAATCGATACAAAGGAGTGCCAACGAGTGCAGACATGTTTGCTTATTTGTACACATTTTTTGTTCGTTTTAATTATTTACGACACACACATATACGGCCTCGATTGCATGATATAAGATAACCGTTACACTCGATTTACACACTTGCTTGTGAAGAACGATTTTGGAATTTTAGCCAACAAACCACTTTGCGCATGTGCGCGTTCGCTAAATCTCTGAAATCGTTCTTTAAAACGAAGCGGGTAAATTGGGTCTCATGTACTCTCAAATGATCTTGCACGCGCCCAATATTTGGCTTAACCATGCAAGAACAGCCAGACGGGAAATTGTATGTGAATGATCTTAGCTGTCCGGGTGACCCCGCGTCGAAGGCAGTGTTGCCGACGTTTCGTCCATCTTATCGGGGCTGGTCTAAGCCTGGCTCACGGATGGTCTAAGCTAAGGCTGGCCGAAGCTAAGGCTGGACTTCGGAACATTGTATGGGAGATATTTCCTCTTAGCTTAGCGTAACAAGCCTCGTGTTTGCAGCTGTTTACTACTAAGCTGTACATCTACAGAAGCGATTCGAACACCGGAACGAAATATAGTCGATACTTGAAAAATATATCGCAAGGCACAATACTATTGTTTTGTTTAATGCCCGGGGTCTCAAAATTTCTCTATTGATAACTCCGACACTACCTGAATCGTTGTTCATTTGTGAATGTGGCTCAAGATACGCGCCTGGGGTTACAATCTGCTTCTTTATTTCCATATTTACCGTCAGGGACCGACAGAGAAAGGTTCTTAGTTATTCATCGGTTACTTGCACAGTTGCTTAGCTAAGTACATATCCACCTGATTAAAATTAGAATTGTCATACATTTTATTTTGCGAGGCTTCTTTTACATGGGACCAGCGTGACATTACCCACTGAGGATTTTTTGTCCTTCGAAAACCTACCGCCCCAGCCAGGTATAAACCCGCGATCTTGGGTTTTGGAAGGCAATGTTTTCCAGGTCACTGTAATCAGACGTCTCCAAACTTTCTATTCCGATTAGTACAGATTCACGATTTCACAAAAAAAAAAGTAGATAAATGGAGCACTACCGGAATGTGCTAAGAAATGGGATGTGATTCGAAACGTTTTACATGTAAATGAAGTGAGTTAATTTATTTCAGTAAAAAAGATCGCCACCTGGCTCTCTTTGTTCAATCGTTTCCAAGTCGATAGATAGTCTCTGCCCTTCGTCCCCTTCGTCGACCGCGATTAACTTAAAAAATCCTTGAATCCAGTAATTGTAAATTACCGACACTTTTGACACAACCAAAATACAGGCACGGCTTATAGTCCCTCGCGTACCTACTACAAAAGTATATATATATATATATATATATATACTTTATATAATAATATAAAATTATAATATACATATATATATATATATACTTTATATAATAATATAAAATTATAATATACATATATATAATATACTTAATTAATATACTTAATTAAAATACTCGCATTACACACGCGATTTGTCCATACGCTTTAACAGTTTGTTAAGAAATCTACTCGCTCGCCGGGCCCACAGATTCCAAATCGACCGACACTAATTTTCACATTCCTTTTAGTGTTTGCGAAGCCTTCGTAGTTCCAGATGTCTCGGTATCTCCGCCGGCCTCCATTACGTTCCCAGCTACCGACTTCTTTTCCACTACTCTGTAATTCCTGACATTCCTAATGTTGCGTGACATCCCGCGTAGTCGCACATTACCGGTTTTATCAACCGTGTTTAAGTGATCGCCGTCCGAGCTACGAGTATTGTCAACCGATGTTTCAACCGTTCACGTTGCGATGACCTCGTCTGTCCCCACTGCAATCGACGCGCGCTAACGCTCCGTCATCAACAGTTTCCGCCGCTCTCAACGCCTCCGTCATTTTCCGCGACCCCGATTCCTCAACCGCCCATCTTATTCTCGCCTTCTCCGTTGTCCCCGTTGTCTCAGCCCCCAGTGACACCTCGGACCCCGTTCCTCACCGTCCTCGCCATCTTCTGTCCCCAACGCCCTCTTTGTCCTCACTGTCTCCATCGTTCTCACTGCCGCTGCCCCCGTCGTTATTGTCCCCGCCTTCCTCAAGGCTTTATTATCCTCACCGTTGCTGTCTGTCCACAATATCACTGTTTATACCGTTCTGGTAGTCTTTGCTGTTCACACTGTCCCCACTCTCCTCAATGTTCCCGTCCTGCTCGCTGTCCCGCCCTGGACTTGGCCCCCACTGTTTCCGTCGACTTCACTGCCCCCGCCTTCCTCAAGGCTTTACTATCCTTACCATTGTTGTCTGTTCCCAATGTTACTGTTTACACGATCCTGTATATCCCTGCCGTCTTCACTGTCCCCACATTCCCTGTCGCCACCGTTTTATATATCCTCGATGTCTTAACTGTTCACCTTAACTTCTCTGTCCCCATCTCTCCTTTGATTTGTCCACACATTTTCTCTCTCGATCTCGTATCTTTACTTGTAGAGCATAGTTTTTATAGAAGACATATCTTCCGCAAATATAGAGCGTTTCAATGATTTTAAATACGCATTGAATGAAATGTAATCTATTATTTAACGATTAATATATTACAGACATTGTACTTTTACTTCTCAGATCGCCCCTAAAAAAACTTTCTCAGTGCTATAAGATATTGTGAAATTTCGAAAAGTAATTTTAGATCGTTTGAAATACTTGTGTATGCTTAGAACACTAGTTAAGGTTGTTGAGAATCTCTAATGGATACGATATTTGGTTTCGACACAAAAAAACAACAACAAAGGACTCCAGGCAGTAACAAGACAAGCCACACCAGCCACAACCAGCCGGCCGCTGTATGTAAATGTGAATAACTCGATTTTGGTGAATAACTTGTTTCTATGTGAGCCTTGTTCTCATTTGCGAAGGACATGGAAAGACACTTTTTGTTCAATGTTGATGTATTAACATCGAGCAAAATCAGGGTCCAAGAAAACGTGAGCGGATAATAGCTGTTATAGCTTATCTTCTTACTGTCCCAAATCCTTCACATTCAATATTAATAAAATCTGGTGTTTCTTTATGGATGTTATTAGGGAGTATCTATTGGCGCATAAATATAATTCAAAATAATGTAAATACTATTCACATTATAAGATTCAATCCGTAATATAAAGTAGGTACCGCTATCGTTATTCTTATTTTGTATCAAATATTCACGTTTCAAATATTATCTATCAAATATTGACATTTCAAATGTTAGTTAAGAAAAGAAAAAGAAGTATTACTGATCATAATTCTGGGAAAATAAATACACATCTTCGTTTCATGGTAGCACTTAATGGAAATTTCATCAATTGAAGAAATAACGCATTTAAAATATTAACTATGCTCTTAATAGCTTTATTATATGCCGACATTCATTTTTTTTCAGTTTTGATGCTCCGTTTTATCGAATTGTATCAACAGCTATTATGTAAAATCAGAAACCAAAGAGTCGATGCTTTAAGTATCAGAGGTATCGCAACATTGTTCCAGGTACGCATACATACGGTAGCTAGGTTTGCGAGCCTTGCAGGTTGGGAGAAATATGTGGCGGCGACATCTTCTATCGATTCAAAAAAGCATCTTGAGCGTTTGCTTCACGGTATATGGATTGCTCAAAGCTAAGCACTCAAGAGCAAAATTTCACGTGACGAGCCAGCATGGGGGGGGGGGTATGTGAGCATTGTTATTTTGTCACACTTGCTGCAACTATTGTTCGCACTACTGCTACAGCGACAGATTTACAAACAGAACTTGACAGAACGCATGTGGTAAAGATTTACAACTAACGTAAGACAGGCTCTCGAGCGGCGCTTGACTGTGTATGGTCTGCTTGCTGGAAGAATCGCATCTACTGTGTGTAAAGAGGGAGAAACGTAAATGGAGTGGGTTGTAGGCGAATGCGGCAACATTACAAGATACACAAGCCATCCTCGCGATTCACTGATTATTTCGTTTCTGGGAGCGTCAACAACTAAGACCATTAATCCCGTAAGTGTAATCCATGTTTATTCCTTGGGAGATGACTGTGATCTTCCCCTGCTAGATGGTGAGTTCCGGCGTCGACCTACAAGACGATAGCCAGTTTTCCACAACCAGGACTCTCCCATTTGGGGGGTACCGTCCCAGCCGGGAGAAGCTCTTAACTCCTGAGGATAGGTCACGAAAGAGGATGGAAAGGTCGCACGCGGTTCATGGCCCGTTTGTTAGATACTGCTCCGGCATTCGCTTGGTGTCGATCGGAGAAACCGCGGAAAACTATCTCAACGATTCTCAACTGCCGACCGCTAGAATTTTCCAGACAGTGGCTGAATTCGACATAACCATCTAGCTACCGACTAAAATCGTTGCCACCATCGGATCTCGAACCTACGACCTTCTAGTCAGAGGCAATGCAGTGACATCCGTTGATGCTCTGAGTTAAATGTACACGTACAATGAAGAAGCCTGCGATATGACAGGCAAAACGTCGGCCTCTCTGCCAACGACGCGGCGTCACCCGGACAGCCTAGAAGTCAGAATGCTCTGAGCTACCTAAGCCGGTACCATCTTCGCGAGCGGCGCTTGACCGTGTATGGGCAGCCCAATCCCAGTGGGGAATCCCTGCCGCACCCCACGAGCCATCTTCGCGAGCGGCGCTTGACCGTGTATGGGCAGCCCAATCCCAGTGGGGAATCCCTGCCGTGCCTCGTCCGGCTGCGCCCGCGTCCTTCGCTCATCCTTCTGCCATCGCCTGCGCGTGCGCATGCGGCGCCGTCGCTCGCGCAGCCGCGCGCAGCGCTAATGAGATCCGGTTGTTGAAGTATCGCGCGCAGCTCGCGCAGACGGTGAGCGTGAGTGGTTGCTATTCGATGAGATGCCAGTGACAGCGGCTGTATCTGCCCGCTGCGCGATGCGAGCCACGTATTGGGCGGCGGATACGCGGGCGCACGTGGTAGACTGGAGGTGGTGATGGGGGGCGTTTGGTGAGCCGGCAGCGTAGCAAAATGTTAATTGGACATTCGGTCATTCGAAAAACTCGACGATTTGGAAATCTCGATAATTTGAAAATGTCGACAGTCCGGAAATTTCGACAATTCAAAAATCTCAACAATTCGGAAATTTCGACAATTCAAAAATCTCGACAATTCGGAAATTTCGACAATTCAAAAATCTCGACAATTCGGAAATTTCGACAATTCAAAAATCTCGACAATTTGGAAATCTCGACAATTTGGAAATCTCGACAATTCGGAAATATCGACAATTCGTAAATATCGGCAATTCGAAAAGGACATTTCAAATCCGTCATTTGTCAACATTTTGCGATAATTTTCCTAAGATGTAAGTTGTTCATTGTCCAAAAATTCTATGACCCCAGACGAAGTTCGATCGAAGTATTGTCCTAGAACATACACGCCGGCGGTTTTGAAGTGGATGATGCAATCCTTGATTTAGTGTATATCTACAAAACTGAACATTTTATTTCCTTTCTCCCAAGATAGTGTTTGGAATACTTTCCAACGCTTGAAAAATCAATGGACTCGGGATACATTCTATATAAGTAGTGTTCTAGAGCTGAACTCTACTAATAGATTGATGTGGATGATTCGGTACAAGAGTTCTCGTCTACAGACAATTTTATCTCTCCCGAGATTGTGTTTGGAAGGCTGTGCTTTATGAATTTCCATATTACGGACGCCATCAAATATCTGGCGCGGATGCAGGCGACATGGAATTAGTGTTAATGTAAATCTACGACACGGAATAATTGATTTTACTTTTCCCGACATAGTGGTTATAAGGCTGTGTTTCGCCAGGGAAGTCAAATAGACCGGAATAAATTTCATCCAATTTTTGTCCTGGACCATGCACATCGCCGACAGGTTGAGCTTAATGATGCAATTCTTGAATGACTGTTAATATACGACATATTGGAGTAGTCCATTTTACTGCTCCCGAGGTAGTAATTGGAATGTTTTCCAATACCTGAAAAATCAATTTAAGTTGTACTGTTCTTGACCATGGACGTCACTAAACGATTGATGTGAATGATCCGGGTACAAGTGTTTTTGGTAATCTACGACAGTGGACAATCCTTTTCACTTCTCCCGAGATAGCAAGCTGTAAGACTGTGTTTCGCCTGAAAAACAAACGGCTCCGGAAAAATGTCGGTTCATTTTCTGTCCTTGACCACGGATGCCTCTGATGGACTAATATCGATAATGCTGAGTTGTCGTAAATCTACGACACGGAACATTCCATTTTACTTCTCTCGAGACAGTGGGTGGAAGGTAGTGTTAAATCAATGGCTCAGGAAAATCTCCGATGCTAGAAGTGTCGTAGACCTTAGTACTGGCGGTGCGGGGCCGGCGCGCGGCTGGTGCGTGGCTGGAGCGGGGCTGGTGCTGTTGTGGTGCGGGGGCGGGCAGTGACGGGGCGGAATGCGGGGCCGGTGGTGGGTGCGCGGCGGGGCGCTCAGCATAACTGCATAATCCGCCGTGACTTGCACCCCGCCCCGCGCCTCCTCTCTTGGAATGCGTTCCCATCGATCACGGGGAGGGCGGAGGGCGGAGGGAGCGCGCTCGCACCCCCGGGAGGCCCCGCCCCCGCCCCCGCCCCTTCGGGCGGGATGCCACCGCCGCCGCCGCCGCCGCCGCTGTCGCCATCGCAGTCACCCGCGCGAACGCGCCCCTTTGTTTGACCCCGCTCAGCCGCGCTCCACCACTTTGGGGCTTTGTGGTCCGATGGACCCGCGGGAAGGGCCCTGGACAACAAGTGGATCTTGATCGACCAGTCGAACGTCGGTCGTTTATTTGTCAATCGCTCACATTCCAATTATTCGCAACAGTTGCTTTTTTTTGAAGCAAAGAATGAAAATTATTTTATCACAACTTCAGATAACTCTTAATATTAGGTAAGATGTTAAGACTGTTAAGGTTGATGCTGTCAATCGCTCACATTCCAATTATTCGCAACAGTTGCTTTTTTTTGAAGCGAAGAATGAAATTTATATTATCACAACTTCAGATAACTGTTAATGTTAAGTAAGATGTTAAGACTGTTAAGGTTGATGCTGTCAATCGCTCACATTCCAATTATTCGCAACAGTTGCTTTTTTTTGAAGCGAAGAATGAAAATTATTTTATCACAACTTCAGATAACTGTTAATGTTAGGTAAGATGTTAAGACTGTTAAGGTTAATGTAAGATCCATTTACGCTTTTGAGAGAATTGAGAAGAAACTTAAAAAACGTCTTTGCTGGACTGTTGAATACTAATAATAGCTTATCGGACTGTTATACTCAAGTTAGCGGGTTCAACCCCGATCGAAGCCGTGGATTTTTAAAGGTGAAAAAAACCTTCGTACGCCTTCCTTCGGAGGGTAAGTAAAGCCGGCTGTCCCATGTTAGTAGATTTACTTGCAGGTAAAAGTTACTAAAGCCTAAATTACGCCTTCGAGCTAAATTCAAATCGTTTGTTCCTCGCCCAAGAAATACCTCCTTCCTCTGGTAGTTGGTGAAAGGAGCGTAGCGAAATTTGCGTGGTCAGACGAAGAGCGGGTTGGATGGCCCGAGTCTCGGCACGTAAAATAAGGCATCAATTCAATTCAATAATATATTATGAAAATGTATAACCTATGTGTATTCAACGACATGAAACATACATCGGTACCACTAAAAGTAGTGAATTAATATATACGAAATTTTTAGTCTCTTCTTCAGAATTGTTGCAGTGTCTTTGCAAAGTTTGGTAAAGATTAATATAACACAAATATAGTAAATAAATAATTTAAATAACGTGTTGGGAGATTCATCACGATCGTTATTTTTCACATGTTGCTAAGAGCAGATTCGATCCTAATATGTGGCCATCTGGCCAGAGGCCAGAAGTGATGCGGCAGAACTGGTACCTAATATATTCGCTAGAGGCCAGTAGCAGTACAAATGCAAAAAAATTAATACATTAGCAATGTACTGTAAAATGAAATAAAATTAAAGAGTATTATATCATTTTATTAAAATTTGAACCAAATACATTAAAAATAATAATCTTAAACACCGTGGTTTATACATTATTGTTCTTAATTCTCTTCCACAAGTATTGAACACATAGTTCAATGGTTACATAATTATGACTCCTATATCATGGATAGGTCAAAAGCTGAAACTAAGCAAAAAATGAACAACGGTAACATATTTGTGCACCATGTGAAGGTTATTTTCCGCATTACTTAACCAGTTTAAAAAACAAAATCATAGGTAAAACAACCTCTTTCTGAAATCATAGCATTTAATTCGAGAAAATTTTCGAATTTACCCATCTCAATTCTCCGCCGGTCGTCAGTCACGTGCTCCAGAACTCAATTTCTGAGAGTTTTCGAATAAAATGATTCACCTAAAAAAAGTGTTTCACCTGAATAGTGTTTCTGAAGTTATCTCAAATTCTATAACTTAACTTGAAGGTCAATAAAAGCGAACACTCTTGCTTTATATGGGCTACGTTTGTGATTATTTTTATTTTTATTCTATACGTTTCGTTAAGGATTATCCGGTAGGGAATTTTACATTACAGAACTTGTTGCTCAAATTGGAACTAGTAATAATTGAAATAATTTCTTCCCCATAATAATATTAAAATCTTATTGAAAAATTCATAAATTATAACTTCTTTTTAAATATACTTAAATTAGGCTTACTAAATAAGTTTTGTTATTTAGCATAATGAAAAATAATTATATCTTGACAATTTCTTCATTAACGACGTAATACTGTCAACGATTTGCTTTGATTTAATTATTTCTTGTCAGTAAATAGTAAAAATGTATGTGACATGTGAAGTATTCGACACGATCGTTTTGTGAGAACTCCGTACTTTGTTACATCACTTACTATGTTTATAATCTCCGTTTATAAAAGTCAGTCAGTTAACATAATTCATGTATTCACACCTTCCCTCTGTCTGCAGAGATAGTGGTAAATACGAGACATGCTAATACCATTCAGACTTACATGTTTACTTTCATGTTCTCTACTTCAGGTCTTTCATGTCCCGTAGAGCCAATGACATCATACTTCTTTCTGTGATTTACAACTGCAAGTAAACGGACTGAGCGATAGTGATTTTCTCTCAAAGAAAAATATATTATTTCAGTTTTTCGAATTTTCGGCATACGCGTCTTTTAAACTAGCTTCTCCGTTAAAAATATTTTTGCATCTTGACGTTCATCTTCTTCGGAACATATTCGCCTTGTTGCCATCTCCCCTCTGACCTCTGAACATCTGCAAGGCGATACTCACCACCGAAAGTTCATGAACACCATCTCTTTTTTTTTGGCATTCTTTTATTGAAATCATTCTCGACCCATTCACCTATACTTCAGTTACTACAATCGTCGCCAACAACGTTAACGTCATCACCATGGTGAGATTTCTCCTTTGAATCGAGTACTCTCTCGTATCACGTGTCACTGTGCCCGTTCCTTTCGTACCAGACAATAACGTGGTGTAGCAATCAACGAATTGCATCTCTTTCTATACAACAAGTACGGCATTCAATTTTTTATATCATTGATCTAACTCAATAAATCAAGAGATCAATTAAAATTAAAGTATTAAATTAATATCTATAATGATGTATCATTTCGCTTATCGAATTTATTTCATAAGAGAAATATTGAAAACTATATTTGGTTAAGGTTCTTAAAATGAAATGGATAAAATACCAACGTTAATATAATTTCAAATAACCTGGGAATAGTCGGGAAAATAAATAAATGATGTAGAAAAATGGATTGTAGCAATAACGTCAATGTAATCTATGTATTCAACATTCTGTTTTCAAAGAAGAAACCGATATTGAAAAACCGATTCCAGTCTTCTTTATGAAAACACCGTCGAAGTGTTGAGAAATAGTTCCAACTTATCAATCGCAAATTCGAAAACTCGCAAATGCCAATAGTTTCTTGATAATCATTATATAGAAATACTGAGCTTAGAGTTAACGAATGTCATTTGGTATGTGTGTCAATTTTAAGGTGTCAATAAATTCTGTATAACAAAATAATAATAGTAATAATAATAACTTTTATAATTGTTACTGAATTTCATTAACATAAATTGGTTTTGTGTCCTAATAAGACCACGAGGTTAGCATCGGATTCCCTACAGTCTAAGAACTCGTATTTATTCAATTATTTTTTTGGGTTCATTAGTTTATGAGTTTACGAGCTCGCAACCAATATTTGTAGACCGGTAGCTGGTATGTTCAAATTCCTAGAACAACTGTTCTACCCGCACACCTCCATACCCCTAAACGACCATCCTTGACTTTCTTCTCTCTCTCCTTTCTCTCCTCTCTCTCCTCTCTCTTTCCTTTCTCTCCTCTCTCTCCTCTCTCTTTCCTTTCTCTCCTCTCTCTCCTCTCTCTCCTCTCTCTCCTCTTTCTCACCTCTCTCTCCTCTTTCTCTCCTCTTTCTCTCCTCTTTCTCTCCTCTTTCTCTCCTCTTTCTCTCCTATTTCTCTCCTCTTTCTCTCCTCCTCTTTCTCTCCTCCTCTTTCTCTCCTCCTCTTTCTCTCCTCCTCTTTCTTTCCTCTCTCCTCTCTCTCTCTCTCTAAATGCTGAAGTAGCTCAGGGTACTAAGTAATGTCACTGAAGTGTCTCTGACACGGAGGCCCTACGGTACGAGTTCTGATTGTGGCAGGATTTTTGACACTAGCTACATAGTTAGATATAATTCAGCAGCAGAAGAATTATAGCGCCTGGCTGCCCTGCCCTTGTTGTGGTTTCTCCGATCAACACCAGGCGAATGCCGGAGCAGTATCGTAACAAACGGGCCACGGACCTCGCGTGATTTTCCCGTCCTCTTCTTTATCCTACCCTCACCCCTTACTTGCACACCCACTTACTTGCTCTGTACTACCATAGTTACCAGGAGATCAGTCGAGTGATTAGAGCATGACCCGGGAAGGGCAGTGCCCGGATGGTGGGAAATACCTGGTTAGGGAAAACCCCATTAACCGACGTGTAGGTCGGCGCCAGATCTCACCATCCAGCTGGGAAGATTACCTCCACCTTCGATAAAAACATAGAATAATGTCCATACTACTTGACGTGCCCCGACAACCGAAATAATCAATTAATACAACACATGAGGATTGATCTGATTATTATTGGAACATAATAATAATTATTATTATTACTATTATTATATAATTGGCATGATGGGTATATTATCTTATTTATGAAATTAGCTGCCACCGGGTTATGCCAAATTGCTGTTTAAATAAAAGAATTTCAGTGTATTCTATATGTAACTCTTAACTATCCACCCCTACCTTCCCTCTCTCTCCGCCGAGCTAGCGCGCGCCGCCGCTCTCCTCCGCTCTGCCTCCTTCCACGCGTTCGCAGCATCAGCAGCGCAGCCTCCGGCGGCGAAAACGACAGTCACGTTCGGCGCCGCGTCCCCTCCCCCTCCCCCCCTCCCCCTCCTCCGCGCCTCGCGCGTCCCCCTTTCCCACGGCCTCCCCCGCCCACGGCGTCACCTCGCTCTCTCACCCAAACGGTGACCCCTCCCCTCCCACACGGTAGCCGCCGCTCGCCCCCACTCGGCGCTGCACCTGGCGGCGAGCTCGCCCCTCGAGGATCCTGTGGAGACGTTCTAGGAGAAGGGGGCGGAGTGGGGGTTGGTTCTGGGTGGGGAAACTAATCAGGTTGTTAGTCACGTAGGGGTAGCACACATTGAGTAAAACACTTACGTCTAGTATGGTCATTACTACGTGACTAGTATGGTCATTAGGCCATATTTTATCACGGTAGGAGGAGATGATTGTCTCAGCTGAATGGTGGAATCCAGCGCTGACCTACACGTCGGCCAGCGATTTTTTGGTCCAACCAGGTATATCCCACTATCGGGGCACTGCCCATCCCGGGACAACCTGTAAGCTCCCGACTGATCTCCTGGCATGTGAGGTAGTGTACGTGTGTGTATAAGTAAGGGATGCATGTAGGACAAATAAGAGAAAGGAACCGGCATTTACGTAGTGTTGATAAGAGAAACCTCAGAAAACTACCGACCAGAGCGGACGGACGCCAGACGGAGACTGAATCTACGTAGCTAGTGTCGAAAATTCTGCCACTGTCAGGACTCGAACCTAGGACCACCTTGTCAGACAGACCGCAGTGTCATCAGTTGATGTGCTAAGCCAACTTTCTCGGTGTTTCGTATAGATGATCCATGGAGTGAGAGTGCGGGTATTGATTCCGGGTACGTCAACTTGTTCCGTAAGAATAGTGCATAGTATGTAGTGGGAGATGGCGTTGTTTGTCCTCCGGTGGTTCCGGTAAAAATCTGCTCGCTGACTCATTTAGCATTCCCGCTGCAGGTATCTCCCCAAGTGGGGCACTGCTCCAACCGGGTCAACCTCTGGTCTACCGACATGTGTGGTAGTGTAGTGCATGCAAGTAGAAGTATGTGTGTATGGAGAAAGAAGGACAAGGCTAAGGAAGGGATGATCACGTGTGGTCCATGGCCTGTTGGTTATGATTTTGCTTCGCCATTCGCCTAATATTGATAGAAAAAACATGGAAAACTACCTATTACACCAGGTCGCTTCTAAATTCGCCTCGACAGTAGTTGAATTCGACCCACCTATAAACGAGTAATTAGTGTCCTAAATATGCCACTGTTGGGACTCGAAGACAAAGATCATTCAGTCACTGATGTTGCAGACAGAATAACAATGATCTCCCTGAACTATCGAGATGGTCATTTCATGGGTGGTCCGTTTGCTATCACAATTAATACCTGTGTCTGAGGCTATGGTTCTTGGTTTTCGACATCACTTCCCATTCACACCTTTGTTTTCGGAAGCTTCAAGCATATGTCTTTTATTGCAACACACGATTACATTCTGTTATCTCGACTTCAGTATCTTTCCGGGAACATTTTCCGCTAAATTGAGAGAGCTGGGGTTCTACCTTTCTCTGTGACGTTTCTAACCCAAATACTACAATTTCCAAGGATTTGATAAATGGAAACCTTAATAATCTTGAAAATGATTCCTTCAACCATATTGGGTTTTCCAGTCCGCCCTTTCAATCTCGAACTTCATTTCTCTTAAAGATTTCTCCTCTCTTGCTTCTTCCTGTCACACTTCTACCCGTCTCGTCCTCACTACCGGTTTCCAGCCAGCGTGCCCAGGCAGGCTCCTCGGCCTCCAAACTTCGCTTCCGCATCCTCCATCACATCCCTGCGGCACACCCACGCTGCTGATTCATCGTCGCTTGTGGCGCTCTCCCGCGCACGCCGCCACCACACCTTCCTCTGCCCGCGAGTTACGACGGCTGTTCGCTGTTTTACTGGCCACTCCTCGTCTCTTCTTCTCCTACCCTCCTTTATATTTTCTTTCTTACTTTCTTGTCGTCAGCTTCACTTCCGTGTCCCTGATTCTCCGTAGTCAGAAGGCAGTGGAACCGACTACTCAGCGCCACATGACTTCTAATCGTATGTGTAATTAAGCTAGTGGTTAATTGAACATACTACTTCATAGTTTTTTCTCTGTCGTCCTGTTCCCCGTTGTTATTTCATAAACTTTATTAGTTGTCAATGTCTCCCACTAGCTAATTACTGCATCTGTACGTAACAGCAATTACTCCGTCCCTTACCGGAGGCAGGAGGTTTTGAAACTAATGAAGGTCGTGACATGTGACGAAGTATGTATGTTTGTGGATGTGTGCATGTGTTCGTGCGTACGAGTGAATTCCATAGTTGTGAAGAAGAAATATATTATTAACCAATCCGAGAGAAAGTATCTTATAAGAAGAAAAAAGGAATGAATTAAAAAGAAAATTACTATATATTTGGCAAAGATAGACTGAAAGAAGGTGCTAGTTTAGTTACCCTCTGTTCATGAAGTTGGCTTTGCAGCCAATTTGAGAGGAAATTATGTATTTAACAGGTAACGAGTGATGCTATGAAACGTGTAATCTGAATGTTTTATCCCCATATTGCAACCCGCACTCTCAGCGGGAGGTGGTGATGTTCTGGATCACCCTCTCCCTTCGAGCTGCCCCCACACCTCCCCTTTCCTCCTCCTCCTCGTCCTCGTCCTCATCCTCCTTCTCCACCTCGCCCTCTTCTGCGTTTCTCTTTCGCACGCCTCGCCCCTCCACCGCCGCCTCCGGAGTCACCTCTGCCCCGTCCCCTCCGAGCGGTGGGGAGGGGGGGCGGTAGGGGTGGGAGGAGGCCCTCCCCGCCGCGTCGGTCCGTGCCGCCCCCCTCCGTCCACCCCCCACCCGGTAGCGATCGCCCGCTTGGCCGCTTGCCTGCTCGCTTGGGCGCTGGGGCTGGGGCTGGGGCTGCAGGTGTCTGGCTGACTGGCTACTCGATGTCCCAAAGGCTCCCCTTTCACTCGCTTCAGATCAGCTCCCGTCTCCGCTCGCAAGCGCCGCCGCCGCCGCCGCCGCCGTCTGCCGCCGCGGCCTCCGCCGCCCCCGCCCCCGCCGCCGCCGCCACGCCGAGCGCCCAGTGCTGGAGACGAGTAGCAGTAGCAGTCACCGCCGCCGCCGCCGCCACCGCCGCCGGGGAACCCTCAGGAAGCGGGTTCGAGCAACCCCCCGGGAAGGAGAGTCGCTGACACGAGGTAAGCCAGGGAGCACGGGTTTGCTCCGCCCAGTGAAATATGCTCGCTCGTCAACAGTGTGGTCATTCAGTGCTTATTCGACGGTATAGCACCAGTGTTTACGGTATTTCGCGCGTGTTAAATCTCACAGTGTTTGTCACAGTTGGTCGTTCGTGTAGAGATTTCGGTGCAATCCCTTGGCTACTTCTACGATCTAGCACTAGTGATCGCAGTATTTCCCGTATTTAATATCTCGGTGTTTGATAGAGCGGTAATCAATGTTGGTCGTTCGTGTAGAAATTTTGTTACGAAGTATTTTGTTTTTCCGATACTTGAGTGTTAGCGAATTGATATTTTGCGTACATTGAATCTTCGGGGGTTGACAGTGGCAAAAGCCTTAAAGGTTGACAATGTCACTCGTTCACGTGGTAATTTTATTGCGAATTCAGGGCTTGTTCGACAATCTAGCACTAGTGAGTCCGTTATTTTGCGGTTGTTTAATCTCTCGGTGTTAGACGTTACCATAATCACTGTCGATCTTTCGTGTAGTAATGTTGCGAACTCTTTGCTGCTTCGGCGATCCAGTACTAGTGATTGCGGTATTTCTTAAATTTCTCTCTGTTTCGTACAGCCGTGATCAATGTCAGTCGTTCGGGTAGTGATTCGGTTAGTGATTTCGGATAGTTCGGGTAGTGATTTTGTTGCGAACTCTTTGCTTCTTGGACACCAGTATTAACAAATGAGTTATTTTCGGCACATTTAATCTCTTTAAGTTTGAGAGTGTTGTAAGTAGGGTCACTCATTCGTGAAGTAATGTTGTTGTATACTCTTTGCTTCTTGGATAAACTAGTGTTAACAACTGTGCTATTTAACGCAGATTGCTCTCCGGATGTTTGAAAGTGGTATAATAAATGTCTGTCACTCGTTTGTGAAGTGAATTTGTTGTGAACTGTTTGATTTTTGAACTCTCTGGCGTTGAACTAGAACGTGTGGTTACTCAAATAGTGTTCAGTCCAAATTGAGTCTCCCAGTAGTTCACAATGTCGTAATCAGGGTCTCTGACTCCTGCTGTGATTTTATTGCGAACCCTTGGTTCTTCGACGCTCTAGCACTGACATATTAGCTATTAAATCAGATGAAATCTTTTATTGATTGATAGGGACGTATTCGGTCGCACATTGTCTGATGATTTTACTATGCCCTCTTCGCTTCTTCGACACGTTGTTAGGTAATGCGAGTTTCCAGCAGATTAAATGATTCGGCGCCTGACAGTGGGACAACTACTGTTGTTCGTTTGTGCAGTGATTATGTTGCATTTGCGGTATTTTGGAAATTGAGTCTCTAGCTTGTTGACAGCGGCGTAATCAGCGCCAATCATTCATGCAGTGATTTTGTTACAAACCGTTTGATTCTTCAACGTTCTATTATGGTACTAGAAGGTAAAGTTATGTAAGCCGCATATTTTGCAGTTTGAATATCTCAACGTTTGATAGTGCCAAAATCAGTGTCGGACACTCGTGTAGTGATTTTGTTTTTCTGTTTCCTTAAACCTCCATCGTGTTTTGTTCAATTACAAGAGTTATTTTATTATACTCTTACCCGCTGTATTTATTTGTGTTTTGATTATTTTGCCCATCCCAACATAGGCGTCGCAACATTTGTGCACAAAAAGGATGGATACGCGTTAATCGGTTTGTGTAGTAAGAATACCTTTGTGATTCATGGTGATTTATCTAGTGAATTTAGTTGTGATTTTAGTTGATTAATGTGATTTTACGACGCATCATTTCATGTTTTGTGCTGATCGCTGTTGTGGTGCTCAACATAATAAGGATTCAAATGCGCTGATCGTAGTGTCCTTGTGTACAGCTTTAAGATTGATCCGCTTATCCGCATAACGGTTGTGCTCAAATCTGAATTAATGCTGTAGGACACATGGGATTGAATGTGCTACTTTGAAAATTTCGCAGTATCTTTTTAGAAGTGCTAAACGATTTTTTCAACCGTTGACACTAATTCCTGGGATGATAGCTGCTTATTCATTGCCGTTACCGGTTTGCAGGAAGGTGTGCGCGTGCATTCATTACGTTGTTCTACTCACGAATCTACAAAACCAGCTGTCGCCAAGTGTATGGTGGTGCTTTAAACCGTGCGCGTTTACACGTGATATCAATACACAACGTATGTGACTCAACATTCTCGTAGACTATTTGTGTTGACAGATTTTAGCTGATTTAAGATTATTTTTGCCGTATGAAATTTTCGTCCTTGGAAATAACTGATCCGATTTCGTGTCTTAACAGTGCGCAATGAAAGATCTTTACTGAGATGACAGGACTCGCCTGATCAATTATTCTCACATTTTTATGACTGTTTCACGTTTTTATGGCTGTGTGCTGCACACGTGTGGTGTTTATTCCGCTGCCGTGTGATCACCGTTGGTAATTGAACATTCTGGTGATTTTCTTGCTGGTGAGGTTCCGGCTACGCACGATTGCGCACTCACTGATGCACGGTGATGTTTTCTACTGCTTTAACTTCATGGCGCTTGCTCGTATTCTTCTGAATGATACTTACACACAATGTAATGACTAGCATGACAGTTCATCTTGAGTTATTTTCGCTCAGGGTAGTATATGTTCTGACAATTTAAGTTATTTGTTACCACGGAACTTTTTGCTTCTTTCTGTTCATTTATGATAATTATTGTTTTAGTAATATGTTGTTTTCTCTCGCGTTCAGTTATAATCCTTCCTTCAATTATATATTCTCTCCTTTAGTTGTATATCCTTTTTAGCAACCATGTACGCAGTTGACAGCAGTAGTAACTCTATCTAGTATTACTCGTCAATGTTGAAAACATACAGTATTAGCTGTCACTATTAAACACATGACTGCTACCGTTATATTTTTATGCTTTCCGCGGGTGAATCACTTTTACTGCACTTCCTACTGACACTAGTTCGATCAGCCATTGGTTATTCTTGTTTGTACCGTTGGTAGTGCGTGACTTGTACAACGCAGTTATTTCCACTGACGCCTTACAACGCAGTAATTTCCACTGAGTTCTGTTCACGATTATTGATTCAATTGCGTTGTTTTCTATCGAGCTTCTGTGCCAATTAAATGGTTTATTTGTTATGCGCTGATGTTTGCTCAAAATACGTAGGAGGGTATGTGCATATTAATTTGTGCTTACTGCTTCTTGCAATTCTGCTAGAGCCCCATGTTGTACTGTACTTAATACATGGTATTTACTACAATCTTCTACTGCCTAACAACTATTGAATTGAATTGAATTTGCCTTATTTTACGTGGCGAGACTCGGGCCATCAGGCCCGCTCTTCCGTCTGACCACGCAAATTTCGCTACGCTCCTTTCACCAATTAGCGATGAAAAGGAGGTAGTTCTAGGGCGAGAAACAGGCGATTTGAATTTAGCTCAGAGGCGTCATTTAGGCTTGAGGATCTTTTACATTCAAGTAAATCTACTAACATGGGACAGCCGGCTTTACTTCCCCTCCGAAGGAAGGAGTACGAAGGATTTCTTCGCCCTTAAAAATCCACGGCTTCGATCGGGTTTGAACCCGCAAACTTGGGTACAACAGTCCGGTACGCTAACCGTTACAGAATCGCCGCCATCGCCACTATACAACGCTCGAGTGACGCATAGTTTTTTTTGTTTCTTCGCGCCTCTGCTTCGTAATTGCAGCGTTCGCTGGTTATTGGAGCTGGTGCTCTTTGATGTCTCACGACATTCATGGTCACCTTGAGCTCGTTTTGCTGGGTTCAGGGTAACAGGGTTTGCCGTGGGTGAACCTTCTGGCATTTGCTGTCTCTTTAAACACTGCCTCGTTTTCAACGCCGTGGCAAACGTCGTTGATTAAAGAGCGTGTTAATGCACAGGTTTCCTTCTTCGCGTCTGGCCATTGTAAATTTCACAGTGGATTACCAATAAGTCAGTCGACTGTTCGTATTATATTATTTCACACCTCTAATACTTCATTTTCTTTTTTCATTATTATTACTTCCATTCGGTTCACAGCTCTGCGTTGCTGACTCAACCTAAAATAACTTATGATTTTCACTTCCATGTGTCACTAGTTAATGATAAGAATAGAATTTTTGCAATGAGCTTCCTCAGTTTCTGGTAGTTCGAGTCTTATTTTGTCGCAAGGGCTCCTTCATTCTTGCTGTGTGTTACTACATAACGTTTCTGATTTTTAAAGCACACGCCATTTTTTTCTTATTACATATCGAACTTATAGTTGAATCAAGGCCTGTTCGTAGGAGAGTTTGGAAGCTTCTGCTGCAGAATAGGCCGAGTATCTTTACATGCGAGTTTCCCTCGAGAGTGTTTGTGGTTAAACAGAACCATAGTTTACACTCGAATTTGCATCACACTCCCTGCTGGAGAAAAAACTTCGGTTTAATAAATGCTCGTTCACAGGAGAGTTTGCACATTACGTCACAGAAGGGGTCAGGATCGTGTACACACGAATTTGCAAATTTGCTTTTCTCTGCAATCAGTAGAGAACAGAAGCGTTCGCACGCTTCGCAGGAGGGGATGAAACACGCGAGTTTGTATATTTCTAATCTAGGGAAGCCCGCTAAATGGCCCTTGCACTACCCCGTTACACTGATTATTTTCGAGTGCGACATCAACCGGTAGGGTAATTAGTGCCGTAAGCGTAGTTTATGTTTTATCACGAGAGGTAGCGGCGTTGTACCAGCTGGTTAATGAGATCCGGCGTCGACTTACATGCCGACTTGTGGCGTTTTCCATTTGGGTATCTCCCCACCGGCAGAAAACCGCCTCAGCCAGGAAAAGTTCTAAGCATTCAACTGGACTCCAGATCTGCGACAGTTTATTGCCTGTCAGTCTAAGTTTGTTAAAGTAAGGCGTGAGAATAGGTCAAGGAAGAGGAAGGAAAAATCGAGCGCGGTTTCTGGACTGTTTGTTAGGATACTGCTACTGCATTCGCGTAGTATTGATCAAAACGACGGACTACTAACGACCAGAGCAGCCGGCCGCTACAATTGTCCTCCACACAACAGATTAATTCGACCTAGCTAATGTAGCGGCGGCATTAGCGGCGGCGATAGTGTAACGGTTAGCGTACTGGACTATTGTACCAGAGTTGGCGGGTTCAAACCCGATCGAAGCCGTGGATTTGGCCATGCGTGCAAAGTCCTTCGTACGCCTTCCTTCGGAGTAAAGCCCATGTTCGTAGATTTACTTGCATGTAAAAGATCCTCAAGCCTAAATGACGCCTCTGAGCTAAATTCAAATCGCCTGTTTCTCGCCCAAGAAATACCTCCTTTCTCTCCTAGTTGGTGAAAGGAGCGTAGCGAAATTTGCGTGGTCAGACGGAAATGCGGGCCTGATGGCCCGAGTCTCGCCACGTAAAATAAGGCAAATTCAATTCAATTCAATGTCAAAATCCTGCCACATTTGGAACTGGAACCTTAGAACTTTTCGGTCAAAGACATTACATGAGTTGATGCCCTGAGCCACCTCACCCGGCTCTCGCACTACCGACTGGAAGCTCACAACGCGTCCGTTCACAGGCGAGTTTTCACGCGTCTGCCGTAGGAGTGGTTGAGACTCTTTGACCCGCGAGTTTGCCCCGCTCACCGGCTGGAGAGTGTGAAGTTGTTCAGCAGCTTTAAAGCTTGCAACATTTCTGCCGTAGGAGAGACCGAAAGTTTTTACACAGTTTTTACTCCCATTATCGATAGGAGAGCATGGCTGCGGAGATGAATAGTGCCCGTTCACAGGCAAGTTTGCACGCTTGTACCGCAGGAGAGGCCGGGAATTTTTACATGCAATTGCTCCTGCTTTTCGTTTCCACTATCGATAGGAGAGAACTGTGCTGATGAGTAGGGCTCGTTGACAGGCGAGTTTGCCCGCTTCTTCCGCAGGAGTGACTGGGATTTTCTTTGTACTTTTATAGAAGATGAAAGAATCCGTTCACAGGCGAGTTTGCACGCTTCTAACGCAGGAGAGAGGGAATTTTCACACACAATTGCTCCCGCTTCTTGTTTTCACTATCGATAGGAGAGCATGACTGTGCAGGTAAATAGAGCCAGTTGACAGGCGAGTTTGCACGCTTCTAACGCAGGAGTGAGCGGGAAGTTTTACACGCCATTGCTTCCACTTTTTGTTCCCAGTATCTATTGGAGAGCATGACCTTCGAGATGAATAGTGCCTGTTTACAGGCGAGTTTACACGCTTCTATCGCAGGGGTGGCCAGAAATTTTTAAACGCGGGATCTCCCGCCTTTTTCTCCCACAATGGATATGAGAGAGCTGTTCTGGTGAGTAGGGCCCGTTGACAGGCGAGTGTGCCCGCTTCTTCCGCAGGAGAGGCCGGGAATTTTCACACGTAATTGCTCCCGCTTTTTGTTTTCACTATCGATAGGAGAGCATGACTGTGCAGGTAAATAGAGCCAGTTGACAGGCGAGTTTGCACGATTCTACCGCAGGAGTGAGAAAGACTTTTTACATGCGATTGCTCCCGTTTGTTGTTTTCACTATGGATAGGAGAGAAGTGTGCTGGTGAGTAGGGCCTGTTGACAGGCGATTTTGCACCCTTCTAACGCAGGAGTGAGAGGGACTTTTCACACCCATTTGCTCCCACTTTTTGTTTTCTCTATCGATAGGAGAGCATGACTGTGCAGGTAAATAGAGCCAGTTGACAGGAGTTTGCACGATTCTACCGCAGGAGTGAGAGAGACTTTTTACATGCGATTGCTCCCGCTTTTTGTTTTCACTATCGGTAGGAGAGCATGACTGTGCAGGTAAATAGAGCCAGTTGACAGGAGTTTGCCCGATTCTACCGCAGGAGTGAGAGAGACTTTTTACATGCGATTGCTCCCGTTTGTTGTTTTCACTATGGATAGGGGCGACGTGTGCTGGTGAGTAGGGTCCGTTGACAGGCGAGTGTGCCCGCTTCTTCCGCAGGATCGGCCGCCCGAGCCTCCGCCTCCGCCGCCGCCGCCCGCGCCGAGCCGCCGTGTTCCCTGCCCGCCGCCGCCCAGCCGCCGCCATTCCCCGCCGCCGGCGATGTTCGCAATAATGCCCATTGAGGCGGAGGAACGCCGGGAGTTTCGCCGCAAGATGCGTGCCAAGTGCGAGTTCGTCTGCAAGTACTGCCAGCGGCGGTTCACCAAGCCCTACAACCTCATGATCCACGAACGCACGCACAAGGACGACGTCACCTACACCTGCGAGTCGTGCGGGCGCGCCTTCAAGCGCCAGGACTCCTTCAAGCAGCACAGGTGAGCTCCCACCGCAATACTGTTGAAACGCCAAAAACCCGCTTTGCGTAGGAGACCCTCACGCACCCACTTCACGCAATACTGTTGTAACACCGAAAATAGATGTGACTTCAAATTAACTTCTCCCCATAGCACGTCACACAGTTTCTAACTGTTTTTGACGTAAATAAATAAATAAATAGGTATATTTAACATTGTAGTTGTACGAAGATGCCGAAAAATTCAAACTTTTGCAATTTTAGAAAAAATGGGGATTTTGATGAAAATGAAACCTGTACCACTCTTGTAAGGTGTTCTCCATAAATTACTTAACGCCGAATACGGTGGAAGGGGGTTTGAGGCAGCGTTACGCTGCCTTACATAGTGGTAGGGGGTATTACCTTATCGTTACACAACACTATTTTCTTCCACATCTGCTGAAATAATTCCTTTTCTCAGTATTTTACTAAAACATTTAAATACTTACTTGAAGTTTAATTAAATAAATTAAAGTGTTTATGTTAAAATTGTAAAAATTATTGGAAATATTTGTCATTCATTTTTTGATAGAATCTGTAAGATTACAAAGAAAATATTCGAAACTGATCTTTAATCTAGAATCCACTTCAATTGGCGTAGTAATCTTACCACATGCGACGTAAAATACGGCGTGTGAACGGTTTGGTGTCAAACATTTTTAAGTCTGTGCGTTCTTGATTTTCTAAACACCTGTCCACAATCTTATAATTGTGGGAAGTCAAATAATTTGGCTAATTATTACAAATGTTAATATGTAGTACTAATAAAATTAACAAAAATTGTTTTACTATAATATGATTTATTTTTACTTTTTGTAAATTGGGGCGGGGGTTACAAATTACGACGTGAGCGGTACGTAATTATTTTATTTTGCTCGAAGGATTCTGTCACAGTCGCCCTTGTGCCTGTCGGCCTCGTTCGGTAAACTTTCCTACTAGCAAAATCAACTGTTACTTGTACCACTCGTAAATGCCTTTTAACTTTTGTTTTTCAATTTATGGTAATGGATTTTATAAAATTCTCAATTTTTGGACACTACTCCACAAAAATAGAGGCGAACTCCGTCTATGAAATAAAGATGTCCTTAATACTAAGCGGCAATTGGTATCTCAGAGTTAAAGACTTAATCATCATAAAAATTGACTTTTGATCCGCTTTACCTTAAAATCGCAATGCCAATTTTTTTGAGTTACAACAGTATTCCGGAAAAGGGATGATGTGTGACGTTAGTTCATAAACGTCGGCATTTATTGTTTCTGGGTGCATCAAATACCGTCGCAAGTAGCACCGTAAGTGTAGTGCATGTTACATCCCGGGAGGTGACGGCGTTCCTTCCCCTTCTATGATAAGATTCAGCGTTGATCTTCATGTTTTTTGGGAATCCCCTCCAGAAATCTCCCCCAACGGGCCACCGTCTCAGCAAGGACAAGTTCTAAACTCCCTGGTGGTCTCCAGAGATGTGTTGTGTAGAGTAGTGCATGCAGTAAGTATAAGTATGTGTTTAACAGAAGAGGTGAGATGAGGATGAGGAAGGAAATATCGCGTGCGGTCCGTCTGTTCGGGAATGCTCCGACGTTCGCCTGGTAGTTAGCGGCGAAACTACCGATAAGAGATACTGGCCGCTAAAACTCTCTTCCAGAAAGAGGTTGAATTCCACCTAAGTAGTGTCGAAAATTTGCCATCGCCGAGTCTCAAAACCTAAGGCCTGTCAGTGGCATTGAAGACTACTTAAATGTCTGAGCCAACCAGCCCCCACGTCTGTCTTCTTCCCCAAGTGACCGAGCGAAGTGGCTCAGTGCGTAGCGCACTGACTTCGCAATCGGGAGGTCCGGGTTCGATTCCCGGGCCGGCCATCCTGACCGGGGTTTTCGTGGTTTCCCTCGGTCATAAAGGCGAATGCTGGGATGGTTCCAATAGTCCACGATCATCTATCACCTCCTTTCACCCTTCTTTCATTCTTCCCTATTCCTCTTTCATAACCGCTACTCAAGGATAGGCACCCGTGGTCGATCGTCGCAGCTAGCTGTGCCACCGACCCTAGGATGTCTATCTGTAGCAGCAGGCGGGGTATGCAGCACAAGCCCCCCTGTTCTTCCTTCATGTGCAGTCACCAGTTACTATTGCGGTATTTAGGTAGCAATAGTAAACTGAGGGATCCTCGGTCGCGAGGTTGACCCGACGACGACGACTTCTTCCCCAAGTAACATCTCGTCTCACCTCGTATCATCTCCTGGCTATCGGCCTGCCTCACGTTTCTCACCCCATCTGTCATTCACGTTCTCACTGACGGTCTCCACATACACCACCCTGCCATCAAATCCAAATCCTCCAACTCGGCAGACTTCGTCCCCGTCCCACCTCGTTCTCGTCCCATCTCGTACCCGTCTTACATCGTTCTTGTCCCATTTAGTGACCGTCCCACCTCGTACCCGTCCCACCTCGTACCCGTCCCACCTCGTACCCGTCCCGCCTCGTACCCGTCCCACCTCGTACCCGTCCCACCTCGTACCTATCCAACCTCGACCTTGTCCCATTTCGAACCCATCGCACCTCCTACCTGTCCCACCTCGTCCCGAACAACCTCGTCTTCGTCCCATCTCCCCGTCCCTCTTCGTAGCTGTCCCATCTCGACCGCACCCCGGCCTAACTCGTCCGCGTCCCAAATCGTCCCCCGTCCTACCACGGCCTTATCCCATTTCGTCCCCGGGTCACCTTCTATCCGCCCAGTCTCGCTCGCGTCCCACTTGAACAAGCTCTCCGACCTCCGCCATGCTGCAACCCGTCCCACCACTTTCATTCTCATCTCAGGGCAGGCCATCACTCCTATGCATTCGCACTTCCCGGACTCCACTCTGTGTGTGTGTGTGTTAGTGAGTTAGTGTGACAGAGAGAGAAAGAAAGAGAGAGAGAAAGAGAAAGAGAGAGATGGGGTAAGGGAGTAGGAGAGAGTAAAGAAATAGCTCATCGGAAAAAGGTATAGTGGTGGGGAAGACAGTGTAGGAGATACATAGTAACAATTGTCAGTCAGGAACAATTATATGAGTAAATTGCAATTCCGGAAACTAGAGCACAGTGAAAAATAACCATTTTGGAAAAAAAGCGAGAATGTGATAAGAGACAGATACTGACACAAAAAGAAATCGTCATAAAGATAGAGAGGAATAGAGAAGAAAAGTAAAATAAGAGAATGCAAAAAATGGGGAGGCTTAGAAGATGGGAAAAGAAAAGATAGGCGTTTAAAAAAGAGGGCCGGTTTGGTCAATAATTGGTTGGTTTCTCTCTGAAAGCATTTGTGTCATACGAGACATCATAAGGATAAATACATCATATACACGAAAATGAGGAATGTACACGACATGAAACATTGAGTAACCAAATTCGTGAGATTTTCATTCATATGAAGATGATTAACAAACATATTAATTAAGATTTCTTACAGAGGTTTAGTGGTCATTCCGGATTTCACAATTTTATAGTACAACTGCTTAATAAAATCCAAAGGCAGTTGTTAGTTGAGGTAAATCACATTAAAACTGAAGATTGCATAACTTCATGCAACGTTCTTACGTTGTGAAGTACACAGCATCAAGGAAGAAGGCAGTTCTCGATGCCGGTAGAGTTGCAGAGAAAATGAATCATTCCTTTATGGGTAACTTAAACTTTCTGCTCGCGTGACTCAGATGAAGCGCCTTGATTCAGTTAAGAAATCTTGTTGAATAGAAACGGGGGGTACGTTCGTATACCAAATGCAATTTACAATACGCCTTAATGATAAATACCATTTTTATGAATTCATACATTTTTAATCTATTTCGTGCGAGATAGCGATGACAGCAGAAAGATCCCGTTTGCAACATACTTTTTTCTAGCTGTTTTGTGTAACGCAACCAGCTACGCACTCATTTAGTTCCATTCAACTATCGTGTATGGTAATAAAGAAAGTGACACTACATATAAATACGTTTTCAATGTTCAGTTTTATAGCAATTTCTACCTAACCACGATATGTACATTGAAGTATTTAGGAATTTTTTAGCTAAAAGTAGATCGTCTATTTTTTCCATTCTAACACTCTGTCCGCACGCAAACGTGAAGACAAACGATTTATTTATGTAATTTCTTAGGTGCAAAGCATCTTAAATGTAATGATAGTTATAGATTTACATTAAAGCAAAAACAGAATCCTATAAACTTTAAAAGAGGTATTTGCAATTACTGTCACTTTGTCGAGAGAATTTCTTAAAATACTGTAGTTCCGATGCAGACTTTACTTTTCATGATTAACCTACTACTGGTGACGTTAAATGAACGTGCTGTGAATAATATTTTAACTGGTCGTTTCCTTATTCGTTCGTCGCAGAATGCTGCAAGTAAAGGAACTGGCGATGACTTTTCAGATGACTAGGAGAAAGTAACAACGGAGATAGTACCTTTCAGAAAATTAGAAATTCCTGTGGAAGTAGCATTTTTTACGGGTTGGCTAACTAACCAGAAAATGAAATTCTCTGCCGGATGAGGATTCCTGTTATAGAGTAAGGCTAATGTTTAACCTTCATTTTTAACCAATAGCTTCAAAAATGCTTCGCGGGAAAATACAAATATCACGAACTGGTGTAGGTTCCTTTCTAGTCGGAAGAATGCAAACAATCAAGCTCTATGAATGGGTGAAATACGGTATAAGTGACATTTTATAAATTCTGAGAAAACTATTTAAGTCAATATCACTGTAAAATTCGTGGTGCTTTGTTTCTTCATTAAAACCACGTCATTTCATTTGTTCATTAAAACCATGAAATTACACTTAAACGTGACATTGCAACGTAATTTCATCAATGTTCAAAACGTAAGCAGGTATATGCATAAATGAACGTTTAGGGGTCATCCGTACACTACAAAACGCTAAAAAGGGAGAGGGTATTGAGACAGCAATACTCTGCATTACATAGAGGTAGGAAATGGTATTTAATGGTACGTAATTGTGATTTTTTATCAACTTTGCTGAAACATTGTTTACTAAATATGTTATACTAAATTATTAACAAATTAAATTTAAAAGAAATAAATGTATTAAAAATTAGGAAGTTGCAATTGTTACATTAAATGGCAATATTTTTTTTATTGATGGTACTAGAGGGAATCTGTTACATTAAAAATAAAACATTCAAAATGGGTCCACAGTTTATTCTAGAATCCGATTTAATTAACGCAGTATTCACTCACCCATGGGTTACCCATGACGGCGTGTACACCGCTTGTCAGAAATGTTTTCTCTTATGCGTCCAGCAATTAAAGATAGTCTCTAATCTAAATGTAAGATTCAGTCAGAATCGCTATATTATTCTCTTTGTAATTATCATACGTTTTAGAAACCCAAATAAAATAAATACAATCTCTTCTTACTAGAATGTAATTTACTCTTATTGTAAATGGAGTGGGGTCGTTGGGATTACGTAATTATTTAGAGGGGTTAAATCTCGCATTATAGATGAGTTACAGGGGGATTCAAACTACTTCGCAGCTGCGTTGAGTAATTTATGGACGTTTCCTCAAATGAAATTCTGGATAGAATTGAAACATTTGCTTGATACCTCAAACCGTATCGTGTGTTTCGTGACATGTGTTTAAACGCCTTCCTCCGCCTCCTAATTCCCTCCAAAGTCGCGCCGTTCGTTCCAAGCAGCCCTGTCAGAGAACAATGCGCCACGCCAACTGGTTGGAGACGCTCTTTCGGAACGCGTGGGAAGATGTCGAAAAGTGTTGGGCCATAAGGAGAGGCCTCTCGCATCGAACTCTTTGGAGTCGCGACCCTACGTAATCGGCTTACGAGTGTCTCATGGGAGACGCGTCTGCCCCTGAGCGCCCCGCCCCGCCCCGCCCACGCCCCCGCCCCCGCCCCCGCCCCGCGAAAGAGGAACCCCGTCCAGGAAGTAAAGGGCGGAGGCGATCAGCTCCCGGGTTCCCACGCTACGACATGCGTCTTTCGTCTTTCCTCTTTCCCCCCGCAAAAATTGAATGATTCGTTAGTGATTCCAGGCGCTTCAACAGGTCAGATAGTTTACCCCGTAATTGTAGTGCATTTTTTTTCCGGGAGGTGGTAAATATCTTCGTCTTTCGTTCCCCCCGCAAGGATTAAGTGATTCACTAGTGATTCCAGACGCGTCAACGTATCAGAAGGTTGGTCCCGTAATTGTAGTGCATGTTTTTATTCCGGGAGGCGGTGGTAAATATCTTCGTCTTTCGTTTTCCCCCGCAAGGATTAAGTGATTCGTTAGTGATTCCAGACGCGTCAACGTATCAGAAGGTTGGTCCCGTAATTGTAGTGCATGCATTTCTTGCGGGAGGTGGTGGTGATGTTCTCTCGGAAGCCGGCGAGATCCGGCGCAGATCTATCTGTGGACTTGCAAGATTTTTTCCCCAACCAAGCACTTCCCACCCGCGGGGCATCGCCACAGTGGAGACAAAATCTAAGCTCCAGACTGCTCTCCCGGCATGTGAGGTAGTGTAGTGCATGTAAGTGTGTGTGTAATAAAGGGGTGAGGATGAGGCAAGGAAGTGGGAGAATATATCGCGCGCTGACAATGGCATGGTGTTAGGATAATCCATGGAAAACTACTGAACAGAGCAGACTTCTCTAGATAGCGAGAGACCCTAGGGTTGGCCAAGACGTCCCTCATATTGCCAATTGGGTCGTCGTTTTGACGACTGGCCTTGAGGTGCTTGGCGTAAAGAGTAATTCGTTACTTTGGTCCATCGGTTCCTCGATCTACTGGACCTATGGTCATTTCGACCTTCTTCCCCGTCATCCTTCGGTCCTGCCTTGCTTTGATTCTGCGGTTGTAAGGTTCTGTTTTCCTATCGTTCTGCGTTTGTTGAGTCCTTCTGTACTTCGGCGTCACCATCCTACGTCCCTAATGTCTCTCTCTCCAGCCATCTTTCTGTCCAGCCAACCTTTCGGTCCTTCTCTCCTCCGGTCCTGTTCTCCTTTGGTGCTTTGAGGTGGCTGTCCTTCTTTCCCGCTTTCTTTCCGTACTTCGGTCCATCCGTCCTGTGGTCCGTCCGTCCTTTGGTCCTTCCGTCCTTTGGTCCTTCCGTCCTTTGGTCCTTCCGTCCTTTTTTCCTTCCGTCCTTTGGTCCTTCCGTCCTTTGGTCCTTCCGTCCTGTGGTCCGTCCGTCCTTTGGTCCTTCCGTCCTGTGGTCCGTCCGTCCTTTGGTCCTTCCGTCCTTTGGTCCGTCCGTCCTTTGGTCCTTCCGTCCTTTCGTCCTTCGGTCTTGCCGTCCTTCAGTCCTGCCGTTCTCTAGTCCTGCCGTCCTTCGGCCCTTCCGTCCTTCGGTCCATCCGTCCTGTGGTCCATTCGTCCTCTTGTCTTGCCGTCCTCTGGTCCTTCCGTCCTTTAGTTCTTCCGTCCTTAGGTCCCGCCTTCCTTCAGTCTCCTCGACTCGTGCTGCGAGTGGCCGCAGCCCTTGGCGCACGCGCTGACTGCGCTCGTGTTGCAGGTGCGGCTGGCGGTGATGGGCGCGCCCACGCCCCGGAGGGCGCCCGCGGCCGCACCGCCCTCGCCGCCCCCGGGCCGCCGCCGCAGCCACCCCTCGGCGCCCGCCCCCGGAGCAGCGACGACCGCCGCGCCGCCCCCGCCCCCGCCCGCCGCCGCCGCCGCCGCCGCCGCCCCCGCCGCCAGCTCAACGCTGCCGCCCCGCCGCCGCCGCCGCCGCCCCTCTCGACCCACTACTCAACTACAACCACCTCAACACAGTGCCTCGAACTGAACAAGTGAACACACAGTGAAAACCGGACGATGTGCGCCGAACACACCCCTTGTTTCCCTCATTACGAACAAAACCCATTGTTTCAAACAGGCCGCCCCGTTACCGCGTGTGCCGATACCACTTGGACACTACACGAGCAGTGGTACGACGTCACGAGGGGCCACGCCCACCCACTTCGGACCCCGATATGCCAACAGGCCGTACCCGCGGCCATTCACCCAAGGACGCCCATATATCTGATCAGTGCGACAATCAAGTGCTCTGCCCCGATCCCCACAGACACACACATACCGCATCTCTACAATTTGTTTGTCTCAAGTTCAGAAACCATGGACCCACAGCCCGGACCACCACTCAAAAGAGACGGTAGCGTAGAAGGAGACGGAACCAGATGAGGACGATCAAGGAGAAGATGAGGAGGAGGAGGAGGAGGAGGAAGAAGAAGAAACTGGCAGACAGCCCACACACTAACCCTAGGTAGCCACACAAGTGTCGAGTTATGTTTTTTTTCGTTTGTTACAAGCCTTTTGCTGATTAACTCCTCAGAGTAACCCGCGAGGGAAGGACAGATGGGCGTTGCCAGCGCGCGCTTGCGCTCTTGACCCGGAGCTCGGACTGCGGTAAGTTGCGCCACAGAGGTGTGCAAAGTCGCCATCACACTCGTCCTTGTTTAAAACCCCAACTGACTTGTTTTGCGAGAGTAGTCTGCTTTTGTTGTTTCCGTACGACGTACATGAATGATTATTCACAAATTTTAATTGAACAACACATTTCAATGGAAGATATAAATTATAAGATTTGATGATTCAGTGTTTCATAACTATCTCACCTGGATTTATTACATAATCTGGGTTTAATTAAATTCAGATATCAGAATTTCCGTCAACCAAAATTAATGATATTCGAATCACTTCTACAATGTTAATTATTAATTGCTAATTATACAATAATGAAGCAATAAATGGTATTTAATATTACGTAATTAAAAGCTGAATACTCTCAGTGATAAACAAGGGTACGTGTGAACAAACAGACGCCAAAATTCCTTTACGGAAGAAAGATACTTTGCACACCTCTGACGTGATTTAAAAGCGTGCCTATGTCAGTCACCTAGGATTAAATCCTGCCTCGGGGATGACGAGAACAGATCGTAATGAGGAAGCTCTCCCTCAAAAGGGAATTGCACTCAGGATCAAACGTCTCGTCATTTTCACACATCCTCCTCCACTACTATTTCTCCAGAAATACCCCCACGTGACTGACCACGCGGCAAATCCTCCGCAGCACGACTTTCGGGCGCCAGCAAGCGAAAACCAAACCTGCGTCTCCGCCCCCCAACTGTGTCGTTTGTAATAGAAGTAGTAAACGTTTCGCTCCCTCTCATCTGAGACGAATTGGTTGCACGCAGCTCGGCAAGCCCCCCCCCCTCCGCCCCCGATGACGGCAGTCGCCGCTCCACCCTCCCCCCCAGCCCGCCCCCGCCCCCAGGCCACGCCCCCGCGCCGGGCGCGCGTCGGCGACTAGCTCTAGTCTCCGCGCCCGCCGCCGCCGCCCGGCCTTGACGCTTCGGCACACGGTACGCCCACGCTCCCACTCACACGCCTCCCGCGCGCATGGTGGACGGGCCAACCTACACTTGGCTGCAGAACGCTCGTTACTGATTAAAACCTAAATATTGCAGAAATTAATATAAGAAAGTGTGATCCGAATGACGTCAGCTGAATGGTTCAGAATGAACATTTTGCTCGAGAACATTCATTATTAATTAAAACCTAAATATTGCAGTAATAAATGTAAGAATGTGCAATCTGAATGACGTCATCTGAATGGTACAGACAAACATCAATTTAGTGTTCCATTTAACCCCATTCTATGTACCATTCAACACATCTGAAGGTTTATTATTAATTAAAACCTAAATACAGTAAAACTTGCTCAAAGCGGAACTTGTATAATGCGGAAATCTGTCCAACGTGAACGCAATCTGTGATTCCTACAAAACTGAATTATACAGTATTTCATTGTATAGTGCGGAATCTGATGTGGAAAAATACTGAGTGCATTGAGTAAGTTTGACTGTACTGCAGTAATAAACGTCGGAATGTATGATCAAATGACGTCAGCTGAATGGTACAGAAAGCTTTAGCTTCGTCGGCTGTAGAATGTTCATTATGAAATTACAATAAGAAATTGAGTATTAATTTTTATTTGATGTTTCATTGTTAAACGTTAAACGCTTAGTAATAATCATGGGTAAGTGTGATCCTGTGATTAAAAAATGTTAACGGTCTTTTGGACGGGAGAGAAAGAAAATTTCTGACTTAGTTTCAACGCAAAGCGATGTAGAACGGTACAGGATGAGTAATCCAACAGTACAGCTCTTAGACTCTAGAACGTTAATTTAATAATTATAATAATAATAATGAAACCTTAAATGAAATTTAATGTTACATTATTTAAACCTAAATAGTTAAGTAATGTACATGGGTCTCCATGATTCAAAAGATGTTAACGCTTTTTTGGAAAGAAAAACTTCACCGAATGAACTGAATGGTTTCGGATGAGAAAAATAACAGATTTGGCAAATAAGCTCTAATTCGTTAATCATTAAACTGCAAATTATTAATTAATTTACTAATTAATAATGCAATGTTAAATACTTTTAAACGTTAAATTATTAAATGCTGAGCACTTTAAGTAATGCACCTGGGTTAATGTCATTTAAAGCCCTTTGTTGGTGCTTACGAGTGATTCAAGCCTTACACTTCGGAATAATTGTTAGTAATCGTTCGTGATGATTCCAGCAGGTATTCTGTACCATTCAGCGTAATCCATAACCTTCAGTCATTCAAATCTATCAAAATGATTCTCAACCTTCAGAATGATTGTTAACCTTTAGCGTGATTCTTGCCCATGAGTGTAATTATTGCCCCAGAGATAGATTAGTTCCCTTCAGGAAGATTTGTGTCCTTTAGGGTGATTCCTACTCTACGGGATGTTTCCATGTATCCTTTATTTATCGTTCTGAATAATTTTCACCATGCAGAGTCATTTGTGTCGAATTTAAGTATTTTCGCGTGATTTGTGAACTACATATTATTTACAACATGCTAGAATTCCTGTTTTGATAGTTGACTTAATTTTGCCTGGTGATTCTAACTTACTGGCTTATTTTTTTCATATACTTGGGTGGTTTCGACAGGGCGTTTCTTGCTCAGAATTGCTGTTCTTCGTATATAGATTGATGGCATTTACGTCAACTGAACAATATTTTAAATTCTTTTCTAGAAAGCATTGTATTACAATAGTTACGAATGATTTTAAAATAAATGTAACGTCTGATTTATTATAAAATAAATATACGAGAATTCTAAAAACAAAAAAGAAATAAGATGTCGTACGTCGTACAAAAAGATAAATGAAACTTCAAATACAGAAAATGTTATTCGTTGATTGTCAAATAATTTAAACGGAAAATTAAGATTAATCCCTTGGAAAATCAAAGTAATTAAATGAAATGAAGGTACTGAATCACGTTGATACGAGAATGAATCACTGAATTTGAATTACAGATATAGTCCACCAACAAAATAGGTAGTTTTTAGCTAGATCATCGAACCAAGTTGAAATATTTAGCTTCTAAAGATCATAATTGAATTTTCAGTTTCATTTCCTACGGTAAATATCAAACTTCTCAAAAACATTTTTTTAAATATTCAAATTTTATTCAAAGATTGTCTGTTAATTTCTAGTATACCAACACTAATTTAAAATAAACATTCATTAATACAACTCGTTAACTTCTATTAATGAAATAAAGTATTTTAAAATTTTGGTACGTAAACTTAGCACATAAATCAGAGAATAATTGCGGAAATAAAATTCGAGAAAAATTAATGATCATCTATTTTATGAGGTTTATTTTTTGAAAATAAATTTTCATTCCTCAAATTATCGAAACCTGGTTCGATGACTGGTTTCCAGTGGAGGCAACCTTAGAACTCGGAGACGTACCGTGTGCCGATGTTAATGTGGTTGCGGCTGATCCCTATACTTGGTCTCGCTGGGCCAAGCTGTAAATAGATATAAAGAAATGAAATATATTATATTATAATTTTATTATTATATGCTATGCTCGCAGTCTAGACGCCCATAGGTGTCATGTACTCGGGCATGTAGATGTGACGTAATTTATTATATTGGTCTTCTTTGTGCTTTGAGCTTCATAGTAGTTTGTACATGTACGCTGAGGATTTGCAAAATAAAATATGAGAAAATGCAACCTTTTATTGTTCCTTTTGTCTGACATGTCGTTGAGGAGAAGTTGATAAGATGCAATGAGATGTTCATTGGCATAGGTTTGACAGGCTGAAGCAGTGGTGGTACTCCCAAGGGAATATTCCATAAGAACAATTTGCCAAGACTGTATTTACGATTAATTTACAGGTAAGTTTTGCACATTATTTAATTAATATTTCAGAACATACTTCTGCGAAAAGAGTGTTACACAAATAATATATGCAATTAAGTAAGTGTTTCAATAACAGGTTTGAAGGCCCATTAATAAAATTACTTTTTCGATATTATTCTATACGAACTGGGCAAGTAGAATTTCACTGGAATCTCTAATGTACAATTAACGTAATTTGACAAATAATGAAGTGAAATGAAGTTGAGCGTAAATTTGCAAACACATTGTAATGACAGAGTTTGGAACAATATACATAAAGAATATTTGAATTTGATGTTTTTGAGACAATTTTATGCAACACAAATAGAAAATACGTAAATAAAAATACCAACTCCAAAAATGAAACCAAATGGTACGACAGGTAATACCAGTATTTATCATTTCCGGTTATTTAAAAATTAATAACTTGAACTGCCACTTATTTCCACCTTCCCTTTCCAGCTGCCCTATTTTCTTGACTTGACATGTTGATCATTTCTGCGTGAACAAAATGTCCAACTCTTTCATCCTTTTATCCCTCTTATTACTCATCACTAACTACGCCAGTTTTTGATTTTTCAATTTACCCCTGAACATTATATTGAAAACATAGTTATGACTTGGATTTCTTCCGCGTTTCACAGATAATGGAAATACCACTGCTAATTTGTCGCAGAAAGGTTTGGAGGTATTATGAAAATTTGAACGTTCATACTTTCTATTTCATGCCATTTTTGACTCTGTAGTGAGTTAAGTCCGCACTGAGTTAAAATAATGCGACTAATAAAGTACATTAAAAATGATGATCCACTTCAATTATTATAACAGAATAAAGAACGAAAAATTTACTAATGAAAAGGTTTGGGCTTACCACGTTTTTCAAACAATGTGAGAGAAAGATACTAGAGATTGAACTTTTGTGTAATGTAATATTCAATTTTCTACCAAAATTATGCATTTTATGAACGCTTTTGACAACTGTGATGTTTTTCAGACTAGTTTAAATGAAAATAGAAATGAGCAATTAATTCACAAGCCTTACTACAATAGTTCTCTTACGGAAAACAAACAGTACTGAAAATAACTTTTAAATGAATCAACTAAACTCGAGGATTCATATGATGAAAAATAAGTATACGATTTGAACAATATCTGTCGTATTCTTATCCTATACTTACCAAAATTGTATATTTATTATCTGAGTTACGTTGTAACGTATTTTCCGTTTTAACACTGTCTAGAAGCTGTTTTTAAAGATATTTGCAATTACATGAAACTTTACTTCCAAGTTATTATATTCCATAGTCTATCGTTAAATTGTACATGTTTTAGACGTTGTTGATATTTTTTCGACTGCTATCAAATTGCCTTATTTTGAGTTAGTAAACAAGAAAATTCTCACTCCTGTATTAAATGTAGAATTACATTATAAAATCTACGTATACTTTGTACATTAACAAGAAAGCAAATGTGGCGGTGGCGACTACGTTCCGCAAATCGCGTTTGAAATTGCATGTTGGAGTTTTGCATATGGTTATTTTTATCATGGGAATGGATTGTATTGATGATATGTTGTATGGATGATCTTTTGAATAAAATCATACGTTGAAAACAAACGTTTGATACAGTTGGTAATTAAAGATAAATTTTAAATTATGTTAGTGGGCAGTAGTTTCGATAATTAGAGATATTATATTACAAACTTCGCATCTGAACACGTGTCTATTACCTTGAATCATTCATCACCACTCACACACACACCGCCATCCACTTATGCACTACTACAGTCAACACTTATGAATACACTATTACAATACTGATATTGATACAAGTGACACTATTTTTATCAACTACAATAACAACAACAACAACAACAATAATAATAGACACACGCACAAGACACGCAATAGTACAAGACACACGCTCAAAAATTCGCAGAACTTTGTTTTCGGCCCAGAAGCTGCAAGGTATATACGACCCAGTTTGCTTACGCATCTTGCATACAATAACTACAACCTGTTAATAATATTTGTATTTAACATTTTAGCTCTGAGGATGATCGCTACGCGATCGAAACGATCATAAGCTGAATAAAAAGTATTGATACCAGACAATACCTTTATTTATTTATCATAATAAAAAGGTATCTACCTCACCAGCGATCCAATACAACAACAACAACAACAACAACAATAATAATAATAATAATAATAATAATAATAATAATAATAATAGTTTCCGGGATAAGGCGTCACGGAAAGTCGACAGCCTCAAGCCAATCCAACTTTCGAGGGCAAAGTGACGTCCTCCGCGTCACCAGAACTAAAAATTCACTAAATATTTCGACCACCAATTCTGATTGATTCATTAGTGTTTACTGGCTGAGGTCGTTAGTCCAGCAACTATAATGCATGTTTTTTTTTTAAATCTCAGAGGACGATCATCCCCTTCAGGATGGCGAGATTCGGCGTTGACTTATATGTCGGCTAGCGGGGTTTTCCCACAACCAGGTATCTCCCACCAGCGGGGCACCGCCTCAGCCGGGACAAGCTCTAAACTCCCGACCAGTCTCCAGGTATCTGTGGTACGAGTGTACTGCATGTGAGCGTACGCGTGTGTAAGTAAAGGGATGAGGATAGGATAAGGAAGAGGACGAAAGATCCGTGGCCCGTTTGTAAAGGTACTGCTCCGGCATTCGCCTGGCATTGATCGGAGGAACCCGCTACCCTCCAGAGAGCGGCTGAAGTCTTCTTCACTATGAAGCTGGTATAGAAAATCCTGCTAGAGTCCGAACTCTTACCCTAGGACCTCCCGGTCAGAAGCACTAGTCATATCCATTGAGATAGCACAAGTCACATAAGAGGTCGTCCATAAATTGTGTAATGCTAAAGGGAGGGGAGAGGGGTCTGAGACAGCGTTACGCTGCGTTACATAGGGGTTCGGGGTATTAGTTAATTGATATGTAACATTGATATTTATTTATTAACTTTTTTTCAACATTTGCTGAAATTATTCCCTTTTACAGCCCTGAACTAAAACATTAAAATATTAATTAATTATTTTTTGAACACAAATAAACTAAAGTCATTAGTTGCAAATTGTTACAATCAATGAAACAATTTTTAAATTTTTTTGAAACGTCTATAAGATAACTAAGAAAATATTCGAAACTGATGTGTAGTATATTTTAGAATCCATTTAAATTGGCCCTGTAGCCTCTTGCTTCATCCAGGACGTCGTGTGCATAGCTTCTGATCAATCATTTCTCGCCCAAGCATTCTTCCTTCACTCACAAATTGTCTCAATCTCAGTTGTCACGTGCGTTACGTAATTATTTAGAGGGGGTTTAAGTGCGCGTTACGGTTACAAGGGGGAGTGGAGGGAGTGAAAATAGTAGTATATGCAATTAGTTTATAATGTTAAGCTTTTTGCATGAGTACATGTTTTGAAAACGAGCGACTTTAGGAGCGAGTTTTCAAATTTTGTACGAATGTAAAAAAGCAACATTAAAAACGAGTTGCATACTATAGTTTTTTGTATAACAGCATTATACATTTATAAGAGAATCAAACTTGATTTTGCGAAACAACTTCCCTGTGACGACTCGCGTATTTGAAATCGTGCGAGTAAACGGTGGTCGGTTGTATCATTTGGCTCTACTTCTCCCCGATTCTCTCGCTACGATTGGCTGAATGTGTGATGACGCAATCATTCATGACATAAAATCTAATACGTCATCATTTGTGCCGCAAAATGCCCGATTATGAACGATTTCTTGCAGCAGAAAACGTTCTTTTATAATGCTGGAATACAAAAAAACGTAATTTATGTACGGCCCTCTAAGGGGCCCTTCCCACGTCGCGACGGCGGCGCGCTTCCGAGCGCTGCGGCTCGTAGCAGAGCATTTGTTTGAATGGAGACCTTGCCACGTGCAGCGGACGGGCGCTGCTGCGGCCAGCGGTGGAGAACTCTCGCTACGCGAAGCAGAGGAGAGCGTACGCACCACCGCTAGCAGAACACAGCTTTAAATGGTAGCCTTCCCACTGTGCCGCCGGTCGCTGCGTTTTACCTGTTGTGTCCTTTTGTTCGACGTCGCCGGAGGGTCGGCGAAACCTATCCCTCCAGACCCCACCCCCTTCCATGGCGGGCGGCGGTGCGGCCGTGGCTCCGGAGGTAGCTGCGTCGGAAGGGCTCTGCTGCTTGACGGAAGCGCGCCGCCGTCGCGACGTGGGAATGCGCCCTAAGGCCGTTACCGCCTGTTCTGGTTTCGGCCCACTGTGGCAGGCCGCAGGGGTGTGGGGCGTCCGCGGTCGACGCCGGGAGACGCCTTGCGCCTCCCGCCCGGAAGAGGCGGCGCGGAGGTCATCGCCATCCGACACCCGCCGCCCCCGCCTAAGCCCCCACCGCCGCCGCCGCCGCCGCAGACCTGTTAGCCCGCAGCGTCGCTGACCCCCTTCGGCGCCGCCGCTACCGCGCGGGGACAGTGCGGCGCCGCGCCGCGAAGCGTGAATTGCGCGCCACGCCGTGCCACATCGCGCCACACCGCGCCAAGTGGCGTCTCTTTCGCGCCACATCGTGCCACATCGCGCCACACCGCGCCAAGCGGCGTCTCTTTCGCGCCACATCGTGCCACATCGCGCCACACCGCGCCAAGCGGCGTCTCTTTCGCGCCACACCGTGCCACATCGCGCCACACCGCGCCACACCGCGCCAAACGGCGTCTCCGTGCTACACCGTGCCACATCGCGCCACACCGTACTCATCTTCACCACCACACCTACCGGGCGTTGCGTGAATTGAATGTCACATCGCGCCACACCGCGGCAAACGGCGTCTCCTTCGCGCCACACCGTGCCACATCGCGCCACACCGCGCCAAGCGGCGTCTCTTTCGCGCCACACCGTGCCACATCGCGCCACACCGCGCCAAGCGGCGTCTCTTTTGCGCCACACCGCGCAACATTGCGTCACTCCGTACTCATCTTCACCACCACACCTACCGGGCGTTGCGTGAATTGAATGTCACATCGCGCCACACCGCGCCAAACGGCGTCTCCTTCGCGCCACACCGTGCCACATCGCGCCACACCGCGCCAAGCGGCGTCTCTTTCGCGCCACACCGTGCCACATCGCGCCACACCGCGCCAAGCGGCGTCTCTTTCGCGCCACACCGCGCAACATTGCGTCACTCCGTACTCATCTTCACCACCACACCTACCGGGCGTTGCGTGAATTGAATGTCACATCGCGCCACACCGCGCCAAACGGCGTCTCCTTCGCGCCACACCGTGCCACATCGCGCCACACCGCGCCAAGCGGCGTCTCTTTCGCGCCACACCGTGCCACATCGCGCCACACCGCGCCAAGCGGCGTCTCTTTTGCGCCACACCGCGCAACATTGCGTCACTCCGTACTCATCACCACCACACCTACCGGGCGTTGCGTGAATTGAATGTCACATCGCGCCAAACGGCGTCTCCTTCGCGCCACACCATGCCACATCGCGCCACACCGCGCCAAGCGGCGTCTCTAAGTGCCACACCGTGCCACATCGCGCCACACCGTGTTCGTCCTCCCCACCGCACGTACCGGGCGCCGTGTGAATTGAACATCGCATCGTACACCACACCAAACTGCGCCTCAGCGTGTCACACCGTACAACATCGCGTCACACAGTGTTCATCGGGCGACAACGGAGTACCACACTTCTCCAGTTCGCCCCACATATTCCTTCGTTCAATCGCAGTACTACACATCGCGTTATAGCGCCTCACGTCCCCACAACCACCGCCCCGCACCGCGACAGTTCATCCGGCGTCGGGCAGCGCCTCATTCCGTCACACTGCTCGTCGACGCACTACACTGCGACACATCGCGGAGTTATACTGCGTGACGTTGTACCACACCGCCCCGCAGAGTGTCACATCGCGCCACATTGATGCACATCGCGCCACACCAGTACATCCAACCGAGTGGTTCTAGGTTTCGAGTCCCGACGGTGGCAGAATTTTTGATACTAGTTACATAAGTTGTCAAGTCAGCCTTTGCCGGAGGAGAATTCTACCACAGCCTCTGACTGGGGAGGTACTAGGGTCGAGTTCCGACTGTGGCAGGATTTTCGACCCTAGCTACATAGGTTGGTCGAGTCAGCCGTTGTGTGGAGGAGAATTCTACCACAGCCTCTGACTGGGGAGGTACTAGGGTCGAGTTCCGACTGTGGCAGAATTTTCGACCCTAGCTACATAGGTTGGTCGAGTCAGTCTCTGGAGGAGAATTCTACTACAGCCTCTGACTGGGGAGGTACTAGGGTCGAGTTCCGACTGTGGCAGGATTTTCGACCCTAGCTACATAAGTTGGTCGAGTCAGCCGTTGTGTGGAGGAGAATTCTACCACAGCCTCTGACTGGGGAGGTACTAGGGTCGAGTTCCGACTGTGGCAGGATTTTCGACCCTAGCTACATAGGTTGGTCGCGTCAGCCGTTGTGTGGAGGAGAATTCTACCACAGCCTCTGACTGGGGAGGTACTAGGGTCGAGTTCCGACTGTGGCAGGATTTTCGACCCTAGCTACATAGGTTGGTCGAGTCAGCCGTTGTGTGGAGGAGAATTCTACCACAGCCTCTGACTGGGGAGGTGCTAGGGTCGAGTTCCGACTGTGGCAGGATTTTCGACCCTAGCTACATAGGTTGGTCGAGTCAGCCTCTATCTGGAGGAGAATTCTACCACAGCCTCTTACTGGGGTGGTACTAGGGTCGAGTTCCGACTGTGGCAGGATTTTCGACCCTAGTACATAGGTTGGTCGAGTCAGCCGTTGTGTGGAGGAGAATTCTACCACAGCCTCTGACTGGGGAGGTACTAGGGTCGAGTTCCGACTGTGGCAGGATTTTCGACCCTAGCTACATAAGTTGGTCGAGTCAGCCTCTGTTTGGAGGAGAATTCTACCACAGCCTCTGACTGGGGAGGTACTAGGGTCGAGTTCCGACTGTGGCAGGATTTTCGACCCTAGCTACATAGGTTGGTCGAGTCAGCCGTTGTGTGGAGGAGAATTGTAGCCGCCGGCTGTTCTGATCGGTAGTTTTCTGTGGTTTCTTCGATCAACACCAGGCGAATGCCGGGACAGTACCCTAACAAACGAGCCACGGACCGTGTGATCTTCTTTCTCATCCTTGTCCTATGGTCATCCCTTACTTACTTAAACATATTCACATACAATACACTACCGTACGCACACTTAACGCGAGAGAGACCATTCGGAAGCTTAGAGCTTGTAGCGGTTGGGGTAATGGGGTCGTGGCTAGCTCTTGGCCTGCGTGCTCGCTTTCCACTACGCGGCCCCAGGTTCGATTCCCGATCGAGCCAAGACAATAGAGTGCGTTTTCCTTGCAATGTACTAGTATATGTTGCTGTGTAACGACGAGAAAATTCAGTTGTTAAATTGAGAAGCACGGCGTGGGGGTGTCTACGTGCAAATCGCACGTACCCTCTTAACGCACGGTCGCGAGGCAGGGACGTCGCCGGTAGGCCTGAGCCCTGAGCCCATTCACGGGCTATACATACACACGTACATACCGATTGAGGCAATACCTGGATGAAAAAAAACTTTTAAGTGATGTGTATATCAGCGCCGGATTCTATCAGCAGCGGATCAGCAGAGGACGAACATTGGCAACGCCCTGAATAAAAGCATGCACTACATGACTCTTAAAAGTTGGCGCTTCTGGAATCATTAATCAGTCAATCAAGCGCCAGACGCTACCACACCCCTCGAGATCGCTCAACACACCGCCCCACGCCGCTTAGCCACCGTGCCACACCGCACCGCACCACGACTCACTGTTCACATCGAGCCACAACGCGCCGCATTGCGTCACATCGTGCTACACTGCATCACACCACGCCGCGCCGGTGCGTACTACACCACGCGCCATTGAGGCGTCATGCCGGGCCGTACAGCGCTTCACCGCACCACATTACGCAGGGGAGGTTTGGCGACTGCATCCCCTACGTACGATCGACTTTTCGTAAGTCTTAGTTCCTTCCTCAAGGAGGGATAGCATGATTTGCACCCTTCTTTAATAGTGTAAGAGCTCACCTAATTGTCATTGCCGCTCTTTCCGCAAATACTACTTTTAACGTTGTTCATTTTCTATTTCTTTTCTATTTTTTGATACGATTGAAAGACTAAAAAAAGCTTGTTCTTGTGGAGTTGATCTGTATTGAATGTTGTTAATTTATTGAAATGGATTTCTACTTTTCAGTCATATAAAATAGATAAGCAGAGGCATTATAAGAATAAATAAGTAAAAATAATAAAACAAGATAAATGGAATAGTAGATTATGTAATAGTTTCTCATGATAAGCGTTATTGCATGAATACGATTTGAAAACGAGAAATGTTGGGAGACAGTTTTCAAATTTGTAAGAATGCAATAAAGCTACTTTATAAACGAGTTGTTTACGTTAATTTTGTAAATCAGCATTATCAATTTATAAGAGTATCAAAGTTAATTTTAGAAACAATTTTATTTTGACGTCAATGTAATTTATCTTTGCGAAAAAACTTCCGGTCGGCTGTTCTGTTTTCCGCTTCCAACCCCCGATTCTCTCTCTGCGATTGCCTGAATGCGTGATGATGCAATTATTCGTGCCATAAACGGCAAATACGTCACAATGTGTGCCATAAGAAGACATTTTATGAACGATTTCTTATAACGAAAAACGTCGTTTAAAATACCGGAAAATAAGAAAACATGTTCATTACAGACGCAGAGAGAGAACTTAACCTGAGAGTGGCAATGACAAACGACATACTCATCCATTATAGAAGGAATCCGATGATTATGCTATTGGTTGAAAGTCTCAACATTCCTAGAATCCTTGATGACTTCGATTGTTTTCCAATGAATTACATTGTTTATTTTTCTTATTCAGTTAATCGGGACCCTGATAACCGCAAGTCCTCTGTAGTTTCAAATTTTAAAGTTTCCGTTTCTCTTATTTCTTTTATAACTTCGCTAGGAATCGACAGTTTGCGTACAGTGGACCATGATTCCATAGTATTTCATGTCCTTGGCAATAACGCGATAGCTCCCGTATGCTATATCAATTGTATTGTTTGTGTAATTTGTGCTGAGTGTACCACCATCGCCTCGTAATGGCTTAGAGATTGATTTGTGAAGGATGTTGGTAGTGACAGGTGTGTTGTACGTGAAAAAAGCATTACAGAGGTTACTTATTACCAATACTTCAAGAATGGAAAACAAAGCGTCTTCAGTGAGAATAAATATGACGTTGTGTATGCTTCTTATAGAAAAAACTGCACTTAAATAGGTTGTATTTCAGATGATATAAAAACGGATTTTTACAGTATCATCCATTAACATCTCAAGGTTCCTTCTCTAATGCAGGTCTACTGTAGTCCATTTGATTTCCACTCTAAGAGGGGTTTATTTGATGTGAAATGATGAATTTCATCAAGAGGGAACGGATTTTAAATATAAGAATATAGGATTTATTTAGGGAAATATTTTATAGAAACAGAATACCTGCATTCAATAATATTTTTTAGTGTTTACTATTCTGAATAAATTAAAAGAATTTGTATAATACATTTTTGCATTTTTGCCTATTATCACATATTTAGTTATATTTTAATATATTTATAACATATTTGTGAGTTAAAAAATAAGCATTCAGATAATTTTAAGCATATTTTGTCCAATAAACTACTTGGATGTTCTGATGACAAAGCCGCAGTAAGAACTCAAAAGCTGGTTGGATAAAATTCTTTCTTGGAAAATATTTGTATTGCAGATGGATATAAACATTTCAGAAACATGTAAATAGTTTATTATATACACAATAAATAAACATATTTGTTGGGAATAAAAAAAATTAACCGAGAAGAAAAGCCGTCGAATTTTGGTGCTTTTATCATTCTGAGTTAATTACTATAACGTAACCTCTTTGATTTTAACATACTATCAATTATTTTCAATATATGACGAATTTTGGAACTCTATTGAAGTAATTTTCTCCGTGGAATAGTTTTAATACCACTCATGCTTTGGAAATTCTCAGATAAATCCCCTTCTCGCTTCGTCAGTCGCGGATTTACCAACAATTTCCAAAACACTCGTGGTATTAACTATGATAAATGACAAAACCCGGAAAAATCATAAACATCTCCCCCCTCCACTCGTCTTATACCTCATTCTCTAGGATTTTTAGTATAATGTACAATAGGTTTCAACAAAAAATCATATCAAATTTCAAAACTCCAGTATTTATTGCAAACGATTTCACTCATTTGACTGGGCTACTGTAACAATCTCCCCGTCTGTAATAGCTTCTACAATTCTAATTCAAGTGGTCTATACATTGTTTAGTAACCCGATCGTACGTCAGAGCTACTATCCGGCAAAGAAATGAACTTCCCTTCCCTTCGAAAGCATCTTCTCGGTCGATTCACCCGGAAAGGAGTCTTCCCTCGACACCGTTTCCATCGCCCCCGCCACCCTTACCGCCTCCTTGGTCACCTCGAGTCGACTTCACCTCCACTTAACTCAATCTCGACTTGACTGCTCCCTGATTCAACGCTCTACATCCCGACTCGACTCCGACTCGACTCGACTTCCCTCCGCTTCGACTTCACCACGACTCGACTCCATTCCGACTCGACTCCATCTCGACCCGATTCCATCCCGACTAGACTCGACTCCTTCCCCACTAGACTCGACTCCACCTCGACTAGACTCGACTCCTCCCCCACTAGACTCGACTCCACCCCGACTAGACTCCTCTCTGACTAGACTCCACTCCACTCTGACTAGACTTGACTCCTCCCCGACTACACACAACTCCCCCCCCCGACTAGACTCGACTCCCCTCGACTAGACTCGGCTCCAACCCCATTACACTCGACTCCACCCGACTCGAGTCGACTCCACCCCGTCTCGACTTCACCCCGATACGACTCAACTTCATCCCGATTCGACTCGATTTCACTGTGACTCGACTCCACCACGATTCAACCCAACTCTTTACATCTCGACTTCACCCCCACTTGACTTCCCCCCTACTCACATCGACGTCACCGCAATACGCCTAAACTTCACCCCGACTCAACTCGACTTCACGCATCATAGTTTCTACCAGCGCCACCACAGTTCCTGTCTCCATTCCCCGCCACCACCCTCCCCCCCAACCCCGCCTCCGCCCGCGTCTCCGTCCTCGCCACGACCATCTCTTCCTCGTGACCATCTCACACACCAACGCAGCCCTCCCCCCACCTCCCCCGCCTTGCGGAAGGTCGGAAACAGCAGCCGGCACTTCCGCGTGCCTGGCGGGCGGTCGAGGCGTCTTCGCACGCCCGTGCCTCGCCCTCCCGCCCGGAGAAAGCCGCCGCCCGCGAGTCCGGCGCCGCCGCACCCGCGCGGCCGGCGTCCCGAAGTCTCCCTCGGGAGCCTGGGAACGCGCGGAGAAAGCGGCGCCGCGCCGCGCTGCGCCGTGCGCTATGGACCCGGCGGCGGCGGAGGCGGCGGCGCGGGAGAAAGCGAAGAGCGCCCGCAAAGCGCTCGAGAGGCGGCGGCGGCCCGCGTGAAAAGGCACACAGTGGGCCAAAACGCGTGCCATAATACAAAGTGCGTTACTTCTTTAATTGTTAATTAGATCGCTGGCGAGGTAGATACCTTTTTATTATGATAAATAAATAAAGATGTTGTCTGGTATCAATAGTTTTTATTCAGCTTATGATCGTTTCGATCGCGTAGCAATCATCCTCAGAGCTAAAATTTTGAAATACAAATATTATTAACAGGTTGTAGTTATTGTATGCAAGATGCGTAAGCAAACTGGGTCGTCCATACCTTGCAGCTTACGGGCCGAAAACAAAGTTCTGCGAATTTTTGAGTGTGTGTCTTGTGTCATCATGCGTTACTTCTGTTCTCGTATTGCCTCACGACTCATGCCATTGCATAATTGATCATTTCACTATTAAAAAGTAATAGCTCTAATGACTTTTATTGTCATGGAATACAAAATACCTAATAAGCCTAATAGGCCTAATAAATCTAGGAGGCCTAATAAATATAGGAGGCCTAATAAATATAGGAGGCCTAATAAATATAGGAGGCCTAATAAATATAGGAGGCCTAATAAATCTAGGAGGCCTAATAAATCTAGGAGGCCTAATCAATCTAGGAGGCCTAATAAATCTAGGAGTCCTAATATGTTTAATTGGTCTAATCCGTCTAAATATCATAAAGAGTTCTAATGCGTGTAATAGTTCCAATGAGCTTATTAAGTAAACTAAATCTATTACGTCTAATACGCTTAACAGAGTGAATGGACCTAAGGGTTTGTGCTCCTTGGGTGACTCATGACTGCGTGAGAGTTTACAGCGGGGCAATACTGGGTTCGATTTCCGGGCGGCACAAAAGTAGACCTGTGTGTTTTTAAAATAATTGTTTCAGTTTCTATTGGTCTGTGACGAAAGAAAAGGGTTTGGCAGGCCAAGTACACTAGATACAGTGCTCACCACACATCTCCCTTACCCTCAGGCGTGGGTAATAAATAGGGTCAGAGGATAATAAATAGGGACATGGTCCAGTCCTGGGAACACAAAGTGGGGTTAATCCAACCCTAAAATGCCAAATACATCCAATAATTTCATTTGAATGTACGAGTGGAAAGTGTTAGTCGCTGGATGGCAAGTATTGATCGTTTCGGGCCCACAGCGAGCGGCGGGCAGCGGGCGACTTGTTGCCGGCAGCGCGCACGCACGGCGGCGGTGGGGGCGGCGGCGGCGGCGGCGGTGGTGGGGGCTGGGCTCGCGCGCCGGGCGCGTGGGCGGCGGCGGCGGCGGCGGCTTGAGAAGCGCCGCATTCACCTTTCCCACACCCCGCCGCCTCCGCCCGCGCCTCGAGCGCGCTCCCACGCCGCCCGCGCGAGTCTCAAACCGGCGACCCACTTGCCACTTGCCGCGCGCGCGCCGCCGGCGCTGATGCGGCTGCCGCCGATGCTGCTGCCGCTTGCACCTGGGGCGGGCCGCGGTGGGGTCGCGGGGCGGATTGGGTTCATGCTCCAGCGATCAGGGTTCGGGCAGGGTTCGGTGAGGGTTTGGTCGGGGTTCGGTGAGGGTTCGGTGAGAGTTAGGTGAGGGTTCGGTGAGCGTTCAGTGAGGGTACGGTGATGGTTTGGTCAGGGTTCGGTCAAGGTTCGGTCAGTGTTCGGTCGGGGTTCGGTCAGAGTTTGATCAAGGTTCGGTCAGGGTACGGTCAGGGTTCGGTCGGGGTTCGGTTAGGGTTCGGTCAGGGTTCGGCCAGGTTTCGGCCAAGGTTCGGTCACGGTACGGCGAGGGTTCGATAAGGGTTCGGTCAGAGTTTGATCAGGGTTCGGTCGGGGTTCGGTTAGAGTTCGGCCAGGTTTCGGCCAAGGTTCGGTCAGGGTTGGGTTAGGGTTCGGTATGAATTTGGTTAGGGTTCGATCAGAGTTCTATGAAGAATTAGCAAGGGATTAGTCAGAGTACGTCAAGGTTCTACGAAGAGTTGATGAGGGTTAGCTGACCATTCAACGGTGCTTCGATGAAAGTTCGATGGAGGTTCCGCGAGGATTTAATGAAGTTTCGATGTGGGTTAGATGTATGTTCAAAAAGACTTCGCTGAGGACTTTGATGATGTTTAATGAGAGTTTGAAGGTTTGAGGAGGGTTGACCATAATTCGATCGTGATTCGATTAGGGTTCGATGACAGTTCAATCATGATTTGATTAGGGTTAAATGAGGGTCAGATCAACATTCGATAACCGTGCGATCAAGGTTCGATATGGGAGTGATGAAGGTTCGTTCACGATTCTAGCACATTGCGATCAAGTTCCGATGAGGATTGAATGAGGGTTCATTGAAAGTTTGATGAGGATTCACTGAGGTTTGGAAGACGGTTGGGTAACTGTTCGATTACGGATCAATGACGACCATTGACGGTTCGATGACAATTTGATGATGACCGATGACATTTCAAAGATTTCGATACCAATGTGATTCGCTTTGATCCTTCTTTGATCCTCGTTCGATCCTCGTTTGATTCACGTTGAATCCCAGTTCGAATCACTGATCACATTAGAAACGGCCCATCGGCAGTTGGGGTAAGTGACACTATTGGCCATTCCAATTCACTTGACCGGGAGATCACGAGCGTCTGTGGCCAGCACATCCTGGGAGCAAACTATTATGAACCTCGTAGTTCCTGGTATTGGAATGCGTGATCGTGGTTACATATATCTTAAAGGCCAGAGCGTGCAACCCCGATCTTAGAATGATCTGCTACAGGGGATGTATCGGACTGTTCTCTACCCGGACAAAAACTATTCTCGTCCGAATAATGGCAACGGATGGGCCATCGAGGGGCGGGGGTGGGGTAGTTACAATCAGACGGCCGCTGAGACGTGTTTGAGACCAGGTAAAAGCGGACGGTAAAGGGCATTAGGAATGCGGTTAAACACGACACGCGCAAACATCATCGGGTAAAAATGTTAATTTTTCGTGGTGTGAATGGGCCCCTTTGTATCTACCACACTCAAATTCCCTAATACAAATCGTGGTGCGGGGGACTTGTTTCCAAAAATGTTCTTGTGAATATTTCGTATTTCTGGTCGCGTTAACTACTTTGGCCAGTCCGGTGGGTGTAGTACACGTAACAACCTGCAGGGGGCGGTTCACTACTCCAGCCGGACCAATTTCTAAACGCCTGACTGATCACCTGACATGTATGATAAAGTTGTGCCTGCGTATGTGTGTGTAGATACCGAGGATAAAACACGGAATAGGAAGGGAAGATCGCACGTATTCCATGGACCGATTGCTACGGCATTCACCTGGTATAGGCCGAAGAAACCAGCAAAAACTACCGATGTGAACTGCCGACCTCAAGAATTCTTCTCCAAGCAGTGATTGAATTCCACCTAGCTATGTGGCTAATGTCGTAAATCCAATACGTCGGGACCCAAACCTCAAGGTCTTCCGGTCAGAGACGGCACAATGGCAACGCCTGTTGTCACTAAGTCATCTTAGCTCGTCAGTGTGCCCTGTATCTTTTATCATGTGTAAATGGTACAGATAGAGAACCGCCCTCGTAGCGTAGTTGTAACGGCCGTATATGGAGTCTGCGAGTTCGAATCCCACCTTGGGCATGGAGGTTTGCTTTAGTGTTGTGAGTTAGTGGGGATTATTCAAACCACCAAATATGTCCTTCATTATCTCATTCCTTCCCAAATCTATCCCTGCTGTAAAGTAGGAATATGAGGGCTGAATGTGACTGCCTACGTGCCAGAAGGAGGAACGCTCCTTAATAAGCTTAAGGGCCACAACGTGAGGATCACCAAACATCCCTACCTGTAAAAGGGTACAAGCGCCGCCACTTGCTTTCGAGACACGAGCGAAAGGAGTAAGTGTTTGGCTGCAAGGAGCTTACGAGTCACTGCGGCGTTACGAAGTGGAGGATAGTGTCAAGGGGCTCTACGGACTAGAAAGGCAGTGGGGTTAGATGATGGATGGGAATGTCAGCGTGTAACCGAAAGGTAAATTGTCCTGAGACTTTCGATGGTGATGATGATGATCATGATATGATCACGTGATCAGTGATCATGATGGTACACACACGTTCGGGATACGTGACAGCCGTAGTTGTTAAGGTTACGCAGCTTGGGTTTAACTTAAGCGTAAAGGCTTGCACACACACAGTTTTACCTGTCAGTGATGAATGTTTAAAGGCGCACAATATTTAATGTCATTTGCGTCCGAATCTAATTATCTGAAGAACATTTACATCGATTGTGACAGGTAATCCAAAATATTTTTACTATTTAATGTAAAATTTGCGAAGAAGACAATGTCTAATCGTGTGCAAGGTACAAAAATAGATCTGGCTTAAAAAGATTAATTAAAATTTTATTGAAATAAGCCACTTAATTTTCGTAACATGCATCGATTGCAGCGATATTCGTGATATCAGCTTAGGTAAAATACTGAACCGCGAGTGGAAACGATTTACTATCGTAATGCAAGTTGTTTGCAGCAGTTATCGCTACTTCGGCAGTTATCACTTGAGTCATACTTCGCTATAATTCATTACCTGGTGCCTTCTACGAAAGGAACTGAAGTCCATGCCAAAAGTTTGTCAACTCTCGCTGTAAATAGGGAATGATGAAGACTGGATTACAATAGTAATCCACGCGACCAATGATGGGTTAATTATTCCCATAATTCTTTGTTTTTTCCGCTCCGCTAAACTTCATCATTTTTTCGTGCTCAGTCTTGTCAGTTTCATTACTAGATTCCTCACATTCTATAATTTTTGGTTCTTCACTAATAATTACTTCATAACCTTAACTATGACTCCAAAAAGCTTATCTTTTATAAAAGCTGTCAATATCAACTCCAAAGTTTATATAGTTTTTTTTTAATTATTCTACTTTCGAAAACGAAAATTGCTGTCATGATTCTTCCTTTTTTTTCGGAACCACTCTGCTGCAAATTGTTTTATTGACTGCATAATCTTGTAAACAATTACACATTCGATTTATGACAGTTATCCAATTTATTTAAGAACACCAATTCATACATCTCACAGAACCAAATATGTTCACAAGTTCCTATACATAGTTACAGACATATGCAACGTTATTGTTCATTGCATAAACCTTAACTATAAACATTTGCAAGAACAATATTCTTCAACAAAAGTCTGTTAGGTCGTCGAAAGGTAGAGTTAGGTGAATTAACATGTATTTATTATTTTGACTGTTAATTTATTTTTAGAACATACTATTTTGTTGCTTAATTGGAAATTTAGAAAATTCAAATTTTTTCGAGTGACTAATCCAGAGTACACTTTACTTTGGCTCTCCCATTATGTCAGTAAAATCACATCCATAGTCCACTACATAGTTCGGTTGACCTAAAATTACCTACATAAAAATTTTAAAGTTTACACTGTCGTTTAAGGTACAAAAGGTATTGTGATATTCAATGCGATGAACGTGTCCTATTCATCAATATTTTCTCCATTGCTTGATTAAAATATGTGTATTTGATGTCTATGAAGTTTCATTATCTGTATTTCTGACGTGATTATTCTACTGAAGTAACAGTAGATATTTGCAAAGTTTTGATATAAACAGCCTAACATTATGACGATGGTGAAACGTAAGACTTACCCGTTTAAGTTAGTGCCAATAAACTTCATGTAACATGTCACAATAGTCACAATTCATTTTCATTTTATCCTAGCGTGTTTGCATCCGTCATCACCAAGGTGATAAAGCCGTACTGATGACTATATTATTTCGATCTGCAACTGCGTCTTGGCACATTTCTGCAAGTAGTCACATGCGTACGTGGTTAAACCAAAAGTTGTGAAAGAAGTTGACAGTAACCACGTGCATGCTTATTCAGGCATTTAAACATGGAAGATACTTACACTTGACGTTTTTGTGTGTCCTTATGGTGAACATTTTTATGTTCTCCAAGTCCTCTACCTTCTATTCATTTTCTTTTAGCTGCGCATGGAGCATACAGTTGCAAACTGAAACTAAAGAGTCTTCAGTGTTTCTACCATGAATAAAATAGAAAGGAATAGAAGGAGCAGAGGGAGGAATGAAAGAAGCGGAACTGCTCTTCTGGGCGCAACAGACAGAAAGGGAGACGGGAGGAAGGGAAGAGGGGAGTGTGAGCGACAGAGAGAGAGAGAGAGAGAGAGAGAGAGAGAGAGAGAGAGAGAGAGAGATGGAAGATAGTGTGACGAAGACTTTTAAGTAACGTCTAGCAATTACTAGCAATTAACGTACAACTAGCATTTAGCCATGTGCATAATTTGAGAAATTCATTACACACAATGGGGAAATAAAGTAATTCACTATGAAGATATAATACTATGTAGTGCTTGTGAATATTACGAGCACACAATTTCGGGAATACTATTTATACTATAAGGCTAATTTTATATTTGCAGATAACAGAGAATGATTAATTGATTATTCGAAGGAAAGTTTATTGACAACATAAGCCGGAATTATTTTTATGTATGGGAGGAACAGAGGCAGTGAGATGAAAAAAAATGATTGGAAGGTGAGCAATAGAGGATAGAGAACCCGAGGAAATACCAAATTTAATTTGGGGTGTAGACGGGAGTTGAGTACGGCCGGCCACAGAGACACAATGGTCGTTTCCTGATTCCATTCCGCACTCAATTGTTCCTAAACCTATCACTTGTTTCACCCAAAACGCGTAGCTCAAGTGCATCCTCGTTTTCCTCGTGAGTAGAGTTCGCCCAAGCGTCAGTGCTTCTAACATTCGCTTTTGTATTTGAAGAACATGAAAGAGAGAAAGAACAAATTTTCATTTTACGTAATAATCTCTTGTATTGTAGTGGTCAGATGGAGTAAGAAAAGCTTATTAGGAATGATAATGAATTATAATGAATATTCTTAATTTATTGAAAATGATTTCCGGGTATACTGTGAGTGGGCTAATCTAAGGAGAGATAAGGCATTTTATAAAATATTGTACGTATAGTTTAGGCCCTAGTGGTGTTCAAATACTGACAAATGGACGGATGTTTTGAAAAAAAAAACATTTTTCGGTATACGGGGACCCCAAACCGTGTATTTCCATTGGAATATCAAAATCGACTTTCCGCAGCATTACATAACTTTCTCTATACTAAGTATATTACTCCATATACGAATGCTTATGAATACGGGAAAGTAAAAAGCATTCGTAATCTTCTGAATTAGCTGATGTATGTATAAGGACATGTCAATCGTCTAGGAGACTTTTAAATGAAAATTTGAAAACTTTGTATCTCATGGACACGATGTACTTTCAAAGTAATAGTTTCGTGTCACTGTTTGCTCTTCTGTGATAAATATTTGGATGTAGTAAATTTTGTTTGCATACGTTGTCTGCAGTGAAGAGTTCATTGGTATCCCTGTTATTTCGCGATGCGTTGTTTTTCTTGTTTTTGAGCATTTTTGTTGCTTATTTGTTTACACTCTTGTCAATTGAATTGCGTAGTTTCATCTGTGTGTTTTGATGTGTTCCAAAATGCTCCGAAAAGTGTTTTCGATCAGGAAGATAGAAATGGTATGGTAACAGATACTGGAGGAAAGAAAGAGACATTGTGAATACACCGACTATACGTGCAGAGGAGGTTATGTCGTCGCTACCTAGTGCCTCAAGAAGAAATCGTGCTTATCTGGAAAATGAATGTGACAGGGACATAGTTATGAGTGAAAACAACTCGCGGATCTCTTGTTTTTAAACAGCAGTGCTATGTTAAGATATAAAAAAATCTTGTTGTGCAATTTGGTTCTGGAAAAAGTGTAAAAGTATCGAAAGATAATCAAGGTAGGAGACATTTGTCGACAAAAAGTCAATTTTTTTGGAATGATTGTGGCATTACAAAAACTACGTTTTTCTGGTTTGACTACAGAATACAAAGTGAGTGTATAACACTCACCTAGAAGTGTAGGTTGAGAAAGTTTTGAAGAAATCCTCTGTGATATGATGAATTTGCCTACACCCTCAAAATTTTGTAAGTGTTCAACTCAAGTCTTGAGTAGAATCACGAGTGCCTTGCTTTTATGAAAAGAGTTATTGACAAAACTGTAAAAGATAATGATGGCGATAATAATTTAACTGTTGCATTTTATGGAGAATGTCAGAAATTGGAGCACATTACCTTCATATGGTGTTGTGACAACGTCCCTTGATAATGTAGACATACAATGTAAGACACAAAGTGGGAAGACACAAAATGTAAATGCAAGATTCAAATCACCTGATACTGACACCATACCAACAATAGTGTTTGTGAGCATTAATACTATGAAAATTAGTGTCTTTGTTGATAGTATAAGTTTGAAGGAAGGTACTGTGAGAAGGTGTGAGGTTCTCCAATTATTAGAAATTTCTCTAGAAGACTTCATGAGGAAAGCTCTGATATGAATATTGATCTCCTTTGAGTTGCTGAAGCTGACACGTGACCAAACCCAAGAAGGAAAATACAACAAAAAGAAGTCAGAGGAGAAAGCTGTAAGATAAGAAATATTACAAAGGAGATGAGTATCGACATGGAATGCATTAAAAAGTAAGTCACAGATAAAATAATAACTTTAAACTGAAGTTCCAATAATTCAATTTTTATGCATTTTATTTATTAAAAAAAGATTGTTTAAGTTTTAAGGTATTTATAAGACTCAAAATTGATTCAAAATAAGTGACACTTAATGTATATAAAATGTTTTTTGATATTCACAGAAAAGTTTTTATAAAATATTTTCAAAATTTATTTCTCCAAAATTTTTATTGAAGTCTACTTGTTAGATACTATGAGGTTTTGCATATGTGTAAAATTTTAAGCCCTTACCTGAAATAGGTTTTAAACCTGTAGTATAAACGTGTGGACTAGGTAAAAAACGAAAAATATTCTGGCGTGGAAAAAAAACTTTATAAAAAATAACTGTTATATGTAATATAATTCAATCAATTTCAAAATATTGAGAATTTCGTTTTTATAGTCATATTATTCGAATCTTGTCTGGATACTAATATAAATTGGATTCTATGCGCCTGGTCTATTTAAGTAGACGTTTCGATGACAATCGATTTTGCAGGTATTGATATTTCCGGCTCGATAATAAGAGGTTTTTGCACTGCGAAGTGTTATAGCAATCGACACCATTGTCTATTATCTGCGCCTGCGCAGTTCGAGTTTCGCATCACGTTTGTGCATCTGCGCATGCGCCGAGGATCGACATTGCAGTCGATTGCTGTCCTCTTTGCAAAAACTCCGTGGTATCGAGGTATCGATTTTTCGTTCTTCGACAACTGACGCTGGTGTCAATACGTAGTACGGCAACCTCCCTGACTAAAACGACATCCAAGATGCCGATTGATCAGTAGTCATTAGTCCCGTAAGTGTTGTGCATGTTGGTATTACGTGAGATGACGATGTTCCTCCGCTGGATGGCGATATCCGACGCTGACCTACCGTCGGCTAGCAGGGTCTTCCCTATCTAGGTATCTCCCCACCAGCATGACACAAGACAAGCTCTAGTCTCCTGACTGGTCTCCTGGCATATGTGGTAGTGTAGTGCATGAAATGTCAGTATAATGTAGGGGTGATGACAGGACAAGGAAGGGGAAGGAAAGATCGCGCGCGGTCAGTGGCCCGTTTGTCAGGGTACTGCTCCGGCATTCGCCTGGTGTTGATCGGAGCAACCACGGAAAATCAGAGCAGCTGGCCGCTAGAAATCTCCGCCAGATAGCGACTGAATTATACCCTTCTATCTAGCTAGAATCGAAAAAATTGCACTGTTGAGGCTTGAACCGGTCAGGGGCACTGCAGTGACGTCAGTTGACGCCCCGAACCCCCTACGTCGGTTCGAGTTGTTGAGATCATCTGCAGTAGGCTGTGTACCCGTGGAGGACCGCGTCGGCGGCATCGGGTGGAGAAGGGGTGGAGAGGAGGGGAAGGGAGGGCTGGTCGCAGCTCAATGGCGAGTGCCCGCGGGCGGCATACCTACGCGCGCCTATGACCCCCTGCCCCCCACCCCCCGCCGCGCCGCGTGACGTCACAGCAGCCGGTCAGTCGGCCGCCGCCGCCGCCGCCGCCGATGCCGCGGGCGCTTACGCAACGGCGCTGGGTCACGGTCGCTGCCGCCGCCTCCGCCCCCGCCCCCGCCCCCGCCCCCGCCCCCGCCTCCGCCCCCGCCGCCGCCGCTGCCGGGACTCGCTCCGCGGCCCTCGGGTGCGCCTTTCCCCCCTCCCCCGGCCGCTCCCCTCTTCCCCCACCCCCTCAGCGCTGCCGCGCGGCTCATGGAAACCGGCTGCGGGTCTCCGCTTTGCTTGGCTTATTCCAGCCGGTGTAATTATTGGGAATTTCAAATTTTTTATCGGCGCTGATGAAAGTAAAATTACATTATGGTTTATCACGGTTATATATGAATGGGTGAAAACCAAAGCGGTATAAGTGGCATATTATAAATTCTGAGAAAAACGTGTTTATTTTAGTGTATATAAATGGGTGAAAACCAAAGCAGTATAAGTGACATTTTATAAATTCTGAGAAAACTGTTTACTTAATCCAATATTAGTGGACAGTCGTGATGCTTTGTTTCATCATTAAAACCACGGCTTTTGAAACGTTCATTAAAACCACGAAGGTTATATGCATGAAAACGATAACGGTATGTGACATTTTATAAATTATTAGAAAACTGTTTATTTAATTCAGTTTTATTGTAAAGTCGTGGTGCTTTGTTTCAACATTAAACAAAGCGGAATTTTAAACGTTCAATAAAGTCAGGAAATTACATTGCAACTGAAATGTAGCCTAAAGTAAACCCATTTTTCTCAGAATATATAAAATGTCACTTACCGTTCTCGTTTTCACCCTTTCATGTTTACATATTATATTTGAAATAATGTATCGATTTTGCGAAATACTTTGCAACATTCGTAACGGACACCGGAGAGGGAGAGACAGAGAGAGAGAGACAGAGAGAGTGAGAGGGAAAGAGAGAGACAGAGAGAGACAGAGAGAGAGAGACAGAGAGAGACAGAGAGACAGAGAGAGACAGAGAGAGAGACAGAGAGAGAGACAGAGAGAGACAGAGAGAGAGGGGAGAGAGGGAGAGAGAGACAGAGAGAGACAGAGAGAGGGAGAGAGAGAGGGAGAGAGAGAGGGAGAGAGAGAGGGAGAGAGAGAGGGAGAGAGAGGGAGAGAGAGGGAGAGAGAGAGGGAGAGAGAGAGGGAGAGAGACAGAGAGAGAGGGGGTGTGTTGATTCGTGCATACTGTTTGTGTTTCAGTGTGCGTTAGCAGGACTAAGTGCTCTCTCTGCCCTTTCATTACCTCCCCATCATTTCAGGTTCACAAGAACGCATTGGTGGTAAAAAAACTGGATTAATATTTTGCAATAGTGATACTTGAAATAGGCCCTCCGATTTCCACGGCGCAACACGGGTTCGATTCTCGGCCGGACCAAAATATTATCTATGCGCTTTCTTCAGAAATGTCCCAGTATCTAATGGTGCGTGGCATGAAAAAGCCTACCCTAAGGTTTTGAAGACCACAATATGCGGTAAAGGGATGTATACATACTAACCACACGAACCCCTTATCCCCAAGAGGTTGGGTTACCGCTCGTCGGCCAAGGCTTACTGCGGGCTGTTGAGCCTTTGCACAGGACAGGTACTTGAAATACTAATATTTAAGAAGAAAATATCACTGTTAGTACATTATTATACCACTTATACATACAAGTATATTACGTGTGATAACACTTTGTAGGTTATTCCAAAGAAAGCAATCTTACACTTGCCATGCTTGTGAATGAGTTTGGAGCTGAAGCTGGCTTTACACTTGCAAGAAAATGGCGAGCAATATTATTTCGCAAGAAAAGTTGCCAATGTAAACATTGCGGCAATACATATTTCTGATGTTGGCAATATTTCTTGCTAGATATTCCGGTCGTAATGTAAACTCATGTGCTTCCATCCTCGAAAAGATATTGCCGGCTGTTGCTGGGGCTAGAATTGGATTGAAGTCTGAGCAAGATATTGCTGAAAGAAGCCAATGATGACCACAGTCTCATACGCAGGAAGTACGTACGGTTGTACATAGACGTAATAGTTCCATTTTAATATGCATTTTTTCGTAAAATCGGTGTGTGAAGGTTTACGGCAATGAAAGTAGTAATAAATATTCCCTTATGGTTGATTATCAAAGGTTCAAATTTTGATTCAGCCATAGATGCCCCCCCTGATTATTAATTTTTTTACGTAAAAATTTATTGAGATATTAATCTAATCTAAATCAATTTTAAGAGTACTCTATAATAAATCAGTTGTAGGAAATGGATATTTTATAATTTTTTGCCGAATTAGTAATTGCACTTTTTATTAAAAGAAAGTTACTTTGCTCCCACGGAATCGAAATCCACGAAATCATTTTGTTTTATGAAAAATATTCAGACACTTCTACCTAATTCGCACAACCCCCTTTTCCTTTCTTCTTAAAATTCAGTCACACGTCCTCACAAATCGTCGGCGTTACTTCATCTCATTTAGCACAATAAGTGCGACCGCAACTCGTATCTTGTGCCTTCCACTAGTTATATGTTGGGAAGTGAGTGAGGTATAACCTCACTTCATTTCATGCGCCATTTCCCTCGCGCCGTCACGAAACACGGCAACAAAAAGTCCTAATGTAAAGCGATCGGCAATATCTTGCCGGAAAGATCTTGCTCAGATCTTTCTGGCAATATATTGCCCCTCCTTGTTCTTGCTAATGTAAAGATGACCGCAAGAAGCAGAAACAAATTGCTAAAAGATATTGCGGAAACGTATTGCTAATGTAAGGCCAGCATGAGAGTTGGGAGCCACGTTCTTACACAGATTTTGGGGAACAAATCCCACAGTTCTGATAACTATCAACCTGTGCTTAGTCGCCCACATTCAGCTGATCTCAATTTCTAAACTCTTGTACTTAAAACTTTATGTCTCCTTGCTTACGACATTTTGTTCGCATGGTTATTATCTGAGTAGAAAAGAGGCCGTAAGGAATCAGTGATCAGATGGGTTTTGTGATCAGATTCAGCTCTTGTGAAAGAGAAATCATCATATTCCTTTTGCATGACTACTCCTTTGCTCCAACAATACACAATTTTATGGGTGGATCCAAATTTCTCAAGTTATTTTGAAAACTATCTCGAATCATTCCTATTGAAGAAACCACGAATGCTTATTGTGGACTTTCTTCTTTCTTTTTTTCTCTTTCTATTTCATTGCATCTAACACTTCTTTGTTTTCTCTAAAGCGTGTTTCTGATATTCTGATTCATTTTGCATCGAGCTCCATTTCATTATATCTTCTCCCCAATTTATATAAGTATTTGCTGCAAACGTATATGACTTATAGGGAGACGTTTGCTTTCTTCTCCGTCTGTTCCCTCGCGTATTTTCTCTCGCCTTTTTCCTTTGTATCTTTTGAATACCATGGCGGCGCACGCCGCAGCAGTACGTACCCTAACAAACGGTCCACGGACCGCGTACGATCTTATCTTTCCTTTTCTTGTCCTATCCTCACCCTTTACTTACACACACACTCACACGCACTATACTTCCGCAAATGTCGTGAGACCGGTCGGGAGCTTAGAGCTTGTCCCGGTTGGGGCTTGTCCCGGTTGGGGAGATACCTATTTGGAGGAAAACAGCAATCCGATGTGTAAGTCGGCGCCGAATCTCACCATCCCGCGGAAGATGATCTCCGTCACCCCCGTTTAAGAACATGAACTACACTTACGGAACGGAGGATCATAGCGGTGGACGCGCCCGGCATCACGAAATAACCCATCAATCGAAGTGTGAGGGAAGCGCAGTTGTCTCTCGCGAGCGGCCTGGGTGAGCGCGCGGCCCCTGAGTCGCGGTGTGGCTCGCGGCGTGGGCGGTGGGCGGTGGGCGGTGGGCGAAGTGCGGTGGGCGGTGGGCGGGAGGCGACAGATCAATTACAGGAACGAGTCTCGCCGCGGGCGGTCACCCACGCGAGGGCGGCGCGGGCGCGGACAGTGGGCGAACCGCCCTCACGGGAGGCCGACGAAGTCACCTGCCTGCCTCGCTATCGCCCCCTGCCTGCCTAACGTACTGAGTTAATGGGATAAATGCATGCCCTGTACATAGTGTCTGCCTATTATTGTGTCTGCCTATCTAAATGTCTGCCTATCAAAGTGTCTGCCTATCTCAGTGTCTTCCTATCTAAGTGTCTGCCCTATCTAAGTGTCTGCCCTATCTAAGTGTCTGCCTATCTAAGTGCCTCCCTATCTCAGTGTCTGCCTATCTCAGTGTCTGCCTATCTAAGTGTCTGCCTATCTAAGTGTCTGTCTATCGTAGTGTCTGTCTTCCATAGTGTCTGCCATTAGGAGTGTCTACCTTTCGTAGTGTCTGCCTATTTGTCTACTGCCCGGGTATCTCTCTCTCTCTCTCTCTCTCTCTCTCTCTCTCTCTCTCTCTCTCTCTCTCTCTCTCTCTCTCTTCCTCTCTGGTTTTGAGGATAGAAGTGTCTGCTTATCTAAGTGTCTGCCTATCGTAGTATCTGTCTTTCATAGTGTCTGCCTTTAGGAGTGTCTCTCTTTCGTAGTGGCTGCCTATTTGTCTCGTGTGTACCTATCTCTCTCTGTCTCTCTCTGTCTTTCTGTCTCTCTGTCTCTTTCTCTCTCTCTCTCTTTCTCTCTGTCTCTGTCTCTCTCTCTCTTCCTCTCTGGTTTTGAGGCTTGAACGAACATCACACACGCGAACACACACCCTTCGCGAGCGTGGAACCGACCCACTGTGCCCTCCGCAGCGCGTCGTCGCGTGGCATGCGGCCGTGCGCCGGGGCCGTGGGCGCGTGGATTATTGGGATCCACAGCAGGGCGGACGCCGCGATCCACCTACGGCCTCACTCCAACGGCCCGGCCACGCGGAAACGTCGGCCCGCGACGGGGAAAAGACGCCGCCACCGCCGCGGAAAAGAGGCACCCCAGGCGATTAATGACAAAGTTCGGAGAAGAGGGTGTGGTGAAAGAAATGAGCAGGTGACCTACGAGGAAAGTCGTAGAAGAAGAAAGAGGAATAAAAAGAAAATTGAAGGAAATACGAATGAGCGTGTAAAAGTACATTGGGAATGTTAAATGGTAGACAAAATTATTGGTGATTTATAGGTATATTTTCATGAAGAAATGACTACTAACGAAATGTCAGAAGCCAACAATATGCATTGAAAATTTTGAATCGCGGTAAATTACGAACGTCGGAGAAAGGGGTTAAGAGATAATGAATATGTACGAGAAAATATTAGCGAAAGGAAAAAATAGTTCTATAAAACAAAAGAAAAAAACTGTAAAAATGTGTTGAAACACATATCTGCATCAGTTGCTTGGTTGGCTATCTTCATTTCCGATTGATTGGTTGGCTATCTTCATATCTTCACTGGCATTGAATATCTTCATTTCCGATTTTTGTCAGACTAATTTCCTTTAATAATGCTTATCAACGACATATTAAAAGTCTATCAAGTGACGATAATATTGTAAATTTAGTTTAATAACATAGTTTAATGAAATCCCAGGAAAACACGGTAACCTTTGAACTTGTTTTATTTATACAGTGGTATTCCGTTTATCATTTACATGACTACATATTGATTTCTTAAATGACTCCATACCCATCTATCATCAATACATTTAGATTGACAACAATGCCATACAGGTTTATAAGTCGTTCTTTTAGTGAATTGAATAAATAAAAATAATTAGAAGCTTATTTTCGGGCGTACATAACTTTAAGTAAGATTAGCATACGAAGGAAGAGCAGTCCAAAAGGAACAGTATATGTTCAAGGAAAACTGAGAGTTAGGAGGGAATAATTGGCAGGAGCTTAAAACAATGACCACTGTTGAACAGTGCAGATAATTTGTTAACTGATCAAAGATGAATCATAATCAAAAACTTTGAATTCGGTTTGTGGTGTGACGTCGTGGGGATGTCACTACAAGTCACAGAGAAGAACTCAACGAGCTAGAGATGTTTATTTACAATATTATTTGCAATCAATAATAAATTAAAATATCTTTATATAGCTTTGGTAGCCTGTCACCGTATCGCAGGAGCGAGTACTAACTATCTGCAATTAATTGCTTGGAGTCACAGCTCTCGCCACTAATCAAAGACCTACACACACACAGCGTACCACCACGTGAGCACTGTCACAAGTAGAATTGATATTCCACCACGGCTTCGGGTGTCCCTAGGAGCACCCGTCCGTCAACGTACTCGTCAACGCACCGCCCTGGGCGCAAGTTTTGTGCATCCGCACGAGATCATTCACACAGCTCGAGACCCACCCCCGCGACTCGCGCTCTGAGGTTTATACTCCCAGCCCACGTGACCCGCGACGTCATACATCACGTGATCGCCGCAACCAACATCATGTGATTGCCGCGACATCACGCGATTCCGCCACTTGACGTGGCTGCTGATGGTTCCTAAATTTCTGGAAGTTCTTAATAAAATACTGCTAGAAACATGTACACTTGTGCCTTTTCACACCCCTGCTTAAGACACTCTGAAGGCGCCTGTCTAAGCCCTAATCCTAAGGCTTCGGCGTCTGGGCGAAGCCAGACTTCCTTCCTTAGCGAGGACCGTTTGTAGCACGTTCGCAGTAGACTAGAGCTACCACTGGGAAATTGTGGATCTGCTTTTTCTCTGAGAATTATAAAAGCAAAGTTTCCTCTTACGATAGTGTTTTAGGAAGCCTTTAGGGACTCTGTGAAGATTCCGTTCGAGACACCTATGCATTCGTCCTAAGTCACAGGAGGGAGACGACTACACTGCGTGCCATCTCAAAAACATCTTCCTCGCTTTTCGACGTGCATTCTCTGCTCAAAAAATACATTTCTTGTATGAAAGCTCACAAGAAAACCAATGAAACAAAATAGGAGGTTTGGGCCATAAGTCGTGACAACTATTTTGTTTCTAAAAGAAATGTTATCGGATCAGACAATTTATTTGTCGTGTGCAAGAAATGCTGTTCTAATGTGTGTTCATGACAACAAATTTGCGCGCAGCAATAGTGTAACGGTTAGCGTTATACCCAAGTTGGCGGGTTCAAATCCGATAACTCGTGGATTTTTAAGGGCGAAAAAATCCTTCGTACGCCTTCCTTCGGAGGGGAAGTAAAGCCGGCTGTCCCATGTTAGTAGATTTACTTGCATGTAAAAGATCCTCAAGCTTAAATGACGCCCCTGAGCTAAATTCAAATCGCCTGATTTTCAGAAAACAAAGAAATAACTCCTTTCCCTGTTTGTTGCTGAAAGGAGCGTAGCGAAATTTGCGTGGTCAGACGAAAGAGCAGGCCTCATGGCCTAAGTCTCGCCACGTAAAATAAGGCTTCAATTCAATTCAATAAATACCCACGAAAGAGCACATGGAATTGATAGAAGCTGTCTGGAATAATGCCCTTCCATACCAGACAGCCGCGAAATGGGCAGGAGAGTTTTTGAGAGGGTGCGTAACAACCAGTGATCAGTAAGACACGTGACGACCTGTGTGTGTCTGTGTGGAAAGATGTTTCACGTGCCTATTTGCCTAATCGGGCCTTTATCTTTATGGGTATGTAATGCTTCCGGAATGTTGTGAACTTGTATGAAACCAGTACTGTCATTTCAAATAACTTGGTACACATGAGAAACTCAATTTTGGTGGGTCGTTAAATGTTCATGTCGTTAAATGTGCATGTCTTGCACTTTCATGTGTATATTTCATATTTTCTACCCGTGCTCTTAGTCTCACAAAAAATAATAGTTGGCACGACTTATACCCCAAACCTCGTACTAAAGCAGGTATAACCAATTTCTGGGCAATTACAATTCCTAGTTCTCAATGGGCTACCCGATGTTTTCTGAACAGCGATAATAAGCGAAGATGTTCCTACTGCGCACGCGCAGGGCTTCCCTTCTCCTGTGTCTCTCTCGCACTTTTAACAGTCGTCGAATACACGTATCTCTTGCGACTCTACCTTCATGTGTCACTAGGAGGCTTATTTTACGACTGTGATAAATGTCACGGGCACATTGTTTCTTGTTTTAAAAATAATATGACGAGACAGATTTACAACTGGTGCAATTCAGGAATGCAGGTGTCGCTTGCAGGTGTATGGGCCGCTTTAAGCCACTGGCTGGTTTGGAACTAAAATGGTCTATGAAACATTTTGACTAAAATCCAGGTTATGGAAAATTTGATCTATAAAGATGAAATCTATGCATTATAAAGTGGTATATGTGTCATTTGTCGTTTTAGTTACCACGTAATAAAAGTACCATTTCAGTATTGACAGTTGGTTTTAATGTTAGTCAATCCTTAAGGTGTCTAAGACACCTTGTGATGCATACCATAGACGACTTTGTTTCCATGCTGGCTGCTGCCACAGAAGAGTTGTAAATTGTAAAATGTTATTGATGAGACGAAAGACAATGGAGAAAAAAATACAAAGTTCAGTTCGAAAGTCGTGTACGATCAATTACGCAAGCAGCACGAAACCTCTCAGTAAAATGATTGTTCCACAGAAATGTTAGAACAAATTTGCAAGATGGTGAATGGTAACTTCGATTTTAATCAATTAAGTCAAGTCTATGTTTATTTCCAGGTTTAAGGAAATCTTTCCCGAGAAAAGAACAAAATTTTAAAAAATCATAAATCTTCAATCTAATGGAAGCAAAGCCAGGAGAAAAGTACGAGCCAAACTGTGCGTGATACCAGGAAAGTCGTGTTCAAGGCAAGAAAGTCAAAGAAGCAAGCAAACGACTCGTTGAATTTTTTCAAGGTTAGTTTTTGGTAGTGTAAAAAAGACTATTACTAAATGTAAATGTGAATCTAAAGTTCAATTTTTTTGGTTGTATTTTGGGCAGATATATTTTTAAGATTGTATTCCAAAGACGTGAAAATGCTAGAGTACTTTTGTACCCTTGAATGTCGTGAAAATTATCCTGGGAGGAACCTGTTTTCGTCTTGCATTCTCAATGAAACGTCACGAATGTGCTGTTGAAAAAATACTTTCACGAGGTTTTTAACGAATACTTTATGGCATTCACCATTCTGCCGGAAGTCGATTATATTCAAAATTGTATTTTTTACAAATTGTAGTGTGTTCAAGGCAAGAAAGTCAAAGAAGCAAGCGAAAGACTCGCTGAAGGTTTTTCAAGGTTAGTTTTTGGTAGTGTAAAAAGGCTATTACTAAATGTAAATGTGAATCTAAAGTTCAATTTTTTTGGTTGTATTTTGGACAGATATATTTTTAAGATTGTATTCCAAAGACGTGAAAATGCTAGAGTACTTTTGTACCCTTGAATGTCGTGAAAATTATCCTGGGAGGAACCTGTTTTCGTCTTGCATTCTCAATGAAACTTCACGAATGTGCTGTTGAAAAAATACTTTCACGAGATTTTTGACGAATACTTTATGGCATTCACCATTCAGCCGGAAGTCGATTATATTCAAAATTGTAGGTTTTACTAATTGTCTATACTAACGAAAGTTAGCCAGTATATCATTTGTTAACGTAATAAATATTAACAATTAGACAAAAATAAAACTACATTTTACACTCAGCATAAATGAAACATTATTTATAAAAAAAAAATCACACCGACTAGAGACAAAATGTACCCCCGCCCACTCTCTCTCTCTCTCTCTCTCTCTCTCTCTCTCTCTCTCTCTCTCTCTCTCTCTCTCTCTCTCTCTCACACACACACACACACACACACACACACAGAAAAATCTTGCCTTTGCGAATACTTGTATTATATCAAATAATTTTATTTTTAGGAATGAAACTTTTAATTTCCTCGTGTCCTTTCAACTCGAAAACGGTGCGTCATAGCACCCACAGTACCCATAGTACCTTTAAAATTCTGTTTCTGAGAACTCCAGTAATGTTCCATATGTCCTTCTGTCGTCACCTACAATGGCATACTTTTCTGACTCTTCGATTGCGTTTTAAGGAGTTAAATATTGTTCTTTGAATTTTGTTTGTTGTTTGAAATTTTGTTTTGTTTGTTCTTTGAAATTTTTATTGTTCTTTTTCTTAGCAAGGGTTACCACAAATTTGCAGAATTGTTTTACGAATACTTTGACTAGTTGTTATTATTTGTGATTTAATGGCAAACGTCTAATTCATTCTGAAGTAATTAACGCTTTCAAATATAATTTTTATTAACGCACAGGGCAAGGCCCAAAGGATGTTACACACGGTACAGTGGCAAGCTGTACTAATGTTCATTTGAGTTCGTGTATCGTAAAGATATTTACAGTGCAAAAAGTGCGAAATATTTGCACCAATTTATCAACATCTGTAAATTAAAAGACAAAACATTGTGGTAAACGTACACTTTATGATTATTTTGATATGTTGTAACTATTACAATAGCGAAAAAATACAAATAAAAACGATAAATTGTGTAAATGTAATCCATGAAAGAAACGTATTCAAAAAAGGTAAGCAATGCATTCTCATTTATCAATCAAATGAAGATGTACTGTACATATTACAATATGAATAAATTCGTCACGTTTTGACAACCGCCGTGATCAATTGATCATGAATAATTAATAATGATGGATATGCGTCGGTTGAATGGATAATGTGAGACGTAAAATATACATTCAGTTACCATTATATTCTAAGTAGATGGATAAATATATCGAAGTATAATCCTTGTTATATAAATTACACTAAGGAATTTTGAAGGATTTTTACGATTTATTAGACACCATTGTCACAAAACGCCGTAAACGGATACAGCGACCCATTAGATTGGTATCTAGAAAATAATAATTGTTTGGACTTTCTATTTCGCTTTTTGAAGTTTAGCTCTTCTGGAGATCCCTACGCCGTAGCATGAGAGGCTAGATAATAACAGTAACACATAATCTTTGTAAAATTTGATTGAATATTTTATATTTTGAACAATAACATCGCATGGGTCTATTGTTCGATTTAAAGATAGTGACTTGGGACAGTTCATCAGCTGCGATGCGGTTATCCAATCGGAAGCTTCGATACATGAAATTAAAGTCGTAACGAAGCTCCCAATGTGATATCAGCGTCCAGCCGATGATCTGTCAAAAGTCACTATTTGCAAATCGGACAATAACAATTCTTTATGTTTCTTAATAAACGCAGAGGAATGTTAGAATAATGTACCCACTCACGGTACCGGGTATAAATATGTAGCGCCTAGTTGGAGTACGAATAACTGTTGTACTTGATTACATATAATTTACCCCCGTCTATATTTTATTGATGAACGAACAAATTTATAATAATAACTATACAAAACTTGTTTCAAATAAAGTTGTTTTATAGAAAAACTGAAAGGTGATTCAAAATTATAGGAAATTAAATAAAGTTACACGATAAATTCGAAAATTAACAACAAACAAATTCATTAATTTTTAATATAATAGAATTTTATATTGTAATACATTTTTATTTTCTGTAGAAATTGAGATTTCTAGTTCTGGATATAGGATTCAGTTTTTGCCGTAGGGTAGAACATGGATATCTCGATCACGAAAAACTAGATGTCGTTTATTCATCCCTTTCTTTTACATGCGAAGTCAGTAACATGAAGTTCAGTATATCGAAACATGCGATAAATTGCTTTTTTTCATTTCCGTCTTCAAATTCGAGGTATTGAATTTTCACTGCCTGTATGTACGAAGAGTTACTTATTAAATGGTTTGTGAAGTAAAACAAAAGGAACATTGAAGGATTCGCATGCTACGAAAAAAAAGTTCAATAGCATTCTCTCTCTTTCTCACTCTTTCTCTGCCTCTCTTGTTGCATTAATTATTCTGTGGTATTTATTTGACATCGTTTTAATAAGGCTCTTTGATTTGCCAGCTGATGTCGCTATTTTATGAATGTGATATGCAATGATCAGACAGCACCGTTGGACGCGTGTGATCATTGTACGAAAAGTAATAAAAATGTAGAATCATTTAAATCCAGCACTTAGAGATAACCCTCGATCTCTGTCAGGAGATCATTTAATAGAATTCCGATCGCGTGGAAGAATTTTTGCATTAACTCGAAGACCCGCCCGACATCTCGGCATATCGCCGACTGTTAATCGATTACGAAGCGTCGCCCCGTCGATGTGGACGACGATGGGAGGGGGAGAAGGGGCGGGGGCGGTGGGAGAGGGGCGAGGCGCCCGCAGACCGTGGGCGGTGGCCCGTCACGCCCACTCGACAGATGTTGCGGCAGAGGCTGCGGTCGACCACGTTAGCAAGACCTCCGGCTGCAGGCTATGATGCGGCATTGGTGTTCGTGTTTTGAAAGCAACGATGTTTTAATAAAATATGTTTCATGTTCAACATCAGATGTTTATCGATGTTTAAAACATCGATGTTTTCAATGTTAATCGATGTTTAAAACAAAGATGTTTTAATAAAATATGTTTCATGTTCAACATCAGATGTTTATCGATGTTTAAAACATCGATGTTTTCAATGTTAATCGATGTTTAAAACATCGATGTTTTAAATGTTTATCGATGTTTAAAACAAAGATGTTTTAATAAAGGATGTTTGACCATATACGCAGATGTTTTATAGATGTTGAAAACACCGATGTTTAAAATTGTGAATAATCACTTATAAACAATGAAAATGTTCCATAACCACAATTATGTGAAAGTTAATACGAAAGAATGATTGATGGTGGTCAGTTGATAAGTACGAACCATTGCTTTTTTTTATTTTTCAATTTTCTTTTTTGTCAAATCTTGGTTGGAAATTAATAAACACGGTCACCAAGAAAATTAAATTTTGTTGGGGCGAAATGTAATTTTTGAGATATTTAATCATCATTAATCACATTTAAAAGATTCATGTTTAAAACATCGTGTATTAATAACATTGATGGTTCAATTTTGAACTTAGAGGTTTTATTATTGTCGTATCACCAATGCACGCCCATAACAGGATGTTGTGGAACTTTCGATTCTCTCACCAACTCTTTTGTCCATATCAATATTGCTGAATTGACAGTATCGTATATCGATACCACTCTATGTACATTCGTGAGCAACACTTTTCCAGGCGGTCATAGGGATGTTGCGATATTTTCGGTTCATACTGCATCGATTTTGTTATCTTCATTACCATTTCGGTGCCGATAATGTGGAATTGATAAAATCGTACTAATAACTGTTAGAAAAAACTCTCCAGGGATGTTGGGATAGATTCTAACATCGATATTGTGTTCGTTATTGTCTTTATCTGTATCTGTACTTCTCAGTGATATCGTGTTCTCACTAATGCATAGAAAATTTACATTAATTTCATGCAAAAATCAATCGTTGCAGTCGTTTTAACATTTCAAACTGGTTATTCCATTCCCATTCTCACACATGTTGCGACTACTATGTTGAGTTGTCACAGTAAATAAACATATTTTTTTTCTGATTTACGCTATCGAAATATATGTTATAACTAGCTTGTACGTCCTCGGTGTATTTGCAATGATTTACCACCACAGTAAATTTCATGTATTTCTTGAGAAGATTGTCATTTACATTTATAATGTTGCTCTTCACTTCATCTGACATAACTTGGTAGAACACTACCTTTCTTGATGTGCCCATATGATCCCGTTGCGACAGTCTCTCTGTGTGAATTGTGGAACCGACTGATAATTAATTTTGAAGAACGAAGTGTAGTCTTGCGGATTGCTCTTGTTCTCAGCAAAGTTATAAAAATAATGAGTCCAACTGAACATTCATTGTGTAAAAGGCAACTGAGCCAGCAAAGTTATGCATGCTTGCTGAGAACATTTATGGAAGCGAAACTAGTTTATCATGTCTATAGTCATTCATATCACATCTTGACCACAATGTGTGTGTGACCTCTCCAGTTTTGAGACGGATTTACGTAAATTGTCTATAGTAATACTCAACCTAGAAAAACTAGCCATTGAAATCACTATGAATACAAACATTTCTTCTGTAGGTTTTAAAATTACGATTAGTTTTAGAAAATTTTATTTATATATTATATAAATATATACTTTATTTATTTATATATCTACAGTTTGTTATAAAAAAGTCGACTTTCTTGCATTACGATGTAAAACACTATTCCTTCTTTCCTACATCGTACTTACTAAATACTATCTAATTATAATAAGATCGCAATTTGTACAAAACTTACAAACAAGAAATCTATCAGACCTGTCCAGAACTTTGATTGTTCACTGCAGTGAATTTCCTCAGCGTCCAAAACACACCAATTTCACCCGATTTTGAATCCAATAATTGTATTTTCATATTGAGTATCCAATAATTATGTCTTGCCTAACACTTTTCTAGCCTTCCATTGCCCCTTGCGGGTCTTACACAGGGCCATTAACGTTTTGAATATCATATTTCATGCCACGCCTAGCAACTGAGGTATCGTACCATTCCACACGCTTAGGGCTCGTTAACTAATGAGGTCATTAGTCCCGTAAGTATAGTGCGTACTTTATAGCGAGATGTGGCAGTGATCTTCCCCCTTGTATGTCGAGATCCGGTGCTGACCTACCAATTCGGCTTACGTGTTTTCCCCAACCAGGTATCTCTTACCAGCGGAGCATTGCCCCAGCCGCGACAAGCTCTAATCTTCCGGTCGGTCTCTCGGGAAGTCTGGTAGTATAGTGCATGTAAGAGTAAGTATGCGAAAGGATAGGACAAGGACGAGGAAGGAAAGATCACGTGCGGTCCGTGGCCCGTTTGTTAGGGTACTGCTCCGGCATTCGCCTGGTGTTGATCGGAGAAACCTCGGAATATTACCCATCAGAGCACCCTGCATTACTCATAAGCAATCTGAACTTCAAAATGCGATTCAGAAAACTTCAATTAAGTGACACGAATGCATTAAAATTTCATAGAGACATGACTAAAATATTTTTTTCTTAAACAAATAAATTCCTTCTGTTCTAAGTGATCTGACGTGTCGCAACCCATGAAGATATTGAATTATAACATCGCTGCCGCGTCTGCTCACTTCTCACTCTCACTCTCTGCCGCGTCTTATTCTATAACAGTTTAAAATGGCTAAAGGTGACGTGTTAATAGCGACCATTCTACGAAATGTACCTGGCCGCTGGCCGCTATCAGGTGGCCGCTAGAACGAGAGAATTTTTACAAGTGTCTTAGTATGTACAAATTAAACGGTTCTTCGAAAGAATGGCCATTTACGGAGGTGACCGCTTAATAGAGGTGGCCGATACAATAAGTTTTACTGTACACCACATCATATTTGAACGATTTGGATAACTCCTTTGGTGTATTGATCAGCACTTCATATCTTAATTTGTACATATGTTATGTGAAAGTAATGGAAATGATAGTTGTGGCAATGCTATCAACGGTTGCAGTGGTCGTTGATGTATTGAATGTTGTGTTGTTTGCGGATGATTTGATTGCGCCAGGAAAGTCTCCACGCATCCAGTCAAATCAGAGCCTTCTACTACAAACTGCATTTGTATTGGAAGAAACCAGATCACTGAGAAACAAGTGAAATGGTCAACATTTCCTGCGTCTATAATGATTGTAGCGAGTACGCAACTTAGTTTTATTTTGTTACAAGTTGCAGCTCCTGCTCCCAACAATTGCTAGCACTATCACCACCTAGGTGCCACTGCAGAGAGCCTTTCCTAACCCACTGTAGCTTGAATAAAACCTTTCATGTCATGCTTAGAAACTTTGGTATTATCCCGCAGACTTCATACGATCGTTCCTGAGAGTGGCGGTTTTGTCCGGTCGCCAGTCTGCCGGGTAGTGATGGCAAATTTTAGCAAAACATCAATACATAGATGTTTTATATGCTACACAAAACCAAAGGGTTTTCGACGTTGATGAAAAACTTCGACAAAACATCGATGTTTAAAATATCGATCTATGTGTGGTTACTGCGGCGCCTTTCGTGCCTATCGCCTTTGAAGAAAATAAATGAAATCGAATTTTCGTCCGTGAAGAAGCCCATAGAATTTTTGGATTATCCAGCTAAATTCCAATTTTGGTAATTGTAATGATTTTTTACTCTATTTTTTCAGTTAAATCTCAATTAAAATTAATTAATAATTACAAACTGAATCCCCCTACCGCGTGAACTTCAATTGTCACTAAGCCAGTTTTAAAAAGATCGACGTTTAAAAACATCGTGGTTTGAGAACGATGTTTTATTATCATGGATGTTTTAATTTTGAGCATCGAAGTTTAAAAAAATTGTTATGCATGCTTTGAGGTCGATGTTTTATTAAGACTGATGTTTTAATTTTGAGACGGATGTCCAGGAACATCGATGTTTTGTTGGCGATGCCGCTTCTCTTAGCGTGTACCGGCGTGGCCTGCGCGGGTCCCTCAGTCATGCGGGCGGGCGGGCGGGGCGCGGTCCTTGGTCGTCGTCGACGGCGGCGGCGGCGGCGGCGGCGGCGGCGGGCGACACACGCTGTGGCGGCGGCGTCTGAGGCGCAGGCATTAGCATACAATAGCGGCGCGCGGGGCGGGGTGCGCGGTAATGTGTGGTTACTGCGGCGGCGGGCGAGCCTGGAGCCGCGGGGGTGCCGGCCGCCGGCCCGGGCTGGCTGGATGGCTGGCCCCGCGCCGCGCCGCGCCGACACGGTGAGGTCGCGCGTGTCGCCCCGCCCCGCCCCGCCCCGCCCCCGCCGATGACAACCACGACCCGACGACGGCGCCGCCGCCCGCCACGCCGCGCGGTCGGACGGATGGCCGCGATCGCGTCGACCCGGAGGAACGGACGGAGGGCGGTGGGGGAGATGGTGGTCGACGCATGGTTCTGGGGATGGTGATAGTAATGGGGATGGTAGTTGTGGAGATGCTAACAACGGTTGTCGTGTCTGTTGTTGTAGTGGTGGTTGCCGCAGTTATGATTGTCATGATTCGCCTAGTGGTAGTAGTGCTCGAGATGGTATGTGTGTGTGTGTGTGTGATGGAGCTGACCGTGAGGGCCACGTGGGATAACTAGAGGAGAATCACGGAGTATGCTCGAAAGATGACGATTCCGCTGATGGTGATTGAAGTAGTGGTAGTGGTGTGTATACCAGCCTCAGGTCATACGGGCAGACGTGACTGCGCCGCCTCGAAGAAAGAATGGAGAACAATGGAGGAGATGTTGGTCGACGCATGGTTCTGGTGATGGAGTTGGCAATGAGGATGGTAGTTGTAGTAATGGTAGCAATGGTTATCCTGGTGGTGGTGGTGGTTGTTGTGGTGTTTGCGACAGCTGATTTTTGGGGAGGTTGTTATGTTGGTTGGCATGGCGATAGCAATGATGGGGAAGTGTGTGTAAGGAAGGCGAACGTAATGGTCTAGAGGACCAAATAGAGAGCGTGAAGAACAAGAGATGCTCGAATGATTCATCTGATTGTACTGTTGATTGAATTAGTGTTAGTGGTGAGGATAGCCGATTCTCTATCGTACGGATGGTCCTCCGGGCCGGAGCAGCACTGGAGGGCACTGGAAGAGACGCTGGTCGCCCATGGTTATGGTGATGGTGATAGCAATGAGGATGGTAGTTGTGGAGATACTAACAACGGTTGTAGTGCCGGTTTTTGGTTGCTGTATAGCTGACTTTTGTAAGGTCACTTTAATCGTGGTGACTGTCGAGTTGATTCGCAAGGAATGGTAGGGCTGGAGATAGCAAGTGATTGATGGAGGTTGATTTTGAATGCCAGGAGAACCAAATTAATTGCGCGAAGCTCAAGAGATGCTCTAATGATGCCGGTTCAGCTGATAGTGGTCATGGTAGTGGTAAGCATGAATGTAGCCGCCGTTCGATCGTACATATTAACGCGATTGTGTCGCCCCGGAGGAACAGATGAACGGCTGCTCTGGTGATGGTGAATGTGATAACAAAGGCGCTGGTAGTTGTAGTAACGCTAGCAACAGTTGTCGTGATGTTGGTAGTTGTTGTAGTGTACACGTAGGCTTCCGCGGCTAGAGTTCATGACGTTTTGGCTGTCTGGGTGACGCCGCGTCGTTGGCTAAGAGGCCGACGTTTCGCCTGTCATATCGCAGGCTTCTTCAGGGTTGTGATCAGAAGTGTCTGCGAAGAAGCCTGCGATGTGACAGGTGAAACGACGGCCTCTCGGCCAACAACGCGGCGTCACCCGGACAGCCAAGAAGTCAGTTGTTGTATTAGTGGTTGCAGTAGAGATAATTTTCGCGGTGGTTGTCGCGGTTATCGCGATGATAATCATGTTGATTTGGCAGTGGTAGTTAGTGCTGACATGAGAAGTGAGATCGTGACGGCCAAGAGATTCAAATGGAGAGTGTGAAGCACAACAGTGTGTTCGAATGTTGCCGATTCTGCTGATGGTGACTGAAGTAGTGACGCTGATTGTAGGTGTGGTAATGTTTAAAAGTGTTGGTTGTCATGTTGAACGTAGATGGTAGTGGTACGGGTAGTTGTCAGACTGAAGGTAGTGGTAGATGGTGATGGTACTGATACTACTAATGGTAGTAGTAGTGTCGGTGTGTTGGTGATGATGTCGATGTTGGTGATGATGATTGTGTTGGTGATGTTGGTGTTGGTGATGATGTTGGTGTTGGTGATGATGCTGGTGTTGGTGTTGGTGTTTGGGATGATGATGGTAGTAATTGATGTATATCTCAGTTGTAAGTCATTCCGTTATAACACGTCAGAGCAAAAGCGATCTTCTCGGATCATAACCCGATGGACAATAAGCAAAATTCATTCACTTCCTACTCCTTTCACATGGTCATGTACTTGAAAATATACGTACGTCTTCCCCTAGTGGATCTAGGTCTTTCGTTCTAGTACTTAGGGGAGAAATGGAAAGGCCCATCCACTTTCTCTGTTTTCTCGACAGTACCCACGTCCTTGGCGTCCTGTAGTGTGTGCCCACAAGTACACAAAGAAGGGTGAGGATGATAAGGAAGGGTGAGGGGGATAAAGAGGGAGTTGGAAGAGGAGGAGGAGGAGGTGAAAGAGGAGAGGAAGGGAAAGAAGCAGGAGTAGGGGGAAGAGGAAGACGACGGTAATGATATCTACAACAACAATAACATCGAAAACGACAACGGCAACGACAACTACGATGACAATGACGACATACACAACGTTGACAATGACAACAACGACAACGAGAATGTCGATGAGGACGAATAGAAGAGGCACACTGGGAAGAAGCAAGATGCAAAAGAAAATAAGATATTGATGGAGAGGCGACAGCAAAGGAAAATGATAACTAGAAGACAGTCTTTCGTCTATGAACTTCCGACCCCACGTGGTCAACCACTCCCAACAACTCAAGTGCCAGTGTCTGAAGCAAGCAACAACAGTTGACCGCGCAAGAAGCGGTCCCTGGGGCACGCCCCAACTGCTCCGTCCGACGGGCGAGAGCGCGCGTCCTCCCACGCGAGCGGCCGCCGCTCGAGCCCCGGCGGCGCGGCCGGCGCCTGCAGGTGCCCGGCGTTGCCCAACGCCTCGCCGCCGGCCGGGCAAGGCCGACGCCTGCGCCGCCGCCTCGGCGGCTTTCGCCAGCGCGACCCGCGGAGCGTGGAAGCTGCCACCGCCCACGCCCGCGCCCGCGCCCCTGCCGCCCCGCCTGGCGCCGACAGGTGACCCTGCAGGAATGCGCCCGTTGCCCCGCCAGGGAAGGAGATGAGTAGGGGCGGATTTTAATGAAATGTCATTTTCCCCCCTCTCCCTTCAGGACAATGACGTTTAGTATAGAAATTCATTGTATGTCATGACAAAAGGAAGTGAACCATTTTTATAAGACATTTTTGCATTATACGTCAATATCGCCTAATAAGTCATTTTTTACCTTTCAGCGTCATTTTTAATTCATCGCTGATTTCACCGATTCCAATATAACTTTAATAGTTTTGGTTTCAAAAAATATTTACGAGGTGCAGGAAATATTCACCAAAAATTTTCTGAGTAGCATTTCGATTTCTTTCCTCATATATTATCAGTCGTTGTGAGTACTATGTAATCTAAGGTTCCTGTGACGCCTATCGGCGCCATAGTCATTTCGGCTGATTTCACCATAAGGGCAGAGATTTTATTTTAAAGAACAGTCCACACCTAAAGTTTGAAAGCGGCGTTCACTTGGACATAAAGAAGAAGCCTCGTTTACATCAGTAACATATCCAACAGCTTGAGTTGTTCATCTGAAGTGGTTTTGATCAAACTTTTTACGTCATTTTTATTTACTTATAGGGCATTTAAAGAGAATTTTATTGATCATTTTTGGCAATGTCATTTTAGGTCATCAAAATTCGTCCCCTAGTGATAAGTGACAGGCGGCGCAGGTTCTTAGTAATGGGGATGTTTGTGGTTCGATGCCTGGGGTCTCCCCGGAAATGTTCTGGTTCTGATTGATTAATAGTGGTTCTAGGTGCGTCAACTTCTAAAGTCGTTAGTACCGTAAATGTAGTGCGTGTTTTAACGCGGGTGGTGACAGTGAACTTCCATCGCTCGACGACGGAATCCGACACCGATCTACTTACGCCTTGCGGGGTTTCTCCCCAACCAGGTATCTCCCAACATCGAGTCACCGCCCAAACCGTGAATAAGCTCGAAACTCCCGACTGGTCTCAAGGCTTGTTTGGTAGTTGAGTACATGTAATGTAAGTGTATGTGATTAAATATAGTAAATTAGAGATGTTGTCTGGTATTTTTCACACCTTTAATTTACCATAATTATTAGAAGATATCTACCCCACCAGCGATCTAATTAATAAGTGTATGTAACTAAGGGGTGAGGATAGAACAAGGAAGAGGAAGGAAAGATCGCGTAAGGTCTCTAGCCCGTGTTTTAGGGTTCTGCTCCGGCATTCGCCTTATGTTGATCGGAGAAACTACGGACAACCATAGACCAGAGCAGCCGGCCGCTGGAAGTCTCCTCAGACTGCGGTGGAATTCGACCGAGCTATGCAGCTAGTGTGGAAAATCGTGCTTCTGACAGGACTCGAATCTTAAAATATCCTGGTCAGAGGCACTGTAGTATTTTCAACTAATGTTCTGAGACACCTGAGCTTGTTAATGGTTTTGTTTCTAACACGAATGTTAGATCCCGATTATGATGATAACAAAAATAATAACAATAACAATAATTAAAAATATTTAATTCTACCGTTGGATAGTGAAATATTTTATTCTCTGTTTATGGATTTGGCATTTTGGGTCGGATGTCCCACTTCGTGGGCAAGCAAACGGTGTGTCCTATGCCTCTGTAATTATATTTCCCATGCTTGGGCTAAGAGACACACGTGATGAACATGACGTTTTCCCTTCACCGTAACTAACAAACTCCGTCAGCCTGAGCTTTCCTTTGTCACAGTGAGGGCCGGATTTACCTAAAAGCAAAACAAGCAGTTGCTTGGGGGTCCCCATTCACCAGGGGCCCGCGTTTCGGAAAAATATGCATACCATATTTTTTTGTCTGTGTAATAATTGTTAATCAAGTAGTCTACTGTGTAACAAAATGTAACACAACTAAAAATTTCGATAAAAAAATATCAGTTTTCATTTGTATCTGTACAGAAAGTACTTGTACTATAATACATTTTTTATTTAATAAAGATGGAGCTATTTTTTCGGAGGGGGGGCAACACAATTTTGTGCTTGGGGCCCCGCACTACTTAAATCCGGCTCTGGTCACAGTTACAGAAACTGATGCCGTTTTAAAGGAAAGCCAGAATTCTATTTTAGCGTCCGGAATCCGAACTTGCAATCACACCACGTGGAGGTAGTACACTGCCCACGAGCCACACTGGAGGCTTATTTTAAGATAATTACTGTTATTATCGACCGCGCCCGACAAGTGACTCTGTTGGAATGCGCTGTCTGGCTGAGCAGAGGTGATAAATGACTGGATGCACAGATTCTTAGCTATCGCATGCTTTTAGTTAGATGAAAGGTGTGTCTCTGGTAGTTATTATGTGGTTCAGCTTTCATCACTACTGATAATTGTAATACTAATTCATAAATAAACTCCAATTATTAGAAAAATCGTTATTGTTATGATTATTCTGCGTTTTCTACGAGACCCACTTAGAATCTCTGAGGTCTACGTCTGTCGCCGGTTTCTAGATTTTGAAGCTGTAGCGCGCTGGTGCGAAATTTTACGCATAAAAATGATTGGCCACATAATTGTTGGTATAATCGCCACATTCCTCGTCACTATGGCTTAATGGATTGGCTGATTATTGCTTTCTGTTTACGGTTGCGTCAAGTGTATTGCATGGTATGTTCCAACAAGTGACTCTGTCATTTCTTCTCCGCTGGAACGTGAGATTTTGCGCCAAATTACTCTTCGATTTGCGGGGTTTTTGTTCCTGCCAATCCAACCGAACCCAACGCCGCCCCAACCAAGGCAAGCTCAAAAGGTCTCCCGGCAAGTGTGGTAGTGTGTGTAAGGAGAGATAATAGGACGAGGAAGATGAAAAGATCGCACGCGGTCCGAGACCCGTTTGTTAGGGAATTTCTTCGTAATTCGCCTCATGTTGATGAGAGAAAGCACGGAACACAACAGAAGAGAACAGCCGGTAGAATACTTCTCCAGACAGCAGATGATTTCGATTCGTTTATGTAGCTAGTGTTGATGAAAATCCTGCCACGGTCGTGATTGGCACCCGAAGAATTGACCTCCCGGTTAGAGACTGCTGTTGTGACAGCAGTTGATGCCCTGCGAAATCCTTGACAAAAAAATGAAATGTCTCACAGGCCGAAATGGGCCAAAGTGCTCTCTCAGCAAGCCGACTCAGGAAAGGGTGAAAACATTTTTCTTACAGGAAGTAAGAAAGGGCAAAAGGGAAAATATTTCGAATGCTGTGGAGACGGAAGATGGTTCCTGTAGAAGTTGCTGAGATCTGGAGAGGTGCATGATGGGTTGTATGTAATGTCGTCGGTAGTGGTCGCGCCGGATATCAATATTCACTCACTCACTTTTCCTCAATATTTTCACTATTGCATGTAACCAAGCACGTTTCCATTCATTTCTCCAAGATGTATGATTATAAAAAATTGGAAGTGTGTTATAAAAAATAAATATTCAAATATCAAACGCTGCAATAAAAAGGGAATATTAGTGAAATTATTAATGCGAGTCACATGCAGACATCAGAAGAATGTCAGAAGCAATTAATGGTAAAAATTATGACCGCGAATATATATTTATGTGTGTGTGTGCGTGCGTGTGTGTGCGTGTGGGCGTGTGCGCGCGTGCGCGCGTGTGTGTTTTCTGCGTTACGCCTCGGAAGGAATAAGTCAAAAAGATCAGGCGGTATATATAAGGCGATGTTGAAGGAAGTTTGAGAAGATCTCATCACAGCTTGTTACTCGTTTGCCTTCACGTTGAAAAGATTTTTCCTCCGCTACTGTGACAAAATAGCTTTCGTCTAACACTCTAAAAGCTAGTGTGCAATTTACAATTTTACCTCTTTTGTATATGTTTTTCTCTATATTCGTAACTGCGAATGCAGCATTTCAGTCACAATCCTTCCCTCTTTCAAAGCATCACATATCGCTGGGGAAACCTGGATACGACGGTTGGGGAAACATCGAAAGTGGGCGTAGTTCGACGCCGGATGACGCCAGCCAGCGGGGCAAGGGCACTGCCAAAACACGCTCTACACTTACGGGAATAACGTGCTTACCAGTTGACGCATCCATAACCGCCAATCAATCATTCAATAGAATTGTTTTGTTATGTTTTGGAGGTTTAACAAAGCGAATAGTGTGAGACTTAAGTATGTCTTTTGGGAAACGCAATTAGCATCGTGATTATTCCATTGATCTACTACAAATGATCGCAGGTAAAATGTGCGAGAGCTTTGCACAACGATAATCAGATTGCTTGTAATATTATAGTTATGCATGTAATATTATAGTTATACACGCTATATTATAGTTATAATAATATTCTCTTTTAGTGAGCTATAACTTCATCAAAAATCGGCAAAACTTACGAATGTACGCATATTCCCCACGTACATTAAAATTATTTTATCTACAAGCGTCAAAACATTTTTGCGCTCATATATTTTAAGATCATTTAAGGCGTGTTCCTTAAAACTGTCAGCAGTACGTTTGTGAATGGTTCTCTATTCTCCTTTCATGAAGTTACTGTTAAACCAATTTTGAACCGTTTAATGGATTCGAACTCCCTTCGAAGGTCTCAAAAAGCTGATGTCTCCCACTGTATCTCATTAAAGACTGAGTTAATTTAATTAAATTGAGAAAAGAGATGACCTATGGTACTCGTACGTCGAGTGTGTTCGGAACGCGCCAAAACGCTAACTTCTCCCTCTCGTGTACTCTCAGTATTAGATCTCTCTCTCTCTTTCTCTCTCTTTCTCTCTCTCTTTCTCTCTCTCCTCTCTCCCTCCTCTCTTTTTCTCTTTCTTTCTCTTTCTCTCTCTCTTTCTCTCTCTTTCTCTCTCTCTCCTCTCTCCCTCCTCTCTTTTTCTCTTTCTCTCTCTTTTTCTCTTTCTTTCTTTCTCTCTCTCTTTCTCTTTCTCTCTTTCTTTCTTTCTTTCTTTCTCTCTCTTTCTTTCTCTCTCTTTCTCTTTCTTTCTCGCTCTTTCTCTCTCTTTCTCTCTCTTTCAAAGTACCAGAACAAGGTATCGATGAAGTACTCCCGCCCCCACCTCCTTCACTGCGCCTCACGACGGAACGTAGTTCCAAAGCCAGCCCGAACGAGAACGCGTGCTAATTCAATCAGGTGCTCGGCGAGCGTGATTTAACAAGTGGCGGTTGACCTACATCACTGTCGTATTCCGTTTCATCGTACGGAGGCAGGCTGCCGCCTCGTCGGATGCGCAAGGCCAACACGGGCGTGCCTCCCCGGCACAGTTGCACTCTTTCGACACTGCGACCTCAGCGCTCGCGGAGCGTGGAAGCTGCCGCCCCCGCCCCCGCCGACGCGCTGTCGCCGGTGACCTATCGACGGGCTCTCCCATCGATGCGCGCCGACGATGCCCTTTTCTCGATTCTCCCGCTAAGTGCCTCGCGCGAGACGTGCGACCGTGAGCTTCCTTGTGTAGTCCCCGGCGGTGATCTTTGTAGAATCTCTGGCCGATAAAAAGCTCGGAACGTTTTTACGTAAGTGCCACTTCTCGATTTCAAACCCTTAAGTGATTTGAGAAAGCAGTTTACGTTTTATTTTGTAGAGGTGTTCCACAAGGATTAAAAATGATTGCCCGGTGCTTTATTTCTTTTTTACTTATTCAACGTCAAAATTCGTTAAAAACAGTGCGTTTTGAGCCCTTCAAGTTAATATGCTTCACAGTATATTAGCTTAATTTCACGACACGTCACAAATATGAATATACAGCAAACATATCTTCTACTGTTGCTAAAAAAGAAATTTAATATTAAAAAACACAAAAAACAAAAGCCAGCAAAATAAAACAAATCAATTCTGAAATGCAAATATAACAAGAATTAATCTAAAACAGTGCTTTGCAAAAATATGTAAATCCGTACTAAAATATTTTGGTCAATGTTTGACTATTTGTAGTGATATAATTGATAAATCTGTTCTATTGCAATTATCTGATTATGCAAGGAGAGAACATAAATACTAAAGAAATGATAATCCAGCCTGTTATAGTAAAAACACAACTTTCTAAAGAATCATAACTACTTTTTCCGAAGAATGTTTATGATGGTGTGGTTAACACGGAAAACTCACTGTATTATTTGCAAACCATAATTTTGAAATGGTTAACTGCGCAAGGAATATGAATCATATCTGTACACACTAATTATTCAGTTCAGAATACAGTATCGATGTTTTTGTGCAGTGACACAGTTACCATGAGATCCGGAATCATGAACTCCTCTCGAGATGTTGCTTGACACCCGAGTAAACACGAATCGAAACTTCTGGGCCGTTATATTGCGACGCAGAATCACAACCTGACCTCTTGTTTTCGACATCTGATCCAGGGGCTTTCAGCACACGACGAAGCAATAGCCCTACTGTTTGGAAAGGTCATTATAGAATCTCGCTACCTGACGACTGTCCTTTCACCTCGTAATCAAGGAAGCGACCAAATTTTCGTCCGGGAAACGAGGAAGAGCGCTAAATTAGGGGTTTGCTCTCACGGAGAACTCACGTTAGCCGAGATAACTATTAAGAGCGTGACTGCGTCATAAGGATATGAATTTACACTAGACTGTAATCAATGGAGCGTGCACACGGAAGCCGGCCCTTCACATATATTGCCTCGTCATTTTAGTTGATTATCCCATCTGCTCGCGTAGATAGTCCGATAAACGTCTAACCCAACATTTAAGACACGATAATTGCGGCTTTGGCTCGTAAGTGTTTTCTGTTGCCCTTGGAGGATTGTAACGCGTCAAGTAGGTGAAGTTACGTGACGCACGAGTTGCCAGGGTGTCAACAAGTTCCTTTCCAGAGCGAATGACCGGCCCAGATGTCTCAGGGTAGAGCCTGATGTCACTGCATCGTACCGGGAGGTCCTGGTCTCGACGGTAGGTGGTATTTCAAAATCAAGCTAGACAGCTTGATCGAATTTAGCCTCTGGAAGAGAATTCTAGTGGTCAGCTGCTTTGATCGGTAGTTTTCCGTGGTTTCTGCGATCAACACCAGGGGAATGCCGGAGCAGTACCCTAACAAACGGGCCACGGATCGCGTGCGTTCTTTCATTCCTCTTCTTTGTCCTTTCCTTCCCCCTTGCACAAACACTAACATGCACTTCACAAGCCGGGAGACTAGTCGGGAGCAAAGAGCGTGTCCCGGTTGGGACGGTGTCAAGCTGGGGGGTGATTCCTGGACGGGGAAAACCGCGCAACCCGACATGCGGGGTCAGCGCCGGATCTCACCACCCACCGCATGAAGAACATCGCCACATCCCACGGTAAAAGTATGTTCAACACTCACTGGGCGAACCAGATTGGCTTCACGAATGCATTAATTGTCAGACTGTCCCACCGGTAACTCTTTTCGGCACCTTGCGACATAGGAGGGAGGCGAGGTACTTGACCCTGCTCTGATGGGGAATTACACACGTCCACTCCGTTTCCATGGTTTCTCTGCGTGCGCTAGTCGTCAGATGTTAGAGCGAATGATGGGTCAGCGAGGTGGTTGGTGGTGGGGGGGGGGGGTCCCCGGATTCGTCCGGATGGTCCCGTTGCGTTCCGGTTTCGCCGTGGCAGTCGCCTTACCAGTAGAAATCGAGGAGGTTTTAATCCTGCCCCCGGAGTGAGAAGTGCATTTTCCTCTGTTAATCAACCCCTGTTCATGTGGGCGGGCTGGGAAATCATCTGAAATATGAGTCGCACCAGCCGCGGTCATCTGGTACGTCGTCTGTGATATTATCCTGATTTTTAACTCGACTAGAGGCGACGCGACCGAGCGCCCCCCCCCCTTCTCCTCCAGCCGCGCAGACTCAACATTCTGCGTGCAACGCAGGTGTCACCGGCTAACCCAGGGCGTACCACGTGGGTCACCCACTTGACTAGTCCCGGGGTAAATCATATGACTCGTACCCCGGTATGATCATACACTTAAACTCCCTGACAACGTACTTTCGATATTCAATTCCGCGTAAATATTAGGGGCCCCCGTCCAGTGGCACCAATACTTCTGCGTACGTGTGAACCAACGCCTAGCTACCGCGCGCGGGCGGGCAGAGCATCGGAGGCGTGTGCCACGTCTACGCCGTCGTGTGTCTGTGTGTGTGTGTGTGTGCGTGTGTGTGTGTGTGTGTGTGTGTGGGAGGGGGGGGCGGCCGAGAAAGCCACGCGGCGGTGGGCAGGTGCGGTCGGCGGAGCTCTCGCGGCGCCTCCGCCTCCACCGCCTCCGCCTCCGCCGCCGCCGCCGCCGCAAAATGCCAGCGAGTGCCCTAGGACGCTACCGCGCGACCCCGCCGCCGCCGCCACGCTGTTCCCACGTTTCACTTTCTGCCGAGGTGAGAGGCCGCCTGCCCCCGCCGCCGCCCCCGCCCCCGCCCCCGCCGATCGGCCCCCGCGCCGCGGCGCCGCGAGATGCAGCACGAGGAGGAGGAGAGGAGGAGGAGGAGGAGGAGGGGGATTTCACTCTCGCGCTGCGGGAGGTGGGCGTGGGGCTCGGAGAATGTAGGGTGTGCAATGGGGATTACGAGTGATTGGAAGATGATGGGAAGTAGGTGTAGGTAGGTAGGTGGGTAGACGGGAGCGGTGTTTGTAGATTGGAAGAGGAAGCAGTGATGATGAAGGAATGAGCATGGGGATTAAGGAGGTTTGAGGTGGAGAACGAAAGAGAGAGAGAGAGAGAGGGAGAGAGAGAGGGAGGGAGAGAGAGAGGGAGGGAGAGAGAGAGGGAGAGAGAGGGAGGGAGAAAGGGAGAGAGAGACAGAGACGGAGGGGGAGAGGAGAAGAACCCCAAGGGAAGCTAGACGAAATATTCCTGAAGGAACACAGATACTTTAACAAAGGTAGATAGAAGACATGGACCAAGAAGACGTAAGAAGAGAGATAGGACAGATAGAAAAGATGAATGGGAGACGGATAAAGAGAGAGAAGATGGACTTGGGACTGAGAATGAGGGGGAAAAGGGGTTGGAAAAGGGAAAGGAAGCAAGTGTGTCAGAGTGAAGAGAGGAAGACAGTGTAAGAGAGAGAGAGAGAGAGAGAGAGAGAGAGAGACAGAGAGAAAGAGAGAGAGAAAGAAAGAAAGAAAGAAAGAAAGAAATGGAGAGAAAAGAAGAGAGAGAAAGATAGAGAGAAAGATGGAGAGGAAGAGAGAGAAAGAGAGAGAGAGAGGGATCCTTAGAGGAGAACGAAGAGGAAAGAGAAAGGGTAGAAGAAGGGATGACATTGGTAGTGTAGGTCAAATTAGAATTACTTGGAGAAAAAGGAGAAGAAGAAGTAGAATCGGGTATTGAATAATCGTATAGAGTACGTATTTGCAGGAGGGATCTTTAAAAACTTGAACGTAGGAAAATATTAGTGAAATTGCTTGAAAATAGGGGGAGAAATTACTGAATATGTTGTATAAGAGCAAAACGAGTGAGAAATGAGAAAATGAGGAGCAACAATATGAGAATATTTATCACAGAAAATTGAAACCAAGAGGTACATCGAAGGGAGTTTAAAGTAGGCCATGCCCTTTGAATCAATTAATTGGTTGATTTAAATGATGTTCGATTGGTAGCATTAACTATTGAACATTTCAGAATAATGTATTACCTGTAGAAGTTGACTTTTCAAACCAGAATCTTTTTATTAATCTTAATATGGATGAGTAGCAATTACATAGCTAAATCTCCAACTCAAATCGCCAACTCCCTCTCGTCCCTCTTCTTCTCCAGCAGTTGTATTCCGCGTTGCTGTCGTCTCCGGTCGTATTCCCAGTGCTCCCTGGGAGAAGGCCAGATCCCGTTCTACTTTCGTGTCACGTGAAGCACGGCCGAGCGCTTGTACTTGTACTCGTAGCTCGCGCGCTTGGGAGGGGGTGGGGGGAGGGGGTCAGGCGGAGCGGCCCGCGGACGCGGAAGCCGCTCATTAACGAGGTCACGGCAGAACGGCCTTAAAGCGCGCGCGCTCGCGCTGGGCGACCAACATTCCACTGGGCGACGCTCGCTGCAATCAACGCGGTCTCCCTCACAAGTGATTGTTCACTCCAATGGCAACTATACGTATTACTAATTTCCTCCTTGTTACCTCCTCCGCTGTTACTACCTCCTCCGCTGGAGCTGGTCTGTTTCCCAGTTTTACATTATCATTATCCATTAAATTCCAGGATATAAAGAGTTTTTGGGATTCGAAAATATCACACGCACAGATAGATCAATTTGCTTAAGTGCGAAGTGATATATCCGCATTTTTTTTTCTTGAAGGAAAAATATTCACATTCAGCTTTGCAATTCAAAATAGGATTCAGCGTCATTTCAACTACCGAGAGAGGTGGCTCAGGGCGACAACTGATGTCACTGCAGTTGCTCTGTCCGGGAAGTCCTAGGTTTGAGTTCCGATGGGAGGATTTTCGACACTAGCTTGCTAGCTAGGTCGAATTCAGTTGCTGTCTGGAGGAGAATTCTAGTAACCTGCTGCTCTCTCATCGATAGTTTTCTGTGGTTTCTCCGATCAACACCAGGCGAATGCCGGAGCAGTACTCTAACAAATGGGCAACGGCGTGCGACACGCGAATACTCGCGAACATTTGCTATATATTCACGTTCAGCGGTATGAAACAGGAACTTTTTTGATATTCGTGAAATTCAAAAAACTATTAACTTGTGTATCCTCATAATCTATGCTTTGTTAATGCGGAATTCTGCTTTTCTTAAATATTTAATTTATTACACTTTTGTATGATATTACTTCATTCGTTGTTCTTGGACAGTTTGGGACCGGAAGAGGGGTCTCAGGGCATTAACTGATGCCGCTGCAGTGCCTCTGATCGGGAAGTCCTAGGTTCGAGTCCCAACGGCACCAGGGTTTTTAGAAACTAGGTAGATAGCTAGGTCGAGTTCTGTCAGTGTCTGGAAGACAATTCTAACGGCCGGCTGCTCTGATTGGTAAATTTCCGTGACTTTTCCGATCAGTACCAAGTGAATGCCGGAGCAGTGTCCTAACAAACGGGCCACGGTCCGATCGCAATATTTCCTTCCTCTTCCTTGTTTTATCCTTTCCGCTTACATAGACTTACACTTCCATGCACTACACTACCACACATGCCGGGAGACCGGTCAGGTGCTTAGAGCCTGCTCCGGTTGGGGCTGACCGAGGAGAGACCAGGGTGGGAGAGAGAACTCATCATCCAGTGGAGGAAGAGCTCAATCAAGAACATGAACTACATTTACGGGAATAATGGCCTTAGCCGTTTACGCAACCGGAATCACTCAATGGAAAATTCGGCAGTCTGGGTGCTACTTTGTGCGTGGTTTGGTTGGCAGTCTTACTGCTGTAGGACGCAAGTTGTGTTATTTTTCGAATATCACACAAACCGAAGAAATATCTCAGAGAAATACCCACAAACCGACATGTAGGCCGGTACCTGATCTCGCCATCGAGCTGGAGAAGAACACTACTACATCCTGCTTCAAATCATTCGCTACACTTACGGGACAAATAATGTTAGTAGTTGGCGCTCCTGGAATCACTAATCAATCAACCTAGAATTCTCATCGATGAAAAGGGCTTAGCTGCTTATTTGAGGACGATATTCTGTCGCTGCCAGGACAAGAGAGTAGATCCGCGTCTATGAAACGTAATTCGCCGACTGCCATTGACGCTAATAAACACAGCCGCGACACAATGCTTAAAACACCGGATTACAAATTTCAGGTGTATTATACACAATTGTTGTAATATTGTTGTTCTATCATGTGGTACTCGTATCGGTTTCACGTTAATTTTATTCACATACGTGTTCTACAGATTTCACAGCTGCAATGTGAAAGTGATGAAAGTATAAATTAAAAATAATTTTCAGTCGACATGTAAATTGCTCTGCTAATTACGAAATTACACGGGCATTTAATAACGAGATGGACTAGCTATGTACCAGGTCGTTGGAGAAAATTTTATTGACCCTAGAATTGATGTAAACGAAAGGTTAAGTATTGATACATTATGTATATGTATATACTTATATATGAACTATGTATGTATCTTGCAATTTAGGTCAGATTAATCCAATGGTTGCGACGTAGCGGTGTCCCCAGACTTGGGGTCTGTTTTTATTTATTATTCACGCCTGGGGGGATAATAAATTATTAACGATTTGTGTAAAACTTTGAAAGAAGCTAAGGAACGATTGGCGAGCAAAGCCTAAAACAAAGGGGTGGGGGTAACTATATTTCTGAGTACCCTTTTCCATTGAACTTTTTCTACTTACATACGACATATTTTTCTAGCAAATAAATCAAAATACTTCCAAGAAAATTAAATTATAACTTTAATCACCATTAATAAATTGTTTTATATGGAACCTTTTAAAAGATTGCCAGACGACCTGGAGAGACTCTCCATAAAATGTCATAAATCAAATTTTCTATTAATTGGATCTGACAAACTATTTGAAAACACTGTGAAAAAATATTGGAATTAATAATGCAATTTTTAAAATGTTACTTATGCTTAGAATACGAAGCAGTGTTCGCTAATGACCTCAGCTGTTTTTTCACGATACTCATTTTCTTTAAAAATTAAAAAAATCGTCTATTTTCAGGTTACAAAAGTGAACATTATGGTTTGGAAATATTTCCTGAAACACAATTTTTAATCACGTACGGCTATGAGATCCCTTTGAAAATGTTAAGGGGGATGACCCCCTGCCCCTTCTCTGCATACGTCTTCGGTACGGACCCTGTTCCAAATTAATCCGGCTCTGCATATTTCAGAATTAATTATTACAGTGCCAACGCTTGACTAAAAAGCGCGGTTGCCATTAGAAATGTTCACAGGGAAGTCCTCGAGTTGTTAGTTACGTCTTGGCTTGCAGACCCAAGTGCCAACACACTTTTCCGGTCGCAATGTCTGCACGTCCCGTTTTTTTGCCTTCTTCCACACCACTTTCCCTCTCTCCCTGACGGGTTCTTTAAGCGCCGCCGCATAATCTTCGCGTGCGGCCACGTGGAAGGCGCCGAGAGGGGGGGGGAAGGGGGCACGTGTGAATGAGTCACCGGGCGTAGTGGCAGGGCGAGCCGTGCGCTGGACGGGTTTCGAGACGCTGCGATCCTAAGGAGCAGGATCGGAGGAGAGAAGGACCGAGGATGAAATGAAGGGGGGAGGGGGAAAGGGAAGGGGGGGGGGGGCTGAAAGTTGCGAAAGCGCGGACGCTGACCCGTGGAGCTCCACGCGCTGTTCCGGGACCCCCCTCCCCTCCCCTCCCTACCACCCGCCCCCCTCCCCGCATCTGTCTCCACCGGTACAGCAACGATGGCTCAGGACGTCAATTGATGTGACTGCAGTGCCTCTGACGGGGAGGTCCTTGGGTTCGAGCCCCTTCGGTGGCAGGATTTACGACACTTGCTAGTTAGAGTTTGCTTTCTGGAGGAGAACTCAAGCGGCTCGCTGCTCTGATCGGCAGTTTTCCATGGTTTCTCCGATCAACACCAGGCGATACCGGGCATGGACACCGAGCGATCTTTTCTTCCTCTTCTTGTCCTATTCCCCCTCTTCATACACACTTACATGCACTACACTTACACACAAGCCAGACGACCAGTTGGGAGCTTAGAGCATGTAAACGATATCTGTTTGGGGGAAATGCGAGGGAAGTGGGAGGGAAATGGGAGGAAAATGGGAGGGAAGTGGGAGGGAAGTGGGTGGGAAGTGGGAGGGAAGTGGAAGGGAAGTGGGAGGGAAGTGGGAGGGAAGTGGGAGGGAAGTGGGAGGGAAGTGGGAGGGAAGTGGGAGGGAAGTGGGAGGGAAGTGGGAGGGACGTGGGAGGGAAGTGGAAGAGGAAGCGGGAGAAGATCTCCCACAACTTCCGTGGTGAAAACAGGCTCCACATTTACGGGACTAATGACCTTAGCAGGCAAACCTTAGCCCAGAATCACTAATTAATGGATCTCCTTCGGTTCAGTGAGCTTTTCACAGTGAGATGCAGCTCGTAGTGGGGACATGGTGCACACTGTTAAGCAGAATAATAATTACTAATGGTACAAATCGGTTATTGCAAATTTTGCTTACGAGTGGATTCTAATTGTTTCACGAGATCGATAAGCCAAGTTAAGTAAAACACCTGAGTGAATAAAACCTACTACCCATGAGTGCCACACTAAACTTTATCTATTAATTCATAACACGTCTACAAATTGAACTTTTTAGGTTCCTTCTACTGCTTACGCAGTAGAGAGAAAGTTATGTAATGTGAGATAAAAACGACGAATTATCGGCAAAAAAAGTCTTATTGCCAAGCCTTAATAACGAAAAAATGAACAAATCCAGTGGCTAAATTAAGAAAAAAAATTCTCTAACAAAAAGTGTAGCCAAAATCCATGTTTTGTGGGTCCTTGATAACAAAAGGTCAATTGACGGCCAACCTGTCCGTCCGTCAGTAAACATTATTAATGAAAAGTGTCCATCAAAACATGATCTTCAAAAAAGTCAAGTTCAATTTTTGGAAAATATGAGTTCATTTCGCCAAACGTTGCGTAAAATATGGCATTTTGTAATTTTGTTAAACAATTTTTTCTCAAAAATGGGTTATTAAGTACTACATTCGTCAACTAACGAAGCTGATGCTGCATGAGAAAAAACAAGTCAGATGATGATGATGATGATGATGATGATGATGATGATGATGATGATGATAATGATGCTGATAGGTTTAAGGCGCTTCAACAGCTAAGGTTATTGGTGCCCATGTCAAATTATTGTAAGAGCAGTACGCTCTGTGGCAGTGCCAGGCTAAAACAATTTCTTAATGCAAAGTAAAATGAGTAAAGTAAAGTGAGTAAAACTGAAAATGGACGAGTTCGATTATAAAAAAGCGTCCAGATAAGATCCAGATAAACACTTTAAAATCTCCAACTAAAAGCCAAATAATTGGCATAATCCTCCATTCTCAGATAATGCTGTAAGTGTCGTATAAAGTTAAAATCTTGCAGGGAGAAGTTTCGTCATTTCCAAGTAACCTCGGATAATACTATGGTTTTGGCGATTTCTATGTTTTGCGTATTTATGTCTATTACTTGAATGCATAGCTAAGAGAACTAGGAAGGTAATGCCTTTTACGGCTCGGCGGCTCATACAATACAACAGTGCAGGAGAATATACCCCACCTGTAAGATCCGTCTCGCAACTATCGCAAGTAGGGATGGGTCACCGCGGAGAAGATGTCCGTGGAGAGAAATGGCAGAGACAAATGACTTGCCATCGGCCGAGGGACGCGCGGGGAACGCGACGCCGCGTCCCACCTGCCACGCCTCCCAATGGGCCCGAGCGCCACGGACACTTTGAGCCAAGTCAGTGCCGTGGCGAACAGTGCGTAGTGTAGTGAAGTGCGAATGAATGGGAAGGATGAATGGTTATGTATATAATGAAACACGTATGAATGATGTGTGAATGTAGAGAAAAAGAAGAAAAAATATCTCGTCCGTAAAATAACAAGCTCTGTAGTATTATAGTATTGACAAAACCGGTCTTAGTATAAGTTAGTAATGCCAAAGTGCAAGTAAGTTAACTTAAGGACTAGTATGTAAAACTTAGCTGTAAGAAAAAGCTCCTCCTCTACCTGCTTAAGCCGCAAGGCAGCAGGTTAATGTAAAAATTTAAAGTAAATTAATTCCCCTTCTCCACAGGGTTACTGTGGAGGGGACCACAGAAAAAAAAATGGCAGAGACCGATCAGAAAGCGAGTCAGAATTATCATATCGCGCCTTAACTCATTAGACCATGGCTTTATGGAATCGTCGTGAGTTTTAAAAATCTGAGTTCTGCCACTAGGAACAAGCCGGATAAGGGTAGTTTAAGAGAGGAAACTGGTGAGGCAGACATCCGTTTGAGAAGGTACGACACAAGTAGGACGGAGGTGGTTTACCGGGATAGGAATTTTAAAGCATCGCTGTGAAATGCGTGTCTTGGAGGCAGTATTTGAAGAGGTGAAACAACATTGACGAGGAACACAGGTCACGACTTGCAAGGGCGGTGTGATAGGAGAGGTATCGCAAGAAGAGTGGAAGATAAGACAGCAGGAGAGGAAGGAAAGAGGACAAAGAGGGAAAGGAGAGAAGTGAAGTTGTGGGAAAGAGAAGGAGGAAGAAGAGAAGAAGACGAGGAAGGGGACGCGAGGAAGAGGAAGAGAACGAGTGGAATGAAAATAAATAAAGTAGGAGAAATATCGCAAAGGGTAAGGAAAGATTGGGAACACATGAAATCGAAAGAAAAAAGAGGATGTTGAGGAATGGTGCAAGAAGAAAGAGTCAATAAGAAAGCAGAAAGATTAGGGGAGAATGAAGGAGAAAAATATGATGGGAAGGGAAATGAAAGAAATATTCTGCAATGTAGTGTGATCAAAAGGCGAAAGTTCATAAACGAAAGGTCAGGGAAAGAAATAAGGGAGTTGAAAGGACTAATGGCAGAAGAGGAAGGAAATGGAAAGTAGAAAGGAGGGAGAGAGATGAATGAAAGGGAGGAAAGAAAGCTGAGACAATGGAAAGAAAGAAATGAATAATACATTAAGAATGAAAAAAGTATGGCGATAAGTATGGACCGGATTTCTATGATTTTGCATGTTTTTGTCTGTAGCTTCAATGTAGAGCTAAGTGAAATTTGTTGACATTTGGTTAGAATATGATGTTATATAGATTAATGTTAGCGAATATTTGTGCATATTTGGCCGATTTTTCCTCTATTTCTGGGGCGGAGAGGGGCAGATGGCGGAAAGTGGCGGGCAGATGCTGGGAGGACCGGGAGACACAGAGAGGGGCAGATAGGGGCGGGGAGGGGTGGGTAGGAGCGGAGTGGCGCGGGAAAGGGCGGGGGAGAGGCGGGAAGTGGTGGGGAGGGGAGGGGAGCGGCAGGAAGGGGCGTGGATGTGTGCGGAAAGACACGGAGTGGCGGGGAGTGGCAGGGAGGGGCTGGGATAATGGAAGAGGGCGTGGAGAGGAGGGGTGGGGTGAGGTGAGACAGGGAGGGGCAGTAAAGGGCGGGAGGACAGAGAGCGTTTTGTGGCTAGGCGTCATGTGGCTAAGCGTGGCTAGTCAGGGCTAGTTTGTCGTTGTGTGGTGGGACGTGGTGAAAAGTGGCGTAGTGGGAAATGGCGAGGTGAGTCGGGTTGTGTCATGGCAAAGCAGAGCGGGGCGAGAGACCTGCCATGTTGTGGCGGGCCTTGGTGTGGCGGGCCGCGGTGCGTCGTGGCTGACCAGAGGATACGGCGGAAAATCAGAGCCGTAGCATGAGACGAGAAAGGGCGGGGTGAAGAGAGGGATGAAGAGAAGATGAGACGAGCGGCGTGGCGGGACGGGCCAGGGGGCGTAGCGTGGCATGCGGGCCGTGGCGTGTAGGAAAATCCGGAGTGCGTGGATGAAGGGAAGCCACAAAAGGCGAGGAGGGGCGAAATGGGGACCGATGTGCAGGGTGGTGTGAAGACACGACGAGGGGCGTGGCGTGTTGTGGAAGGCTGTGGCGTGGCGTGGCGAGCCGTGGCGATCCAGGGATAGTGGCGGGCCAGAAGCCGAGGCAGGCCGTGGCGAGCTGTGGCGAGCCAGGGGGCGTGGCGGGTTATAGCGGGCCGTGGCGGGCCGGGGCGTGGCTGGGAATCCGTGGAGGCGGGAGGGCGGGAGGGAGGGCCGCGGCGTGAGGCGAGGTGGAGCGTGGCGGGGCGTTGAGGGCGCGGGGGGGGGGGGCGTCATGTGGCGAGCCAGGGGCCGTGGCGAGCCAGGATGCGTAGCGTGCTAGGTGGCGTGGCGGGCCGTGGCGAGCCAGGGGGCGTGGCGAACCAGGGGGCGTGGCGAGCCAGGGGGCGTGGCGGGCTGTAGCGGGCCATGGCGGGCCGGGGCGTGGCTGGGAATCCGTGGAGGCGGGAGGGCGGGAGGGAGGGCCGCGGCGTGAGGCGAGGGGACGCGGCGCGGCGACACCTCTCGCGAGGGGGGCCGAGAGGTCAGAGGTCGCGCGCCGCGTGACTGCCTCGCCCCGGGGCTGTCCACGCCCACACGCCCGACACTCGGGGCACGGCGACGGCGAGGGGTGGACAAAGTCTTCATTCAACAGCTGAGTTCCGAGGAGACGCGTCTCCATGAATCACAATTTTTCGGGCAGTATTACAGTGGAACCCCGAAAATCCGAGCGCCGCTGATCCGAATTTTTATTTTTCAAAAATTTTATTTCAGATAAATATGTCTGCAATGCAAATCTAATAATAACGGAACTGCAACACTTTAGAATAAACATTTATTTATTATACCCTAGTAAGAGAAAATAACATTTAAATTACTCTTTAATAATACATACATACACGATACTAAAGAGCCATTTAATAAGAAATGATTATCTTCTTTGGTTGTTAAGAAATAAACCTACGTGAGAACATGTGTATTGTGGTCTGTATTGTTCATATTACGTAAATTTTCCTGTATTTTCCGGACAATCCGAATTTTCTAGAATTCGAACAACTCACCCAAAATTAGGTTCGTATTCTCGAATAGGAGATTTCATTGTACATCCACAGTCGTAATTCATGTTAGTATTCAACGGGTTTGGGATAGCGTTTAATGAATGAGAATCGACAAATTTTTTTCGCATAATTGGGGAGGGCGGTGGAAATATTCCTTGCTGCCTAGTTTTACGAATCTCTCACCAACATTTTACTTGTATGAAATGATGATGTGGTCGCTAATGGCCTAGTAATTGATGCGACTTTAAATTGAAACAAAATTGTTTGTATGGAAATATGTCATTATTTCATGAAGAAAATGAAAATTTGAGTTAAGCATGTTGTAGGTAAGTGATTAATTTAAAAATACATGGTATAGCATCAATTTAATTAATTTATTTACCCAACTTACGACGAAAGAGTATCAAATTCGTGACATTATTTTGACTGCTTCTAAATTGAATTATAGTAAAAGTAAAGTAACACATAATTATATTTTAAGATCGTAGGCGTACCCACAGACGGAACGGGGTCGTGCTCATGTTGAAAATTTGGAAAAGGGTACCATATCTTTACATAATAAATCTTTTCATTTCTATTAGTATGAACAAACCCTGATTTTCTCCATTTTTAAATTGACAATTTGGAGAATTGTTATTCGACGTTTGAGGAATACGTTTTTCAAGCCACGTGGCAACCCAACGAAAGGTTCAACATAAATCAATTGGATTTATTAATTGTACTGTCATAGTTATTGTTTCTTTCTCCTTGTATGTATTTACTAGACAAATATGCCATATGTAAGTAAAAAATGGATAAGAAGTCTCATAAATGTGGTTACCCCCCTAATTTCGAATTGTGTATATTAATTGTGTATATTATTGGAATTATATTTTGTTGAAAAACAAATGTAAAATATTTCTGTAGGTAGGTGTTGAAAGGTTCTTTTAACATTTATAAAATTATGAAACAAATGGGAATAAAATATTGAATGTTTACCTCAGGGAAAGTGTTGCAACTTGTAGAGGGATAAAAAGAAAAAAAAAACCTAAACGTACTCATAGTTTTTCAATGCTCTCTTAAGAGTTTGAACTTTTTCAAAGGCCTCACGAATAGTTTAATTAATTTCTAAGATGTTTCTAGGGGTATTTTTCCTTTCACGCTAATTTGTCCTTACAATATACATATAAAGAAAGGGGCACAAAAATATTTATTGTAAAATACATAATTTTTTACACCAACATGGATGTTCCATAAAATATCGTATTATGTACTGCGTTTAGTACTTATATTCCAGAGTGAATCAAGACAGAGTGACATTTTATCAAACAATGGCCATTTTCCAATCTGTCAATTTACGATTTGCTTTACATCCAAAAAATGAGAAGAAATACTCCAACCGAAATGGCAAAGATGTCGCGCCTCCTCATTTATCTTTCAAAATGACAGGAGAAAAGGTTCTTGGAGACCACTTCGGTTACTCAATTATAGAAACTGGACTACCGGCGTTTCTGCAGCAATCAGAGGACCGCATCTCCGACCAAAAAAATCGGACTCACGAATCTATATTGCCTGAGTCTAGGCATCCCTCTCGTCGGTTAGGTCAGTTGGAAGATTGCAGATAGTTCCCTTTTAACGGTAGATTTCGGAGATACGTCTGTCAGAGTCTTTCGAACGACCTCGCACGAAGCCAGTCGTAAACTTCTGCTTGTCTGTCGTGTTCCACACCGTCTAAGCCACCTCCGAAATTCGTTTTGACACTACACGACAAATAATGTTGAAAGGAAATCGGTTCTCTTGAAAAATCATGATGCTTCTGTTCCGGGGGTTGTACTTATTTTTAGAAAGAATTAAGGAATCTAAACAGTTATTCATTTTCATGAATATCTTCTATAATGTTCCATTTTATGAACACCAAGCTCGAGCTTTAAGTAAAGTGACAAGTTTCTTACATTTTACATGAAGGCAATGAGTTAATAGTTCAAAAAGCATGCAGTCATAGACTGATACTCGACTGATACCTTTTGTCTTTTCTCTTCTATATTCAATTTTCTATCACTACTACATTCTATTTCGTGTACCACTGACATTAAGTAATAAATGTTATTTTTTTTGGTGGTACTAAAGGTAGATAGGTGCAATGCAACATTTTCTTAAAAGAACAAGCCAACTAAGTATAAGTTATTTTCTCTCCAATATACTTTTTTCTAATATTGTTCCTTAAAAGTAAATTTAAAAAATACACATTTGTTGAATTTTATATACTACCTTCATTTATGGAGTGTTAAATCTCTTCCTATAACTGAATTTGCACAAAATCTTATTTTGAATAGCAGAATGCCATGGTACGTACCAAATGATGGAAAATGTGACACAAAGAAGTCCAAAAAAGTGTAATAAAAAATGAAAGGAAACATTAAAATATACTAGAGGTCTCTTTAAGCAACTTCTTAGCCTACCTATTGGTAGTGCCTTCAATAAAGCCGAACGCCTGCTCTCAGAATTCTCACTGTGTGTCCGCGCGTATCGGTCGAAAATCTGTAGTCCCGCTTTCCACTAACGCCTCGACTTTATGGAGCGTTCCGCTGCGTTTGGGAGGCGCGCGACAGATATTCGCCAAGTAGCGGCCGGGGCCGCCGTGCCTTTTCGATTCTTTTGTGGGGGGAGCAACGCGCTCCCCAAATTTATGTGCCTCATCTGTCCGCGCGAGGTTCCATTAGGAAACAGCAGTTGGGCACAAAAGGCGAGGGCAAGGACCTGCGGGTCGCGGCGCGGCGCTGTCCTGACGGCTGACAGGCGCCGAGGTCGGCCAACGCAGCCTCCGCCCCCGCCACCCCCAAAACCTCTCACCCCCCCCCCCCGCTATCCTCCGTCATCCCATTGGTGTGGTTGTCCCCGCTGTTCCCGCACATAGTGCAAATAGTGTTTTTAGGGTGTACATAGTGTCGTGTGAAAGCGCGAGTGTCAAGTTTAAATAGAACCTAGTGTGAATGTGCGTGTGAATGGAAAAGAAAAAAAAAAAATCCAAGAAAACGAAAACAAATAAGCATGTAGTAAAATACAAAGTCTTGTGCTAATTTTAGGTTGCCGGCCAAAGTGCCGGCTTCATCCATAGGTTAAGTTAGAAATAAGTTAGTAAGTAAGCACTGCCCCCTTCTTTGCCGCATAAGCCAAAGAGCTGTGGCGCGTGTACCCCAACATGACAATAAACTCCCGCCTCGCCAGGGCTACTGGCGGGGGAAAGAAAAAAAAGCTGTTCCCGCTCGCTGCCTCGCCCCGTTGCAACTGCTGTATCCTCTACAATTTTTAGATTTCTTATTAATAATTCTGCAATTAAGTGTGAGAACTTAGAAGCAGAATACACTAACTTAACATTAAAGAACTTAATAACTTTACAAAATCTACAAACTTTACAAAGTCATGTGAATATTTCACCGTGTAATCTTTCATAGAACTCCACTTCACCACACTTCACTTCACCTCACAGCAAAATAGCGAGCTGTAATGTCTTTCTTAGACACTCGTTTCTCTCAGTTTCACAACGTCACTGCGCTTCACGCCACTGCACTGCACATAATAATAATAATAATAATAATAATAATAATAATAATAATAATACTTAATTACATAGAAGACATAGTTATTACACCGAATTTTATTAAATATATTGCTGTCCCTTCTGCTATCGCTATATCCATTGCACATGAAATCGCCGCCACACTTGATGCTCCTGCCTTACTTAATGTCCCGTCACTCGTAATGTCCCCGCGATTGATGTCCCCGCCACACTCGTCGCCACAGTTCATGTCCCCACCACCCGATGCCCCCGCATTTGATACCCTCTCGAACGTGCCGGCGCTGTATTCCCTGAGTAGGTGAAACGAAATGAATGAATATAAAATACTGCATGAATTGAAAGTATCACATTGTCCTACGTTGAAATGGAAATAAAGATTAACCAATCTGCGCCAATCTACGATCTTATGTGATTCTCATTTCAAATAACTTAGCCCATTACTTCCAGTATCGAAATTTTTGTTTTTAGTATATCCACATCGGTATCAATCATTGTGCAGATTCGATATTAATTGTATCGGTACGAAAACTGATCACATTAGATAGTATCGATATCAGGTTACCGAGAAATAGATTTCCGATAAAACAAAATTCGATTATTAAAACAATGTTTTGGATCTTGATAAGCCTTTTTCTGAAGTACTGATGTATAGGAAAGAAGTACATTACTTTTATCGTAAGTGATTAAAATACGAGGCATTGTTTTAGGAAAAAATTATATTGAAACAAGTTAATTAAATTATTCTAAAAGGCTTAAATCTTAAACAAAAAGCATATTATATTGTCTGTTTTGTATTACGGTATCGAAACCAGTGGATATTGGAAAAATCAACTTTTGAGGCTGTAGAGTATGGGAGTTTCACGTCGCATTCGGATGTTGATATCGATTCCAATTATCGCATCCAATGGAGTATGGCTACATTTCGAGTTCGAACAACACCGCAGTCTCTCGCAGCCTCTGCCCCAGAGAGTACCTTGTCCCTTCCACGTCCACTGGCGCCCCGTCGTGTCACCTCCGCCTCCGCCTCCTCCGACCCTCAGCCCTCCCTCCCTCCCTGGCTTCCTCCGCGCCCGCCCTCCCCCCGCCGCCCGCGGAAGTAACGGGAGCTTGGGAGCCGCCGGGTCGCCACAAAGCGCCGGGGTCAATACATCGCGCCTGGCATCGGCCGCCTGTCCCAGATGTCACAGCGGCCGGGCGGCGGCGGTGGCGGTGGCGGTGGCGGGGGCGGGGGCGGGGGCGGGGGCGGTGGCGGGGGCGGGGGCGGGGGCGGGGGCGGGGGCGGGGGCGGTGGCGGCGGCGGCGGCGGCGGCGGTGGTGAGACGGCGTAGGCGGCGGGGACGGCGGAGTGGCCGAGTGGTGGAGTGGCGGTGATGATGGTAACGGTCACAGGAGGTCGCGGTGGCGGCGGGGGCAAGGGGCGACCGGGGGTGGCCGGGGGCAGCGAGGGCGATCAGGGCAGGTGGACGATGAGGGGGGCGGGGCGGCGTGGCGGCGGGGGCAGCGAGGGGCGTGGGCGACGGGGGTAGCGGGGGCGGCGGGGGTGATGGGGGCGGCGGGGCGGGTGGGACCGACGGGGGAGGGTGGCTTGGTGGCGGGGGCGGGGGGCGTTTGGAGCGGCGGGGACAGTGAGAGCGGGTGGGCCGTGAGGGCAGGTGAGGCGGCGGGGGCGGGTGTGGCGGGGGCGGCGGGCGGCGGGGGAGGCGGGTCGGCGGGGCGGCGGGGGAGGCGGGGGCGGTGGGGGCGGCGGGGGCAGTGAGAGCGGGTGGGCCATGAGGGCAGATGAGGCGGTGGGGCGGCGGGGGCGGGCGTGAGTCTAGGACGGGGGGGGGGCGGTTGCAAGACACGGGGAGGCTATCGCAGTGGTGTGGGGCGAGGGGCGTAGGCGGGGGTAAGGGCGGCGCTGGGCACAACAGAACACGGGACGCCGGGAAGATGGCGACCGCGATACGCCCAGTCGGCTAGAGCAGGGGCGAAAGCTCTGGAGGTTGACGGCGGTGGAGTGGGGAGGCGACTGCATTACTGAAGCTCTTCTAAATTGACTCAAGGGATTCTGCAGGTTCTCGTGCAGTGTTGACCAAAGGGTACGAGTAACTATGGAAAAGTTGTGCGACTTCGAATTGCATCACATTTTCAACTATTGAAAAATATTCACTACACTGATTACAAGCTGTTGTAATAGTGGCAATATATTGTACGGTGCTACTGTGGAATATAGTGCCAATGGACAGAAGGCAGTGAAAATGATGCTCAAGTTTATTAAAATTGAGTCACATTCGAAAAACACAAACCATCTCAACTTGTGCGATTGCATTATTGAAGCGTTTCTTACAAGAAAATCCAAAAAGAAACTGTTGCGAAACAATTATATCTAGTGATAACGATTTTCATTCACTATTCCCTTTAATAATATTTGATTGTTTTTTTCACTACGCAAAAAAACAAACTCTTATCACGAAAAATTACCAGGCTGAAAATTTTTTCAATGGCATAGAGAACATTATGCCATTGTGCCATTATATCAGTTTTTGTGCAGTCGTTTACAAGTATGAGGTTTGAGGTTTCTAACCAGCAAGAAATATGATGTTGGGTAAGCAATCGATGGCTGCCCTGTTAATAAATGATATTGTTGACAATGGCAACGCCTATAATACATTTTAAAAGCCAACGACATCTCACCGCTAAACCAATATTCGTTCTTCTTGGTTAATTTCATCTCGTTCACGCATCCATTCATACTTATTCAGTTATATCCATAATAAGCATAAATGATGCAGGCATGAAAAAAACAATCAAGAAGAAAGTAGCAAATGAATGAACATTAATTACTATTACCAAAAAAGTATTTTTCCCTCTACAGTAATCCTGTGAAGGCAGGAGTTTATTTTCGTATCGTGTATAATTGAGCCACCGCGGCTCAAGCAGCACGAGGGGGTGCTATGTCTTACTGACTAAAATTTAACTTAATTTAATGACGCAGTTTAAAATGAATATATTTTGATATGCCTAACTTGTGGTAATACGATTTTTTTTTAATTTTAATTTTAAATATTCTGAGATAATTATTTTATTTGATGGGTTGCATTTATTATTTTCTTCTCTCTTACGTGTTGGCATCATTCACCCTTGTTTAACATTATATACGTAATCGTTCATTCAACTCATTCACTCCCAATCCCTCACATTCAATGATATGTCAAGATTCGTACTTGGTTCCATGCGGCACTGCTGGCGCTGTCGTCTGCGGCGACCGACAGAAACTTAATAAACTAACTGAATTTACGAGAGACCTCAGCGCCTCAAGAGGAAGAGGCCGTTAAGAGAGGTCAATGACTTGCGGGCGATGTCACAGCCGTGACCAATGGCTGGTCAAAACAGGGGGTGGTTTTCGCGCCAGGGGATTGACCGCGCGGGTACCGGGGGTGGGGAAGTCGCTGGTGGCGGGGGTGGAGAGGCGGCATGAACTTCGAAGTGAAGACGCGAATGGAACAGCAGAGGACGAGGGAAGGGAGAGAGACGCGGTGGGGGAGGTGAAGACGATGGACGAGAAAATGGGATTGTAGGAAGAGGCAGGTGGCGAAGGCGAGGCTCGGAGAAGGGATGGAGGGTAGGGGCGAGGGAGGAGGTGGCGTAAAGAGAATAAAAAGGAGGGGACCTAGACAGAAAGAGATAAAGAAAAGGGAGGGGTCAAAGAGAAGGGTTTTTCAACTTTCCCCCCGCCAGTAGCCCTGGCGAGGCGGGAGTTTATTTTCTTGTTGGGGTACAACATACGCCGCAGCTCTACGGCTTATGCGGCAAAGAAGGGGGCAGAACTTACTTACTAACTTATTTCTAACTTAACCTATGGATGAAGCCGGCACTTTGGTCGGCAACCTAAGATTAACACGAGACTGTATTTTTCTTCATGCTATTAATTTTAGTTTTCTTGGGTATTTTTTTTTCATTCACACGCACATTCACACTAGATTATATTTTCACTTGACACACGCACTTTCACACGACTCTATATACATCCTACACACTATTTACACTATGTGCGCCACGGCGCCGACTTTGTTCCAAGCGTCAAGAGAAGGGTTGGTAACGACAAAGGCACGAAGCAAAATGACACGGATAGAGACGGGGGACTGAAGTGAAAAAGGAGCAGGAATGGGGACAGAGAGAGTGGGGAATGGGATAAAGGACAGGGACAAGGATAAAGAGCGGGGGAGAAGGCAGGCACGGGGAGAGAGCGAGTAAAGATTCAGAGCGAAGGCAGGGGCAGGGAAAGGCGAGAGGCATGGATAAGGCATGGAGCGGCCTTAGGCCGCTGAGGTGGCACAGGAAGAGGGGACGAAATGGGACGGAGGTGCGGATGTGGGAAGGAGAGGATGAGGTGGAGGGGATAGAAGGGCAGAAGGAGCGCAGAGGGCAGAGGGAGCGGGAGTCTGAGGGGACATGGACATCGGGGGGTGGGTGAAGACGGCGGCGATTGTCACTGGCGAGGAACCTGGGGCGGGGGCGGCGAAGTCGGCCACGATAACCCGAGCGGGTGGCGCGGCCGCCCAGGGGGCGAGTGGGCTCGTGCGGGGGCGGTGGCCGGAGCTCCGTTAGGCGCTAACGCGGCGGCGACCGTGTCCGAGCCGCCCCCGCCGCCGCCACCCCGAAGGCGCCGTCACGCCGCGACGCCCCTCGAAGCTTCCGGGAGACGCATTGTGCGGAGATTTACGGGGTGAAACCGTGGGAGCGCGTGCGCCGCCACCCCCACCCACCCCTTGCCCCTCCCCCCTCCACCCTTCCGCGTGAAGCGACGCCCCACCGCAAGCCGCAGCGCTACCCCACACCCCCTCCAGAGCTGCCTTTGCTTGTGGGGACCATAAAAATGCACACAAGGAATGCGAATACGTACAGTAGTGTTTGCAAATTCATTCCAATACGCATTTTGTAGCTTTGCGTAGTCCCTTCGACGACTGTTTCCTTGTAAATCGCTATTTTTGACCGAATGCTCATTATAAATCTAAATTTTAAGTATCATACAGTTGCTAGGCTCCCCCAATCTCATGGATAAAAGAAATTGATAAACTATCGATAAATATTTATTACAATATTAGGTGAAATAATTAACATCGGTCTGAAGAATGAAGTTCGAGAGATTCTTCTTATGGTGGAAAGGTTGTTCACTAATATGAAATGTTTTATCACTGTAGGTCTCTTGAAATTTCCCCAACACGTTTGTTTTTAGAATTGTTCCAGAATATTCTAGAAGGATTCATCTGGGAAAATGCTAATCGATCAGCCTTATCGACAGGAAACGAGCGAACTGTTTATAACTTGAGTAGGTGCCCAAAAAATCTAGAAGCGTTTTAGGTGCAAAAAATTCTGAAAATTCGCTTAAAACGTTTTGTGAGGCTCCGAAAAAATGTAATTCCATGAGTTTTCCATCAGTAGATAGATATCATCGAATGACGCGTCACTAGTCTGGAAAGGTTGACTGAAAGAGCTATAGCTGTGAGTGACGAAAGTACAAATGCAGATTTTACGATTATTTTATTTAAGGTTTTTAAGCTATTTTATTTTTTATCATTGATATTGTACTCGTACATTTAATAAAGATGGATTAAATATTGTCTTAGAGGATTTTCTGCTATATTTTACTGTTTCCAGTTATCAAACTGGACGAATATCGAGTTATCAAACTGGTTATCTAACTGGAAATCAGCGAGGAGAACAATCTTATCCTTGTAGAGTAAAATGTCACAGATAAGTTTGTCTTTAAGTTGGCACATTAATGAATAATCATAATTTAATTATTAAAATAATTATTTAATTACTCTAATTTAAAATAATATGTAACAAATCATCACGTTTAATGATGGTTGGAGTGAAAATACGTGAAGTTGCATGGTTTATCATGAGGAAGAAAATTTTAAAAAAAATTATGGATATGTTTCGCGGGCTGTCGCAATACCACGTCAATGCTTACAAGAAGCGATTTCTACTTCTCTCAGCGTGTGTCGCCCTCTGTCGACGCGTAAACGAAGTCTCAAATGACGGAATGAAAGGACTGTCTGGCCCTTCAAGAACTGCCTCTCCTCCAACCCCCCAAATGCCCTTCGACCCCCCCCTTCTCCCCCGTCTTTTCCCCCCACGCAAATGACGCACGTGCTCCGACTGCCCTGCGGTGCGACGTGTCCAAAAGCGTCCCGCGGTCGTGTCGCACGCGTATTAACTTGTTGGCCGACTCCGTCCAGACGCGCGCGCTCTCTCAAGGGTTCGGTGTGACTGAACCCCGGGACACAATGGACAGAACCGCGGGTCCATTACGGTGCGGGTGACGACCAAGGGCGCCGGTGACAACGACCCTTCTGAGAACGAGGGGGTGGAGGTGGGGGTGGGGGGTGGCAGGCTGGCATCCGACTTTCAGCTGTCGCCTTCCGTTGCGCGGGGATATTTATTGAGTATGCAGTGGTGGTCGAAGAACCGCGGTAGCCGGGGCTGAGGTACGTGACCTGCGAGAGGCTACTCGGCGCCATAAATATTTTCCTGTAGGACGAGATATTATTCGTACAATAGAGGACGGAATTTGCATCATCTGTTGTATTACGGCTAATATGCGTTACGGGAATGAGTTATAACCAGTCATAACAAATTATATCCAAGTACGCTCTGACAGGTGAAGAGTTTGAACTGAAGATCAGAAAGAATGTTTACTTAAGTGGAATGTTAAATTTTTCTTATCTTGCTAGCCTCAAAATGTATATAACGTCAAAAATTAAATTTCGAAAATTCATTATATGAGTAATTTGATGTTCATAGTGCGAAACATAGCATTAAGATTTTTAAAAATGTTATTTCTTTTTTACAACGCAGGCTCCATTTTTGATATATTTCGCCTCGATATTTGGTTTAACTTTAACAATTACATTACTATGCTATTTTGGTATCTAGAGGACACTAGTGGGTATGTGTGTGTGTGGGGTGGGGCAACGACTGATGTCAAGATAAATTGCAATATAATTGAAGCAAAATTTCATATATTTAAAAACGAATGATTCATGTATTAAGGAATATTATATATCATCTTTTGCGTGTTTGTGTAACCGCATTTTCAGACTGTGGGCAAACAAACAAACTTATAAGGGGGAAAACTAAGCTGGAGTCCAATGTTGACATCCCACCTCTGATTAGTACGTGTCCTTTAATGCAATAATATTACCTACATTAAATTCAACTAAACCCATTCATATATTTGTGATAGTTATAAATGATAGTTTGCATTCATTCACCTCACTGTGGAAACATATCGTTTGATTTTCGAATAATTTCGGAACGTTAACATTCAGAATGGTGAGTCACGCTGCCGTTCAGAGTATAGACGCCTCGAGATTCAAAGTCACTCAGTTCAAATGTTCAAATTCCACTTACGAAAATTCGTAACTTTTTGTATTTCCCTGTTGTTAAAAAACGTTTTTCTGTTGAGATTATTTTTTTTTAAATAATTGTTTTGAGAAGTGCTAATGACTCAATTGCAATATTTTACTAATATGTGCTATTATTTATGAAATGGAAGAGCGACCCATATTTCCCAATTTCTTTCTTTCTTTCTTTCTTTCTTTTTCTTTCTTTCTTTCTTTCTTTCTTTCTTTCTTTCTTTCTTTCTTTCTTTCTTTCTTTCTTTCTTTCTTTCTTTCTTTCTTTCTTTCTTTCTTTCTTTCTTTCTTTTTTCTTTCTTTCTTTCTTTCTTTCTTTTTTCTTTCTCTCTCTCTCTCTCTCTCTCTCTCTCTCTCTCTCTCTCTAACTCTTTTTTAGATACACATACATACACACACACGTTTTAGAGTTTTGACTAGAGTAAAACACAATACAATAAATTCTCAGCCAACATAAAGTGACACAAAATTGTTACAGTGAGCGACACAAAATGTACCTGAAAAAGTAAATATTAAATCTATGGCTGAAAAGGGCGCAAGATAGAATCTGTTGAGCATTTTCATCAATTAATTACGAGACACTTTCAAAATTAAAAATGGATTACTTTTATCTATAATAAGATAATCGAAGACTTAGGCCAGTTTCAGGAAATGCTGCAAAATAAAATTTAAATCCATTGCAAATGTTAGAAAATAAGGTTCTGAGAAATACCCCAAAAGAGCATCTTTGGTTATTCTCAATAATCAAAAATATTACGAGAACCAAATACAATAAAAACATAGTTCGTAAAATTTAAAAACATTTCTTTTCGTCCCTTTGTTGAGATAGTTTTGGCAAAAGAAAAATGAAAAATGAGAGGATAATATTTACTGATCCGATCATACTTCCGCAAAGGCTAATTCTGACTGTTTAAAATTATATCCATTTTAATGCCATCCTCTAATTTACTATCATCACTTGTACGTTGATGTAAAATGGTCTCAAAAAAACTACAAAAAATGCACAGTGAGGATTTTTCTACAGTGCGGTGCATTCTCAATGTTATAGGTACCCTATGTTTAAAGGCCCTGAAAAGCAAGTATGCTGAACAGGAAGAAATAAATTTGTAAAAAAAAGGTTCCGAACGGAAACCTCACTCAAGGAACCACCGCGTTTCATTCAAAGACGCCGAAGTCAAAACACAAGCTCGCCATTAAGCACAACCAAACCACAAACTACTTCCACTTCTGCCGTTGATGGCGACCTAAGTGCCACATCGCCCCATTCACTGCATCAAGACAGTTAATTACAAAACAAAGGAAGTGTGTTAGTCAGGGCCGCCAACCCCTTCGACGACCTCACGGCTGCTGGGTCAACCGCAATCGACGTATTGTGAGAGTGAGGACGGGCGGGAGACAGAAAAATGGATTTTTTTTTCTCTCCGTCTGTTGGAACTGCCTTCGCAGAAGGACACAATAGAGCCAACAAATGAATACAAACAGGGGGATTTCTTTCACTTCAAGATACGTCTTCATTTGGGCGAGGCAGCAGGCTGAAATGAATCCATGAATTGGAGATACAGTATCGAACGTCATAAATGTAAACGCAATTAACCCTAGAATACTAATGATGAGTACAATTTACTCACTAGCATATACATATGTCATGCATATACATGTGATGCGATTTCTTCCTACCATTCCAATGATCTTACCATTACATTAATTTACCCTTTCGGTGTTAATATGCGTGTAATCTCAGTGTTATTATTGCATTTGTTTCCTTTTGTGAGCATTTGTAATCAAATGTCTTGAAGTCTATGAGTAAAACTTATTCACAGCTAGTATTAAGGAGCTCCACTTGTGCAGAGACCCATTAAATCGCATAGTTATAAAGTTATTAAGTGGTACTATAAAAGTATCTTGAATGTTTAATTAGTATTTATGGAGTCTTGTCGTAAATGCGTTCGTAATCTTCTGCGGCCGGAGTCATTGGATACTAGGCTGTCACAATTCGATGGCCGAAACGTCAGCTCAATCGACCGAGACGCTGCTCACCCCGGATAGCCAAGTATGTCTCGTCATAAAGTTACTTAGCGATAATAATCGCCAAAATTACGCTTTTTTTCTGGTAATTTTTGTTTTCACTTTTGAAGTAAGAAAATTGTACTCGTCGCTTGTAAGAAGCGATAACTATCAACACCAGTATTCTAGCTTAAGAAATAGGATTCATACGACTTATTTTTCTTTTTTGAAAGTAGTTGTAAACTGAAAGAACCGGTTTGATAAGTGCTTTAGTCTACCGGAATTTTCCTGCAAATAATACTCTCCCAAACATCGAATATTTCTAGTTTTGTTGATTTGTTTTCGTCTTCTCTTATAATTTTGCCCTTTCAGAAGGACGCGTCTTTACAGACTGAAAACAAATGCAGGCAGAGAGACGTCTTGCACCAAGAGTATTTATTTGCAAAAGAGCATTACGAGAGAGTAATTCAATAATAGAGATGACGTATTCAGGGTCACAAATGAAAAAGAAATGAAGAAATGCGATAAATGTGATTTTTTCTTTTTTTTGATTGATCTAGCATAAAATAGAGAATAACAACAGACAATTTAAATAGAAAATACTCCCATGAGACCTACAGGTTTGCTTATGAATATCTGAATATTCAATACTGCTCTTGAAGTGTCAATATGAAATTGACACTCAAAATATAGACAAATTGTAATGAAAAATCCAGATCCAGTTGTGTAGAAAAACATCTTTGAGAAAATGGACACCATTATACTCACATCCTCTACGAATAAGTGAATAACACAAACAATTACATTTTCTCATGAAATTGTGAAGTACGAAATCATTGGTAGCACCCATTTATTTTTAATTAAAGCGCGATATGTTATGTTTACGGAATTTTTGAACGTGACTGTAGAGTTGTAGTTCACCATTTACATGCCCGTGGCGATGGTGTAACGGTTAGCGTATCGGACTGTTATACCTAAGTTGGCGGATTCAAATCCGATCGAAGCCGTGGATTTTTAAGGGCGAAAAAATCCTTCGTACGCTTTCCTTCGGAGGGGAAGTAAAGCCGGCTGGCCCATGTTAGTAGATTTACTTGCATGTAAAAGATCCTCAAGCCTAAATGACGTCTCTGAGCTAAATTCAAATCGCCCAAGAAATACCTCCTTTGTCCGCTTGTGGGTGAAAGGAGCGTAGCGAAATTTGCGTGGTCAGACGGAAGAGCAGACCTCATGACCTGAGTCTCGCCACGTAAAATAAGGCATTAATTCAATTCAATTCAATACATATTTTCTTTCGAGAGAAAGGTTGTTTGACATGAAGGTCGGGGTTAGCGACTTGTGGCTCCCCTAGCGGCGAACGGGATAATTAATCTCCTCCAAAGCTAGTCGTATTTCTACAAAGTCTTAAGAATCAGTCATAAATAGTAAACAGATATTTATCATCCCCTTTAGAGGATCACTTGTGAAAGTCATATTTGACATCTTCGTAGAAAACTTTGTCACTGACACGCTTAATACATACTGTATTAACGGACAAATGCCGATTTTGTTGGAGAAGATTGTTAAATAAAACTTTCCATGTCGACAAATTCCAAATTTCTCAAGGAGCCAACAAACCCAAGGGAAAATCGAAAATATACTCAGTTCAAGAGAAATCTTCTGCAATAAATTATTTTTGTAGCGAAATTATGAAAAAAAATAGTCACGCCTTTAACGTAATAAACTCTGAAGAATCGAAAATTACGAAGGTATTTAACATTTTTCAAGTACTTCCTCTGCTCTCTGAAATACTGACGATAATTTCCCAGCAGAGCTATTTCCATCCTTCGTATCCATCGCTATTCCTTCGCGTATCCTTCGGATTCTGCGAGACGAAGTCAATTTTTTCCAGAATGGAAATGAGTTAGTTCAAGTGAAGAATGACCGGAATGCTAAAGCTAAAAAGAGAACCATTCTGAATTTCGTGCCGGAGAGACTACGTTTTCCAACGACGGGAAACGAGCACACAAACACTGTGTTTGACGTCGCATAGCGTCGTTTGATAACGCGACCCAAAACGTTGTCGCATAACGTGTTTGACGTCGTGTTGTAGAACTATCGTTAGAAGTCTTGCGAACTCTGTCGTTCGTGACACAAAACTCTTGTAAAAACTGAAATGAAAGCAATTTTATTGCTTTTATCTTCTAATATTTACGTACAAGAAAAATGATTCCCAAAACATTGAATAAATTCAGTATTTCACGTCGCATGATAAAAGTTAATTAAAACATTCTCTAGAACTCTTCGTTTGCGGACCAAAACACACAAAGGAAGTCGAGGAAACGTTTTCTTTTCCGTTATTGTTTATAAATGAGGAATTTTAATGTATAGCAAAAACTAACATGCAATAATGTAATATCTCTTGTGAATTACTTCGGATGATTAATGTTCATTAGAACTTTCGTGAGTACTCTTTGTTCGTTATTCAGAACTTTTGTCGGGGCTTTCAAGAACCTCATGAATTGTAGTTAAGATGTGTTGCTACTTCTTGGGGAAGTTTATTTTTAATTTTGTCAGTAACTTTTCTTCTGCCTTCTAGAACTCTTTGATTGCCTTCCATAACTCTTATAATATTTCGACTTTTCCAATTTTTACCTGGAGAACTTTTTCGCTTTGTAATTTCACTTTTTGTAATATTTTTTTCATTTTTTGCAATGTTTTTCAACATTTTTGAGAACTTTAGAACATTTTGTTTCCAATTCAGATTTGTTGAAATTATTTGAATTTTCAAAATTTACTCCCCTAACTTCACACACCTTTTTTAAACTACTTCAACAATTGCAGCATCACTGTAGGTCCAAGGTACACATAGTTCTATGTCCAACGTACATCTTTACCTAATATTAATGCATGTAAATGGGTGATTCTATATTCCTAACTTTTTTTCAATTAAAATAAGGTCAATTTGTAAAAGGAATAGTAAAACATTTACAATTACTCGTATTAGTACCCGGATATGATTCTGGTATATGAACCTATAGAAATTGTCATTCCAAAAAAATGTCACCTATCGAATTCAGCGTTTAAGCAGAAAACGTTACTAAATATGTGTCACTATTGTTCTATAAATTGAGTATGAAGTGATGGGAATTATGGAAACCAAATCGACTGCAAATGAATGAATTCATGTCTCACTACTTTTAGTATCGAAGAAAGAGTCGATTTCTATAGGCTTGAGGAAAACAAACTGGAATTTGGTGCCATAAATTCAGTCCTCTCAAACCGAAACAGTTCGTTTTCAATTCGTACTTTCCAGCAATTAGCTTAAAATATGACGTCCGAATCCTCAGGCCGTGGAAACCCAACGGGGGAATTTCGCTGCGGGTACACAAACGTGTTCAAACCGCAGCGCCCAGTCCAAACATCAAGGTCCAGAAATTAGGCAACCTTGACAAGAACTTGTTGGTCGCCTTGGGGTTTCTTGCAGGACAGCCTAATTTAAGTATCCGCAAATGATTTACACGGCTTTACTACATAGTAACACAGAAGAGAAACGTTCCCGCCGCCTGCACCTAGCAGTCCATCACCTGGCGGCCGCCCGAGCTCATTATAAAGTGGCAACTGGCGTTTTACGCGCGTTCTGGGAACGCGGGGAGCGAGACAGGCGGGCGAGCGGGAGTGTGGACGAAAGGACAAGTGGACGAGTGGACGAGGGTGACGGCGGGTGCTGAGGTGCCACAGCGCCCAGGCGACCGCCAGGGCTGGAGACGACTGCCCAAGAGACTGAAACGGCAAGGGGTTTTCCAGCAAATTATCGTGAAAACTGTTCTCCTCCTCTTCTCACTCCAGTTTCTCCTTCTACCCAGTCCCCCCTTCTCTCCCTCCTCCTTCCTTCTTTCCCCCCTCCTCACCCTCGTATTCCACCTCTACCTTCTATTCTTCCTCCTTTTCCTCTAATTCGTTCTTCTTTCTCCTCATCTTCTTTCTACTTTTTCTACTCATTTTTTATTCCTCTTCAATCTCCGCTTCCTTCTACTCGTTCTCCTGTTTCTCCTCCTATTCCTCTCTTCATTCTCCTCTTCCTCCTGCTTGTTCTCCACTTCATCCTTGTTCACCTCTTTCTTCTGATCATTCTCCTCTTCCTCCTCTGTACGTTCTCATCTTCCTCTTTGAACGAAAAGATAAAGAAGAATGTTAAAAAGATGGATAAACGATGGAGAAGAAGATGACGTAGGCGAGACAGACGGAACACTCAAGACGATGATAAAGGAGAAGTAGGAATAAAAGAAGAAAGAGAAAAAAGAGGAGTAGAATGATGAGGAGAGAACCGGTATGTCAGGGACAAATAGGAGTAGGAGAACAAGAAGATGGAGGAGTAGAGTGAAAAGAAGAAGAGTAAGGAGAAAAAACAGGAAAAGAAAAAGGAGGAGGCAAAGAAGGAGGAGACGGAGAAGAAAAAGGAGGAGGAGGGGAGAGGGAGAATGGGGAAGAGATGGAAGAGTAGGAAAAGAAGAATGACGAGGAGAAGGAAGAGGGGGAGGAGAAGGAGAAAAGTATAAGAAGGAGGAGGATGAGACTGAGAAGGAGAAGAAGAAGACGAAGGAGAAGAAGGAGGAGGATAAGAAGGAAGAGGAGAAAAAGAAAGGAGAAGTTGAAAAATGGGAGGAAGTTTACTTCCCCCTCAATGCCTGTCAAGTGACAGGCATTCATCTAGAGGCGCAAAGCCGGCCTTGCCAGGCGCGCTTGTGGCGACGCAGTGGAGGGAGCGACGACGAGCAGGCGGTTACGGGGGCGGCGGCGGCTTCGTCTGGGAATCACACGACTCCCCCTAATTGTGGGGAGACGGGCAGGAGGCGCACGGGCCCAGGGGGGTCGCCAGCCCCCCACTTATTATTTGTAAATCAGAGCTGCGCGCCCGCGCCGTTTACTTTCCGAAAACCGAAATACTTGGCTAATGGCTAAACGACGCTCCCACGAACCGCGGACGCCCGCAGTGGGTCTGAGCTGCAGGTGCGGGGAACAACGTGGCGGACTGCCTCAACACTGGATCGGGTTGCGTCACAAACATGCGGTAGGAATTAGAGATGTGACGTCACCGACAAAAAAAGATGTTTCTAAACATCGATGCTCAAAATTCAAACATCGATGTCCCTAAACATCTATGCTCAAAGTTACAACATCGATGTTTCTAAACATTGATGCTAAAATTCAAACATCCATGTTAATACCAAAAACAATCGATGTTATTAAAACTGCATTAGTAACAATGAAAGTTCACGCGAGGGGTTTAATTTTCAAGAGATATTGTGTATTCATTTTAATTGAGATTTAAGTGACATAATGATATTAGTGCAATGAATGAAATTTGAATAATTTTTATTCGAAAATTCAAAGATAATATAATCTTCTTCGTTGAAGAAGACTTGATTTTTTCACCTTTGGTCGCATTGGCCTGAAAAAAGTTCAATTAAGAATATCTGAAAATTATAATAGGATTTTGTTTTGGACCTTTGCCATTTAAGAAAACGTCGACCACGTAGAACCATGAAATACAAAACATCGATGTTAAACAAATATCGACTTTAACATCGATGTTAAATACATAGATGATTAAAAACATAGATGATTAAAAACATCGATGTTTTGAAAACATGGACACGATGTCGCATACGTAGTGGGAAGGAAATTGCTGAGGAAGAGGTGTTGATTTGAGAGATAGCATGTTAGTCACAAGACCTAAAGTTTGCATGACAAGCAACAAATTCCGCAAACGTCTTCAGAAAGGAACAAAAGTGTCATTAATAAAAAAAATATTCCACGTAGTTATACCAACGTGCTTACATATGAACCGTAGTACAATTAGATTACGCTAAACTTAACTTTTTTGTTACTTATAAAGAACCCCTGTAGCTGCTTTTACCCGACTTCAAAAAATATCCCGCCCCCACGTTCTGTGGAGGGAGAATTTAAAAGAAAAGGCGTCATATGTATGGCTAGCGTCATCCACGGAGAGCAGAGACTAAACTATTTCTTCTTGTGATTTACTGGTTTTATCATGTCACTTGAATAGATTCTTAATATGTTTTCTTCGAAGAAATGTTTTCGACATTTAGTGTGTACTTTTCTCCATTTCAATTCAACAATAACCGTTCAAAGGGTGCTGAGCTGAAGTTGAAAGGGGCACCTAAAATCATAAATCATAAATTTGTAATATTACACCTACTTTCATTGTTTTATTATTGTGAGTAACGCAGTATCGTAGCTGAAAAACCTTTTTTCTAATATCAATCAAGAACGGCATTCATTTTGTTTCAAATAAATGTCCCAATTTAATTAAACATGAAATTTTACATGCTTTTTTCTGCCAACATGAGTAATAAAAATTTTGAAGTATTCTTGAGTTTTGGAAACAGAATAGTAAGATTTTCAATCAGATATTTCACATTTCTCAGAATATAGAGTAAAATTCTTAGTCTCAGAGCCTCTTACGCCATCTTAGAGCGAAAAATAAACGACTCCACTGGGGCTAAAGTTATTCTCCCGCAACATCTGAATTTTTGAGACTGGATCCCGACGAAAAAGCCTTAAACAGGCACCAGCCATTTTCATCTCAAACGAACAGGTTACGGGCCCACTGCGGGGCCGACGACGGCGGCGGGGACGGTGCCGTACCGAGAGCCGACTCGTCCAGCTCCCCGCCCCCGGCCGCCCTCCCGCCCCACCTCCGCCCCCGACCGCCCCCGGCCGTCGCCACCGCCGCCGCCACCGCCACCGCCACCGCCACCGCCACCGCCACCACCGCCGCCACCGCCGCCACCGCCGCCGCCCCCGGCCGCCGCCACTGCCCCGCCGCCACCACCGCCGGGTCAGAAAAACGGAGGCGGCCATTAGCCAGACTGCAGTGGCGTTGCGGTGCGGACGACCCCACCGCAAAACCTGTGACCATTAAAACACACTTACGCCTCGCCTGCGACGGCGGCGGCGGCGGCAGCGACGACAGCGTCGCCACCGCCGCCGCCGTCGTCCTCGTCGTCCCGGGAGCCGTTTCCGCCGCCGCCGCCTTTTTACGAGCGCCGTTTCGCAACTGTCTCCGCCGCCGGGCGACCCCGCGCCGCGCAGCTTCGGGGACCGGCCCCAGGCGAATGCTAAAGAGCAGGTAGACAGCGCGGGGGGCGCTGGGGGCACGGGGGCTGATTGACACCTGTCAGCGCTCCAACGCGACGGCGCCGCCACACACGACCAGGTTGACCTTCCTTTGCGTTGCGTCGGGGCGAGACGGGGATTTGCTTAAGATTGGTTATTGCTATAACTGTACAGCACTCATGAAATCATATGATAGAAGATTCTTGATGATAATTATAAAATTAGATAGTGAAGATATAAGACTTAACTACATAGTATTGCTTTGGTAAATATACTAATCTCATAAAGGTATCCACAAATCGCTACTGATTATATTTTATTAAAAGTAAATAAAACGCAAGTTACCGATAACACACAGAATATTTAAAGTACAGAATAAGTATACTTACAGGTTTTTGTAACCCATGGAAGTTGTTAATGGGTGGTTGTTTGATTGATTGATTGACTGATTAGTTCGTGTATCCGGGCGCGTTAATTGCTAATTAGTGTCGTAAGTGTGGTGCATGTTTTTACCGCGGGAAGTGGCGGTGATCTTACCCCACTAGACGATGAGATGGTAAATCTACAAGTCGGCTAACGGGCTGTTCCTCAATCTGGTGTCTTCCACCAACGAGCACCTCCCCGGTCAGGACAAGCTGTAAGCTCTCGATTGGTCTCCCGGCATGTGTCGAAGTGTAATGCGTGTATGAGTAAAATAAATGACTAAAGATATTGTCTGGTATCAATTTTAATCAACTTATGATCATTTCGATCGCGTTGCGATCATCATCAGAGCTTACAGCTTCTGGGCCGAAAACAAAGTTCTGCTTTTCGGCCCAGAAGCTTTAAGCTCTGATGATGATCGCAACGCGATCGAAATGATCATAAGTTGATTAAAATTGATACCAGACAATATCTTTAGTCATTTATCATATAAAAAGGTATCTACATCACCAACAATCCAATTAAGCGTGTATGAGTTATTGTGCGTAAGTAAAGGGTGAGGATGAGGCAAGGGAGAGGAAGGAAATGACCCCTTTGCTAGAGTACTGCTCCGGCATTTGCCTGGTGATGATCGCAGAAACCAGGAAAAATTTCGGATCAGAGCAGCCGACCGCTAGAATTCTCCTCCAGACAGCGACTGAATTCGATCTAACTAGCGCCCGAAATCCACGCCATCGACGGGACTCGTGCCCTAGGACCTCCCTGTTCAGGTACTGCATTGGCATCAGTTGATGCCGTGAGCCAGCTAAGCTGGTATTGGGTCGCTGAGATACGATTATTTGCTGATATAATTGAAAATTATTGGAAACAATAATTGTTTGACCAACAATTTGCGCAATAGTGTCCTCAATCAAATTTTAAGAAAACGGAGAAAAATAAAGTTAAAATTACTTAATTGTTGTTAGAAAGAGCTGTGAAGAGAAAAAAAATAGTGACGTCATTCTTTACTTTATAGAGAAAATCTCGTCAAACCAACAATGTACGTTTCTTAGAAAATAAATGGTTTCATTAACGCATTTTTAACATGCCGTGCGCGAAACGCGGTTTGTTGTACTTGTTTTTCGTGTGCGAAACAGGAAATTGTTTTCACAGTATGAGAAACATCGCGAAGCGTATCCAAAACTTTTGTATCGATTCGCAGTTGTCTTTCGTCTTGACGACGTGTTTTTTTATTATTTACAATCAATAGTGTTACGACACTGACTGGAATCCATTTATTTTTGTACAAATAAGGATATTTGTTAGTTATTTGATATTTAATTTATATTCCTTTACTTCACGCTTTGCGTTTAGCTCACGGCCTGTTTAAAAAAAATAGTTTACCAACACGGGCGCGAGGTAATTCGTGCCCTTGTTAAGTAAACTGCTATTTTCATTTCAGGGAGCTTAGACCACTATTGTGCTCAAAATTAGATATGTGTATATCCTGTTAGACTTTGCTAAATAATATTGAACATATCAAATAAAGGCCTCAATAAATAGCCACTGAATGTATTTCATAAAACGCAATAATAAATAATTTACACAGAGTGAACAGAATACTTTAAGTACAAAATACAACATAATTACAGGATTTTGTAAACCATCGCAATTGTTAATGGGTGGTTGGTCAAATAATTAATTCTATTATGCCGACTTTTCAGAATTATATTGTACCTTCATCAGGGTTTACAATTGATAAATGTTGAATAAATTATAAATATAAGTACCAGCAGTATCATAAACAGTAACTTTGTAACTAGCTACTTTTGTAATTAGACTCTCAGCATTGCAACTATCATCTACGTATGATGAACAATTGTCTCTTCTGAATCTGGAATGCCCAATCGATGGATTGGAATTTTGACTCAACTTATGAAAGTACCTGAATTGCAGTGGCAAGATCCGGTGAACGCTCTGGCGTCACTTCGTAACTGGTTGGATCTTGGATACCCGGAATGAACGTCGGGCATCTTTAGCTTTCGCTCAGGAAGTTTATTCGCTGCTGGTTTCGGAAATTGATGTACGTGAATCGTTACGTGACACGTTGAGAGTTATTTTGAACAAGGTCGCAATTTTTTAAAATTCTTCTTTTACATTTAAAATGTAAAAAATAAGGAATTTACAACATGAATGATTGTTGCCATCAAGATACAAAGAAATAAATTAGCAATATACATTTGCAGAATGGTTTTAGAACCCATAGCACTAAACACTAGAAGTTTTATGTGAATATTTTGATTTGTTTTCATAGAAACACAATCTATCTGTGTTTTTCATTAGAATTGCTTATTAATTACTACGTAAAATGAGTAAATGACGTTGAAATTAGTATGGATGGGCGTTGATTCTGAAGTCGCCCACAATGGCACGCCGACTATTAATGCCGCATAGGTCTAATTCAGTGCCAAATAATTATTAAAAATACTGTTTATGCGTGGAATAGTCTCAATTTTATTGATTCTAAGTCGTTTTAATGCAGACGAGTATCTTGTCAGTCTTAGTTTCTAAGAAACTGAATGCGCTTCTGGGAATACAGAGGCCGAGAAAAACCGACGAAAATGCTTGATGCTTGCCGACTTGTCAGAAAAGTTCCCAGCGTAGTTAAAAAATGTCCTTCATGTCCGGGTCTTACCAAGAAACAAAAATAGACATACTACTTACTACATCATCAAGAAAAGAAACTTCCGGGTCAGTGAGGCCATAAGAGAGAGAGACATGGTGCAATGTGTGACAATGTAACGACATACTCTTGGGCTACTGCCTTCACAATTTTCCATTCCCTGGGAATTATTCTACTGTTCTATATCTGCTTCACATCAGTGAATGAAGTGCTATTGCTTCTAATTAAACGTTTCATCACAGTGTTCAGAAAATATCTTAAGTCTTATTCAATTACGTTTTACTCAACATCAGGAGAGCAATTTTCAATGACCGAAATGATACCCAGATGCTGTTGTTATGTAACATGTACTAAGTGGTCATTAGGGAAATTTTAGGTACAAAAATTCTACGATAAATGAAGAATAATTTAAAATTAAGAAAAAGAGGCATTTTAAAGGAGTTTATCCTCCGTTGGTCCACATGGTCTACTCATTTGATCAACATTCGTTCCCTAGTCACCATCATTTTAATAGCCAGAGTACCATCATATTAGTACACACGTCTCACCTTCGGATAATACCTCCCTTTTAACATTTTCTTGTAATTAATACCCTAGCATATCCCTGAAATTTCTACATTAATTAATGAATCAGTTTACTGCATGTTCAACTTCATCATCATCAATTCATGGTTTAGAAAACCAATCCTTACTCATCAATTTCACGTCCATCAACCTCCTCTCATCTCTATATTAAAATCACTGAGTGTTATCGTTTGGAAAGCAATTTGAGCTTTCTACGCAACCAAATTTCGTGAAATTTGCTTTAAATGAAAGATAGTGGGCCCCAGATGTGTTATAGATATATTATTTATAACCGTTATATATTATGTTTCAACGGTTTCATAGAATAAACTCTAAATTAAAAGAAAACCGTATAATTCATAGAATTTACGGCCGTTGGTTCATTATTTTGTTCGGTGAGTTGCAATCGACCGTACTTTCGTCATATGATGCAGACAAAACGTGGTGTGAGGTTATAGTTCTATTTACAAGGGTTATCTCTGTGCATCACGCACATAACAATAAAAAATGGATATCGTGTTCACGATGGTGTTTCACTTTGCTACAACCGTATGAGTTAATGTGCAGCTTTGCCACAGAATTTTCGACTAAAATATGTCTGAACTATCACACCGTGTGATCCTCCTACCGGTTTTATTTTCCCCAGATGTATTTTACTGAAGACAGTGCTACTGAGGCATTGCTTCAAGAAAAGTTAAAATGTACAAAATTCAATGATTCATTTAATGTAAACAAATATATTGAAACCAAAAAGAATTTTATTCATTCTTCATTTTTATTTATTATCAAATACCGGTTAATTACGTTTGAGAATAAAAGTAGCAGTAGTTGGTAGACAAGCAAAATATTTCGAATTCTTGGATTTTCAAAAAATCAGTTGGATTTCTTGTCAGTTACCGTCAAATTTTGGCGAGTTTCCACTAGTCATAATAATCATGTCCCCTTGCTCCTTAGCATGCTCTTTGTTTTGCTATATTTTGCATCGAATCACACTTCATGATAGATTTGTCCATAGACCCTTCAAAAACAAGCTTAATTTTTTTGTTGCTGTCCGTTTTCGTTTATATACAAAAACTATAAAAAAAATAATACTTCAATTCTACTTTTTCTTACCCTCTCACTTTATTATTGAATTTAATCACACGAATGGTCCACCTCATTTGCTGAAGAACATACCAATGGATGAATATAATGCAAGTTCAATTGCAAACAACTGCATTGCACTGCTCAGCTGCAAACAACTACATTCCAAATAACTACGCAATTCAAAACAATACAATTGACACAAAATAATACATGAAAAATTATGTAATTGTTTATTTGCAAATAACTTCATTGCACACAACCCAATATTTTTTCTATTGCTATTTCAGGAATTAATTGGGTTGTAAATTTTCGTTGCGTACAAGTAAAAAACAAAAGAAAGAAATCTGAGCGACGCAGGGCGGGAGTAGGACTAGCGTCCCGCTGCGTTCCGAATCAGCAACTCCCCGCCCCGCTCCATATGCACACAATGGCGGCCCTTATTACTTCGTTCCTCCGGATGGTGGCGAAGCCGCGACTCAGCGCCGAGTGGCGAGCGATGCATAATGCATGGCGCCCCGGAGTCGGTCGCTTATGCGCAGATGCCTCCTGTGGGGGCGGGGGCGTCGTATGCACAGCGTGACTCGCTGAGAAGAAGGGTCGCGTCCGGAGTGGTAGGAATATTTTGAACCCATTTAAATAAAATGTGTCTCAGGCATCTGAACAAAATACAGGGTGTCTCGGACCGAGCTCTTGCGGAGATGCCTGCTGTAAGGTGGCGTTGATGGGTATGAATGAATGGTTCCAATGTTATCTATGCTTTCAATGTTAACTGCTGGTTGCGTAGGCTTCCGCGGCCGGAGTTTGTGTTGTTTAGGTTATTCGGGACGAGCCGCGTCACAGACATGGTGGCGAACATTTCGGCCAGCGTATTGTGACCTGCTTCAGAGCGTACTGCTGAGCGTACTGCTGAGCGTATTGCTGAGCGTACTGCTTCAGAGCGTACTGCTGTAAGAAGGCCACAATACGCTGGCCGAAACGTTAGCCACCATGTCAGTGACGCGGCTCGTCCCGGGCAGCATAGATAACACATACGGAAGCCTACGCAACCATATGGTTCCAAATGATTGTGGGTTAAATTGTAGGGTTTGGTTAGTACCAATATATAGACTGTTTCTTTGTAGCCTTTGAATTAAAGTGAAATATTTCGCTTACGAGAACAATTATTGATGGTACTCTTCCACTTTAGTTAGTCGTTTCTTTTAATGCTAATACATCTCTGGATTATCTACATTTTTGACTCTGTTAACCATTCTGAGCATAATTTTTTAATCGAAGGCTATGATAAGAGACTGTAAGAGGCTGTAATAACTTGCATTTAACAATTAATGCATCATTTTATTTCATTCGGCCGGAGCTTTGTTGAAGTGTATTGCACATTTATCATTATTTTAAGAAACTAATTATGAATATTTTCATAATTACCCATTTACAAATTTTCTTCGTAATTTTTTAGTATCGGTACTTTTGTTTAGCATTTATTTTAGCATTCTTAAATGTGACTATAAAACTTGTGTTGTGATATAGAAGTTGTAATGCGACGTCGACAACTAATAATTTATCCACTTCATGAAAGCCTACAATTTACTTCCAACATCACACCTTCATTTAATTTTACTTAAGAAACAAGACGTTGCCTTTTATCAAAAAGGCAGCAAATAGATGACGTTGGAAGAAGAATCGTTCTGGAAGAAGTACGTATTAGAAATGATAGAAATAGACGAAAATGGAAGAAATATGAGAAGAAATAGTATATTAAAGAAAAGAAGTAACACTTAATTTTGCTAATGGAAAATCTCTCTTGACATGTTGAGGAAAACAGTCTTAGAAATACAAATGAACCTTTCACAATTTTCCTCCAAATTTCCAAGTTTCCCACACCGTGGGAGGGCGTGCTCTTTCTGAAGGAGAATACGGAAAGTAGGATGAAGGGCGGGGAAGGGTGGCCCTGCAGGCGGAACTAACAGGTGAAAGCGGAAGGGCCAAGGGCCATGCTCACGCCGCTTTCTTCCCCGGCGAAGGGGGGAGGGGGATGAAGGGAGAAAGGGCAGCAACCTCTGGGCCATTCACCTCAGCGCCCCAGCAGGGCGAATGGCTTATGAAGTTTTGGGGACGAGGAGAGCTACCAGTGTGGGCACGAGGGCCGTGCCCCCTTGGAGAAACAGAATTAAAATTATCGTACTTCAAATATTTAAATTTATCTCATCGTTCTGCAAATATTTCTTTATCTTATCGCAAACATTTAAATATAAAATAATTAAAATTTCGTATCCTATAGCCTTTAAATGTTCTTTACTTATATGTTCGTAGTAGATTAAATTACTTATTATTATTATTATTACCTATACGATAAGGTTCCGTGCGTTATATAAAATGATATATGCATAGGATATGATACAAGCATATGATATTATATTCGGTGAATATATGTCAGATATTATATCCTATTAAAAAAGGGTATTGCCGACGTCAATATAATCCTATTAATCATTTACTTATTCAGCTAAATATATGTTAAAATATGTAAAACTCGATGGAATAAGATTAAATGTTATGTATTACATGTGGCTAAAAAACCATTATGCGCGCATTTATAAGTATAAACTGTGCGTGTAAATAATCAAATATTTCCACATAATATCAATCGTAGCTTATATTCTGGACGATCTAGGCTAGCTGAAGCCCAAACACAGCAAGAGAAGAAAAAATTTATATAAATATATTCACAATTCGTTTATTAACTACCTAATTCATTACTTAGGATATAAATAATGCATTTTGGGAATTTGAAACAATAAATCTTTGAATAGGTGTAGTCTTGCAATCAGAATAAAATTGAAATTATTTTGGAATTTTGATATCAGCAGAGTAAAATCTGCATTACTTGCAAATGGTTTTGATGAGAACACTTAAGAGGGAAATACTTCGACCTATTTTTCAGGAGGGAAATTGTGTTAATAAAAAGCTTTACTCTGTCATACCCAACAACTTTGTAGCATCATTCATACAATTTTGAACCCACAGGTCCATACAGAGGTGGAATTTTGAACCCTAACAAGATAATTTGGTCGGATTCAGAGGCTTGGAGATTGCTCTTCAGATGCTTAGATGTCCGGAGGAGAATTGTAGCGCCCGGCAGATCTCAGCGGTAGTTTTCCTTGGTTTCCCGGATTAATACCAGGTGAAATCCATTACAATACCCTAACAAACGGACCATGGGCCGTGCATAATATTTCCTTCCTCTTCCTTGTCCTATCCTTTTTCAACTTTCCCCCCGCCAGTAGCCCTGGCGAGGCGGGAGTTTATTTACTTTTTGGGGTACAACATACGCCGCAACTCTACGGCTTATGCGGCAAAGAAGGGGGTAGAACTTACTTACTAACTTATTTCTAACTTAACCTATGGATGAAGCCGGCACTTTGGCCGGCAACCTAAGATTAACACAATACCCACACAACTATGTGCGCCACATAGTGTAAATAGTGTAAATAGTGTTTAGGATGTATATAGTGTCGTGTGAAAGTGCGTGTGTCAAGTGATGTAGTGTGAATGTGCGTGTGAATGAGAAAGAAAATATCCTTTTCTATTATTATTCTATTCCTATCCTTTTCTATTATTTGGACATGTTCACGCCCTACATCACCACACATTTTGGGGAGAGCAGACGTGAGCTGAGAAGTGGTTCCACCCGGGGCGGGCCACCAGAGGTGAGATACCTGGAGGGGAAAATTCCCCTGAAACCGACGTGCAGGTGGCTGCGGATCTAGCCTTCCAGCGAGGAAGTAACATCACTATCTCTCGCAATAAAAAAGATTCCAATAAAGGGACTTATCAATCAATAGAACCCACAGTCCTAATGTAACGGGTTCTTGAACGTTAATACCTGAAGCCTCTGCGTTATCCAAGCTTCTTATTTAAGTAAGCGAGAGAGTTCAAAGGTAATGCATGCTGGTTGGGAGCGCCCCACCTGATCGAAGCCGTAGATATTTAAGGACGAGAAAATTCTTCGTTCGTCTTTCTACGGAGGGAAAGTAAAGCTGAATGTCCGATGTTGTAGATTTACTGGATGTAAAATATCCTCGTGCCTAAAAGAAGCGTCTGATCTAAATGCAAAGTCGCCTGTTTGGTCGCCCAAGCGATACCTTCCTTCTGCGCTAGATGGTGAAAGGAGCGCAAAGAAATCTGCGTGCTCAGACGGAAGAGCGGGCGGGCCTCATTTCCTGAGTCTCACCACATAAGGCATAATTGAATTGATTTAAACTAAGCCAAAATACATTAGGGCAATAGTTTGTCTCGCCGCGGGCGGGACAAACACTCTTGCCTTAAGCACATTGGGACACCAGACAGCAATAGCAGAAGACGCAAAAATAGACTGATGAGTGGCTTTGCGCAGTTGATGGTGAATATTCCTTATAATGCCAAAGCGACGTATCATTACTCGGGATATCACGTAGCGTGTAAAATTGCAGCAGTGACTGCGCAATATTGCCCATTTAGCATTTATCTTTCCTCACGCTCTAGCAGGGTTTCGTGGGAAGACGGTTCAGTTTATGCGCGAAGTGTTCAGGCGACTTAGAAAGTGTTTTACCTAGTGGTGTACGTGTGTTGTTTTTTATGTTGTTTCTAATAATGTTGGGAAAGTGTGCCAGAATTGTCATGTCCCGAGGATACCTTAACCTTACTCACTGTACGTAATATGTAGTGAAAATAAATAGTTTCGAATTTCTATAGGAATAAGCTTCTGAGGAACAAAAAAAATTCATTCGGCACAAAAATGAAACCTTTTCTTTCTGCAAACGGAATAATACACCAAGATGCCACGCATGGTTGGTTGTAAAAATTAACATAGTAATTTCGAAAATGTTTTGACGTGTTTGAACTTTCTGTTGTAAGACATTCAACGTATTAAATAGTTTTTCAATCAGACTTATGGAAAACGTTCTGTCAACAAAATGTTATACAAGTAGATTTCGCGGATTATTAATCGATTTCCAACTTTTGATAATGCTCTGTTGTAAAAATTCCTCAAAGCGGGTAGAACATTGCCATTCTGAGGCCACGAGTTGTCTATTAACAAAATTCTCTTTCCTTTCACAGTTTAGCCTAGAAAACTGTTCCGGTTTCATCCTATCGTTGTCTTGGTCAACCAGGATCTTTTTTCCAGTTGTTCAGTAATGGTATGTCACTTTTGTGCGCCTTTCATCTTCCATAGTGTAAGTGTTGTGAAAAGGGTAAACGTTTCTCCTTTGTCTAATCTGGAGAAATATTTTTTTATTTTGTTTATATATTTAATAGGTAATTATTACACTTATAAATTAAATGACTTGGCACTATGTGGCTGGGCCGAAAGCCTTTAAGCCATTACATTACCTACATACTACCACGTTCTAACCTTTCGAATTCTGGTATTCATCCCAAAATATTGAGGTCTTTTCTGACGCTTTTGTTTCAGATCTCGACTAAGAGAAATACAGCCTTTTAGTACTACTACAAATCTCATTTCGGAATCTTGTATATTACTTCTTTTATTTCTCCGCCATACCCATAACTCGCTCCCTTACAGTAAAACTGCTATTGCCATCTCTTTGTTCATTTTAGTTGCATCTTCAAGAGCGTTCGTCATATTGCGCGACAATTGTTCGACTAGATGGAGTTAAATTTTAATATTGGTCTCATAATCGTAGCTCAAGTTGCATCCTAGAAAGTTAAAATTCCTTAGTTGTTCCAACGTTTAATTGTAAATATATATTTGAGAACTTTTTTGAAGTTCATCTTCATTCTGACAATTAAAATTTGGTCGTTTGCAAGTAACATGGTAAGTTTGCAACGTTTCCAAGTAACAATCTATTGTTCACAATTCTGGCATACATCTTGTTACCAGTACTGAGAACATTGATTCCTCAATAGCTTCCAGAGTCGCTTCGATCTCCTTTCTTAAAAATAGGAATAACGTCTGCAATCATCCACGATTGACGAATTTTTCCATTTTTGAAACATATGTTTAGAAAATGTAATAACATCTGTTTAAAGAAAAAACTACTAGACATAAATAGTTCTACGTCCAACTTTTTCGTTCATGGTGCCTTTCTGTTAACCATCCCTCCTAATAACTCCTCCCACACACATCCAAATATTAAATATGCCGTTTTGTTTCTGGCAAACAACGAGTTTTTTTAACTAAATATAAACTGCGTTGTCTGATTTAAAGGCATTTGTCCTCTTGTGTAATTTGATGATTATACCTTCCCCTTAAATCAAATTGTAATGAGAGTAAAATCATGAACGTATGTACCACCAGCATCATATGTATCAAGAAGAGAGAAAAGTAATAATGTATTAGTTTAAGTTATGTTTATTAACACAAAATAATGATAAGATATAACAATAACAATATGGCAAATTATAATCAACCTGTCTTCACCCTGCATACAGCAGTAAACGTAAACCTTTATGGTGCCTTTACAGGCTCTAATTAATAAACACATTATAAAGAAGATAGTGGTGAGCAGGAACTTTAGTTTTATATCTGGGAGAGCAAACTAGGGACCATCGCAGCATACGCCTTACGCGATTGCGTAAACCCAGAAAACCTCAATTTGTCTATCGGCAGAAGGGGGAAGAATTTGATAAAACAAAAAATCTTAAATTCTATACATCGGATAGAAAAACTATGATAGTAATGGCAAAATAAAATAACAAATATGCAATGAGAATAAAAATTACAGTAATGTTATAGTTACATAGTATCTAGAGTTGGTAACATAATCGAATTGGTGATTACATGCCTAAATAAAAATTACAGTACAAAATTACAGTTTTGATATAAATATCAGTTTAAACTAGATTAACGTTAATAAATAAAATGCTAAAAGGTACAAAACTTGAAATTGAAGGTGCCTGAGATAAAAAATGCAATTTATAAGACAATAAATGATACATTTCAGTAATCATAAAATGAAAAACGACTGTCGATTTCTTGGCAGTGTGAGTCCAAATGACCAAGTGAAGGCAATGTGAGTTCAAGTGGTCAAACGAAATCAAAAATGTTAAATTAAAAAAATGTAAAGTTTTAATCTGACCTTTAATGAAAGCACAAATCAAAATACAAAGTATAGGCTAATAATTACAAATTTTTAAAGTACGTGTTCTAAATTATTAGTTTTTTTAAACATTATTAGTTTAATTCATTCTCATTTACACTCCGTTCTTGATTTCAGGCTTTTTCTTCTACTTTTATATATATTTCATTTTTTTCCTCTAGAGGACTTGGGGAGGCGCTAATTTGGATATTGAGGAGTACATAAGCTGCAGCTCTTTGACTAATGCGAAAAAAAGAGACAAAAGAGACAGTATTTAAATATTTAATTGGCTGTCGGGGTGACGCCGCGTCCATGGCAAAGGTGCCGAGGTTTCGGTCGCATTTCCGCGACCTTCCTCAGGGCGTAATGCTCTTTGGCAAGTTATCGGTTAGTAGCTCACCACCGGTGCCTGTACCGATGATTGAATATTGTTTGAAAAATCATGATATACTGGGTCAATAAAGGCCAATTCCCCTTGGCATTACGACCTGAGGAAGGTCACAGAATGGTGACCGAAACGTCGTCGGCACCTTTGCCACAGACACAGCGTCACCCGGACAGCCAACTAAATACTGACTCCGGCCGCCAAAGCCTACGCTCTCGCTTGTACATTATGTTTCCAATACGTCTTCGGTATGAATTTTAAGCCATTGACTTTTAGGTAATATTTCGAAGAGTTGTCAGAATGACTGCTTCTGATCACTCACATATTAATTGTTTACACGTATTTCAAGTATTTTTACTAAAAGATTTTGTAATGAAGGAATGGTAAGAATTCACAAATTATTAGCGACAGCCAATTAAATACTGACTCCGGCCGCGGAAGCCTACGCTCTCAGTATTTAAATAGACTAACTTCACTTAGCCACTGGAATAGGTCCGCGCTTTGGTTAGGAACCTACAGATTGACAAAATATTGTAATTTTCTCGGTTTTGCAGCGTTCATATATTTTGCCTTTTTTTTTGTTTTTTGTTTTGTTTTTGTTTTTCCTCTCCGCCCCATCGCGCGAGGTGAACGCCCAGCCGCCAGGTCGGAAGGGTGGCAGCGCGCCCGCGGCGTAGCTAACAGGTGAAAGCGGAAGGGCCGCGGTCGCTTTCTTTTCGCAGCGGGGGGGGGGGGGAAGGGGCAGGAGGAGGGGGGGGGCGGCGAAGGGCGTTCACCCGCCCACACACAAAGCGCGCAGGGCGCTGACTTCATGCCCTTTTCGCGGACGGGTCGCCAACCCCCGCGAAGCGAGGAATGCCTCGACGACGACGACGACAACTTGGTCGACGACCCGCGCGGCACAAGGGCTGATTTCCATGCCTATTTGCGGTGTGACGTGTTCCCTCAACACAAGTGAGGTCAGTGGCCGGTTGGGGGGTGCGACACTGACAACTCAAGTGTCCTCCTCCAATTCTTGTTTTGCTGCATTTAAATAGTTTCGAACGTGTTTTGATGAAATTGTTTTCCTATTTTCTTGGAACCGAGCATCATAATTCTCGAATCATAAAATAATAGCTCTTTTCGTCATCTGAATTCTTCAAATATAAATAGTTGAAACCTCGTGTGAGGGTTCAACTATTTATTATTGTTTACATTTTGAAAACCTTCTTATTGTCCCAAATGGATTCTAAGCTTTTGTTTACTTTACATTTTCATTGCTATTAAAGAAATTATCATGTAACGTATTGTTATTATTATTATTATTATTATTATTATTATTATTATTATTATTATTATTATTATTATTATTATTACTAAAGAGATTACATACCTAGCCACGGCAAAAGACTCCCACTCTTTGATGGAGTAGCTCATAAACAAAAAACTTACCAGATGAGCTAAAGCGTGATGAAGTTAAATTGTTTTCCTTTTTAACATTCACAATTCTATTGTATAGAATCAATTTATATATTTATAAAATCAATAACAAAAGATATGATCATCTCGTATAGTTGAGTGAAATATTAATTGTTGACCAACTTTCTCACCAGTCAAATAAATGAATAACTGCAAGCTGACGTATTTCTTCGGCGACGTCAAGTACGCTATGCACATATTAAATAAAATGCAAATGCTGCAAACTTTTCTTTCTATTTAGGAGTGTATGTATTTAAACACCTACTTTAAGTTACAACTTATCTACATTTTAAAACCTGAATATTTCAAATGCATTAGGTTATTTAGGGATGAAAAATAATTTTCGGTCAATGACCGCATAAGGCAGGTGGCATTTTGGACGAAAACCTACCTTAAAGTTTAAAGATGAATGACAGATGTTTGAGTGACAGATAAGAACATTCTTCTCCACAAAATATGTCTTTCATCATAATACAACGAAAACCCCATTTTAAATGTGAAAATGTAAATTATATGCATGGCGTCAGGTCTCCAAACTTTGTGACTGGGTAGTTTGTTCAGACACCAAAAGAAATATTTCATCTGTTGAAGGTTTTTCAGTAAAATAGCAGTTTCATGGCTCATTGCATTTCAACGCATGTGCAAATCAGACAGTTCAGTGACTCACAAGATAGAGAGAATGTGGAAGAGGGGCCGAGAGATGTTGTTCAGCTGTTGATGAAGAGAGGAAGAAAGAGACAGAGAGAGAGAGAGAGAGAGGGAGTGAGGGAAGCATGCAGGCGAATTGAGACAGAGTCATGTTGGGAGAAAGAAGAAGAGAGAGAGGAAGAGAGAGTGATAGGGAGAGAGGGAAAGAGAGGGAGAGGGAGGGAGGGAGAGAGAGGGAGGGAGAGAGAGGGAGGAGGGAGAGAGAGGGAGAGAGGGGGAGATGGAGAGGGAGATGGAGATGGAGAGGGAGATGGAGAGGGAGATGGAGAGGGAGAGGGAGAGGGAGATGAAGAGGGAGAGGGAGAGGGAGATGGTGAGGGAGATGGAGATGGAGAGGGAGAGGGAGAGAGAGGAACAGGGAGAGAGCAACTGGGCGTAAACAAGGATACCCGGGATCGATTCTCTGTCGGTGTGACTATTGCTTTTTTCAAAGCTCGTACAATTTCAAAGCTCGAAAGAAAATTTTCGAAGAACTCGGACGCATGCATTGCAATTCCCCACCTTGGAAGCAGATGATATTTTTACAACTTTATTTTTAATGGCTTCTCAAAGAAATCAATTAATAATTTTGTTCGTTTCATCCTGAAAAACTGACTTTGTCTTTTCTTCGATTTCTTAGAATAGTGCGTAGAAATTCGACTCAGAAGCACAAGCTTTTCAACGTTACAGAACAAGAGAATTTGTCGACAAACTTTTGTGCAGTAACGAATAAAAGTCTTAAAAACATTTGCTTATGTCATGCAGACGCATTTTTATACATCTGCTCATATAATTTTAATTATTCCCTCAATTTCTTTTACACCATAACAATGTTTGAACAAATACTGACTAAAATTGCTGGAAGAAGTTAGCAGATTCCGTCGCCGAATAAAAGCAAAACCTTAGTTCTTTTACACACATACCTTTCCGTTCACCATCAAGAATGAAACGTATACCTAGGGAAAAGCCATTAAATCGTCAAATACGTTTTCATTTTACTCGTTTTCTGCTCTCCCACCCAAGCATCTGCGACCATAAATTCGTAGCCGCCTGGGAAACAATAAACCGCAAAGTCGACCGGAGTTTTCCGTGTACTGCTCGCTGAGGAAAGCTTCCCGAATCGGCTAAGAATAGGAATTATCGCGTCCGTTTCCGACGGTGCACGCGAAGGAATCCAAGCAGTTTGCTGTGCAGTCGTTTCTCTCACGAGGAAGTGATCTCGTCAGCCACTTCCTCGAAACAGACCAACGAGTCGGATGAGTAGCAGCGAAGTCCAGTCCCGGATTTATAGACAGGCAGGATGGGATGAATTGCGGCCTTTAGCGCCGAAAGGGGTGCTGAATAAGAACCCAAAGTGTGGGGAGTCCAAATATTTTCAAATTTTTCCATTCGACTGGTCTCCTAAAAAATTATATTTTTATTCTCTTTTAAATACATGTTTATGTTATTATAATCTTCTTTCATCTATGGTCATTTTAGATATTAATATGCTGTATGAGAATTATATAAATGCTGTATGCAGTATAATTATTATGAATATCCTGCATGTGATTACAGATATTTCTATCTACTATATTACGACATAAGAAAAGTTGTGGTCGTAAAATAAAGTTAAACCAAAATTATTAAGAAATATTACCTTGTTAGTTTTCAAGAACAGACATACCCAATGTTTGGTATCGTTACAAATATTAGAAAAAATATAGCACATTATTTAACAACAATAAATGGAGATAAACAAACTCTAGGCATATTGCTCTTAAATTCTTTTCTAATATTCAATTATCAGAGATATTTTGCATGCATCTATTATTTACTCATTTCCATTAGCCCATAATTATCAATCAGTGTCTTTTTTTGCCATCAAACACTATGAACATATAATAACCTGAAATAAATATTATATATAATATAACAGAAAAAAAAACAATTCCAGGTACAATTTGTATATCATTATGCTTTGAGTGGTGTAAAGAAAATATTGAGATTGTAGGTCATAACGTGCAATGTGAAGTACGTTTACAACCATTTCACTCATATGAAGATTACCATCTCTCTGCTACAAAGCATGAAGAATCCGCTCGGCCTTTGTGTATTTAACAGATGAAGTCGGATAATTTTAACTCACTTAAAACACTCCTTGTATGTATTGTATCAGAAGATAGGCGAAGGGGAAAATTTAATGGATCCAAGCAACCTAGCGTTTACTCGTAAACCGGGGGCTAATTCGAAATTCCTAAACAGCAAGAGTGCCCAGAACTTTGAAAAAGCATTTAAAAAAAAATGTTGCACCTGTGTTTCATTAATATTTATTTACGGTATAAGTATCGTCGTAACGCATCTTATTACAATTCGAGTTAGAAAAAGATCACTAGGCGGAGTTAGGTAACCAATTAAGAATTGTAATAAGGTGTTCCGATATGTATTTAGTGTTATTCATGCACTTCATAAAAATTAGATTTAACCTTAAATTTTGCACTAAGAGTTCATTTAGTGTTTACATTTTGTATGTAAGTGCCGACACTGTTTTCAGCAAGGAAAACATTTCAAATACTCTCTCAGCATTGTTTTCAAAATGAGTGATCCAGGTATCCAAGTAGTAGAAAATGATCATTACAAACATTAAATTAAAAACAAATCAAGAAAGCTATGTATGAGTAAATACTGTCGTATAAAAAACTGTAATTTAATTTCGGAAATAATACGATGTCTCACTTCTCTGGTGAGGCTGAGAAAGAAAAAGCTAGTAGTCTTTGGTCACATTGCTCAAAGTTAAGGAATACAATTTCACAGAATGACAATATTAATGTAAGTACGCTTACACAGATTTTGGCGTTTTGCGATCGCACTAGTGTGGTAATGTAATACTTTATCGCTCTAGTACGGTAAAGTACTTCATTAAGAAACTGATCATAAAGTTCCACATTACCTAACCGCCATGGATAAAATATGAAAAATAGTTTGTCCCCATGAGTAAATTGATCTAATTCTGTAGGTGAAGATGCCTTCTGGAGGTGGAACCCGACCAGGAGCCTTAAGCCTCATCCTCACGCCGCCACCGTCTTGAATATTATTATAAACATTCCCTTGGGATCCCATTTGGAGCGAAGGCTCGAACAGTGACTTCTCTTCTTCGTGATAAATCCAGCCTCCTTCCCTTCATCAGAAAATTACTCATTCGTCATTAGGACTCCCCCCCCCCGGCCACGCGGCCCAAATGAGCGCCTGCCACCGCCCGCGCCGCTCGGACGTGTGTCTGAATCACGCGTGCGCGCTGGGGTTTCAGTCGCGTTCGCACGCTCGCCCCGCCTCGCCCCGCCTCGCCTCGCCCCGCCTCGCCCCGCCTTGCCCCGCCCTGCCCCGCTCCGCCCCGCCTCACCCCGCCTCGCCCCGCCCTTCCCCGCCTCGCCCCGCCTCGCCCCGCCTGGCCCCGCCTCTCCCCGCCTGGCCCCGCCTCGCCCCGCCTCGCCCCGCCTCGCCCCGCCTCGCCTCGCCTCGCCCCGCCTCGCCCCGCCTCGCCCCGCCTCGCCCCGCCTCGCCCCGCCTCGCCCCGCCTCGCCCCGCCTCGCCCCGCCTCGCCCCGCCTCGCCCCGCCTCGCCCCGCCTCGCCCCGCCTCGCCCCGCCTCGCCCCGCCTCAACCTATTTTCGACACTAGCTATGTGTAGTGTCGAAAAGCTAGTGTCGAAAATACTGCCATCGTTTGGGCTCGAATCCTAGGACATCCCACTCATAGACACTGCAGAACATTATGTCATGATCCACCTCTCTCAGTAAATAAATTGAAAAGAGACGAATAGGATAAGACGAGGAACAAAAAGAGTGGAGGTAAGAAAGGAAGACAAGGAAAGAGAGGGGAAGAAAAAGAGGAGGAGAGTAGGAACCTGAATAGGTAGAAATGCCCGTAATAAAGAAAAACAGATGGGGAGGAAAGGAGAGGAGGAGAAGCAAAAGAGAGTAGGATGACGACGAGCAGAAGGAAAATATGAAAGAAAAAGAGAGAGAGAGAGAGGAAAGGAGAGGGGAAGGAAGTAAAGAAATGGAGGAAAACAGAGGAAGAGTCAGGTGAGGAGAAAGGGAGAGAAGGAAGAGAAAGAGGAAGAAAAAAGAGAGAGGATAAAAAGATAAATAAATAAATAAATAAATAATAAGGCAAATAGAATTTTGAGTAAAAGTATTAGGAGGAGAATGAGAAAGAGGAAATATATGTGAAGGAAGAAGACAAAAATGACGAAAAACGTAGGTAAAGGGTGACGGAAAGCTGGAGGAAGAAAAGAAGGAAAAGATGATGAAGTGGGAAGTAGAAAACGAGGAAGATGAGTAAAATGAGGATGGGGAGCAGTAGGAGGAGGAGGAAGAGGAAGAGGAAGAAGAGGAGGAGGAGGAGGAGGAAGAGGAAGAGGAGAAGGAGGAAGAGGAAGAGGAGGAAGAGGAGGAGGAGGAGAAGGAGAAAAAGGAAGGAAGCAAGCCATTCCACCGCCACGCACGCCGTGCCGCCGCGTGCTTTCCCATCGCTAATGCTTCCCGCGCGCGTGCTGGCGGAAGAGCAGTCGTTAGCCCTCGGGACCTCTCCGCTGCCGCTGCCGCGCCGCAGCCGCCATTTTGTGGTAACGAGCCCCCGGCGCCTGCGCCACCGCCGCCCCGTGGGAACTCGTGACGTCACGTACTCCCGTTTAAATGCTTGCCCGATGACGAGCTGCGAGATCGCCAGTGGGAACTGGGAAGACAGCCTGGAGGGGATCGTGAGGTTTTCGCTGGAAGGAATGTCGTTTTGTTGTTGCTTGCGGATCTGTTCTAATCGTTTGATAAACTGTAACTTCTTTAGAATTTGTGGAATGTTACACATTACCACGAAGGGAGTATTATATTCTATAGTTTCATGACAGAACTGGTGTTTGACCAATCACAAACAAGTTCACAGTTGAGAAGTAATCAATGATTGGTTATCATTCCATTAAATATTTCGTTCAATTGTGAATTTTTCTTGGCCAAGATAACACGTAGGGTGTGACGATATCCCTCCCCCACAGATCTGTTTCCAAACCGCAGAAGAAAAGTATATTATAGTAGTATAGTATATTATTATTGCAATAATAATAATAATAATAATAATAATAATAATAATAATAATAATAATAATAATAATAATAATAATAATAATAATAATAATAATAATAATAGCGAAGTGGTTCAGTGCGTAGCGCACTGACTTCGTAATCGGGAGGTCCGGGTTCGATTCCCGGGCCGGCCATCCTGACCGGGGTTTTCGTGGTTTCCGTCGGTCATAAAGGCGAATGCTGGGATGGTTCCAAAAGTCCACGATCACCTATCGCCTCCTAATCCATTTCCTATCATCTTTCATCTTCCATACCCTCGGGCTAACAACCATGAGGGATAAAAATCGGATCCAGCTAAATGCTGGTCCCCCCTAAGAATTGTTGCAAGCACCTGCTACCGCGATAATAAATAAAAACTGAGCCACGGTAAATACAGGATGCTTGCTTGCGTGGTCCTAGTCGGCCGATTAACGAAAAAAAAATAATAATAATATGTAAACTAAACATTACTATTAAATGAACATACTATTCAGATATTAAAAGGTAGATGTGCATTTCTCCCAAGCGGAAATAAAGTTTGCGTGGGACGAACAATAGATGGTCTAATGTCAGAATGTTCACACGTCAAAAATGTTGCCATTGCGCTACAATTCCAAAATTCCATGGTTGTAACACACAGAATGGATTGAAAAGGTCAGTGGATCGACATGTGGATCGAGTCTATTAATCATTCAGAATTCAAGTGCTATTTTCATGTTTTTTTCTTTTGTGAGGTACATCAAATTAAATTACGAAAATATATGACAATTACATCTAAATACTGAGTGTTTAATAGACTGGATCCAATGATATTTTTATACGTTATTTATATGAATTAAGAATCGCCGAGGGAACATCGTTTTCGTGTTAAAAGACGAAGGGAGAGAGAAAGAGGAAGACAATAGGATCTAAAATTGAACCCTGCGGGACCCCTTGTGCAATTGACAATGAATCGAAAAGGAGAGAATATAATGTGCCATAATTCCAGTACGGTATTTCAACTTTCTGAAATCATTGTTTATCGGTACGAGCACAACCAATCTAAATCAATCAACTAACTTATGCTTGTAACTACTGATTGTTTTGCACCAAACGCGAGGGAAGGACCCCCAAGTGTATTCCCACTACGTAATGGCTGCTTAATGTGGAGTGTCCAGAGAGCGGCAGCGACGTGGGAAAAACGAGTCGTGATGAGCCGAAGCGCCTAAGGGAATCCTTCCCTCTCACCGCAGCGTCTGGGGGCGGGGGCGGGGGCGGGGGCGGAGTGCAGGGCGGCCTTAATCGCCATCGAGTGCGCGCTGAGCGGCCCGCGATGAAGACGTTCGTCTTCCCGGTGGAGTCTCCTCCGGACGAGGAAACGTGTCTCCTGGAGCAGCCCGTGTGGCGTCATATCTGTCGCCAGCACAAACGTACTATATCAGCCATGTGGACAGCGCTGGCGGAAGTGACGCTGGGCTGCACAAAGGCTTAGGGAGCGGATGGGAAGGGGTGACGTGTCGTGGGTGCATATTTGAAAACCCCGAAGCCGGCGGAAACGCGTCGGCAGACACTGCGGGCTGACGCGGTTCCGTCAGCCTGCCCAGAGGGTATATAAGCGGACTCCGACATGAGAGCTTCCTTCTGTTCTGATTCTTCAGGTTTGGGCGCGTCGGTAGGGCGTCGTGTGGGTTGTGCGCGGCGTTGCATTGTAATGCATAGGCTACCGAGGCGGGGAACCGAAGCCTGCGTGCTACGTCGTGTCGGTCGGTGCGGCATACTCGCAGGTATGCTCGCGTAAGGTACTGGTGCATCACACCGGATATGGTAATTAATTATCGGGCCAGCGGTGGTGGTAACCAGGGAAGGTTCCTTCTTGTAACGGTCAAATTTATTTGTAAATATTGTATATAGTATTTTGGTGTCGGAGTATTTTTATTCTAATAAATACTAAATATTTACAAGCCGTTCACGTCTGTAATTATTTGCCCCGGCAAAGACGCCACACCCGGAATGCGGGAGACCAGCGCTGCGAGTGAAGAAAGGTCATGGTGTCCAGAACGGGATAAACCAACGCCTGAAATGAGTAAACGTTCCGGTGCCTGTTAACTTGGCGATTTTTGTTTATCTTTCTCATTTCAATGTACTTTTCTTTCGGGAAATAATTTTACTATATTACACATCATTTGTGGTTCTGGGGTTTTTGGAGAAAATTTCCACGAACAAAAAGGAGAATGGGTTTACTGATTGCTTCAAAGCTTATCTTGTGATAAGAGGCGTACGTGTAATTTTGATATGTGACATTTTCTGTTTCGTAGGAGAATAAAATGTTCACGGTTTTTGCCAAGCAAGCTGCACATGTCATAACATGCTAGTGATTTATTGCTACTAAAGGACATTGCTTCTCCGTGAATCCTCCTGGAGAGTAGAGGTAGCTACCTCTTTTTTCGTTGAAGATATCTCGATTTTCTGCATAATAGTAAATAATTATCTACACCAAAAATCCTCTTGATTATAGAAAATAGTTGGCTATACGCTTGAAAAACTTTCAGTTAACATATTTTTGGCTACTTTGACCTCTACAAGGTCAGACACATTACTAAAAATAGCGTCTTGATATATTTAATTGTATTATATACATTAAATAATTATGGTGGGTGAAACTATTTTATGATGAATTCTTATGAACAATTAATTGTCGAAGAAATATGAATTTAAAATAATTTATTAAAATTTGTTTTATGATACATATAGTGTGTGCTCGATCTCTCATCACAGTTAACTCTATTGGTAAGTGCTGACAAGAATCATTTCTACGTGATAGCATAATGGCTATGCTGCTGGTAGATGCTGTAAGGACTAGAAGTCACAGTAGCTATTTATTTTCGGACAGTCAATGCTTAATACTTGAAGACTGTATAGGTTATAGAAAAACATTCGTTTTTTAATTGCTAGGTATGAAAGTGTACCGTCGTGGTCATTCAAGGCCCCATGGTTGTTACAACCGAAGTTTGTAGGTAGGTCGGTCTACAATTCGTGGAGCTGAAGGACAGTCGCGGTTTATGGAGTTATATTACTATTATTATTATTATTATTATTATTATTATTATTATTATTATTATTATTATTATTATTATTATTATGTTTATTTTGCTCGCGAATCGGCCGACTGGAACCACGCATGCATGCATCCTGCATTTTCTGTGGCTCAGTATCATTATCGCCATGGCAGGTGCATGTAACTTTAATTGTAGACTAGCATTTGGCAGGGTCCGATTTTTATTCCTCAGGGTTGTTAGGGTTGTTAGCTCTGGGGGTACGGAAGATGAAATGATGACAATGAGGGGTGAAAGGACGGCACACTCATACAAACACACACAAATACACCGATACCCGATGCGGGCCTCGCACCCCCGATCTTCTGATCCGAGACCACTATTACTGCCTTAGCAAATTATTACTATTATTATTATTATTATTATTATTATTATTATTATTATTATTATTATATCACTTTAAATGTATGAAAAGTGAATAAGACTTGTCAATTGTGAATGTTTGATGCCAAGAAGAAGCGTCTACTTTCTGAGTCTCGAGTCGAATTTTGTCGACGAGCCTATTAAAAATAATAAATTCGATACCGTACTTAAGTTGTGTACATTGTGGGTTCATCTCAAAACAACCATGTGTAAAGTGTGCCTTAAATGAAGGTTCGAACTTAAGATAGATACTAAGGAAATTTACACGTCACATTTAAAATACTTTTATAACAATAAAAACATTTGTGAGAAAATACGAGGGAAATATTGACGCTTTCAGTTTATATATAAAACAGCTGTTTCTGCAGCAACTCTGATAGGAGCGTCTGCTTTTCGGGTCTCGCCGATGGCGTTTTGTCGGCACTAACTATACAGCTTAGTCGAATTCATTCGTTGTCTGGAGGATGATTCTAGTGACCGGCTGCTCTGATCAGTGGTCAATCACTAATCAATAATAGCATAATGCCGGAGCAGTACCCTAACAAACGGGCCACGAACGCCGGGATATCTTTCCTTGCTGTTACTTGACCTTTCCTCTCCCCTTAACCCCACACACTTTCATGCAATACACTAACACACACGTCATGCGACCAGCCGGGGGCTTTGAGCTTGTCCCGGCTGGGGCGGTGCTCCGCTGCGAGAGAGAACTGTGGAAGGGGGAAAACCCTTGCGGGCTGACGTACAGGTCGGCGATGGATCTCACCATCGCGTGGAGGAGGATCACCCCCACCTTCCAAGACATTACCTACACCAACGGGACAATTGATCATAGCAAAAGACGTGTATGGTGGCACCTGTTAATCAATTGATCTGTATTAGGCAAATGGTCGAATTAATCCATTATCCCGGCCCTATTCATCCATATCAAAATCTTTCAATGCATCTGGCATCTCCAGCGCGTTGCGTGCGCATCGGGCTAGGCGAGGTGCATCGCAGCTCCTGCAGCGCGGAGGACACGAGGCCGCTTGTCGCGAGGTCGGCCGCTGCCGCCGCCGCCGCCTGCGCGTTTTTAGCGCGTCCGCAAGAAGCGCCGCGAGACAGCGCTGACGTCGCTTCCGTCGCAGCTTCCCTTCCCGCGTCGCTCCGCGTTTTTCCCGCGCGCCAGATCTCTCTGCCGCCGCCGCCGCGCCGCCGCTGCCAACTGTCACCGCCATCACCAGGGAACCGGGTTGGTGTCGCCAACCAAAAGCCTCGGCGCGAGTTGCCACAACTTCTGCTTCTACTAAGAGTACTATTTCGTGCAGAGAGCAACTCTTCAGGGAACATTCAGACTACGTTGTTCAGTGATCATTTTAGTATAAAAGTATCATTTAGTGTAGAAGTTTAAAAGCAAAGGTAGGAATTCTGGAGTTACAGGAAAACTGCACACTCTACTTCTCATTTCTAAGTTCAGGAGTGTTTTGAAACTTATCGATTTATCTGAGATATTTCAAGTGAAATTTGGTTAGACTATTTCCGGAATAAAAGACATAAATCGATTAAATGGTATGAACCTAATGTTAAAAATAGCGAACATAATTCTTGGTTGATTGTTTCAGACACATTGATTACCGCAGTTGTCGTAATGAATGGAAATATTCATTTATTTATATTCCACTAATTAAATGAATATTTCCTTTCATTACGACAATAAATAAATAAATAAATAAATAAATAAATAAATAAATAAATAAATAAATAAATAAATAAATAAATAAATAAATAAATAAATAAATAAATAAATAAATAAATAAATAAATAAATAAATAAATAAATAAATAAATAAATAAATAAATAAATAAATAAATAAATAAATAAATAAATAAATAAATAAAAAAGTTACCAGTTAGGCTTGATGTAGAAAAAAGTGAAATGTTTCAGTAAAGTTGTTCAGTTTAGTTGTAAAATGTTATAACTAAAACATTTCCTTTTTAATATCAAGCATTAACTTCAAGTGCGAAGACCTTATTCTTATTGGGTTCTGGCTACTCCTTACACTTCTGGCCCGTGGCCCTCTATAAGTGTGCTGCGGAATCAGTCCACATACCGAACTCGAATGAGTTCCGTCACCGCAGATCGACCTTCTTCTTTCCCGCATTGTCACCACGTCTGCTAAAATACGTCATTCTGTCGCTCAGTTCCTTGACCTACCTTATGAGCGTTAAGTCGCAACCGTCAGCAACCCTTTAAAACTCGGCCACAACCGCATCATAACCCCGTCATCGCCCCTCGCCCACAATGAATAGCTCCTCCCACCGCAACAAAAGCGTGTCATCTATTTGTAACAGTTTGCACTCGACGCTAGACCGCGCTGCGTGGCGCGCGTTTTCCTCAATCTCAGCAGACATCGACCCCGAAGGTTTTCCTTTTACTTCTTGCCACTGAATTATGTTTTCGTATATACTGATAACGACCTTTTTAAATTAAATGTATAAAAAATTAAATGGTAAAATTCAAAAACGAAAATAAAACAAATTCATTGTAAAAATATTCTTTGGTTTCGTCGGGTTTTTCAAAACACCAGAAATAATAAGATAAACTCCCTGTCGGAAAGATTTCCAATGCGGTCTTTTCAAAATAAACACACCTAGTATTTAGAATAAGCATGGCAAGTTTCGTTTCTGTTTTTTTTTTGTATGAACGTATTATTTTATTGACTATCACCTTACACCACGTCCACCAGCTGCTAATATAATATAATATAATATAATATAATATAACATAATATAATATAATATAATATAATATAATATAATATAATATAATATAATATAATATAATATAATATAATATAATATAATATAATATAATATAATATAATATAATATAATATAATGCTTCTTAAATTTATATTTTGTCAGCATATTTTGAGTACTACTTCCAAAAAATACTTTTATTTCAACGTTCATTGCGATGATACTTATATCTCGGATTAATTTCTCTACAAACTTTATTTACTTATCAGCTTCACCCCATAAGTCGAGATAATGCTTCAAGGAATATCAGTCTTGACTATGTCATTCTGGTCGATTCAATAAAAAACATGAAACTTTCAGCTCGTTTCTGAATTTTTCGTTAAAAATATTTACATTCACATGTATCGCACTGGCGATAGGTATTAACTACACAGACAATTACTACTACCACAGATATTTGCAGAAAAATCTTCATCTACATCTCTTTCTCTGAGCCAACCGCCGTATTCGCAATCGAGTGCGTTATTATTACTCCTACCGTTCCTATTGCTTTCGCCTATACGACCTATGACCTACGACCTCTGTTGGACTCGCTGCTGCCATCGTCTCGACCCTCCATTGTGTTGGAATAGCTGCTGCCATCGTCTCAACACCTCCCTTGTATTGCACTCGCTGCTGCCATCGTTTCGACACCTCCCTTGTGTTGCACTCGCTGCTGCCATCGTTTCGACACCTCCCTTGTGTTGGACTAGCTGCTGCCATCGTCTCAACACCTCCCTTGTGTTGGACCCGCTGCTGCCATCATCTCAACACCTCCCATGTGTTGGACTCGCTTCTTCTCGACCCCTGCCTTGTGTTGGACTTGCCGCTCGCTGCCATCGCCTAAGCTATCGTCTCCCGCCGCCACCGCATCGTCTGTGCTCCAATCACCTTCACCCCCGCCACATCTCAGCTGCCGCATCCCTCGTCTCCATCGTCATCATCATCGTCGTTGTTCTCGTCCCCGTCGCTCTCTCGACCTCTGTCACTCTTTTGAGTCTCGCCTCTGCTGTAGCCGTCATTACTAATTGAGCTGCTTCTTCCAACCTTCCCTCCTCCGTCTCCGAGAAGATCTATTCCGCCAGCTCCTTATCCTGCGCCTCCGCCCCCGGCGCCGTTCCTGCAGTAGCCCGAGAGCGCGTCGCGTGACTGCAAAGCCCAGCCACCGGCCTTGCGAGCGGTCGCGACTGGGTTTTTCGCGTTCCCCTTCCGGGTAGTGCGCAGTCGTTACATACAGGGTGACCGATAGACAAGCACTTGATGCCAGGTCTCGTAGCGTAGCTGCTGCCTCGATCTGCGCGGTCTGTGAAATTGAATACCGCCTTATTGATTGCGATAATATTTATCACTCGGATTAATTTCTCTGCAAACTTTATTTATTTACCAGCTTCACCCCATAAGTCGAGATGATGCTTCAAGGCATATCAGTGATGGCTATTCCATTCCGGTAGATTCAATAAAAAGATGAGACTTTAAGTTGGTTTCTGAATTTTTGGTTAAAAATATTTACATTCATATGTCTTGCACTGAGGATAGGTAATAACTACACAGACAATTACTACTATCAGATATTTGAAACCTTATTCGTAGATGTTTGTTTTATTATTGTGACCTACAGCTTTCTATCCTAAACACCATAAAGTACCTTCAAATATCCTTTTGATTCACAGATTTCCCCCTCCTCGATAAGCTATGTGTATGTGGAACTAATGTGGGTGTCTGCATATCAAGAAAATTTATGCACGTAATAGGAATAAGAGATGCTCCGTGAATGCCACCTGGCCGCCACCAAACATCCTTACCGTTAGCATGAGTGAATCGTTGCCACTGGTTTACGAGTCGCAAGACAGGAGGGGATAGTAGACGGCTGCAATGGACTTACATGCCAGGAAGGGAAGGCAATAATTGGAAAGATGTGATGAATTGGTTGACATTTCTCTAGGATCTACAAAGGCAGTAGAAATATTATCGAGAGTTAAGCAGACGTAATGTCTTATGATGTTGATGATGATGATGACGATATGCACTTGAACGAGGACGTGATAGGCAGTCAAACGAGTCATGAGAGGTAGTCATCAAAAGGTTGGGAGGGGGGAGAGGAAATAATTAAAAAATCTTGAAGATCTCTTATCTTTCCTCTAATTGTCTCTTATTGAGGTCAGGGGTTTCTAGTCTTAATATTGTGCTCTCCGTGTATATGGCATCAGTTTTCTGTCAGACTCCGCTAGTAACCATCTTCGAATTTTACGCGTGTTGTCCTAGTACCCTTCAAGTGAAGGTGCGACCTTGGATATTTGGGGTAAAGTCTTGAAAACCCACACACTGACTTTTCCTGATTATGGAGAAGAGAAGAAGGACAGAGAAGCAAAAGACAAGGAAAGCGATAAAAGACGACGAACATGCAAAAGACGACGACAAAAAAGAAGTGCAAAACGAAAAATAATCAAAAGACGAAGAAGAAACAAAAGTCGCCGTCAATGACTGAGAAGACGAAAAGCAAAAAATAACGACGAAAAATAGGCAAAAGATACTAACGAAAAATAAAGAAAAAATATTGTACAAGGAACAAAATAAGACGACGAAAAAGAGACAAAACACGTGGAAGAAGAAGCGAAAGACGACGAAGAAGCCAAGAAGATAATGTGTTTGTGTTTGCCCAGGCTTTCGGAGACCCGCACCATAGCGCGTCGTGGCCAAGTGCTTCTCATCGCAACAGCTCTTTTTCTGCGCCTGGCGGCGTCGGCGGCGGCGGCGGCGCGGTCTGTCATCTAGCCGAGCCCTGTGGCACCCCGCCGCCGCTCCCGCCCCGGGCGACTAACGACCGGAACGGTAACTGTCCCCGCAGACGCCGCGCCGCGCAGCGCGCGGGCGCTCTGGGACGCAGTGGACTGCGCTTGCGCAGTTCGTGCCGCGCCTCGCAGGGTGGGCCGACGTCGGTGGAGAGAATCGCCGACGGTTTGTTCAGAGGTTGTGGATACGTCTCTGTGAGGGTCACACGTCCTTCTGCGGTTAAGACGTCGTGCAGTTTGGCAGTAACCTCTCCGGTTCAGCCGTCCGTGTGAGCCACCTTCTCTCTGCGCTCGAGTAGACCCTCTGCGCTCCAGCGGTCCCTCTGCGCTCGAGCCATCTCTCTGCGCTCGCACCATCCCTCTACGCTCGAGCCGCTACTCCGCTCCAGCCGCTCCTCTCTGCTCGAGTCGCCCCTCTGCACTCGAGCCGTCCCTCTACTCTCGAGTCGTCCCTCTACGCTAGAACCGTCTCTCTGCGCTCGAGTAGACCCTCTGCGCTCGAGTAGACTCTCTGCGCTCGAGCCGTCCCTCTGCGCTTCAGCCGTCCCTCTGCGCTCGAGCCGTCTCTCTGCGCTCGCACCATCCCTCTACGCTCGAGCCGCTACTCCGCTCTAGCCGCTCCTCTCTGCTCGAGTCGCCCCTCTGCACTCGAGCCGTCCCTCTACGCTCGAGCCGTCCCTCTACGCTAGAACCGTCTCTCTGCGCTCGAGTAGACCCTCTGCGCTCGAGCCGTCTCTCTGCGCTGGAGCCGTCCCTTTGCGCTCGAGCCGCCACTCTATGCTCGAGCCGTCCCTTTACGCTCGAACCGTCTCTCTGCGCTCGAGCAGACCCTCTGCGCTCGAGTAGACTCTCTGCGCTCGAGCCGTCCCTCTGCGCTTCAGCCGTCCATCTGCGCTCGAACCGTCTCTCTGCGCTCGAGTAGACCCTGTGCGCTCGAGCCGTCTCTCTGCACTCGCACCATCCCTCTACGCTCGAGCCGCTACTCCGCTCTAGCCGCTCCTCTCTGCTCGAGCCCCCCCTTTGCACTCGAGCCGTCCCTCTGCCCTTCAGCCGTCCATCTGCGCTCGAGCCACCTCCCTAAGCCTCAGCCATCACTCCACGCTTGAGCCGTGCTCAAACCGCAACAACCACAGATGATTACCATTCATAACAAACAACGTGTGCTCTCTTGGATGCGCGGACTTCGATGTGGTAATTTTCCAATTTAGGCTGGGTGTTTACCACGCGCGCGATCACCTGGAAATTCCGCCGCTGTCCCGCTATCGCACGCGTGCGCAAGCGACCGGGCGCAGCCACGAGGCGAGAACTTATGCGCGCGAGCGCGTTCCGAGGCGTTGGTGAATGGGGCCCCGTGGGGCGGCCATCGGTCGCCCTGCCGCCGCCGCCGCCGCCACACACGGCGCCCGCCCGCCCGCCCGCCCGCCCGCGGCCACACACGCTCCATGACTCGGAGGATCTCCGCAAGATGGATTGAGGCGTTGACGGCCGCCGTCGCCGCCCTGCCCCGCCCCGCCCCACCCTACCCCCGCCACGCTTCGACTCGCCCTGCCCCGCCCCGCCCCGCCCCCGCCCCGCCCGGCCCCACACCGCCCCACACCGCCCACACCGCCCCGACCCGACCCGCCCCCCCGCCCACACCGCCCCGGTCCGCCTAGCCCCCCCCGCCTCCCCCGCCCCACCACGCCCAGCCTCGCCCTACCCTGCTGCCTCCGCTTACGTCGGCTCCTCGGGGTTCTTCTCCTGCTCCTGATCCTCCTCCTCCGCTTCCTCTACCTTCTCCATTTCTTAACCTCTTCTTCGTTCTGAATTTCGCATTTCGATTTTCCTCATTCCTCTCATGCTTTTCATACTCCTCCTCTTCATTCTTCTCATACAGATTCTCGTTGCTCTCTTTAACCACGTTGTGTTCCTCTCTCTTTTTCTTCTGCTTATTCTCATTATTTTCCTCACTCTCATTCCTCTCCTCATTCTCATTCTTCTCATTTTCATTCTTATTCTCATTTTCTCGTTCTCATTCTTCTACTTTTTCTTTTCTTCATTCTCTTTCTTCTCTCATTCATTTACTCTCTTCACTCTCTTTCATATCTCCATTCTCTCTTCTCCTCGTTCTCTTTCTTCTCCTTATTCTCTCTACTCATTTTCGGTCTTTTTCTCATTTGTTTTTTCGTCTTTATCGTTCTTTTTCTCTTCCACGTTCTTTTCCTCTTTTTCGTTCTATTCCTCTTTCTCGTTCTTTTCCTCTTTGTTGACTATTATTATTTATTTATTATCAGTTTTTTCCTCATTATCATTCTTTTCTCATTTTATGTCTCCTCCTTATTCTCATTCTTCTACTCATTCTATTTACTTTCTTCATTCTCTTCCTTTTCGTTATTCTCAAATTTCTTCTCATTCTCGTTCTCCTTCTAACTTTCCTTTTCCTCATCGTCTTCCGTTTTTCTCTTGCTTCTCAAGATGTTGCTCCTCCGCCTCCTCTACCTTCGTCTTCACCTACTTTTCTGCCTGTTTCTCTGCCTACACCTCCGTCTTCTTCTCCACATCCAATCATTCACCTATTCTCCTTTCTAATGCTCTTTCTCCCTCAGCAATTCGTCTTCATTCTTTTCTACCTCTTGCTTTTAATCATCATCCTCTTCTACATCAACCTCCACAAAGTATTTTAAATGTACAATTAATTTTCAATATTCCAGAAAATTCGAAGCATTATTAATTTCGTCAACTTACCATTTGCTATCTGCGATTAATGCGTTGTCTGAAATTAATCTAATTTCAATCTTGATGTAATGGAACCAATCTTGAGCTTATTGGTTATAGATATGTAAATATTTGCGAAACGTAACTAATTGACAATACTTTTTCTTTACCCCTGGTCACTCTTTTCTTTCACACACGTGATAGAAATTAATATGGTTGATGCTACATCAATTAATTGATCCCCCAATAGAAACAACACAAGACTATTGTTTTGTTTCCAAAAATTTCGAAGATTTCTTTTGTAGATTCATATCTCACCAAAAATACAGAGAGAGGGAGAGAGAGAAAAAAAAGAGAGAAATTTCAAAGCAGCCAGAGCCATCAAATGTTTCAGAACCCTCGAGATCCTGTAGATAAGACGTTTGATTCCCAGGGTTCTCTCATATTGCAGTCAGTCTACGCCACAAAATTTCTGGCGCTTGCATACAAAAAAAGAGGGGAGAAAATTAATTGGGTTCCATGCACTCCCCCCAAGCATCGGTTGTGAGCGGCGCCTCAGTTCATATTACAGGTATTCTAGGGGCTCGTGTTGTATTGTCTGCGGGTACAAGCTTTTAACAGGGTTAACTCGACGCTTTATGGGACCGACGCAAGATACAGTCTCTGCCGCCGCCGCTTTCTCCAGAAGGGCACCTTTTCCATTTTTTTTCGCCGTTGCTTCTCAGTGCCTCGCCGGCAGGGTTGGAGGTGGGGTGGGGTGGGTTGAGGCGCAGGTTGCTCCTGGTGTACTCTGTTGAAGGTAGAGGCGCAAATGTTAACTGGCTGTGGCAGTTGAAACTGACGCTTCACTTAAGCTCTTAAGACACTTCGGAATATTATGTGATAACTTCCTATACCGTGTGCCTTTCAAATGACATGCTGAGTTGTTTGTCCTACACATTTTAGTTCTGGGCCTCCTCTCCACGTCGGTATTTAGATATCTCCCCAAACTCAGACTATTAGCAAAACTTTTCATGTTATTTTAGTTAATTATTTTTAAATGCATTTTTGGGAAGAGGTATGAGAGACTCTGGTAAATATTTTAGGCGCCGATAGACATTAGCTCGAAAGAGTGTGGGGCAAACCCGAAAAAATAGACCAGGCTCAAATGATTAGGAAACCAGTTAGTATGAGAAACTTTGTACCATTCTGTGGGATCAGTGGTTTAATTCTGAAATATATTTCGAGATTTAAACTTTATTTTGTATAAGGATATATAGAATCAGTAAATTGTAAACATTTTTTTCATAATAACTTGTTAATTTAATAATAAAAATACTTCAATGGTCATATATTAATATTCTTCTGTTTTTCTTTGAATAGTTTTGAAGCTATTTAATTCGTAAAGATCCAGGATAGGATTAGGAAAGACTCCGAATGTACGTGGTGACAATGGTACAATATTGAAATATACTTTGGCACTTCTGTCATTGCATTTCTCCTAGGTAGTTCGTATCAATATTTTTTTTACAATACTTACAACAAATTCTATAAAAAGTCTAAAAAATGTTTGAAATGATTGGCGGATACCTGAGTCTCAGATTAAGTATGATTTGTTTCTTAACTTTGTATTTTGGTCGGTTTCAGTTTACACAAAATACATTTTATGGTTAATTGTATTTACAGCTAAGTTATCATGATGCTGCAGGGTGAGTCCCTCCTCTAGTCAATGAGAACTCGAGATTTATTCTTAAGACCGAAAGTTCCGCGGATTTTGTGGAATATACAAAGGATTAAGATTGACATATTATTTCATGTTTTCCAGCGCGTCATCTGCTACGGTCATTAGTCCCGTTATTGTAGTGGGTTTGTTTTTCGCTGGAGGTGGCAGTGTTCCTCCTCTGATAGAACACGATATCCGACGCCGACCTACACGTCGACTTCCGGTGTTTTCCAATCCAGGTATCTTAGCCATCGGTCAAGTTGAGACAAGATCTTGTTTCCCAACTGCTCTCCCGCGATGTGCAGTAGTGTAGTGCACATACGTGTGTATGTGATGCGAGGAAGAGATGCGGATGTGGAAGGAGCTCGGGAGTGGCCCGTTTGTTAGGTACTGCTCCGGCATTCGCCCGGCATCGGTGGAAGAAACCTCGGACAACTACCGATCAATATAGCCGACCGATAGAATTCTTTTGTAGACAACTAATCTTCAGATATCAAGTTAGTATCGAAAATTCCAGCACCGTCAGGACACGAACCCTAGAACCTCCAGGTCAGAGGCACTGCAAGGATATCATTTGATACCCTGAGGTACCTCTGCTGATCACCAAGGCTTATGGTTTGGAGTCCCTTCGATAGAACTTCTCAAGAAGGGACCATTTTTTGTCCCCCCTTCCACATAATGCGAACCTATCGCTTCTCCTCTGAATGACAAAAGGTGCAGGCGTGTCTTTTCCGGCACGCTTCGCCCTCCTCCTCGCACTGCCAGAAAGCACAAACACTACAACTTCGCACAAACAACGCTCCCTCCGAGCCAACGGTCTCGCATTAAACTTACTCTTCCGAAAACAAACACACCCTTCTCCGCGTGTTGACTCGAGTGTTGAGAAAACAGCCCCTATTCAGGGCTCCACGGTCCGCGCCCTTTCAAAAAGGGGATGTGTATCGTTTTCGAGGCAAACTTTGTGGCTGCTTTCAACGTGTTTGCCCCCCCGAAGGAGGAGGTTGGCGAAGAGGGTTGGGGGGGGAGGGGGGATGTGGCACGGGCGGGATGCTGGCACCGGAAGCGACCCTGGCGCTATCTGGGGACAAATTTGGAGGCCGCCCCCGGCGGTGGGGTGACAGGTGCGCGACAGAGAGCTACCTGCCCCGCCTCCCTCCGGGGTAAAGTTGGCAAAGAAAGGCTCCGCCTAAAAAAGGACCCTTTTCGTTTCCAATAATTCATTACAGATGAGGCCAAATTCCTTTGTTGCAGTATACCAGATTCATGATACTGTAGTAAGGTCCCTTGTTACACTCTCATGGATCTGGTATACTCCAACGGTCCTTTTGTTTCGTGTACATTCTTCCTTTCAGTACCTGTTCCGCATCCAATTATTCTTTATTTTGTTTGCTTAGGTGTGTTGGATTGGAAATGGAATCCTCTTATTGTCGAATCCTAAAATTTGATCAAACTATAAAATAAAAGAGGACTCAAACTTGAACTGGAGTCCCTGCCCTTTTTGATATTCAAAATCTCAATATATTTTTTCTCCCTTGCTTCCTCGTTTTGACTGTTATGCGGAAGCAGTATACTTTGAAACTGTTTCTTTAGTAGAAATCGTAGATTGTTAATCAATTAAAATTTGATACGGCGGTGGGGCAGCGGCGGTGATGGCGGTGGCAGTTATTATTATTATTATTATTATTATTATTATTATTATTATTATTATTATTATTATTATTATCTTTACTATAATTATTGTTGTTACGGGTGGTGATGATGGTGATGGTGATGTTGATGTTAATATTGATGATGGAGATTGTGAATGCAGTGGATTACGCAGAAGAGACGAAATAAGAGAAAATACGAAGTCAGAGTCAACGATGATAGTGGCGATGGTGGGGAAAACGACGGAATAGATGAAAGATGGGATCATGGTGAAGGACTTGACCAAGGACATGGAGGAGGGCATGACAAAGGAATGATGAAGAACGTCACGACGGAGAAAGGGGAGGTCATGGTGAAGGACGCGGGAAAGGACGTGAAGATGAACATGACAAAGGACTTGGCGAAGGACATAGCGAAGGTCATAGCGAAAGACTCTGAGAAGGACATGGCGAAGTACATGGCGAAGAACATGGCGAAGGACATGGCATAGGTATTGGTGAAACACATAGTAAAAGACAGGGCGAAGGACATGACAAAGAACTTGGTGAATGACATAGCGAAAGACTCGGAGAAGAACGTGGCGAAGGACGCAAGGAAGGCAAAATCGGCATCCGCGGAGCCACTGTCGAAGATGGTGACAATATCCATCGTGGTGACAGCAAAGCTTACACCACCGAAGGCACTGCACGCGGCAACAGCGAGTGAGGTGACAACGCCTTCAGCGAAGGTTGGCGGTGCTGGAGGCGGAGATGGATGCAGAGGCGACGGCAGTGTCTGTTACGACGGCGGTGGCGGCGGCGGCGGCGGTTCTTCAGCGGGCAGCCGGTGGGCCGATGGCTCTGGCGGCGCCGTTTACAGCAGCGGCGGCGGCGGCGGCGCGCGCACCGCTGCTTATCTGGCGCCATCTGACGGCGGCCGTGGGAAGCTCTGGGCAATAAATCTAATTAAACTGCGCCGCCGCCGCCGCCGCCGCCGCCGCCGCCGCCGCCGCCGCCGCCGCCGCAGCAGCTGAGTCAGAGGCGTAGCTTCATTACCGGCGGCCGCCTCTGCGGTGGCGGCGGCGGCGGCGGCGGCGGCGGAGGCGGAGGCGGAGGCGACGGCAGTCATGGCCTGTGATGGCGCCCGCGGCGGATATTGCGGTGGCGGAGGCGGAGGCGCCGCTCGTGGTAGAGGGGTTCATACGCGTCCCGAGGAGGTGACAGTTGTAATCGACAATTGTAACCGTACCGTTGTAACCCTATCCTAGTAATCGTACTGTTGTAGCAGTATCGTTGCAACCGTAGGGTTGTAACCGTTACCGTACCGTTATAATCGTACCCTATAATCGTACCGTCGCAATCATACCGTTGTAACCGTTCCGTCGAAACTGTACCGTCCTAACCGTACCATCGTTACCGTACCCCACGTAACCGTACCGTAGAGACAGTATCATTGCACCCGCACCGTTGTAATCGTACTATTCTAACCGAATCATTGTAACCGTACCGACGTTACAGCACCGTCGTAACCGCACCGTTGTAACCGTACCTTTATAACCGTACTGTTATTGCCGCAACGTTGTATCTCCACCGTCGTAAGCGTTCTGTTATAACCCTATTGTCATAGGCACTCCATCGTAACTGTTCCGTCGTAACCGTTCGATCGTTACCGTTCTGTCGTTACCGTAATGCCATTACTATATGATAGTACCCGCAGCGTCGTAACTGTTTCATTTGAACTGTGCCGTCGTAATGTTGAATCGTAATGCAAAATATACGAATAAATATACGAATGCAAAATATACGAATAAACACGAGCGTATGTATTCACAAACTAGGGTAAAACTGACCAAAAAAGCAAAAAAATGAACACCCATTGAGTATTTACCCGATGATCTGCGTCTGGATATGTTAGTAGTGGTCGTGACTGATTGGTGCAGACAGCGACGGGCAGGGTGCGGGAGGAGTATTGGTAATGGTGGTGGAGGGGATGTTGGTGCAGGGGGAGCAGCGGTGGCGATCTCAAAGGTGCGGAAGTGGATACAGCAGCGGCAGCCGTCGCCAGCCTCGCGGTAGCGCCACTTGCACCAAAACCGGCTCCATGCTTACGTTGCATCCGCGCTCCAAAAAGATAATTAGGCCACTCGCGCCGCCAAGCCATAGAAGGGGCGTAGTTGTGTTCTGGGGCGTGGTTTCAGTGCGGTTTTTGCTCTTGTTGGCTCAAGGTAGATGACTCACAGTCGATATATTTGTTCAGTTGAGGGTCTTGATCGTTTTATCTCAATTTAGGACAGAAGAGTGATCTGTGGGTGGTGTCTATCTCATTTACGCTAGTCCAGAGTGAAGGAGATACAGTAGGTATGTATCTAAAAGTGAGGTTTTCCTTCCAATTTCTTACCGCAGTATCGATTAGGTTAAGGAACTCCAGTTACGGCAGAAGTGTACTCACTCACTACCAAAACCTTGTAATGAGTCTTGTAAAGCAAGATTTTTTCACTCTACAATTTTAGTGTGGTTGTTAAAGAAAATTTACAAACATGTTTCTCATATGAGCATCAACATCGGTATTTGTAACTGTATTTTAACAGAGGACTAGGAATTAACATTTCTGTGTGCAGGGTTGTCTATATCCTTATTGCCACATGATACATCTGTGTCCTCACCCTCGCCCTTGACGTGGGGAGTCTCGTTAAATCAAGAAACATTTCAAGATAGCTCCCTGAGATCGGAATCTTGACAAGGCTACTGGAATGTAATTTCAGAGCAGGCTTGCGAAGATGGTGTCGGCTAACTAGTTGGGCTGACACCCAGAGGAAGGTGGTGGAAGATCCGGAGGGAACAGTAATTTTCCGCTGAGGAGCTTACTAACAGTAAATTAACAGGTGTAAACAACATTTCTTACAAGATGTGTTTAGGATGTTTTGAAGAGATGCTTACATAACACACGTCATTCAATATATTTTCTTGTTAAAATGATTTATCGATTTCTTGGAGACAAGAGAGGAAATTTACAAATTTTCTACGCTTTAATTGTTGGTAATCAAACAATTTTTGTAAAATGATAACCAATTGGTATTTGGGATGAATATAATTTTTATGTAAAGACATTCAATTCTATTAAAGGGACTTGAGCAATTAATGTATATTGACATATATAACAATAAATTTCATATTAAGGGTCCTAGTAGCTTAATACAGAAATGTTTAAAATTGGTACAGCACTATGTAACAAAGAATAAATTGGTCTAATTACGTAGAAATGGAAACTGCTTGTCTCTAGCTGCAAAAGAAGCGTAGTGACTATTAAAAGTATCTAGGTTCGCAACCAGCACAGCGAATTCGGAGAAAGTCAAGGACGTTTTCTAAATATGTATTTAATATCTATAAACAGTTAAAAATAGATATTGACGTACTATGGGGAGAAGTGCAATCCGTGCGCGGTTTCTTTGACTTTATGATATTTGTTTGTCCTAACGCATATACAAATGAAGTGTAATTACGCATACAGGGAACAACGAGTGTTTTTTTTTTGAAGAGTTGGTAAGAAAACATTCCATCACATAAACTATTTGCAAAAACAAATCAGTTATAGATTTTGTCTATTAGCCGTTATCGTTCCCTTTGTGATGGGATCGACTTACAGTCGCGAAAACATGAAGAAGGATAATTTGAATAACAACATTATCCATTGAGCTCAAGGAAATGTACAGATGCTGAAGCAAAATTGTGTTCAATTTGTTTAGGCGTCAGGGGCTGTAGATCCGGCGGGTTGATTGATTATTGATTGTTTGATCAGGCGCGTCAACTGCCAGGGTCAGTAGTTCTGTAGGCGAGTGCATGTAAGGGTGTGTGTGTAAGGGGTGTAGATGGATGGGTTGATGAAATAAGAAGGAATGACAGTGCGCAGCCTAACGCCCTTTTATTCGGGCACTGCTCTGGCATTCGCCTCGTGTGAATTCGAAAAAAAAACACGTAAAACTGCCGATCAGAGCAGCCGGCTGCAGAATTCTCTTGCAGTCAGCGACTAAATTCGACCTAGCAATGTAGCTGGTGTCGAAAACCCTACCGCCGTCGGGACTCAAACCCAAGGAGTCCCCCGTCAGAGGCCACCTAGGGTGGTCTTGATCGGGGGAAGGGGGCTACTGATCTGGGGGGGGGGGCAGTGTAGCTACTTAACTTAGCGCAACGGGTGTGCGCGGTGATAGAGAACTTTACGTGCTGCGAACATGACGATATGCAGGCATGACGTAGAGGCAGCGGATGGGGCAAGGGTTAGAGGGGGTGAGGCCTGCGGGGCGGCTGGGGCGGCGAAAGCAGCCCTCACGAGGGGGTGAGAGAGTCGGCGAAGGGCTGCACAGGCGGCGAAGACGGTTAATGTGGCGGGGGCGGTTGAGCAGGTGGGAGTGGGTGAGGCGAAAGGAGCGGTTGTGACCGCGGGGTCTGTTGCGTAAGCAGGAATTTCAGGGACGAGGGCTGTTCGTATGTTGTGGTAGGTTGAGCTGGCGGGGGTGGTTGAGCTGGCGGGGGTGGTTGAGCTGGCGGGGGTGGTTGAGCTGGCGGGGGTGGTTGAGCCGGCGGGGGTGGTTGAGCTGAAGGGGGTGGTGGATCTGGTGACGGAGGTTGAGCTCTCGGGGGTGATTGGGCTGTCGGGGGTGGTTGAGCAGACGGCGGGGGGGGCGGGGTGAGCTGACTGGGATAGTTGAGGCGGCGATGTCATTGTTACCGCGGGGAGATGGCGGAGGTAGTACAGGTGACGGGGGCTATGGATCTGGCGGGGGAAGTTGAGGTGGCAGGAGCGATTGTGGAAGCAAAGGCTCTTGAGGCAGCCAATCTTGCGCCTTAAGCAGAGGGGCTGGTGGAGGTAGCGGAGATGCCGATAATTGAGAGAGATGGCGGGCGAGGGCACCGGCGATGGCAGAGCTGCGATCACGTGAGCAGGCGGTGTGGGGGAGGGAGATGTTATCGAAGTAAGATGCAGAGTTAGCGGAGACGAAAGCAGAGAGGAAGAAAATAGTGGAGGATTTGTCAAACATGAAGCTGTAAGTAGTAGTACGCATGGAGGAGAAGATAAGAGTCGAAGGCGGAGAAAATGTGATGTTCATAAACAAATGAGAAGCAACATTATTCTGATTTAAAATTTCCAATCGTGCGACTCGCTAGTATTTAACATACACATGTTTGGATACACGATTTAAAATATGTTGTGAAAATATAGATACAAACATCTCTGAGTAATAAAAGAAAACTCGTAATGAAGGAACCATACACGAAATGACAATAGTATCCATATCACACAGGGCATAACATACATGTGACGAGGGGAAAACAGACAAAAATGTTAATTTAATTTCAAAATGTATTTCTTAAGTTCTTTAAGTTCACAAAGCCTATTCCGATTTCACAGTTTTGCTAGTGGTAACTCGTTGGTTCCAAAACAGATTCTACAAATAATTATATCAAAAACGAATATTTTTGAAATTCTTCGTAAATACTGTCATTCCCTACTATCTTTCTTTACCCATCTTCCTCACACCCACATTCTTCCCTTTTTAGTTCCTTTCATCCTCAGCTCCACATCTATCTCTCTTTCACTCAGTTTTGGGCGCCGTCATCATCAATATCATTCTCCCCTCACAGCGACAATTAACATCATCGCTATCATACTGTTGTCGCAGAAGTTACCTCCGGTGGTCAAATCGGTTTATTTTTTCCTTTGCTTCCTCTCCCACCTCCACCCACTTCTTCCACCCGGTGGTTTTCTTCTACCACTAATACCCTAAGTTACCACTGCCACTACGAGTACCACTACCACTTGAACGTTCCCACTAAAACCTGAAGTGCCATCAAGTAGAGTTACAAGATCATCCTTACCTCCAAGCACACCAATAATTTCGAAAGCACCAACACCTCCAATAACACCACTGCCCCCGAGGTCACCACCGCCCCTTCTCTTCCCACCATTACCACCGCCGATACTCTTTCTCCCCAACCCCACCATCTCCGCCCCCACTCGTCCCAGCCTCCCGCGGCGCCTGCCTGTGACAAATCTCCGTCTCACGGCCGTCGCCGCCGCCCCCCGTCGCTCGCCCCCTCCCCCTCCTCCCCTTCCCCTCCACGCGATGCGCGGTCGCGCGCGCCATCCCCTCCCCCTCCCGCGCGCCCCATTGTAATGCTTATGCCGCGCGCTATTGAGCTCTTTTCTTCGCCCGATGACAAATGAAAGCGGGCGCGCGCAGGTGCGGCATTGTCCCAGCGCGTCGCCGCCGCAGATTAATTCCCGCGTCGGCCGCTAGACGGCGCGCGTGTGCCCGCCTGCCCGCGCCCCGGTGCCGGCTTCGCCCGTCGTCAGCGACGCTTAGCATCACAAAACGCGGCCGCCGCCGCCGCCGCCTCCGCCCCCGGCGGCGCGGGGTTCCGGCCGGCCGGCCGGCGGGCCGCCGCCCACACCGTTTCCCATAATTAAGCTTAACAGCCTCTCTGCTGCGGACAGCTCGCGAGCAGCGGTGACGGCCGCTCTGTTCTTTGGGCCGGCCGTGCACCGCCCGCCCGTGAGGCCCCGAGTGATGCCGACTTTGAGAGTCTCACACACTTGTCCACAAAGGATGAAATACAGGGCTGGAATAAAAGTGGCGAATGGCGAGCGCGCGGGCGTACAACACCTGCTTTTGTGGGCGCGTGGCCCGCATTGTCTGGAGGGGCGCCGCGCGGCCGAGCAGGTGAAAACGCTCACGAGGTTTGTGTGATTAATTATTTTCTGGAGAGGCGGCCAGAACTGTTTAGGGTTAGACAAAATAATAATAAAAAGGAACGCGGAAAAAAAAGCGAAACAAATGCGACGGTGTACATAAATTCGACAGTTCGTTCGATAAACCGTGATCTGACGAACACGAAACCTTATATGACAGAAAAGTTTGTCTTTTACTCACACGAGATCGAATATTATTCAGAAAAGAAAACAAACTAAACAAATAGTAATTTACAAAGCATCTAGCAGAACTGTTGGATTGCCGTTTGAAAATCTGAGGGAACTACTGTCACATAATAGAATGGGTGAAAACCAGAACGGTTTAAGTGTCGTTTTATAAATTCTGAGAAACACTTGTTTATTTTAGACTACATGTCAGTACATGTTTTAATGAACAAGTGAAATGCCGTATTTTTAATTATGAAACAAAGCACCACGACTTAACAGTGATATTGACTTAAATATACAGATTTCTCTGAATTTATAGAATGTCACTTATTCTGGATACACATTCTGGTTTGACACACAAGGTCACACGTTCTGGTTTTCACCCATTCAATTAAAATACTTTCCTCCTTATCCCTAATTAAAGAGAATCCTTATAATTAATTTAAATATTCTTCATAAGAGTACGTTCTAGTACATTAAATTGTGGTTAATCTCACCAGTTACTCTGACGATATTTTTCTATGGAGTAGAAGAAAAGTCAAGTCTTCAGAAGTGAAAGGCACAGCTGAACAAGGGAACTTCAACGCCCGGATCGAACAGAAACCCTAGTTGCAATGTGTAAGGGTCAGACTCCACACTACACCTGGAGCAAATATAATTTATCGAATAGTTTGTTGAAATAGATCATTAATAATAATATTTTTTATTTTATTTTATTAGTTTTATTTTCGTCAACATTGATCACGATACTCTCGCAACCTTTCCCATAAATGTACTGGCACTACATTTAGCCTGTACTCATCGGAGTACTTGGCTTTCATTTATTCATCCCTTTCCACCTGCAGGTTTCTGATTATTTATCCGAAACTTGAACGTTTTTGAGCTTGATTAGATTACTATCATTATATTTCTCAGTTCGTTCCTGAAATCCTTTACAATAATAATAATAATAATAATAATAATAATAATAATAATAATAATAATAATAATAATAATAATAATAATAATAATAATAATAATAATAATAATAATAATAATAATAATAATAATAATAATAATAATAATAATAGCAATAGCCGATCAGATGGCCGAGATCGCTAAGGCAGTAGTGCCGGAGTGGTTTCGGACCAGAAGATCGCGGGTTCGAGTCCCGCCTCGGGCATGGATGTATTTGTGTATGTCTGTACGTGTTGTCCTTTCACCCCCATTATCATCATATCATCATTTCATCTTCCATACCCCCAGGGCTAACAACCGTGGGGGATAAAAATCGGATCCAGCTAAAAATACTGGTCCCCCCCAAAAATTGTCGCAAGCACCTGCCACCGTGATAATAAATAAAAACTGAGCCACGGTAAATGCAGGATGCTTGCATGCGTGGTCCTAGTCGGCCGATTAACGAAAAAAAATAATAATAATAATAATAATAATAATAATAATAATAATAATAATAATAATAATAATAATAATAATAACAACAATAATAATAACAATAATAATAATGATAACACGGATTTAGATGGCCTTTTCTTTATTAACATCGGTCTAGATGGCTCAGGACATCAACTGATGTCACTACAGTAACTCTGAACGGGAGTGCCTATGGTTCGAGTTCCGACGATGGCAGGACATTCGACAGTCGTCAGATACGTAGGCGTGTCTAGAGGACACTGCTTCTATCGGTACTTTTCTGCGGTTTGTCCTATCGACACCAAGGGAATGCCGCAGCAGAACCCCGAACAGAGGCATCAAACCACGCGCGATCTTTCCATCCTCTTCTTTAACCTATTCTCACCCCTCGCTCACAAACACTTACACTAACACGCACTAAGCTATCGTGCTTCGTCGGGAGACCAGTCGGGTGCTTGGAGCTCGTCCCCGGCTGCGGCGGTGCCCCGCTGGTGGGAGATACCTGGTTGGCGAAACCCCCACAATCCGACGTGTCGGTCCGCGCTGGATTTCGCCATCCAACGGTGGAAGATCGCAGCAGAACATGCACTACACTTACGGGTGCAATGACCTTAGCAGTTGTCGCGCCCGGAATCACTAATCAATCAATCAATGAAATTCCTTTTGTACCTTCCCCGCGAGCTCCCAACCCCCTAAAACGCGCTTTCCGAGGGGCGTCGCGTCGCCGGCTTGGGGCGACTCCCGTGGCGCTCTGGTCGCGAGGGGGGGACGGGGGGAGGGGCAGGCGAGGGGCGGCGACGGTGCTGCCCCCTGCTGCGGGCGCGCGCATTCCGCCTGTCTTCGCCGCCGCCGCCCGCGCCGCTCAATGGTCCCTAATATCTGATTCGTCACCGCGGAATTAACGAGCGCGAGCGCGTGGGCGGGGGAGGGGGAGGAGGGGTGAAGACGGAGGGGGAAGGAGAGAAGATGGAGGAGGATAAGGTTGACGAGGAGGCCAGGGTGGAGGTGAAGGAGGAGGAAGTGGTGGAAGAGGGGTGGAGGAGGGGGAGGAGGAGCGGTGGAGAAAGGGGAAGAAGGGGAGGAGAACGATAAGGAGGGAATCGCGGGGGGTAAATATCGCGTACGGTGGCCCTCCATGAGATATCTCTCAGCTCAGCACTTCTCATACTGTCCACCATGCAACCCCCGTCTCTCGTCCCGTCCACTATACCTCCCATCCCACCACGTTCTGTCCCATTCCGTGCTGTGTCGCTGTGCTGTTTAGTTTTGTTAAGTGTAAAATTAAGTTTATTCTTATTGTTATTATTAATCGTAATAAGTATTATTATAGTTATATTTTTTAAATCACTTCCACTGAGTTGTTCTCTATTGCAAATAAATATATATCTTCTGCAGCCCCGTTCTACGGTTCTCCACCTCTCTCTTCGCCTCGCCTCGTCCCCGTATTCCCCGGTCCCTAACACACTGCCCCGCTCCATCCCCACGCCACCCCCAACCCTTCCCGCCCCTTCCCCGCGCCTTCCTGTCACGTCACACCCCGACTTGCCCTTATCCTCACAGCATTAAACGGCTCAATTCAGCTCAGAGTCGCATTGCCGCTGTTTCTGCACCCAATTTGACTGGGAGGTCCTGACTGTAATGAAGTCCTGACGATGTCAGATTTTCCACACTCGTCGAATTTATCCGCTGCCTTGAAGAGAATTCTAGCTGTCGGTCGATTTGATCAATACTTTTCCGTGGTTTCTCCGTGAATGGTGTAAGGTAAAAGCCGAAACAGTACCCTAACAAAGGGCCAGAATCCGCGCGCGAACTTGCCTTCCTCTTCCTTCTATTCTCTCCCCTTGCATGCACGCACACCTACACTAACATGCACTACAACATGTCGAGAGACCAGTTGGGAGCGTGGAGATTGTCCCGGCTGGGCGGGTGCTCGGCTGGGGCGATACCTGGCGGGAAACCCCCGTCCAGTCGAAGTGTAGGTTCGTGCTGTATTTGGTGGTGTGTAGGTAGTGTTAAGGCTGTGTTGGTGGTGTTGGTATGTACTGATAAATTTTGCCATCCTTTGGAAGAGCAAGGCTGTCACAACCGGGTATTGAAATACGAACTTCTCGCGTTCTCAGGTTCTGATTCTCCCACCTAATCCGTCTTTATTATCACTTCCTTCATTTGCGTGTAAAACGTCTCTTCATCTATTTATAGACTATTTTTGTGTTTCTCTTCATCTCATTCCAAATTTGCTTGTTATTTCTTTCACAACCCATCTACCATATGCGCCTCGAATAACGTCACTTTTCCTCTTTGCATCTTTCGTGTCTTTCTTTTTTTCTTCTGTATCTGCCCTCGCCTTCGTTTTCATTTTCTGTTACTTCTTATCTTCATTCTTGTCTACATTTCTGCCTTCATCTCTACGCTTGTCTACACTGCTCGCTGTATATCCATGTCCTTGATATAAGTTTTATTTTCATTTTCACCTTCTCCTCTGGCATCGTTTCCTCTTTCAGTTTCATCCCATATCCTTCTTTCTGCCTCTGCTCCGGACTCTGCCTTGCAATTATTGTAGCATCCGTATATAATGTACTTAGATGATGATGGTGGAAGAAGTTTGTTTAGAAGAAAATATAGAAGTAAGTACTTAAAGTTCTTTTTTTGCGTAGAAAGCGAGTTATAATAAAATAACAGAATCCGGGAGACGACCTACTCTCTGAAACTCTCTTTCTCTCTCTTTCCTCCCTCTTTATCTGTCTATCTCCCCATCTCTCTCATTTCCCCCTTTTCCCCCTTTTCCATCCGTCTCTCTTTTCTCTCTCTCTCTCTTCCGATCTTTCTCATTTCCCCATCTCTTGTCCTCTTTTTGTTTTTCCCTATCTCTCCCTCTTTCTTGTCTCTCCATCCTGCGCTGCTCACGCCGCACGCTCCTCCTGTTCTCCTCGGCCTCACCCTGCGTTACACGCCAACGCCCAGGTGGATTAAGAATTGGATTGAACTGTGCCACATTGTGCTGCAGTGCCATCAAGTGGAGTTACAACAAAATGAACTGCATAAAAACCTTCTCCATGAAAAAACCCATGAAGATGCGCCAAATTTCATGGAGATTTGTCCCGCCATTGGTACTTTTTGTCTGTAGGAACGCACGCAATGTTACCACTCCTGCTTGCGTCATTCAACCGCCATAAGGTCTCTAGGATCTGGAAGTTCGGGCCCCCTCCCCCTCCCTGTTCTTCCCCGAAGAACGAGGCCGTGATCGATTTGCCGGTGCGTGGGACACGCCGGTGCTTCTCGAGTTGCACCGAACGAAAGCAGTGGAGGCGGAGAGGGGGAGGGGAGGGGTGGGGAGGGGAGGGGAGGGGGGGAGGGGGAGGGGTGGGAACGGCTGGCGCCGCGGGAGACTTCGCTCGTGCCTCCGGCATGGGACCCCCGCAGACCTCGCCGCTCATCGGGGGTCAATCGGGAGATTGATGGAATTTTGATACAAAGATCGGAAGGTATTCGGATAACGTCGACGAATTTTCGCCCGCGGCTTGCTGGCTGACTACGTGCCCCGTAGGGCTGAGGCGGTTATAGGTTTACACTTACAGATGTAAACTCTCTTTGGTCCCTGTTGAATTAGTGAGGGACATTGTAGGTTCGTAGGTGTGTTGTTAATACTGCCTCCGATTCAACTATTACTCAATACTTGTGTGATACTTGTGTCAATATCGTGTCGTATTAACATAATTGCTATCTATAACTAACCAATTCCAGGTACGGCAAAAAGTTTTAAAAGCTGGAGTTTATAATGTATTATTCGGCATTTTAGGGTACGATTAAACCGACTTTCGTCAGCTAGCTCTGACAGCAGCTAGATCTAAGCCCTGTTTTTACTTATTATCCACGCCTGAGGGTAAGAAGACATGTACCGGGCAGGATATATCCCTATCAATGTAACTATCAACCTAGGTTTCTTAGCCTGTCTGAGCTTTTTCTCTACTACTAAAGAAACTCGCAGAAAGCAAGCAGACAATCCATGAGCCATCCAAAGAGCGCTTCTTTGCTCATTATTTTCATTGCATTTATTATTATTGTTAATATTATAATTAACAAATTTATTATCAATTATAATCAATTATAATTATGTTATGCTGTTTCTACGTGGTGGGACTCAGGCCATCACGCCCGCTCTAGTATCTGGCCTTTCATCATCTGGCAGAGAAAGAAGGTATCAACCGGGCGCGAAACAGGCGATTTTGAATTTAGATCATTGCCTCTTCTGTGCTTGAGGGTCTATATCTGCAGTAAATCTACAACATTGGACAGCAGTATTTACTTCCTTCATAAGGAAATGCATACGAAGGTTTTTCTTGCTCTTGAAAATCCCGGTATCCGTTGCGTTTGGATTTTCAAATCTGCCCGGAACGTTTGTCGTTATATCACCCGAAGCGGCAATGTTGTTTTATGGAGCGTAGGTGCACATGACGTTTATGAATGATAATAGTGATGAAATGATAATAGTGATGAAGGATGAAATGGACAATCACAAACACATAGAGCTACACAAACATGCCCGCGGCGGGACTCCATTATTATTATTATTATTATTATTATTATTATTATTATTATTATTATTATTATTATTATTATTATTATTATTATTATTATTATTATTATTATTATTATTATTATTATTATTATTATTATTATTATTATTATTATTATTTGGTCGCGAGTCGGCCTTCTATAAACCACACAGCAGTTGTACCCACCAAGACCCATACCTGGGGATATGCACGTGTATTTACGAGGGGGATCAGCATTTCTGCTGCATCCATTTTTACACCCCGGGGATTTTAGCCCTGCGAGATGAGGTACGGAAATGATGATAATGATGAAACTTCCGGAGACACACGCAACACAACCACGCCCGAAGCGGGACTCGTACCCGTATCTTCTGGTCCGAGACCACTACGGCACCACTGCCTTAGCGATGTCGGTCATTGGATCTGCTGTTATTATTATTACTATTATTACTATTATTATTATTATTATTATTATTATTACCATTAGAATTATTTTTATTTTATTTTAGTATAAGGACAAATATATAGGTTATACAAGTCAAAAGCATATTTATCAACGTCTTTTTGTAAGGAATTCACATCTACCCAACTCCATAAACTTTCGTGTTATTCCACAGCGAGACCACAGTTTTCTGCATAGTCTTATAAATATTCACACTTATATTCAGATCTTTTATATTCTCAATTATTATTATTATTATTATTATTATTATTATTATTATTATTATTATTATTATTATTACTATTATCGTCACTATTAGGCGTGCTGGCATTTGGTGCGTGCGGCGGTCGGAAGCGCGCGGAGCGTGGGTGTGGGCGTGGGCGGGGGGCGGGGCATCCGTCAGGCGGCGGGGGGCACTTATTAGATTAGCCGTCGCGCGGCCGTGGGGCGCAGGGGGGCAGGGGGCGCGGGGGGTAATTGATTCCGGCCGGGGGGTACGAGGCTTCTGCGCCGGTTAGGGCACGCGGGCGGGCGGGCACACGCCGTTCCCACAGCTGTCGGCTGCCTCCCCCCCCGCCCCCAACCCTCCTCGCGTGAGCCGATCAGGGCTTCGAGCGAGAGGTGCTCGGATTAGGCGGTTTCCCACGTGGCAAATCAATGGAATTTCTAGGATCATAGCAACATTTGGGATATTTTACTGTGAAACGTTTCACATCGCATGTGCAATGTGATGGGAGTTTCACCGACGAGCCATTACGTTATCAACCCTTCGAAATATCAGTTACGAAAAGAAAAAATGACGGTACACAACTGTTCGTAAGACGCCATCGACGCCAAGTCTTTCAAATGTATTATTGATAGAAAGGATACCCTCTCCCCCGCAGAAATACTCGTACGTAAAACATGAGTAAGACTAAAAGTTAAGAATTTCGCAGATTATTGAGGATAACTGGACTGAGGAGTATTAGCGTGGGCCCCTTTTTTTTATTTGCCTATCTGCGCAGAGCGTACTTTCATTTGTAGAGATAAATAATAATAATAATAATAATAATAATAATAATAATAATAATAATAATAAATTACTATTTTATAAGAGAGAAGCAGACGTATATAGAACTCGTGATAGAAATTCGAGCAGAACTACCTTTTTTATGGCGTAATTTTTACAAATAGACCTTTTTTGGACTCACCATTACGTGTTAGGATGGTAGCTTCATCTGTAGCCGTGTTGTCAGAAAGTTTAGAATTTGGATTCTAGTCTGAAGCTATTTTCTCTTTTCAAACAATGATTTAGGAAGTGCTTAATATCTGGATGACTCAAACACATAATATTTCTTTCACCACATACGAATACATTGAATTAGATCCAGTGATAGAATATTGGAAAAACAATATCATAAAACAAAACATAAATTACTTACGTAATACGATGTGGAACCACGACTCCACAGCCACATCCCCAGAAATATTCCAAGAATATTCTTCTGTGAATTATCATGATTACCAATGTTCTACCTCTGTGAAATTCTTCGAAAAAGTTGTACTTGCTGAAATCACCTCGGAGCCATCATTGTCACTACCTCTGCAGCGACAACTGCTGCTCTACTTCTCACTACCTCTCAGCGACAACTTGCCGTTGTTTCTTTGAACAATTTCGGGTGAACGCCGAACGTAACTTAAACATTCAAGACACGGACTGCCCTGATTCTTAGCTTCATCTTCCTTGTCCTATCGTCATCTTAAACTCTCTCTCTCTCTCTCTCTCTCTCTCTCTCTCTCTCTCTCTCTCTCTCTCTCTCTCTCTCACACACACACACACACAGCATTTGCCTTGCTGCATCAGTCGGGAGCTTAGAGCGTGTCTTGCTGGTGACGATATCTAAAGCGAGAACTTCCCCCAAGTTGACGATTAGGTCTAGTTATGCATCTAGTGAGGAGAAACATCCCCTCGTTCAGAGATAAAATACTACACTAAGAAAATTGATGTCAATTGCGGTTGTCGTGACCGGAAACATCAATGAATGAATGAATCAATCAAAAATTGTGTCCTAGTTGCCGCACCGAACAATGCGCATCACTCCCCGAAGCACTTTGACATCAATTCGACGCGGTCGGCGACGCATGGAAGAAAAACATGTCCTTGTTTCATCGTTGCATCGCTTCTGGTGGGTGTGCACAACAAAGGCACGAGAGTACTCAGTAAAACGAGGTATTTCAGATATGCCCCTCGAATAGCGAGTCGAGAATTTATCGACAATTTCCAAAGCACTTGTGGTATTTCCCATGACTATTCCTCTCGTGAAATTAAAACCAATAGTGTTTAACAGTACATACAAAATGCCCCAATCAGGGCGGTGTAGCTCAAAAAGTTTATCCCTTATTCTATCCGATTTTTCTTACCGCTTCTACCTACTGGCCAATCATAAACTGTGGCTCATCTAATTTAGGTGGCGTTATACATCGATCGCAATGTCGATGGAAAATAATCAGCGTATGTACTACAACATAACCTCTGATTTCAGCATACGCTTTCAGTTATTTGTAATACTTGGCGCATTTTTGGAACTCTCTTGGACATAATTTCACTCGTGGAATAGTCCTATTAAATAAAAGTGCTTTGGAAATTCTCGTTAAATTTATCTGAGAATGTCCAAAGCACCAAACCATTGTGGATCGGCTGCTTTTCCTATTGCCAGTGAGTTTGAATTGAATTGAATTGAATTAATGCCTTATTTTACGTGGCGAGACTCAGGCCATTAGGCCTGCTCTTGCGTCTGACCACGCAAATTTCGCTACGCTCCTTTCACCAACTAGCAGAGAAAGGAGGTATTTCTTGGGCGAGAAACAGGCGATTTGAATTTAGCTCAGAGGCGTCATTTAGCCTTGAGATTCTTTTACATGCTAGTAAATCTACTAACATGGGACAGCCGGCTTTACTTCCCCTCCGAAGGAAGGCGTACGAAGGATTTTTTCGCCCTGAAAAATCCACGGCTTCGATCGGGTTTGAACCCGCCAACTTGGGTACAACAGTCCGAAACGCTAACCGTTACACCATCGCCGCCGCCCCGAGTTTATGGAGACATCTTAAAATCTAAAACTCTCAGCGCGTTCTCGGTTCAGGTGAGACGTCAACTGCTAAGGTCTTTAGTCTCAGAAGTGTAATGCATATTTTTATCGCGGGAGGTGGTGGTGATCTTTCCTCGCTGGATGACAAACCTTCCTATCGGCTCCCGGGAATTTCCCCCAATCAAGTATCTTCCACCAACCGGTTTCCCGTCATGTGCGGTTGTGCAGTGCATTAACGTGTGTGTGTGTGTGAGTGAGGGGTGAGAGTAGGAAAAAGAAGAGATAGGAAATATCGCGCGTGGTCTGTGTCCCGTTTATTAGGGATCTACTCCGACATTCACAGGGTGATGATCGGAGAAACCACGGAAAGCTATCAATCAGAGCAGAATTCTCCTTCAGACAGTGGCTGAATTCCATGTAGTTATGTAGCTAGTGTCGAAACTTGTGACATTGTTGGGACTTGAACTTTAAGTCAGAGATACTGCACTGCTATCACTGTATCTGCTGCCTGAAGTTATATCAATTGATCCTCTGAGCCACCTAAGTCGGTGCGTATGTTGAAAGGGCGAGGATAGGACAAGGAAGAGGAAGGAACGACCATGCGCGGTCCGTGGCCCGTTTGTTAGAGTACTGCTCCGGCATTTGCCTGGGGGTGATCGGAGAAACCACGTAAAGCGCCTGATCAGAGCAGCCAGCCGCTAGACTTCTCCTTCACGCAGTGGCTGAATTCCATGTCGTTATGTAGCTAGTATCGAAACTTCTGGCATCGTCGGGACTTGAACTCTAGGCCAGAGGCGCTGCTCTGCCATCACTGCATCTGCTGCCTGCAGTGACATCAATTGATGCCCTGAGCCACCGAAGCCGGTGCATGTGTTCAAAGGGTAAGGATAGAAAAGAAACAGGAAGGAACGATTCCACGCTGTCCGTGGCCCGTTTGTGAGGATTCTACTCCTGCATTCGCCTGGTGAAGATGGGAGAAACCACTGCGAACGAGTAGCCGTCCGTTTGTCCGCTCGAGCGCTTCCGAGTCTCCAGCCGCCCGGTGGCGCCCGCCGCTCAGCCAAATCCGCTTCGTGTGAGCGGCTGCCGATCTCTGCCCCGCGCCGAGCGGCATTCCTTGGGGCATCAGCGTCCTCGCGCCCGGCGCTGAAGACAAGCTCGCGCCGCCGCGGCGAAGATCGCTAAGCTTCTTTCACAAGCGGAGCAAACAGAACTTAAACATTCCAGACACGGACTGCCCTGATTCTTTGCTTCATCTTCCTTGTCCTATCGTCATCTTATACTCTCTCTCTCTCTCTCTCTCTCTCTCTCTCTCTCTCTCTCTCTCTCTCTCTCACACACACACACACACACACAGCATTTGCCTGGCTACATCAGTCGGGAGCTTAGAGCGTGTCTTGCTGGTGACGATATCTAAAGCGAGAATTTTCCCCAAGTTGACGATTAGGTCTAGTTATGCATCTAGTGAGGAGAAACATCCCCTCGTTCAGAGATAAAATACTACACTAAGGAAATTGATGGTCATTGCGGTTGTCGTGTTATACTTTTATTATAATTGTTATTTTTTATTAGTAGTATTGTGATAATCACTGTTAAATGCATTGGTTTATTAAATATACAATTATAATTAAGTTAGAATTTGAATTGAATTGAATTCAATTGAATTAATGCCTTATTTTACGTGGCGAGACTCAAGCCATGAGACCTGCTCTTCCGTCTGACCACGCAAATTTCGCTACGCTCCTTTCACCAACTAGCAGAGAAAGAAGGTATTTCTTGTGGGACGAAACAGGTGATTTGAATTTAGCTCAGAGGCTACGTCATTTAGGCTTGAGGATCTTTTCCATGCAAGTAAATCTACTAACATGGAACAGCCGGCTTTCCCTCCCAAGAAAGGTGGACGAAAGATTTTTTCGCCCTTAAAAATCCACGGCTTCGATCGGGTTTGAACCCGCCAACTTTGGTACAACAGTCCGATGGGGCAACAAATCGTTACACCATTGCCGGGCGCAAAGTAGAAGTAGTTGTAGTTGAATTGGAGTGTCATGACCTCCATATACCTACCTGCAGAAATAATAAATCTATCTAATATATTTCTAATATGACGACCTGCCTCACGCTTTATAAAGCAATCATTAGGCCACAGCTGTACTACGCATGCCCCAGTTGGGCAATTGCAGCAACTACTCAGATGAATAAACCGCAAGTTGTTCACACGCTCTCTGCGTCCTTAGATTCATTCCCATCAAAAATATACATCGCGATTTATCAATGCCACTGCTGATTGATCGCATCAAAAATATATATTCAACTTTTTTTTGAAATACCAGCGGACTCAGAAAACTCTCTCAATTTTCGGATAGCCTCATACTAACCCAATCAACGGGTGAAGTCCGAAACAGTTCCTGGAATAAGAGTAATCTGAAACAGAGAAATGAGACTTGAAACATAAACTTAGCAATTCTTCACACGCAATGCGCGCGCCAGTTGGCTTAAGTCATTTTTGGCCTTCTGTTTTTCTTATGTAGCAGGATTGGCCATAGGTGCTCGTAAGGGGAGGAATGGTGGCGCGAACGTGCATTGCACTTTCCGTGCCTTCACAAAACTGCACAAAGAGGGCTTGGCGCCGCGGTGACGAAGCCTGGCTTACGCGTGCGGCTTTTCAGCCGGTTTCGTCGCAACAGAAACAGGCCGGGCAGCCTGGATGCTGACACTTGTCATTTCGCTTCCAAAACACGCTCCAAAGGATTGTTACTCAGAAGAACTGTGTCACGGTAGTTCTTGTACGTTATATTTACATGGATATTCGGGAGACGCCGCGTCCAGGGCACAGGTGCCAACGTTTCGGTCGCCAATCTGCGACCTTCAACAGGGCGTAGTTATTGCCCCGATGAAGGTAATGACTTCGCCCTGATGAAGATCGCAGAATGGTTACCGAAACGTTGGTATATGCGCTCTGGACGCGGCGTCTCCCGGATAGCCATGTAAATACTGACTCCGGTCGCGGAAGCCTACGCTTTCTCTTGCACATTATGCTTCCAATACGTCTTTAGGAATTTTAAGCCATTGACTTTTAGGTGATATTTCGAAGAGGTGTTAGAATGACTGTTTCGGATCACTCACATATTAATTGTTTACATGTATTTCAAGTATTTTTAGTAGAAGTTTCTGTAATGAAGGAATGGTAAGAATTCACAAAGTACTTAGCGAATATTTTATCAGTTTCCTGTTGTCCAAAAATGTCGGGTGGCTACCAATATAATTGCACTATGTTTACTAGGATGTCGAAAAACACTTGTAATAAATGTTTTAATACTGAACACTTGAGGGGTCAATATTTTTAAAGGACACATTACCTCCTCCTCATACACACAGGGGCACGTAAGAGCGATTCGGTTAAACACTGCATAAAACATGACGGAATGAAGTAACATGTAATTCAAGCGAGTATAAACTCTCAGTAAATGTCTGCGATTACTATAATAATAGCAGTAGTAGTAGTAGTAATTATAATAATAATAATAATAATAATAATAATAATAATAATAATAATAATAATAACCTCGTTTTATATTTTTAGAATAATAGAAAAAAATTGTGATACATCTACAATATCTCAAAGTCTGCCAAAAGGCTCACTCGTAAGAAAGTTAACATAAGAAAGTATAACTCCATAGCATTGTCTGTAATTCTACAAGTATTTACACAATGTACGATTGATTACTGTAATTCAACGTAGCCATTTTGATACAACATTAAAATAATTAATCATTAATCAGTGTACCACGAAAATCTCAAGCAGTACAGCGATAACCCAAATGTTAGACGAAGCACCGAACAAGGTCTGAAGAACCGTCAGAAGAAAAAAAATAGTTTTTTATTACAAAGATAATAAAATCTGATGAGCAGATTTTTCTGCTTCAACCCACAAATGTTAAGATGATTCCACGACTCCTACGTTTCGTAGTGCATTTGCCCCCACCAAATTCTCTCCCAACGCTCTAAATCTTCCTGCTGTTTCAGGGGACCGCCTAAAGGCTCCGCTGCAGATCGCCGGTCGGAACGCGTTTAGCGACAGGCGCGCTACGTGAGGGCTACCAGGGGCTTAACGTCACGGCGCGCAGGTCACCTCGCGGAGGACGAGGCGGGCGCCGCGCCGCTGGGGCGAAGGACGCTCCCGCAGCGGCGTCGCGTCGCGTCGCGGCGTCGGATCTACGTCCAACGCACGGTCGCCTCCGGACAGCGCCCCCACCCACGCACGAAAGACCACAGGGGCGTGCGGACCAAGAATAACTGGAAAGAAATTAGTGTACAAGCAAGCGGAAAAGCAGTAAAATTAGAAAAAAAAGTAAAAAAATAAATAAATAAAACTTGTGGAGCTACTGAGAGCGTAGGCTTTCGCGGCCGGAGTCAGTATTTACTTGGCTGTCGGGGTGACGCCGCGTCCATGGCGAAGGTGCCGACGTTTCGGTCGCCATTCTGCGACCTTCCATTCCTCCTGGCATTACGCCCTGAGGAAGGTCGCAGAATGGCGACCGAAACGTCGGTTCCTTCGCCATGGATGCGGCGTCACCCGCACAGCCAAGTAAATACAGTGGAGCTACAACAGCACACACTTTCTCACATTATATCTTAATTTGAATTTTCAGAAATTCAGAGTGTTCAACAAAAATGAGACCCTCGAAATAAAATTTAAAGAAAAAATTGAAGCTTACATTTACATGGTCTATATTAATATACATGCCGGGAGACCGGTAGGGAGCTTAAAGCTTGGCCCGGCTGGGGAGGTGACCCGCTGGTGGGAGACACCTGGTTGAGGAAAGCCCCAATAGTCGATAGTCGGCAGATACGTCGGTAGCGGATCTCACCATGTTGTGAAAGATGATCACCGTGGCCTCCCAAGGAAAAAAAAACATACTAGTCTTACAGTAATGACCTTAGCAATTGTCGCGCCCTATCAATCAACCTCTTTCGCATCTTCTTCTTTATTCACCTCCTATGCCGCCACCTCCGCCTCCCTCTGTCTCCATCACCGTCCGCTTTCGTTTCCTCGTCGGACGTTGCCACCGCCGTCGTCCCTGCCTGCGATGCCACGTCGCTGTTACCTCCGCCGCCACCTCTATCATTGCCTTCTCCGTTTCCTCAACAGCCGCCACCTCCGATCCCCAATCCGCCTCCATCACCGCCCGCCTTCGTCTCTTCCTCCGCCGTCGCCACCGCCGTCGTCCCTGCCTGCGACGCCACTTCCGTGTTTCCTCCGCCGCCACCTCCATCGCCACCGCGTTTGCCTCCTCTTTAGCCGCCACCTCCGCTCCTCCCCTCTGTCTCCACCTCCGCCTCCGCCCCCGCCTCCACCCTCGCTTCCACCCTCGCCTTCACCCTCTCTTCCACACCCGCCTCCTCAGTCTCCTCCGTCCTCCACCCTCCTCCGTCTCCATCACCGTCCGCTTTCGTCTCCTCCCCCGCCGTCGCCACCGCCGTCGTCCCTGCCTTTAACGCTGCTTCCCTGTTACCTCCGCCGCCGCCACCTCCGCACCTCCCCTCTGTCTCCACCTCCGCCTGTCGCCTCCGCCCCCGCCGGCGCGCCGCCGCTTCTGAAGGCGGATCACAGGCGTAATCCCGCGCGGCGACGGCCCCGACGCGCGTAATCCAACGGCCTAATAGCGGCGCCCCCCCCCCCCCCCCGCGCGACGACACGGAGCGCAGTGCTCGCCCTCGACGACACAGGGGGCAACATCTGATGCACGGAATGAATGGTCCAAGGACGCATAGTGATTCCGGGAACCTCAACTCTTAAGTCCACTAAAGCATATTTGGATTTCATCCAATCATAAATCCTTTTATATAGTTCCTAAGATTAGAACGCGAAAGGATGTAGGTATTGTAATGGCTTAAAGGCCTTCGGCCTAGCCACATAGGATCAAGTAAGCTAATTTGTTTGTAATAATTACCTATTAAATAAATAAATAAATAATAAATCCTTTTATAAGATATTTATATCCGCGAGAATTCACGAAATTACATTTTATTAGCGCAAAATTAAATTTTAAAAAAAGGCGTGAAAAAAAAATGTGCATTCTAGTGACGCCAGCATCGAAGACGCCACACGCAACACGTTATATTGGTGAGTGAGCTGTTGGTGTGTGTACGTTGTTTAATACTGTTGATCTCCAAAGATCATTCCATTCCAGATAAAGGTGAAGGGAAGGAAATTTTGTGAAGTGGAAGAAGATACAGCAGCATCGAAAACGCCACACGCCACTAGTCATATTGGTGAGTGACCTGTTGGTATGTGGTTGATAAAGATCTCAGAGTGATAAAAGTACGTTGTTTAATGCTGTTTAAGATCTCCCAGAATTTCAAGCATCATCCCATTCAGGATCATTGAATATTCCGGCACGTGAATAACTACAATATTTACGTAGGATATACCTGGATAATACAAAATTTACGTCGCCGGTAGACCTGAGCTCGTTCACGGGCTTTCGTGCCAAGTACTTACATACATATAATACCATATTGAGATCAAAAGTTTTTATCGAGGTTCGTTCCATTGTGACTTGTGTACATTAGTTTATGTAATTCGTCTGTTAAAATGATGATCATCTGTTCATTGTTTAAAATATTATATTAATTATTTGCTTTTGGCAATTTCCGAAATGTTGCTGTGATTATGTATCACATGATACGTATTGATGTAAAACAGTTATTTTATAATGTCTTTAAATTAAGGGCCAAATATAGTCTAATTCGTAAATGTGTGCGAGTGTGTCAGGGGAGAAGAGAAGAACGGGGAAGGAAATGTCGTGTTTCCTGTATTAAGGTACTGGGGGGTTGGGTGGGGTGGACGGGTGAGTGGACGGGTGGGAGGACGGGTGGGTGGACGGGTGGGTGGATGGTCGATTGGCTGGTCGGGTGGGTGGGTCGGGTGGGTGGGTCGGGTGGGTGGGTCGGATGGGTGGTCAGGTGGATGGTAGGGTGGGTGGACGGGTGGGTGGGTGGACGGGTGGGTTGGAGACCGGGTGGGTGGTCGGGTGGGTGGTCGGGTGGGTGGTCGGGTGGGTGGTCGGGTGGGTGGTCGGGTGGGTGGTCGGGTGGGTGGTCGGGTGGGTGGTCGGGTGGGTGGTCGGGTGGGTGGTCGGGTGGGTGGTCGGGTGGGTGGTCGGGTAGGTGGACGGGTGGGTGGGTGGACGCGTGGGTAGGTGGACGGGTGGGTAGGAGACCGGGAGGGTGGTCGGGTAGGTGGACGGGTAGGTGGTCGGGTGGGTGGGTGGACGCGTGGGTAGATGGACGGGTGGATGGGTGGACGGGTGGGTGGATGTGAGTTTCAGTGGGTGTGTAGGTAGATGAGAGGGTAGGTAGGTAGGTAGGTAGGTAGGTTGTTAGGTGGGCGTGCGGGCGGGCTGGCGGACGGGGTCTAGGGCGGGCGGGTGGCCGCGTCCGCAGGCTCAGGTTTCGCTGGAGGTGGGAAGATTGAGGCGGCGATAGCGGCGTCGGCGACATCACCTCTCCACCGGCGACCGCCGGCCCTCAGGGCGCGCCGCCCCCGCTCTCCTCCTTCGCCCTTCGCCCCGGCCCTTGGCCTGATGGGAACCCCGGCGACGCCCATCAGCACACGGCCCTGTTCTGCTCTATCCTCTAACCGCGACCGTTTCACCGTAGTGACATACGATAGGCGTTTCTTATTCATTCACACGATTTAGACTAAGGCGGAGGCTCTTTCTTTCAATGCAGATTTTTTTTATTCATTAATTGATGGATGAATCTTAGCGCGTCAATTGCTAAGGACATTACTCTCATAAGTCTAGTATATGTCTTTTTTTCGGGATTCCGTGGTGAGCTTTCCCCACTGTATGGTGAGAACCGGCGTCGATTTACCTGTCGCTAGTGAGGTTTCCGATACCAAGTGTCTCCCATTGGCGGGTCACCTCCGCAGTCGGGACACGCATTAAGCTCCCTACCCGTCTCCCGGATGTATATTAGTATAGTGCATGTAAGTGAAAGCTTCATTTTTTTTCTTAAAACTTTTTCCAACGGATAGAAGAAGGAAATCTTAAAAGAAAGGCGGGGATCTCATTTTCGTTGAACTCCCATAATTTTTCCAAATTACAAATTTAGAAATAATGCGAGAGAATGTGTGCTATTGTAGCACCACTAGTTTTAATTTTTTTAACGTTTTTTAAAAATTTTACTCTTTCCCACGTACTTATATACTAATTTCCGTTCTCTTATTCTTGGCCCGCGCACCCTTGTGGTTCGTCGTGCGTGGGTGGAGACGCTTCCAGGGGCGTCTGCCCGTTGGACGTTGAGTCGCCGCTTCGAGAGAGCCCTTCCATGAACAGTACGTCAATTTTAACTCGGAGAATTACGTTCTTTGTAATAGTATCTTTGTAGTGCGAGTGAGTGTTTCGTGTTTCTAATTGCGTCAACGTCCATGGTAATTGGTACCGTAAATGTAGTGCATGTTTTATTCCTGGAAGTAGAGGTGCATCTCTCGCGCTGGAACGTGCGATGCGATTCGGACTTTGCGGGTTTCCACTCCCTAGATATCTCCCAAAGCCGGACAGCACTCCGGTCGGGCCTAGCTCTCAGCTCCTGGCAAGTGTTGCAACATGTGAGGTAGTGCATGCGAGAGTACCAATGCGAAAGGGGAGAGGAAGAAACAAGAATGGTGAAGGGAATATCGTGAGAAGGAAAGATCACGCGCGGTTTGTGGCCCGTTTGTTAGGGAACGGCTCTGGCATTCGCCTGGTGTTGATCGGAGAAACCACGGAAAACTACCGATCAGAGTACGAAAATTCTTCACTATACAGCGGCTGATTTCGATCTATCTAACTTGTCGAATGTCCGGCCAGTTGGGCCCAGGAATGCCAGTCAGAAGCACTACAGTGCCTAAATGCATATATTTCCAAACCTAAAATTAATACATTATCGATTCCCATTTTGAGGTGTAATAAATTTCACTTCCAAAGTTCTCCTTCAGTACCAATTAGTCATATAATCTTTCTGAATATTATGTTGTATATATTGTTTACTTTCTCTATTATTTTCTCTCTATATTTCTATTCGGACCAAAGAGAAAGTTCTGTGATGTCGGGAAAGAAGTAAACTAGGCATGGCAGTGTAGAAATGGTAAACAAATACCAGGAAAAAATCTGTCGTTATCGATTCTTCAGCAGCTACTTTCATAGTTAGAAGTTGGTAATTTTTGCCAAGGAAGTGAGAGGAAGCTAGCAGTGAGACCTGAGGATTCTTCAGGTGAAGGAAAAAAGAAAAAAGTGGTTTAAATTAAAAGTAGCAATTGAGGGTAAGTACCGTGAGGATTCTAAAAACTATTCTACAAAGAAAGCAAAATGGAAGTAATTGTATCAGGAACCCGTCAGTCCGCAGGTCGCCAGATAAGTATAAATTCTCTTTCTCTCTAACACTGCAAAACATCGAAATTTCCTTTCAAAAGTAAGCAAAGGCCGCGCTGAGGCCGGAAGTCAATATTTGTCGTGTTTCATAGATACTAAAAGTACGTTTGCGAAAGCGATGTCAATTATATACCCATAAACTGTCATCATTAGAGCGAACATAGTTCAACGTTTTAGACTTCCAAAAACGTTTCAACTTTTTTACTAAGCTCAATCGAATCCTGATATTCTCCAAGATAACAAACAAATATTCAAGAATAAAAAATTGATATTCACTCATTTCTTCTATTCTTCGATTTCAAACGCGTTATCCAACTATATGTATATATAGATAGAGATTGATAGATAGATAAATAGAGATAGATAGATAGATAGATAGATAGAGAGAGAGAGAGAGAGAGAGAGAGAGAAGGGTGATGAGGGGACAGGGATGAGGATGAGGAAGGAATGATTGCGTTTCGTGAATCGTTTATTAAGGTACTGCTTTGGTGTACTTCTGGTTATGATTAGAGCAGCCGGCCGCTAGAATTCTACTTCAGACACTTACTATATAGCTTAGGATGAGGCGGGCGGGGAGGTGGGCGGGTGCCCTCGAATCTAGAAGCTGGAGTTTTATCACCTATGATGATACCATTTCAGCGAATATGAATTGCCACTGTTTTTAAATTAACAAGGAAGCATTATACTGACAAAGAGTCAGAGTTGAGAAACATGAATACACCGAAACCAGAAACGTAAAATGATTAAGCCATCTCGGATAAATGGACATCTAGCAAGCAGTATTTCCAAAACTAGTAATTTATACGATTCCTTTAGCATGTCTATTGACGAAATAAAATTTGCAACATATGATTTTGAGATAAGAAAAAACCCGTTGAATTTGACTGCCTCATTTTGGGGGCGATGAGAATATATGGGTTAACGTGCTGAAATTCTTTTTCTGCATGATGGACACCTTCGTCGACAAAGGTACAATAACGAAATCGAAATTACGAAACAGTGATGTGAAGTCAATGGAAATACTGTCACCTCCTCTATTTTCCCTAATCGTTGTTTTGGTACAGGGAAGTTTTCTCTTTAATAATGTCCTGCTGGCGCTTTCTAACCGTATGCTTCGAAATTTTATCGCATGGTACACCACCTTTTTCCTGAGACAATATGCTTACGATTACCAAGAAGAGAATATCACACACAACTTAAAATATCTTGACGCGGCTGACTTTGAGGTCGTAGATAATTTTGAATTAACCTGAAATTTGCAATCATGTGTGAGCTCTTGACTGAAACATCGGAAACTGTGAGGTTCCAACTTTGAGTACGTACGGTGGCATATTTCCGTCCAATCAAATTCCTTATCTAGCTGTGTCAGGAAGAGATTTCTAGGGGCAACTGCACTGATTGCCAATTTCTGAGACATTCTCCGCTCAATTCGAAACAGGAATCGGAGCAGTAACTACAATTCATAGACCTTGCACGATACTTTCTTCCACGTCCAGTACTCATTTCCATTCTCAGAGCGACTTATTGATTGATTGATTGGTTGAATGATTGATTGATTGATTGGTTGGTTGGTTGGTTGAATGATTGATTCATTAACTAATTAATTAATTAATTGGTTGAATGATTGATTGATTAATTGATTGATTGATGTTTCCTGACGCGTCAAGTACTAAGCTAATTCCGGAAGTGTAGATCAGAGCTCCTACCGCGGGATGAGGTCACCAGGCCAACAGGATCTCCCACTAGTATAGCGAGGTCTGTCACCGACATACACTCACCTTCTGGAGATTTCCCTATACAGATGTCTCTGAACAGCTGGGCACCGCCCCAGCCGGGACAAACCCTACGCTCTCGACTGGTCCCCCGTCATGTGTGGTGGTGTAGCGCATGTAAAAGTGTAAGTAAGGAGTGTGGATTGGACTAGGAAGAGGAAGGGAATATCACGCGCGGTCTGTGGCCCGTTTGGTAGGGCACTGCTCCGGCATTCACCTTATGGCGAGCGGAGAAAGCACGGAAAACTACCGATCAGAGCAGCAGGCAGCTGAATTCGACCTAGTTTGTGTCGAAAACCCTCCCACCGGCGGGACTCGACCTCTGGGACCTTCCTGTCACAGGCTTCGCAGTGGCGTCATGATCCCCCGAGCTACCTACACAGACTAAAGCGATCACCAATACTAGCAAGGTACAGCTTTCTTTAATCTAGAAAGTCTCTGACATGTGTATCAGAGATCCAGGATGCAGGGGTTTGAAGCCAGCCCCCCCCCTGTGCCTCCACATGAGTCTTATGGTAGAATAATGTAAGTAATAAAAATTGTATTTTACAGATATCCAGGGTATCTCACTACACCGTATGCACCTATCACATGGCCGGAATCTGCAAAATGTTTTTTCAATTACTGCGCGCATTGGAAATTAGTAATGTTGGTTCACCCCATCTCTGAATTTGTAGCAACTGATTAGAAGTGTACTTAAAGCATTCCCGCTAATCAAATAAAAATGTAATCTTTCACCAACCAATATTAATTGAAATACCTAAGAAACAAGAGGATAATACATGTTGACCGTCAAACGTAATCAGTGACTGTGGCAGTCGTCATGAACTTGTCAATACAACACAGAGTTCACCATCAAAAATCCCTTATTGCGGAATTATAGAATACAAACAACGAAGAAGGTAAGACGAAACGAAGAAGGAAAGAAGAAACAAGGAATCAAATAAAAAAACCACCAAAGAAAAAGGAAAAGTCAAAAGGAAGCCTAAAAGATGAAGGGGAGCCAAAAAGATGAAGGGAAAACGATGCAAACAAGGTAAGGCGATGCAAACAAAAGAAGGAGATCCCAAGATGGTAAAGCGATGCAAAGATGGGAAGTCGATGCAAAGATGACGAGATAGCGCCAAAAAGGCTAGACGATGCAAAGCAGGGGCGATGAATCACAGAACAACCGGAGGAGGGAAGTCGAAACGAAGAAGGGAAGACGAAAGGAAGAAGGAAACTCGACCGAAGAACCCGAGACGCAACGAATGAGGGAAAAACCGCGGCGCGGGCCGTAACCTTTCTTCCCGGCGGAGCACCGCAAGTCGTAAAGAGCGGCGGGCGGCGACAGTCAGCTGTCGGCGGGTCGCCACGGCCGTTGACCCACTTTTTTGCCGGCGGCTGTAAAGTTGGCGACGCTGCGCGCCCGCGGTGACACCTCGTTCGCCCCAGCCGCAGGACCCGATCTGCAACGGGACCGCGCCGCCGTCCGCGGACCTTCCGCCACCGCTCGGCCACAGCGCTCAGCCACGGCGCGGCCCACACCTTCGTCATCTACACCCATGGGATCTCTAGGAGGCGCATTTTAATGACCAAAAACATTGCCGAAAATGACCAATGAAATGCCCCTAAAATGTTTCAAGAATGTCATAAAAATAAAGAAAAATGACGTAAAAAATTTCATCAGAACCACTTTAGATGAACAACTCAAGCTGTTGGTAAGTTACTGATGCAATTGAGTCTTCTTCCTTTTGTTCAAGTGAACGCAGCTTGCAAACTGTAGGTGTGGACTTTTCTTTAAAAGAAATCCTCTGCCTTCATTTCTTGCGAAATCGGCCGAACTCATGATGGCGCCGAGAGACGTCACAAGAACCTTAGATTACGTAGTACACACAACGGCTGACATTACACTATGTGAGCGAAGAAATCGGATAGGCTACTCAGGAACTCTGTGGTGAACATTTGTTGCACCTCGTTAATATTGTTTGAAGCTAGTACCATTAAAATGATATTAAAATCGATGAAATGCAGTAAAAAGGACGTAAAATGACAAAAAATTACCATGGAGTGATTTGTCCCTCCATAATTTCTTTAACATTTTTGTGTCTCACATTTCGAGTTAAGTAGTATGAACATTTACTGTCTTCTTTATTGTGCGTGTACTCATAGTCCCTCAAGGAGGAACCCATTCCCAAACATTTTATTACTTACTGCTCTAGTATTTTATTACCCATATTATAGTTTCGAGTCTAGGTAACCCATGCTTTTATCTTGTGCGTTCACCTAGTTTTAAAATTAATTTTATTTTTTAATAAATGAATTTGTCAATACATTGAAGTTTGAAAGTGACAACAATAATATTGACAGGGGTGAAATCACCAGGCAATAGTGATCTTTCGATGGAATAATTTTTTTTTCATTCACTCGTGTGGATCCATCGACAAGACGTGTCGTGGCCTTCTTCATTTTATTCTTTGAACTTCAATGGCTTTAAATTTTATTTTAGTTTTCTACCTAATGTCTTCTTTTCTGATTATGTTCCTGAACATTAAACCAAACATTTTTCTTTCTATTTCTCTTCGCTGAATTCAATAAATATTACTTGAGTGTTCAATGATCAAATCTAAGTAGAGCAAAAGTGGAAGTCAGTATGAAACCAAGATAACTTTCTTGATTTTCATACTTTCCTTTTTATTGGCCAAAATAAAATATAAACACCACGATTCTGCCCGAGCTTAAGCGATTCTAAGTTTTAGCTCTTTGTCTTGTGTCTCTTGAAAAATATGCTGTCTGCCCTGAATGTGATAATTTATTGACGTATTGATATATCTGGTAGACTGCAATTCTATCCAAAGAAAACCCTTTAATTACTCTGAAAATCTTCATAGAGTTGAGTTCGTTCGAATGAAGATCAAATTTCAAAGTTTTACCATTAACTACTAAATTTCTCTCAGTCAATTATTCTTATACAATAAATTACCGAAGTGAGATTAAACCCTGATTTATAATTACATTTTATTATCTACAAAAACGACTTATTATAATTCATGGAACTCTTAATCCTAGGATGCAATGGCCCAAAAATCTATGGAAATGCATTTGCAGGGCCTATGTAGCTCTACTCCATATGCTCTGGAAAATGCACGTAACAATAGTTTTTTATTCTTAACAAGTTCGTTTCTTAATAATTTCGATAAAAATCAACTCTTAATGTTAAACAAATGATTATTTATTTAAATAACTATTAAGAGGGTTTTTAAAGCTCTGCATATACATTGGCGTAATGAATCAAATTTCAGGACCTACCTATATAAAGTATGAGCATTTTTCGTATGCCAGAGACTAAAATGGAAGTGGAAAGGTAAAATAAATATTGCACATATGACCGTCTCTCATAAATACAGCTGTGCTAAGCAGAAAGTGAAATAAAAAAAACGTTAGGGTCACGAAGAACCTGCAAATTCATCGTAGGTTTAATCAGAAACTACGCAATTTGTCTGATATCAATGTCACTACTAGAATACGTTTATTCTTTGCTAAAAAAAAACAAACATAAAAACAAAACATGTTCGCCGCACTCAGGGGCGGATTAATATTTTTGCCGCCTGTAGGCACATCAAATTTGGCACCCCCTGTTTAAAATTAATGTTACATTTCTAATTGTAGCGTTTCAGTAACAATTCCTCATTAATTTAAACATTTTAACTTTAAAAGTAACATTATATTTTGCACATTGTTTTCATAAATTAAATAATTTTTTGGATTGGCTAATTTTGGATATACCATAAACTGTATCTTCATAGCAAATAACGTTCAACATTATTAACGTTTCAATACTGAAACGTTAATATTAAGAGGAAACTAAAACATGACAACTAGAATTGCAACATGTTTTCTTTCGTCAATGGACCTTAGTTTCAAATTCATATACTTCTGAAATCATAAGGTATACTCTAATGAAGTAGATAAATAAATTGCTTGTATTAAATATTAATATGATATTTTTAAAATAAAAATATGATTTATGCTGTTATATTTTTTAAAGAATCTAAATTTGTTTTCGAAAATATCAAGAAAATTTTGCGCCTTTGAAAATTTGCCGCCCTTGAAAATTTGCCGCCGTAGGCACGTGCCTACTGTGCCTATGCGTAAATCCACCTCTGGCCACACTGGGCCAAGCAAAACGAGTGCGACTTCAGCCGTCACTTCGCGACTCGATGGGCAGCAAACGCAGGGCGAAGTGGCGCCAAGAAGGCGCCACTGTCACCAACTGTATCCCCTCCCCTCTCCTTCCTAAAGCGGCCGGGCAAGGCGGAGCAGGGCAGAACAGGGCGCCCTCGGGAAAGGACAAGACACTCGCCAGTTCCCAAGGTGTCGGATTTCGGGACTTCGCCCTTCGCCCTTCGCCGGGAGCCCTTATCTGATATCCCGAAAACCGAAGACAGAGGAAATCAGCGACGACTAATTTTGGACAGGGCTCTCCGGACGACCCATGCAGGTCGCTGGAGTGGAACCGGTTTTCATCAAATTTGTTCCCAAGGTCTTTCGGAAAGCGATTTTGTCGTATTACATTAGTTTAAGGAGAATGCTCGTTACTTTTACATGTTCAACAGGAAGTTCAATAAGTTATATTTATTCGTACAGAATTTCCTATGCATTTTTCAATATTTAATTTCCTAGTTTTCTAGTTAAGAATTTTATATTCTATTCATTTTGCGTATCAATTCCTCTAATGGATTTTCTATCAATCAGTTTTAGCAGGATAATTGTGACCCTTAGTGTATGATAATGGTAGTATCTTCAACGAGTAAAAATTGGGATACTTGCTTTGTGCGTTTCTGTCCGAGATTAGCAAGCCACAAGCGACGTAGTGAAATACAATATAGTAATGTCCGCAGAATATTTTAATGCAATAAATATGCCTTTTTATGCTGATCACCTGGTTTACAGATCTTGAACTTTCAATTGTCTTTTCTGTAAAGTCATTTAAAGTTGTTTGCCAATATTTAGATCCAAACATTTAATTATTAAAATACTAAATTGTAATATTTGGTCATTCATGGCATTCTAAAAACTGAAACCCTCCGAAACGCTTTAGTTCTATCCAAAAGTTGCTGTCAGCTGTAGAAAATAATAAAATACAGTTATTGTAGATCTCTACTTTTCTTGAACTGTGACCAAAATTCTGAGCTCTTTCTACAAATCGAATAGTCTTAATAATGAGGTAGAATAGCAGTTTCCAACAAAAGATAATACGTAAGCTTTATTTTAGCTTCTTCAAAACCCCTTCGTAACATTTAGTTGTACTTACTAACACATCAATGATTTAAACACTTTATTTTCGTTAATTTTAATTTTAACTCATAATCATTAAAACATACTGATGCCATGCTGGTGTGCTTGTAATGGATGTTATATTATTTTATTTTGAAACATTTTTCATTTAATTTAATATTTCGTTATTATTTTGTTATATTTAAGTTTAAGATAAAGTTTAGTTTTTGACTCACTATAAGCATAAGCTTCTAGCCACTAGGACATGAGAAATCATTGAAAACAATTGTGCAACATCGAAGCATTTTCAGCAAAATGTCAGAAAAAACTGTCAAAATGTCAGAAAGGGTTCCATTGACGCAGAACATGCGAAATCCAAATAGGTATTCAGTTGAATACGCATACTGCCTCACAGGCCTACGGCCGAACAGACTTACAGCCGATCAGGCTCACAGCCAAACAATCTTAAAGCCAACGAGTCTTACAGCGAAAGAATCTTATAGCTGAAACGAGTTTCAGCGGAACAGACTGACAGCCGAACAAGTTTACTGCCAAACAGACTTACAGCCGAACAGACCTCTACCCAAACAGACTTACAGCCGAAAAGGTTTATAGCCGAACACTTACAGACGGATAGGCCTAATGCTGAACAGCGCTACAGCCGAACAGACTTGCAGCAGAGCAGACTTAGAGTCGAACACGCTTGCAGCTGAACAGGCGTACAGACGAACACTCTTACAGACGAAGAGTCTTAAAACTGAACAGAGCTACAACCAAACCAACTTACAGCCGATTTTGACTTAAAGTCGCATTGGCTCCTTCCCCTCTACGTAAACGGCAGCGATTTCTCTTAAATCTCCCCACGTTCCTCATTCCGTCTCCGCGCGCAGCCAGCGGATGCGGCCGCCGCCCCCGCCGCCCCGGGGGCGCGCGTCGCCCGCGGGGCGAGAGGGCGGCGGCGGCGGCGGCGGGCGCCGTAAATCGCGGGGCGCGTACAGCTCAATCGCGGGCGCGAGGGGCGACACCTCGCTGCGATAGCATCGGCGGCGCGGGCGAGCGGGCGGGCGGGTGGGCCGCGGACGGGGCCGGGGCCGGCCGACATGCCGTCTTTATCTGCGGTGGCGGCGACGGCGGAGGGGGGGGGGCACGGGGCGATGGAGGGGCGTAGGCGGAAGCGGCGGTTGGAGAGGATGGAGGTGATGGGGGCCGGGGTGTGGCTGGCACGGCGGGGGCCGAGAGGACATGGTGGCCGGTGGGAGAGGTTGGTGGGCGAGGAAGGCGCGAACGGCGGGGCCAACGTGGTCGGTGGGGTCGCCGGGGGCGGCGAAGGCCCCGAGGACGCCGGGGTCTGTGGAGGGCGGTGGGACGTTGTGGGCGATGGAGGTGGAGGAGCTGCGGGGGTGACGGGGCGGTGGGAACGCTTGTGGCGCCGGGGGCTGTGAAGGGCGGCGGGGCGTCGTGGGCGATGGAGGAGCGGCGGGGGTGACTGGGCGGTGAGAACGCCGGGGGCTGTGGAGGGCGGCGGGGCGGTGGAGGCGGAGGAGCAGCGGGGGCGGCAGGAATGGGTCAGCAACGTCGTCTGCGGAGGAAACAGCGGGTCGTTGGGGCGACCGGATGACGGTTGGAACTGCACCGAAAGCAGGGATGGAGGGGATAGCGGAGGACGTGGACTTGTTTGAAGCACTGAGAGGGTGAGGACGGCGGGAATGGTGGGGACGACGAGAACGTCGGGTTGGCGGGCACTGCGGGGAGAAGGACAGCGGAGACAATGTCTAAAGCAGGGTACGGAGGATCGGGAAAGGGACAGTGGATGAACGGTGAGTTGGTGGGGACGCGCATGAGGGACGGCGAGGCCGGAGGGGAAGTCTGGGCGACGAGAACAGCGGGGACGATGGCGAAAGCAGGGGTGGAAGAGAGAGAGCGAGGCAATGGGAGTTGTGAGGGCGCGAGAGGGTGGGTCCAGCGGGAAAGCGGAGGCTGCGAGTGCGGCGCGGATGGGAGTGCAGTGCAAGAGGAGGGGGGTGGGCGCGGGTGGTCCGAGGGGGGGCGAGAGGGGAGGGCTGACGGATGCCCGTGCGTCGCACGACACGCGCCGCGTCCGCCTCGTAAATCGCCGCCGCCGCCGCCGCCGCCTCGGCCGGTGGTCCCCGGGGACGACGCCGATAGCGCCCGGCCGCGGGCGACGCCCCGCGCCCCACAGGTGGTCCGATAAGGACGACGCATCTCCCCTCCCCCCTCCCGACTCACATACGAGCTGCCAAGAAGAGGGGGCAACGGACCATATATCCGTAAGAAGAAAACTCACAGCAGCACGTACTATTTTCGTACTATTTTAAAATTTGGAATTTTCTAAAATTGAGAGAGCTTTTCGAAAACGTGACCGCCGCTGTTTTTAAGTGCCCTTTACGATATAAGTTTACGGAAAAAAATGAGGGGAAAATTTTGAAAATATTTGAGGTTTCAGGTAAAGTTGTCCCCAAAATCAAAGTATCAGTTTCAACCTCGTGGGACTTACAAGTTCAATCGGGGAATATTTATTTTGGGGAAAATCGGCTGAACGGTTTTGGTGTTAGCGTTGACCGTTGACTGACTGACTGATAGACAGACAAACAGACCATTTGACGTTTTGTTTTCAATCGATTTTTCGGTGTTAAGGACCCACAAACATGGATTCTGGCAACACCACGTGCTAGCAGTTAACGTAACAAGGGCGCGAAATATGTGATTCACGCACGAGTCGAGTTTGTCAAGAGAAGGGTGTGAAAGAGACGGGTGCGGAAATCACCTCGCGCCCGTGTTGAGTATTCTATTAAAGTAAGAGAGAAAGTAAAAATGTGATATAAAGAATATGCATGCGATGGTCGAGCAGTGTCGAGCATGCAGCTGGAGAAGGGGCCACAAGGGCGGGGGCGAGCGAGGCGGGGGCGAGCGTGGTGGGGCGAGTGGGGCGTGGGCGAGCGGGGCGGGCGGGCGATCGGAGATAGCAGCGGTCGCTGGCCGAGGGGCACATTAAGCGGCGGCGGGCGACAGCGACGCGACGGGGCGGCGGGGGCGACGGGGGCGATGGGGCGGCGTTCCCAGGGCGGGCGCGCCGTGTGCGGGCGGGGCGTCAGCCGCCGCGGCGACTAATCGCCCTAATTGCCGGCAGCGCCCCTCCCACCCGCCCCGCCCCCCTCGCGCCCGGCGACGCACCCCCGGCGACACACGCGCGGCGACGGGGCGCCACGCCTTTTGGAGCTGTCGCACTGCGACCCCGCCTTGCCGTGCCCCGCGCAGCCTCGTCCCCGCTCCGTCCCCGCACCGGCCCCACCCAGTCCCCGCCCCCCCGTCCCCACCCCGTCCCCGCCCCGTCCCCGCCCCGTCCCCGCCCCGTCCCCGCCCCGTCCCCGCTCCGTCCCGGTTCCGCCCCCCGTTCCACCCACCCCCGCTCCTTTTTGCCACTCCTGTTCCCCACTCTTTTTCGCCGCCCAATTTTCTCTACTACTATTCCAACTCCTAATCCATACTTTAACTCCCCGCTTCCTTTATCTACTCCTATTTTCCGAACCTATTCCCCGCTGCTTTACTACACTCCTTTCTCCGCATTTTTTCTTTACACCTTTCCCTACTCATAAATTCTAGCATTCTTTTCTCCATTCCTTTCCCCCCCTCATTTTTCTCGCTCCATGTACCCACTCTTACTCTCTGCACCTTTTCTCCACTCCCATCACCGTTCCTTTCCTCTCCTATTCCCCGCTACTACTTCCAGCCCCTTTCCCCCTTTCCATTTTACTCTTTTCCTTTTCCCTTCCTTTCCCCCTTTCCTCACCCCTTACACCCACTTACATTTACACTTACATGCACTACGCTACAACATGTTGGGAGACCAATTGGGAGCTTAGAGCTTGCCCCGGTTAGGGTAGTTGGGGGTTACCCTTCAAACCGACAATGTAGGTCGGCAGTGGATCTCACCATCCAGCGAGGGAATACATTGCCACCTGTCATGATAAAAAACATCCACTACACTTACAGGACTAATAATCATTTGACGCGCCTGGAAACACAAATCTATCAATTAATTAATCAATTGTCCATTTGTTCATCCTACATCGAACTATCGTAATGCCATCCCCACATGCCGCCCCTCCCTCACATGTGGCCCATCCATATGCAGTATTGACACGCAATGGCAATCAGTATACAACGTAACCTACAAGCAGGAGACTCAGACAGGTCGGGTAGACTCCATCGAAGACGAGAACTTACCAAGGTACACATCTTCTGTCTATCTGGATTAAAGCAATGAACCGCAATTTTAATTGATCAGCTTCGATCTCTGAATCTTGTCTACATTAGTTTTAATACTGTTTTTGAATTGAAACAAATGTTTTTAATGATTCCTCAGAATGAAACATGTATTCACGTCTAATATTCGCTATAATACGCACGGATTCATTCTTATCTTTACTTGATCTAAATTTGTTTCAATTCCATTAAGTGAGTAATTTGTCTATTGTTTCTCTAGTACTTTATTATCTTTTCAATTATTTAATACAGTTGACAGATTTTGATATTATTCTTCCTTAAAATTCTTACCCAGATTTTAAAAATATGTATACTTGTACTACTCGTAAAACAATATTATGCTCTTCGCTTCTCCTAAATTTTATTCACTAATTTGGCCTCGTTTCTGCTGTCTACTTCAGCTCTAAGCAATTCTGATAATTAACTGAGAACAAAATATATTTGAGTGATTTGTGTTTTCCTTAATTACATTTGCTGTAATAGAATAATTTAATAATCTAAAAGAAATATTTGCTCTAATAAAATATGATATAAATCCAATTTTTAACACATGAAACGTACATGCAAAGTGTCTGCAATAAATGAAAATGAACTTAATAAATGATGTACATTTAATAATAAGTATTTTCCTCATTAACTACAATTACTATGTAGGTCTGGCTAACTTTTTAAATAAATAATTTATACTTACTTTTGTGAACATAATTTTAAACTAATTTCTTGAATAATTCATTGATGTAATTTCACTGTAAAGTAAAAAATATTCTCCCATTTCACATTAGTACACAAGAATATTTACAAGAACACAAGACATAATATATTTTCAAAGACAATGCAATTTGCACTAGTTCCCAGATTGACTATACAGGAAATGAAATTTCTCTTCACCATACAATAAGAAAGTTTCTACTCTGTGCCACGATCGGTGATAATGTCATGACAAATGGATGCTTTTTTTCTGAGTTCCATCGTTATTCGGTCAAGAGGTGCATTATTAAAGTAAGTAGAGTAATCACCAGTTGAATTTTCCTCACGTCTAATATTTCTTTATCGATACGAATACAAGTTTATTGTGTTCTCAATAATACAGAAACGCCAATTTTCTAATTCTTGCCTAGGCAAAATTCATTGATTAAAGAATAAGAAGATTCATTATGCCATCTGAAAATTAAGATGATATAACATTTTGTAAAGTAATTAATAATTTTAATAAAATGTAATATTGCACAAGTAATTGGAGTTGTTAGATATTTCCAATTTTAGGTTTGTGTATTATAGCATTGTAATAATCTTTATTTTCTAGAATTGTAAAATAATGTTTTTATTCAGACCTTTGAATGAGTCATTATATTATTCTATTAAGAACTGATAAGGACAGAGGGAACTAATAACAAAAATAGTGATTATGTCTGAATATCTGACAGTTGTAATAATGTGTGATAATCCACTCATAAAAGGCAATGTTATTAATTTCTGCATTATAAATTTATTAAAGCTTTAATGACCTAAATTTTGGTTGCTGTTCAAAATGTACATAAAGCTCCTACAGAATGCTTAGTTCAAGCATATTTTTTTCTGATTTTATTATTATATTTAAAAAATTAAGTACTTTCATTCATCTTAAAATTTAATATTAGGTGCTACAAAAGTAATTAAATGCAACGTACAATTCATAATCATTTGCACTATCAGAGATCATTGATGGCCTTGTTATGCGTACGAGTTTAATTTGATACTGGAAATTTTTAACCTAATTCAACAAGTTCAAGAGCATATAATCAGTGAAAAAATATGGAAAGATCATGAAGTATTAAAAATTACTAGAGGTATTAAAAATAATTTGATTTTCGAATAATAGTAATCGATTTTGTAAATATTTAAACATGCAACTACAAGGGTCAATACACGATGCTTGTTATGTAAAAATGCATTACAGAGCGCATACTTTGAACTACACAAAGACATTCAAAGTACAGGTTCGCGCCGCTACCCTCTCTGCTGAAAGACAACTGACAGCTGAAAGCCTTCCGGAGAGGTAAGTATTATTTAAGTGGAAGTGGGCATTGGCCGTTGGTAAAAAGTAATGTATTTATATCTTAAAACCAATGAGCAAGATGTGAATAGTTTGCACCAGCAAAGTTGTCATGCACACGCATTCAAAAATTAAATATTAAAATAAACGAAACGCACTACATAATTTTTTTGTGATTGGTCCCTTTCTTATTTACGTCATATCCCCGAACTGTTGAGAAGGGCTACTTTCCATTTTTAGGTTCAGTTTCATGTTGGATTTGGCGTCTCGTGCCTGGCTATTAACTTCACGCGAATAGTCGCACCGACTTCCTACGTTGCAATGAAACACAACGTGAGGCTCTTCGATGGCTAGCATTAAAGTGTGAGGTTTCTACTCAAACAAGGTAGTAAAATGTGGATTGGTGTTCGTTCGACCATTTGTGATGAGTGAACATTTTGGATTGGGTCGCATTTTGATGAGTGTAAGAAGTAAACAAAGAACGACGTAAATCGGGTGACGTGTGCGATGAAAATCAAGAAAAACAGTTGTGTGTATGTAAATTGCGGTGTGAAATAGCTAAGTGAACCGTAACTGACCTATTGGATATGGTAGAACCTCGTGGAATAAGTTCGTCAGCTCTGTGTACAAGTGTCTTGCTTTGAAGGGGAATGGAAAATCATAGTGTTCCTGGCAGATTAGGTAAGTGAAATACATTTCCAATGCATTTCTACTCTTTATTAAATTTTAAAGACTTCTATCCATTCGTATGCTATATCGTTGAAGCGCAAAAGCGACACATCAAAAAAATTGCCATTTTGAAGGAGAAGCGTTTCTTACGTGTGAAACAGTTTACTCGGATCCAATGAAATAACATATACTATTTTACCGACTGTCGTTTTGTAACTATTCGTGACCGTGAACTAGCTGTTTTTTTATAAGAAGTGTGTGAAATAGTTTTTACATTTCTTCGCTTCAAGATATCATTGTTCGTTTGTATTGATGATGTATGCAGTGCATGTAGAATCGTGAAAAATGACTTCAAACAGAAGGACAGTTCAAAACTCATTTCAAACAAAAACCTACGCCTTTCTACGAGCTAGATTTATTTAATTATTTCCCAATTTATTCAATATAGTAATATATAGTGAATAACATTACAAAATGGGATTAAACATTAGTAAAGTACAACGTAAAATTGAAACTTCTGTTAGGTATGTCTTGTTAGGTACTAATGTTAAGTCTTCATTAACATTAGTTTGATAGTTTTCACTTTTTATTGATATAAAACTACGTGCGCAAATTGCAAAAATCATAAATTATTTGAATGAAGAATAATTCGTATTCATATACTAATGATCTTAGGAAAATTCTTTGATAAGACTGAAATACAACAACACTATCTTCCCTCTAGAAATCAGTAACTGCGAAAGAAATTATCTTCGCGACTCCGTAAAACTTTGGCATATAATATTTCCCTAAATAGAAACAATAAATTATCGTTTAAAACTCATTTTATTTATTAATAATTATAGTTTTAAATCAGCAATACTAATATGCCGTAGATTTCTAAAAAATATACGTGTTTGATGTGTTTAAAGTACGAAGTGCATTGACCGATGCATATACACGTAAAATTTTGCATGAAACCTTGTCTAGACCAGTTGCGTGCTCACGCCCAACCTCCTTCCATTTGTGTTCGCGAGACAAGTTCGTGAGGACTCTGAGGACTTTGGCCTCCGACCTCTTCCCGAAGCCTCGAAAAGGCATCGACAGGTTTCACAGGTCTTGCCCACGCTCATTTTCAAATCGAACAACAGTAATACGCAAACGAGATCCTAAAGTTCTAAAGACATTAAGAACCTAAGGTGGTGCAACATATCAACATGTACTAAGTCAATGTTTTTAAGTTTAGTTTGAAGATAAAGTATTATCTTTGAACCTTCTGATCGTTCTCTAAATATGTAATGTATCAAATTCATTTCAGAAATTGAGAAATTAATGAGAAAGCGTTAATGCTGAAGACTTTACTTCAAAACCATTATATTTTACTTTTGAAATTGAGTAAGTTTTGATCTGTTCAATGGTGGCTCGTGCCTTCAAGTTGGGTGTTTCACAAAATAATCGTAAAACTGAGGCCGATATACAAGTTTCAGTCGCTGTCGGTGAAGGCCAACACTAAAGTGGTCAATGGCCATACGGTGCTTGGTTTATCAAAAAGACAGAAACCATGCAATGAATATTAGTTTGGGCGTGAATAACTACCAAGCTTATTCTATTTTATCGAGAGAAAATATATTGTTTTTTCAAGGTGTTTTAGAAGCAAATGATTCAATGTATAATAAAGCTATGTAGGAGACGTGTAAATCAATTTAATCGTTGAATTACGTGAATTCACATTCTGTTTTATCTAACGAAGTGTTCGTAACGAAGAATTTCGGAATACAAAACGAAGAAAATTAGATAGACTTTAGGTTGTTCAATGTTAATTGCTCAGGCAAAGTCGCAGCTTCGTAACGAACTTGGACGTGCGTATCGAAGCATAAACTGAAAGTAATTATTTTAAAAAAGTATTAAGTTATAATATACCATTACCTATGCGGGTTCAGATTCCCGCAAAATTGACCTTATTCCTTCTCATGAGAAACGATAAGAAGAGCGAAAATTTCTATTAACAGCATTTTTTTTTCAAACTCTGCCACATGGCTTGTAAGCAGTGTCTGACAAAACTATTATCCATAAACATTCATTGCCGTTGGCTGTCAGCTGTCGGGATCGCCCGAATGTGAATTCGATCGAACACTAATCGATTCTTAGCAAATCCTTGCTGGTTATTGGGTTCATTGCGGTTTCTAAGAGAATGAATTTCCCCGTAGGTGAGAAATAACGAATCTGCTGTTTCGTGTAATGGGCAACCAGCAGTTAGCATTTATTTTTGAATGAGTAGGAAAAATTCGAATTCCATTAAAACTAATGTAGAAAGGTGTTTGTATACATTGCTTGAAATATATATAAATAATTTCCAAAGATGTTTGCATTTATTTCGTTTGATTTTTACTTAATTAAACTGATAAAAAATTGTGAGTACTTTTATTGAATCCTAATAATTAAAGAGTTGGTAAAAATTTTATATAATAACGCTCTCGCTCATAATTTTATATAATAGCTCTTTTATCAACTACAATTTCTTCTTGAGCATGTTATAAATTTATTTTGCTTCCGAAGGTTGTGATGAGTGGAAGTGAAAACTACAAAGCTGGATCATATTAATTGCCATTGATTAGAATCACAGATACTCAAACGCACTGTTATCTTCCCTTTTGCATAACAATTTTTATAACTGCCCCTTTCACACGCTGAAATATTTACATTTTTAGTTTTTCTCAATATATTCATTGTAGGCCAAATTTATTTCAAATTAAAAATCAAAATTGGTTCAATATCTATTTAACTTAAAACATTAATGGACAATTAGTCTTCAGAATATATTGACTCGGTTCACTTCTGCTCATTCACTATAGCGACTGGAAACGGCAATCCATTGTAGAACGGCATTACTATATTGTAACACCCCCAGTCGTCTCGTGAGAGAACGCCCGGTAAGCGGTCCGGTTAATAGCTCAGTCGGTGATGGAAGGAATCGTTAAACAGATACTGGTAACATGAAATAAACATTTTGAGTCACTGGTAAAAATTACTTTTATTCCTGGGCAATCAAATTAAAATGCCCCAGGGAAGTTACACTTGTAAATAGAATAAAGAAATGTGAAAATTAGGTGGAAAGAAAGGAAGATGAAAAGTTAGTATTCAGAATAAAGCTTAAAAATTAGGAAGACTTATAATTAATATTACAATGGTAAAAAATATTACAGGTCAATGTGTCATAGCGCGACACCGCATTACAGAATTTACGCAGGGATGAATACCCTGAATTATATTGCCTTGGTAAAGTTTTTTCTGTGGGCCCTAGACGGGCGCGTTGCGGCCGAGGGGGCGGCGGCAACCTTCACAGAGGGCGCGGCCGGGGCGATGCCCTTGCACCCACTCAGGCACGCACGTCAGCTGGTCGGCCGTCGGGTGACGTCGCCAAGGGGTGGTGGCGCGTGGCGTCTGGCGTTGAACTGCGTCTGGGAGTCTGTCTGGTTGAACTCGAAGCGGGACTGGTAGACTGGTAGTAACTGGTAGAACTCGGAGTCACTCTCGATTTCAAGAGCGTAGTAACCAATCACGGATTCTTCTGATACTCGTGATGATTCACAATTACAACTTTGGAAAGTCTAGAAATCCTGCAGAGACACATTCGCCTCACTTTGCAACTGATTCCCGCTTCAGAGAATTTTCTCTGCCCACTCTACTCAGCCCTTTTACAATAGCCCACACCGAAGTTTTTTCTAAGTCCATCAGAGGCGCACTTGCCTCTGATCGGTGAATAGCTCTCCCCTCCAGAGAAGTTTCTCTCCCGACTGCCCTGCCTTGAATGCCAATTTTATAAGTCGAATCGTATTAGGTTAACTTTTACCCCCCACTCGTTTTCTCGTATATTCTAGCTCCTTATGATAGTCGCGTCGCTATTGGCCAAAGGTAGTTGCGCATTACGTTATTTCAACCAATCGCGACAGGAGTAGTGAAGGAAGTTTCAACTCTTTGCGTCACTGTGAGCGTCCAGAATTTTCCTATTCCTTCTAGAACACCGGTCATGCTTACACAAGGCAGGCGTTGTCCGTGAAAGAATTTATCGCTCTGGGATTCCCGGGATGTCGATTTCAAGAGCGTTCTAGAAATTTCTGCAGCTGGTCATGCGAACACGTGCCTCTCAGTGAATCTTTCGACGACTGACCCTTGTAACGACTTTCTTAATGTGCCGGGGGCGCAAACGGGTGTCGCGATAAGCGAGGTTGCACGTGCAACGCTGTCTGTTCATTTCCCAACTGCCCTCAGCCTTATGAAATTTTGTATGATGAAATTGGTATCGCTACAATATAGCAATTATTGGACTGACGAAAGATGAAGGACACCTTGTATGAAAATGGCACTAAGTAGAATGCTTATGAAAATGTATTTTTAGTGAGGAATCTTGACATTTTAAAATATTTTCTCGTCGTGTTTTCATACCGCTTTGTTTTCAGTCTTTGGAAAGCAGACGTATTTGCGTGCAAGGTTTTCTTCAATTTCGGAAAGACTGGTTTTGGAGCATCAGAACAAACTTGGCGATGACAGAACAAGGCCAACTAAATTGCAAGTTGCTATCATAGGTGTACGATGTTTAATTTTATATTATTATTTGTACTTTCGCGGTTAGCCAGGAACGATAAATGTCTTCAGTTAACAAGGCCGGTGACAAGAGATCAAGAATTTGTATCGGTGCAACGCATTACATAATCGCGCTATATAATAATAAGCTAAAGTAGACATGAATTTTTCTCATATGAATACTTAACGTTCAAAACGGTTTCAATATAGTAAATAGTTCGTCTTCTGGCTTTTCGGTTTTACTGCTCTATAATATTTCCTTACACAGAATTTCTTTCTTCTTTTTCAATGGAGTGAAATATTAGGCGTTAATATAATATAAATGTATGGTTTTTCTAGATAATTTATTTCAAAATTCAAGAAAGCGTCGGATCGAAGTACTGAAATGTTACCGTTTACTGCACATTTATAATATTGTGTATCTCCATATTGTGTAAGTGCTGGAAATATCGTTTTAGAACACTTGAGATAAATATCAGCAACGTCAAAACAAAGACAAAATCAACGATGATAAACATTTTGTTTATGTTGGAAGCACTGGTGTCGGTGGCTTTGTTCAATTTTTTCGTGTCGTTACAAAATATAGATTTGTTTCTTTCCTCACGCATATTTCTGTAAAAACAAAAAACGAAAAAAAAAAAGAAATTAAGCATGTACAGTAAGGATAGAAAGTATCGAGTAGATAACAGCCAACCCGAATAAATTTTTGTGAGACGTTGAAAAGCCGGTTAGGAAGAATGTACTTTTTATATATTTTGTTTATTTAAGGTCACTTTATAACAAATCAGGTCATCAGCCACCTCATTCTGTTTACATCATTACGTATGTTAGATAAACAATCATCATACGCAATACATATGTATCATATTCATAACCAAATTGTATCATTTTTATTACATCAATTTATTTTATGAATTTATTTATTTCTAGTACTTTTTAAATTTTAATGCAGCCTCCTCCTGATTTAGAAAGTGTGTATAAGCTGCCTTCTATTTTCAGTAATTTCCTAACTTTATCAAGTCCTTGGCGTTCAAGAATAATATGAGGCGTAGACACAGTGACATATTTAGGAGAGGATTTAGGATTGGAAGTTTTGGAACAGCAATTCAGGTTGAAGTGACCGATCCGTATTCTTGAAATAACGACTCTTTTTTTGAAGTTTGATTTCTGTAGACCCGGTTCCAGAATTATTGATACACTACGCGCTTTGATAGAAATGAATAAAACTTAGGCGATTTTCATGTCTTTCTCCTCATACGTTTTGTTCCCGCCGCATTATAATGCCAATTACTTTCAAAGGCAAGTTTTCTCGCTTCGCTCGCCCGGATCCAAGTCACGACGAGGCTCGGGCCTTCGTCCCTTGCATACACTGTAAACATCCTTGAGTCTATCCAACGCATAATTACCAATTCACTTTTATAAGACATCACTTTTCAAGAAAACCTCCAGTATTCAAGCTGCGCAGTTATCGCCGGAGCGGCGCGAAGTGCCGGTTTAAACGACTGTCGTGAGTTGTACCGTATACTAGACATCAGTTGAAAAGATTACAATGGAGAAGTTATTTGAACATTTGACATTGATTTCAATGGCGTTAAGCACTGACGATGTTTCACATGGAAAAATATTCCAAGAGGCGATATGAAGTGACTTCATTATTGTTAGTTAGAATTACTGCACAACTAGCTTTTACTTCTCTTTTGGATCTATCAGTGTAACCTTGATACAATTTGTTATACTCTTGGAGTGTTTCTTTTACCTCATTGTACATTTGCATTAAATTCAAAGGAAAGGTAAGGTATAGTTGCTGGATCAATGTTTATGGTTATATTATGGTCTTACCAGGGTGGGATGGGATTTAAACGTCTAGATAGCCTATATGTTTTAACACTGTTGAAGTCCTTCAAGTATTTAAAGAGTCTCTCTCTCAGGGGTAGCGGATGCGTTACCCGTGATATTGTGGGTGTTTGAGTTTGCGGGATTGGATGGGACACTAAAAGCTAAATATGCTTAATTTAGACATTGTAGCTCACGTCTTAGTGATAGTGGTATTCGGCTTGTTTCCACTAGTAAGCTGTTGTAGGGTCTAGTAGTTTTAAATGGAGCAATACTTAATAAACACAACACAATAAGAATAAATAATTAAGATTATACAAAGAATGTTGCACATTTTCAGGAAATCATTATAATTTTATTGAGCCTATAATAGAACTTACAGGTAGAAAAATCCAGTGGGATAACAGTAATCACTAAAATAAAAATATTGTATTTTTTTACTATATTCTTTGTACATTTTTTGTATTTTATTCTTATTGTTTTATTTCAATATTCTATTAGTATCCTGTTGTATGACATTCCATTAGAAGGAGTTGAAGTAACCAACAGTTTTATTTCAATACATACTCATGACTACGCCTTATTTTCAATTATTAAGTTAGACACAAAATCTGAAAATGCGAAAGGCCGGAAAGCAGTGTTTAAAAAAAATTGAAACACATTTGTGAAGATTTGGAATTTGTTTCGTAATTTCAAAAACTTCCATCAGCTGCCCTTTCTCGAGCGCGCTAGCAGGGGGAGCGCTGCGTGACCTTGTATGGCGGACTGTTGCATTCCAATATCCGTTAAACACTAGTGGCAGAAAAATCAAAATAACTCAAAATATACTTATCTAACATATGACTATACACACACACACAGACACGCGCGAGCGATATTTTCGTATATAATTGAATTCGTCGTTTTACGTTTGTCACATTGGACTAAAAATATGTATAATTCTATTTGAAAAACAAAGTAAACCACAAAAGCTCATGAATTACAAGTGATAAAATAGAAATGAATATATATACCAATTACCCCCATTCCCTCGTGAACATCCGTGAAAACTGCATTGCAACTTTAACATTTCGAAAACAGCAGTAAATGCTGAAGTTACGCGACTCACATGTATATTAATTATTTGGAGTTAAGAATGATGTTAAATAGTTTTCATTTACAGTTCAACTAAAAAATATAGAAAGTTTCCTTGCTCGTGCGCCTTAAATCACTTTTAAACAAAAATATTCAATCATTCATTTTTGGATTTTTTTGATATCAATGTTTGATTGTTATATTTGCCGACTTGATTTCCACATAGACTTGATTTTGCATTCAAAACATACAACTGTATCGAAATAAACAACTTATCGTTTGCAACTATGGTGTAAGAAGGGATGGGAATCATTCCATATTGTGGATTTGCGAGAGTATGTAATAAGGTGTTTGCTAAATTCATCGTGAATCAAAGTTAGCCGGTATTTTACATTTAGTATTAAGAAATATATTTTTTTAAGGTCAACATTCTATGCCCATTTCTTTGCGTAAAACTAATCATCTAAATTTTAAACATCGTGGTTTGGATGTTTCATTTCTTGAAGTAATTTTTGGTTTCTCTATGAGATTGCGCACGTGCCAAATTGCCCTAGTGATCTCATCGGACAACCAATGCACAAACAAGAGAGAACGTTACCTGTTGTATTAACAGCAAGTGTGCAAACCTTTCTTTCAACTTCCACCGCCTTCTTAAAAGCAACAAGTCTCTCTTATCACTACATCGATCACAGTGTATATTCTTAAACATTTTCTTCGAATCCCGACACTCGTTTCTAATCCGCCCTTATAAAAGCGGAAAACCAACAACGGGTGGGGGGACGAGGGGGAGGGGGCAAAGCCCTTTATGGAGAGCAAGGGTACCGCAAAGGGCGTGCCTCAGTAGGCAGACACCTGCCGCATGACGGGCGCACAGTGGTTCCGAATGGTCAAAAAACACTAGGAACGAAAAATTAAAAAAAAAAATGTATAGAATAATATTATAACAAATACTAAAATTTATGATTCGAGTAGTAAAAGTGACATTTTATTTTGCGAGTAGGGAATGTTGGCACTGGCTTCTTAGGTGTACCCCGAGGTAGGAAGTTGCGTGCATATTTAAACATTGCTAAAAACCTCTGTTCAGCGTGTAGACGTTTCTCTAAGTGCCTACTCCATTGAGGCATACAATGACATGTCTAGTCGTAGCTTCAAGCCCCTGAAGCAGCGAGGCATGGCGCATATAGAGGTTACTCCACGTCCCTGAACATGTGAGCTTAAACATAATTAAACGTTCATAGCGCCCTTCGCTTTTGAGACATGACTTGGGGTAATTAGACGTAGCTTCGAATTCCTGTACAGGCGTACCTGGTCGTAGCTTCGAAGTCCTGTACAGGCGTACCTGGTCGTAGCTTCGAAGTCCTGTACAGGCGTACCTGGTCGTAGCTTCGAAGTCCTGTACAGGCGTACCTGGTCGTAGCTTTGAAGTCCTGTACAGGCTTACCTAGTCGTAGCTTCGAAGTCCTGTACAGGCTTACCTAGTCGTAGCTTCGAAGTCCTGTACAGGCTTACCTAGTCGTAGCTTCGAAGTCCTGTACAGGCTTACCTAGTCGTAGCTTCGAAGTCCTGTACAGGCTTACCTAGTCGTAGCTTCGAATTCCTGTACAGGCGTACCTAGTCGTAGCTTCGAATTCCTGTACGGGCGTACCCAGTCGTAGCTTCGAATTCCTGTACTGGCGAACCTAGTCGTAGCTTCGAATTCCTGTACAGGCGTACCTGGTCGTAGCTTCGAATTCCTGTACAGGCGTACCTAGTCGTAGCTTCGAATTGCGGTACAGGTGTACTTAGTCGTAGTTCCAAGTTCATGTTCCACAGAGGGCATGCAGTAGCATGCTTAGATTAAACGTGGTTCCCAATTTCTGTGCGGGCGTTTTGAGACGTAGCTTCAAGTCTGACGCACTGAGGCCCGGTGTACTTAGACACAGTCGTAAGCCACGGAAGCAGGCTCGTGCGTTATGAGACGTTGCTCCTAGCCCCAGCACAGACGCCTTTAGAGGTAGTTACAAGTTTCTGAAACGAGGCACGTTGTATTTACTCTGTTCCACCGAGGCAGTTAAGTGCGTACTTACACCATCGAGGCAAATCGTACTTACACGTACCACTGCACCGACAAAACAGTACGTGCGTACTCACACTTAGTTCCAATTCCCCGCCTCACACGTAGCCTCAAAGCCCATTTGTATTTAGATAGTTACAGGCCCCTGTACAAGTTTACTTGGTGTAAATTCCCTATTTCACTGGCAGCACGCTTAAACGTAGCTCCCAACCTCTACGTAGACATAGACGTATTTATACGTAGCTTCAAGTCTCTGAATCAGTGAGGCTCGCGTACTTCCACGGCATTCCTATTCCCCTGCGCAGACGTGTTTATACGTCGCTCCAACGTAGCATGGCGTACGTACGCGTCCGTAGTTGCAAGTCCCCTACGCAGGCATGTCTATACGTCCCTCCGACGGGGTACGGCGTACTTACACGTCCGAAGGTCCACGTCCCCTGCGTAGGCGTGTTTACACGTCTCGCCAACGGGGCACGGCGTACGTACAAGTCCGTAGTTGCAAGTCCCCTACGCAGGCATGTCTATACGTCCCTCCGTCGGGGTACGGCGTACTTACACGTCCGAAGGTCCACGTCCCCTGCGCAGACGTGTTTATACGTCGCTCCAAAGTAGCATGGCGTACGTACGCGTCCGTAGTTGCAAGTCCCCTACGCAGGCATGTTTATACGTCCCTCCGACGGGGTACGGCGTACTTACACGTCCGAAGGTCCACGTCTCCTGCGTAGGCGTATTTACACGTCTCGCCAACGGGGCACGGCGTACGTACAAGTCCGTAGTTGCAAGTCCCCTGCGCAGGCATGTTTATACAACCCTCCGACGGGGTACGGCGTACTTACACGTCCGAAGGTCAACGTCCCCTGCGTAGGCGTGTTTACACGTCTCGCCAACGGGGCACGGCGTACTTACACGTCCGAAGGTCCACGTCCCCTGCGTAGGCGTGTTTACACGTCTCGCCAACGGGGCACGGCGTACTTACACGTCCGAAGGTCCACGTCCCCTGCGTAGGCGTGTTTACACGTCTCGCCAACGGGGCACGGCGTACTTACACGTCCGAAGGTCCACGTCCCCTGCGTAGGCGTGTTTACACGTCTTGCCAACGGGGCACGGTGTACGTACAAGTCCGTAGTTGCAAGTCCCCTACGCAGGCTTGCTCATAGGCCGGTCCAACTGGGCACTTGGCCGCGGCAGACAGGCGCTGGCCCACAGTGCGGCTGGCGTTATCTGGCGATGGCGTGGGCGTGGGCGGGCGCGTGTTCGCAGGCGGGCGCTTTGAGCGTGGGCGCGCGCGCGGGCGCGGGCGCGACGCGCAGGCGCAAACACCGCCCGGGGCGAGGGCGAGGGCGAGGGCGACGCGAGCGCTGCGGCGGCGCGCGGTGTTTGCGGCGCAAACAGGCGCGCGCGCAGGCGGTGGGCGGGCGGGCGGAAGCGCGTTTCCTGTGCCGCGCGGGGGAGGCCGGCCTTCGCACACGGCCGGGCTTGTCGCTTATTTGCGCCTCGACCCGAGGCGAGGAATTGGATTTCGGAGGGGATTTCTCTCTTTCTTTCTTCCATCGTCGTCTTTCTTCTTCCGTCTTCCTTTTTCCTTCATCTTTTCTCTTCCTACCTCTTTCTTCTGCCTACCTTTCTCTTCTCTCTACCTATACTCTACGTTATTTTTCCTCCTTCATTCTCTCTACCGTCTCCTTCCTCCTCCTTCATTCTCTCTACTTTATTCTTCACTATACCTTCTCCCCTCTTCCGTCTACATGCCCTTTATTCTACATGCCCTTTATTCTACATGCCCTTTATTCTACATGCCCTTTATTCTACATGCCCTTTATTCTACATGCCCTTTATTCTACATGTCCTTTATTCTACATGCCCTTTATTGTACATGCCCTTTATTGTACATGCCCTTTATTCTACATGCCCTTTATTCTACATGCCCTTTATTCTACATGCCCTTTATTCTACATGCCCTTTATTCTACATGCCCTTTATTCTACATGCCCTTTATTCTACATGCCCTTTATTCTTCATCCTCTTTATTCTTCATCCGTCTTCGTCTCCCTCCTCCTCCTACCTTCTTTCTTTTTCTACCTTATTCCTTCTTTTACCATTCTTACACTTTCCTCACATTTGGGAGGTCCACATGCGCACATACGTTAGTTTTGCGCGTTGTCTACCCGTCCAAACGAACAAGTGTTTTTCATCAGACGTTTTCCATAACCTGCCGGTTTGGACGCGTAACGACGTTCGAAATACGATCTTCAGGGAAGGTAGCGGCGAGCCACTGCCTACTTGCGGGTAGAACTGGAAGCCCATGGGCGCCTTCGTGAAACGGTTAAAAAGGAGACGAGGAGGGTCATTGTCACTTATCCTGAGATCGTTTCTCCCCTTATATTTTTCATCCTCTCGGCTAGGATTCAACCTGACATTACTAGGGGCAGATTTTGATGAACTAAAACATTCCAAAAATTGATCAATAAAATGCTTAAAAGTGCCCCAAAAGTAAAGAAAAATGACGTAAAATATTTGATCAAAACCACTTCCGATGAACAACACAAGCTGTTGGATATATTACTGATGTAATCGAGGTTTCTTCTTTCGTTCAAGTAAACCCAGTTCCGAATATTTGGGTTTGGACAATTCTTTAAAAGAAAGTTTCCGCTTGTATTTATCGCGATATCTGCCGAACTGACAATGACGCCGATGGGCGTCAGAGGAATCATACATTACGTAGTACTCATCACGTCTAACATTACAATCGTATGAGCGAAGAAATCGAATAGGCAACTCAGGAATAATGTGAACATTTGTTGCATCTCGTTAATATTGTTGGAAGCAAGTATCATTAAAATGCTTTGCAAAAAGCATTTTAAAAAGCTCTGCAAAAAGGCAGTAAAAAAGACGTAAAAAGGGAAAAATTGACTCATTAGTCGAAATTGACGAAAGATGCAAAAAAAAAAAGACATAACGCCTCACTTACATTGTGACTTAACACGCGATTTTGGGGAATCTGAGGATGTTTGGGAATGGCTGTCGCTGCGAGAACAATTGAGTTGAGCAATCGAATGGTCTGGAAGGGAAGCACTGCAAAAATCGAAGTAGTGACGTTCTTAAGCAGTGAGAGTGTACTTTGCAAGCTACCACGGCTGGCATTTGCATTCCATAATAGCTTTCATACGAGGAATGAAATTGGGTCTATTGGCGGATGCCTCGTGAGCTTTCGTAATACCTGTTTAGAGAATGCAATGTTTTGCCACGTCTGTTTGAGGGCGTAAGTGATGTTGAGTAATGAAGAATACTGCCAGTTTAAAGTCTGCTTCTCGGGTGGCTCATGGTCAGATTTCTGTGGTGCAATTCCAGTTTCGATTCTCGGTTAGGACAAAATATAGTTGCAGCTTTCTAATTGTTTATTTTTTTTTATTTACGTCAAAAACAATTAAAAACTGTGTGACGTGGTATGGGGAGTAGTAAATTGAAGTTACATTTATGTCCAGAAGAAAAACGAGGGGCCATCTCAGCATTTGCTAGAGGATCAGGGAAACTGGACGAAAATCTGCTCGAGTCTCTAATTGTATAGAAAGAGTTGTGCAGCAGAATAGATTTTACTTGGGACTTAAAACTTTCGTATCGAATTTAATCCTTTAATGTCATCTGGAACGGTGTAAAATAATGAACGTGTATTATATGTGAATTTTTGTACTGAGCTGTAGATATTGTCACCTGATGAATATGATTACTACGGCGAGTGTTGTAGTTATAGACAACGGAGTTTGCTGAAAATATATTCCCGCCTTTAAGTCATTTTTGACCGAAAAAAAACACTGATTCATATATATCATATATAGTTATCTTTTAGATTTTATAGATGGGTGATGAAAGAAATATAACTATCAAGTATGATTGACAGGGTGTTGGGAATATGTCATGCTCGTCTTATACCTCCCTCACCCCAAGGCGTGGATAATAAATAAAAATAAAGACCAGGCCGGGAACACCACACATCTCTGAATTCGCGACAGGTCTCCCGACACATGTGGTAGTGCATGTGATCCGCTGGCCGCTAGAATATTCTTCGAGATATATGAAGAGATATTGAATAATTATGCGAGACATGCTATTGTGATTGGGATTATTACAGGTAGTATTAATTAGGTTTTTATATTGCATGGTATAAAGAATATACTTTGATGCTGGTAAAACATGTGATCCTGGAACGTTCTTTACGTTTCAATCGCATACTTCCGATTGACGACATAGAGGAAAATTTATTATCAGCACTTCAGAAATAAGCGAAAACTTATGAAAGCAACAAGGGATTGCTTAAAATGAATAGTCAATTATGTAAGTTTGTATTTTACTGACTTTGTTACTAAATTTCTATATATTTCTTTGTTATATGAAGACATTGTAATAACTGAATCATTAACAACGAACAATGACAAGTAAATAGAAGAAGTGATTATTGGGAACCGTCACAAGCAAGGTCTTGATGGGTGCTGCATCTCTTTCCACCGGGGAAGGAACACCGCCACCTCCCGAGGTAAAACATTCACTGCACTAACGGGAATAATGGCCATAGCAGTTGACGTGCCCGTAGACATCAAAACAATGATGTAACGAATAATTTGAACATGAGAGATCGGGAGAGGTGGCTCGGGGCACCAACTGATGTCACTACAGTGCCTCTGACACGGAGATTCCTAGGTTCGAGTCCCTACCGTGGCAGTATTTTCGACACTAGTTTGTCAGCTAGGTTGAATTCTGTCGCTGTCTGTAGGAGAATTCTAGCGCCTAACTGCTCTGATCGATAGTTTCGGATGGTTTTTCCGATCAGTACCAGACAAATGCCGGAACAGTGCCCTAACAAACGGACCAACGACCGCACGCGATCTTTCTTTCCTCTTCCTTGTCCTATTCTCGCCACTTCTTGCACACACTTACATTCACTACACTATCACATATTCTAGGAGACAGGTCGAGAGCTTAGAGCTTGTCCCAAAAGGTGGTGGCTTGACCCTCTGGTGGGAGATAGCTGGTAGGGGAAAACCCCACTAGCCGACGGTAGGTCGGCGCCGGATCTCGCCATACAACGAGAGAAAGATCACCGCCACATCCCGAGCAAAAAACGTGCGTTACCCTTACGGGACCAATGACCCTGGGAGTTGACGTGCTCGAAATCGCTAAACAATCAATCCAAAAAAACTAACTATTAATTAATCATTGAACAAGAGGGGGGCGACGACTTGAAGGGGAAGGGGAAGGGGGAGAGGGGTGGGGGGCCTGCGAAGGTGACGGCGGAGTGATGTCTCCCGCACGCCACCGCCTCCACCGCCTTTGTGTAAACTCCTTGAACGCTTGTTTGCCCGGAGTAAACAGTGCTCCCCCCCCCCCGCCGCTTCTCTTCTAAGACCATGGCGCGCGGTACCGTCTTCTTCTTCGTATTTAGTGCCGCCGCAGTCTGACCTTCACTTACCTTCGCAACCCACGTGGGGTGGGGAATGCTTTCAATAAACTGGTATAATAAAATGCAACAAAATGGCGAGAAAGGAAAAGGGAATAATGATGAGTGAAAAAATAATGAATGTATCGGGTGTCAACACATATTTATATTTAAAATATTAAGGTTTTTCGTTTAGTAGAGGGCTCATTCCTTTCTAAACCAAATTCTGGGATTGTTTGCTTTAAAAGAAAAGTAGCGATCCCCAGATATGTTATCGCTTGCTAATCTTAATCGATTTTATTACGTAAACTTTCAACTCTAACAATATCTTACAAAATAACATAAAGGCCATAAAATCACCGAAGATGTAGAAGTATGTATGCGGCAGGGTTCTGCTACGCAAGAGGTCGCATGGATGGATTCCGACTCCAAAATGTTTCACGTCAAGCTTTGTTTCAGAATGTATATACTCTTTTTTTTTCAGTTCTTTTGTCCTAACGTTTACCTACAAATTCCATTGCTTCTCAAATGTTTCCTGGCTATCTATTAATTCTTGGAATTTTAAGTACATGGCGTGAGGTTCTAGTGTGTCAAAGCTCCTTTGTCATAGTTTTAGCGTTTTGTGCTAAATACAACTCGTTAATGAAATCACATTGATCTGGTTTGGAAATTATTAGCAATACCAAATAACGTATGTGCCATGATATATCAATACGGGCAAAAAATTCCACCAGGAATGGAAAAGAATAGAGTGTTACTAAGGAAGAGTATAAAAATCATATATTGGTAAAAGTAGTTTGTGAAGATCTTAACAAATAGCCTTAATATCATTGATCCATGTTGTTTTGATTCACTAATAACAAAGAAATGAATAATGCTGGCAAACTTTGCCCTCGTTCGGTGCTGCAAGCATTAAAGCACGCGATCGAAGAGCAAAAGCAAAGCAAATTACGCGATGATTCAAATTATTTGAACCCTTCGACGAGGAAACGGTAAACTAATTTTTAAATTTGCGGTGTCTGCGTTTCGTTGAATCTGATCTGCAGCCTATATGATGTAGAATGTCGGTAATTGCATAGGGATGCGCATATGGGGAGGATATGGGAGCCATGGTTCCCTAAACAATTGGAAAGAGGTTTCGTACACATTCGTAATAAAATATTTTATTTTCTTAATGTGCTGATTCCCCGATTTTCCCCTGTTCCTCACAATTTGTGTATTTGTACATTAGAAAGAAGAATCTGGAAGCTATCTGTTAACAGCGTAAATGGTTTAGCATAAAAGTTATAATTGCATTATCCTTGTAGAATTTTTTATTCACTTACGACTAAAATATGTCGAATTTAAATGAAAAAAATCAAAAGAAACGGGGGCATAGGAATGTAGTTTACCGCCCTCTAGTTCAGACTGCGCGTACCTTTGGTAATATAGGATTATTTATTTGTCGTAATTTCACCTTTACTTACCTTCTCCAGTTGGGTATAGTCTTCAATGAACCAGTGATCAATATTATAATGCTACGAAACGTTGTGCAAGAAGAGGGAATTTGCTGAAGTGAGAGCTCGTAGTGAAACGTGTCAATTCGTTGCCTGGCAATTGACTCCGCAAGGCCAGCGTTTGTAGTTCGTCTCTTAGCAACGTCGTAGGGCGTCAATTGAAGCGAGTCCAGTGAACGACTGCATTGCAAGCCTCGACATCTATCGGCCGTAAGGATTTTGCTAGCACTCTCGCCTTTCCTTCATGTGGCCTTCTAGAATACTATTGCGTGCACTAACATCCACTGCAATATTCACATCTTGTTAGAAACGTAGAATAATATTTGTAAAATTGTTAATATTCACGTGTCTGTTCATATTAATACAAGATTGTTCTATTTGGCTCTTCAGTTGGTTTTAACTGGTACCAATTAAATATATTTGTTAGACAAAATTTCATGTGTTTAGCTATCAAAATTATACGCAACTTTTTCGTTGGTTGTCTAGTGTATGTCGAAATCATTCATCAATTAATACTTACATTGACTTAATTGTTACTGTGTTGCTTCCACCAATAGGATTTTATTCTTCAATAGTCTTAGAAACTTATTCCCGTTCCCCACCCCCTTCTGACTCCTTGCACGTTCCATGCCTGGAATTCAGAAATTTATATATTCCACATGGCACGACTATATCTTTTATAAACACAAACATGGCGTGATACCATAAGTTGGAACCTTGGCGCAAATGAAATATTGAATAAGCTAGATACGGATAGATACGGAATTACGGATATATTATTATAATATAATTGATCGTTGTAAAAGGTGTGCTCCATATACTTATATTGTGTAATTATTAGTCTAGAGTGTAGTGTATTTGTTGCCTATAATTATAATGAATTATGTAGTATACTTCAATGTATTTAATCTGATATATCCCCGTTGTCAACTGTGAATATTATTTTTTACAGCCTGATGATGACGACAAAAAGATCTTTGAAACGGTTGCAATAATAAAAACCTAACACTATATGCATATGTATTGTATTACCACAATAATTCATACCACAATATCATGTAAATACCACAATAATTCAATAGGTCTGTTCTGTACTAAAGGGCCCAATAAAACAATCATATCATAACATTTACACATTCATAACTCAAAATACCATGTGTGCGATAATTCATTAAAGTGTTTTTTTTATTCCTTCATGTAGAGCTAGAGTAAGCTCTGTGCTATTCTACTTGTCTGGGATATAATGTGAGGACTTTTCTTGATTATGCCCCCTACTAGCTCGATTCCCGATCGGGACAAAAATAGAGCTGTAGCTTTCCATTACAATCGTCTCCATTTCTGTACCTGTGTTACGAAAGAAAAACTCAGGCAGATCAAATTAGCTAGATACGGTTAACGGAATTTATCTTGCTCGACCTAGACATCCCCTACTCCAAGCGTAGATAATAACACAGTGCGACAATGAAATCTGCCACAGAACATAAGTAGACTGTGTAATAACATAAGTATGTGATTATTATGTAGTTCAGGGCCCTGAAGACAATAGGGAAGGTCATTTTTAGCTATCAAAATATCAAAACTATATCCTTTTATAAATCAACATTCGACACTCAATACAAAATGCCAGATTCTATTTTATAAATCTATTATCCTACCCACACTCGCCCAGTGTGGGAAAACGCTGCTTCTACCACCATACAAAAACTGCAAATAGTCCAAAATAAGGTCCTTAGGAAGTCAATTAAAGCTCGATGATTTATACGTAACCACCAACTTCACAGAGTACTCCAAATGGTTACCGAGCTAGAACATATAAAAAAAGTAGCAAACAATTTCTATTCTTCCCTTCCCTTCCCTCCCCTCCCCTCATCTCATCCCGCTCTGAAATTCCACCTAGGTCGACCAGCAAATATCCCAAGTCGAATAAAATCTAAATTTCCCAACGATACGCTCAAACCTCCCTAAACTAATAATATCATCCCGTATCTCAGTAGAATCTTTCACGTTTCCCTTCTTTTTGCTCGACAGGGCAATCCAAACAATTTATCCCCCTCCACCCCAAAAAAATCAAGATTAAATTTCAGTACCTTTTAGAAGAAAACGCATGAATTAAATGAGTCAGAGTATTTAACCTCAATTTGTCAAGGAATGCCTAAATCCCAAAAAGAGTCAGCATGTAAAACTGAAACCCCTCGAAAGACCTTAGGTCGAAGGAGAAAAAATAAATTTAAAAAATTAACTTTCACCTAAACTTTATTCTGGAAACGCAAGTTTATCTGTGCTCGGCTGCGATATTTGTGTTTGCGACACTTACCACATTCTGTTATTTTAGGAATATTGTTGCCCAATGTTGGGAGTAGAGAGAGGAGGGGGAGATAGGCACTTGCAGTAGGAAAAGGAAAGTTTCACTTGCATCAGTCAATCCATAGAGAAATTACAAAGTATTTATTCTTGTAGTGTGTAAATCCTCTAACTTGAATATTGTTTGTGCATGTTCCAACGTTTCTTATACTCTACGATATTTAGGAAGTTGGTTAATTTACCAAATATTTTCTGTTATGTGGGCGGCAAGTTTACAACTAAGTTTCAAAGACATCCCACTTCTCCGATCTCCAAAAAGTCGTTCGAGTTGTATTTTGGATCAAAGATATATGAGGATACGTGTTCGCCACCACAGAACTGTTGCTTTCTTGTGCAGCTAGGATAGTAGGACAAGGAATGAACATTATTAAGTCGAAGAATAGCAATTGAGAAAATTATTCATTCCTATTGATCAAAAGGTGTCACTTTAATCCTTTGTTGACAAAGACAGTGTGCTGCTACTACCACTCTATCTGAAATTTGGTATATGAAGGATTTTGTGAAATCAATTAACAAAGGTGGCCAGGCTTTTCAATTATTACTATCTAAATTTTCTGCGATTATTACTGCAGAAATTAAAGAAGGGATTTTCATTAAGCGTCAGATCTGTGACTTGATGAAGATATTACCTTCGATTATTTGCTGACAGATACTGAGTAAGCAGCGTGGTGTGCATTGAAAGATGTACTATGCGACAATGTCTTGGGAAATTTAATGTCTGAGAATTAAAGGGAATTGCCGAAACACATGCTGGACTGTTAAAAGTCAATGGGGTGTAACGTCTCTGGAATTACATTTCCCTCATTCCCATTTGGATTTCTTCCCACCTAATCTTTGTGATGCGATTGGCGGACATGGCGAGCGATTTGACCAAGATATCGCAGACGTAGAAAGACAGTATGAGGAAAGATGGTCATCAAACTTTTAACGGATTACTACTGGACACTCCTGCAAGATGTATCACCACCCACTCACAAATGGAATGTTTCCAGGAAAAGTTTCTAACTTTTTGTACTTTTATTTACTTATATTTTATGTATTAATATTATCCACCTTTCTCGTACTGTTTTATTTTATGTTCTGTATTGCAAAAAAAAAGATTTAAGCAAATAATTTAATACAAAGAAGTTTCCTTACATAATCTGTAGATTAATACACTACAGATTCATCCTGTATTAGTATTCGTATTCGTATTGAGTAGTTTCCAAATTACTCGAAGGTGGTGTATGTAGGTTATTGTTTCGAGAAAAAAATGGTACGTGATGGAAAATTCTTATTTCATTTCGGCAATCAGCGTATGTGATTTAGTCAAGAATACGTACTTTCATCTCGCGGCAAGACACAAAGTTCAAATTTCTTGCACTGCGTAATAAAAACAGGGCCCACGTCTGAAACCATCGCAAAGTGCGACTAATCATACCTTATAATCCCCCAATAAATAGATGCATACACACATATATACATACAAACATACTCGTACATGCATATAGACATGTTAAGGTGTGATTGGAACAGGCAAAAGTCACAATGTTTACCAAATAATGCGTGCAGCGATGGTGTAACGGTTAGCGTACCGGACTGTTGTACCCAAGTTGGCATCGAAGCCATGGATCTTTAAGGGTGAAAAAATCCTTCGTACGCCTTCCTTCGGAGGGGAAGTAAAGCCATGTTAGTAGATTTACTTGCACGTAAAAGATCCTCAAGGCTAAATGACGCCTCTGAGCTAAATTCAAATCGCCTGTTTCTCGCCCAAGAAATACCTACTTTCTCTGCTAGTTGATGAAAGGAGCGTAGCGAAATTTGCGTGGTCAGACGGAAGAGCAGGCTTCATGGCCAAGAGTCTCGCCACGTAAAATAAGGCATTAATTCAAATCATTTTCAATTCAATTCAAATAATCTTATAAATGACATATCCATTTCCCGGGTTTTACCAGTTCTCTCTCGCTATCCTGCAAGAACGATTATCCCAAAAGGAGCAAAGGAGCTTCGCGAGCAAGCCGCCGCCATGTCGGCCCTTCGGGCGCGAGGAGTGGAGCGCGCCAAGCAAACTCTGCGCGCCCGTTTGTTTGCGCTCCGCCTCGCGCGCGGCGTTTGAAGAGCGCCGCCTGCCAAATGACGCGAGCGCCCTCGCCGGCGGCGCCGAGCACTAAAACGATGACGGCCATGGCAGCGGAAATGACGAAGATGGGGCTGATAACGAGGACTGCAAGGGATGATGATGTTGTAGGAAAAAAGTATTATTTTAAGGTGACTTAAAAAGGATTAGGTTTTTTGAGAGCGTAGGCTTCCGCGGCCGGAGCCAGTATTTAATTGGCTGTCCGGGTGACGCCGCGTCCATGGCGAAGGTGCCGATGTTTCGGTCGCCATTCTGTGACCTTCCTCAGGGCGTAATGCCAAGGGGACATAAGCCTTTATTTCCCCAGTATGTCATGATTTTTCAAACAATATTCAATCATCGGTACAGGCCCCGGTGGTGAGCTACTAACCGATAACATGTCAAGGGGCATTATGCCCTGAGGAAGGTCGCAGAATAGCGACCGAAACCTCAGCACCTTTGCCATGGACGCGGCGTCACCCGGACAGCCAATTAAATATAGGATTAGGTTTTATTCTTTAAAGTAAAATCCCCTTCGACCGGGCGGTCTTAGGGTTCGAGTCTCGATGGTGGCAGGATTTACAACGTAGCTAAATGGGTAGATCGGATTTAGACTGCTCCTGGAGGGTAATTCTAGGTGTAAGCTGCTCTGAACGATAGTTTTTCGTTGTTTCTCCGATCAATAGGAGGCTAATGCAGCAGTATCCTAACAAAGGGAGCTTGTTATATATTTTTTCCTTCTGTCCTCCCCCCCCCCACGTACCCACACGTCCATGCACTACACTAGTACGCATACCGGGAGAAACGTCGCGAGCTTAAAGCTTGTCTCAGCTGGGGCGGTGTTGGGAGGGGTTGAGGAAATTATTATTATTATTATTATTATTATTATTATTATTATTATTGTTGTTGTTGTTGTTTCACAATTTTATCTACATTTCAAAATGTAACCATATTACTTACAAAAATACTTTTATTTTGTAGTCAATTTGAATTTAACATTTTGTAATTATGTTGGAATGTCTTGACAAAAGCTTACATGCAAGTTTATTTAAAAATACGTAGTTGTTTATTCTAACGTTTCGGTACTCAATGATCCTAGATCAGGGTTACAAAAACACTGTGTCAATACATTATTGTATTGGTCTTAAAGCAGGTCTATGCACTGACACATTGTCAGTTCTGAAATGTAATGAGAGTAACTATGTGAAATCGATGGTTATACGTAAAATCTAAGGTAATCTAATTTAAAACAGATATAAGCAATTTTTATTGAATATATCTGCATTATGTTTTTTTATTATGAATTGTTTTTTTACACACCCCTAATGAAGTAGTACACACAAAATCGTTGGCATAAATAGAATATTGTTTTAATAAAACGGCAAAAAACCTATTTCTAAGAAATTTCAGTATGGCTATAAAACGACGTAAAGTGCACTTACGTGATTTCGAGTTCCGTTACATTTTTTGCTTATTTCCATTTAACAGTGTTAGTGACAGATACAAAACAAGAATGTGTAACACACAAATATATTTTGAATGATGGCATGCTGGTTGAAATCAGAGTCGCGATTTAAGAAAAACATACTTGTATCTTTCACCTCCTCTTCTTCCTGTAGTTTCTTTTCTTACTCGTCTTCCTTCGTCTTCTTCTCATCTACATTCTCCAGTCGCCTCCTCACCTTTTCCTCAATTTTTCTTCCATTTCTTCCGTTTTCTCCTACGCTTTACTGTGGAGAAGCGATCGGAAAATATGTCGTTGCTACGAAATTGAGAACAATACGAGTATGTTGCAGCTCTTCTGTTAGCTTTATTACCATTTTTAAACCATATCTAGGTTCCACTAGCATTGTTGTGCCTCATGTTAGCTGCAACTGGTACCCCGCTTCTGTTGTGCCTCGAGGTTACTACGCGGTTGCTAAGCTGAGTGACCAGATATTTTAAACTTTGTGTCAATGATTTAGGGCTGGCCTTGTACGTAATGGCTAACACGAAAGCAAGTGTTCGATTTGGAGTTGAACATTGGCCAATCCATTTAGAATTTCTAGTGGTCGAAGCAGGCTCTCAGCATATTTTCTCCGGATTTCTCCCTTTTCCGACGTCTCACATTCTACCATCGATTAATCATAATTCACTTCATGACCACTGTCATCTACCCATTCACTTATCAGTAATGGACCTCAATGAATTCGGTAACTAAAGGACCTGCAAATCCCTAAAAAAAAGTGTGTATCTAAATAAATGAATAAGTAAATAAACGTGTGAGTAAATAAAGGTGTAAATAAGTAAATCAATAAATAAAGGTATAAGTAAATAAATAAATAAAGGTGTAAGTAAATAAATGGGCAATACTTGAATAAAATTAATTCTTTAGTGCAATCTTTTTCACTATAGCGTTTAGGGCGTCGAGGCCCCTCTATCTTCACCTTAGCATAGTCACTGATGCCGTCCATACTACGAATGCTCCTACGTCCGGAGAAACCGTGACTACAAAGGCGAACGAAGTATAGCATGACTGGAGGCTTTGTGGCTTATGGCGCTGGCGGTGTCACTGGCTTTATTATGCCGTTTTCTCTGTGACACTAGTTCGGTACACCGTTGCTACGCTGAGTCGGCAGATATTTGTAAAATGTAATATCGATGCTTGAGCGCGCTACCCACGGTGTAATGACTAGCGCATGTGTCTTACCCCGTCGAGGGTATCGGTTCAATCTTCGGCCAATCCATATAGAATAGACAAAGCCAGATTTTGGAGGAAAACTATCTTAGTGAAGAAAGCGACAGACGGCAGGAGATTTGTTTCGAGCGTCTCCCTTTCCCCTGTCTCTTATTCTGTCATTACTTTATTATTCATCTCGTCTGTGTTAATAGGAAATATTGTTTTTCTGCACATTTCGTGAAAACAAGCGACTGGAATTACTTAAAATGGTCTTATATTGAATATCATGGTTCACAACTTCAACCAACGGGAAATACTTCAATCATAAACATTTTTGCTCCAAATATTAATTCTTTATCTTGAAAACTGCAATTTTGAAACGACTCTTCGGACCAGACCATACAGTGCTACACTCTATGGCGAGCAACGAAAGCTTCTCATTGAAACAGACGCTCATGCACAGCACGTTCGTGTGTGTGTGTCTTGGGGTGTGGTGTAATTTGTGGTGAACTGAAGAAAATATGCCTCTACATGCCATCTTTAAGTTGTGATTTTTCACATCTAGTTCAACTGGTTACATACCTCCTTTTTGTCCATCAATAATCATTAATAATCACGGTATTTCAATGAAATCATCAATGCTTGAATCTCTAACAAACTGATCATGGGCCATGCGAGATATTTTCTTCCAGTTCCTTGTCCCTTCTTCACCCCTTACGAATACTTACACTCTCACTACCAAAAAAGTCAGGAGACCGGTCGGGAGCTGAGGGAGAACCCCGCTGGTGGGAGATACCTGGCTGCGGAGAACCCCTTACGCTGACGTATAGATCGGCACCGGATCTCACCATCCAGCGCAGGAAGAACATCGCCAACTCCCGCGATAAAAACATGCACTGCACTAACGGGACGAATGGCCATAGTCGTTGACACAAAAATGCTTGAGTAAAATTCATGCTTTGTTCAAATGAACTTGACGACACCACTTTGAATTGAATTGAATTGAATTGAATTAATGCCTTATTTTACGTGGCGAGACTCAGGCCATTAGGCCTGCTCTTCCGTCTGACCACGTAAATTTCGCTACGCTCCTTTCACCAACTAGCAGAGAAAGGAGGTATTTCTTGGGCGAGAAACAGGCGATTTTGAATTTAGCTCAGAGGCTACGTCATTTAGGCTTGAGGATCTTTTACATGCAAGTAAATCTACTAACATGGGACAGCCGGCTTTACTTCCCCTCCGAAGGAAGGCGTACGAAGAATTTTTTCGCCCTGAAAAATCCACGGCTTCGATCGGGTTTGAACCCGCCAACTTGGGTACAACAGTCCGAAACGCTAACCGTTACACCACTTTGCGGGGCGAACTTCCTTCCTCTCCCCCCCCCCCCCCACTGTAGCGTCTGTCCATTGCGAGAAGGATTCGTGCTCGGAGACAACCGTCCCGGAGGGCGAACGGAGTGTAGTGTGGCTGGAGGCCGGCCGGCGCGCTAGTGTCGGCGCTGGCCGGCGGGCGCGCGGCGGGCGCCGCGGGGCGTGATGGATGAATCCGGCTCATTTAGGACAATCGCGCAGCGGGCCGCGTGCCGGCGCGGCGCGGCCACGGTGGTGGTGGACGACGGGTGAATGGGTGACGTCAGCAGTGACCTCTGACCTCGCGGCTCCATTGAGATGCGGATGTGGACGCGGCTGAGAGAGCTGGCTGGCCACGGGCCGGCTCGCCGAGCCGTGCCTAACTTTGCTTCTACCCGTTCCCCCTCATCCACTTTCGCCTTCTCTACCAATTCCCCGTACTCGACATTTTCAACCTCCAGTTGTCTTCCAACAGTTCATCGGGTACTTTCTCTTCTATTAATTTATTCTCCACTTTCTCTCCTACCTGTTCATCCTCCTCCACTTTCTCCTCCTCTAGCAGTTTCCCCTACTCAATATTTTCAGTTTTCTTCCAACAATTTTCATTTTGCATTTTTTTCTGTTAACTAATACATCTCGTTTCTACAAATTGTATTCGTTTTTCAGGCATTTAGAATCAATTTAAACCATTTTTATTTATCATATTATCGTATGTATCACCGTAATGGCATATTTGGGCCCTACTTGCTTATTTTTGTTTCATATTCACCCCTCGTCCGCGGAGAGATGCCCACAAGTTACGGTTCCGTTAGCGTGTAAGCGACTCTGACAGTTCTCTCGCCACTAGACAACATTTCCAGTTTTCTTCCAACAATTCATCCGGTACTTTCTCCTATCAATTTATCCTGACGTTCTCTCCTACCTGTTCATCCTCACTTTTATTTCTACCAATTCACCTCCACCCTCTTCTCTACAAAGTCCCCCGACTCAACATTTTCAACTTCAACTTTCTCTTCTACCAATTCTTTTCCATTTCATTCTCCTCTACCAATCCCTTTTCCATTTTATCTTCCTGTTCCAATTCCTTTTCCATTTATCTTCCTGTTCCAATTCCTTTTCCATTTTATCTTCCTGTTCCATTTCCTTCTAACGCTTTCTTCTTTTTCTTTCATTTTCTTCTGTACCAGCTCGACGTGCTCCTCTATCTCCACCGTCAGTTTTTCGTTCTCTTGCTTCTTTACCTCGTCCGTTCTGCCTCTTCCTTCGACGTCTCAACTTTTCCTTCCTCCATCTTCCATTGTACGGTCTAACCCTTATTTTGAAACACACACTATATTTTTGTCCTTTTATCTCTTCTTCTCCTTCAGCTTCCCTTTACCCAAATCTTTTATTTTTAATTGCATTTACTTCGAATACCAATTTTTTTTCACTCATCTTCATTCATCCTTTTCTCCTTTTTTTAAAAAAATTTACTTCTTTCTTCAATTTGTTGCTTTTACCTTTTCATTTCCTTTTTTTTCTTATGTTATCTACATAATTATTTTTCTCCTTCATCTTCCTTTACCTAATTGTCTGATAAATCTTTTTATCCTATTTTTAATATTCTCCTTTCCCTTTCTATATTGCCTATTTCTCCTTATTTCTCATTATCGTTCTACCGCGTTTCTTTCCTCCTTCACATTTCATCCTTTTTCTCCGTTTATATATCTTGTTATCCTCGTCCTCTTTCGTTATATTTCCCTCCTTATAAGTGATTTTTAATCTTTAATACAAAATCAATTGATACAAAAATATTAAAATATATTAATAACACATTCAACAATACCTAAACATGGCATCTTCGTCACCTGACATATTAGTTTCTTAATATTTTTTTGTCCCAGTTCTACATACGTTCACCTCGTCGAAGTAGTTTGAATCAAATAACAGATTTAACTATTAGCAAATTACTGTACTCTGAACTAGATGTTCCGAATATGATTTTAAAATAATTATTTTTCGGGAAAAAGTATTGCGTTTATTTCCCTAATGTTTAAGATATATTTTTGTTATACTGAATTTCGATTCATATAATTTTTTTAAAATTAAATATTTGAACCGCAATAACGGTATTTCTTTGTGTATAAATTACTGCCAGAAAGTTCGTATTATGTTGAGAATTAATGTTTATTTATGTGTACTGACATTTTTAGACAAATCTGGCTTCAAATTGAAAGTATTTGACGATTATTGTTTAACCACAATGTGTTTCTTATGCACACCATTGTAGTAGGTACACTGCCCGTTAGATTAATATATAAAAGGAATTAGAAACGTAGTAGTATTTGAATTCTGGTTAACATTTCATTAAATGCAGCACATATTTTTGTGCTTATGTGAAGCCATTTATACTCCCAGGCTTCGAGAATTATATAAAACCAACTCATCACGCGCATATCAATTCTTTGGTTTACGTGTTAATTTTGGTTGAATTTTTCCTACTGAACATTTCATTCAAATTTACGACATTGCGTTTTAGAAGCCTTTTATTTTTTATTTCCAGGCGTATTAATGGTGAATATTATGCAAATTTTAAAAATTTCCCGTTCATAATTCAAACACAATTTCGTAGCTTCGGAACTTCCACAGTAAAAGCAACCCGCTTAAATAACTCATAACTAAAATATCGCGTCGATTCTTCTCATACACGATCATGTACTATTGCAATCTCGTCGAAAACGAGTTACTGCATTTGTCGCCAGTCCACCTCCGCCGGCCACTCCGTATATTTCACGCGAGGCAAATGCATTCCGTGGGTTCATCAGTTGACAGGGTTTGCTGCTTGTTCTGTGATCGTACACGCTCCGATGTGCCGCCAATGTCCCCCGCCCAACGCTGCCCGCCGCCGCCCGCCGCCCGCCGCCCGCCGCCCGCCGCCCGCCGCCCGCCGCCCCCCTGGTGACAAACGCGCGTCCGAGCCGATGCGTCGCGGATCGCCGGGCGGCAGCGAGCGCGCCTCCTCGCCCAGAGACCACCTTTGTTTCAGAGAGTGCGGCCGACGTGTTCATAACTTTCCACACGATTCGGGGAGTATTTGGAGACCCCATAAATAAACACGCAAACAGAGATAAAATAAAAGGCGAGGGGGATGGAGGTGGCGAGGGCAGCGGCGGTTAAGAGGAGAACCAGTTGTTGCGGTGATGGTGAAGGAATGGTGGTGCCCTGGTGACGCCGCAAGAGACGGAACTTTCTGTGATAGTGGCGATGGGTAGCGCTGACGGTGCCGGTGACGATGGGTGACGGTGACGATGGGTGACGGTGACGATGGGTGACGGTGACAGTAGACTGAATTTACCATACTCACGATCTACTGAGGACAAATTGGTGACGGCGATCTGGCTATTAGAAGAATAGATCCGAAGACGAGGATCGGTCAACAGTAATCTTACGACGATGATCGTGTCGTAAGGATATCATCGCCCACCCTAATTCATAAAATTATTTGCACCCTCTTCCCACAAGCACTCTCCCTCCTCCTCTAAACCACAAATGCAAACTTCTCATAGTGAAGGTATCCAAATTAGAAATTTAAAAAATACTGAAGTGTTGTTCCGAGACCCGTATTTGACTGAGGATGACCAAGTAAAATCATTGTATGTAACATTGTACTCGTCAAATCCCCCGAAAGGCAAAAGTCGAATGGAAAGAAAGTAAATAACAAAATAAGGATATCATAACTGTAAGGTAACGGTGATAGTGATGGGGCAATGATGAAGCTATGCTCTAGTGGCTGTAACTGTGACGACGGCCGAATCTTGTCGGTGGAGGAGCGGGAGATGAGAATGCGACGGCCGTTATTGAGGCATAGGCAGCAGCGGGAAAAGACATGGAGAAGAAATTAGACAACAACTAAACACGATCGTATTCACATTTGGCTGATACTCGCATTAAAAATAATAGAATATTAATTGTGGAAGTAGTTAATATAGTAGAGCTACAGATATAAATAATGTAAATAAATTTATCAGTGTAACATAAATAGTCTAGAGGGATAAATAAATCAAATCTATCTATGTATTTCTATCTCTTACCAGATTCGAAACCACAACCTCCGAATCACTCGTACGCTCGAACCTTAAGGCTCCGTCGCCTTTTTATGCTCCCGCTAATTTCATCACTGCAAAGCGAAATGTAGCTATAGATGTAAAGAATGTATATGAATATGTTATTAGTGTAACATAAATAGCCGAGATGGATAAATAAATCAAATCTGTCTATCTATCTATCTATCTATCTATCTATCTATCTATCTATCTATCTATCTATCTATCTATCTATGTATCTATCTATCTATCTATCTATCTATCTATCTATCTATCTATCTATCTATCTATCTATCTATCTATCTATCTATCTATTAACAGATTCAAAACGGCGACCTCCCAACCACTCGAATCTCAAGCCTTCGTCACCTTTTTTATGCTCTCGCTAATTTTATCAATACAAAGCAAAATGTTCACTTTCGAAAAATAAAAATAAAAAAATTAAAAAACACATGTGCCAATTACGTGACGAGCCCGCAACCCTTTCAGCTGCACGCAGAACACACCGGATGCACACCCTATCAGCTGCTCCCGTATGTTGTGCGCTGGAAGGGGGGCGTGGCCTGCCTTAGAAGGGATCCCTCCCCCCCCCCCCAGGCCCTCCTTCGCCCTGGAGGTCTCGCCCTCGCCCCCCTTTTGATACGGGGGGGGAGGGTCGACGGGGAGGGGGGGATCTCTGCCTACCAGCCGAGGGGGCGCGCCCCATTCGCCCAGGGCACGCGGGGGGGCGATTACGAGGGGGGGGGGCGGCGGCCTATTATCCGGTTTTATTGGCGCTCCCAATAACACGAAGCTCCTGAAGAAGCTGCTGTGGAGCGGGAGGGGTAAAGATGTCCGAAATCTGCGGCATGCAGGAAACAGCTACAGACACAAAAACTTCAAGATCCCAACTAGAAGTATGATAAACCAGAAAGTCATGTCTACAGGGTCGGCACGTTTTCTGTACGGGTTTGTCATGTAACGCCGCCAGCGGCTGTGGGTGCCTGCGTTCTGATCTACTTTGTGTCTATTTTTTTAAGTAATAGTGAAAAGTGAGAAGAAATATACGAAGGCCCGTCATTGCCGTCGCATCAAACCTGGATCTAAATATATTTTTGATGTCTTCCTCCACGTCAAGTGCCTGACCTATCCATAATAATGTTTAGTGTCTATAATAACCTCCTTAATTTGTCATATAGTCACTACAGAAATACTTTGTAAATACATGTGATTCTGTATTACAAGATTGTAGTCGCTCAATACCTAGATGTTTATGACCATTATAAATAAATTAAATTTTAAAAAAGTGGATGAAACTGCGGACTTTTAGCGGTCGTCGAGACTATAAAAATCTATAAAAGCTGTCGGCCGTTAATAGCAGCTTTTTTATTCCGGTATTCGATTGCCCTCGTGTGGGTATGGAATTTCAGTATTGCAGCAAAGTGAATCTGTTACTACATGAATTATTGTTCTTGAGATGCTAATTGCAAAAAGAAGAAAATTCAGAAATCTTTTTTTACAATGAAGTTGGTCCGAAATATTTTTTAAATTTATATTACTAATTTGCAATGCGCGCAGAAAATTAAATCAAACTAAGCCCATATAAGAGGTATTCATTTTTTCGTTATGTACACAAGAACTCGACAAACGATCCAAAATCGATCATTTTCAATTTGACTAAAAATTAAACGTTTGATAGGATAATTCGGTCTATTATTTCACTGCGCGTATTCACTGAATTTCCATACCCAGGTCGTCACTGTTTAACAACACAGCAGACGTCGTGCGACAGCAAGAATCCAAAGAAAAGACAACCAGCCGCTAAATAATTTTGCTCTTCAATTGTTATCTTATTGAAATGCAACTTTTATATTCTTGGTAAGGAAGGAACTGTCATTATATACGTAAACAATATTAAATTATTTCAGAATTTATAAAATCTGTTTTTTTGTTTAAATATTAAATTTATTGCAAAGTTATACGAGAATATTTTATTTATTCTTAAAGAGTGTACGTACAACGTTTTGGAAATCTAATTTATATGGTTTTGTTCAGCAGATTTTTTGCTGCTGTAGGCTACTGTTTTTTTTTTAAATTTATTATGTAGCTGAACATCTCTTATTAGGTGAAACATACATTAAAATATAATGAATTTAAGATTTTTTGTAGATCTAAAATAACCGAAAATGATATCGTTCTGCAATTTTTTTCTACAAAAACTTACCAAGACACCAGATTGCCAACTGTACGTTTCAATAAACATTAAAGAGATGTTGATAAATTATTCCCACCTTTTTGTAAATTATTTAAAAAAATATTCAGGTTTCTCAATCCCTACCAGCACAGATAAGGATTATTAATACCTCTTAGTGTTTACACCACTCCCCTTTACACATACCGGACACAACGTTCGTCCATCTGCCTATTCTTCGTCTTTCATATCTTTTGCCTGTGCGAATGCCATAAATCAGTTCTTCTACTTCACTCGTGGACTTTTTTGTTATCAGATTACTAAAATATTTATTGGTTTAATTATAATACAGTAACATAGTATATCAACACACTTTTTGACTTACCGCAGCTAAAGTCATTAGCGTGTTTACATCAAGCCCTTTATAGTGTCTGCAGTAGAGTACTTAAAAAGTACCAATTATATGTCTGTGTGCTTGCATATCAAATAAAATGCTTGTCTTTTCGCAGAGGAAACGTTTCTTAAATTACGCTTATTATTTGATTGTACTTGATTGAAATTCCTATGCAGATATGAGCAATATGATTGAATGTTATTGAAGTGACTCCGTTTTCAAGGGTAAATGTTTGGTTAAATTTCATGTCCATCTTAAAGCAATATGTAATGAAATGGAAGTAAATCGGAGAAATGTTAGGATGGTGAGCTTTGTTGAGTTTGGAAAATACATATAATTAGTTCAATTATATGAATTAAAAAAAAGTATTGACAACTTTTTTATATTCTATGATTTTGTTTCAAAATTCAAAAGGCAAAAAATCTTTCAATAATATTGCCAGTATAAGTACTCAAAAACTCAGCTCACAGCAAAAGGTTTCAGTTTTAAGTATTTCACAAACGAAGTTTCCTCAGATGATAACGATCATGATGACAAATAAGGAAAATCCTTATTTAATTTTTTTAACTTCATCCTGACATAAAGAAAACAAATGATGAAATGCATAGAGAGCTAATGAAAAATTGTGTCTCGTCGATACCTGTTGTATTGGAAACATACTTACGCATCCATGTGAAAAGTGTCTACATTCTCAACGAGCATGTAAACACGTTTCCCGCCTCTCTCTTGTAATCAAGACGTCCGCGTGAGTAAAGAGCAGCACTTCATTTGTCATTTCCTCTCCCTCCTCATGCACTTACCTACCGTGTGCCGCTTCGTACATCTGCTATTTCATGCCTCTCTGCGTAGTAAGAGGTCTCACATAAAAAACACAGTGCCTTTTACGATACTTGGAGCAACAACGAAATACGAATTATTCACCAGTTCAGTGAAATTCATTCGAATTGGACGTGACATAATGTATTTCAATCACGGTGTGTGTGATTAAATACCAACCACAAGAATAAGGATCTGTTCACTAAATTCTCCAATTTAAAAAAAAATGAATGTTATTAGGATGATAATTTTATTTATAAGATTTAGAACGACTTTTTAAATATTCATGCTTATCATAGTGTTAAAAACTGTTGTTTATTGTTCTAAGTATTTCTAAGTAGGCTGTGTGTTAATGGCTGAGTATTTCAGGCTTATAACCTTACATTTACGAGAAGTGGTCATGTAATCTTGACAATACAATTAGCATCGTTAGTAATATCGCACTCGTGCTTTGGAAATTCTCAGATAAATCTCCTTCTTACTTCGCGAGTCGGGAATTTATCGGCAATTTCCAAAGCACTCGTGGTATTTCCCATGACTATTCCTCTCGTGAAATTAAAACCAATAGTGTCTTACTATTCATACAAAATGCCCCAATCAGGGTGGTGTATCTCAAAAAGTTTATCTTTTTCTATCAGATCTTTCTTACCGCTTCTACCTCCTGGTCAAACATAAACTGTGACCCATCTACTTTAGGAAGCGTTATACATCGATCGTTATGTCGATGTCCAATAAACAGCGTATGCACTACAACATAACCTCTCATTTTCACATACGTTTTCAACTATTTTCAATATTTGACGCATTTTGGAACTCTGTTGAACATAATTTCACTCGTGGAATTGTCCTATTAAATAGCATTCGTGCTTTGGAAATTCGCAGATAACTCCCTTCCTTGCTTTGCGAGTCGGGAATTTATCGACAATTAATTTTTTCGAAAAAATGTACACATACGCCACCTTTAGATTCAACTCACCGACATATCACATAGCAACGGGCGGGCTTAAAAATCCTAAATAACCACTGCTCTTTAAGAGAGATTTTGGGTTGCGTTATGTCGCTATAACAGTAAAGTATTTGAAAACAAGTATTTAAACCATATCGCCTCGCAAATTCACGTTTGTTCCCACTGTCAAACAAAGCCTTCTGAGCAGCTGCTTGGGAGGCAGTAGATAATTACCTCTCCAGGTGGCCGAGGTAAGAGGGTGACAGTGTCTGGGAGGAGGGGGGGCTAAGACGTCTTTTAGCCCTGGCGGGAGTGTCACCTAGAGCCCCTGCTTTTATTTCCTGGAGTGCTATAGAGGCGCAAAAGGACGAAGACTAACACGTCATGGCACCAGCGGTGAATAAACTGGTTCGTAACCCTAGGTTAGGGGGGGGGGGGGGGGTCGCGGAATTCACTTGCGAACTACGAAAAATGGAGTGGAAGAAAAAGAACTATGATTTTCAAAGGCGTCAAGCTGAAAAAGTACTTCTTTCTTCTTGTTGAATTAAATATTGTCAGGAACTGTTTTGAAAGTATCAATGCCATTATCATCACTTATCTTAGGCCTTGAAGTACATAATATTGCTGCATAATATTGCTTTACACAATTTTTTAAGAAGTTTTTAATAAAAACTGTCTCAAGAAAAATTGCAAGTACTTGACACCTTCAAAAATTCCAATCTTCTGTTTGATTTCAACTCTATTTTTCTTATAAGACGTGATCAAGAATATAATGTAAATGATATTAAAGATGAACGTCACCTCAGAAATGTTCCATAATTACTTTTCAAAGACGAAATTACTTTGTATTTTAGAGTAAAGGAATGTCACACCCGAAATGAAATTAAAAAAAATATTTCAGAAGATTCAAACAATTTAATGGAATATAGAAAAAAATAAAACAAGTTAGAGGCCAAAAGCTCTGAGTCATTATTGGTTGTTAGTCTGAAAATATCATTTAAAAAATATATTGTAGAAAGGAAACGTAGAATAGCGTGCTCAATGTTTAACTCCGTCTTAATGATTTTCTGCGTAAATTCGCCCTATTTTACGAATGTAATAGTAACTACAATTACCCCAATATTCTTAACTTGTATTTCAATTTCTTATTAGCACGATAATAGTATTAATAGCCTTATTTTGTTAGCAATACAGAAAAATCATACTTGCAATTCATTTACGATGCAAATAATTTTTCTATAATTCGGTAACAATAAAGTCAATTTTTTCGAATATTGCTAATCCCGTGTTTTTTAAAATTTATATTTTTTTATTTATTTATTTATCTTAAACTTTACTCCATCTTTCAACTATTTATAGTTAAAATTATGGGAAGGGATTCCGAAACTCAAGATTGTAAAACCTGCGCAGATGATTTTCTCCTCCATACGTCACATACAGGTTTTACTGTGTTTTTGACTAAATAAATCTAAATCTAAATAATTTCTAAAATGTGTTCCTGATTATCTTCAGGAAAATTATTTCTCATATCATTTAAATTCTACATTTTACTGAAAAGTTTCCTCTTATATATTCTTCGGGGTGTTTTACAGAATATTTTACATGATGTTTAGAATATTTATTACACTTAAATTAAACATGTTTTAAAGCATAAATATATTTAAAACTACTGCAACCCCAAGAACAAATGTTTGTGAAGTCACCATTGCATTCTTGGTTAGGATTATTTGTATTTAAAGTTCCTTGTCCTTAACACTTTTGATCGTAAAAGAGGTGAAGGAGAGTTAGTTTAATTGCCATGTCATTACAGTAACTGAATGCAAGAAAAAATTACAAAAGAAGCATGATAAATGTTTTTTAAATTATTTTTGGATGGTTATATATATGATAAAAAAGATCAAAATTTGTTTTCTAATTTCGAATCAACCAGGTCTCGCTATCTTGGATTCGAATGCCAAATCTCTAGAATTCCTCTCCTTCTCTTATCTCTTTTCCTTCACCTTCTTGTCCTCCTTCACCTTCTTGTTCTTCTTCTCCTCCTCCATAAGCTTCTTCTTCTTTTTCTTCTTCTTCTTCTTCTTCTTCTTCTTCTTCTTCACCATAAGTTTCTTCATTTCCTCAACCTCCTCCTCCTCCGTCTTCTTCTATTCCTCAACCCTCTCCTTCTTCTTCTTTTCCTCAACCCTCTCCTTCTTCTTCTTTTCCTCAACCCTCTCCTTCTTCTTCTTTTCCTCAACCCTCTCCTTCTTCTTTTCCTCAACCCTCTCCTTCTTCTTCTTCTCCTCAACCCTCTCCTTCTTCTTCTTTTCCTCAACCCTCTCCTTCTTCTGCTCCTGCTTCTTCGTCTCCTCCTTTTCCTTCTTCGTTCCTCACCGTTGGCCACAGCACCTCACTCGAGGCTGAACTTGCAAAGTCTTCTTCTTGAACTGGCAAAGTAGCAACAGACCACCAACATGGTGGCGACGGATTTTCAGGGGATTTTGGTTGTTCTCGTTTCCCGCAAATCCTTCAACAGCTCTTTTCGTTTCGCCCGGCGGCTTCCACTCGTGCGCAGGCCTTTGGCAGGCCTTTGGCAGGCCTTTGGCAGGCGTCTCTGGCCGCCGCGGCGGCAGCGTCTTGTCACCATGAGCCTAATCCCTGCCGTCCCCCTCGTCCACGCACACACACACACACACGCAGGGCGCGCGGTAGGGGGGCCCCGCCTGTGGCAGAGAGGCAGGGAGCTCTTTCGAGGCGCAGATAAAGCGCATTGTGGTGTCTGCCGCAACACCTGTTCGTAAAAGGACCCGGCGGTGGCGCGGGTTTGGTGGCAGTGGTGACAGCGGCGGAGGTGGCAGGGGTAGTGGCGGTGACGGTGGTGGAGGCTGTGATGATGGTGGCTGACGGTGGTGGAAGTGGTGATGGCAGAGCGATTTATGATGTGGGCTGAAATGGTGGCTGTGACGATGGTAGAGGAGCGTTTTATGGTATCGGCGGAAATGGTGGTTGACGCGGTGAGGGTGGCGGCTATTGGTGTAGAGGTGGTGGTGGCCATGGTGAATATCCCGGTGGCGTCGGCAGAGTCCAGAGGCTGTGGCGGGGATGGTGCGTTGTATGATGGCGAAAATGACTCTATGATGGTGGTTTTTTGGTGTCGGCGAAGATGGTGGCTAGACAGTGGTGGAGGCGTTGGTTGCGATGATTATACATCAAGAAAGAAAAGAACGCAGATTGGAAACACGATTTTGAAAGGTCGTACATTGTATCTTCGAAAATAGACAGGGTGGGGCAATTGGTGAGTCAATAACTTTTTACATAGGAAATTAATTGTGGGGTAAAGTTCTTTTGTGGTTGATAGGTCGTTTTACCTGGACAGATGAATACAGAGTGCCTTTGATATTCAGTCAGATATCATTGTTTTTTAAAAGTGCTGCAAGAAAATGTATTTCTGAATTTGTTTCTGAAAAGATATTTCTGTACCTACTTTGTGTGTGCGGTTTGTAATAAAATGTTTGTATTAGAGAACTCTAACCAGGGCGTATCTCTGGTAACATCGTTTCCAAATTATTTACAAACTAATCTACAAATTTAAAATATTATCAAGTTTGATGAAAATACTTAAAACACAATTGCACGTAAATAATAAATTATTTATTTACTAGGCTGTCCGGGTGACGCCGCGTCCATGGCGGAGGTGCCGACGTTTCGGTCGCTACTCTGCGACCTTCCTCAGGGCGTAATGCATTACCGAAACGTTGGCACCTTCGCCATGGACGCGGCGTCACCCGGACAGCCTAGAAAATACTGACTCCGGGCGCGGAAGCCTACGCTCTCAATAAATTATTTGGCGTGGAATACTCAAATGCAATTCATTAGTTTAGATTTATTTCGGCGGTCAGCAAGGCTATTAAAATCCTTAAAAACTGTCGGCCGTTAATAGCAGCATTTAATTCCTGTACTCGGATACAGTATGTGGCTGTCAAAGTTCAGTGTTACGAAAAACAAAAAAATAGCAATTGTCTCGGGATCTGCGTCGTTTCGTCCTCTGAGAATAGCATCACCACCCACTGCGCGGGAGCGGCCGTGGAGGGCAGGCCGAATAAAGCGGGGCGCGGCCGCAGGAAAATAGCATCAGGGGACTGCCTCCTCAGAGGAGGAGGGGGAGGAGGCAGGACAGCGAAAGAGCAAGGGGCCCGCTGCGACGCGACACCTCACCGGCTCGCGTGGCCGCGCACACGAGGAGACCAGCCGCGCTCCACTGGCTGCGCCGGAGCGGCCGCGGCCAAGACCGCCACCCCCGCACGTGCCGAGCCTCCGCCCCCCCCCCGCCCCCCCCGCGCCGGTGGGTGGTCCCTCGTCTTTGCGCGCGTTCGACCGGGTAATGGGCCGTGCGCCGCGCTTGGAGAGCCCGGCGCGTGGGCGACACTGAAAGAGGACCCCGCCACTCGACCCACCGATGCGTGCGTGCGGGTGTGTGTGTGTGTGTGTGTGTGTGTGTGTGTGTGTGTGTGTGTGTGTGTGTGTGTGCACGGTTTTGCGTGGAGGAGCCGGGTCATAAGCAGATTTCCAGTTCCGAAATTCGGGTCCAATAGGATAGGTTCCCTTGCCTTCAGAACTTCGATATTGCTTGGAATTGGACGTAAACTTTCACACGCATCGAGCTTAGATGTAGATCTTGGAATGTTATTCGTAGTTCAAAACTTGGCGTAGCTCGCACGTTGGCGTAGCTCGTACGTTGGCGTAGCTCGCACGTTGGCGTAGCTCGCACGTTGGCGTAGCTCGCACGTTGGCGTAGCTCGCACGTTGGCGTAGCTCGCACGTTGGCGTAGCTCGCACTTTGGCGTAGCTCGTACTTAGCGTAGCTCGTACTTTGGCGTAGCTCGTACTTTGGCGTAGCGTTCTAAAGAGATGATCTATTTAAATAAAACATTACTACAATGCCGAAAGCCTGTAACACATTCTTTCATTTAACGTACCTCTTTCATCCTAGTGTTTTGTATGGGTACAAAAAAGGAATGTTGCCATTTGAAATAATACTAAATGTATACGTTGGGGGGGGGGGGCGGGGTCCAAATATTCTGATATTTTAAAATAATAGTTTTAAAAAGGCAAATAGCTTTTTAGTGTGTTTTGCTTGTAGATGAAAGCAGAAGAAACTTTATCCTCGCACTTCTACAGTGTCGTTTCGGTTGATTAATTGATATTTTCGGGCTCATCAACTACAGACATTAGTTGGTGCACTGAATGGTTATCACGAAATGTGGTTGAGGTCTTCCCCCACTTGACGACAAGATTGGGTAGCGACCTACGGGCAGCCTTCGGTACATTTCCTCCCCTAGGTATCTCCCCTTAGCAGAGCACCGTCCCGGGCGTCACAAACCTTAAGCTTCCCAGCATGTGTTGTGAATGTATGTAAGCGGCGATGACAAGACGAGGAAGAGGAAGGAAAGATGGTACACGGTTGGAGACTCGTTTTTAGGACACTACTCTGGCATTTGCTTGGTATTGATCGGAGGAACCACGAAAAACTACAGATTAGAGCAGACAGCCGCTAGAATTCTCTTCTGGCAGCAGTTGAATTCGACCTAGCAATACTCATTAGGCCTGGAAGCTTAGGAGCTCGCGATCAGAGCCACTGACGAGTCTGCCGAACTAAACTCCGCCATTGTGATTTTCGGCTTATTTTCTGCCTCCCTTTTCCATCGCGTTTTTGTCAGGTATGCAAAGGGCGAATTCAAATCGACCTAGCTATGTAGCCAGTGCTCATAAGGTCTGGAACCTTGGGTCAGAGCCCCAGTAGAGCCAGCGGGCTCCGAACTAAACTCCGCCATTGTGATTTTCGGCTTATTTTCTGCCTCCCTTTTCCATCGCGTTTTTGTCAGGTATGCAAAGGGCGAATTCAAATCGACCTAGCTATGTAGCCAGTGCTCATAAGGTCTGGAACCTTGGGTCAGAGCCCCAGTAGAGCCAGCGGGGCTCCGAACTAAACTCCGCCATTGTGATTTTCGGCTTATTTTCTGCCTCCCTTTTCCATCGCGTTTTTGTCAGGTATGCAAAGGGCGAATTCAAATCGACCTAGCTATGTAGCCAGTGCTCATAAGGTCTGGAACCTTGGGTCAGAGCCCCAGTAGAGCCAGCGGGCTCCGAACTAAACTCCGCCATTGTGATTTTCGGCTTATTTTCTGCCTCCCTTTTCCATCGCGTTTTTGTCAGGTATGCAAAGGGCGAATTCAAATCGACCTAGCTATGTAGCCAGTGCTCATAAGGTCTGGAACCTTGGGTCAGAGCCCCAGTAGAGCCAGCGGGCTCCGAACTAAACTCCGCCATTGTGATTTAGGCTTCTTTTCTGCCTCCCTTTCCCATCGCGTTTTTGTCAGGTATGCAAAGGGCGAATTCAAATCGACCTAGCTATGTAGCCAGTGCTCATAAGGTCTGGAACCTTAGGTCAGAGCCCCAGTAGAGCCAGCGGGCTCCGAACTAAACTCCGCCATTGTGATTTTCGGCTTATTTTCTGCCTCCCTTTTCCATCGCGTTTTTGTCAGGTATGCAAAGGGCGAATTCAAATCGACCTAGCTATGTAGCCAGTGCTCATAAGGTCTGGAACCTTGGGTCAGAGCCCCAGTAGAGCCAGCGGGCTCCGAACTAAACTCCGCCATTGTGATTTAGGCTTCTTTTCTGCCTCCCTTTCCCATCGCGTTTTTGTCAGGTATGCAAAGGGCGAATTCAAATCGACCTAGCTATGTAGCCAGTGCTCATAAGGTCTGGAACCTTAGGTCAGAGCCCCAGTAGAGCCAGCGGGCTCCGAACTAAACTCCGCCATTGTGGTTTTCGTCTCCTTCCCTGCCTCCGCTTTCCAACGCGTTCTTGTCAGGTATGCAAAGGGCGAATTCAAATCGACCTAGCTATGTAGCCAGTGCTCATAAGGTCTGGAACCTTAGGTCAGAGCCCCAGTAGAGCCAGCGGGCTCCGAACTAAACTCCGCCATTGTGGTTTTCGTCTCCTTCCCTGCCTCCGCTTTCCAACGCGTTCTTGTCAGGTATGCAAAGGGCGTCCGCACGGCACGCCCGCATGCATACGAGAGACGGGGTGGCAGCCAGCGCCCCTCTTCCCCCTCCCTTCGGTCAATTACGAGCGCGTTATAGCGGCGGTGCTAATTTGAAAACAATCGATTAATAACTCGGCGGTATATCGAGGGTGGAGGCGGAAGGTTGTGGGGAGCCGACGGGCGTGGGTGGGGCCCGTTTGACCCCGGGTCACGCAGCCGTTGCCTCGCGCCCGGCGCGACAGGCCGACGCCGCAGGATCTGGAAACGCCACGGAAAATGCGTAGGAGGAATAATGGACATTTTAGGGGAAAATAAAAATGCCTGGAATGGTTGAATAACTTGTGAATACGCTTCAAGAGGTCTGGATATAGTGCTGGCAATCGTATCAGCTCTTCTGAAGGGTTTAACTACTTGTAATTTTAACTCGTCGGTTCCTCATCGGGGCAAAAGTAGAGTTGTAGATCTCTTCTTAAAAATTGTGTGACGAAGAAAAGCTCAGGAAGGCTGAATTTGCTAGCTATGCTGAAGGGAATATGTCATGTTCGTCACATGACTCCCTTACCCCCAGGCGAAGCAATTACACTTGGCCCAGGCCTGGGGGACTCCGTTCACTAGCCGGAAATGACGGACAATCGACCAAAATTCCAAATATACTTTTAACTCGAATTCACCCCACCGTTTATTTATCGCAATCATATAAAAGACAGGAAATTGAATGAAGTCCATCTAATGTACAATGGAGGTAGAAGCTACTCATTGCTTTGATCGGTAGTTTGCAGAATTTTCTCCGCCCAATTTTAAGGCGAATGTGGAAGGAAAACTCTAAGAAACTCTAAGAAACAGGCGACGTATCGCGCGCCAATATTTCCCCTTCATTTCCCCTTTTAAACACACGCACTACTGTCACGCATATCGCGAGATCAATTGAGCGGTTAGAGCTTGTCCCTGCTGGAGGGAGATATCTGGAGGAGGAAATCATCGCAAGCCAATGTGTAAGCTCGGCGCCGGATCTCACTATCCAACAAGAAAGGAATCCCCGCCAACTCGATTGATAAAAAACGTGCTATACACTTAGGGGACCAATAATCTGAGAAATTGCAACGCATGGATACAGTAAATACGTACACTCAACACTCGTACGAGACCGCAGATTGAGATCGTGCGCAGGGTCTCGTCGAGATCTCGGCCCGTGGCCGGCGGCGTGTGCTCGGTGCGGCGGCGAGGGGCAGGCCGAGCCGGCCGGACAGGGCGCCTGGCCGGCGACAGGCGGCGCGCGCCCGACCGCGCGCTCAGCGCATCCGACAGGCGGGCGCACACGGCCGCGCTCCGGCCACGGGCCCTCCGACAGGGACGGCTCTTAACACCATCCCTCTGCAGATGGTGTAAATAAAATAAATGAAATAAATAAGTAAAATAAATTAAATAAATAAAATAAAATAAATAAAATGAATAAAATGAATAAAATGAATAAAATGAATAAAATGAATAAAATGAATAAAATGAATAAAATGAATAAAATGAATAAAATGAATAAAATAAGTAAATAAATAAATATAAGTAAATGTCTTTATTGATGGCGAGGCTGAGGCTATTTAGCTATTCCGCCAGACCATTTTCAAAAAAATTTAATACAATAGATCATTCAAAGAGAAATACGTACGCAATTTGGATGAGGGGGCGGGGGTTCACATTGAAAACAGGAATGTAAGCGAGGGAGGAAGGAGTGGGTAGAAAAGGGAATACTCTCACAGCATTGATGAAATGAAATTTATGAGTGAGATGAAATTTGTTTATTTTAAGTTAGGGATGCGTTAAATTAATGATAAATATATTGGAAGGCTATGAGAATTTATTCAAATTTAGAATTATTATATTAGCTTTATTTATGCAAATTAGGTACAGAAAGGATTGGACGGATTTTGTAGAAGTCAGTGAAAGGCTATTAAGTACTACTAACTGCTTCACACAGAGGTTTTGAAGGAACTAATATTACGTACGTATTATTGAATTTCCACTTAGGAAGACTAGAAAGGGAGGAAATATCGTCAGCATACGAGCGAAAACACATCGAGTCAAGAGTTCAGGCCCTGAGAAAAATGGAAAACGTTGCAAAATAAAGTATTTCGTAATGATAATACTTGAATTTCGTAACAATAATAACAATAATATTAACAATATTAATAAGTAAAGGTGCAAATTTTTTCAATTTCTATGATATATTTAAAAATTTATTAAGTGGACTACTTCAGTGCCAACGATTTTTAGCACCCACACATGAGCTGTTGAAAATACGCCGGGAAACGGACTGTTTGTAGTTGTAGAGCGGCTTTAAATAAATTTAAAAGTCTAAACTTACAGTTTTTAGGCAATTCCTAGTGAAAACGGTTATTTTACGATATGCGAAGGGTGCTAAAATATCAAAATTTTCCACGAGTGCTGCAAGTCTGGCGATGCTCAAATGTTCAGATGAATCTGCGAGTGAAACAAAGAAAACAAAATACTTTCGAGTGATCGCAACAGTGACTACCGAACTTAATGTTGCATAGTGATTTGTAAGCTTTAATTGAAATTAAATAATGCCAGTAAGGATTTGTAAATTTTTTGACGCAGTGGTAAAAGTAATTTCATCGGCCTCATGTCGCAACATTTCATGCAAAACTAAATGCCACTTTCATCACTAGTATCACTATTCTAATACTGTATTATTACATTGACTTACCACAACCAAACAGAGTAACAAAATGCTGCTCTTAATAACCAGCACCCTTTAAGTATTTAACAGCCCACTTCCCTTTAAGAACAGTCGAAACAAATGAGTTGTAGTTACAGTTGACATATGAGTACAAGTATTTCAATAAATAGTACTTCTTTTTATGACTTTTTATGTTTTAGAAAAGTATTGAACGTCAGACGGCTCATAACACAAATAACAGACTTGGTCGGTTATTACCTCTTTACTCCTTAATGTTAATAATTACGATTCAGCTTGTTAAAATATGTTAAACACACAAAACATGTGGTTTACGTGTGTGTTGTCTGTAGATTGTTAACCCCCATCGGTGCTACAAAAATAAAGAGTAATTCAGAATTATAGCAAACAAAATACCACACAATGAGAAGGTACGTTAAAATAAGAAAACTTGGCTTTACGAAAATTCAATAAATAAGCGTACGCAAAAATACGGAACGTAAACTGAATCAAAAACAAATAAAACTCTTATTTGCCGTATTTACTCGAAATCCCGACAGTACGATACATATACAACAATGTTACGACAGAAGTATCAGTTTTTTTTTAACATTTCGATTCACATTTTTTTATCCTCTTTAGAACTTTTCATCTCAACAAAACCCTAATGAACGTTTATAATGCTTGTCACAAAGTATATTTGTAAATGAAACCAGTTTTCCCATATTTCACGGGTTCTTTATAATGACCTAACTTCCCATTCTAAACCTTTTCCAAATTTCTGAAATATTCAATGGCAAACTCAACAAGAATCAATTTTATTTCAGTTATACAAAAAGAATTCTCACTGAAACGGACTAAAATGTAAATTATTGAACAATTCCTTGACCCTCCATAACAACTTATAGAACAGATATTGGGGAATGTTTTAGCACTGGCATTTTCAACACGGGCTCGTTGAAAATGCCAGTGTTTTAGACGTCCTCCTGCGTTGAGACCGATTTGTAAAAAAACAGAATTTTTATTCATTAGTACATAAAACCATAATATTGTCCAGTTTGTACCGCCAAGAGTCCGTCCAAAGGCATGCAAATATTCAATAACAAAGAATCCACTTTGGTTGACCGGTGATTGTACTCCGGTCCCAACACGGGAGGCGTATGCACGCTGCTACATAACGTGTCATCTTCCCTTCGCTTCAGGTTAAAATTCTGTTGAAATTCTTAGAAATGAGGTTCGTAACTTCAAAACTATTACTTTATAAAAGCACTAATCGGGAATTATAAATATGTTTTTAAATAAAAATATGTTTAATCATTTTAATAAATAAATTAATTTTAAACTAGTAAAATCCAAGGTCGAATTAAAAGTTCCAAAATTACGAATAATATATGAATGCTCATGAATGAATATTTCTAAGAGAATACTTTTGTGTTTTAATGATTTAATAATTTGAATTATCCTCTATCAAATTTTAGAGTTGATTGTGAATAGAAAGGTCAGGCAGGTATTTAGTTACTAGGAAAGTGTGCTACCCAATGATTTCTGTAAAAGTCATGGTCACTATTTTCTTCTGAGCAATGAATATCAAGCAAATATTGTAAAACTTTCTCGCATAATTGAGAGGTTACAGTATAATCATGTTAGAATATTTGTTTTAACAATATTGAGAAAATAAATCAGGTTAGAAAAATAAGTTAAAAACAAAGGAGGCTCATTTCATATGTATTTACCCTAGTTTGCTTGCTTGCTCGAAAATTTTCACAATTTTCTGCAGTGCGTTTCTACAGTGTTTCTGAAAGTTGACTGTTTCTAAAATTTATTTTGGGGTATTACTGTATGGTAAAAATAATGTTGATGCGTCACACGGTCTTTTTTTTTTTTTAAGTCCTTGTAACATTTATAAATCAGATTATTTCGTTGTGAGATGTCAATTAATCCTAGTTATCTTTGAAATTATTTTGATCTGCAAAATGATTAATTTCGACATTTGTTTACGAATGAAAACAACGTTACCTACTGCATGTCGAAGTTTCAGTAATATATTTTTTGTCACGGCAGTATTACGCACATACGATATTGCAATAGTCTTATCCCGCATCTTCTCCTAAAATCAAATAGCACTGCACTCAATTCAACGAACAATATACTATGTGTATATCACTTCCTTGAAGGTGAAATACATATCCAAAACGTCGATATCCAGTAGATAATATAATTCTAATTAAATCCCAGAACACACTCCGCGAATATACATTTTTTTTAAATAGTACACTCTAGAGTACATTAATATTTTGTATTGTTAAGAAGAAATCGGTATGGGATTTTGTCATTCCCCTCCCATAACTCCTGCCATGTTGACTTCTTAATTTTGTCGGTTTGTGGTACTTCGCCAATGAAAATATTTCTTGCCATCATAGCTGTTTTTTAATAAATTAAAACTTGAAAATCATATAGTTTCACCAAAAAAATTATATATCGATATGCTATATAAAATAGTAAGTCTATAACCGTAAGTGAACATATAACATACCTGTAGTTGATGAACTGACAGCTTGTTAGTTAAATTGGTGTTCTTGGTTTTCTTCGAGTAGTGAATAATTCGATTATTTTTCCTTTTCCCTTTGACTTAGAGATATGGTTCATTGTAATTTATCCTTTCTTGAATAATGATTGCAGCAAGAATGAATGGCATGAGTTTTACTGGTACCCAGACTGTAGGCAAGGCCAGGAGCTAAACCTTCTCTTTTTCTAATCAGATATTCACAATGTGTTTATGTTAATTTTCATCAACATTTCAGTTTAATTGATGCTACAAAGATCATTTGTTAACTGTGATAAGAATATAACACATCGTATAAATAGTATTGTTATATGAAGAGTATTGTTTGGAGATTTGCAGCAAGTTTAATCGATATGAGCAATGAAATGCTTTCTAGCGTGTACTTTCCGATGGAGGTTGGAAAAAGGAATTGGCTCATTTTTTAAGTACAAATTGTATTTGGAGAGGAAAGATCATGATCTCCGGAACCCCCGTGTAGAATTCCCTAGCCCCCCCCCCCCACCACCACCACCACCACCCGGCGACATATGACGATCTCTGCGCGGCACATCGGGAGTTAACTCGCAATCTCTCCCCCCCCCCTCCACCTCGAACCCTTTGCGAGAGGCCTCACACAGCAGGCTTTTAGCGCTAATTCGAAAACAGTTACAAAATAACCCGACCTGGATCGACCCCGTCGAGGGACTGGGAGGTTACGCCCCCTCCCCCCTTACAGGGGGTGGGGCTACCCCCGACAGGCCGGGCGCCGCTCAAAGAGAACGCGGATAAGGGAGGCGTATATCCACCAACCCCCTGCCGCGCAGGCACAATACAGGCCTGGAGCGATTCCCCCCCCCCCCCCCCCGAGCTTCGCCATGTGCTGCCTGAGGGGTAGGCTGTGCTCTTGAAAATTGAGGGGCGGGGGGAAAAAGCTTTTACAAAGGTCGTCGGCACATTTTCAGCTAGTTACTGCCCTGAAAAGGTTGCCAACGTGTTTGTTGTGTCCCGGCTAACAGAGTTTGAACCGGTGTCGAAGTTCTGTAACCGAGCAGGCCGGCGTATTCCACAAGAGTGCCGGGCAGTGAGATGTCACGTGTTCTAAGGGGGGAAAGTTGCCTGAATGTGTGTGTGTGTGTGTGTGTGTGTGTGTGTGTTTGTAGCAGATGTCCAGCGAATCACAACAAAAATGAATCTGATATGGTTCGAAAATGCTGCTGTTGATGTCGAGTGTGACAGATGTGACACAATGAAAAGCATTCTTTGAATAAGAAAGTATTTGTTTTCAGTAGTAAAAAATAATTCATAATTCACACGTGAGATAATATTTTGTTATATTTATGAGGGCAACTCCACATCAGCAGAGAAAAATATTACAATTTTTTCAGTAAAGTTAAATTGCCAACTTTCAAATCATAAATTTATCACCAATTGGCACAAATATTAACATTGGGGGAACAACTAAAAATAATATATTATTTTTAGAAATCAATATGTGGATATTCTACTGATGCAGTAGAAAATATTAATTCTCCTCCTCTAACTTCTTCGATAATCGGGCATTCGTAAAACAATTGTACATTAAAGACAAATATTTTACCATTAAAAATGAAGAGACATTTTGAAAGTAGTAGGTCAAGATAAAAATAAGTATTTAAATATTTAAAAACTATTAAAAATTGTATGTGGTAGCCTTCAGTATATATTTCCAAAATCTTCAATAACTTTAAATAATGCAGAAAATATAGCGAAACATTCCTTTAATGAAATAATGAGAGATCTAATCTGCGTAATCCTAGATATTGAAAACTCGAATCTTAATGGATTGACGATAATGAGTGCTCGAATCTTAATGGATTGACGATACATCCTAACAAAACCCCCTCAAACATTTTCTCTGCTTCTCTCGAAGTTTCCACTGTTTGTTTCTGTAAAATTCTTAGCCTAACAACATATTGTAGCATGATGCAACATAATTTGTAATTCAAAGTGAAACATAACGCAAATGAGAATATTCTTATCAATTTGTGATCATAAAACAATGTTCTTATTATCCATGGCATCCTACAACCAGAAGTCAAATGTAACACATTTAAACAAAAATTGTAGAACATTGTCATCCATTTTGTAAATATTCACAAAAAACCACGCTACAAACCAAACTCTCACGCACAGTACGATATTCGATTCGTGTTACCTTATTACAATAAAAGATATTTCCAATCTTGAATTACAATAAAATATCGAATACAATCTCTAATTTTACTAAGTTGTAAATAACTATTAAATCGAAGAACACAGACATTACAGAATTTAATATTAGAAAAATATATTTGAATTCATTTACTCTGCACTAATATTTCTGATAATAGAGTATGGTTTAAATATGTCTTATTATGTGATTATATCGCACAAAATTATGTTCGTTTATTCAAACTAGATTTAAAGATCCTAGGAAGGACAGTTTGCGAGCTTTGTAAGTGGAAGATTTTTATGAATATCTTTTGTGTAAAAAGTAATGCTATGAATTATCAATGGCACTACATTATTAGTTTCGAAATTTTTAAATTTGGTCCTAGAAACCTAGCCATGTATCTTGTAATTATAAACATGAAGATGGATAATAATACTTGAAGCTCCTTTCCATCTTTTCCTCATCATTGTGATTGTGAACAGGTTGCGTAAATAACTACACCATTATAATGCACTTTTCGATTTAATACTAACTGGCACAATATTTCATATTTCTTCTCAGAGATCCACAAAATACATTCATTTTCAACTACATCTAATATTTCTCTCTTCCTTCGCAAAACTTGACAAAGGTCCATGACAGTAAAGTAAACTTAACAACCTTAAACATCATGCATAGTCTTTTTTTCTCAGCACACACAATCACTTCACACTGTTCAAGGTCTGTGGTCACAACGATGACTTTGAGAATAAACGTTGTACTCGGTGGAAGTAGTTTGCGTACCACACACTTGAAGGCATTCTTCTCACATTTGAACACCACTGTATTTGTATTGTCACTGTTAATGCAACAGCAAGACCAAATTCAGTGTAATAAAATATAAACATTGCACGTAACTTTTGAATGTGAATATCATGAAGATGTTTCCCTGCACTCCTAAGTTATTTGCTTTTCCGCTTCTAAACTTAATATACTACGTACTTTTAATAAACATAGTTGATTTTGACTTTTCTCAAATGTTTTGCCAATATGATTTAAAAATTTCTAAAACTTAAGTAACTATTTGCACGTTAAATATTCATGAAAATAGCGATCTACATTTATATTTAGGGAAATACTGCACTTGAGAGAGTAGGAGAAAATTTAATTAATAGGGCACTTTATGCTCAATTAAAGGTACCATTCTTTATTAGAAAAATGACATAACTCAGGTTCAATAAGGCATCGCAAGTTCATTATTATTTCATACAATGTGTTCAGTTGTGAGTTTTCTATAAGCCATCTGACTTTTTTATATCAATATTCAAATTTATATTTTATATCAATACTCAAATTAACGCTACATGCATATTTAAACATTGAATTTTAGAAGTTTTTCATTACACTACTCACAAGATAATTTTGAAACCATAAACGAAGGCAGTGACATTGTCTAACAGTAATTTGTTGACGAATCATACAGCGTTAAATATTTTTATTTCTACTTGAATTATTTTTTCTCGAGCATATCATTTGCAGCTGTCACATGTAATGGATTTTAGTTACGTCTATAATCTCACTGCACGCAAATATCACAGAAAATCATTTTTGGGAGTTTATGAGGGGACTATTGAAAATGATACGGACGTGACATGCTAAGCCGGCAGGTGCAGAAAATAGTAGACACAGGCGTCTAGAATGTGACAGTAACTGAATTAGCTCTGTGTAAGCTTGGTCAACATTTATAGCGAATAGCCAACACGCTGTTGTACGTCAAGGTCTAAGTTTCTCTTATAGTTCGGTACTTTTAAAAAATACCTCCTTTTATGACAATGTTGATTGACAAGCTATTAAGTTTCATCTCAAAGGTATCTTTGTACTTTTCCACGTTTTACTACTTTAATCAATTCTTTTTTTTAATTATTCGTGGTATAGCACTTATTGGGTTACGAATAATTTTCTCGTGAAACTGTAGTTTGAAGAGAATAAAAATATGGCGGTCAATATAGAGATGTTTGAGTCTTAATACAAATAATGTCGTTACAGCTCTTTGGAACTAATCATTTTCAAACGATCTGAGGCCAGTCTCATGTCAGTCACTCGTAATTAAACGATATAGGTACAGGGCGGGGGGGGGGGGGCTAATGCACGGGAAAAGGGAGGCTAGGGGACTTCAAGGATGAGAAGCTATGTGGGAGGAGTGGGAGTTGATAAAAAAGGCAAGAACAAAATACAGAATGGGGTAGGATGGCTGATTTGAAAAGAAAGATAAAGAAGACTAAAACATATATTGGAATTCGATTTTTTCACATCTTTGTCATTTAAACAATTATAGAAGTGAGTTCACGTTAACGATAACATATATTAAATATAGAAATTGCATCAATGCGATAGAAATTCTATTTTTTTAAACTCAGAAACGTTTTCAATCTATTATGTTCACAAAGATCTACTGAGAAGTCATTTCTCACTTTGACAGTTATCATAGTGGCGATCACAGCGAAGTGTAATCTTAGTGGCGAATTTAACATATATATTTAATTCTACGATCGACAAATAATCGTTTTAATTACACCGAAGCTTTATCATTACATTTTTCAACTTTCTTTTGAAAAAAGCATTTATTTCAAAATATGAAACGGTTAATTAACCATTGTTCTTCAAAGGCTCCACAAGATGTTTTGAGAGTAAGAATGCCTATTATGTGTGTCCTTTTGATAGAGAAGGGACTTTTCCTCCTCCAGAATTATTTGAGATGTCTTTAAGAATCTATCCTCCTACCTCCAGCGAAAACAGGGGTGGGTAAAGGACAGAAGCTCTTACAGTCAGACGGAAAGAAGATTGCAGTCACTTGCCAGAACACATTATTACAATCTTAAAAGAATAAACTGTTTTAATTGATGTAATTAAATCCAAAAATTGTGCTTTATTTCCTAAATAGTAATAGCTACGAAAATTTTAACAAGTGAAAGTTATTCGTTACTTTCAAGGTGTACAAGTGAGGTAATTACGTCATACACCTGCCTTTTGGAGGCACTTTTTAAATATGTCATTGTAACATTGCGTATTCGACGGCAATAAATTATTTTGTAGGAGTTTCACGCGACAGTAACACCAGTTAGGTGAGAAAAATAAGAATTAAACCGCAAAAATGTCCGCACAGGGGACTGTTTAGTCTTAATGGCTTTCTAATGTTATAATTGGCGCGGTATGAGGTAATGAGGTAACGAAGACAGGTCTGGAAAAGTAGAGACCCTGTTGAGAGAGTAAAGGCAGGGTGCGAATATATTGTTTTACAAGCAGCTAAAGCGAATGAATAAATGAAACATGTGCGTAATACCGTGTAAATTGTAGTTCAAAAATTTGTACACGTTAAGATTGTTGGATTAAGTTAGCTTAGCAAACAAGCGCCTGTTTGATACGATTAGACAGACACATTTCCATGCGAACAGCGAGGCTCAGGTCGCGAGTATATTTTTTTACAAACAGCGAAAGCAAATGGATAAATGAAGTGCGGGTGGAATGCCGTATATAATTTGTGGTGGATCAAAATACTTCTTCAGATAATTGCATTAAGTTAGCTTCGCAAAACTATCACCAATTTGTCAGCCTCCTCTCTCGCATTTCCATGTCGATGGCCGAACATCTAACTTTTTTGGTCGCTTTTTAACAATTGGGTCGTATAGCGACCACTGATTGTTTTAACTGTAGGAAGAACATCCATGCGCGAGGCGGGATTCGAACTCGCGACCATTCGAGGCGAGGCAGCTACTGTCCTTCAGCCTTCGGACCCTCGGCACTCCTATCCAGCACTCCGGCACTAGTTTTGACCTCGGCGATTGGAATAAAACTCTAGTTTACAATGACTTCGACATTTTACACCAAAATACAAATAAGATTTATTTCCACCCATTTTCATCGCGTAATTAGTATTTAAATATTTCGCAATTAAATAGTGCATATCACACGTTTATCCCTATAATTTAGCTGCACGCAGACGTAAACGATATGCGGAGGTCAGGCAGCAGGAGGATCTCAGAGGACAAGGACAACGAAAGGAGTGGAGACATGACTCAGGAAATAGGGGCGAGGATGAGAGATTAGGTAGAAGGGGGGGGGTGAGAGATCGGGTAGAATAAGGTTTCCTACTATGTACGTGTGTTTAAGGTTATAAGAGCCATAGCGGCCTCGATGGTGTAACGGTTAGCGTTTCAGACTGTTGTACTCAAGTTGGCGGGTTCAAACGCGATCGAAGGCGTGGATTTTTCAGGGCGAAAAAATCCTTCGTACGCCTTCCTTCGGAGGGGAAGTAAAGCCGGCTGTCCCATGTAGATTTACTTGCATGTAATAGATCCTCAAGCCTAAATGACGCCTCTGAGCTAAATTCAAATCGCCTGTTTCTCGCCCAAGAAATACCTCCTTTCTCAGCTAGTTGGTGAAAGGCGTAGCGAAATTTACGTGGTCAGACGGAAGAGCAGGCCTAATGGTCTGTGTCTCGCCACGTAAAATAAGGCATTAATTCAATTCAATTCAATTCAATTCAGTGTAGACCTGGCAGCGCTGAGGGAATAGTAGCTGGGTTGAGGGTGCGGTGACCGAGCAGGGACGGACTGAAAGAGCAAGGGAAGGCGCTGATGGGATGGGAACATAGCTCAGAAAAAGGGACATGCCCCAATTGCATCCTGCGGTCTACTTTTGCTAAGACCTGCCTACCTTCCCACAAAGCACGATTGCATTCCACACCGTTTTCCTCGTGAGTACAAGGAAGAGCTCGCTCAGATATTGCTGCTGCCAAGATGGCCTTTTAGTTTTTGTATTTGAACATGAAAGAGAAAACGAACAAATGCTCTTTTTGACGTTCATTTTGTATTAGTAGAATTGTATTAGTAAGATAATTCGAGGAAATCTTGAATTTTTGTGTGTGTGTGTGTGTGGGGGGGGGAGTGTATTGAATGTTCTTATTTTATTAAAACTGATTTGTTCGTAGACTGAGCTCCAAGGAAGAGTGAACACGAGGCCATGTTCTTTTATTAAAATGCACAGAATTAAAATAAGTTTGAGTTAGATTACATACTCAGTTTCAAAGATTCTGCCATTTTCACCTATTCGAGGTTTCCTCTCGACTGGTGAGAAACTATGTGCGTAACAGATAATGGAAACTTAACTAAAACTATTTCCTCTTTCCCCGTTCGAACACACCGGCCGAGATGCAATGGGGATATGCCGTCTCAGGTAGCCAAATGTGAAAGAGGGCAATCTGGGAAACGAATTTGAAGAAAATATGACCGAAGGATGCAATGGGGCGATTCCCTGAAAGTGAGGACGGGGCCGTAAAAGCGGGAATTTAGGGTTGATGGAGCGAGGACGGGACTGCGCTAGCAGAGACGTGGAGGGGATCATTGCAAGAGCTGCACTCTTTAAGTGGATGAGAGGGGAATCTCCCGATTGCGTCCCGGCCGACAGTTTGGGTCGGGGAAGGAGGAGACAATTTCGTTAAAGATTCCATTAATTAATAACTCAATTCGATGTCCTCGCACCAGACCAGAGAAAATCTCCCGCATATTTTAAGGGAAGACCATAGCTCCTTTTTACCTCGTTAGATCAACTCATAGTATATGTAGAAAATAGTTTCAATAAATTAAGATAATTCGATGCGATGAAATTGTAACATAACAAGCTTGAAAGCAAGAAAAGTTGACCGTGGGATGCAATCGGACTATGCCTTTTAAGGAATGTATGCAAGAGGGTTAATAAAAGTAGACTGCGGGATGCAATCGGGTTATGTGTTTTTTGGATAGGTATGCAAGAGGATTCGGAAAAGTTAACCACGGGATGCAATCGGGCTTTGCTTTTTGAGAACGTACGGAAAAAAGGCAGGAAAAGTTGACGGCGGGAACAATCGGGTTATGTGTTTTTGGTTTGGTATGTAAGAGGGTTAGGAAAATTTAACCACGGGATGCAATCGGGCTTTTCTTTTTCGAGGAGGTAGGGGAAAAAGTCAAGAAAAGTTGACCGCGTGATGCAATCGATATACGTCCGAGGAAGCGGAAAAGAGGCGAGGACGGCCTCGGGGGCGGGTCGCCTTGGCGCGAGGACTGAGCGGCACGTGGCGTTGCGGAGGACGGGCCTGCGAGGACGCCGTGGACGTGGTGTGCGGCCAGACCGACCCGGAGGTGTCGTGCTCCAGCGCGATGCAACCAGAGAGTACTCCCGCTGAAAGCACGTGCTGCGGCGAAGCCGAGAAGACAGAGCCCGCGGGCGCGCTTCAAATAAACCAACACAACGAGCGGGGTACAGTCCGGCCCACGCCGCGGTGGGACCCTGTCCTGCCGCACCGCACCGCTTCGCTTGGCATCACTTTGCAACGCTTCGCGTCAAATCGCACCGCTTCGTAATACATCGCACCGCTTCTCATCGCACCGCTTCGTAATACATCGCACCGCTTCTCATCGCACCGCTTCGCTTTGCATCGCTTTGCGTCACTTTGCACCGCTTCGCTTTGCATCGCTTTGCGTCACTTTGCACCGCTTCGCTTTGCATCGCTTCGCGTCACTTTGCACCGCTTTGATTCGATTCGCGTCGCGTCACTTTGCACCGCTTTGATTCGATTCGCGTCGCGTCACTTTGCACCGCTTTGATTCGATTCGCGTCGCGTCACTTTGCACCGCTTCGCTTCGATTCGCGTCGCTTCGCATTACATCGCACTGCTTCACATTACATCGCACTGCTTCACATTACATCGGACTGCTTCGCATTACATCGCACCGCTTCGCATTACATCGCACCGCTTCGCATTACATCGCACCGCTTCGCATCACATCGCATCGCTTCACATCGCTTTGCGTCGCTTTGCACCGCTTCGCATCACGTCGCATTACATCGCACCGCTTCCCATTACATCGCACCGCTTCGCGTCGCTTCATACCGTCTTATAACGCTTTACACCGCTATCTTCTCTCACACACATCGCGATTTACAAGGAATGGCAAGAACGTATTGAGAAGTTTCGAGATGTGATGTTTGATTTAATGAAAAGTAAAAATGTTCTGTTCTAAGAAAGTGTTTGGTTGTTTTTATGAATTTTGAGGATACCAGTGTTCTATAATAATGAGATCGCACCTACAATAATAGACAATCACTGAGTCGTTTTATAAAAGAACGTACCTGGGAGTTTCGAGATGTGATATAGCGCATTGTCGAGGGTAGGATTAATATCATAGGAAGTTTTAAGCATGGCCAAACTATGAGATCCCTTAATAGCATAATATAAATGTGACAAAATTAATATGAATACAATATTTAGACTATTGCAAACATGTATTAATATTTTATGTATGATTATTTATCAACATAAAATTTGTACTTGAATAATTATTGGCGGTATACTTTATCCATTCTCTTGTCAGTCACCTCTCTGATAAAGGGTATTCACTGTTGGTAAAAATCAGTACTAAAATAAATTAGACGTGTAAGTAGTTCTTGAAGCAGGTGTCAAGTATGTGTTTTCATAGGCAAATGTTGCGACGGCCTTCGGAGAAATAAGCGTTTTAGAAAATTTCCCATGGTCCCAACGGCGATTATGAACCTGCCATGGCTGTACGAAATCACATCTCAAGCAATGAGCGCCGTTCTAGGTATCGTTCAAAGTCTCTTTCAATGAAATCAGATATTATGATTTATAGCAAAAGAAAAGATTATGTTATGTCAGAAAGTTTGCGAAGTCTACCTTGCAACACATCGAGATAGTTTATAACCGTGTTATGGGCCGTTGGTGATGATTATGCTGCTGCCTCTAATTTCTTTGCCGTTATTGCACAAAGTAATAAACAACTTGATTTCTATTGTGTGTCTACAATGTCTCTATTTTCTGTTTTGAACTATGTTCTAAAATTATATTCTATAACACTATTTTCTTGACCTCAATGGTAGTCGTACTTGAAGCTAATCATGCAACCATAATTTTATTAACAAAAGTTTGTATATATTCGCAGATTTGCATAAAGCTCTTTAAGTTTTTTATAAATAAAGAATTTGCTATTTTTTGGAAAAACGATTAGGATGTAAATAATTCTTCTTAAAACGTAGTAGATTTTGTATCTTTGAGATGGAGAAAAACATGTTTCGAATTATTTTTCTCGATCATGAAAGATGTTTTAAAAAGATTGCCATTCTGATGTAATACAGGCCAAAGTAATGTACAAAAGTAATGTAGTGAACTTCTACAATTCTTATTGTTATTCGTACCCGTATTGAGGCAAATATTTACGAAGATTGAACCGTTTCTGTATCATCATATGTGCACCACTTTCATTGTTCATGTTTCACGAATATGTTCCATCTCTATAAAATGTACTAACACAAAATATTTTCGAACAACTTGATTCATCCTTGATTGTTTTTAGAAAGTGATAATAATGAAACGTTAATCTGTGTCGGCTCGTATTGCGTTTTGAAGTAAAGATACGGTTTATTCTAGGGCGATTTTTATACATGCAATATTGTTTAGTATAAGAAATAGCTTTATGTGCAGTTGTTGTAAACGATGTAGAGACTGAAACAATTGACTTCACAAATTTTCAGTAAAATATCACTCAAACTTTCATTGTACCGTTTTTTTAAGAATTTTATCATATCCATGCTGTTGATGTGTCGACAGCAATATTATTAACACCGTATACAATATTGCTCCATCTATAGCAATTTTGGAAGGAAATCCCTTCGTTTCTACAGCGTTCAGTCATTTACATATTGATAGCTTCATTTTTGTTCGCCTTTTTGAAGTTCGACGTACGGGTATTTCATGAAAAGATAGGAGACAGAACGTGTTTTATCTCGGATGAAAATTAGTGAAAAGTAAATCTTAGTTCGAACACATTAAAATGTAGTTTGCCATATCTTTACATAATTTCTTTAACTACTTCTTTTATTTATTAAGTTTTGGAAATATTATTTTTTTTTAAATTAAAAATCGCATCGTGGCAACGAAACTGCAAAAATTGAACTTGTACTGCCTTATAATTATCAATTGATACCGTTTTCACTGTGTGCTTACTTAGTCATTCCTAAAAGGAACCCGAATGCCTATCGTATTGTGATTGTCGGAGATATTTTCAAGATATTGTAGCCGTCGAAAATGATGTATGTTCGAACGACAATTTTCTAACAATTTTCTACAAAAATTAATAACAGTATTGAAATGAGAAACTTACGGGAAATCTGCTGTCTGATTTAATCGAGATAATTAAAACGGGATGAGTAATATTTAATGCAAAACTGTTTCATGATGTTAAATCTCTCGTTATAATTTCAATAACACAGTAAACGAACTTTGCGCAAGGTGAAACCGCGGCCTCAAATTCGTTTTGTGTGACTTAAAATAAGTATACGGGATTTCACTTAAAATTCGTCTCCAATCTTTCAAGACCTGTTTAATTACTTGAATATAACTAAATCAAAATACAGCATTCTATTGACTACCGGAGTATCACACTATATAATCTCTCGTAGACTTAATCACATTGATAGTTTATTCATTTTTAAAGTCAGAAAAAGTATTAAATTGATTTTAAAATGCACACATTAGTGATTCATAAAACGTTCTAACGAAAAAAAATTCACGACATTTTCGACTTATTTCGTTTTGTGGTGAGTTGTCCGCGAATTTGTTCGAAAACTTCAACAGAAACTTACAAATCAATTCCTCACGTTAATGTTTCTAATACAAATAACACTATGGACATTTTCTTGTAAATAAAACAATTACAACAAACACATTCATACATGCAAATAATTACTGCTACAGTATTACGCAAGCGTAAAAGGGACGGGATTACTGGAAATAGATGGTAGTATATGTTCACCTTATCGCGTACATGATTTTCCATATTTCAATGGGTTTTTAACAATATTAATGTGCCTGCATTTTAGGGACAAAAACGTAGGTAAATGAAAATTCTAAATTGATTTTTCCTCCCAACCAACTACGATTGAAACACACTCTTTCGTGAAGGTATTCAATAGTATTTTTGTAATGCAAAAGAATGTCCTTGAACAACTTAGTTCGTTCACTTTCACGACTGCTAATTGAAATCGCTTTTAAAGTGAATTTTTTGCCTACTTTTTAAACTTGTGGTGCGAGTCTGTATACACACACTTTTGAAAATGCGAGATACTATGCAGACGATTGTTCAGCAGTAGTTTGAAGAAATTGACTTCATTTCCGTTTTGAGACGAAATTCTTGAAAACTCAATCAATGTATGAATTTTTGAGATTTAGAAAATTTCCTTCTTGAAACCAATTTTGTTAAGTAGTTTTGTATTCACATCTTAATACGTATCAAATCTCATAAATTTAAAGACGTTTCCAGAATACATCTAAATGTGATGTTGATATTGTCACATATTTATATACTTGGACTCTATATGTATTTTTCAAAGCTGTCAATGTCAACTTGTGTAAGTTTTCGATTAGTTGATATTTAAAGTGAGCTAGTAAGGCGTGTCGTGTAGAAACACGCATTAAAAAATAGTGTATTATCTCTTTGCGGATTTGAATGGCGAAATGTTTTTGGAAGTAAGAGTTTTCATTTTGATTTCAGTTTGATATCATTACGGAGCGTATTTAAATTGGCATTAAAAGTTTTAGAACTGCACAATACAAGAAAATATCAATTTATGAAGGTGTAGAAATGCATAGATAAAAGTGCAAAAACGGTTTCTTACATTTGGAAACACATTTAATGTATCAAAATAATTTTGTAGAACTTGTTAAAAAGAATGCATTGACATTACATGATACATCTTACCCATATTGTCTATACATTCGTTAGTAACTGCCAAATGTTGGAAGTACGCATTCTTTAAACAACTGGTTTAGAAAATAGAACAACATATTTCTAGATATAAAAAATATGCTTGAGGTTGGATTATATTTCTAGATATAAAAAAATATGTTTTCGTATTTGTACCTAATGTTGGCAATGTGAAAGTTAAGGGTTTACTACAAGAACTGACCAAAAGTCCAAAAATCTGTGTTTAAAATTTACTTTTGAATAATAATACCTTAATTGTTACAAATTTCTGTATATTTATCATTTTTGAGTTTACCTATGAAGTACTCTGTAAATCTAATATACTTTTTACGTTTTTTATTACGAAATAAAAAGAAGAAAATGAAATGGCCAGTCTTTACAGTATACCTTCAACCTACACGTTTATATCATAAAGAGTTTGAAGACGTGTCGGCACAATATTTCCTTTTTTATTCTATAAACTGTACTAGGTTGCAAACACTTTTATTGTATAACACTTCCTTCTTATTCGTCTCTTGGGAGCCAAGCACATAATCTTCAAATAATTAGGAGAGGAAATTTCCCATTAAAACGCATTCCCAACACTGTTCAAATAAACATCGCACTTCTCTGCACAGATGCACTCTTATATCTAAACAGAATTAAAGTTTCTCATCTTTATCTTATTAAAATATTCACGTTTCCCTATTTTTATTTCCATTCACTCATATCTTATTAAACCTGAATAAGAAACATCTTTAGAGGTCTCTTTAACATACTAACTATTAGTTCACAGAACTGATGGTTGCTTCCCAAACATGCAATATGTCGAGTCACAATTTCTAACACTATCTCCAACTGTTTACGAACAACACAATATCCAAGGCTGCCAAATCCTTTCAAAGCACACACTGTCACCACCACAGGCGCACTGTCGCTATTGCACCGCCGACGAGGACGCCATGGAGGTGGAGGCGGTGGCGGCGGCGGCGGCGCCCAGATTGTGCGTGAGGCTGTGGCGCCGCAGGTCGCAATTGCGTCGGAACACCTTCCCGCACGTGGAGCAGTTGTAGGGCTTGATGTCGGTGTGCGTGAGCAGGTGCGTCTTGAGGTTGGAGCGCTGGTTGAAGGAGCGCGCGCACACCGGGCACTTGTGCGGGGACTCGTCCATGTGCAGGATCCGGTGCACCGCCAGCGTCCGCGACTGGCAGAAGCCCTTGCCGCAGTCGCCGCACTTGAACGGTTTCTCCTTGGAGTGGATGTACCTGGGCGAAGAGGAAAAAATACTACATTAAAGGCTGTTTTGTAACAGTTAATACGAAGAACAAATATTGGCGAGAAAGTGACAGGTTATGTAACAATTTAATTTGACGCTAAATTCTACACAAGCAATTCATCAGTTGAACATTCATAGATTGAATCGTGACCAATCTTTAATTCATAAAATGAATAGGTCATGGGTGAATGCAGTTTCCAAACTATTCGAGAAAATAATTTTCATTAAAAAAGCTATTATTTACTTGATACATTTCGGAATAAAATGCATTTATTTCTAGCTGTAACAGCAACAAGTAGTTTCACATATTAAACAGTTATATATTACTAATAGCATTGGAAATCGATAGAAAACTCACAATAACAACAATTGGCGTTGGTGAATAGTAGTATATACAAGTACAGTGAGATGGAGTGATGTTCCTTGAGGATAAGGAATGTGCGAACACGGTACGAGGGCAGAGACCAAGATCGGGCCATAGTGATCTATAAAACTAACGTGTATTCCTTCAGTTTCGAAAAAAAACCTGATGATTGTACGTAGCCATACTTTCAACGTGTAAGTAGTATGATCTTCCAGAAATGACAGATGCATTGAGTGATAATGCCATATGATTTAGCGAGTAATAAAGACGGAATAAGGTAGACGAATGAAAGGCAAGGGAAACGATCGAATTTGAAGAAAACTTACACCCTTGAAAAATCCTCATTGTTTACAACAAAACTAAACAGTTTTGTACGGAAATTGAAGCCAGGTACTTCCATTTGAAATGTTCGTCACTACGTCACAGTTTATATTTAGATAAACCGTACTTTATTCTCACACTTCTACACACTTTATTCTCAAAAGTATGTTTTAAAAAGGTATGTTATGCAACTAATTGTTATAACATTCTTTTGCTCATTGTTTTGAAGATTTAACATTATTAAAGAGTTGTATACATTATTTTGTTGTACGACACTACATAATTGGGACGAATGAAAGTTTATTTTAGAGATTAGTGCGAAGATAGCTCTCCCAGTTGTTGTATTGTACGGTTTGATACGTTTTAATAAAGTTCTTCCTTATTTGTAACAAGCCACAGTTACAAATTGATTGTACCGACTGAAGATCCACCACCAGAAATGTTTGGGGAATATTACAGAAAATAATGCATCTATTCTAAAATTACATGAAAAATAATAAAGCGAAAATTTTCTGCTTGTCTATTTGTACACGTCTACACGAGTATTACGTGTAGAACCGAGTAAGGTGGTTAATCTTAATACGTATCATCAGGTAACTCATGTTAGGCACAATTACATTAGATTGAAACATTTTATGCCAATGATATGTATTTAGGTTTTTAATGTATTGTAAATTTTATTGTAACCATTAGTAAGAGGGTGAGTTTATTTACATTTTATTGTCTTTATAAGTGACGTACAAACGCGCGTCAACAAAACATACGCAATGATTCGTGGGGAAAAAGTAGAGGCATAATGATTTGTTCCACAAATTGCAATTTACAAGCATTTTAGCATATAGATGCAGGTAGTTAACAACGTTATTCAATCAAGTATTGTTCAGACTGGCCATAAAATTGATTTTTTACGCTGAAGTGCAAACAACAAGAAGTATCTTCGATGCATAAAATAACACACGCGCTGTTTTCTACATGACACACTGTTTATTGCACCATGCATAAATTCAATGTATTATGGTTTCCGCTCTTGCAGTGTGTCAGTAAATTATTTCATTTCTAATATAATTCTGTACCTGTAATTCTGTAATAATTCATGTTATAGTAAGTAATGGCATCTGACGTTTCAAGTTTCTAAGAAAAATTCAAAGTGTTTTCATTAGTTGCTCGAAAGAAGCATTGTATGTTACAGTGTATTACTAAATTATCACCGCAGTTTGTCTGTTCTTGATACCACTTCAAATATAGAGATATCTCTCTTTCATAAAAGAAAAAATAACAGTTTGGCTCAAAATGTGCGATAACATGCTTTACAAACTAATTCTTCAAATCTTTTATTCTTCAAATCTATCTTTTCAAAATAGAATGGGTGATGCAGTGAAGAACAATCTTTATATTTTTTTAAAATCAAACCGTCAGCCTATGAATTCGAACTGAATTAACGCTCAGACATTATCCGATTTGCGACGTTACGTTTTAACCTATTGGTGCAAATTTTATTCACATACTAAATCAACATAATGCACCATATACATAAATCGTTTGCACAAAATTATCCAATTAATGTTATATGGAGTTTGAAGTGTTCGGTATTATTTAGTCCTATTCGAGACGTTTTAGAGCAAGATTAACAATCGGCAGATATTTTATATCAGACCACACATGCTGTCGCTTTAGTAGCAATAACACATAATATTTTGATGTTTCGCATAGTAGAAACGTATCAGTCTTTCTGGTAATAACCGATATAAAGCATATCGGCCGTCGGTCACAGGTCAGTCTCTTGACGTGTTTGATGGTGCACTTGGTTTACTGCAAGTGAGTGTGTGTGTACAAGAAGAAACGAGAACTATGAAGAAGTAGGAAGACAAAGGAAAGGTCGCTCTGTCTGTTGTCCTTATATTAAGGTTCTGCTCCGGGATTCTCCTGGTACTGATCGGAGAACCCACGGCAAACTACCAATCAGAGCATTATTTCTAGGCTGTCCGGGTCGCAGGCTTCTTCAGGGTAGGGTACCCTGAAGAAGCCTGCGACGTGACAGGCGAAACGTCGGCCTATCTGCCAACGACGCGGCGTCACCCGGACAGCCTAGAAGTAATGGTCTCGAGCCGCGGAAGGCTACGTGTATACCGATCAGAGCAGCCGCGCGGCAGAAGAATTCTCCTCCCGAGAGCAACTGAATCCGACATAATTACGGAGCTAACAGCAAAAATCCGCCACCTTCGAGACCCGAACCGCAGGACCTCCCGGTCAGTGGCACTGCAGTCACATCAATTGATGCCCTGAGCCACTTCAGACGGTAATTGCGAAAACCCTTAGGCAGCCACGCCTGGCTAATGCAGTTTATGACGGGGTAGGTTAGGGCTGAAAGTACTTCCCATGGGTACTCAACTCAGGAGTGGTTGAGATGATAACTTGATGATAGGCTCATTGGCGCGAAACACGACCCGTTTCGTACGGTAAAATTTCGTACGGTAAAAATTCGTACGGTAAAAATTCGTACGGTAAAATTTCGTACGGTAAAATTCGGCATTCGCCTAGCAATGATCAGGGAAACTCCTGATTGGAACACTCAGGCAGAGAATTCGATTCGGGCAGGCGCCAACCACAAACTTCACCGAGGCGCCGGGCTGCAGGGAGCGCGGCCGTGCTGGCTGTGCGCTACCTCAGCCTGAGCGCCCGGAGGGCGGCGCGGGCCGCGGTGTCCCAGTGTCGTTTTTACGGCGGCCGAGGGCGGCGCGCCGGGCGTTTTTCTTTTTTTCTCGCTCGGAAACCGCTCATCACCCGCGGCGGAGGCGAGAGCGGGGCCGGAGGACGCGCCGAGGCGCGCCGGGGACCCCCGCTGGCGACTGCCGCGCTCCGCGGGACGTCTCTGGGCCCACGCCGCCGCCGCCGACGGCGCGGCGCCCAAGCGGTGGGCATACACCCAGGGCGTTCGAAGCGCCCGACCGGAAGGCGCGATTGTTATAGAATGAGCCTAACCTCCCATAACACGATATTATTGTTGTTGTTATTACTATTATTACTATTATTATTATTATACATTATTATTATTATACATTATTATTATTATTATTATTATTATTATTATTATTATTATACATTATTCACAGTATCTACTGGTCGGTATGTCAACCACACACAGGAATGATGACCAGGTGTGTGGTTGCTTTACTGAAGGTTCAGATGGCTTCTGACAATACGGCATGTATTCAAATTGGCATGTATTATTATTATTATTATTATTATTATTATTATTATTATTATTATTATTATTATTATTATTATTATTATTATTATTATTATTATTATTATTATCATTATTATTATTATCATTATTATTATTATCATTATTATTATTATTATTATTATTATTATCATTATTATTATTATTATTATCATTATTATTATTATCATCATTATTATTATCATTATCATTATTATTATCATTATCATTATTATTATTATTATTATCATTATTATTATTATTATTATTATTATTATTATTATTATTATTATTATTATTTCATTTTGTTTCGCGAATTAGCCAACACGTGGCCAAGCGATACGAGCGTCCCACCACGGCGATGGCAGGCACATGATAATCGGGATAGGTACAAGTTACTTTTCTATTGGGAGCGATGAGCATTTAGTGCTAATTCCGTTCTTACACCCCAAGCTTGTAAGCCTTGAAATGATGATGATATAGACGCACACACAGTCAGAAGCACACACATTTATTATTATTTTTTATTATTCGCCTCCAATTTATAAGGGAAGAGCTGTTGGAGAGTTAGCAAGTCTATGAAAAAATTGACAAAACCCAAAAATATTGTTTCATGTTCTTCAACGTTTATTTTCAAAGACTGATGAAATGGGGAGGTTTAAAATTCTGGAGCTTATAATCACTATTCACTTGTCAACACAAAGTTGAATATATTTTTGAAAATGTAAACGAAATTTTTTATGATTACTAAAACGTATACACGTAAGTTGAAGTGAACTGCGGCAAAAATATCCTGCCGGCACCTTTTCTAGATAATGCAATCATCACATACAAGTATTGTTAGTTTTTTTTGTGAAGGGATATATCGGATGACTTGCTGGACATTATCACAGTGCATGACTATTAATATTTTCATTTAAAGAAAGTCAAACGTTTTAAAAACAAAACTGGATATCTTCGCTTCGCTAACTAAGAGCACAGTCTCGCAGGCTTGCAAATGCTAGACGACGTAATGTCGACTGCTGTCAATAGATCGATTACAACACGCGCAATTAACTAATGAACAAATAACGGCAGATAAGCTTTCATTTTATTAATAGTTTAATTTTTTAACATTGTGTTTAAACTATAAAATCGGTAAAAAGAGAGTGGTAACACATTTAGGTTTCTTTCCATTTATTTAATTTTTTGTTGTAAGAAAACGAACATCTACATACCGCTGCCCAAGCTCTTCAAAATCTATATGTCGAGGTGTCAAAAGAATCCTGAATACACTTCCGATATTGTCACGTCTATTTCTCTTCCATTTGGTCCATTTAAAGATGCTTTAGGAGGCGGAATATTTGCATCCAATCTACACAGGAGCATGCGGTATATTCATGGTTTGTTGTGCAATCGAAAATACTGTTTTCCTGAGGGTATTCGAAAAGCGGGTGCTACGACGGACCAAGATCATTGAAAAGGATGCTGCATATGTTGAAACATGAACTAACTGTAAAGGTTATACTTCCGCTGTAATCAGTTACGTTTAATGCAAAAAGCTTGGGGTGTAATTAAACTTACTGAATTACCCTCGTACAAAGCTGAAACTTCTTTCTGAACGAAATCTTTAGTGTTTTAAATATATGTGGTGATATGAAAGAATGACTAGTTGGTAGAATTGTATTTTAATTGCTTTTGAGAAAACGTGTATATATTTTCGTTTATTTGAACTTTGGGTATTTATTTAAGAAACATTTTTAATGTATATACACGTAAATACAAAAATTAAATTATGGTTCGAACTATTTTGTAATTCTCCTTGGGGTGAAATTTAAAAAGTCTATTGAATATAAATTAAAAGTAAAATTCATTGGTCGCAACGGTTTCAAGCTACTTCAACAGACGCGTTCTAATATTATTTCAGTACTCTGAGAACATCAACAGAACGTCAAGAGCGGACACCAGAATAAATTGAAAAATATTTCTTTTAAATGAATATATTTGCAAAGCAATCTTTCATGCATTTAGTGACACATAGCAATAAAGTTTTTTTAATTTATTTGGTAAAATATTTCCAGTTTTTGAGGTGATTAAATGTATTTTGAACACGTTCTGTACTTAATGTTCTTTCCGCAGGGACACAAATGGCTAAGTCCTCTTTTTGAATAACTGGTTCAACATATTGTATCGTTCTCCTATTGAAAAAACTGCTATCTTTATCGTCAGATAGTGAAATAAAATTTTAGCGCGATTATGGGCGTGTACGCCTGTAAGAGAAAGCAGGAGTTTCCACGAAGCGATTACACAAGGTGTCAGTTTGGAATTGCTTTATAAACACCCTATAAGGGTTAAAAGATGAAACGGCAACTTAGGGTTAGGAATGTTTCTATTAATAAAAGTTCTAAACGATAGTAAAATGAGGAAACTTTGTAAAATGAGGAAACATTGTATGTATTTGAAATGTATTTCAAAACTTTGCAATTGTAACTTTGTATTTAACAATGTATGTTTCATTTGTGTTATGTATAATATTTCTGCACTGTTTTTATAACCGATGGAAATGTTATGTATTGCGTTTATAGGTAGTCGCTAATAACCATAGATGTTGATGCAACTTAAAATAATTTTTTTAAATAGAGGGAAAAAAACTACACTGGGGTTGAGGCCTTCCCCCCCCCCTCCCGGCATTCAACTGTTAATTATTGCCGCAGTTCAATGACTCTTTCTTCTTGACGTAAAGAATTCGCTTAATTATCATCAACATTCGTAGTGAGAAATTGCAATATTTTTAAATTTCAGAATTACCTTTCACTGTCACATTCCTTAATTAATGTCTCACTTTTATGAACCTTCTTAGATCTTGGACCTTCTCGAATAAAGTAAGAGTACGGAAGACAATGGCAAGCAGAAAGCAAGGTTTATGAATGTTAGAGATAACGACTAGGACAGAAAAACCGAGTAATATAACAGGTCACGTTCGGAAATATCTCCGAAACATTATCAGAGGATAGTAATTTTACCATCTGTTTTCCTCACTGTAAAATTTAACACAGTTAAATATCTGTAGATATACTTAGTTTCTACGGTTCCGTTCGTTATAACACATAATAAAAGAGAGTACTGATAAAATTCCTGCTTAGTATTTTTTGGGTTGTCTCGAAGATAAGCTGTTAAATAGTATCTAGAAAAATAGAGCACTTGTCTAAAACCTTTTGGTCAGTTCTGACGCTGGATACGATCACGCCTCGCTGCTATGAAATATTCTCAATATTGCGCGACCTTGTCCCAAGTGATGAAATTGTCTTTTAAAGCATATTCTTTTAAAGCATACTGTGAGTATTCCTTTGACGATTGTTTGTTATAGCAACCTATCTTTACTGAGATGTCGCCATATTGCGAGAACAACAGAATTCGAACACAGTACGTGCAGGATGAGATTAATCCAAGTAATATTGAAAGTGATGTATTAATAAGCATGGGTCACTCCTTAACAAACAGACTTCGTGTTTATTATTCATAGGAAAAATATCACGTAAGTGAACCAGATATAGATGCTAATGAAATTGTATAAAACGATTCCTCTTGAGAGGCTAAATATTTTATTTCATTAAGCATTTACTGTAAAGGTAAAGTAGCTGTAGAAAAGTAGATAATTTCTCACACAATGAAAAATGGGGAAGTTGTGCGTATTTTTAATATTTTTTTTTTTTTTACTTGAAGGAAATGGAAGAACAGTCAATACACCCCAAAATTGTTTGCTGTAATGCGCATAAAATATAATAATTGGTTTAAAAAAAGTATTTGTGTATTGAGTTATCCATGTTTTTATTTATTTAACTTGAGTAATTGATTGCTATGTAGTTATTATAAGTAACATCAGAACGTCGTTGATATTGCCCGCATAAATATTCTAATTCGCTCGATATTTGCTGTTTTAAAAACAGGCAATATTAGTTATTAAATTACTATTTAATTTTCGTCTTCTTTGCTCAAGTTAGCGTTCGATTTATTGTGTAAAATTAATTATCAGTGACAATGACACGGTCAATATTACTGAATTACTAAACACTGAAGGAACATTTCAAAGTATTTTCAGGTTATTACTGACGCATTTCGAATTAATAATTATTCTTATTATTACTAATTATTATTACTATTACAATAATAATAATAATAATAATAATAATAATAATAATAATAATAATAATAAATAATATTATTACTAGTGCAATGAAACCGGATCAAGGTTTCGAACGCGATGAGGGAAATGTTTAGTCGCTGATTGGGTTTGAAATGTGAAGATCTGAATGTGCAAAAAAGTATAGGAGGGAAAGAAAGAAGTTTCAAATGGTCCAAGGAAGGTGTCCTTCTGTATCAACATTATAATTTCTTTGGCAATAACTGGAGTTCGTGTGAATGTTAATACAGAGGTAAACAATAAATGGAAAACTTGAAACGTACATCAAATTTTTACACATCGATATTTCATGCAAACATTTTAAGTAGGTTTTAAATCTCTTCGACTTGTGGTCCTTTACTGTATGAAACTCCTAAATTCATTTTTCCAAAAATTCGTTTTTAACGGCAAATTAGAGTATTTAAAATATCCTATTGCGAACTTGTTTTGATTATTATGTTCACATTTCTACAGAAGCTTAGTTTACAAACAATAAAAATTGCTTTTTATAGAGTGCTCATATTAATTTATTTTTCCTTCTGTGTTCAAGTAAACGTAGAAGTAGAAACAAAATCAGCATATTTGCCTTTCAGAAATCCATCATTTTCTAAATAAAAAACTACAAAAGTTATTCACGTAATATAAGCAATTTTTCTTCTAATAGGTCTGAAGTGTGTGTGAAAATATTAAAGTGAACTACGTATACATAAAATTTGGTTCTATTAGAGTGTTTTTAACGAAAGTTGTAAAAATACATTTAAGAAACATTACAAACGTATGGAAAATGCAAAATGAGTTTGTAAAATTGTTACCATTGTGTTCATTATGTGATAAAATTGAGTGATTTGTAAGAAATAAAAATCTTCTGAGAATACTATTTTGATAGAAGCCTCCCGTAAACGTTCTTCAAAAGAGAGAACTATTGTTGTTACACTTGTTGTCGAGTGTTGGAAGAGGTGAAGGGCGGAAAGCGCGAGACGTGCGGCAGTCGGAACAGGACTTCATCAGGAACTGTCGACGGCCTCAGAGACGCGGGGGGCGGGGGGCGGGGGCGGGGTTGGGGGCTGGGGCGGCGCCGGACCGCCCAGCGCGGGCTATGGTAATTTCCTCAATGGCATTCTGGTGCGGCGCCGCCCGCCGCCCCGCCTCCGCCCTCGTCACCGTCCACGTCCGCGACTCCACCCCAGTACCTCCTCGCTAACGGCCCGTCTTCACCCAGCCAGCCCCCGTCACCATCCTTATCCTCTCTCGCCCCAGAAAGGCCCCACTTCCTCGCTTGCCCGTTCCATCCCCGCTTCTTTCCCCGGCCAATCTCTGCTTAGTCCCTCCGGGAGAGATAGCTCAGGGCATCACCTGATGCAGAGCCTCTGACCGCGAGGTCCAAGGTTCGTGTCCCGACGGCGGTGGCAGGATTTTCGACACTGGCTAGAAGTGGTAGGTCGAATTCAGTCGCTGTCTGGAGGAGAATTTTGGCGACCGGCTGCTCCGATCGGTAGTTCTACATGATTTCCCCTCACAAGACCAGGCGAATGCTGGAGGAGTATCCTAACAAACGAACCACGGAAGGCGCGCGATCTTTCTTTCCTCTGCCTTGCCCAATTCTCACCCCCTTACTTTCACAAACCCTTACATGCCCTACAATACCACATATGTCAGGAAACCAGTCAGGACCACAGTTTTGGCCCTAGCTGGAGCGGTGCCACTCTGAGGGGACGTTCCTAGAAGGGAAATGTGGCAAGTCGACTATCGGCGCGGCGTGTCACAATCTACTGCCGTCTGCGAAGCGACGCGACACTACACTTTTGGGACAAACGATTCCGGCAACCGACCTCATAAACCAACCAATTAAAAGGAACGTACAACGGAGTGAAGCGGCGTGCGGGGGAGGGAGCGGGTGGGCAAGGGAGAGCGGCCGGCTATCCGGGGGGGGGGGGAGGGGGGGCTGGACGAGCGTTCGCGCCGCCGCTATGGTAATTTGGTGAATGGCGCGCGCGGTGTCCTCTCCGCCCATTCAAGTCGAGAGAGCCACGCGGCGGGGACGCCCCGGCCGACTCCACCTCCACCTCCATTTCCACCTCCACCTCCCCCTCCACGACGCTTTGTCTCCGCGCGGCGCACGGCGAATGTTTCGGGAAGATGGCGGCGGCGGAGGGGGGGGGGGCGTTGGCACGTCGCTGCGATTGACGGTGTGGGAATGCGATACTCGAGACGTAAAAATAGCTGCGCGTTTCTAAGAAGAAACGTATCTAGCTTTGCATTATCATATGAAGATTTGATTATTTCTTATGGCGATATATTATGTATTATCCGTATGGTCCGTTCCGATTATTGTAATATTTCATGCTTGATTGACGGTACGGGAATACGATACCTGAAACCTAAAAATAGCTGTGAGTTTCCAGAGAACAAAAGTATCTAGCTTTTCATTATGATATGAAGATTTGAATATTTCTTATGATGATATATTATTTACGTATGGTCTGTTCCAATAATTGTAATGTTTCATGCTTGGATTTTATATTAAAATGTTGCAACAAGAAATGTACCAATATAGCACGTGTATAAAATACTCGTAAGGATATTAAATTTACTACGGCTCTGATTTAAATTTAAAAATGAATGAAATTTAAAAAATAACAACTTAAAATTTTAATAAAAAATGACAGATTACGTGCATACTTCATTGAGAATACATTTTACGGAATATGTAATTGTAAGAATAGCAATGTTGATATATAGAAAATATTTAAAGAGTATTATAAGAGTTACTGCGTTGTAGTAATGACAGTGCCATGTGAAAAATAAAGAATAAATAAAGTTTGCTGAAGTCAACCTTAAAATATAAGCAAAATTGTACGACAGAAATAGTCGGACAATTTCTAAACATCTCATCATACACATGAGAAAGGAAGTCATGTGAGATGTTATTTAATTGGCTGTCCGGGTGCCGCCGCGTCCATGACAAAAGTGCCGACGTTTTGGTCGCCATTTTGCGTCCTCCTCGTTGCGTAATGCCCCTTGGCAAGTTATCGGTTAGTAGTTCACCACCGCTGCCTGTACCAATGATTGAATATTGTTTGAGAAATCATGACATACTGGGGAAATAAAGGCCAATACCCCTTGGCATTACGCCCTGAGCAAGGTCCCAGAATGGTGACCGAAACGTCGTCGGCACCTTCGCCATGGACGCGGCGTCACCCGGACCGCCAATTAAATACTGACTCCGACCGCGGAAGCTTACGCTCTCATGTGAGATGTTAATTAAATGTCCCGCACTTGCGTGTTCTGTGTAAAAGAAATGTAACAATTGATTATCATCTACAATCATCACTATCATTTTAAAAAGAGTTTTCACTAAAAAAATATCGTAAAGTTTGTTTTATGAACAATGGACGTACTCTCACGAGAGAGAGAGAGAGAGAGAGAGAGTGAGAGAGAGAGAGTGAGAGTGAGAGAGAGAGAGTGAGAGAGAGAGAGAGAGAGTGAGAGAGAGAGAGAGAGAGAGAGAGAGAGAGAGCACAGGAGTTATTTCCTGAGCCAGCGGTGCTTCGTTGAATGTGTCAAAGAAACACTCTAAGAGCTGGAGTGCGAGATGGATTGCAGTGGAGTGGGACAAGTGAAGGTAGGAGACGGGGTAAGGAACGAAGGAGATGGCAGAGGAGAAGAAAGATGGCGGAGGAGGGAGAGGGCAAGCAAGGAGGGACAGGGCAAGCAAGGAAGGAGAGGGCGAGCAAGGAAGGAAAGGGCGAGCAAGGAAGGAGAGGGCGAGCAAGGAAGGAGAGGGCGAGCAGGGAAGGAGAGGGCGAGCAAGGAAGGAGGTGAGGCAGAAGAGGGGCGTGGGCGGAGCGGGGCGGAGTGGGCGGCGTCCAAATGAAAGGGCGCGAACGGGGCGAATCCAGCGTCCGCGCGCGTGATCAGAATTAGCACTGGAATGGGCCCGCCCCGCCCCGCGCCTCGCCTCCGCGCCCCACCCTTGCCTCATTCTTCACCTCCTGCTTCCCCCCCCCCTCCGCCGCTGCCGCCGCCTCACTCGACCACACATTGAAAGGCGCAGAATAAGTGGACACTAGCAAAATACAACACTCAAGGAAGTTTGAGTAAAGCTCAATAACTGCCTAAGGTATAGTGCTTGCCTGGATGAATCTGAAATACAGTTTCCCTACGCATATATTCCTGATATTAGAATTATCATGAATACATGTTATCATGAAAACGTTAATGATATTAATAAAAGGATAGTTTCTGCCGGTCTGTGTAGCCGTGTGCCGTGGCGATGTGGGACCGAAGGGTCGTGGTTTGAATTCCGCCTTGGGCATGATTGGGTGAGTTTCGTGATTGTGTGTATGTGTGTTGAGTATGCTTAATATGCTTGTGTGTCCTTTGTGGTCAGCGACAAGACCGGAATTCAGCAGTAAAATCGTCGCCAAAGCAATTTAAAAAAGTGTGTGCGAAAATTAATAAAAATGAGCCGTCCGCCATTAGCGCCGACTCCGTAAAAACGGGAAAGAGCAAGAATGAAAAAAAAAAAAAATAGTTTCTCAGTTACAAACAGAACCCTTATCCTTATGACGGCACATTTTTAAGCATCTCTACGTTTGCATTACCTCAGATCTCCATTGGTTTAATTGTAGCCGGACTTATAAAACAGGGAAATACTCGTACGAATTTATGCGTGAGGTTTTAATATGCCTAATGGCTTCAAAAAGAGATTATTTTGAAAAATGCAATTGTGTTTTTTACAATAAACTTTGTAATCATTTGAAGGGTAATCAGTGTGCCACTCTCATTAAATTTACACATGAAAATATACATGTACCTTGTGTTTTAACCAAATATGAATATGAAATCCACTGTACATTGAATCTGATCTGTCTTCTAGTTAGTATTTAAGTTAAAAATATCCACCTATAATTATTTAATACTGACACTTTGATTAATTCTTCCTGAATATTTATTATATCTCTTCATCTTATTCAAATCCGAAATCCAGGAACAGCCCTGTCGCCATTTGCATTGTTTACGGTGATTTAAAATCGACCTCCACGGCGGCGTTTGGGGGGGGGCCAATAACCCACGACAGTCATTGAAAGATCGACAATAACCCTCTGGTGTTTATGCCTGAGCAATATTGTCGCGTTGCCGTTCAGACCCCCGTCGTTTAATGCACTGTTTACTACATCGGGCGAGGTCGCCGCGCGCGCGGACACGCGACGTAAATTTTGTCGCTCTCCGAAAGCGCAAAACGGCCGAGGAAACGCGTATTCTCGCGGCGCGAAACTTCTGTTCCGAATCAGGCGCCTTTCTCTTTCGCTATTCCAATAAACGCGACGTTGATAGCGGCACTTCGACGCCAAGGAGACCGGGCTAGATTGCGGGGTTCGCCCGGAAAACGGGGCCCACCTACCAGGCCACGACCCTAGCCGAAGGGGGGCGGTCGTAACTTCCCGGAAACGAACTCGGGACTCTATTGAAGGAGGAGCTGTCAGGGCGAATGAGACCCGATCTTGGCACGGAGCAACGGATTGGCGGGAATAATTTGTGGCGTAATTTGTGAGTTTTTACAACTCCCGGCGAGCCATCGAGATGGCGCTTTGAGGTGGTATCCAGTATCTCAGAGGTTTTATCGGGGCGGTAATGGGCGTTTGGGAGGTTTTGACCCGACAGGGCCCACGCGGAAAGCGGAAACGAGAGAGAATCGACCGTGGGAGTGGAGGGGAAGCTGACTAGACATGTTTGAAATCAAATCGGACACGTGATCCAAAACCTGTACTAAATAATCGATGCGTATTCGGAGAATATTACAAATTTTGGATGCATGTGAGAAATAGAAATGGGTAATTCGATGTCTTTACAATACCACAAACTGAGATTCTGTCAGCTTGGTAATTTCAGGGAAAGCTGTTTCATCATCTGTAATACATTTTTTAAATTGTAAAAATTGTAGATTCATTTTATATTTTAATTATATATTGAAACATTTCTATATTAGAAAAGCCTACAGATCGTTCATTATCAGGCATACTTAAGGTATCAATTCGATTCTAATAGTGGATGTGAAGGATCAATAAGTGCAAAAGAGGAAAAGGAAGATAGAGACGTGTGTGATGACGCTGTGGCAAGTGTGAATAGTGTAGATATCAATTAAAACAGTAGCATTAAATAAATACGATAAATGAATGATGACAAGACTCATAAGTTAATATTTAAATAAATAAATAAAAAATAACGTAACGAATAACCAAGTAAATGAAACAAAAATGAAAAAGTATAACCTACAAATGAATCAAAACCCACGTTTAATGCCACAAAGTGCGACGAAGCCCACGGATTGAGCCGATCGATTGAGAGGTCGATCTAGCGATTGAGAGGTCGATCTAGCGATTGAGAGGTCGATCTAGCGATTGAGAGGTCGATCTAGCGATTGAGAGGTCGATCTAGCGATTGAGAGGTCGATCTAGCGATTGAGAGGTCGATCTAGCGATTGAGAGGTCGATCTAGCGATTGAGAGGTCGATCTAGCGATTGAGAGGTCGATCTAGCGATTGAGAGGTCGATCTAGCGATTGAGAGGTCGATCTAGCGATTGAGAGGTCGATCTAGCGATTGAGAGGTCGATCTAGCGATTGAGAGGTCGATCTAGCGATTGAGAGGTCGATCTAGCGATTGAGAGGTCGATCTAGCGATTGAGAGGTCGATCTAGCGATTGGAAGTTCGTCTCCGGTCCTGGCGGCGCGGCGGCTGCGCGCCACACCCGCGAGAGGCTCAATAAAATCGGACGGCGGCGTCCGGCACGGGCCCTCGCTACACACGGCGGCGGCGCGAGCAGAACGCTGGAGGTCGCCAACGCTGCCGCGGCGACCACGCGCAGAATGACAGAGGCGAGGTCGGCGAAGGTGGCGGTGCCGGGGGATAAGGGGAGGAGGAGGAGGCGGCGGTGGGAGGGAGGAGGTGATGGCGATGGAGGGGGGAGGATACAATCGGCGTGTTGTGGCGGTTGGATTGATTGATTGATTGGTGATTGTCAACTGCTAGGGGATTGTATGGGGATTGCTAGGTGATTGTCAACTGCTAGGGGATTGTATGGGGATTGCTAGGTGATTGTCAACTGCTAGGAGATTGTATGGGGATTGCTAGGTGATTGTCAGCTGCTAGGGGATTGTATGGGGATTGCTAGGTGATTGTTAACTGCTAGGGGATTGTATGGGGATTGCTAGGGGATTGTATGGGTATTGCTAGGTGATTGTCAACTGCTAGGGGATTGTATGGGATTGCTAGGTGATTGTCAACTGCTAGGGGATTGTATGGGATTGCTAGGTGATTGTGAACTGCTAGGGGATTGTATGGGGATTGCTAGGTGATTGTCAACTGCTAGGAGATTGTATGGGGATTGCTAGGTGATTGTCAGCTGCTAGGGGATTGTATGGGGATTGCTAGGTGATTGTTAACTGCTAGGGGATTGTATGGGGATTGCTAGGTGATTGTCAACTGCTAGGGGATTGTATGGGGATTGCTAGGTGATTGTCAACTGCTAGGGGATTGTATGGGTATTGCTAGGTGATTGTCAACTGCTAGGGGATTGTATGGGATACGCTAGGTGATTGTGAACTGCTAGGGGATTGTATAGGGATTGCTAGGTGATTGTCAACTGCTAGGGGTTGTATGGGATTGCTAGGTGATTGTGAACTGCTAGGGGATTGTATGGGGATTGCTAGGTGATTGTCAACTGCTAGAGGATTGGAGGATTGTCAACTGCTAGGTCATTACTCCCGTTAAGTGTGTGGCATAGTTTTGCTCAGGAGGTGGCAATGATCCCCAAATGGAGTCCCCTACTGGTTGGTGAGATCTGACGCTGACCTACCGTCGGGTAGCGAGGTTTTCCCTAGCTAGGTATCTCCCACCATCGGGGCCTCGCCCCAGGTGGGAGAATCTGTCGCCTCCTTGCATGTGTGTAAGTGTAGTACTCGTAAGTGCGTAAGAAAGGGGTGAAGAAAAGATAAGGGTGGGGAGGAAAGATCGCGCGCGGTCCGTGGCCCGTTTGTTAGAGTTCTGCTCCGGCATTCGCCTGGTGATGATGGGAGAAACGGAAACTACCAGTCAGAGCAGCCGGCCGCTAGAATTCTGCTTCAGAGTGTGGCGGTGACAACGGTGATGGAAATGGTGTGGTGTTGGCGACGATGGAGGAGGTAAGGCAATGTTGAGGGGAGACGCAGGATTCAGTGAAGGTAATGGCTGGTGGAGGTGATGGCTGGTGGAGGTGATGGCTGGTGGAGGAGATGGCTGGTGGAGGTGATGGCTGGTGGAGGTGATGGCTGGTGGAGGTGATGGCTGGTGGAGGTGATGGCTGGTGGAGGTGATGGCTGGTGGAGGAGATGGCTGATGGACATGAGAGCTGCTGGGGGTGAAATGGTAATGGAGTTGATGGCTGTTGGAATTGATGGCTGGTGGAGGTGATGGCTGGTGGAGGTGATGGCTGATGGACATGAGAGCTGCTGGGGGTGATGGCTGGTGGAGGTGATGGCTGGTGGAGGTGATGGCTAGTGGAGTTGATGGCTAGTGGAGGTGATGGCTGGTGGAGGTGATGGCTGGTGGAGGTGATGGCTGGTGGAGGTGATGGCTGCTGGAGGTGATGATGGTTGTTGGAAGTGACGGCTATGGACCTGATGGCTCGTGGAGGTGATAGCGCCGTCGTTGATATTGTTGGCGGCGAAGGAGGCAGCAGAGGCTGTGGCGGTGGAGGCGGTGACGACGTCGCCGGCCGCGGCTGTCCTCTGTCGTCGTCCCCCCCCCCGCCGTCCGCCTCCGTCGAGACGGACGGCGCCGTCGCTCGGGCGGACGCCGCCCATAAAGCACGCCGCCACCGCCGTCGGGGGCCGGGGCGGGGGCGGGGGCGTCGGAGAGAGTATCTCGCCCGTCGGGGGCGGGGCCACGGGAAAGGGTCGCCGCTGTGGCAATTAGATTGTCAATCGCCACGATTGATTTTTCTTCTGTTCTCAGGTGAAAGGGCTGTCTTCATGGGACAAACCTTGACTCACATAGAACAACGTTATTAGTCCCCGTCTTTACATCGTGGTAAAACGGAATCACCGCTAGCGTAACGAACTGCAATCGCTGAACCACTCAAATTTCTAATTTCCATATCAAAGCCTTACTTCGGAATGGATGGATGTTTTGATGGATTAGTTATTATGATGTAATGGAATATGTGACACACGGGAAACGATCTGGCCGCTTCACTGCGAGTCGCTCAATAATAATAATAATAATAATAATAATAATAATAATAATAATAATAATAATAACAATAATAATAATAATACTATTATTACTAGTATTATCACTAGTATTATTAACACTATAATCGCTATTCCCTATTTATACGAATATTATTTGTTCGCCGATGATAATATTCACCACATTCTACAGTTACGTTCATTCACTCCAGCTTCTTGTGAAGAATACGGACATTACTCATGAAGTGAAATCATCTTCCTTCTTTCGTGAATGATCGTTTCCTTAGCATTCAGTGATGGTCAGTACTTTATGAGAATGCCAGATATAATTATAACTCATATTGTTTTCAGTTTCAATTTTTTTACTTTCTCATTACATTTATTTTCACGTCTTCGAATTTTCTGAAATTTTGTCGTCGATTTTATAATATGAATTTTTCTACTCGTATTTTCATTGGTGTGGGTCAGACTATTAAGATAGTTATTGCTATGAAAATAATTATTATTAATACATTTCTTTGTGAGGTTGATGTGCGTAATACAGTTTTTACGTTTATTTTTAGACATATCACCGTATGTTATCTTTTACCTTGTAGGCTTCTGTTTTACTTGTTGTCTCTCGGTTCATCCTGGTAAAACTCCTATTCGTTTTAACTTTGATACATTTCTGTGTTACCCTAAAAGATTCCAATATACAACGTACTTTACTAAAAAAATATTAATATTTCAGGTATACGAACAATAGTAACATATACTTCATGCCATAATATTTCCATTACTTTTGTTAACTCTACCAGATATCTCTAATTCAATTTGCGTTGAATTTATTAAAAGTTAATTTACTTTTTTTAATCTGTGGAGTTTTATCAACGCTTTTATTTAGTTCGCACCAAAAATTAAGAATATTTTTTGAAAATATCTTGAAAGTCGTTTAGAAACACGCCTTCAAAATTTATGTTGCTTAAACAATAAACATTATTAGTAGAAGTGATGAACTTTGTACTGTTGTGAGTTGTAACGCACTATGAGGACGATGTAGATAAAACACTGAAGTAATTGTCGTTTCCATGATTGCCGAAGGAAGGACGGAACAATAGATAGCAAATTGATGTACTAGGCAGATTGCCTAGGCATGAGAACATTAGAGAACGTAGATAATCTACATTCTCAAAAGTACCATCTCATGTTATGTCTGCATTGTTTCGTAATGCGTTCTATCTTCCTGTAACTGCATTTCAAAAGTTATATGCACTTGTATGCCTGCGTGTGTGCGGCAGACACGAGATTGCGATAACAAAACACGCGTTGCCAGGCGTGTAAGAACAGGTTCACAAATCTTCCTTGAGTGGGAATTTGCTCAGATAAAGCTGCTGAGGTTTTATGACAAAAGGTCAGTGAATTCAGTAGTATTTTTTAGTTAGCATATTAAGATATCCTCTCTGACTCTGGATGTTACATTGATACGAGATTCGTTGAAACAATCAAGCATAAATCCTAATAGAATAAAACGATTAAAAACTGAAAAGCGAAGTACATGACTCTTTTGAAAAATAAACTTATAATTTTGGGTACGAAGGCCTGAAATTGTTAACTGATATGCAGAAATCTGTGAAGATAAAAGAAAAATTTTAACGAAAATTGTATAAATGTGCACGTATACTCACGTTCTGTCATGAAATCTAATATATTAATGCTAAAAAGTGTCGTTCTTATAACTAGAGTTTTTTCAAGAGAAATTTGATCAAACACGTCGTTCTTTATTTTTATTGTTAAATGGCACGCGTTCAGCAGATATGCGTTGACACGAAGGAAAAAGTCAATAACTGAAGGAACAATTGATGTTAACATTTATTAAAAGAACTCATCGAAATGAAATGGAAAATGAAACATGTTTAACGTTAACAATTTTGTTGATGCTAAGAACAGCTTTGTTCAAATGTAAAACATTTTTGGAATTAGTACTTAATAAAACTTATACTAATATATGAATGTATGCATGCATGTATGTGAGTAAAATGGTCTGAAAATTAACATGTCATGAAGTCGACATAATTGAGAGAAAACTAAGATTACTTTCAAACGTTGCATTTGAATGTGCAAATTTTCGCTCGAAATAATTACAACACGTATTAATAATAAATATTCCTTCTGATCTGAATCAAATGGGTGTTTCACGGTACATTGTAATAAAGAAAAACGAAAAGTCAACATTCATAAAAACTATTTTAATTTCTTAATTCCCTGTACGTCATCGGTCTTCATTCCGCACTGCATGACCCATTGATTACTTAACATTAGACATCCCTGAAGTATCTATTACATACTTTTCAAATTTGAAAAGCATATAATAGTTATTCCAGTCTCAAAATATTAAAATATTGGTAATAGTCTCATTACTTGCAACAGATTGTTTACGCAGCAGCGAATTTTCCGTCCAGAGAAAATAGTCTTAAATATACGATTATATATTTAAATAAAATATTGTATAATACTAGTTATCAAAACTAATTCATCAAAAACACTTCTGAAATTTTATTTTCTATACTGGCATAGGATACTATAAACTAAACACTTCTGCAACTCCAATACACTCAGCGTCCCGCCAAAATGTATATTATATTTATTAACAAAAAAAGGTGCATAAAATTATTAATTGCGTATGCAAATGTCTGATATATTCGCATTTTATGTTGGCTCAATTTACTCTCGTTTCCTGTATTCGTTTTCTTTCGTACATTTAAAACGTAGAGTTGCAAATCCCTGGTATGTAATAGTGTTCAATTGAATTGTTCTAAATTTTATTGAAAACGAAAGTATGAACATTGTATTAAATTTAATTCAAATAGTTTGTGATGAATTTTTAATGTCATATTTTCAGAAGCATAACGAAAAAAGAATACAATTTTTAAAAAAATGAAATAATCTTTGAAGAAATCGAGTTGAATCTACCACTGTTGTCTGGAAATAACCTTGAGGCTGATGCAGAGGGGAGGGGCGTTAGAGGTTAATTTATGCTTCGTGTGAACTTGAGCCATAGGCGGTCTAGTCACCAGCAACGGGTCTCGTCTCCATGTTTTATCACTCGCGAAAATGGTGAATCGTGGAGGAATATGCGCAAATATCCGACAGAAACAAATGGTCAGTACGTAAAATTGTCAGAGAAGTTGGAATATGCAGTTTCGACCGCTACTCGTATTTCCATATACACATAGACTTCAAGCGAATGGGAGAAGTTTACGACATTCTCTTGCATAAATCTTGATTCTACTTCAAGTGAGGAGGAACAGTTACTTGGAGACGAAATGACGTCTGCGAGAAAGTGATACCGAGGGTTTAAGGGAAGAGTTGTTGTCATGACACGTAACCCGTGCTGAACCGTTACTGAAGAAAAAACAACTAAAAGTTGAGATTTCGCAGAAGTGAAATAGAAACGAATCTAATACCTTCTCCAAAAATTAACCGGCATTTTCGTCTGAAATGTTTAGAGTTACGTATACAAAATATTCCTGTAGATCGTTTTAAATAAATAAAGATTTTTAGTTAATAATAAAGTCAGTTGCCAATACATATTTGGTTATTTCGTTACATTCATTTTGTATTGATTAATAACATTATAATGTATTATAATATAATATGATATAATAATATTGAAAATGTGTGAATTACTGTAAGAAAGTAATGTGGTGTCACATTACTGATAATGTGACAAAGCCTTTCCTCTGTGTTGATGCTCAAGACCACACTTCTTCACTTTCTATTTTCAAATTTAATTCTAAAATATTTAATTGCAAGTAAATGACAGTCACCAAGCAATAGAATGAAAGCCAAATAAGGTGAACACTTCATTGTTATAATGCGACTTGATAAAAAATCGTGTAACGATTCATCAAATTACGAGAATACGTCTCGAAAATAAATCTGTGTAGTAAACACTTGAAAAATGAGTTTTTTGACTATTAATATTCTTGTTATCCAGTTTCAATGTGCTTCGAGAGAGTCAGGGAGAGTTAGTGGCGAAATACTTTAATAGACTTTCCACAGTACTGTAAATAAAATCTTAATTTCGTTAAATCTGCGAACATTGCAAAGCGTCCCCTAAAGAAACGAGTTTTTTGACCTACTGGCTTTTGCATTGGTGCCACAAAAATATCAATGAATATAATTTTAGGATCGATTTCATTGATGTTTTCCTTTTCTAGTTTTCAAATTATTGAATGCAATAATTCGTTTGCAAGATGAAGAAGCTGTCCGACACACTTGTCTCTCCCTGCACACACCGTACGCCCTAGTACCTAAAAGCACGATCTCCCTACGTTGGCGAAAGTCCAGGGCTGTCTCTGACCTAATCGCCTACACTTGGCTCTACCGGATTCTTTTCAGATCACTGAAATGTTTTATTGTACATGGAGTTGGGGAAATCAGGTGTTCGCCCTCTCGCAAGGAAAAGGAAAGGGATTAGAAGTATGTAGGGATTAAGCGCTGTCAGGGACCCATTGCTGAAGATCTGGCACCTATTTACAATTGATCGATTGAAACCACAGAAACGGCAGACACTAGAATTTTCATGTAGGCGTAAGTCGGCTCTGATTCAGTAACAGTCAGTGTCGAAAATCAGCTAAAAACGTCGGAGCTTTAAAATGTCAACGAATCTTCAAAAATACGGACTGTCAAATACTCGTACATACGCAAATCTACGTGATGGCATTAATTTCGTATTTTAAGGAAAATTCCTATTTTACTCATTTTTATGTGAACGCTCGAATTGGATTCGGTACACAATTTCTTAATTTTGTATCAAAGAACTTCAATGTGTGATTAATCATTCGAAACATGTTTTGGTGGCTCTCGAACATTTGAAGCACAGAATGAATATTACAGAGGACGTAGAATGAATGATGAATGGTAAAGCCGATAACTAATGCTAGCGAAAGAAGATAAATTGCAGCTAACCAAATTTTGGAAAGGGGAAATCTGGAAAAAATAACTAAATTGTTGAATGTGAATCGAAATTTGAACTGAAGACTGCACGAGAAAGGTTTCATATGGGAAGTAATTTAAATAAAATTGAAATATATCATAAGACCAAGCGGAGACATTTGTTTAGAGATTCTTGCTAAAGCCGAATGCTATGGCTTTATACAGAGAATGATTGGTTTGCGGTCCCTGCTACAACGTTTTGAGTGTAAACTCCATGGTAGAAGAAATGTGGGACGACCAACAGTGCGGAGAAATGATCAAATGAAACTTCGGAGACAGAACAGGTATGAATGCCTAATAATGTAATATGATGATAATAATAATAATAATAATAATAATAATAATAATAATAATAATAATAATAATAATAATAATAATAATGTTTTGGTCACAGGAGTGCTTCTGTAAGGTTTCAGATATCATGTAACACAATACAGGCCGGTTAAGTGAGTAGTATTTTTGCGAAGAATGATGAGTAAAAAGAATTGTACCAGTAGTAAAGAAACTAATTTCTACAAAATGCAATCTAAAACTTTAATTTATTTTAAAATACATACGTGTAAAACGTAATATTTTCCCTGATTATAGCTGTATGTAAGACACTTGACGGAATACTAGTAAGATCAAAATTAATAACATGCGATCCCCGTATTGAGGGACGTAGAAAAGGACAAAAAGAACGTATTTTGTGACGTTGAAATTGACTTTCTCGATCACAAATGCTCTCCTGTGAATGTCAAAAGGGTAAGAAAATACATAAACCGTTCATCTTTCGGAAGAATTGCTTGCAATTGCTCTTCTCTATGCTGACTGTATATTACGATTGAGTACACGGAATTTTATTGCTATAAAGTGATTTTTATGAATCATTTACGAGTAGAGAAATGACTGATGACTATCAGCTCGAGATGTGCATTGAAAATGTATGGCATTGCTGAGCAAGTCAGTATAATGATATGGTATTCCGTACGGGAGAAAGTTTACGCTTTCTTTCCTCTTGGTCGATACTGTACATTTTCATGAAATGTCGGAAGACAAATAACGCGTACAAAATATAAACAGAATGTATAAAATTGATTTATTTCCCGACAAAGCATTTTTTACGCTTGAGCCAATTCTGCTAATTTTGTGTTGTAACAACTTTATCGATTAACGAGAGTCAATGTTGTGACGTATATGGGAATTCGGTCGGTATTCGCCCTACTTTTGGACAAGACAAATATTAGGGTAAACGATATGTTACTGTGTACAAAATTATAGACAAAACTTTCCCGACAGTGGTGTGTTACAATTTGGGTTGGAAAAGAGAAGAAGAGTCGCATTGTATTGCATCGAATTGCATTATATTGCATTTTATTGCATCGTATTGCATCGAATTGCATCGAATTGCATTGTATTGCATCGTATCACATCACGTCATCGCATCACAGTTCGATCACAGGGTCTTTTTAAAGAACAATAGAAATGAACGATGTCGACAGGATAATTATTGATGTACTTAAGTTCAGTGTGATAAATATTGAGTAAATAATTGTTCTGAAAATTTTTAGTGAGGTAAATGGTTAACATTTCAATTTTATTTTTTCTCAAGTTCCTTCTCTTAGCAAGTAAGCAAGCATCCATCAATATTATGCGTAAGATAGTGAAATTTACAGATCTTTAAATTCAAACGCAAATTTAAATATTATAATGAATGTTATCCAATGGATAATTTCGGAAACAAAAGTATCCACACCCTAAAGTATCGGAACCATCGCAACGTCTCCGGCCACATCAGGATTCCAGTGTCAGGAATTTATTGTAGAACGGATCACAGGTTCGAGGAAACAGGTGATCGGTTGGAAGAGGGATGGAACGTGGATGACGACAGAGGTAGCGACGGGGTCGGCAGGGCCCGCGGTAGCCTCATAGGGCAAGGGTCAGACCGCAGGCCCGCGCTCTAGCGGCGGGAGGGAGCATTCTGAGGTTCGGAAGCCCCGGAGGGGGTCTTCGAATGGGGAGGGGGGGTGGAGGGGGGCAACCTACGGGGCACCGGGATTCCGAGAGGTAGAAATTGACTCAGGTAGGAATGTCACAAAATTTATGCAGGACCTCTTCTCACACCGTAGCGAGTGCATTACGAACGTAACAGATGGCCGTAACTGACGGTAGCTACCTCGTTGGGAGAGTCGGGTTCCCAGTTTTGAAAGCGACCGAATTTTGACATCGCCACGTACAACCACTAAATCTGGAAGTTCGGCTTCTTTTGAGTGTCGCGTTGACTTCTTTGTTCTTCGGGAATAAGAGGGTAGTATATTCATGACGATTCTAGACGATAATTCTCATTCTGTTTCTCAATTTTTCCTTTGTGTTAATCGCAATATCATACAGAAACGTATGCGTGAATGACAACCGACGAACAGAAGTGCAAAAATGATGGATTCATGGAATGTTGTTGGAATTATGATTATCCCAAAAAAGGTAACGTAAATAAAACGAGTACAATTGCATTGTGGTAAAATCGAAAAAAATAATTGAAATTATGCATTACATGCTATTAGAAAGATTTTGCTAGAATTAGTAGAGAAAAAAAGCACCCATTAAAAACTGAATTCAGTATTTTGTTGATATCAATACCGTTTAGCACATTTTACGTAATTCAATAGTAAGAGTAGTAAATGGATGATGTATGTCGAAAATTACTGCCTTATTTTATGGAGACTTTTGAGATATTCACAGTAATTACGTTTACCGAAAATGTTGTTCAGACCCGCATGCGTAGGATTATTATTACTTAAATGTTATCAGTTTATAAAATGATACAATGTAAATTGATTATGATAACACAAGAAGCATAGAATAAAAGTAGCAAAACAATTATATCGCAAAGAGAGATAATATACCCCAATTATATGGTAATTAAAAACGTAGCAGAAATAAGATCAGAAAGTGCAAAATAATAATTAATAAAACATTTCATTATGATGTAATATCCATCGTGTATTATTCAACATTTATTCTACAATGACCTCTAAATATGTTTTGTTTCATTTTATAATATATTAATTTGTGGCTGTACAATAAATGTGCTTGTTTCGACAGCAACAATCTTTGTTTTAGCGATTTGGCATTAACAACAAACTTCTTAAAAAATTACAATAGAAATTTAATTTTTTTGCAGTTATACGTACGAGTTTATATCGCAGATTATAAAACTATTCAGTGTTAATACTTTTATTAACACTTATTTTTTTATTTATTGAATGCAGTTTAATATATACATATAACACTTACGTTATGCGTGCTGTTATGTTTAAGAATTATATTTTTTTATATTGTTGGCTAAATAACAAATTTGTGAATCTACAAGAATACGTATTTTACTGAAGTCCAAAACACCACCCCTCTTGGGGCATATACATCTGTTAACGCACCGTCGTAGACAAAAGACCAAATGACACCCCAGGTAGCGCCACACGTGGATATGAAACCGTAATTGGAGGCGCATTTAATGGGATTGCCCGGCAGGAAGGGGATCTACTGCGTGGGGGGGGGGAGGGAGTCACGTGAAGGAAGATTGGGTGGCGTCCGCGAGCTCGCCGCAAACGGAGCGTGTCAGTGCAGCTCGTGGGGCGGAACTGACAGACGCGTTAAACGCAGGGAGCGCCATTGAAACTGGGAGTTCATGCGGGCGGTGACAGCAGGGGGAGGGGGAGGGGGGGAGGGTGATGTGGATTACATGGGGTGCGGCGGCGTGACGAGGGCTGGAAAAGACGCCGAGAAGGGGTGCCCGCGAAGGAGGGGAAAGTACTTGACAGCCGATCCGGTTAGACGGGGGGGGGGGTAAGCTGTTGAGGGGGCTACGGGACGCCGTGCTTCCTAGTCGCGGTTTTGTAACATCACCTTTCACTAAAAGTATGAATGTTTTTAAACATCGACGTTTAATGCTGTTTTTTTAACCTCCAACAAATTCTAGCAACAACAGTTAGTTTGCCAGTGGTGTAGCTTATTAATTTATAATTAATATTCAAATGAAAACAAAGTTAAAACGTCTCTCTACGTGCGCAATACTAGAAAAAGCGTAGTAAATACCAGGGTGTTGGAGGCATCACGGGCCGGAGAGATTCTGCTCGATGAAATTAGTATCAACTGCGTTTGTTTGGATCGAACCCACAAAGTGACAGTGTACCAACAATTTAATATTTTTAGTTTTACAAAATTTTGACTACAGGGATTTTTTGTTCACAACACATCGATGTTAAAATACATTGGTTTTATTATATCAATGTTTAAAACATTGATGTAAAAAGACATCGGTTTTAATGTACCAATCTTTAAAACATTGTCGTGAAAAGACATTGGTTTAAATATATCAACGTTAAACACATCGATTTGAAAAACATCGTTTTTTAATATATTAATGTTTAAAATATCGATTTGAAAAACATCGGTTTTAATATATTAATGTTTAAAATATCGATTTGAAAAACATCGGTTTTAATATATTAATATTTAAAACATGGATGTTAAAAAACATCGATTTTAATCCATCAATTTTAAAACCGTGGATGTTTCTATGATATCGGATGCAGCCGGCGCGAAGGCCACGCCGCCGGAGGGAAGAGGGAGGCGGCGTCGGTGGCGTTAGGAGTTGGTGGGAGCTCCCGCGCGGCCGTTGAAGTCTCCAGGCGCCCTCGTCGGGAGGCGCCCTCGTCGGGAGGCGCCCTCGTCGGGAGGCGCCGCCGCGGGGGGCGGGGCGCGCGGCGAAGCGAGGCGGGGGGCGGGGGAGAAGGCGTGACGAGGGCAGAACAGGGGTAGGAGCGGGGAGTGGGAAATGGCAGGGTTGAAGAGGAGGGGAGGGCAAGGTTGAGGCAAAGAGAAAGACAGGATTGAAGAGGAGGGGAAGGCAAGGTTAAAGTAGAGTGGAGAGGAAGGGTTGATGTAGAGTGAAGCGGAGGGTTGATGTTAGAGTGAAGGGAAGGTTTATGCAGAGGGAAGAGGAGAGTTGATGCGGAGTGAAGGGGAGGGTTGATGTAGAGTGGAGAGGGAGGGTTGATGTAGAGTGTAGCGGAGGGTTGATGTTAGAGTGAAGGGAAGGTTTATGCAGGGGGAAGAGGAGAGTTGATGCGGAGTGAAGGGGAGGGTTGATGTAGAGTGGAGAGGGAGGGTTGATGTAGAGTGAAGCGGAGGGTTGATGTTAGAGTGAAGGGAAGGTTTATGCAGAGGGAAGAGGAGAGTTGATGCGGAGTGAAGGGGAGGGTTGATGTAGAGTGGAGAGGGAGGGTTGATGTAGAGTGAAGCGGAGGGTTGATGTTAGAGTGAAGGGAAGGTTTATGCAGAGGGAAGAGGAGAGTTGATGCGGAGTGAAGGGGAGGGTTGATGTAGAGGTAAGGAGAGGTTGTGGTGGGGAGGGAGGTAGGGTTGAGGTGGAGGGGAGAGTAAGGTTGAAGCAGAAGGGAAGTGGAGGGTAAAGGTGATCTAAAAAGGAGGCAGAGGGATGAGGAAGATTGTGGTCCTCCACGAAAGCCAAAATTGAGGCAGATGAGCGGTTGAGGTAATAAGGGAAGGGGAAGTGGGAGCAGGGATGGAAATGATTGAAATGGTAGTACAAGTACAAAAATTGAGGTGAATGCAGAGTATTGACGAAGGAGCAGGCGAAGGGGAAGCGGGAATGGAGGTAGAGGTGGGAGTGGAGGCTGACGCGGATCAGAGGTGACAATTGGCAAAAGATTATGTGGCACAGGAGTGGCAGAAACCGGGCAGAGATAATGGGGAAGCAGAGAGGATCAGAGATAAAAGCGAATAAGGTAGCAACAGCGAGGCAGAGCTGAGGTGGGAGAGGTGAGAGCAAAGAGATGAGACGAAAGTGGAAAGAGAGTTTGAGGTAGATGGTGGATCGGCAAGTGTGATGGGTGCAATGGTGGAGGCGGGCCCGAGGCAGAGGTGAGGAAGACGGGAACCAGAGCGGGATAGACGCGAACATGCATATGAAACCCGTGATGAAATTGGAGGCGGAAAGCGGGAGTCGAGATTACTATTGTAGGTTGGGGTAAAATGATAGGAGGCGGGGACTAGTTAGGGATGTTGTGGTACTTTGTGTGGAAACTATCAATCCTTTTTCTGTACTTATCATTATCATTGAAGATTACGACCGCAGAGGTGGAAACAAAGGTGAAAAACGGTGGGAAGTGTATCGCAGAAAGATCAAAAAGCCAAAGAGAGCTGAAATAGTGCGAATTCTAGCAACGACGGTAATATGAAGAAATTAACGTGAAAAACAAATTATTAAACTAATGGGAGAAAAGAAGAACCTGTCCACATTTCTTGAGTTTCAGAATCCGTATCCTTGCATTTAAGTAGCCTAAGGGGAATTGTGAGCATTTTCAGCAAAATTTGATAACGAAATATTTTCTCCAGCGTAATAGAAACTGTTTGCACAGACAAATGAGGTTTCGGCTCTATCGCCTCTGAGCGATGTGGAGGTAGTGGGGGGTGAGGAACGATGAGCACAGATTGAGTTGCGCGGCACAAGAAGAGGATCATGCGTACCACGTATCAAAATGAGAAAAGAACCACTGTATTCTCTTAAAACTTGGAGGCGCCCAATCTAACTTATCACTCTATAGAATACCTTGTTATATAGAAGCAATGGTAATGGTTATTAACGTCATTAGTGCGACACAGAGCAATTAATTGACGTGGTTTAAGTTTGTAAGTCGAGATAATAGATAAGGTTTATAACCAGAAGTGTGTTATTTGTTATGCAGGCGTGTGCCATTCACTACCTTTCATTACATCTCTTTTTGATGAGAATAATTCACATAAACAAGTAATATCTTCTCTTTAAGCAGGAGAACACCTAAAACTTTAGTGAAACTTCATTTGTTTTAATTGTTCTGCACGGACACCGGCCATTAAGACGGCATAACGCACTTCTGGTTGCGTTACGTCCATAAAACAGTACAGTTTTAGTTAAAAAAATAATCGTCAACACGCAGGTAATAAACGGACTTTACAATTTTTAATGAGTCTATAAAAACTATGCAACTTTTCAGTGTCCAGTTCTAGATTAAGAAGTTTGAAGTTAATCATGTGTACCATTTCTGGTTAGTGCGTTTTTATAGATAATTCTGGTTCGGAATCTCGGTGTATATACCAATCTATATTTGTATGTCTGTTTTCATAAATGGTCAATAGATTTTACATAGGCAATTATTCCATAGAATTTTATAGGAGATAAGACTCTTTTCGTTGGAACGGCGTTCTTCGGGCGCGGAAAGCAACGCGGGTTGAACGAGGCAAACCGGAAGAGAAGCTTCACCCGAACCGAGTAATTTGAGTGCGCCGGCTGAAGAAACGGCCATAAAGGCGACATGGAACCCTGCACTTTGTAAGCAGGGACCTCCCAGCTCGGACGAGGCGGAGGTGGCGACGGGGGCGGTGGCGGTCGAGTGGTGACGGCGGCGGCGGCGGCGGCGGCGGCGGCGGCGGGCAGTGCGCGGCGGGGGGCGGTGCCGCCGCCGCCGCCGCCGCTGCACAGCCGCCGGCTCGCTGGCGATAGCCATCGCAGATCGATCAGAGACCCATGAATCACTTTTAGAGAGTGGGAATTATTGTTCCAACGGGGTGAATAAGGCGGCTATTCTGCGGGTGACGGTGAGTCCGTCCCGTAGAGTCCTCTTTGGGAAATTTCGTCCGGCCACCTCACCCGGTTGTCAGAGCCTCACCGCGATCTAGTTCCGGTCAGTTTTCGTTGCAGTTAACCTGCATCCGGGAGTTGTCATCGCTCCTTCGTGTATAATACTTTTAAGAAACCTCACACACAACCGTTTTCAAATTACGCAGAGAGTGAAGGTTGCGGCAAATCTTTCCTAACAACAGGCTCAGGAGGTTACAACGAGGGGAGGCTACCCAATTACTAGATCTTGGTACGAACACTGTGGGAGGTGATGTCACGCTTAAAACATTTTAATATCTCCAAGATTTCGTTGCTCGATAACACACTGCCGTGGACCCGGGTGAACAAAGGTGGGGAAAATCACTAAAAATTACTTAAACATTACAGGTAATTCTAATAATGATAAATATTCTCTGAAACGGACTTCAGAACAATAAATTGCATGAATAAGCAAAGCGACTGGGCAGGATAACATTTTATAAAACGTACTCTTGAGTTATCTAAGATCGATAATCACCGTATGCCTGATAAAGAAATCATGAATATTCTGAATTTATTTCCACCAAGCCCCTTTTTAAAACAGTTGGTATGTATTTGAAGGGTTTGGATCTAGATGGGAGTTTCATGCATCATCAACATCATTCTGAAAAATGGCAACAAGCGTTTCAATCTTTCTCTACTGGGTTGGGAACAAATGTATTCCAAGTAGAGCGACATTTCTCACACCAGCATACCAATATTTTCAGAAAATGTAGGTTATAATCGATATTACGATTGTTATAGGAGCATTATCTTAATTTTTATGAAAACGTAACATTGAACTCTGTTGAACCTTAGTTTTTTTTTGTAATGATACCGATTAATTAAAGTACATCAAATAAACGGCGGCGATGGGTAACGGTTAGCGTATCGGACCCAAGTTGGCGGGTTCCAACCCGATCGAAGCCGTGGATTTGTAAGGACGAAAAAATCCTTCGTACGCCTTCTTTCGGAGGGGGCGTAAAGCCGGCTGTCCCATGGTAGTAAATTTACTGCATGTAAAAGATCCTCAAGCCTAAATGACGCCTCTGAGCTACATTCAAATTGCCTGTTCGTCGCCCAAGAAATATCTCCTTTATCTGCTAGTTGGTGAAAGGAGCGTAGCAAAATTTATGTGGAGCGGGCCTCATGGCTTGAGTCTCGTCTCGTAATATAAGACATCAATTCAATTCAATTCAATTCAATACATGGGAAAGAACATAATGTATCCGAATCCCTCCAATCAAACAACAATGGAGTTGAGAAAAAGTCAGAATCATTCGTATTATAATATCGAATACTGAAATCATCTCGAAGATCTTATAAAAGCTTCAAAGAAGTTCGATCTTCCTGCAAACGTGTGGAAAATGGCACAGAAGTGGAAAGACTTCCGTCAACTCTTTCTTTTCCAAGAGTTAGCCCGAATAATGCAGAGTCAGCAATCATATACCAGCGTGTACCGTTTGTGAGGGTGTTGGTTAGGAAGGGACGTATCCTGACACGGCGCTCTAGTACGAATTGGGGAAGATTATAGAAAGGAAAAACACACGCGTTTCGTGATCCGTTGGATAGATCGTCAGATATACGCCCGGAAGAGCTCAGGAATATCTCAATTCCAGCAGGCGCACAAATTAAGTAATAGATATAGTGGTAATAGTGGCAGTAATAATGGTAATAAGTCACAGCCAAGGAGACAGAGAAATGTCTTGAATACACGAGTTTGGAAATCGATATCAGCCAAATATGTACGTAAAAGAACAGGTCGACTTCATAGTCATCGACGATCTGGGATTTGTTCCGCAAAACGCGTTTAGGAGCTTGGCTAAACTCCCAGGTCATTCAAAAGATAGGGAATGACAAAACATTGCTTTATTGGAATCCTCCGTATTTGGCATAACGTCTTGTAGAGTCACCGACACTCCTAGATCTGCTCCTTAGGAAGCTGGAGGCAACCCGGAGTCATATATCAACCAACTCATAACGTCTTTAGTCGTGAATTAGAGTAATAATCAATAAGAATTAATAATAATTAATGTCGATAATAATAATAACTATAATAATAATAATATATAATTGTCACCATCCCGTCAGCTTGTTGGACACAATTACGCTCGGAGAATATATTCCGTAATCGTACAGAAATCTTAATTGTGACCACATTACTCAGTAACAATGCATTTTAATAATTAAATTTGTTCAAAGAATTGATTGCCCCGACCGGGACTGGAACCGCTGTTCGAGTTCCGGTCGGAGCAACCAATTCTTTGAACAAATTTAATTAATAATAATTATAATAATAATGATGATAATACTGATGATAATGATGATGATGATAATACTGATGATAATGATGATGATGATAAAGATGATGATAAAGATGATGATAATGATGATGATAATGATGATGCTAATGATGATGCTAATGATGATGATAATGATGGTGATAATGATGGTGATAATGATGGTGATAATGATGATAATGATGATGATAATGATGATGATAATAATAATGATAATTTGAAAGTGGTGAGTAGGCTCGTTGTGGCCATGGCGGCCGTTCCCTCCCCTGCCGCCCCCTGCCCCTCCCGCCGCGAGCGCCTGGCGACTCTTCCGCGGCAGCTCGTGCGCAGGCGCGTTCTATTCCGGGCGGCTGGCCACGTGGCCACGTGCGGGGAATAAGCGTTTCCAGGAACGGCTGCGAGCGCGGGCCGGCGGCGGCGGCGGCGGCGCCCCGGCACGTAAAATCCGGGACCTCGGGGGCGGGGGCGGGCGCAGATGAAGATCGCCCGGGGGCGCGGGCGGAGGAGGAGGAGACACGCGGCGTGGCGTGGCGTGGCGTGGCGCGGCGCGGCGCGCCTTGCCGTGCGTCACCGGATAACATCGGCGGCGGCGCGGGCGGAGGTGGCGCCGAGAGACGGCCGTCCCCCTGCTCCGGGCGGGTGGTCCGGCGACGCGAGGCGACCGCCGCGCCGCGGTGGAGGACGCGCTGGAGGTGGAGGATGAGGATGGAGTTGGTGGAGGTTGTGTTTGAGGTGGCGGCGATTGGTGGTCGTGGCGTTTGTTATCGTGGTGGTTGGGGTGGTGGTGGCGGCGTTTGTGATCGTGGTGGTTGTGGTGGCGGCGGTGTCGTCGTCGGCGCCGGTGGTAGTCTCAGTGGTATTGGTGGTGGTGGTGGTGGTGGTGATTGAGTATGTTGAGATTCTGTTTGAGGTGGCGGCGGTGGTGGCCGTGGCGTTAGTTATGTGGTGGTGGTGGCGGCGGCGGTGGTAGCGGCGGAGATGGCAGCAGCGGCTACGGTGGTAGTGGCGGCTGCGGTGGCGGCGGCGGCGGCGGTGGTAGCGGCGGAGATGGCAGCGGCGGCTACGGTGGTAGTGGCTGCGGTGGTAGCGGCAGCGGCTGTGGTTGTGGCGGCGGTGGTTGCGGCGGCGGTGGTTGCGGCGGCGGTGGTTGCGGCGGCGGTGGTTGCGGCGGCAGTGTTAGTGGCGGCAGTGATAACGATGGCGGCAGTGATAATTTTTGCTGTGGTGGTAGTGTTGGCGGCGGTGTTAGCGACGGCGGCAGTGGTAGAGACGGCGAGGGCGGCGATGGTAGCGCAGACGGTGGTAGCGGCGGTGGCTATGGAGGCAGTTGCGTGGCGGCGGTGGGGGGGGCGCGAGGTGTGGCTTTCAAGGCGGCCGACTGGCCGGCCCGCGAGGATGCGTGTGGACGTGGCCCGGGTGACGACGGCGGGAGAGGCCAAAGCGAGGCTGGCGTGTCATCGGAGATGGTGGGACAGATGGTGGCGGCGCCGTCAAAGAGGAGGTGGTGACGGAGATCGATGGATTTGGCGGAGGAGGCGACGGCAAACGGGTTGGAGCAATGGAAGAGAAAGGACGCAACTGCAGGGGGTGGGGGCGTGGATTTCGCGGAGACGAAGAAGACAATGGAGTCACTAGTGGCGTTGTGTTGGAGGCGGAGGAGGGGGTAGTTCTTACGTCGGAGGGGGAATGAAGCTCAATTGATACAGGTGAACTGGCGGGGGACGGAGCGGCGGTAGAAGGAAAAAGGATAACTGTTGCTCAAGGAAGTGACGGCAAAAATAGAAGCGAAATGAATGGCGGTGGCAATGTTACATCATAGCGGAAAATATATTTTACTATTTCCTCTATAATTTTATGTTTAGAGGGCGTCAGATATTTCTTTATAGAGACGGATGATAGGCTAGGATGGAGGCTAGATGGAACAGACGGGTGACTGTAGATGAGAGTGAGATGTGTGCATATATTCTCCTTACAAACACAGCAGTACAGACGAGCAAGTCGCGGGTCGGACCCTTTCGCCTCAACTCAGCAACTACAAACGGCTCAACTCCACCGCAGGCGGCAGCTCTCTGTGCCACTCTTCCACCTCTCACTACTTATAATAATAATAATAATAATAATAATAATAATAATATTTTTATTTGGCTACAATTGGCTGATTGCCAGGTGGTAGCCATAACCCTACAGTTTTACAATATATGAGCATTTACAATTCAAAAACAATTTACCATATAAAAACAATTTACAATACACTCCTTTCGAGCATATACACTCAATATATAAACATACACAGACCTGTATACATATATACACCCATACACACACACACACACACACACACACACACACATATATATATATATATATATATATATATATATATATATATATATATATATATATATGATGGGATGACTGACTTTGAGAAGTGATAGCAATGAGGGGGCAGATGACACAGAAGCTGAAGGCGATTTCAGTTGTGTTGTGTTGTTGACGGCAACAGTGTGAAGAAATAACAATGGCGGCTGAAATATCCACTATGGTCGATGACAGGACTGAATTAATATCTTGGTGAACTCTTAATTTATCCTCTCTATGATTTATCTCTTTTTTACAAGAAGGAAGCAGATCGCGCAAGGTCCATTTGTTAGTGTAACACTTCGGAATTCTCCTACTTTTGATCGTAGAAATCAGGCAAAAGTACCGATCAGAGCAGCCGGATGCTAGAATTCTCCAGACAAGAGGCTGAACTCGTTCCATCTCTGTAGCTGACGCCGAAAACCTACCACCGTCGTGATTCGAAACCTAGGACCTCCCCGTCAGAGGTACTGTAGTGACAGTTGATGCCATGAGCCACCGTAGACGCTACGACAACGGCGGGGCGGCAGTGGAAGCGGAAAGGTTGTGGTGCATGTGGTGCATGTGGTGATTACAGTGCGAGCGGTGGTGGTTTCAAAGCGGTGGTGGCGGTGGTTGTGAGTGGGTGGTGAAGGCGGTGTTGTTTCATCGCGTGCCTCACTTCAACGGCGCGGTGGTGTCTGTCTGCTGGGCCGTTCCATTGGTGTCTCGCTCCCGCCGCAGGGGTGCCAAACCTCCAATTCGAGCGTGACTCTTTGCGTGTTGCTTGTGAATGCAAGCAGCCAATGAATGGGAATAGGTGCTCCTAAAATACGCTAAAGTTTTACGTGCAGATTGGACGTAAAGAAAGCGTGCAGTATATACAGCACGAAATCTGGATGAAAACGTTTTTCTTTTTTTAATATATAAAACGAATAGTTTGACCTTAGTGCCTCCAGCGGAAGAATCGTTAACTAACAGATTTGTTTATGAACGAAAATCGTCCATCTTTTTCTATTTTGTGGTTAGGTTGGGTGCAATTCGAGATATTTTGAGCATTGGCGTGGCAGATTCGTGTTCTCGGCTTTTCTGGTAAATTTATTTTATTGTCTCTTGCAAATGTGAGGTGAACTGAATGTCACTTCTGCAATCAAGACTTCTGACATTGGAAGCCTTCCCACGTTTTTTCTTCGCATCAGCTAACGCCGTTGTTTGTGTATTAAAACATTCTGTATGAGAATCTGCACAAAAACTGTACCATGTACAACGGCTATTGAAATGGTCAGGACACATTTAAAAATAAAATATTCTGACCTTATTTTCACCGTGCAAAGATCAAATCCTGGTCTTTGCACGATCATTGAATTCATCCTCAAATTCGTGGTCGTGAACAAGTCTGTTTTCTAGTTATCTTTATGCACGTCACACGTACTAGAATACGAGCTTCCAAAAACCTAGGCGGATAATATTTTATCTTGATCTTCAGGTCATCTCGCATCCTGGATTGTGTTTAAGATATTGACCATGTAGGCGTAACTCCCACCTGACGAAAACCACACACGTTGCCCAGTACGTGGAGGAAGTAATGATCGAATGCACATGATTTTTTTTAAATCGGAGGTAAATTTACGCTCAGAAAGCGGGTTTTGGAATTAAGATCTGTGAAGCTTGGACATATATTGTAAATTGTTCAGAAACTATGAGTACAATTAATGATTTTATATTTAAAAACATACTTTAGCCTGAAGGTCTTCTGATTGTCTTCTCAAAAATAGAAAGTAAAAACTTCAAAACCTTGTGACACAAAGCCTGAGTATATTGGTCACAATAGTTGAATATATTTAACTTAGTATCTGAATTAGAACAATTCTAGGTTTGAAGTTTCTTATGTTTTAGTAGTCTGAGGTCTGATTAAGAAGTGTAAACTATTAAGTTAAGATGACGTTAATATTTTGTGGGAATTTTAGAAATTTGTTCTCGGTAAAACTTCAATAAATATTAATAAAATTACTGAACCCTTTCCTCGGGCTTTTATATGCAACATATTACCCATGTAGTACATTAGTTCCAATATTTTGCTACACTTTAAAATAATCATCTGTTTAGTTTCTACCTCTCTTTCCGGTCATTGAAGTTTGATTTTTAGAGGCAGATTTAATACACTTTAAGTCAAGGACACTAGATGTTGGAAACGATTTAAGCATGTGTAAATAAGATTAGTATTTAAATGAGAAATATCTCATATTTTCACGTTTTCACGAAGGTTTTATTTCTCATGACATTCAAGAGTTTAGTAAGATTTGCAAACAAACTTTGTAATAGTATCTTAAAGGCAAAAGATATGCAAGTAAATAATGAATCATGCGTTTTGAAAAACTAATGAACAGAATACAGTGAAGAATGTTTTTTAAATTTAATTTTACTGAAGGTAAATTGGGTTACCAACGGATAATTTACGCTGAAATATGAAAAAAGACTTATTCTTCGAATAGACCATTCAGTGATATCACTGTGGCTAATATTATCAAATACGACAAAACGATGTGATAAATATTTTCATATACATCAATTTGTTTGACTACATCTAGATTTCCTTTTGTGTAACATTGATAAGTTTACAGGATTTGCTTAATGAACCTAACCTTCATGGCAGATTTATAAAATTGCACCCTGGCTCTCAAAATAGGTTCGCCTGATTTTCAGGAAAACTATTTACTTAAACTGAGTTTTGTTAAAACAGCCAAATTTTAAATACTTGCATGTCAATCCTCAGAAAAGTTTTACTTGATGAACGAAAATAATAATACAAGATAAAATTACATTGCAGGGAAAAAGCATTCAAAATTTGAAATAAAACTTCCTAAACATATAATCACGTCCATTACATCATTTATTAGATAACATTACTTCTCATTCCAAAGATTAGAGTTGGTAACACGACACGCAGCACGATTATCCATTAAAGAAGAGTATTCCTCTGGCTACTAATGATCCGAAAGCGCTAAAAAGCATAGTAAAACTTAAAAATCCCGCATAGCGTGCATAACTCGCTGGGAGATTTATGGCCTAGTCCACGGAACGTGCTACGTGCTATGTACTGCGGTCGAAATAGAACGTGCGCTGAGAGGAAGGCTAATGGAGGAACAAGTCTATTAAAAGCTCCATCATTTGATCCTTACAAATTGACCGCCATATCCGACCTTTTTTCTTGTCTTATTTGCATGAAAACCTAAATTGGGTTCATATTTTCCACTCGGATACGTCCAATTGAAATATGAGTTTGGATAATTAATTACGTAAGCAGGATTGAATGGAATTTTCATCAGTTCGGCGAGGTAGATGAATATCTGATACCTGTTTGAAGGGGTCGCCGCGCCAAGGCGTGAGGGCGCGGAGAGAGGGGAGGGGTTGAAAGGTGGGGGAAGAGGAGGGGAAAAAGAGAGGGGCAAGTGCAAGAGATTCCCGCCAGGCTGCGTGCACTTCAAGACGTTTGTGCCGAAGCTTACCTTCGGGCTGTGAATCTTGCACCCGATAGCAGCTCGTAGCTTTAGAATGACCACTTTTCACTTTCAAAACTACACACTTCATCCCGCTTCTCGTGGAAGTAAATATAACATTTTACGTGAGCATTTGTTATCGACATAAATAAATTGAATCACATCTAGTGGATCGCCTAATTATTAATTTTCTTTGACAATTCATAATTTCATTCACGGCATTATTGAAAATTAGGTAATTATTTTTTAGTTAAAAGAAAAGAAGCCTATTTTTCTTGTCAGATTTATTAAAAATAAATATGAGCTAGTTAAAAACTATGCAATGCAATTAGCATGTAATGCTAATAAATATTCCCAAAGTTTAATGGCGAAAATTTTAAATAGTTGAATGGTTACATTCGTAAATTATACATGCATGCATCATATAGGGAAGTAAAATAGTGGTGTTGAATTAAATATTATTTTTTATATCTAGTAATAGGTTTCAGATAGTGTGGCGTAACCAATGCAATTACATAAGAGAGAATGTTTTCTACGATTCCTGTCTCACTGTTCGCAACCTTGAGGTACACCAACAGGATATCGGTTTAGAGCCTATTCTCAAAAAATAATTACGGAAATTCATTTTGGAAAATCAGAGAAAAATTAATATCCACAAATCAAATCTCGATTGTCACATCCAATTTTGATCTATTTGAGTTATTAGAGAAAACGAGTTGTAAATATTTTCCCACAGTTTTATTTAAAAGATGAGCACTTTTCGTTATCGTAATCGTCCTCTTTAAAAATATTCCATCCAGCAGCTTTTTTTCAAATTCTGGCTTGATTCAGGCGTATCTTAAAATTCATAAATATCCGTTGGGCACTGGACCTGACCTTGTGGTACCCCAACCGTCCCAACAGTCCACCGAAGGCTGCGGAATTATTTTTTTCTCCGCCCCCCCCCCCTCCCTCCTCCAGATTCGTCGGTGTGCCAGCCTCTAAGTACGCTGTGTCTTCACGCTTCGGTCGAGCGTATCTCTCTCTCTCTTTCTTTCTTTCTTTCTTTCTTTCTTTTGCTCTCTGTTCCCGTGGAATCCCCCCCTCTCCTCCGCGCTTGCCGCCCGCGCCGCCCGCCCCGCTCGCTGTGGCTCGTGCCACACCGCGCCCGTGGCGTACACTCGCTGCCCGCTGCCGATGGCTCCCCCCGCGCCAGCGCTCGCGTCGTGCTGAGCGAAGGAAAGACGACGCCCCTCGCGTGGATCTCCTTCGATGGGTCAAGGGGCAGGGCTTGATTTCTGTCAGAACGCGACAGAACGGCGTTGCAGTACCTCTGGAATAATTATTAAATTATATTATAAATACATAATTATTTCTGTTCTTCTTCCTTCGATTTTGGCCTACTATGGACCACGTGAAATAACTTCTCATGATTGATTTTCTCTCTTTTTTCTTTCCTTCCAGTACTCTTTCATACTTTCTCCATGCTGTTTCTTTCTCTCTTCTGTCCATTTTGCTCCTGTTTTCTTCTTTGCCTTTTCTTGGAAACCCTGGAATCCTCTGATCTTTTTTCTGAATTCTTCTCTTCTCTGCACCTCTTCTCCATCTATTCCCATTTCTTCCATGTCTTTCTTGATGTTCTTCATGTATTTCTGTTATATTAATAATTAATTAGGGGCGAGTTCCGGGACCGGAATTTTTTACATCAAGCACCGAGAAAGGGTGTAGGTGCATTTATGGCAAATTTTGAGTTAGGAGTACGAGTATAAAGTAAAAACTTCATTTTATTTCGTGAACGAATGGTAGTCCAATAGTTCAAACAAATGCCCTGTTCTAGCTGTGGGAAGAAAATGCCTTCTGTAGTGTTTTCTATAGTTTGAACTCGATTTTCTCAGTACCGCCTTTAGTGTACTTATATTCCTTGTGATCTAAGCCCCTTCTTTAACTTGGCACTGGCTGTGAGAGCTCAGCAGCAACATTGTTTTCTGTGAAATACCGTTGATCGGGAGTTTCTATAGCTTTATTATCTGCGATGGCGAAAATAGTCATTTTAATTTCACAGAAAAAATTGAGATTCTCTTCGTCCCTAGCCAATTGTGCCAAGGAATACAGGTGGTCAGCTGAGCTAAAATCTATTTAATCTTCTTGAGTGAATTTGGTGGACTAATTAGGTCTGATTGAGACTCTAATTCACCGGGTTTTCCTGAGGTTAAAACGTATCATTGCCAAATTATGATAATTCGATCCTGCATGAAAACTTTGAAAATCTCTCCACATAAACAAGAAAGCATTATTAATGTAATATAATCGTTTCTCGGATTTAGGACATGGATTGAAATCAATGTGGGAATGAAAAAAATTGATGATGCTACAATATTCACGTTCTTGAAGATCATGTCTTTGGAATAAAATTGCTAAATATTGAATAACATAAACCTACGTTTAGCAGCATTCCAATAATATCCATTTTAATCACCTGACATCTTATGAAGCACAATTTAATGTTCATTTTCCCGAAGCAATTCAAATATCAGCTGTTAACGGATATTAAAATACAAAAGTTCCCAACGCAATTCAAATTTCAGCTGTCAACGGATATAGAAATACAAACGGCCGATAATGATCAGATAATCCGCTTCCTTGGAGAATGTAGATGCGGTCAATAAACGCCATTTCTATGAGAATTCAATTTTTCACAGCCCCAAGCACGCAATGCTTTCTGTACCACACATCTTCTGTTCAAAGGTTCTCTAGAGACACACCGCCAGATAAATGTTTTCAGATTTCGCTGCATATGACCTTTTCGGAATTGTAATTGTTTCTATGTTTGGCTGGTCACGTTCATATTCTTTAACCTCCCATAAAGTAATAAAGTTCAAGGAATCGATAACCCAGTGTCATCATGTCTCACAGGAGTCGACGATGATCGATTGGTTTTTAGGCCTACACTTGCGTATAAGAATGAAGAAGTCATGGTAACGTCATGTTCATTGCTACAATCGAGCAAACACTCTTTCCATTCACTCTATTGAAAAGACGCATACAATATTTTTAGATTTTAATATATGCTGTTTCTTAAAATATTAACTTATTTGTAAAAAAAAGTTCAAAAGTTTGAATTAAGATACATATTTTGATTTAAATATTTAATTATATTGTTCATTTCCTTACCTTCACGGTTTTGAATATCCATTGTCCATAAGGGTTAATTAAGCATTATTTAAAGTTGTTTTTAAATCAATCATCGTTTTAGAAAATATATTCTTTCCCGGTTCCATTTCACGAAGATTTTCATTTAAGAAAATGAAATACTTGTTGTTTTTAATTCCGTATTATTTAAGAATTTGCCATTTACTTTGATTGTAGGAATATATGTAATCATACTGTCAATATTAGTAGTGGGGAAGTCAAATCTATCACAGTTTACTGAACAAGCCTAAGCTCATAGTCTTTCCATCGACTTTCCTGCACATTAGCAGTGGGGAATCTCTGGACAGGGAGTGTGGAAGCACTCCCATAATCTAGGTTGTTGTTTTTGTTGCAATTTTACTTCATTTATTCCAAACAGCTAGCGCACATTAATCTTACATTTCAAAACGGTATTTTCATTTAAGCTATAGTGAGTGGAATTTCAAGAAAAACATTTAAGTTCTAAAACAGTATCCCTTTTTTAAACGAATAATTTAGAAGATGCAAATTGGCAGTGGTTCCTCTGATAAACGTACTGTATTCGCCCTTTTACAAATATTATAATATTACATATTTAAGATAAGATAAGTGACTACATGATATGTAGCCTTTAATGTGCTGAATAAAGCTAATCGCATTATGATTAGCTATTATCAACATAACGTTCAAAGAAAATTCACCCGCAAGATATAAACAGAAAATTGTCGGACAAAGACCTCCAAGAAGTACATTCTGTAAATCTGTTTTCGTAATTGACCGAATTCAATAAATGCTAGCATATCTCACGCACAGTTTGCCTTCCTTTAGTATCGCCTGAAATGAACATTCTGTACTAACGAAATACGGATTCTAATTAATTGGCAGTGAAGTAATTATCATTTTAGATTGTAGAATAAACAACATTCATTCGTCGTGTTTATTCTAAATACTGGTTAACTGCAAATCCTAAATAGATTAAGAAATAACACTTCAAGAATTTCATAATAAATTGCATTTAAATGCAATATAATAGCCTTTTTATGCGTAAATTTTATACTTATATCCTTTGCTTTAATTTCGAAGCGAATACACACGTCGTATATTCAAACTTTTGTTTTTGAAAGTCTAAGAATTACGTAAAATACACTGTGTTCACATGTGCGACAATAAGAAATGTATCGACAGCCTCTGCTGAGTGCTTGTGCGGCACCAGTGTGCCCATCTAGAGTTGCATTCGCGTCCACTGTGTGTGTGTGTGTGTGTGTGTGTGTAGGGGGAGGGGGAGGGCGGCACGGGCCTGAGCGGCGAGGCGCTTTTCGTTCTGCTCAAGTATTCCAGTTTACGTCACGCTCGACATGGTACTACATAAAATATCAACGGCGCTCGCCCGCGCCCGCGCCCGCGTCGTCGTTTTGCCCTCGCCCCGCGATGAGCGAGCACGCTCGCCCCGCGCCACGCCCCTCTCCCCCTCACCCCTCGCTCAGCGCCCCTGTCCCCACGCCCATCTCCCCCTCGCTTTTCGCCCCACGCTCCACACCCCTGGTCGCACGCCTCACGTCCCATGCCATGCACTCCACGCCTCACGACTCGCTCCTCGCTCCACGCCCCTCGCTCCACGCCCCTCGCTCCACGCCCCTCGCTCCGCGCCCCTCGCTCCGCGCCTCTCGCTCCACGCCCCTCGCTCCACGCCCCTCGCTCCACGCCCCTCGCTCCACGCCCCTCGCTCCGCGCCCCTCGCTCCGCGCCCCTCGCTCCGCGCCCCTCGCTCCGCGCCCCTCGCTCCACGCCCCTCGCTCCACGCCCCTCGCTCCACGCCCCTCGCTCCACGCCCCTCGCTCCACGCCCCTCGCTCCACGCCCCTCGCTCCACGCCCCTCGCTCCACGCCCCTCGCTTCACGCTCCTCGCTCCACGCCCCTCGCTCCACGCCCCTCGCTCCACGCCCCTCGCTTCACGCTCCTCGCTCCACGCCCCTCACTTCACGTCCCGACGCCCCCAACGCCCCGACGCCCCCAACGCCCCGACGCCCTCAACGACCCAGCGCCCCGGCGTCCCGGCACCCTCACGTTTGTAACCTCCTACGCCCCTACACCTCACGCTCCACGCCTCTCACTAGTCCTAAGGCTCGAGACCCAACAGTGGCACGATTTTCGACACAAGTTTCGTACATCTTTTTTAACGACTTCTCGAGTTGCATACTACCGGCCGCGTGCTCTGATCAGTAAGATTTCCGCGATTCTCCAATCAACATCAGGCGAACGTGGGAGCTATGCCCCAACAAACGGGCCACGAACCAACCTTTCCGTCCTGTTCTCATCCCTTACTTATTTACACACATTAGTACATTTACATGTACTACACTGATACTTAAGGGACTAATGAATATAGCAGTCGACGCGCCCCAAAACACGAAATGATCAATTATCCATTCCAAATTCACTCCGCTACGCTCCCACGTTTCTTAATTAGCGCTGTTTCTCCGCTGAAACCCCACGTCACATCACTGCATCCACGCTCATGCCCTTACCCACCACTTCCCACCACATGTCATTTCACCCCGTGCCGTGTCACCATTCCCGCCCTCTCATCAGCCTAATCCGTCCCATCTCACATATCTCACCCTCTCCATTCCTTCCTCTCTTTTCCCAACACCACCCCTTGTTACTCACCACCCAGCCGCCCATCCGGCCCCTACACACCCCTCGCCGCTTCTTCCCCGCGTTCTCTCACCTCCCCTGACCACACGCCCCCTCACCTCACCCCCACCACCACCCGCTTGCCCCTCCCACTATTCCACTCTCTATTGTAGCTCTGTCACCCGCTCCGTCAGAGTCCATTCTTCCCTGGTGCTCACCGCCTCACGTTCCGTTACATCCCGCCCTGGACCATTCCGCCCCATCGCTCCAGCTTTTTCCTTTTTTGTTTTTTGCCGTCCTGACCCGACATGCTCCAACCCGTCCTTTTGTCCAGGCACTGACCTGCCCTGCGTCATCCTTCCCGGTCCGTCTCAGAAGAGTCCCATATTTTTTCTTAACCCGCCCGATCCTAACCTACTCTTTCCGTTCCGCTTCATCCTCTCGGAATGTCTTCTTCCCTCGTCCCATTCTTTCTAACTCTGTCCCGTTTTTTTCTGATCAGTTGACCGTTTCCTTCCCGTCTCACCATGACGTGATCTTCCGTTCTAACTCATCGCGCATGTACTGTCTCATCCAGTACTCTAGTATCGTCCCATTCCGTGCTATTTTTGGCAACCTATTTGTTCGCATTTTATTTTGTTACGTCCTTTACCTCCCATTCAGTTCTCCAGGTGACCAATCATTGCTCCTCTATGCCACTCCCTGTCCGGATCCATCTTTATCCATTCTTCAATTTCCTGATTCGATCCTCTTCCTGTAGTCAACTCCCCCCTCCCCCCCCCCAGCCGCGACTAACGTGTTCTCGTGTTCTACCGGACCTTTCCTCCCCTTATCATTTCCTTTCATCCCATCTCTCACTTTTCTTCCATATCCTACCTTGCACTACCCTTTGTGATGACTTAATTCCAATTTACGTGTGCATTTTGCATAAAACGATATCAATGTTTTTCCTGGTTTTAATGAATCAAGTATCACCGAAACCACTTACGTTTAGCTACTGGTTTACTTATTTACCAACTCTTATTTTCTTGCACCCTTATTTTATAAGTTGAAGCTTCTTTTCAAGCAATTCCATCCCCCCACCCACCCAGTCCGTAGCTGCGCCGCCGCTGGGGCGTGGGGGGGGGGGAGGGAGAACGGAAGAGTACAGAGCTCTTGAGCACTGGCCTCACGCTGCGGTGGTCTGCCCGTGTCTCCCCTCCCCCCCGCCCCCTCTTCCGAGGAATGTTCCCGAGAGCGGGCGGTCGTGCTGGGAGGTGTACGAAAGCGAGCCCCGACTTGCGCTGTGTGAGATGCTGCCCTTGTAAACAGACGGTAAGCGACGCGAGATCCGCCTGGAGAATGAAGTGGCTTGGACAGGTTTCTGTGTCTGCGATCGCGTCCTGTAGTGCAGCAAGGAACGTTCTCTCATGCACACACAAAGATCTGTTTATTTACATTTCGTCATATAATTTCGTTGATGTTGATTTTGATAGACATTAATGTAGTTGCATATGTATTGCATTTCTTATTAAGTTATGGTCTTTCTTAAATATTGATAAAATTCTTTCATCCATTTTTGTTTTTGCGTAACAACTACGTTTACTGGGTATAGATAAAAGATTCGTTTTTTAATGATGTACTGCATTTGTTTAATCACATTTTTATTAAATAATTTTAATTCAATACTTTTGTGATTGTGTACTGAAGTGCATTAAATAATATGATACGACGAATCCCATAAATATGCTTAGGTAATTTACGAAGATTGTCATTCATCGTTTGATTTCTTCGATATACCATTATTACAAATTCGTTTTTAAGGATTAAATGGGCCATTCAGAGGAAATTGTTGAATGAGTAAAAATAAATGTGCTTATTTAAGAGTTACAATCAATTTTTTGAATTCCTTAGAGACTTAATTTTAACGGATTTTATGTGTAAAATATCTTTTTTATTCTAAGAAAAAGTAAAATTTTAGATTTGTTGGAACCAAAATGATTCAGTGCAAAAAATTAAACATTAAAAAAATATCCCATGCAAATGTATTACGAAGAACTAAAAATTAATGTTATTGTTAACAGTCTTATTTTCAAATTATAAAGTTAGAAGCCAGTGTTATTACACTAGTCTTGCCAAAGTGTATAAGAACTTAAAATATTCTGAATCTCTTTATCTTACGGCTAGCGCACAGGAACAATAACACAGCAAATGCAGTCCAATACATCACAATGTGACATTACAACACTAAAATAATCTTCAGATGGGGACGAAATATTCTCAATATTTCTAGTAGTTACACAATAAACTTTTAAATACAGTTTTTTATCTAATATCATAGTGGCAACGAAATTTCATTGATATTCATATGTCAAAATATCTTAAACTGAAAAGACGCTACGTAAAAGTATGTATTGGATTCAGATTTTCTTTATATTAAAGAACAGCAACATTCTGTGAAACGTTCTATTGTGCCATGTCGACATACATTAGTACATTCAAAAGAAGTAAAACTAATCCGAACCTGCACCAAATTTCACTGGTGGTTTATTGTAAACTTTCTGCTGGCCGAAAAAAATGAAGATGGATTTCTTAATGACAACATGTTTTTAGATAGGTTTAAACATTTTTACATTCACTTCAGTTTCAATCAGAAGAACTGTCAAGCCTGGAAACCTAGTCCGTTTCTCTCCTAATATTCACTGAACATCTGACAAATATTTAATTCAAAGATAAATCAGGTTGTATAAAGTTGGTGGTATTTATGTCAATTAGTAACAATAAACAAATTTCTTAAAAACGTCATCAAGGATACTATGCTACATTTTTGCAAGAAGAAAAACAATAACGCATCTGGTTCGTATTCAAAGCGTCTCGTTAGTGTTCAAGCTCAAACTCTCGAAACAAAAAAGATGCGTAAAGTAAATGGGATTGCAATAAATTGTTGATTTCCATTGAATAATAACACATCAACAAAGACGAAATTATTAAATTTTTACTTCGCCTTCTTTGCAGTTATCATCTCATAAAATCATTTAAAAATACTAACAAGAAGTTTTGATAGTATTAATTAGCAGTACTATTATTAATTAGCACTACTACTAGTCTAGACCAAAATGTTGTCAGTTCTGTGTGGTATTTTACTGCTGTAGGATGCACAACCCATTTAATTGTAATTATGTAAATATCGAATTACTAAAATGTTTGTAAATCTGAGCAAGAGATAACATTTTTTTAAATTTGCCAAAGAATAAGACTCTCTTCAGAGTATTTGCAGTCGGTGCCGTTTCCACCACCCTGTGCGTATGAAAGGGGAGGAGACAAAGGGTTGCGTGTGGTTGGGAAAATTAGCATCCGCAATATTCAAGATGCGAGAGGCCAAACTGAACACATGGACACGCGAACAATGGGAACAAAAGGCGCAGATTGGTAATGTTGTGTAGATTGAAGTGTAGTCCATTTACTTGTAAATGTGACAATGTATCTGGAGCCAATTTAGTTACTGTGACATCACTAGAATCCGTGAACGGAACAAGATCAGTCTGTTTTCTTTAACGGCGATACCCCGGCCCGTATACTCACTGTTTGAACTCGCCTCTCCTCACCTCATCGACGAGGACTAATAGCGTTTGTTCCTCGAGCAGCCACCGCATGTGTGTGTGTGTCTGTGTGTGTGTGTGTGTGTGTGTGTGTGTGTGTGTGTGTGTGTACGTGCTGGATGCATGTGGATCGATGGCGAGCGCGATAGTGTCACGGAGCTCCTGAAACGTGGCTGCCTTGCGATGACAGCTACAACGTAATAACCACCAGGAGAAACGGCGCACCGGGAGTGGATCGGACAGAGCCACACACGACCACAATCTCCCTCCCTCCCCTCCCTCCCCCTCCCCTCCTTCGTTTGTTTCTCATTCGCGCGGAGGAAGGCACACGGCCAAACTGAAACATTTTCGACACTAGCCAGATAGCTAGGTGGAGTTCTGGAGGAGAATTCGAGCGGCCGGCTGCTCTGATCGGTTTTCCGTGGTTTCTCCGATAAACACCAGGCGAATGCCGGAGCAGTACCGCAACAAACGGGCCACGGACCGCGCGTGATCTTTCCTTACATGTCTTGTCCTACCCTACTCCTTACACTCGCACACATGCGGTACAATACCACAAATACCGGAAGACCAGTCGAGAGCTTAGAACTTGTCCCGGCTGGGGCGGTAATGCCTCACTGGTGGGAGATACCTGGATGAGGAAACCCCCGTAGCATGCACTACATTTACGAGACTAATGACCTCAGGCGTTGAGGCGCCTGGAATCGTTAATAAATCAATCAATGAATCACAGTGTAATAGAAGAGATATTACGTTAATGAAATCAAAAGTGACGTTGAAAGCGTACGCTTTCGCAGCCGGAGACAGTATTTACATGGCTGACTGAGCGTCTTCGGCACAGATGCCAAGGTGTCTGGCTGTCATTAATTTACAATTACTTTCCATAAATATGTTTTATTGACCTATCAAGGTGAAGTGGCAAACGTATTTGTTTTCTCGTTGATAATATTATATATCAGCTGTGTGGCGTCCCAAAAAGGAAATAAAGACGGCGATTGAAATGTTAACATAATTATTGTGAGAAAATATTCTATTTATTTGCCAGCACATTCTTTATTTTTATATTCTGTTACTAAAGATTCTGTATTATTAAAAGAATGTGAAGTGGGTGTCAGTAAAATAGTTACTGCTCGAATAAAGATATATCTGTATTATCGCAACGCCTTAATGATGGAATAAAATGTGTGGTGATTATTTCTTTGTTTTAAAAAATGTTAGAAAAATTCAGAAAACCGGTTATCTCATGTGCATATTTTTGTGCTTTCATTTCAGACTGTGATAGAATCCAACGCTAATACCCCTATCCTACTATCATCCTTTTTAACTACGGTATACTCTCATTCAGTATATCGCTAAAATGCTTAAATGCTATTGATGAAACAGTATTGTTTATTCTTCCATTCAAACACAACTGATGATCAGATAACAATTGTTTTTGATTCATGATTGAAAATAGTGTAAATTGGGAACAAAACATAGTTATGAGTGGGCTGGATGAAAGGGAATATCTGACTGGCTAGTCAATCCAAGCTACATCTGTCATTGATGTTCTAAGCAGCTTGGAAAAGCAATAATTTACTTACTTTCTCATAAGAGCTGCAGACGAATCCTACATAGAATCGGGGCGGAAGGAATTATAATACTGGGAGTCATAATATAGATACAAATCACGTATTTGCTAATGTTGTTCTTAGATATCAAGGACATAAACTATCGGAAGTTTAATCATATAAGGTAGCAAAATGACATCATTCTAATCTCTGCTGGTGCAATGGAATCGTCATCCACACGATTCCCTTTGCCACCCCACCACCACAACACCGACCCCTCACCCAACAAAACCTTTACCGTCATAACTACTACCGTGAATACCAAATACGGATCACCATCACTATTAGCAATAGCCTATACCAGACGCTATCACCCCCTTAAGCAGCCATCACCATCAGAAACGACCACCACCTTCCATCTCCGTCGCCGCCATTGTCACCACCATCGCTAGAAATCAACTACTCTTGCTATCACAATATCTCCCACTTAGAGCCATGTCTATAACTTTCAGCTATCGATATCACCATCACCATCACCATCAGTAATATCTTCCCACCACAATCACCACCACCATCTCCATCACCATGATCACACCTCCCGGCGCTCCGGTGATGGCTGCCCGGGCGCTTTCCCGCCGTCCGCTCGCCTGGCCCCCCGGCGCGAGGTTCGTGTCTCGATCGGGCGTCGGAGTCTCTCTTGTCCTCGCGTCGCGGCGCACGCCACGGGGCGGCGGTGGGGCCAGAGCGGACCACGGGCGAAGCCCAAAACACCCCACCCTCCCCTCTCCAAACCCTAACCCCTCATACCGACGAACTCCGCTCTCCCCGCCCACCCTCATTGCCCGTCAACCCTCACTGCCTGTTCTCCTTAGTGCCGTCACTACACGCCCGCCCCGACCCTCACTGCTAGTACTCCTTAGTGCCGTTACCACACGCCCGCCCCCGCCCTCACTGCCTGTTCTCCTTACTGCCGTCACCACACGCCCGCCCCCGCCCTCACTGCCCTCCGCCCCGGCTGCTCCCGCCCTTACTCGCCCACCTGCTCTCCCTTACCGCCTTCCCTTCCAGTCTGCTACTACATCACCTTCCTCCCTACATCCCTTCCCTCCCTACATTACCTCCCTCCCTACATCACCTCCTTCCCTCCCTCCCTACATCACCTCCTTCCCTCCCTCCCTACATCACCTCCTTCCCTCCCTACCTACATCACCTCCTTCCCTCCCTCCCTACATCACCTCCTTCCCTCCCTCCCTCCCTACATCACCACCTTCCCTCCCTCCCTACATCACCTCCTTCCCTCCCTCCCTCCCTACATCACCTCCTTCCCTCCCTCCCTCCCTACATCACCTCCTTCCCTCCCTCCCTCCCTACATCACCTCCTTCCCTCCCTCCCTCCCTACATCACCTCCTTCCCTCCCTCCCTACATCACCTCCTTCCCTCCCTCCCTACATCACCTCCTTCCCTCCCTCCCTACATCACCTCCTTCCCTCCCTCCCTACATCACCTCCTTCCCTCCCTCCCTACATCACCTCCTTCCCTCCCTCCATCACCTCCATCCCTTCCTCCATCACCTTCTTCCCTCCATCACCGCCCTCACCGCCCGCGCCTTTTGACTGTTCGGCGGCGGCGGCGGCGGCGGCGGCGGCGCGGGCGGCGGGTGGGGCAGACAGTCCCCGAGAGGTCATTAAGTTTTGATTTTTATGGCCGTAAATATGTGGGAACAAGGACGGGACCACATTTCACGCGGCGGTGCGGCCGGCCGGGCGGCGGGTGGGGGGGCGGGGGCGGGCGGGCGGTGAAAACGCCGGGCGAGCGGCGCCGGCGAGCAGGCGGGCGGGCGGGCGGGCGAGCGCTTGTTGACAAATGCGAGGTTCCATTACTCGCGCAAGCTTCGAAAGCAGGCCCTCGCGCGGGGAAGCCGGACCGACACTTTTGTCCTGGAAACCAGGTGCGCGGCTGATCGGTCTAAGCGCACCGTAGGCAGAAACACTGTTGCTGCCCTAATTGACGCGATTTCGGCCCGTGACAGGCTGAGGTGTGCAACAGCGTCGGGAGAAATACACAGCTATGCGAATTGTGACGTCGCACTTCTTCGTGAAAGACGACAAATTGGTGAGAAGTTTTCGCTGGCGATTCTGTCCGGGAGGACGTCGTCTCCTACGCTCAGATGCAGACGTTTCGGCCGTCATGCTGCGACCTTGCTCAGAGCTTAGTGTGGATTTGCCCATGCCAATTATTTCGTCCTGGAGGATGTCTCGGCATGATGGCCGAAACGTTGGTATATGTACCTTGAAGGCGGCATCTCCCGGACAGCCAAGTAGATACTGAGGTCGCCGGCAGGCGAATCATACGCCTTAATTTTCTGTCACGTGTTTCACTCACGGATTTGTTCGAGGACGTCGCAGGTTTGGAATCTACGAGAGTCAGATTGCATTCGTACACATTGAGTGTAATTGGTCGTTTAAATGCATCGCAGGCAAAAACAAAATGTTACCAGCCTAATGGAGGGAATTTGCCCAGCGGGAGAGTTGGGTTGTATAAAGTGTTGAAAGAAATACGGGACTATGCAAATTCTGGCGCCGTTCTTCTCGTGAAAGACGCATCAAAGTCGTAAAATCTTATTGTTTTCGCCGGTGCATTCCTTTTATGGTTCTTTTGCAAACTTAAAATATATGAACTGCAATGATAATTTGTAATTCTTGAAATACAGAATTGCAGTCGTGTACGGTCATTTAAGTTAACAGCAAATACAATCTCTGACGTTTTTTGAGATACGTGTAATATAAGATATTGAATTGTAATAGCGAGGATAGGAATACGCAATTGTGCAAATGTTATGTTTCATGTGAAAGTTGCGTCAAATTTGTCCTTTATTCTGCGACGTTTGATTAATTTGATAATTTTCAGTGTAAATACATTACTCTCCTGTCCTCACGTTGTTGAAAATTACAATTTATAATAGATTAAACAGTTATTCCTCGTGAACGTTAGGGAGACACCACGAGTCAGCCATTTTCACATAATTTCAGCAATCCTACTAGTCGCTATCTGAAAGTCTTACACCTTCAAATTTGTTTCATTAACCTAGATTCGAATATGACAAAATTTTATCTCAACTTTTTTACTTTGTATTCTGTTGTTCGTATTAATTTATGTACTACATATATTAATCGCGTATTACGTAATGTAATATTGGTAATAATTGCCCGGCCTGTATTTGTTCGCCGGCGGCATTTGTTCCCGCTTCCATTAAAATACGCAAGTGGAACACAATGCAAATCACACTGTCGTTAGAAAATACGCAGCTATGCAAATGGCGCCTGAGATTCATAGCGTCATTCGAATTCGGAGCGGCCGCCGGCGGTCTGATTTATGGTTGATTCGTTCGTTAGTCTATGAACGATTCGTTCGGGCCGCGGTGCGTGTGGGCGTGGGCGGGAGGGCGCGGCGGGTGGGCGGGCGGACGGGCGGGCGTGGGCGTCGGGGGCGGAGTAACCCTATACCGGCAGCGAGGTAATTAGGCGCGTTTAGCCATCCTGCCGGGGGTTAATTAAGGCCACGGGGGCCATCTGTAGCCTTCACGGGCGGCGGCGGCGGCGGCGGCGGGGGCGGGGGCGATGGCGCGGCAGGTAGCGGGCGGTGGCGATCGCCCAGCGCTGAACGCTGGCGCTTCTCTAGCGCCTTGAACTTAAGGGTTGCGCCGCAGCGCACGCACTGAGTGTTGCGGCTTAATTTTGGGTGACCGGTGACCCGTACGCGAGGTTACCATATTTTTCGTTGTAAAAAAAGCAGCTGAGATGGCTCAGTGACAACGTCCGTTGCATAGGCAGCGTTGTTACTTCTGCAGCGTCGACACAAGATTCATGTGGATATATATCTAACACTCAAAGAGAATTCTGTAATGGCTGGCTGCTGTTTTCCATAATTTTCCATGGTTCCATTCAATTTCGGTCAAACCAAACCAAACAGCTCATAAGCCACATGAAAGATTTGCGTCCATTTCAGTGTCCTCTCTCTTTCCGTTAACCACTTTACATACACATATATACAGTATCAAGTATTACACTATCAAATGTCGGGAGAGCAGTCGGGTACTACTATCTACTCTGGCTGAGGGAGATACCTGTAAGGGTATTCTCACGCAAGTCGGTGTGTAGGTCAGCGCCAGATGACACTTCCAATGGGGACATCGTCAAATGTCAGGTTATTACGCGCACAATAATTGGGACTAATGACTAGTGTGTGATGCACACGGAAACACTAAATATTGCCTCACTCCATTCACAGTCACGAAGAGGACATCAATGAACGACATGTTATTTATACTATTTTAATAATAAACTTCACAAATATCTTATTCTTCGTTTATTTATTTTATATGTTTAGTACGAAATATTCTCGCTGTTGTTCAACACAACTGTTTATCTACTAAAATACAACTATTATATAAACATTCTGTAACAAGTAAGACGCATTAATGAGGAAACATCGCCGCAACCTCCTCAGACTACACCACAAGTTAAATTGAGCAAAGCAATGTTTGTTGACTTGTGGACCCAAAAAAGGTAACTTTTGATTTACCAATGTTGCGTATAGATATTTATATTATAGAATGATAACATATAAAGCATAAAATCATAGAAGCCAATGTGTACTGTCAATTGATATAATTATACCAATATTCGTGTAAATTCTCCTGAATTTACAAAAGACTCGTGACATTTCTAAAAGTAAATCCCTCGAAATTCTCATTTTTATTTTTAAAAAAAATAGAACGTGTCTAACATTTACGGGGACGTTTACTAACATTCTTCTTAGGTAGTGGCCACAAGTTATTTTTCTAGCTCTGGGAACCGGGAATCAAATATTTGTTATTCCGTCCTAATAACAAAACTAAATAATAATAATAATAATAATAATAATAATAATAATAATAATGTTTTGGATTTTTATTGAAGATCTACAATGGAGCCTCACACTTTTGACATGGCTGCTTCGTGGTGACTTGACTAGTGTTGCGTGAGTCCATACAAACCTCGGGTAATGGGAGTGCCGTAGATATTACATTAACAATAATAGCTTACCCCAGTGATATGGGAGCTAGCAAACCCATCTACGAGTGATGTATTCTCGAATGGTCAAAATTCTCAGTGCACAATTTGAAAGAATCCAGGTAGTTGCCCGGCAGCATGAAATTTTCCGAGGCACAACACAAGTAATAGATAAATATGACTGCCCATTGCTATGTCGCTCCCTGGCGACAAATACGAAATTCATGATTACGTGGGAATTACTGGAGCCTATGTGGTGCTAATTCAGGAATTCTCAGTGATTACATTCGTGTCAGGGGTAAGCCACTTGTGCAGGAGAGTACTAGCGTTTAATGCACCAGTCAATTCAATTCAATATATTATGAGTATTGATCTGTTTATACTTCAGAAGTTAATATTTTTAATTCAATATGGATTATGTTTGGATAAATTATGTAACACGATTTACTTATGTGTTCTAAAATATTATTGGCAATGTCAAGGAAAGACCCAACTTGATGTGTGATTCCGTTAGAAATTTCATATTGTTTTGAAGTATAATGTATAATGTGTATTGTACATTTATTTGGTGGAATCAATTGTTAAAATGTGTAGTAAAATAATTCAGCATTGAGAGTGATGAAGTTTTCAGTATTATGACGGAAATCATTTAATAAACAAAACAATAACACGACGGATGAGGAGATAATCAGAGGTATTTGCAAAGAAAGGAAAGATTAAAAATGTATCACTATTCTAGAAACACTAACGTTCTAATCTTATACTGTCTGGAACTATATAAATTTTATCCACCTCAGGTCTACCAGATAAATTGTGATGCTCAAAATATAATGAATTGACGCATCATTATGAAACTTATGGCATGTATGAGCGGCAACAGCAATTTCTGGATATTCCTAATGTCTCTCTTACAAACTTCCCATCGGACGCTCTCTTGTATAATGCCCCTCTGTGGATATTTATCACCCGCCATTAGACGAAACTGATAGGAACACAACCGAGATACGACCTTTCGCTGCTCCCAGAATAACTTGATTCTCGGGAGAAGCCTTTGTGACCGGCGTCTCATTAATATCAGCGAGACACTCATATGTGAGCGCGTGTGTATTCAAATCCGTCTAAGTACACCGCAATAAAATTACTGGGCCCGCGCCGGCTCGCGCGTTGGAGTATCATGTTTCTTCCCGGACAAGCATTTTCCATCCGGAGCCTTGGCTCTGAAGTATTGCGTTCTTTGGGTATGCGCGGGAACGTACTGAATTATTTAAAACAACATCTAATACTTCATTTACACTTAATGTAACTCAAAACAAGGCTTGAAACTGGCGAGGATGCATTTTTCTTGGCGAGGCTCTCGCCGCAAGTCGTCGGTTTGCTGTGGAAGTGGCAGACTGGCTGGAAATTTCAAAGAGTGGTTTACACAGGAACTTCGGCAATTCTACAGAATGCCATCTTTCTTTAAAACTATGTAAATCCCGTGTTCCTCTTTTTTGTATTACATAATGTCAGTGGCTCAACGAATATTTTTCTGCGGGGGCTGAAGGTGTAGTTCCATCCAATTTGAAGTTTTCTTATAAAAAATATTTCAGTACTTATGATGAATTTAGAACTTATTTAGAATTTAGAACTTTTATTTATTGATTTCTTTTATAGCATTAAATTGAGATATTAAAAGTCTTTCGTTACAGTAGAAAATTAGTAAAAATTACATATGCATTTGTGAATATATGTTATCAGCTTCTAGATAGAGAGCTCTATTACCCCACTTCACATTATAACTAATCTAAGAGGGAAAATCAAATAAATCTAAATTTTGAAGACGATCAACCTCTGCACATCTGGAGGGTATCTATTTGACAACTCGAATAAGTTTACAAAGTTTATATTGAAAATTCGTGTTACCTTTTTTACATAATGTTAATACTAATTTCATTATAATATAATAAATGTAAGAATTCTTTACATTTACATATCTCTGTTGTTTAACCTGTGCCCACATCTATATTGGTTTTAATGTGTTTGAACATGTAAATTGATTTTGTATGTAACCACACCCTTAAGATATTGTTTATTAAATAATTCGTAATAATTCTTTACTTTTAAAATAAAAATTATAATACAATAACAGTAATAGTAACAATAGAAAAGTGCCATTGTTACTGATTGTTTTATTTAGACTGATTTATATTCTTTTATGAAGAGAAGTATTAATTAAGACATGTATCCGGCACCAGTTAAATACAGTGTTAATAATTAATTTTTATTTTAAAAAATAACACGGAAGGAACAAGTGAAAGAACACCACTTAAACAAAAAACGTAAAGACAAATAACCGTTTTTAAAATATAACGAAATAAAAAAGAACAAGAGCAAAAGGAGATCGTCGTAAGACACATCAAAGATTAGAGAAGAGAATTTCCTCCAGAAAAATTATTGTAACTGACCCCCCTACGCCACCCTACATCACACAGAAAGTATTTTTCCTCCAGAAGTTAAACGCTGTTAAACGGCGCGCCACCCTCCGCCGATTTCGGCGAGCTGCCTTCGTCAATAATTGCCCTAATTACGTCTACTAGCCTAAACTGTATCGAAGACAGGTTGTGTTTTGTACCGGTCGAAAAACATCAGGTTGGAAAGTTTCTAGGGCTCTTACGGAAAACCAAAACCGCACTCTCGTTGTTGAGGCTTTACGGGCCGCCGACCCGGCTTTATTTGTAGGTCGAAATTGAAAGGCCTACCACAAAAAACGTGAGAACTCAATTCCAAACAAGAACTAAAAGGAGTCTGGTTGGCGCCCCCCATCGCAGATACCGGGAAACCACCGGCAGTCGGAGATCCATCTTTCTTAGGCGCCACCGTGAATAGGTGCGAAGGAGAAGAAGAAGAAGATGATGGTGAAGGGGAAGAAGAAGAAGATGCTGGCCGGCTTCACACACTCGTCAGACGTCCACGCGGTAATGAGCGGGTGGGCGAGCCGGCGAGGCTATGCTTCCACTGAAGAGCGTGTGACATGTCGAATTGATTCCTGCGGTGAGACGGCGGGGGAGGGGGGGGGCGTGCCCGAGTGGGCGAGGCGTGGGGGGGGGGGCGACACAGGGCAGCACGGAACAAGCGGTGAGGTACTGGAGGACGCTACGAGAGTTGTCACGAGACGAAACGAAAAGGATTAGTTGGTATTTGATGCGTGAGGTAGGATGTCATTGGGGTGGGATATTTTGGATTAGCGACTTGATACGTCTGTTCTCAATTCTGAATCTCTAATCTACTCTTTTTTTAATAAGATTTATTTTTTGTTCTCATGAACTTCTAGGTCATTGGCGACCGTTTATACTATTCTTTACAATGAATCAAATAACCTTTAAAAATTTAAAGACATATATGTGAGTTGTTTCAGTTAATAATTTGGAAAGACAATTTGAAAGTGAATGGGTCGTACATAACTGTCAATACACTGGCAATATCTACTCTTTTTATCTGATCTTTTAATGGTTCGAATTGTTTAGATTGTGGAAGGCATTTACAAAAAGTTACAATGTTCTTATGTTCAGAGAAGAATTCAAGGTGTTGGGGCTGGGGATTCAAGTTTCCCCTCTTGAATATGGAATAACTCGCATTCACCCCTAAGCATGCAAGAACCACATAAAATTTAATTGATTATAAAGATTATTTTTCATTTCTTTTTTTCTGCTTTTACAATGTAATACTTTCAACTTCCTTATATCCTTAATTTACAATGTATTACTAAAATTAAAATATAAAGATTATGTTATTTGTAATAAATATTTAAAATAATTTACCATAAAAAATTGCAATAAAAGTGTTCATACATTTCAAAAGTATTTGCAACAAAAGCCAATGAGACCTTTAAGTTAGAAAGCAATGCCCCTTCTATTTGCTCACGCATACCCTTCTGCATTTCCTATACCTAGGCCTCTAATTATGTTCTGTCTTACTTCGTTTTCTATTCTTCAGTGGTCAAGGAAGAAAATGAAATTAGTTTTAAACAAATAAAATCTTAATAAATATATATCGTACATGTAAAATTTTCTGAATGCATTTAATTCCTCCAGTGCAGTCATTTTAAACTATATGACAAGTTTTGATGATTTTCCAATTTTTTTTATCGTCTTCATACATTCTTACTTGAAAAATTAAATGAGTTAGTAGCAACCTTTGGAACCATCACTTATGAGTTTTAATTTCAGTGAACATTATGATTAATTTTGTGACACAATTGTACCGTGAAACTTTGTAACACAATCTAGGAAAAATTTTGTCTTTTTTTTTCCACAAAAATTCTTTACATTATTTTTGGTCTTGATATAACTGCAGGGAATGCCCTAACTAAAAAGTCCTCAAGAATGAAGAAACAGTAAGACACAGACCAGGGCGCGAGAGTGAAAGCGGGAATCAGTAAACAAGCTGTAGACGACTGGCATGCGAGAAATGAAAGTCCGACCAAATAGATAAATCACTGTGAGTGAAAATGTACTACGTTAAGAGACGTCTTTATGTAAAACGAGTCTCGATCACGAATTGACATACAAATAAGCAAAATATTTTTTTTATATATGACATTGCTTTATTCGAATCAGCCACAATTTGCGCGAAGTATTGTAGAGGCAACGATAGTCCCTAGATCTGCTTCTTAGCAAGATGGTTGCAACCCGGAGAAAAATTTATATTCAAACGACTCGTACATCTTTACTCACGAATTAGTTATAATAATAACAACAACAATAATAATAATAATAATAATAATAATAATAATAATAATAATAATAATAATAAACTATAAGTGTGTATACAAATGATAGTCGAAAATTGATAATTCAGCAAGTAGTTCATGTTACAAACAACTCAAAGTTGTGTTGTATAAATCATCTTTGATTTTAAATGTTTAACAAATTACAGTTTAAGACGTTTAATTTATTTCATTGTTAATATTAAAATAAATCGCACATAAATAATTATACATTTTTTATAAATTATTTTTGCTGAGTATATTTTAAAGTGGAAGCATTGACCCCCGATTTCCACTGCAGTTTTCAAAATGTACGTATACCGGTATTCCCACGAGGTATCGAATGGAAGGAATTGTTCTCGTTTCAAAACTAGAGGTGCTAAAACATCACGTACCTTATTTCACACAAAATTACGCGAAAAGTACTTATGATCGAAATTTTGTACATGACCTTATTTCAAACTTAGTATTCAAGAAACATATATTAAGAGAAAAACCGATATCTTCAATATTTTAGTAGTTGGAAGACTCCGAAAAAAAAAATTAAACTTTTTTAGTATCCGAAAAATCAGGATTTTTAACAAACCTGAGACCTACAACACTCTCTTAAACGTCCTTTACACTATTCAACAACAAAATTTAATCAAAAACGATGGAGCCATTATTTTGAAATCTTGTTAAATGTTCCAGAGGCTTCTTGCAAAGTTTCTTAAAAAATTAAAATATCGGTTTCAAATTAAAAGGGCCGCGACATTAGCAGGATGGATTGGGAAAATCGGCTGAACGGTTTCGCAGCTAGCGTTATTTACAGATGGATGAACAACGAGACAGCCGCTTTGCGTCATTTCATATTTCGCAATCAAAGACCCAGAAAACATGGACTCTGACTATACTAGATGTTAGAGATTTTTTTAAATTTAGCAGCTATATTTACCAACTTTTTCGTTACCAGGGCCCTGTAATAAAATTTTCTGCCGAAAATTCGCCGTTTTTTGGCGCAGAATTACATATCTTGCTCTCCACTCCGTAGCGAGAGAGTACAAACAATATATCGCCCGTGTTTTGCGTCTTTCAAAGCCTGCGGCAGCGACGTGGTTGACTCCGGCAGCGGGCGCAGTGTTGTTCCGTCGACGGCGGCGGCGGCGCGGGCGGTGGTAAAGGCCCTCTGCAGCGCCCCGGGCCCCAATTAGACGGGGCGTGACCCCCCAACCCCACGTGCCCAGCCGCACCCCCGCCCTCCGACCACCGCCCGCGCTCCCACGACTTCCCCGCCGCCGTTGAGCCTGGGAGACGAAGTGCTGCAATCGCTCATTAATGAGCCGGCGGTTTACACGCGTTTACGGCGGGGAACTGCCATGCATTCCGGGCGCGCAATTAGCGACACAGCGAATAAAATATTCATCCTGCTTGTTCTTCATGAGCTCAATCCCCGTGGTACGTGAAGACTGTTACTATGTAATCATTAAATTTCTTTTCCGCCAGAGGGGAATGAAGGTTAGGGTAATATTGTAGGGTGAATATGTTATTGGGTACTACAAAGTACAAATAAGAAAAAAAAATGACGTAATAGTAATCTCATTGAATATTAGAACACTGATGTAAGTGCTCAGAAGTACTACTATGTACATATTCAATAATACTCTCACTTGACTTAAATTTGAAATTTTATCTTTTCAAAATATAAGATCAAACCAAACAAGATAAAAATCAAACATTCAAAATTCATCCCTTGATGTCAATATCTTTCTTTATCTCTATTCTTGGCCTTTGCCATACGCTAATAAAACAATAAGTTAACTTGTGATTCAAATTAATCTGTTTAACGATAAAAATATTTATGAAAGACGATTTGATGTGTGTAATTATTTTTTTGAATACATGCACATTCATTTTCAGAAATATGTTATTAATTATTATATATTCATATAAATAATGAATGGAAATTATCTAGGAATTTAAAAAAAATAAAATGTAATTGAAGGAAAGCTGATGATAACCGCACAAATTGTGAAAAATGTGATTAAATTTATCATTTTGTCCTTGTAATAATTGTAACTATTATCTTTAAATATATAATTGTATTATGACAGGGGTATCTGATGACATCGACATTATAAAGCGACCATAAGTAAATGCATTTTAAAAAAGTTGATGAGAAAAGTTATGTTAAGTTGGTAAGAGTTGGAGTTAAGGACAAGAATATTCGTAAGAGAATTGGAGGCAGGGGAGCAAGAAACATTATGAAAAGTTTGAGAATTAGAAAAAGATTCTAGATGGATATGTATTAATAAACAGCGATCAATGTATTCAGAAATATATTAAACAAGACGAAACATGACGAAAAGGAAGAGAAATGTGATGACATTCATCTTAAACGGGATGACTAAAAAATGCGAAGAACGGAAATGAATGAAAATTTATTAGGTATTAGTCGTAGTCACGAATAAAAAAATGCTAATAATGTAATATTAAAATTTATTGAAATTATTCGAAACGAAATTTTCTTCAAATAACTTTAAAAACACTAATACCGAGAAAGTTGTATTGTATTTAATAAAAATAAATTCCTAATCTTCCTTAGATGCATCTTACCACCCAACTGCAGAGCGCATACCAAATCGTTCCTCACGGCTGTGTGTTTTTCACAGAATTTTCGTCGCCCCCCCCCCCTCTTCCCACCCGGGTGTGTAATCGATAGGCTCGTTATCAGCGGGGCGATGCAGAGGCGCGTGCGGAGCACTCAGAGGGACGGACGCACGGGCAGACGGCCGGAACGGAGCCCCCTGACGCTCAGCTGGTTTACACGCATTCCTAAGGCGTCGAGTGACACCGGGCCGCCCCGATTATACGGAGATTTCAACGCTTGGGCAGACGACGAACCCGCTGCACAGGGCCAAAAACAAACACACCCGACGCGACGGTTACACGTAAGGAAGGCGGGGACGATATATGGGTTGTATCTAACCTGGTATTCTTATTTCAGTATATAAATGTATTTATATCTAAATATACATATACACGTTACAGATGTTAACAATACAACGATTTTTGAAATATCGCTATTATTCTTTGCGTAATTCGAAAAACTTATATAATTGCTACATTAATATAGAAACTTTATTTGAATACATTAGAATACATCGAGAACGTTGATTTTTGCCAATTCATTACTTCATAACGCGTGGGCTGACGCGAAGGTGCAGGCTACGATTTTAGGGAGATTCCTGCGCTTATTCATGCGTCAAAATCGTGTTACGGAACGAAAGTAATCGGGTCCACCCAGTTACTCGGACTGGCATTGTTTGTTTTTTTCAAGATTTTTATTTTATTTTTCATATGCCAGTACATTACACCAAAAAATTATCAATGTATGGCAATGTATTGAAATATACTCGCTTTAAGTGTAAATTATTTTTTTTTGTCGAATGTCAATAACGTGCGAATCTCATTTATAAGGAGATTTCGACGCTTGTTCAAACGGTGAACCCGTTGCATGGAACAAAAACGAACAAATCCAGAGGTTTAAACAAACGAGTTGAAACAATATACAGTCATATAAAAAGTAGTTATTTATGCCCTTGGGGGCAATTTAAGAGTTATGATTAAGTGGCGACAAAAAGCTCTTGGACAAAAGGCAAAAAGTTGAATTTTGTTATTTAAAAGAAAGTTACGAAGAGTACGAGAAGCCTCAACTGACATGTCTGCCAAATTCATGTGGCTTGCTAATCTTGTGGTGGTTATCTTTAAGACGCTCTTCTTAGTAGAAGACGGGTATTGGTAAGGATGATTCTGTTGGCGGTTTAAATTGAAAAGTGTGTGCCTCGATTCATTTGTAGAGTTTTTCTCCATCACGTGTACCGGTAGTAAGTGGAGCATCCTTAACAAGATATAATGAAGATTTCTTCTTTTGTTTTCGCTGATAAATATATCTGATATATTATTACCACAAATGCGTAAGTCGGAATATTGCGATGTGAATAAATTCTGATTTTATTTTCTTATGCACGTTCAGGACAAGATGTTTGTGTGGACAAGAGATACCACAGTAAGCAAGAAAAGGAAATAATAAAAATAGCTCAATTATAATTATGTACATTAACTTTGTTATTTGTAATCATTAACGACCAATTAAACGCACGTAGTAATTACCGGAATTTATGCTTTGCACATTACACGGTTCGAATGAATTCTCATGAAACTTTCCGTAAGGCCAGTGCGGTTTCACGACCACACACAACCCTTTCGGCAGCCCCCGGTCGGCCACAAGCCTGGCATTCCGAGAGGGCCTGCGGGGCGTGGCGAAGCGGGGCGGGGCGGGGAGGGGGCGTGGTCGGCGCTGCGAGGTGTGGGCCACGAGATTTGCCTCGGCTCGTTGGGAGGCGGGGGCCCGTGGGACCGCCTCAAGGGCTGATTCTCCGATCCGGAAAGGGCACGGAGCGGCGCGGCTCGGGTCACGGACTGCACGACCCGCGGGCGGACGAGGTATGCGGCCGGCGGCGGCGGCGGCGGCGGTGGAGGAGGAATGCCCCTCGGCGCACCGCCCCCGCCCCCGCCCCCGCACCTGTCCCCGTCCCGCCCCGCCCTCGCCCACCCCTTCGACCCGTTCCCTACACCGACCCAATCCCCTACACGCCCCCGCCTGCGTCCTCTCCCCGCCTCGCCCTCGTCCCATCAAGACCTCATCACGTCCCCACGCCACTTCCATCAACACCTGCGTCCACCCCCGCCTCACCCCCGCCCCGCCCCCGACCCCCCACTTGTCCCCATCCCGCCCCGCCGTCGCCCAACCCTGCCTCCCGTCCCCGATTCGGCCTCATCCCGCACACGCCGCCGCCTTTGTCCTCTCCCCGCCTCGCCCTCGTCCCATCACGACCTCATTACGTCCCCACGCCACTACCATCCCACCTGCGTCCTTTCCCCGCCTCCCTTCCTGCCCCCGCACCTGTCCCCGTTCCGCCCAACCCTCGCCCAGCCTGTCGATCCATTCCCTACTCCGACCCAATCTCGCACACGCCTCGGCCTGCGTCCTCTCCACGCCTCGCCATCACCCTCACCCTCGCCCACGTCTCCGTCACCCTAACGCTCTCATTACGTCCCCATTCCACCCTATCCCCGCCGGCGTCCGTTCCTCGCCTTGCCACGTCCCCATCACGAACTCTCTTTCCCCTCGCCAGCCCTGTCGCAGCCTCCGCAATCTTCTCGCCCTCACGTCAGTCTTCAATCCCCCCCGCCTGCGACCTCACCCCGGCCCACCTTGTCCCTGCACCAGCGTCCGTCTCAATCCCGCACGCGCCTGCGTCCCCTCCCCTCCCCTCCCACGCACCGGCCCCTCCTCCGTCTCCACCCCCACCCCCGCCACTGTCTCCACTTTCCCTTCTATTCTCGATTTTGCTTGTCAATTTGCTTCTCCATTTCCATCCAGTCCCTCCCATTCTACGTCCCGTCCATGCCAAAGATTCCTCTCCGGTCCTTCTCTATCCTCGCTCCTTTCTGCATCCCCGCCACTTTCTTCAAACCCCACCTATTTCCCTTCCCTGCCCCACGGACAGGACCTTCACCTCTCTCCGTTCCTATCCCTTTGTCTGCTCCTGAGCACTTCAGTGGGTCAGTGTTTAGCTTACTAGACACTGAACCTTCCAGTTTGCAGTTTCGATCCCGGCTGAGGCGTAGATTTTCGAAGGGCGAAAAATCCATACACAGAAACCGTCACGCTTGTTGCGTATAACAGAGTTATGGTAGGTTCCCTGAAGAAATAAATTCCTCTGAAATTTCCGGTCTCTGACGATATCTCAAGTCCTTCAAACCACGCAGCTCGGATAGCGGACAATTTGCGGAGAAAGTGAGGATCAAAATCCAGGCGCTTCAGGGGACGCTCGCGGTGCTAAAACGATCAATACAGATACGCGTCGGTAGATAGATTTCAGAGGAAGCCTGGGTCGAGTATACGAGTGGAAAACTATAACCATCGGGCATGTCCCCGCAAAATAAACCATTCGATAAAAGTTCGTCCCGCTTCTACCACCATCGCCGTCCTTGTCCCCCTTCCCCCGTCCCTGCCTTTGTACTTCCCTCTCTCATCTGTAGAGCAAGTCTCCATCCCCGTCCCGTTTCCATGCCTCCTTCATCCTTCCATCTCGGTTCCCGCTCCATTGCCGCCGCCCTCGCCCCGTTTCCCAACCCGCCCACGTGCCGATCACCATCCCCGTGCCCAATCACCTCTCATTCTCTCATCTCTGACTCTTTACACTGACCTTTCCCAACGTGCGCCTCCACTCGGCCAATTGAAATAAATAGAAATGAAGAAGTAAGTTAAGGAACTAGTATTTGTAAAAAAATCCTAGTTCGAAGAAATGGAAACAACGTGTTAAGTACTAACATGAAGTGAAAATTATTTTATGCATGTAATAGCTTTTTATAACACCACTGTATTTTTTTTCATTAATTTTAAATCGTCAGCAAATTATAAAGACACCATAAATTTCGCAAATTAAAATATCGATTCTTATAATATCAGAAGACAGCAACATTCCTAGCTGTCGGTGACGGTTACACTACAGTGCTGTCGTCGTCCTCCGTAAGTCGAAACAGGTGTGGAGGAATGCTGGAGCTCTGATGTCGATAAGCTCAGGACGGCTCCATTATGTGCCCCCCTGCTATTCACGAGGTGCCGAGAAACTAAAGAAACATGAGTGAAAATTCGTGTCTGGCGGATACACACGTTTGTATTTGCGAGTAGAGGCACTATTGCTGTCCGAAATGGAGGAGTCCACTGCGGAGGCAACCTTTTGGCTCCAGAGGGTTTGGTTCGAATCCCGCGTGAGACCTTTGTTGGATAGTCACCTCGTTTTAGCTGAATAGTAATTAACAAAATTTATAATTTAACAATTATTAATATTCAAAAATCTACTGAACAATTTTGCGGATTTTCTTTGTCCTCATTTTGTCAAAATTTTTGTACGTCGACAGTAACGAATAAGAGTAGGAGAAGAAGAAAAAGCAGAAAGAAAAGAAAGGACGAAGAAGAAAAATTGTGTAAATGAAACGAGATTCATAATTAAAACACCTGTCTATTTGCGTTAGTGATCCTCATTTCGAAGAACAAACTTCTGCCTAAATTTTAAGAAAATGTTATTTTGTAATAATGATATTAAGATAAATAATAAACATAAATTAATATTTACAACCAATTTTGGTATGTGTGTGTCTCAAAAATGTTTTTCGATCTATAATGTCCTAGCAGTTCCCTACGGGATATCAAGTGAATGATACTGCTTATGCAAAATAACGAAAGTAAATTTACGTATTTTAGAAGTCGCTTAACATTCGTCAAACACAGTCAACACACGAGAAGAACATCCAGTGGCAATCGAACCGAGTACTTCTTCACTGGCGCATAAATTGTAAAACCCCCCGAGACTTTTATCAGCGTCTTCCGAAACATTATCCGACTCCATAGACGGCTACATATCATAACAGTTACAACACCCGGACATTATGTTAGACACGTAGAAATACGAGTTCGAATTGAATGTTAGATTGCCTCCAATAAGACCCACACGAAGCAACAAACCCACGGAACTAGCGACAGTGGCCAGTACCATCCAACTCCCCTTGTGCGTGCCAAGAACCCGTAAACACTTTAGCGTCCTATTAAACTGACAAATTCTCATCTGTGGCCGAGACCGAGGCGACGAAACCCGTGTTCGAGGTTGCTTCTTCCTAATGTGTACAAATCACGAGCCGATAAACACGTGTTCATAAATATAGGTTAATAAATACATCACAACATCAATAGGCTAAACAAATAGGACGATTTATCGGATGGAAGGCGGGAGAAACAGGGCAGTCAGGCGGGCAGGCGGGTGAGTTGGGGGGAGAGCACAAAAAGCTTCGAACAAGCAGAGTGGTTAGAGCGCCCTCGAGAACAAACACAGTGGGTGAACGAGGCACGTTTTGTGGATAAAGGCCGATAATCAGTGGATTTTTTATGATTTTTTTAACTTACATTTTTTCATTATGAATTTGACAGTAGCAGACCAGTATCAGTATACACATTTTATAAATTTTCAGTACATATAATGCAAGGTGTAAAAAAAATCTCCACACATAAGGGATCTCTAAATTACTTTAATTTTTACTCTTTTCTTCTTTTTCTAATTAGAATTAAGAAATATTTATTTTAGAAAATCCATGGAAGTTATCAATGTTGAAATAAGATAAATAGATGTTTTATAAATTCCTTTTTGTAATTCCAAATATTAGGGTCCTTATACATTATTTTATTTTTTTAATTAACCGAACTGCTTAATTTTATCTTGTAGAATTCGTGATTTGGAGGCAGCCTTAGAATCTTTCGCGTTGTAGGGGGTATTTATGTTCCATGCTTTTATTTCGAAATAATGTTTTTTAACTCGAATTCTTAATTTCAGATACATTATTTCATTGACTCGGATATTTTATTATTAACTCTTTAATGTTCCATCCGAATTTAAGATATTACGGTTGACTGTACATTATTTTTTCACGTGAAATATTTAATTATATGGACCCATATTTTACTTTGTTGTATTCAAGATATTAGAATTACCGTATATGATTTCTCTTATTTAAGTATTTAGCATTCAAACTCCCAATTTCCCCTTTGAAATTGCAGATATTCGTGTATCTATAGATTATTTCGCATAGACTAGGATATTTTATTTTTATTTTCTCCTTGTAAATTGAATATATTATTTATTGTAGTCGTACAATTATTCAGTCGTTTAAATTCCTCTTTGAAATTCAAGATACAAGGATTCCACATACTATTTCGCGAATGATAGGATATTTCATTACTCATTCTTATTTTCCCCTTTGAAATTCGAGATATTGTAATCTCCATACATTATTTCGCGTAAACCTATATTTTGTTATTCACTCTTTTACTTCCCTTTGAAATCCGAGATATTAGGGTCTCGGTACATTATTTCGTGTAGTCGTATATATTTTAATCCACTATTGTACTTTCTCCTTTGGAATTCGAGACATTGGTATCTACATACATTATTTCCCATAGTCGTACATTTTATTCCTCACTCTTTTACTTTCCCCTTTGAAATTCGAGGAACGAGGTTCGCCGCCTCGCGCCTGCGACCGCGTCCACTGCGCAGGTGCGGGGGCGCTGGTGCCCTAATGGGCCGCGAGGGGCGCGCGTGTCGGCGGTCGCACGGCCCCGTGCCCCAATTAGCCCCCCCGCGCTCGGCGAGGGGGGCGGGGGCCGGGCGTCGGATGATGGGCCCAACGCGGGGTGCCCCAAGGCGGTCGCATGCGGCCTCGCTGCTCTTGTTCACTCCGCGCCTTTACGTCTTCCCGGCGGCAGCGTCCCGCGGAAAGGGATTCCGCGAAAAAACCAAGTAAATAGTACATTATGAAACGATGGTGTAATGACGAATTGAATTGAATTGAATTAATGCCTTATTTTACGTGGCGAGACTCAGGCCATCAGGCCCGCTCTTCCGTCTGACCACGCAAATATCGCCACGCTCCTTTCACTAACCAGCAGAGAAAAGAGGTATTTCTTGGGCGACGAAACAGGCGATTTGAATTTAGCTCAGAGTAGTCATTTAGGCTTGAGGATCTTTTACATGCAGTAAATCTACTAACATGGGACAGCCGGCTTTACTTCCCCTCTGAAGGAAGGCGTACGAAGGATTTTTCGCTCTTAAAAATCCACGGCTTCGATCGGGTTTGCACCCGACAACTTGGGTACAACAGTCCGATATGCTAACAGTCACACCATCGATGCCGATGACCGGGTATTAATACACGAGTGATATTAAGATAAGAGAGAAGAACGAGAGAATCGTAAACTTCATACGAGCGTGCACGACCGCCCCAGATGGCTCAGGGCATCAACTCATATCCCTGCAGAACTTCTGATTGGGAGGCCCTAGGATTCGAGTCCCCACGGTGACAGGATGTTTGACACGATCAACCAGCCAATCGTATATAATATACCCCTATCCCCGTACAACAACAAAAATCAATACACCAAAACGATTAGACAGATAAGTGGTGATAGGTGTTGATTGATTTCTCTCTCGCCTACGTTTCACAAGCGAGTATAGCACACATCATTATCGATTCCTCCTATGTGTGCTTTTGCTTTATTCGTTTGATAAAGAAACGAAAAACTTGACCGGTGTTAATGGATTGTTCTAAATTGCGACGAGTTTAAGTTTTACTAGTGCACTCATGCAAATTCCTTTTAAGCTTCATTCTTCTTATCAAATGCTATACATTACGAAATTGATCTGACCACCTTATTTGATAATTCTTCAATCTCGTATTATAGTAGAAGGGTTTACAATACCAAATTTGTATCAAACTGTTATCAATAACGATGTAAATGTTTGATTAGTGCACTGATATGTAAGTTTCAAGAAGCTTCATTATAGCTCTAGGGCTCTTATGTATTTATAACAACCCAGACTCTATAATGTTATTATGATAAAAGTAATGTGTTGTTTGAAACGTGTGATGTCAGGATTTACTCAATCATCTCATTTTTTTTTAAAAAAAATAATAAATAGCATCAAACATAAAAATAGTTTTGTATTCTTCTTAGAATATTCGCATAAGCTTCAACTATACATATTGTATAATACTCAGTAATGAAACAGAGGACTGTGCAATTAAATCCAGCTCGTTTTACAATTCACTTTTTTTCGTGTTCGTGAATTTTAGAGGAAGCCTGGACAACCTTCCGAAGGAACAGTTTAAATCCAACTTATTGACACCTAAAACGTGGCGACAGCATATCCCGGATGTATCACACCACACGTTGACGTAAAAATGCTAATTGCTGGGCAAACCTCCAGCAAATGCAACGAGTTGGTTTTGATAGCAAATGCCTTAACTCATATCACTTGAGTACCACTCGACAAAAGCAGTTCTCGTTTCATACTGACGTTAACATTAAAACTTATTTCAATAATAACTCTCATTACGGTACATGTTTTAACACAATGATTGATAATGGAAAATAGGTGATCAAGAAGCCGGTCTCCATGGTTGTTGAATTGTGTCTATTTCTATTCTACTCATTGGTGTTATAGCAAAATTGAAAGAGTTGCGCATTTCTCTAGTCAAGTGTAAGGTTGCCTCGTCTGTGTTACCGAAATGTATTGCTAAATATATATACAACTCCAAAAAAGTTTTGGAAGATTTTTTTAGTTAAAATTATTTTTCAAAATTACAAAAGATACCCTCTAATATCTGAGACGTTTCTGGAGCACTACGGAATTATTCCTACTTTACCCGCTAATAATAGGTTGCGTATTTGCAGTGCTAGATGGAAACTAACAAACGTTCAACAACCGAAAATATGACCCTTGCTTGAACTTGGTTCAATGACAAAACAAAATATGCGATTGTACTGACGGGAACTGATAGTGTTCTACACTCGCTTGTGAATTATACGTGAGAGAGAAAAAACACAACAAAATCCATCAACTGCCTATGAGTTTCTGATCTTGTTGCCAATGACTTAATCACATTCTATAACATATGTTGAATAAATATTAACGTCTATAACATATGTTGAATAAATATCAACTCATCTTCCCAACCTCACACTTCCCGCAAAAGATACGCTCACTCACCGAAAAGAATTTTCCGTCTTCGCTCAAGGTCGTCCCAGTAATTAGCTTTTATGGATACTTCGGTACTGTTCTTCTCTTCCCGCCCAACCACTCCCAACTTGCCGCCAAACCTACGGTATTTATTGTTATATCCTTCTCCGAAGAGCGGACTCCCAAAGTACTACCTTCGTTCCCAGCCAAAATTCCTTCTAAAGAGCGTTGACTTGCGTCTCGTTGGTTACCGCTTTACAATACCGACCATCTCACCAACTCTGGTGATGGTTGAGAGATAACAGGCCACCGTCATTAATCATTATTGGAATGATTTTCGCTCTTTCACCACACCACTTAATAAGCATTCGGAGAGACCTTACGTCGCTCTGCTACAAATATCTCACCCCTCATCACATTCCAACATCTTCCCTCGGACAGGTACGCAAATCGCGCTGTTTAGTTAGAACCTAATAGCTTGTAGATGTTTATCTTTCTACGGGTGGTGGTATTAATTGAGTGATATGGTCGGATAAGGACGGAGGGGAGGTTGAATTGACTGTGACTTGTTACGCATGCCGGCTGATTGTTATCGTACTCCCACGAAGTGTTGAAGGTAAATGCAATGAGCGAAGAAGGAAGAGTTCCTCTTGTTAACATCGCTACGACGCAAGAAAGGCAGGCGTGAACAGATTATCTGCTAGCCACATGTCTTGGCTTCATCATATTAAACATTTCTCAAATGCGAAAAAATATTATGTTTCAATGTGATAACCCAGGGATTATAATTAACAACTCTTAATTTTCTGATATCTTATCCTTCTATCCGCTACGTAATCTTTCGTATTTTGAAAGATTATAAAGGGCAACTTATTCGTTTTGCATGAGATTTATCAACCTTTTTATGTACTATTCACAAAAAAATTAATGCACTTGTGAAAATAAATGTTTGATTTATTGACATTACAATTTCCCGAAAAAAATAATAATTGATAGTTAAGAGTTATTAAAAACACTTTTCAGCCTAATTCTATTCTTGTGAAGCAATATTTACGTTGTTTCAACTTGTCAACGACGAAGGGTATCTCATTTTAATTTACAGTAGTACAGTTGTCTAAGGGTTGTCAATTACTAATAAATACAAATTTAAGAGTGAAATTTTACGAAGGAGAGAATGGATAGTTGAATTTTCATGTTCACTTCAAATCAGATGTCTATGCTCATATCAGTTACCATGTCACGTCGTCTCATCAAATGCTTTGAACGACTCAATTATCATTTAATCATTTTTACAATAATTAATTTGATAATAATTTATGATAGTTAACATAGTTCTTTGCAGTTTGCATGGGTTCCACAATAGCCTCTTGTTCGCGTATGAAATATTTATTTTCCATGTTTCAACGTATATTTATTAAAGAACAACTGGACGCAGCAATAGTTAAATTTCAGTACTTTAATTGGGGGATCACTAACTATGCCTTGCGTTTTAGAGATGAAATAGCATACATATTTCGAACTTGACACACGCTCCATACTGTTTGATATTGTAGAAAACAAGACCCAAAAATAGCCATTCATTGAAAAAATCATTTTCGTTTTCGTTTTTGTTTTAAGTTGCATGAAAATCATTTGTGGAAATCGATTTTCGAAGAGCTGTATCTCATGAAAAGATCATTCTAGCGCAGTCAGCGAATGGAAGTGAAGGCGACTTGCCTCGTGATCGCGCAATAACAATAATGACGTCCATTTTGTTTGTTGGCGCGACACGACGGCGTTCGGTCGTTCGAAGCTGGGACCACCCAGACGCGCGGGGTGTTTCCTCACACACCCTAAAACCACTTCCACGTAAATGCCGCCCCAGCCCTCCTCATCGCTCTTGTCTCCCAACCTACACACGCCCGCCCGCTTTGGCCGGCCGCGCCGCTCGGCCGTTCCAATACACACACACATCACGCATCACATGTACATCACACACATGCGTATATGCACAAACACACGTACATTACGGATCAGTTACAGATACATTCTCGCGCACACACACAATGGATTAATTACACGTACGTTCACACACACAAACCACCGGTCACTTACACTTACTGACATAGACCACTGATCACTTACACATTCACTTAAATACACAATTTACTCAACCCACCCACTTCGCAGATCATTTATATATATATATATATATATATATATATATATATATATATATACACACACACACACGTATATACACAAACGCGTACACACATAATACGGATCACTTACATGTACGCACACATTCCACTCACAAGCATGTTATACTTGCACACATGTTCATACTCTCGCAGATCACTTATTAATACATATTCCACTGTTAATTTGCACACATGCACATCATACACACGGATCACTAACACATTTGCACATATTAACACGGATTACTTACACATATACACATGGATTTCTTACATTCGCGCCCCACACAAAAGAAACATTCTCTTTGTCCCCCTCTCTCTATCATTGTCTCCCTCCTTCCCTCCCTCTATCATTCTCTCCCTCTTTCCCTCTCTCTCTATCATTCTCTCCCTCCTTCCGTTCCTCTCTCTCTCTCCTTCCCTCCCTCTCTCTCTCCTTCCCTCCCTCTCTCTCTCTCCTTCCCTCCTTCCCTCCCTCTATCTCTCTCTCTCTCTCACACACACACACACACACACACACACACAAGAACGGTCGCACGCTCACCCACAACGCGCGACGCCGACACGAGCGAGGTGCGGCGCGGGCCCGCGGACCAACCGCGTTGGCCGGCCATTAGCAGCCGCCCATTCACGTCGCCGTATCAGGACGCCCGCGCGGCCTTATCCGACGGCTGTGTTCAGGCGCCGCGCAGGCAGCCCGGGCAACGAACGCCCTCCGAGTGGCATTTGTTCGGAGATCGGCGCTTCCAGCGATTCCTTCGCAGGGCGAAGCAATTAGCAGAGTCTACGACATGGATGGGTGGTGCGATGCTTCGAGATTGAAGTTCCATTTAATACAGACGGACATTACATTGGAATGCCGATTCAATAAATCGGAAATTTAAGTATAAACATTAATTAGAAACGCTTTCACATTAAAGAACTAATAATGTAAAGTATTTTGTTAAATTTATTAAAGTAATTAAAAGTTACCTGCAACATCTCACAATTAACTTACACATACTCGCATATACCACATATGCACCGACCACATATGCGACGAGGTTTTATACTGACTTGTTAAATCTGTGCGAATATTGTATATTTTAAAAATTATTGTTTTATGAGTGAAAATAGCTTTATAACACGAGATCTGAATGTGAAGATTCTGATTTAATGACGGCGCCCTGGGCATATTTTAGAACAGGTGATCTGTCGTTTGGGTTGTACAGTACATATAAAATAGATTATTTCTTTATTTATTTTATTTATTTAACGTAAAAACTGTTAAAAACTGTGCGTGGCGTAGTATGGGGAAATGTCTATTCCGTGCAGCGTTTCTTCAATTTTAAGTTCCCTACTCTCACATATATACAAGTTGAATTCTAAATACAAATGTAAATGAGTTTTATGGAAAGAATTTATACGAAAAATCGGGTTCGGGTGTAATAAAAACTAATTGCTAAGGCAAATCGACTTCCACCTGCGAGAACATGGAGAAAAATAACTTGGTTAACTATATTTCACACTGAACTCCAGAAGACGTGCGCAGATAGTGAAGTCTCATTTATTGTATAACGTTACGTCACGTTATACGTTATATTACGTCCCGTTCCCTTACGTTTATTGTATTATTATGTGTTGTTTCTTGTATATTAACTCAATTTTCCTTTGTTTTGCAGTTTGGACCGCTCTACACTGCATTACGTAAGTTTGCAAATGGAACATTTCTTATATAGATCTTGAGGATATTTTTAAACAATTTTCCTATGTTATATCCCTTGAACCGTTCGTCATTGCTTTTGGCTTGCTTGGCAAATAGAACATTTATGAAGAAACTAATTGTTTTCTGTTATTTAAGGTCGCATTAACGTCTAGGTCATTAGCGACCAGTATTGCTTGTAACGGTATGGTAACTGTGAAGATGACTCCATATGGTGATGATAGGGAGGTGAAAAGACGAACATAAATACAACCATGACCGAGACGGGACTCGAACCCGCCATCCTTCGGTCCGTGATCGCTTCGGCACTACTGCCTTAACTCATCCAGACCGGCATACTCAATTTTTTGCATTCTTTAATTTTTTTTTTCGGCATTTGACCCGTTATTTCCTTCAACGCTTCACTCGGTCGCGGTCTCTTTCCAGCATGGCGACGCGGTGCGTCGGCGACCACGTGCCGGCCGGGGCAGCGTCGACGTCGGCGCGAAGGTCTCGACCAGGGGACGCGACCATAATTCAAGGGGGCGGAGGAGGAGGGGAAGGAGGGGGGAGGGGGAGGGGGAGGAGAGCGAAAGTCCCCGCCACGCCACTTCGCGGGCCACTTTTCCTCGCCCGCCGCCGGCGCGACTCGGCTAGGCTCGGCCCAGCGCTGCCCGCCTCACGCGACGAGGGCGCGCGCGCCCGCTCGCACGAAACGGAAAGCGCTCGCCCCCGTACGCACTTCCGGTCCTCGGGGCAACGTGACGGAGCGAGGAAATTTTGGATCTCGGGCAATGAAATGCAGCCCCCCCCCCCCCAGCCCCTCTCACAAATGTGAAAGCTGTTTCAAGAAACTTTATGAGTTATTTATTCCAACAATAAACAAAAATTACGTTTAAACTAGAAAAGGCTTTTTGGAAGTTTATTTAAATAATAGTTTTAAGTGTCGATCAGATGGCCGATATTACTAAGGTGCCGTAGGGATTTCCAACCAGAGGATCGCGAGTTCCAGTCTAGCCACGGGTGCATGGGTGTATTTGTGTTCGTCTGCGCGTTTGTGTCGTCTTCTCGCCCCTCACTATCATCATTTCATCTTTAATACCCCCAGGGGTAACAACCCGAGACGATAAAAATCGGATCCCGCTAAATGCTTCCCTGATAAAAATTCCATGCGCCTGCCACCGAGATAATATTTCTGAAACCTGGCAAATACACGCGTGGTCCACGTCGGTCCACGTCGTTTAGTAATAATAAAATTTCCAAACGAGCTTAACTCGCTGAAAAATTGTGTTTTCTTTAGGTAATGTTTAATAAAATCCCTTGTTAAATACGTATATTCATTTCATAAATGAAATAATAAATATGAATTTCAGTATATTCTATTAGCGTCATTTGATTCATGTCATAGAATCATAGATTCATCTTATAAGTAATGACTATAAATGCCTGTTTATGGAAAAACGTTAATTGAAAATTTTATGAAATATTAAATTACTCTACCGCGACTTACAAAATTACGATATCGATTTTCTCGAGTTCTAATTTCTTTTTCAATTTTGTATTATTTTTCCCCATTATCGCGTCCCATAACCGAGCCCCATGACTTGCAGGGCCCCGAGCGATCGCCTCTTGCTCGTTTTTGGTTTGTTCATCTTGTACTTCTACTTTAAGTACATCGTAATATTCTTACAATTTCTTGGCCACCTTCTTCGTGTCCTTCAAATTCTTTTTGTATTCGACATCTGTTTAATTTTTGTTTGTTATTTGTCTCCTTCTGGCACTTCGACTCTTCTTGATATTATCCGTCTTCGTTTTGACCATGTCCTTCTATTCTTTGTCCTTCGTCTTCATCTTATCGTTCGTCTTCATCTTGTATTTCATCTTCATCTTGTCCTTCGTTTTCATTTTGCCTTTAGTTTTCTTCACGTTCTTCTTCAGCTAAACCTAATTCGGCTTCATATTTTTCCCATTTTTTTTCTTTTTCTTCTTAATTTTTTTCATTTTTCTCTTCTTTCTGATCTTATTCGTGCTCTTTGGGTTCTTCCCAATTCTCTTACAGCCCATTAATGTTCAGTATACAAACCACTTACATCAATTTTGATCTTATACCAATTTTGAGAACATTGTAAAGTTGCGTTGACTGTGTTACATACAAAAAGGTCTATGAATATTGTTTTGTTCATCTCTAAAGGATTTAATTTACTAAATTTTGTTAACGCTATTTTCTTTTGCGTCTATAAGCTAAGTTACATTTCATTTACACCATCGATGACTTTTTTTCATTATTTCGAATTAATATTGTATGATATTGTTATGTAATTACCAACATATTTCACAAGAAGTGCAATAATGGTGACTACTGGGAAGAACTACAATTTAGTTGGGTGAATAGCTGTAAGGAAGTGCGTTCGAAAATGAAAATAATAAAAAAAACTTTCCACAATCGGCTACGGAGAGTAAATATCTTGATATTTTTCTTATTTGTTTTTATTATTGTCAATTAATTAATTTCATTTTCATAATTACTACATTAGACGACTACAAAAGAGATGAATTCATAAATTTCTCACTTCAAAGTTATCGATACTGAGCGTTGGTATCACCAATTTCATTTAAACCTGTATACCATTAAATCATCATTATTATTGTGGCATAGGATTACATGTAGAGACGAAACAAGCGCAGTCCAAATTCTTGAATGAATGCACAATTCTTCGCGAAGCAGTGGTAAAAGCCGAGGATACGAATGAGATTCGAGTGGACACCACTCACAGACCATTCAGTTGGACAGCGCTCCCACCTCCTTCAGCGGTGCAGTAATGAGGTTCTCCATTTCCGCGGAACTTGCCTGCTTGGAAATGCGTCATCTTTCCAAATGGAGCTCGGGCGAGATTTGAAGGCAAATTGCACGCTTCCAGTTGACAACGGAACGCGAATGAAAGATTAGACTGCTCCGCACTTCGTCCCGACGCCGCCGCCGCCGCCGGCGGTAACCGAGAAGGCAAAACAGACGAAAGCCGCGGAGAACCCAAGGCGAAGGATGAGGTATAGCCGCCCCCGCAACCGCTTTTCAGGGAACGGGTGGAGGCTGAGAGAGCGGGCCTGCAGGGGTGTACAAATTCCCCAAAACGAGAAATATGGGCAGGTACCAAGGTCATGGAAACAAAGAATTAATTGTATTTAAATAATGTTGGTTAAAATAACACCCGAAATGATTGTCTGAGGTCGGTATTAAAATTGAGAGGTATCCTTTTATTAAGAGACAGTTACTAAGTAATTATTCCACCAACGGCACTCCATTTATTTGAGCTTGAAAAAATATGACATATTTGCTCTTCTGAGTTTCTCTCAAAAACACAGATTTCCTTCCAGCATATCGTTTTTTTATGATTTTTAAACATTTTTCAGAATATTATGCTAATTATTATGTTTAAATACGCTGTTCTACCTGATAATTAATAATAAACTCTTTACAAAATTTGGTGAAGCTGTACCCAACATTAATTTTACAATATAATGCAATAAAAAATTCTGCTCAAAGAGTAATTGATTGTCCCTAAAAGTGAGCAGCTCATTATAATTACAAAATTATTTACTTTGAGCATGCAAAGATGGTCTCAGCCACGCAGCGCCGTTGGAGTAAAACGGGCTTAAGACTGTGGGCTCTAGTCCCCGCAAAGGGCATGGGTATTTTCATTATGGTGATCTAGTGTGGTTGACGTCTCATTACCTAGCGAATCTCAAATTAGCACGTTTGTTTTTAAAAACCTTTATGATCCGTATATAAGCTGATAGCTGCCACGTAACACATAATTCAGAACTTAATTAAACTTGTCCTTTTCCATCTATAAACCTGTCTGAAATAAATGCTTCGAAAATTTTTTGTTATATTTCTACGTTAAATGAGCATAAACTGAGCAGTATGGTTTTCTGAGTTCTAATCTTCAGTCATCTTCAGATTCTTAATTCAAATCTAAATTAAAACGTACCATATCGTAGAAGTCATGATAAATCTTCATTAAATGGCGTAGAATTTCTTTCAAAATTTTAGAGAGTCGCGTCCCTAAGAACCATTCACTAAATACGGACTTCCATTGTGACTGATTAGTTTGGGCTGTCACGAATTGCAGAATGATTACCTTACTCCTTATTTGAATACTGCGGCCAAGAGGAGCACTAATTCGAACAAAACTGCAATTTTCAGTTGAACATTAAATTGATGCTTTATTTAACATGTATCAAGGTACCTTCCATCCAAAAGTAGCCCGGGATGTTCGATATAGTTGAACAAGCCGTGTTTTGTCTGTTATGATAGATCGGGGCATGAGTAAACACCAGCCTTGTGACCTCGCATTTTCCATCATCGTCTATACGCATGTTCATGTTAATAAATCTTGTGATTTTTGGTAGTTTTTTTTACAACAAATACGGTTTAGTTCGTTGTTCGTTTTCAGAAATTCTCACTTATTATTGTTACTTGTCTGCGGTTGCAAAGTTGAGTGGAATAGCGATTCATATGCACAGTCCGTCTTAGATGTATAAGTAGATGAAGCAATATATGATTTTTTTTTTCTAATTTACAATATGTTCATATGAGAGCATTGAGCAAAGATTATGACGGAAATATAATGGCATAAACAATGATTTAGAGTGAGTGGAATTTTATCCCATTGTCTGACCAACACTATTCGCTCAGCCTCCCATAAACGTTGCCCGGAGGCGCGCTTCAATTGTCGACTGAATTCGACTCTAGAGCCTCGATATGAACAGTCGCCTGGATTTCAACGGAATTTCCCTTCTGAGTGAGTAGAAGATGTGGAGCGTTGCTATTCGGCGCTGAAGCCAATGACGTCACTGTCTCCTCTGCTGTTCTTTTCCGGCCGCCCCCGCCCCCGCCCCCGCCGCAATGGGTGGGCAGTTCAACGCTTCGGGCGCCAACAACTCACTGCGGTGATGCGCCTTTTCTTTGAAGTTACGTCATCGTTTGCTGACCCCCTTTTTGCACCACTGGATCTAAAACTTATTCGCTCCTCCATGCTTTATTTCATTATTTTACTAAACTCTCTTCGGAACTGCCAGCTACGTTCCCATCTATTGTGTCTGTAGTTCTGTAGTGATTAGCTGTAGGGATTAGTTCTGTAGCCCGTACCAATGTAATATATTAGCTCATACTCATGTTTAAACATTCCAATCTTTTTTGCCAGCTAGTAATATTTTTACATCACATAGACTAATTACAATTTAATAACAAATTATTTTCATTTTCTTCGAATATTCTTAGAACATAAAAACCCACGAAATCATTTAGAACTGCAGTGTAAATTATGTTGAATTTCATGTGTCGTCTAATATTTACTGTCTTACTCAGGATAAAAGCAATCCAATAATACCTCGCACATAAACATTATTTAACTCACTCAGATGACTGAAAGAAGGATTAAAATGTGCTGACTAGGAACTGAAAAAATAACGTCGAGGTATTTGCTTTTTTATTTACGTAATATACTCAGTTGCACCCTATTAGAAATCGGTGAATTGTGAGAAGTCGGGGAGAATGTGTAATAAATGAATCAAAGTGGTGTCGAATATTTTATATTAATAGACAAACCTGCCTTCGGAAACGCCGCATTTGCAGATAAATTACACAACCAATTTTGTCAGCGAAGAATTTTTCTGGGAGCTTATCTTTCAGAAGTCCTGCATTTGGGATTACTTTTTCAATTTATTGAATGTAACTATTTGCAAAAATGGAGGGTTTTTTTGAGAGAGAGCAAGAAGGGGTGTATCGATCATGTTTGACGTGTTTCAAGATCGATAGTCGAATTGCCTGGAGCAGTATGCGTAGGCTGCAACCTGAGGAATGGGGAAGAATGGCAACGATCAGTGAAGCTGATAATTCTCTGTGAAATTACACGAAAACTACATTAAATTGAAACTAATGACACACTAATAAAAATGAAATGCGCTGTTTAGAAATACGTTTATATTGAAGGTAAATATTTTTCCAATGTTTGGACTTACGTCACTAGTCAGAGGTAGATAATTATGTAAAGTAACATAAATCACAATGATTAAAACGTTTTGGAGTTTGTGAAATAAATAATAAAAGGTATTATGACTTATTATTATTAATAATAATAATGACTGTTAATGGTATAATAATTAGAGGTTACAAATTTGTTGTTATTATTCAACGTTATTAATAAATATTGCAAAACAAATTAGGTTTCTTTAAGTTTCATTAAAGAATATTTAATAAATTAAGTTCATTTTAAAGAATCATAATTCTTTAATAATTTAAATTCGTACTTAAAAATTCGTGAATTAATTTATAGTATATATCAGAAGAAATGTACAAAGTTACCACAATACATACGAGAACATATTTCAAACAGTCGCATTAGAAAATATATAACATATGGTTGAAATAAAATAATAAAATTGGGACTAAAATCTGAAAGAGAGTATGAATAAACCAAATATTGGCGTGCGAAAAAGATTTCAAAGATTATTTATATTTTTTACAGCTACCATTTCAAAACGAAGTCAGTATATTTCCACTTTCAGAGGGTTGAATAGTCAATGAAACTCACGTCGAGTTCGTCCTTTGTGTATTTCAGCTAGAAACATTTCTGCCAACACAGCCTGTTTGATTTCAAAAGAATTCTTTATAGCTTGCGCATGTTTTTGCTTATTTCCCTGCAGTATTTTTTTCTTTATCTGACACACGGCTTACTTCAGTGGCACCTATACTTCAAATATAATTTGCTTGCATTCGATGATACATTTTAAACCAGTTTTATAATGCCACAGGGCCATATATTAAGGATCTGTTCAACCGCTCAGTGGATGTAATTCTACACGGCTTCCATTCGAAGCCCCCTTAATAAAATTTGATATCGGTCTGCTTTCTAAAATAAAAGCGCAGATAAAAATCACAATTTTACGTCGTAGCAATAACGGAAACTTTTATGACCTCGTCAGGAGACAACTATGGCGGTTGTTTGAAGATCCCCGTGGACGGTCACTGTCCAAACTTTCCAAGTAGTTCCAGAATGAAGGAAGGAAAGCAAAGCTCGAATGTGTTAGGAAACGGAATTATGAACTTCTTCCAAATTGAATCCAACGAGTATTTCCTGAGCGTAAAACAAGTTCCCGGAGTGTTTGTCATTATCATAAGCGTAAAGGAGTCAGACCGAGCCAGGCGGAAGCCTACAAAAGAACGGGATCATATACTAAGCCTATAGCCTCGTGTGAGAAAGACCACCAGGGTACTTGGCCACGGCGGCACCTACAATGAAAAAGGAGAAATCTGGTTATCTTATTTCTCTGCGTCTAATATGGGAAGGGCCTGGACGGTACGTTAAACTTGTATTAGAGTACATGTACGATCTTCATGAATCTTTGTGAAGTAGTAAATGAATTATCCAGTTGCAGAACAACAAGTGAGGCTTATGTAAAGCATTGATTTTAATGTTTAAAGCTTAATAACATTCTTTGGAATTATTGTCGTTGCTGGTGTTAACAGTACTAGTACTTTATATTCGCACAGCTTTGCATCGTAATTCTCGCCTCGGGAGATCACCTGAAGTGAATTGAAAATTGAACGGAAGGCGGAGTAATGGCTAACGTTCTGTTAATGCTGAAATTTAAATTGAACCATCATAACAGAACGAGGAATATTAGCTCAATAAAGGTTTAGAATTTTGAGCCTATTTAGCTGTACACAGCATGCGTTTGAAGAACAAGTGTGGAGACAAACATCTAAGATTTTGAATGAACTTCCTATTTTAATTTCTCCATTTCTAAAGCAAAAATACATTTTTTATGAGGCTTTTTTTGAAGAATATAGGAAACAGTTTCAAAAATTACTCTTTGTGGGAAACTTTATGCAAAGATTATTTTAATAATATTGTTAAATAGTTTTAAAAGATTTTCTATATTTTGGACCTGACTCTTACGATACGTATCAGCCATAGTATTTCTTAAATCTTCAAATCAACAATTTAAGTTTTAAAATATAACATTTTCCATTGTTAAAATTCAATATTATTCGAAAATATCATCCGGTCAAAAAGCGTTTTAAAAATACGCATAGACTTTCTTTTTAAATTTACGAAAATGGCAACCACTATTACATCAATACAATATTACACAATACTTTTAGTGACATTATCAGAATAAGTTGCCAAACATGTATCAAAAAATTGTTCTTGACTTAATACACTAATTTCAACAATTTGAAATTTGACGATTTAAACTAGTTTACTTCATACACGATGGTTAACCTTTCCCATTATCATAATCGCGATATCGAAACATTCTTCTGAATTCTAACCCACAATTTTAGCATTCTGCGGTGGTCATAGCAATATGAATCGTTTAAGTTGACATATAACGGCAATACTTGATTATAATCCTTCATTTTTATGAATATATTTTTTCAGAATAATATGCGCTCATCATAGTGTTTTAAGTGCTCATGTTGTTACAATTGTTGATCTTTAAAACTATAATCCCATGTCCTACGACAAGATGGATGATAGTGAGAATAGCGGCAAGGCTTATGAATGATGTTTACGTCGACCATGCTCATATTTAAAATGGTAAGCCCTTTGGGCTCAAAGACTATTCCGCCTCTTTGTTTTTGCAATATCAGCTGACACTCATTTTAAATAGTACGTAGTTAACCTCTCCTGAGAACAGGTGAACAAAATCTTACAAGTTTTGCGTCTCTAAATCATTTTGTTCTCTGATGACACAGAAGCTCTGAACGAAGAAACGGTTAAGCGGGTAGGATACGGCATATGTAGCATGCGCCATGGACGCTAAAGATAAGGGTCATTTAGCTTCATTTTGAGAAAGGAAAGACTAATAAAATAACTGACAAATAAAAATGTACGTGAAAAACGTGAAATGAATATTTAAGCAATAATTACGTTCTAAATAAAGCTTTTGTATAATCATTGTTCTTAATCTTCTTATTACACTATTTCCTCTTCTCTTGTCAGTTCCTATTATTTTACATATTTTTTATGTATTATTTTAAAGAAGTGTAGTGTAGAGGGATATCAAATCAATTTTTTTTCATTATTTTCTCCTTGCTGTCATTATATTCACAGTATAATACTTCACTTTATATTTGCTTCAATAATATTTAAGCAATATTGAAGCCAAATGTTTTACAGATGGCAGGAAAATTAATACAAAAGCAAGTAATATCAATAAATTCAATTTAATGTATTTGGTTTAGGACGAAAATTCAGAGCCACGCTGTCTACATTATTAAGCACTACAAATAAAACATTTGTATAAAACACTTTTCGTTATACTGTTGTGTTATATCGACTTAACACGAACAGCGGAACGAAAAATTACTCTTAAGACCCGGCGTCCGTTAAGAATTTTATAGTCCAGTTAAGATCAACGGAAACAAATGAGTTGTAGCTGAAAATATCGGCTGAGTTCTCCCACTACAAGAAAATATATTTCTAATCATTATTTTTCTTGCAGGAAGGTAGTATTACGAAAAAGCCGATATTCCAAATAACGAACTTGGTTGTTATAAACATCAGCTAACGCTTCAGTTTAGAAACGTCAACCCTGTCAGTAGTTTTACATCGGACTAATAATTATTTTGCCCTCCAGCCCCCGCCTCTTTGGCAGTTTGGGGACCAGGGCCCGGGCACTCTCCCCCCCCCCTTCCCTCGAAACTCCTCTCCGGCACCTCCGAGCCCAGCCAGGGGCGTTCCTCCATTTTGGAATTCCAGCCGGAATCGGACGGCGCGTATATTAAGATGTCCCCGCCCACGCCCAGCTTGAAACAAAGACGCGTCGCTCGAGAATCTTCTTCTTCCCTTCCCCCTTCTCCCGCCCGCGCCACGCGCCCGCCCATTCGCCCATTCGCCCGCGAGACCGCGCCGTGGCGGAGGTCACGTCGCCGCCCGGGGCGACGGAAATGACGTCACGCGCGAAACGACCCGCTCGCGAACAAAACAAACACGACGCCCGCGGGCCATCGGCTCAATCAGCCGCCTCGCCCCCCACCACAGCCCCGTCTCCCCGGCCCACGCGCCCAAAGGAACTTGGGCGAGAGTGACGATGTCGGAGGGTTGGTCGGTGAGTGAGGTGAATGTATCAGAAGGCCGAGGATTTTTTTTTTTTTTTTTTTTTTTTTTTTTTGGTGTGGCTTCCAAGAAGATTTAAGAGGGGACAGAAATAGACATTCACAGCATCTGATGCTGGAATTTTCTCAGCACAAATAAATGATAGCATAAATGATATTTTTTTTTATAATCTGCTTCTGAATACCACCAAATCACACAATAAATCACGTATAACCGCAGTTCGTAAGATAGGATAACACATTTGTCTTTTAATATTTGTACTATAAAGGTTAAAAAAAATATCCGTCGAAAATATTTATTTATTTCCAGTTAATGGTGTGTAATCAGAATGATGAGATTAAGTTTTGATATCGTTTCCTTTAAACACTTCTAATCATAAATAGATATTTTTGATGGGGACTTTTTATACATTCATATAGCTGAGACATTTGCACATTTACAAATAGAAGTTAAAGCAAAAATTCGAAAGAAGGACGTGGTTGGGAATTTAGAAAATGTTTACCTCTTTCCTTTAAAAATATAAAAATGTCGATGCACATATTAGAAAAATAAATTTAATCATTATTTAAACTAAATATCATCCTTCATTATTAAAACAATCAAATGTCCTTATTTTTACTCAATGACTTTATAAAGTAAATTTGGCACAGTAATCGATGATACAGAAATCTAAAATATTTTTGATATTATGTGTTATTTGTCTGTAAATATAGGTTAACAAAATACCTGCAAATGTAATAGAATGCATTTTTAAGTTTAACTGCGTTATCAACCATAAAGCAGATAGATGATAATATAAAGCTAATATCTTCAAACAAAATTAAATTAAGACGTGATTTGTAATTACGTGGCCAGGTGGTACACATATTTTCGCGTAATGGCATGTTGACAGAACCGGCGCTTTAATACGACCCGGACTGTACCACCTCGCCAACCTCCATCATCTCAGTAACACGGGCACGCGCCAGGCCACCTCGTGCGCGAAGCAGCACGCAGAAAAACTCCATCCCCGACAAAACTATCGCTAAACGATAGCACTTCGCTCCAAGACCCTTGTTCCAACTTAACCCCAAGGAACAGGATAGTCGCGTTCGAGAACAGGTATATCCAGCAGGCGCGGTAAAAAAAAGAAGAAAAAAAGAAAGACGATCGAGAAGCGTCGCCTTGGGTCACGTGACCGCGATGGCAGCCCACCTGGGCGAGCGCGGTGTCCCATAACCTCACATTACAGGCGCGAGTCGGCGCGGCTGGCTGCGTTGCTATATCGACGGCTTATTGGTAATAGTTGTGACTGACAAGTCGAAGCATAAACAGAGATTACGCCGCCATCGCTACCTGGTGCTGGAACTCTGTAACTAGCGGCAGCAGAGATGGAGAGGGCGGGACGGGAGGTCGTAATGCTTGAGAACGGACGTGGCTTGGGGGACGGGTAGCTTCTTGAGGACAGAACCACGCCCCTGTGGCATCTCACAGAGTTTGGGCGAGAGTGGAAAAAACGTCGGAGAGTTTGGAGACGGCTCGTTCAAATCTGAAGTGGGAACTGTACCCAAGTGTTTTAAAGTGATGATTCTCAACCGGTTTTTTGTGTGGTAAGGAGCTAGCTAGCCCAATAAGCTAGCTAGGCCCCGATATGAGGGCTATATATGTTTCAGAGGTCAGGCACTTCTTAGATAAATTTAAAATGAATTTTGTTTTGGGAAAGTAGATTAATAAATGAAACATAAACCACAAAATATCCTCAGTATGACTCAAAAATGCCACTTGAATTTTTAAAGGTTATTTTAATTTTAATATACAAAATATTTGTGGCCAGAAATTGTTCCTAATATTATAATTAAATTCTAAATTACATTAATATAATTCACTCCACTTGTTGATGGAATGCAATTCAGAAAATATTGCCTGTGAGACGGCACTCATATATGAAATAAATCCCTACGTAGGGCGAAAATTTCGATGTTATACAAATTTTATTTGAAAGATGTAAAATGAGTAAGAAGTGCGTTCATAAACCTAGTGTGAACCAATTAAAGGAACATTACTAACCAGGTGTTCTCTCTGCATTCATGCCGTATTCTTGTAACCAATCAGAATAAACAAATCATACCGATTTAAATATTATTTTGATGATAAATATTTGTTACAGGTGTAAAGTAAAAATTTGATGTTACAGCAACATTTCCATTGAACGTAACGAAAGTTATTGGGAAAGACCTTTGCTAAATGATCATAATTGAAATTGAAATAATATAATAAATATTTACTTGTATATTTTCAAATAAGTTGATGTACTGTTCGTCTTTGTGTTTTGTAAATTAATGCAATGACCGCAGCAAATTCTTACTTGCTTTTCCAAAAACATGTTACCTCTTTCTGGAGTTTTCAAGACATTCATATCAATTGTCAGGGCATTACATAACACACGGTTAAGACATTCTTAAATAACTTCAAGTATCATAAATATTTCATAACAAAATATATTGTACTTGCTAACCTACATAATTGTTAATGTCTGTTTCAATTACATTCCTTGTCGTATTGCTTGATAATATTACTCTTTTTGATTTCGTATTAATTGGAATTTTAGTCATGCATTTGATTTTGTTTCACCCAGAAAAAATATTAGATAAGTATAAATAAAGTATAAAATGTCACTCATGTTCATACAATTTGAAGAAACAGGTACACTCGTACGAAGGAATAACCTAAAGAAACTGAAAATGTGAGTGAAATTTAAGAGAGTTGTCATAGCATCTGATGGTGGAATTTTTTCAACACAAATAAAGGATAGCATAAATGATATTTGTTTATAATCTGCTTCTGAATACCACCAAATCACACTATAAATCACGTGTAACCGCAGTACATAAGGTAGGATGACATATTTGTCTTTTAATAAATATGCTATAAAGGTTAGAAAAATATCCGTCAAAAATAATTTATGTACAGTAAAGACGTTTAATAAGAATGATGAGATTAACTTTTGATATTGTTTTCTTTAAACATTTCTAGTTATAAATAGATATTTTTGATGGGGACTTTTTATACACTCATATTGCTGAGACATTTGCACATTTACAAATAGACGTTAACGTAAAAAGTAGAAAGTACAAGTCTCTTTCTGCGCAGTTGATCTTTGAATAAGAATAAAACATCTGTTTTAAAGAATCTTAATCAAATTTCATGACAATATTTCTCCACAATAGAATTATTTTTATTTTTAATATACAATCTTTCGTGTTAAATCGCATGAGGCCATCTTCGAAACCATTTTCGAGGTATTGGACATCCGTTCTCGGAATTCCTCTCCCATTATTCTTTCCAGAAAATACACAAAACAAACAAGTATTGAAGAACTGATGATATATCTTGTTGTTCTCAGTATGCACTGTCCACGACAGGAGCACACTCTTCACAATGTTATATTTCAAGCAAATAGTTAATAGAGATTGTATTTTTAGCAATCTTCGAACCAATGTTTGAATTGCGGAACAAGGTAAGGAATAGTTTGTGGAATATTACTATACCCCATTACACTTATAAGCAATAAAAATTATGGGTAAAATGAAGGGATTAAAAAGCTAAAAAATTCTTTTTTTTTTATAGCAATTTGTTTATCAGAATCCTAACCTAATGAATTGTCAAGATATGTGAACATTAACGTAAGTTAATATGCAATATAGATGGCGAGATGTAAATAAGTCAGAAACAACAAATCACAAATTAGATCTTATCACGTTAGCAAGTTTCATCCCATCCCACTAAATTAGTTTCAACAATAAACGAAAAGAAACATTTCATTTGTTCTTGGCAATGAAAAAATATGTACCATATGTCTCTTCGAGTACATTAACATATACATAATCTATTTTAATTTATGCACATAATTCAAAATGCTTCTAATGAAATATATAAGTTAACTCGCTCAACTCTTTAATGTCCGGTAAGGTTTAGCAGAGTACCGTCCGTTACGAACTGTAAAAAATATTTGTTCTTAAACAGGACACAGAAATACACTTTTGCAACAAATAACTGTATTTCTAATTTGAATTTTTTCTCGTGAGAAATTTACGAACAGTATTCAACGACACACAGACAGACATGACAATAACAGACATGATTGTCGTTTTTTCTGTTTATCGGACTAATGACAATCATAACTATAATAGGTTTTAAGAATGCTGTATTCTTACGTGTGCGTTTTCACCTGGGAGAGTATTAAGAATTATCTCCATTTAATGTGATTTTCTCATCTTTCCACAACTATTCGACAAACGTCTTCGTTTTTCCGTAAATGAAGATGCAAATTACGCCTATTAATTATCTAAACACCAGCTCGGACATTCTCCTAATTTATGAATATGATTTGTGACTGTGTGTGTGTAAAATAAATTAATTCCAATACATATTATTTTCATTCCCTTTTAGCATTCACAATTGCAATTAATATTCTTTAATTTCTGTACTTTTTCATGTAACAATGAGACAGTTCAAGTAGTTCTATAAATCAGATATATTAGATTTTGATGATTTCCGTGTAACATTTCGAAAAGATATAGTACTGTGAGTTCTAATTATGTAAACGTCTAAACATGACGAAACCTATTAATTATTGCCGATACATGATATTTTTTGAGAATGTACACCAGAGTTTATTTTATTTATCGTATGGGGTTTCTTGCAAGAAAACGACCAGGATTTCCAATCCAGGCTCCTTTTGGATGCCATAAATGAAATGTAGCAAAAACCAGGTATGACATTAATTTTGGATAATAGCCGCGATTTTCTGTAGATATTTGAATAAACTGTAACCTGCGACTCACCTTTATAAGGTTTAGAACAAAAAGAGTATATCCCGAGAACGAACGGAAGATGGTTCGCAATTTTGGACTGTCAAAAAAGATACAAGGCTTACACTAATTTCTTATGTAATTAACTCACTCGGAATTATTATTTGGAATAAAATAAATGTACAACATTGTGTTGTTTGAAATCTATGTAAAAGTTATTAGAATACTTTTACGTTTTAGGCTTCTTTAATCAACGGCATCAGTTTTCTTCTGTCAATATCAACCTGATAATTTCAATCATAATCCGAGGAGAGTTTTCACGAATTAGGAAGTAAAGACAAAGATTAGCAATCTACGTGCCAAACTGACTATATAATATCAGACCTACATATAGACATAATTAAGTGCAACATTATAATCAGACAAAAATCTGAAAAACAAACTCGTATAATCTTGATCTATTTGCGCTCAAAACAGAACCTCGGATGACAAATAATTTATTTGACGTTAATTGTTTGCTTTTATTATTTAAAAATTTGTTTACATTATTTTTCTGTTCCCCTCATGTGTACAGTGTGCTATTTTTGTCTGATCTTAAATATTTCGTGAATATTAAATGTATGCTTTCTCTTAATTTACGCCTAAAAATAATGATCGGCCAAAACAAAAAAGAGGGGGAAATGAACAAGAGAATAAAATACACAAATAAAGAGATTATGTTATAATGAAGAAACTATGAAAAAAAAAACATAAACACTACAACGAAAAAAAAGGAAACAAAACAAAGCCGTCACACAGAATCCGTTATGACATGAAGGAGCTCGGTTTTACAACTGCTGAGTGCATGTAAACAGTCACCCACACAACAATCAATAATAATTTCGCTTCCTCAACATTTCACTGTTGCCTCAACGGCTATTAATCACCTGTAAGATACGAGATGGAGGCGACACGAGATTCCGTTTCACTCGTCGGTGCCCACAAACTGGAAACTTCATTTACAGACTAATGATTCTCCATCTCCCCACGCCAGCTCGCCGGAGAGCGTAGCTTGATATTCAAAGAGGAGGTAATGACCGCTGATTACCTTGATCGACTGTCATCACCAGCACGACAGGATCACCATTATTCATCACCGGCATCTTGTATTGAAAGTTTGAAGAGAGAACAAAACGATGAAGAACCTGACTCGTCTTCTTGTAAATTTCGTATAACTAAGGCAGTGTTCGGTCGCGATGCAACATTTTGTGCAATATAAGAAGCTGATAATTGATTACTTCATCTGCTAAAACAATATACATTATATTACCCAGAAATGTTGTTTAGATTAATTTAAGACAAGTGAGAGAAATCCGTCTCATTTCAATATCTCAATAGAATTAGACCTTAATCACGACATTGCTGGATGTGCAAAACTATTACTTCTCAGATAATTGTTTCTTTTAACGTCTTCACAAGTCGATAAACGGAAAGAAACGCAAGTCGCATAGAAATATATTTTAGACAATGTTACTTTATTGAGTTAAAAAATGACGGAAATCATGAAAATAGTGAAAATTCAGTTCCTTAGAATGAAGTGCTACCGAGATTAACAAGACTGTATTGTGAACGTAGCTAAAATATTCAACACATTTTATATATTGTAAATTGCAACATGATATCAACATACTAATACTGCAAATTATACTGTTAGTATAATTTTATTTTGTGTGATAAATTATTTAAAGAAATCGTTATTGATATTTTTATCTGTGGTTACTGATTTGAAATATTAAATACAGATTTTCAAATGATAAATTGCATTTTTCCAGTAATTGGAAATCACATTCAAAATATTCCGTCAATTTAAGTCTGGTAGTTTAATATTTGTTTGTAATATTTGTTTAATGATTTAAGGCTAGATATAAAAATTTAGCCTAAAATGTTTCAGACAATAAAGTTTTACATTTTAGTTGTTGTCCAAAGTACTTTTCCCACAAGTAGATACATTTCAGCATTTTGACGAAAACAATCTGATTAAAAATATAGCAAATTACTCTACCTTGTCATTAGTATCAAGTTATACGTAAAAGCTGTTTGAAGTAATTTACAAAGCAGGATATATTAATTTTCTATGGCTAAGGGAATCGTTTTTATATACTACAAATTTTCACATTTTCTATTCAAAAATCTGAAAGAATCTAAAGGTTACTATTACAATATCGAGAAGTTTATTTTTATTGAAGTTTTAGAGGTAACTGCTACTAGTAAAATTAAATTTACTCCTCATCCATTACAGGTAGTGAACATTTCAGCAAAATAATTCTAAAAAATATATTAATGCAAATGTGAAATTTGGTTAAAGGTGAAACACCTTGTGACTTTGAATCAACATTTTGGAAAGCAATGACTTACTAGCATTATAACTACATTATTTTAAAATAATACAGAAACTATTATATGAAGAATATTATCATTACATCAAATCGGGTTTTCGCAGATAAAACGTTTTCTCTCTGAGTGAACATAGGCACATTAGACAGGAAATAATCCTAAATGTAGGGGGAAATTAAAATACGTTGATATAAATACTTCATGTCTTTTCAGGATTTCAGTCTAGGAAGTATTCGATATTAGAAGAACAATTACTGTGTACACAGGGAATTTCAGTTCGAAAGTAAATCAATCAAAATAAATAATAGAATTCTCCGGTTACATCGTTCTACATTGCAGATAGGTAATAGTTCATATAATTATAATTGCCAACATGAGAAAAGCAAAAACACTAATAGTGTTTCGAATTAATAATAAAAATCGAGTGTAGAAAGCACTTTTCTCCCTATGTCTAAGGAGGTTAATGATCTCGTCAAGAAGAATGCCAGCTAGTATCAAAGAGTGCAAATAGACTTATCTCCCGCGATCGGTTGAGGAAGGGGGGGAGGAGAAAGGGGGAGGGGGCACCACGTGGTGGCACCCCTGCGAGCGGTGACAAGAACACGCGCTCTGGCGCCGGCGCCAGTGGCACCAACTGTACGCACGAGGCTTGGCAAGTGTCAGGTTATGGGACGGCAACTATGATCTATCGAAGCGTATGCCAGGAATAGTGGAAGTTTTAATTACGTAGAACATGCAGTTTGGGTTGTCACTTTACGAACGTGAGGTTGTAGCATGTGTTGGTGACATGTTATGGCGGACAAATACTGCCGGTTGAGAGTGGAACACTGGGATTTGAAGGGGTGCTCACCTGTGGTCGCGCAGGTGGTCCTGTCGGCGAAAGGCCTTCCCGCAGATGTCGCACGAGTAGGGCCGCTCGTCCGTGTGCGTGCGTTCGTGGATGAGCAGGTTGTAGCTCTTGGTGAACTGGCGGTTGCAGAACTTGCAGATGAACTGCTTCTTGGGGCGCGATTTGGTGGTGGTGGTGGAGGCGGAGGTGGCGGCGGCGGCGGCGACGACGGCGGCGGCGACGGCCGCCGTGGACGGGCCGGGGGCCTGCGCCCTGGAGGCGCCCGCCCCCGGCTCCGCCGCCGCCGCCCCCGCGGGGGCGGACGACGCCGCCGCCGCCGTCAACAGCTGTTGGTGGTACATGGCGTTCACCAGCAGCGACGGGTAGGAGTTCTCCCCGGGAAACACCGGGAAGGTGGAGACCTCCGGCGGGGGCGGCGCGGGCGGCGGGGGCGGGCTGGGCGACGTGGCGTCGTCGTCGTCGTCGTCCTCGTCCTCTTCCTCGTCCTCCTCGTCGTCCAGCAGCGCCAGGTCCATGTCGGCGAGGGAGGCCGCGGCGGCGGCGGCTGCGTCGCGGGCCTCGTCGTCGGCGGGGGCGGCGGCCGTGGCCGCGGCGGCGGTGGGCGCCGCCAGCCGCTGCAGCGCCAGGTACGACTCCAGCGCCTGCAGGTACTGCGGGGGCTGCAGCAGCGACGTCATCATCGCGGACTGCAGCGACAGCCAGCGCGACAGGAGGGTCTCGACGGCGGCCGCGGTGGCGGAGGACGCCGGGTCGCTCGCCGCGGGGACCGCCGGCGGGGCCGGGGGCGGCGGCGGCGGCGGCAGCGGCGGCGGTTCGGGCGGCGGCTGCGGCTGCTGCTGTTGCTGCTGCATGGCTGCGGCCGGGGCGGCGCGTGGACGGACACACGAGAGCGTGCGGGCGGGCGGACGGTCGGCGGAGCCGGCGCGGGGCCTACCTTCGCCGGCCGTTGGGCGCCATGTTGCGGGCCGGCTGTCACCGCGCCCGGGCGGGGCGGGGCGGGCGGGGCGGCGGGGGGAGGGGGTGGGGGCGGCGACAATGGGGGTGGCGAAGGCGGCCGGCGGCGGCGGAGGCGGCGGCGGCGGCTCCTGAGCGGGCGAGAGGAGACTGGCCGGGCCGTTCCCGCCACGGGGCCACCGCCGCCGCCGCCGCCGCCGCCCAGCCGGCCCGCCGCGCGCCGCCTGGCGGCGCGGCCGCGAACCTCGGCCCGTCTCTCTCTCGCTCGCTCGCCCGCTCGCCCGACCGTTGGGACCGCACGGCCGAGGGGCGGGGAGGGACAGCGTGGGCGGTTGGGCGGTGAATTATCTCTCGAATGCGGAGGCGGATGGTTGCGCGGTCAAACAACCAGCCAACAATAATATGTACGAGTCGCTGCGTGTAAAAGCGAGAGCTGGCGCGTTTTCCGGATACTTTTGGAGGTTGCGTAAGGACGCCGTTCTAAAGAGTAAGACACGGGGAACGCGTTGGGTGAATAATCCTTCTAAAGCGGATGCTTGCAGGATCAAATAACCAGCGAACAATCAATATGTAAGACTCTGCGTAAAAGCGAGGGTTATAGAATTTGTAGAATACTTTTAAAAGTTGTGGGAGGGATACAAAAGTTGAGCGGAATTTAATTATCTCTCAAATGCAATGTATGGTATTGCATTCAATCATATTTATCAGGGAAAAATTAATACGTACGAGAGGATGTGTGTAATGGCGAGAGAATTGCTTTTTCCGCAATATTTTGGAAGATGCGTGAAAGCATGCTGGAAAGGGAAGTAGAGGACTAGGAGTGGATAAAGGATCGATGGGTGAATAATCTTTCGAATGTGAAGGATTTGTTCATGCGGTCAAACATTCTGCGAAAAATTATTTGAAAGAGGACCTGTAAAATCTCTGTACTGCGTGAAAAAGCAAGAATTGTCGTATTTGCAAAAAATGTTGCGTATGTTTTGAAAGGGTTTGGCGAATCGGGAAGAACAGAAACAGGGATGACTCGTTGATTTTAATATCGAAGGAGTACGTTGGTAACCATTGCGATCGAACAACCAGCGAACAATGAAATGCAGGAGACCAAAATCTGAAAAATAAAACATTGACGGTTTCCAGAGGACACCTTAGGACGTCGGGGGAGGTCATAATTATCCTGATATGGGCGAGAGGGGAATGGAAGGGGTGAGTGATAAGAAAAGTGAATAAATTATCTGTGAAGTCAAAATCATTATCTGTGAAATCAAACACTTATTCCAAATGAATGCAGCTATAAGCACGTAAAGCTACACAAAAATATCTTGTTCGAGAAGTAGAGGGAGACATGAGGACATGGTCCTAGAAACGTCTGAAAGAAAAATTACTTTGATCAAATTATGTAAATAATTACTGATAGATAATGTTGGCCGGTATTTATCATGTAAATCTGCGTTAAACAGTTGGCACCGATATGTTTACTTTTCCTCATCTACACGTAGTATAAAAAACACTGGAATGCATGGCGAATCGAAAATTTTCATCCTAACTTCGTGAAATGCAAAACTTGAATATTGTGATGCTTCCAAAAAATGTAACAATTTAGATGCTAATTACTTCAAAAGATTCATAAATGTCAATAACACAATAGGTCACAAATGTCAGTAATGTAATTCATGAACAGCACAAGGTCCAGTACAACCTGTGTCGGGTACTACTGGAGGTATAATCTCCTCCCCCCCCCCACCTAAACCGATCCCAATCATTGTGCTGTAACAGAGAAGTGCTGCAACATAACAACTCTTCACTCGTGTTCAATTTATTTACAAATCATTCACTGAATGTGTATATCGATGAACTGAAGGTCTTGGGAGTAAAAGATTGTTACCTTCAAAGTAAAAGTTATGGTTTTTGTGATATTAAACTCTTCGTACGCTTTCATCTGCTGTTGATACCCTGTGATTCTCAAATAGTCCAAATTATGGCGCATAGTTCTCCCCCGGCAGTTGCCAACTTTATGTACTTTAAACCCCTTCCAGCAAAAATTTAAATTGCCTTCTATCACGCAATCTTTTCCGCGTGGGTTACCAAATTTTCCATCCGAACCTTCAATTATGAATAAACAGTCGATAGAAAAATCTCGCTTTACTTCTCTACCGTAGGGTAGGTAAATCCGAAAATTCTAAGGTTTTTGGAAATTTTCTTTTAAAAACCGTATTTATTTGCCGATGTGAGTCTTACATATCAGAAAACATGATTTTTTTTTTAATGACGGGAGGGGGGGTGAACTAGTGGGACCTTGTCACAGTTTCCGTACTGTAGGATCAAATGGTAAATTGTTTCAATTTTTGCAGCGTGTTTGGTATATAACTGTCCACATTTCGTCGCCACCTGGATCAATTATAAAGATGAGCTACGAAATTGCATATACTTTCTTGCATTATTTGTATTTAATGAAACAAATATATCCGTATAGCACATTTTACAAAACGCATGACACGCCCGAGTTTTCCTAACATCTCGCAGCACGAAGTGCGGGGAGCAGGGAATTCCGTTCAATTCCCAACGAACAGATGCTGCCAACTGTTACAATTCAATACCGTGGCTATTAGCGTGCCATTTACTTTCAGTGATGTATAAATTACAATTTTTTGCGTATTTCGCATTTTAGGATTGCATTAGTTCCACTTTTGCCAGCTAACTGTGTTCCAAGGTCTCAGCCCTGTTTTTATTTATTATTCATGCCAAAGAGTAAGGGAGTCATCTGGGGGGCATGTTGTTTTTCCATCCACGTATCTAGCACACGTGGCCTGCACGAGATTTTCTTTTGTCACAAAGCTATAAAAACTGAGTATTAGAAAGCAGCAGCTCTATTTTTGTCCTGACTGGAAATCGAATCCGGGGTCGCCCCAGAAAAAGTTAGCCAGCTCTCTATTAGTCATCCGAGGGACTTATAAAAGTCAGTATTACATTATTAATTATCAAAAACCAACCATAATTAGAAATTAGTGACGAATAACCCGGGAATCAGCTTTCTAGAGCTTTTGTGACATTTTAAACATAAATGTCACAACGTTTCCGTATCCTATTACAATTTCCTTTAATTCCTCCGGCATTCTGTTATTGACTTTTAATATACGTTATGTCTTGAATCCTACATTCGCTTTTTTTGGTATTACGTGATTTTTTTAAATATAGTTTTGTTTAGATCTATTTTGTGTAGTTTAGAAATATGTTTTACAAAAATAATTGAGAAATCTATTCTAATAATTTTCCTCACATCATGTACTACATAATTATTCATATTTATTCAAATTTGTGATCCTCGCACAATTGTAATTAAGATTCTGATACAATACATAATTTAATAAAATAATATTCTGATAGAAACTATTTTTGGAAGAGAAGCCAATTATTTCACGATTCCCGGAAAAAGAGCTATCATGAAGCAAATTCATCAAAGAACTAGAGGTTTTACAACAGCACATGCTTTTTTGCTTTATTAGCAACTAATGTAAGTTTTTTACTAAAATTAAGGGTTCATCGAAAATGAGACATGCGTCCTTTTTGAAGAGTTTTTTCGACCCGAAGAACACATGTTAAGAAAAATAATTGGAGCCATTTTTAAATACATACAATTGCCCTGACCCCAAGCATAAATTACAAAATTACTATTTGTATTTTAAAAAAGTAACAACCGTAGTTTGTAACCGTAACAACCGTAAAAAAGTAACAACCATCCACAACCCGTGGATTCTGACTACACAACATGTTCGATGTTACAATAGAATTTGTTGCGTATAAAACGAAGTATATCCACTTTTTCGTTATCGAGGCCCAACTACACGAGTGTTTTTGACAAAAAATTGCCACATTCTGCCACAGCATTGCATTACTTACTATTTACTACGTAAATACGTAGTTTGGCAAGAAAAAATAAATTGAACATACGAACATGTGTTGCTGATGATGTTACATGTCAACGCTAACTCTATACGAGATAACTCTAATTGATTGATTACTAGTGATTCCGAGTGTGTCATCTGCCAAGATCATTAATTCCGTAAGTGTAGTGCGCGTTTTTTTTGTGAGGTGGCGGTGATTTTGCTCCGCTAAGTGGCGAGAACCTACCGTTGGCTAGCGCAGTTTTCCCCAACCAGGAATCTCTCACTAGCGGGGTAATGCCCCAGTTCCGACTGGCCTTCCAGCATGTGTAGTAATGTCGTGCGTGTAAGCGTGTGTACGTGAGGGTGAGGATAGGACATGGAATGGGAAGGAAAGATCGCTCGCGGTCCGTGGCCCGTTTGTTAGGGCACTGCTCCAGCATTCGACTGGTGTTGATTGGAGAAATCACGGAAAACTACCGATTGGAGCAGCCGGCTGTTAGAATTCTCCTCCAGACTCCGACGGAACTCGTTCTAGCTATCTGACTTGGCGTCGAAAATCCTGCAATCGTCTGGACTCGATCCCCAGATCTTCACTGTCAGAGGCGCTGCAGTGACTTCAGTTGATGCCCTGAGCCACCTCTCCCGGTCCTGCAAAGTTCCTGCGAGACAAACTCCTACTGCGGCATCCAGGATCCCCTGGTGTACGCCCATTAGTCTAACTTCTTTTGCAACCACTCGATCAGTCACCGCCTGCCCAGAAACTTGCACGAATTCATTTCTTAAATGAGCTCATACAGGCGATGCACACACCGTACATTTTGGTAATTGTAGACAGGAAATAATAATTTATAAACCGTCAACATCGTTCACAACTCGGAGCTTTTGGATTACTCTTACCTCTGAATGAAGTTAATCGCACAAAAATGAAATATTTCCGCAGCTACACAGTTAGCAAACAATTAATAATAACAAAAAACCCAAATCGTTTATTCTGTTTGAAATATCTGCATCAATTTAAAAGGAAATCAAGAAAGAAGACATAGATTCCGTTAGTATTAAATTGATAAATACGTTCTTTACGACAAAATTTAAATGTAAATAATCCTCTACTGTAATAACATAGTTCTTAAAAATATTCATATTTTATCACTAAGTCATGTTCAAAACTAAGCATGAAGTCGAATATATAATGTTATTAATGTTAATAGTTTTGAGTTTAAAAAAAAATACTTTACGCTACATCTTCAGTGGCATATTCCTTATAATCCATTATTAAATGTTTGAAACCTTATTCGAAACAACAAATTGTCATTTTGAAGTAATGAATATGTATTGAAGTTATTAAATCAGATGAAAGTAAAATCTGAAATATTTTCTTTCGCAATCTTCTTTCTACATCTCTTCACCGTACATACTCAGGAATGGATACACAAAAAAACCTGGTTCCAAACTTTTACTACAGAAAGGTTTTAGTTCCTCCAGTCTTATTCATTAAATAGATTTGAAGAGGTTCAATGAGCATGCAACGCTCCATAAAAAAAAGCGGTGCAAAAAAAAAAAAAAAAAAAAAAAAAAAAAACTTTTTCGTATCGTATTTTACCATTGAGTAAAACTGTAATATTACAATGCTTATTTCAAAACTACTTAACTATCTGTTGAAAACACTTTTCACTAAATGAAGCGTGAGATATTTAGTAAACGTGTTACTTAAATTGCCTCTCATTAGGTAAAGTTCGTTGACACACTGTAAATACTAGTACCTCAAATCTGTTTTCTAAGATTTAGTGACAGTATAATGTACAAACCATGTTGTTTACTTACCTTTTAAACAGAGACGACGATCTGTAATTTTGTTCAATTCTCTTGAGCGTTTCCAATAGTTACCTTACAGATGAGACTTAATGAATTTGTGGACACAAAATCTTAAAATGATTGTTTTATTATATTTATGTATCATTGAGTTTGCTGGTATGGGAGTAAAATTGCACCATGGTGAAAAAGTCATTAGTTTTTGTAAGTAAACATGTTGGGTAAATTTCTCTAATATCAATATCAATTTAACAAAAAATAGTCGTTGCTGATTACACCATCGTAATGAAACTACAGGCTCATATTGTTAAAAATATATCGTTATTTTTAATTTATTTTACTGTACTCAATCTGCTTCAACAGTTGATAAGATACAATTCACATACCGTGAGGCATTAACAAAAATCGGTAAAACAGGTTCTCAAAAGTATTTAGGTAATTAGTTTTTACTATTCTCGGATGAAGTAAAGAGTGCATTTTCTAAAAAAATAGTTTGAAACAAGCATTAGAAGTTGTTATTACTTTTTAATATTACAATTTGAACTTACATGGCATAAGACTTGTTTTCATGAGCGATTCCCAAAACTTGTTTTTTTAACGTAATGATAACTGAATCTTATATTATTTACATTTTCACTTTTACCATTCTCCAATTCAATTCTAAAAATCGATTGGAGTGTATGAAGTAATGTCCACCGAACGGAAGCAAATGGTGTACGAAACAAAATCACGATATGTCGCAAGGGCAGTGAGAACGAAAGAGCGAAAGTAATCTCCAACTGAGACTTGAAAGCGGGGCTCCGCAGCGAGGATAACTCTGTTGGAATACTCGTATGGAAGGAGACTGGAACAGAACAATGGAAACGATGTGGAAAATATGGGGATGGGAAAAATAGGAGGAACGTGAATAATCGTGACTGATGATGATGATGAGGAGGAGGAGTAGAGGGATGAGGGACAATGGTGGATAGTGATAATTTGGACAGAGAGCGGAGAAGTCGACAAGATTAAGAAACGGGGTGATGCAGGTTCGATTAATACGATGCCTGATTTTTCAACCACCGATGGACTATAATAAAAAGACAAATGTAAAGAAAAAATGGATTTATTACTAAACGTTATGTACAAACATGGTTACTTGTCTTCGTTATCACCGTGGCGATTCAGACATTTGCGTTATCTGTGAACAAACTTTCCGATTCCATTTTCTTCGAACAAATATGACGGCCGTTTGCTTTGAAGCTTCTCATTGGTCTGGAAGCTTAAGCATCCAAGTCATTTCTTCAATTCGAAGAAAAATTATAAACATTCGCCGTTAAATCGGGCAATAACTCCGAAAAATCAAACACGACCCATCTGCCCCAGATGATGTTCGGTTACAGCAGAACTAGGAGGGTCGGCGTTGTCATGAATGAGGACGTCTCCAGAAGCCAGAATTCCTCTTCTTTTGTTTGAAAGATTACTCCTTGTACTCGGCTTATTCTTCTGTGAAATTCTACTGCACTTTTTCCTCTTTCTTGAGGAAATTGAAAAGCACTTCGCATCTCGCACTTGGCGTCAACAGCGTCAACAGAATCAGCGTTCGCGTTCACTTTTTCAAGTACAGCTCAATTTGACAATATACATACATACATTTATTAGAACTGCAATTGGGTATAGCCCGATGGCAGTTAATGACAATAATTGCAAAAATTACAACACTTACATTAATAATAATAATAATAATAATACTAAGAATGATAATAATAATAATAGTAATAATAATAATAATAATAATAATAATAATAATAATAATAATAATAATAATACCGTACAATACAGTACAAGACGAAAAGCAGCATTGAAAAGTGCATTGATCACGTTCACCGCACTTCACTTCACTTCACTACACTTTTTTTTGCTTTGAATTACATTGACCAGCACTTCACAGCACTTCACCGCACTACACAGCACATACTTATTTAATATCTTGTTCTAATTTGTTTCTAAAACTTCGGACACTGAGAGGAAAAGCTTTGAAAACTGCTGCAGGTAAACTGTTCCAATCTCTAATTGTTCTGTTACAAAAGGAAAACTTCCCAAGATCTGAATTTTGTTTCCTTTCTCGAATTTTGTGGGTGTGATGAGGCGGTTTTGAGGCGGGTTTGAGGCGGTATGGAGGCGGTTTTGGCTGAGGTTATGGTAAAAAAATGCCAGTCGTCCACTGCACATCCTCTTGCATGTCTAGTGGTTTAAAAACTAAACCCGAGGTTGAAAAAAAATGGCCGCCATATATTACATAAGCAAACAAGTACGTTAGAGTTAAATAGAAGCACCTTAGTGATTTTTTAAACCTCTGCCATGTATAATTAAAATATTTCAATCTATTGTTTTGAATTGGACAGGTAACTTTGTGCTTTCACATTCACGTGGAAAAACTATTCAACTGTCACCACCCTATTCAGAGGAACTGGCCATAAACCGAAAGATTCGGCTTCAATTTCAGGTCGGGATGACATTTCTTTAAACAATTTTAATTATAACTTATATTCAGTTATTGAACAAACAGAGGGACTCAACGTTTGCTCATTGGCTTGGATAATTCAGCTGCCAATCTTTCTCGCTGCAGCATCGTTGAGCAGCGGTGTGGAGTCCGGACTTGCTAGATAGCTAGGAAGTTTGTGTCTGGTGACGAAGTGCACAGACCGCCTGCTCTGAGATCTCCGTGGAGACTTGGGTGACTCAAAACAAAACGAATGTAGTAGATGTATCTTAACATACGTGCCACTGTGCGCTCGCGATATTTCTTTCCTCATTCTTGGCCCTTCCTCCCTCTTACACACTCGCGCACTCTTACTTGTATAACACTACCACACATGTGGGGAGCTCACCACATGTTCCCGCTGCGTTGGTGTATCTTGTACGCTGTGTGCCACTGTACGCTCGCGATCTTTCTTTCCTCATTCTTGGCCCTTCCTCCCTCTTACACACTCGCGCACTCTTACTTGCATAACACTACCACACATGTGGGGAGCTCACAACATGTTTCCGCTGCGTTGGTGTCCTGATGGGGGTAAATTCGGCGAGACGACGAGTAGGACAGGCTTAGGTGGCTCAGGGCATCAATTGACGTAACTGCAAATCCTCTGACTGGGAGGTCCTAGGGTTCTACTCCCGACAGTGGCAGGATTTCTCACTCGAGGTACATAGTTACAGTATAGTACATAGTCTCATAAAAGGTACATAGGGCGGCGGCGATGGTGTAACGGTTAGCGTTTCGGACTGTTGTACCCAAGTTGGCGGGTTCAAACCCGATCGAAGCCGTAGATTTTTCAGGGCGAAAAAATCCTTCGTACGCCTTCCTTCGGAGGGGAAGTAAAGCCGGCTGTCCCATGTTAGTAGATTTACTTGCATGTAAAAGATCCTCAAGCCTAAATGACGTAGCCTCTGAGCTAAATTCAAATCGCCTGTTTCTCGCCCAAGAAATACCTCCTTTCTCTGCTAGTTGGTGAAAGGAGCGTAGCGAAATTTACGTGGTCAGACGGAAGAGCAGGCCTAATGGCCTGAGTCTCGCCACGTAAAATAAGGCAAATTCAATTCAATTCAATAGTTAGGTCGAATTCAGCTACTGTCTGAAGGAAAATTTTAGTGGCCGGTTGCTCTGATCAAGATTTTTCTGTGATTTCTCCAAGCAACAGGCGAATGCCGGAGTACTACTCTAACAAAGGGGCTACTGGCCGCGTGCGATCTTTCCTTTCTCTTCCTTATTGAATCCTCTCCCCTTACCCATATTTTCACTTAGATGCACTGCACTACCACACAAGCCGAGAAACCTGACGGAAGCTTTGATATTTTCACTTAGATGCACTGCACTACCACACAAGCCGAGAAAATTGACGGAAGCTTTGATATTTTCACTTAGATGCACTGCACTACCACACAAGCCGAGAAACCTGACGGAAGCTTTCATATTTTCACTTAGATGCACTGCACTACCACACAAGTCGAGAAACCTGACGGAAGCTTTCATATTTTCACTTAGATGCACTGCACTACCACACAAGCCGAGAAACCTGACGGAAGCTTTCATATTTTCACTTAGATGCACTGCACTACCACACAAACCCAGAAACCTGACGGAAGCTTTGATATTTTCACTTAGATGCACTGCACTACCACACAAGCCGAGAAAATTGACGGAAGCTTTGATATTTTCACTTAGATGCACTGCACTACCACACAAGCCGAGAAACCTGGCGGAAGCTTTGATATGGTCCCGGCTGGGGAGGTGCCCTGCTGGTGGGAATTGCCTGGTTGGGGAAAATCCCGTATAGGTATGCGCCGGATCTCGGCAATCCCAGCCAGCGGGGGAAGATCAACACCACATCACGCGATAGAAACACGCGCTACACATACGGAAATAATGACCTTAGCAGCTAGCGCGCCCGGAATCATTAATCAATCTATAAATCAATGACGTGAAGGTTGACACCGAGTCTCACGTTTCAGTGACGGAGAAACTCTGTCATTTTCCGGGATATAACAAGCACCACATTATTGTGACTAATGCCGTAATTAGTAGGCGCCTCCGGAAACAATATTATGTGGCGTCTTTGCCGGGGCAAATAATTACAGACGTGAACGGCTTGTAAATATTTAGTACTTATTAGAATAAAAATACTCCGACACCAAAATACTATATACAATATTTACAAATAAATTTGACCGTTACAAGAAGGAACCTTCCCTGGTTACCACCACTTCTGGCCCGATAATTAATTACCATATCCGGTGTGATGCACCAGTACCTTACGCGAGCATACATGCTAGTATGCCGCACCGACCGTCACGACGTAGCACGCCGGCTTCGGTTCCCCGCCTCGGTAGCCTATGCATTACAATGCAACGCCGCGCACAACCCACACGACGCCCTACCGACGCGCCCAAACCTGAAGAATCAGAAGAACAGAAGGAAGCTCTTAAGTCGGAGTCCGCTTATATACCCTCTGGGCAAGCTGACGGAACCGCGTCACCCGCAGTGTCCGCCGACGCGTTTCCGCCGGCTTCGGGGTTTCCAAGTATGCACCCACGACACGGCACCCCTTCCCATCCGCTCCCTAGCCTTTGTGCAGCCCAGCGTCACTTCCGCCAGCGCTGTCCACATGGCTGATATAGTACGTTTGTACTGGCGACAGATATGACGCCACAATTAACTCGCTCATACCTAGAGCAGGATAAGGGATTAAGTGGGGCCTGTGAGGATGATAAAGCGATTTGCAAGTTAGGACATGATTAGGTCGGGATGGATGGTTCTGCAGATAGCAAGAACAAGTCAAAGTGAATGTGGGTATTGAGTGGATTCGGTGGCATGTATACAAATGTAAAGTTGCTACGAACTTTCCAGTGGGTAGGGTGAAAAGCGACAAGACCGCCGAGACGCAAAAGATGTAGTGTACGAATGGTTCCTTGAAATGATTTATTGTAATGCTAGTTTTAAGTGAACGTTTGTGTTATAGTTCATGCTTTCCACATCGGCGTATTCTGAGCTAAAACAATCTGATGAATAAAGACCGAATTTGATGTGAAATACATTCGTTCCTTCATTCCGGCCTCGCCATCGAGCGAAAGATCACCTCCAGCTGTCGAAGAAAAAGCACGCCCTACACTTACGGGACTAATGACCTTAACAAATGCCCGATCTCTAGCATATACTACACTTGTTCGTCCAATTTTAGAATACGGAGCGGCATGCTGGGACCCGTACAGAAAAGGGCAAATCGAAGCGCTAGATAAAATTCAAAAACGGGCCTGAAAGTTTCTAAATCACGGGTGCGTTGGTGACGAACGAGAAGAATGAGAGTCCTTGGGATCTATGAGAAGGGAACGGGCGCGTTTATGCGTAATGTATAAGACATACAGAGGGGACACAGCATGGGCAGATGTCGGTAAAAGATTACAGAAATCAGATTATAAAAGCAGAGGAGACCATCCTTGGAAAATACGATGTAGAAAGCAAAGAACTGATGTAGGCAAGTTCTCCTTTGTGAATCGCACTATAGTAGATTGGAATAAACTACCTGCAGAAGCACTAGAGGCTCTTCCTTCTAATGTAGCCAAATTTAAAAATATGCTTCATTCCATCTAGATCATCTCGAATAATACTGAGACATTTATCTATATTATTATTATTATTATTATTATTATTACTGCTTTTATTATTATTATTAATATTACTATTACTTTTATTATTATTGTCATAATTATTATCGTCATGGCCCTTATACAGTGAAGTGATGTGAAGTGTAGTGTAGTGTAGTGAAGGGGAGTGCAATGTAGTGTAGTGTAGTGTAGTGAAGTGTTATGTAAACTAGAAGTGAATTTAGAGTTAGCTTATAAATTGGAACTATTATATCGACCCCCTAATTCTAATAGTAAACCCAATTGTAAATGTTGAAAATGTTTAGTAATTCTAATTTTAATTGTTATCATGTTTGCCACCGAGCATTAGCTCAAAGCGAACTTTAATAAATCTATCTATCTATCTATCTAACAATTGAAGCGTCCGGAATCACCAGTAAGTCAATGAAATGTTCCGGAGTCCAAGAAAAGAAAATTCCTTTGACTCTTCATTGCATTTTCTTTTATGATACGCATTGCGAGAAATAACCCAACGTTGCCCGGACATCTGCTTATGGCAAACATTTATTAAAGAGTATTGGTAATCAGTTCAATTTATGGTAATGACACAGAAGTGGCTTCTGCTTCGGCGACAGAAAGCAATTTGTGCCACCTGAGTTAATATGAATCACGAATAGGAGATGGCATTTAGACCACTTTTGTTCTCTAGGCAGAAAGGCGTTAGAACGCTGTATTTCGTACTCGTCGCCTCATTTATGATGTATGGATGGAAGTAATTTCTTTAATATCCAGCTTCCTCAGTTCGATAAAGTGTGGGAAAAAAAGTTTTTAAACATTCAAAAAATGTTCCAGAAATATTTAATTCACCTGCAAAATTTTAGTTATCGGCAAAATTTGGTAAGCGAGGGGGAGAGCGAGGGGACAAAGGGGAAACCTTTGACGGGAGGAAAACGAGGAAGAGAGCGAGGGGGCAGGAGAGCGTGGGAGAAGAGAAGGGCTGGCAGTAGGGATTACAGGACAGGTAGATGACAGCGTCTATAATTTATTAAGGGATCCATTGATATTTCTGGCCACGTCAACTACTGAGGTCTCAAGTGTAGTGAATATTTTATCCCGGAAGGTGGCTGTTTCTCCTCTGCAGGAAAAAATCCAGCGCCGATCTACACGTCGACTTCCCTGAGGTTTCCCTTCTCCAGGGATCACCACTCAGTGGAACACCGCCTCAGCCTGAGCGAGCCCTAAGCTCCCGATTGGCCTCCCGTCATGTCAAGTAGTACAGTCCATATGTGACGGCGGATAACGGGCGAAGTTAGGGCGAGCAGAGGAAGAGGAAGGGAAAGGAAAGATCGCGCGCGATACGTGGCCCGTTTGTTAGGCACTCGTCTGTTATTCATTAGAGAAACCACGGAAAGCTACGGATCAGAGTAGCCCACCACTAGATTTATCTTTCGGACTGCGCCTGAATTCGACCTAACTAGTATCGATTTGACTAGTATCGATTTGACTAGTATCGATTTGACTAGTATCGATTTGACTAGTATCGATTTGACTAGTATCGATTTAACTAGTATCGATTTGACTAGTATCGAAAATCCACCACCCTTAGGACTCGAACCCTAGGACCTTCCAGTTATTTTCCTGACTCTGAACTAAATCTAGCCGGTGCGGTAGTGTTGAGAACACTGAGGGTCTGCAGTGGTCTTCTTCTTCTTCTTCTTCTTCTTCTTCTTCTTCTTCTTCTTCTTCTTCTTCTTCTTCTTCTTCTTCTTCTTCTTCTTCTCGTCAAGTATTTAGGCATAATGCCTGTTACGCCGCTTAATTTTGGTCCCTCCAGCGCATTCTTGGACGTCCTTCATTCCTTTTTCCTCTCGGTTGATAATTTGCCACTTGTTTAGGAATTCTGTCGTTGTTCATTCCCAACATGTGATCTTGCCATGAGAGTCTGTAGTTGGTGACTTTCTCTATAAGACTTTCTACATTTATTCTACATATTATTCTACATATTATTCTCGTTTCGGTGAGTTTCTTTGTCTGTCCAAAAGGCTATATCCCGCTACCGCTCTAAGGAATCTCATTTCCGCTGCCTGCAGTCTTGATATATCTTTATTTGTCATTGTCCACCCTTCACTCCCGTATAAGCAGGTTGGTATTGACATAACTTTGTAAAATTTAATGAGTGTGTCTCTTCTCACTTTTGAACTGAGTGTTCTTCTTGTAGTTCCATTCATTTGATTGAATCTTTCTATTTTCTTATTTATGTCGATTTAGCCATAGAATGATATGTCTGCTCCCAAGAAGTGTGAAGTGTTGTATTTGCTCTACTGTTTTATTATTTACTACAATTTTTGAGCGTATCGGATATCGACCTTGGAATGCCATCACTTTCGTTTTGGTGTCTGATATTTCAATATTATATTCTGCCATTATCCGTTGCAGTTCATACGTTGCTTTTTGTAATATATCTGCTGTCTGCAGTGGTGTGCAGATAGAAGAGACCCAAGGTTCAGTGCGGTAGTTGAGAAGACTGAGTGTGGCAAGATAATAGGTTAGGGCATTGGCAGAAGGGGGCGGGGTCAGCGAGGCGTTTGTGTACGTGAGGGGTAAAAGATGAAGCGGGAATAGCAAGGTACCCGAAATGGAGCGTCGACCGATGAGAGGAGAGTGGCAGAGGCGGTAGAGTTGAAGGGCGAGTGGGGACGTTGTGAAATGGGAGCGAGGGGGTTCGTAGGGTTTGATACTGCGGGTGGACTGGGAATAGGAAAGGAATACCAGGGGGCGGTAGGGTGGTGTGAATGGCGGTAGGCCTAAACATCTATCGTAAAGAGGTGCTTTGTCAGGATTTGTTTATATTCATCTATATACAGTAAACTTTCGTTAACACAAATTCCAAGGGACTGAAACTATCTGTATTCTTATTATAAAAATCGTGTTATACGATTTTTATGTGTCATTACAATGTTTCTTTGTGTTCCCAAATTGTGTTCGTTTGACGTGTTAACCGAGTTCGTGCTAACGAGGGTTTATTGTATTTCTATTTAGACGGTTATTTAATATATTTTTATTATTTAGAGCCTCAATGTTTATTATCGATAGACCTGACGTTGATAGTCAAAAATCTGTGGACAGTCAGTGGCTGGTGAGAGGCACTGCAATGACACAAGTTGAATCCCTAAACCACCTCACACGGTAGGCACAATTTTCGAAAAACCCGCCACACCGTCGAGACAACAACCCTATCATCCCCGGATCAGACACATTGCACCAACCACGGTTGTCACCGAGCCATCTCAGCTAGCGCGGGGTGTTGTGGGCGGCGGGGCGGGGGTGGGGGCGGCGGCGAGCGGCCGGGCGCTTCGGTTCGTGTCTGCGGGTTCCGTGACGGCCGCGGGGCACACGCCCAGCTGTTCCCCGACTTCCTCCCACGCCGCCCCCGCGCTGCCAGCATCTGTTACCGAGCCCGTTCGCCGCCGCCGCCGCCTCTCGACCACGAATGCGGAACGGACAAGCCGCGCGATACGGGAAATTTCAGAATCGTAATTTCGGAGCAGCGCCATGGGCGATGATTACACAGGACTCGTGTCAAGCGGCTCGGGGAAGGGGGGCAGGGGAGGGGAGGGGGAGGGGGTGGCGGAGAGGGAGGGATGATGTCCGAGCGCCCAGCTGCGTTGCGTGGCCGCTCTTATTTAGCTATTGTTAGCGAAATGTACCAAGGAACGTATTTTTTTATACTCCCCATTCCTTGGGTAATGTACAAATTAATGTTCGATTATTAACTCATTTATTTTATTTTTTAATTTATTTTATTTATTTTACTTTTTACTTTATTTTATTTATTTTAATTTTTTTATTTTTTATTTTTTTATTTTTTATTTTATTTATTTTATTTATTTTAATTTTTTTATTTATTTTATTTTTTGATTATTTACCTATTTACTTGCTATTCGATTCTTGCGACACCTGCGATCCTTCTGGATTCAGAATATCCAAGTATGCCCGCTTGAAGTCTGCGGGTTTCAGTCTTGCTTAAGGAATACGTGTAAAGTGAGTAAATTTTTCTTGTAAATTTTATTTTATTATTAATATTTTTTCTAAGATGAGCCTGAAACGTTATAAGGAATGCTCATTGCTGAAGCACTTTTGACTTTTTCATTCGCATTTGCACGAAGAAAATTATGTTATTGTTTGATGTTTATTTACAGAGTTAGAAAAAAAGAAGTTCATTATTTCTTACTCTTTTAGTTCACAGAGAAACTTGCGATTTTTATTTAATAAATAATTTTCAGTTCCAGCTTTCTTTTCAGTTTTCTAGTTCCAAATTTCTGCTATTTGTAGGATAGATTTCTAGTTTATTTCCCATATTTTCAGTTTTATCAAAAGGGCATTGCTCGTCTTTTACAACTCGAATAGAATTTTTAGAAACTGATTGAGAAATAGGAATTTTTTGCACTATAGATGTGATACCATTAAGTCAGGCAATGGGCTCATAAGTAATTTCGAATGTCCATATTAAAAGTAAAAGAGAGAAAACGGAATTATCCCAAAATTCTGAAATATGGACATCATACAAACTGAAATTCAAGAATAGAGAATTAACGGATTTGGCTAACTAGTAGCTTCTTTTGTACTATCTTTAGAATCCTTTGATGCCAGTATCTAAGAACAGTGCTCACGTATTATTTATACGTATTCTATTTGTGAATGTTTGCATTTACTAAAAAGAAGATATGAGTTTTTCACTATTTAGTAATTGTAATTTTTAACTAAATATGTCCAGCTAAGTTTATTGCCTCTGTCACTGCCTGTCTGATTCTGTGCAAGATGTTCTAGGGTTCGAATCCTGACAGTAGCGGATTTTCGACACTGGCTACATAGGTAGGTCCAATTCAGTCTCTGTCTGGAGGAGAATTCTTGCGGCCGGCTGCTCTGATCGGTGGTTGTCCGTGGTTTCTCCGATCAACACCAGACGAATGCCGGAGCAGTACCCTAACAAACGGGCCAACGACCGCACGCGATCTTTCTTTCCTCTTCATTGTCCTATTCTCACCTCTTACACACTCTTAGACTTACGTGAACTACACTACCACACATGTCTGGAGATCACTTGGGACCTTGGAGCTTGAAGCGGCTGTGGCGATGCCCCGCTCCTAGGCGATACCTGGAGGGGGAAATTCCCAGCAAATCGACGTAGGTCGACGCCGGTTTTCTCCATCCTGTAAGGAAAGAATGCCACTGCCATGGAAAAAAACATTGAATTGAATTGAATTTGCATTATTTTACGTGGCGAGACTCGGGCCATTAGGCCCGCTCTTCCGTCTGACCACGCAAATTTCGCTACGCTCCTTTCACCAACTAGCAGAGAAAGGAGGTATTTCTTGGGCGAGAAACAGGCGATTTTGAATTTAGCTCAGAGGCGTCATTTAGGCTTGAGGATCTTTTACATGCAAGTAAATCTACTAACATGGGACAGCCGGCTTTACTTCACATTCACTCAAAACAACCGGGCTAACGACCATAGCAGTAGCCGCGGCCGGGAACGTCAGTTTAATAGTTATTTAAAAAGACTATTTCATTAACATTGAGAGTGACCTTTTTGCAAATTAGTACGAAATGCATTTATTTACCCTGCGGTACTCGCACTAGTAAAAGTTATTTAAAAATTTACTCAACATTCACGGAAGCACCCAAAAATACACGTAAGTAATGATTCTGTGCCCTAACAGAGTTGCAGAAAAAAAAAAAAAACAATTGAAAATAGCAAATTGGTGTTTGAATTGCATCCATTCACCTTGACTCTGTGTCTCTGTTCTTGTTACGTATATTTTCATGGTTTTACTTGGTATTTACATTGCCTAAACGTAACCTGCTTTTTACGTTCACTGTAAATTGACGTTCCGTTTTCAATACCTTTACATTTCGTTCTTCACGATCTTTATGTTGCATTTACGTTCAGTATGTTAATTTGTAAGAAAAAAAAGGTCGAAGGAAGTACAGTCGCTTTCCGATGTGCTACTGTTTGCTTTTTAAACAAATGAATGCCTCACGGCACTAATGTAAACGGCTTCGCGTGCGCAAATACACAACACCGTAATGGAACTCCGCGTTAAATTACAGAGCATCTCCACCATCAATTCCGAAGGCAAATACGATTTTTTCCCATTCCCTTCCCACTGTGTACAGAATACTTATTATAAAGCCTTTATCTCTATACGTAGAGACCTCTTGGGAAATACTGCATACGTGTTGAAATGTAAGGAAACAGCACTAAAGCGCATTGAAATAAAAAACAGAGGTGAATAAAAAAATAACTTCATCTGTTTATTAGGTAGAAAGTGCCTGTAATGGAAGGAATAAACTAATTAATTTCCTCAAATACCTATTTTAAAATTTATGCAGTACATACACAGATAACGTGAAGTATCATGATTTGATAAATTAACTTATATAACCCTGAGACGCTTGAAAGCGAGAAATTGCGGTGGAGACTGGAGAAAAGTTTGTTTCTTTGCACAACATTTGTTTGTTTCTTTGCCGACATTCTGAGTTTCAGTGAGACATTTTCTGACCATGGGAAATGACCAGGTCAACAGAACGTTTGGTTTCTATGACATTGTATATTTCAAAGAGGCGTCTCTTTCCGTTCACGATTGATGTCAAAAATGTGATGAAGTGTGTTATAAAACTGTGGATATGCCTACTAAGAGTAGCATTCGACCACGCGACGTTGTACCTCTGGATATCAAAATTATATTCATTTCGGCCATATCAATTGGAATATTTGTAAATTTGAAATATTATAAAAAATTTGCATATTGAAATTCAACATCTTCGAAGTTTAATATTTCTACTAGCTGCATCCATCCTCTAGTATTGAACCTGTGACACTCGAATATTCTGTTACTCGGTCCAACATTACTTACGTTACTTGTACATTACGTTACTTTACTAATATTTTCTACGTTACTACGTCTCCTTGAACACTACGTTACGTTACTTGAACACTACGTTACGTTACTTGAACACTACATTACGTTACTTGAACACTACGTTACGTTGCTTGAATATTACGTTACACTGCATATGTTTTATAGATGTACGCAATGATATTTTAACATGCTATTGGTTACATTTACGATGTTCGTTTATAGTTCTCGTTTCGTTTGAACGCTCCATTTGAGTAAGCGTTTTCGTTTACAGATCTAAAGGCGTCCGATTTCTCGTCCTGCGCCTTGACAAATGAGCGCGGCGGCGGAGCCGGGAGGAAGCGGCGCCGCGTGCTTAAACAAACATGGCGTCCGGCGGCTCTTCCGGTAAATTAGGATGCTTTTTGAGTGATGTGATATTTCCTTTATTTCCTACAATGCCCTCATTGAATATACATGATACCCTACTTGAGCACTGTTACGTTACTTGAACACCATGTTTTCTTATTTGAACAATAGGTTCCGTTACTTGAATACTACGTTTCGTTACTAGAACTATACGATACATTACTTGAACAATACGTTACGTTACTTGAGCAATGCGATACGTTACTTGAACAATACGTTACGTTACTCGAACAGTACGTTACATTACTTGAACAGTACGTTACGTTACTTGAACAGTACGTTACGTTACTTGAACAGTACGTTACATCCAACACTGTTTTATAAATTAACGCAATGATATTTTAACAAGTAGCATTTACGTTCTTCGTTTTATAGTTCTCGTTTCGTTTGAACGCTCCATTTGAGTAAGCGTTTTCGTTTAGAGACCTAAAGGCGTCGATTTCTCGTCCTGCGCCGTGACAAATGAGCGCGGCGGCGGAGCCGGGCGGAAGCGGCGCCGCGTGCATAAACAAACATGGCGTCGGCGGCCCTTCCGCTCCCACGCGCGTGCGCCGTGCGCCGTGCGCCGGGGCGTGCGGCGCGGCGCGGCGCGGCGCGGCGCGGCGGGGTCCGTGGCTCGAGCCCCCCCGCGGGGCCGCTGATTGCCGCGCGCCGGGGGCGGGGGCGGGGGCGGGGCCGCGATGGTATCGCGGCGCCGCGTGAATTCGGCGATGGAGCGGGCCGCGGGAGGCGCGTGCGTGCCCGGCATAGCCCCGCGGAAGGGGGCGGGGGCGGGGGCGGGGAAGGGGGAGGAGCGCGCCGCGGGGCGGTGGGAGGAACCGAGGTCTGCGGGCCGTGCCTTGGGCTAGGGCCGCGCTCCGGTTCGCCTGCTGCGCCGTGGTCGCTTGGCGTGTATTGGTCTTTCCTTTCCACCCGTCCTCTCCCTTGTGCTCCTCATGCCCTTCTACTTCCCACTTCTTCTACTGCTCCGCCACCTTCTACTTCTCTCCTCTTCTACTTCTCCTCCTTCTCCTTACGTTTTTCATTTATTTTATTTTCTCGTTCTTTCTCTAATCCTCATTCTCCTCCTTCCTTCTCCTCCACGTATTTCCTCCCCTTACCATCTTCCTCTTCTCTTTATCCTTCACATCTTCTCCTCTCTCTTCTACTCTTTCTGCTCCTGCTGGCTTCTTTTTTTTCGACTTCTCCTTTCAGTACTTCTTCCCTTCCTATGTTTTGTTCTACACTATTCCTATTTCCTCTTTCCCTTTCTCATCGTTTCCCTTTTCTTTATTCTCTCCCTCCTTTTCAAACTTTCATTAGTTTCTTTTCTATTCTCATTTTTAATAATTTTATCATGAGACTCATGAAGATCGACTGTGCATGTGGAGAAAAAATAGTCTATTCAATTGCAGTTGGTGGTGGATTCTAAACAAGAGTTCGGGCATTTTGTTTTGTCGATGTTGTATGTCAGCCGGAGCGCTGATTTCTTGATAATAAAGCAGTCGTCAACTCATGGAAAAGAATATTTGAAAAAATGCATAAAGCATTGAGAATAACTCTTGCCTATTACAAAAAGGAGAAAAAAATAAATTAGCAACGTAAGAACCAGTGGCGACTGCATGCGTATGTAACGAAGTTCAGATTCCCAAACAGCTCCCGCCACTCAATTCACAACATCGCTCATCACATAGTTCTAGTGATACAGTTCAAAACAATGCACGCTTAGTGACAAACATTAGAATGCGTTTCTTTAAAAGTAAATCAAATAACGACTTCGATAGAGAAAAGTCGCTACGCTGAATTCGAGAAAGCAGGCACGGCATTCTGCAGCTGATCAAACCTTAACAATACATCGCTTATGTATTTTCGATAAAAAGTAACGGAATGAAGTGAAATTGCTGATTGAGTCGTTTGGCCGCGTCGAAAGGGTTCGGGCCCATAGTCGCGTGAGGGCAGCGGCGGCGCGGCGGAGGCGGCGGGCTATCTGGTCGGCATCTCAAGCGCACGCTAATACAATTTGCCCATAAACAGACGCCCAGCGCCGCGCCGGGGCCCGCGCCGCATACGGCACGGCGCCGGCCCGCCACCCCCGCCGCCCTCACCACCCTCCCGCGCCGCCCCCGCGCCGCCCCCGCGCCGGCCCGCGCCGCCCCCGCGCCGCTCCGCGCCGCCCCCGTGCCGCCCCCGCCGTCCCCGCGCCGCCCCCACGCCGCCCCCACGCCGCCCCCGCGCCGCCCCCGCGCCGCCCCGCGCCGCCCCCGCGCCGCCCCCGCGCCGCCCCCGCGCCGCCCCCGCGCCGCCCCCGCGCCGCCCCCGCGCCGCCCCCGCGCCGCCCCCGCGCCCCGCCCCCGCGCCGCCCCGCGCCGCCCCCGCGCCGCCCCGCGCCGCCCCCGCGCCGCCCCCGCGCCGCCCCCGCGCCGCCCCCGCGCCGCCCCGCGCCGCGCCGCCCCCGCGCCGCCCCCGCGCCGCCCCCGCGCCGCCCCGCGCCGCCCTCGCCGCCTCCGCGCCACCCTCCCCTCCGCCCCGACGTCCCCCCACGCCACCTACTTGTCGGCCCCACACCGTCCTGCAGTCAGACAGAATCCGAATTCTCGGCCTACTGTCTCGCCCCGCCACCCTACACAGCGCCACCGCCCACACTATCACTGCCACCCCTAAACCGTCACCGTCACTGCTGACCTAGTGTCGATAAATCTGTCACGCCGACATCGCCATGTATGCTGCGCACGCTGTCAATACAACCTGCACCGGCAGCCCGATTTCCTACGATGCCGTTTTCTTAAACACTAGCCGTATAACTTGATCGAATTCACAGGCGTCGTGGAGAATTTGAGTGGGCGGTCTTTGCTATCGGTAGTTTTTCGGGGTTTCTCTGATCAACTCCAGACTAATGCCCGAGTAGTACCCTAACAAACGGGACACGGATCGCATGTTATGTGATGTGTCTGTCTCTTTCTTGTCCGATCTTCATCCCTTTCTTGCATGAACTTACAAGTACACGTCCTACACTACCACATACGTCAGTAGACCACTCAAGAAAGTAAAGTTTATCCTGTCTGAGGAGGGGTTCGGTGATGGAGGGGAAAAGTCAATAAGCTGACGTGGAGATCGGCGCGGAATTTCAGGCGCCAGCGTTGCAGCAACACGATCACCTCCCTGGATATGACACGCATTCATGAGCTACCCTTTCCAGACTAATGCGCTTTTGGAAACATTACATATCAATCAACACGCTCTGTACTCGATGTCCGTCAACCTTCAATATTCCCACTGCCTTAATCTGCTCACCGCTCTCTTTATATCTCGATAAGTCTATAACCTACGAACCTACCCTAATGAATTAATTTTCATTATTGTAGTTGGTAATTATTGTAATTGTAAAGTTAGTGTAATATTAGGATTAATACCCAAGATAGGGCCCCCTCCCACAAAACTGTACACCCAAAATAATAAATGTTATTATATTATACAACCCAACGTCAGCTTTGTTCTCACCATCCACATGGGGGAAATGACTATGAGAGGGGGATAAGTTACAATTAGATGTATTCGTAGATGTGATGCGTGGTGACATAAGCTAAAAGCGACCAGGGGTAGAAGCATGTATGCCTTTAGATTCATCCCCTCTTCATTTGACTCGGCTTACTTGAATTAACACCCTTCGCCAACGAGCCATTTTAAAATCGGTGTTTTAATTTTATTTTTACTTTCTCGTTTTACTGCGTATTTGCGGCAGACATGCAGACACTTGTGATTTTTTTGACGAAAAACGCTTATTGTGTGGCGTTGGCATCACAATAGTAATATAATATTTGGTCCTATATGATGACTTCCTCTAACACGATATGTAGTCAAAATCCACATGTTGTCGACCTCTGATACAAAAAAATCGATTCACGGCCGAACGTTTCGATTCAGTCGGCGTCTTCTATATCTACAATATTGGTAGAATTTTTTCTTGTATGACATCTGTTCTCCAAAGAATATGTTGAAATATGCATAAACAATTTTTCAATAATGAGTAGTTTCTGCGTAATTCTAAGTGAAATAGATGCAAAAATAAGCAAAATTATAATTATTTTAAAGTAATAATTTTCTTCCAAAACGCTCCCTAGTTTTGAAAATTGCTCCTCGGTAGTTTTGAAATCGTAAGCAAAAATATTGTAAAACTACACTATTGATGACAGGATTTTTTTTCCTTTGTGAAATCTGTTTATTTTTAAGTTTTGAAATGACGAAAATAAAAATCTCTGAATTAAAAAAATAGTAGATTCAAGTTGTTAACTTTTTTAACAATCGGGGAAATTTAGGTTAGTTGTGGGGTGGTGGTGTACGGGGTCACGTGACTGGCATGTTGATTCTAAAGGCCTGAGTTCGAACATCAGGATTGAGAAGAAGAATTGGAGATTGGAAAGGCTTTTGCAGGTTTATTTACCATTATAATTTTGTATTGCCCTTACAAATACTGCGAGAATGTATGTGCTATTGTATTATCGTTAATTCTCTTTATCATTCCTCTCACGTTCGGTACACACGTACATTGCATCTCCTCTGCACTTTCAGCTCCTCTGTTTCCATCTCACACTTCGTTGTCTTCTGCATCCACTCACTCACTCCTCCGCCCACTCATTCTCCCCCGATTCTCCTTCCTCCCCGTTTTCTCCATCTCCTCGACCTCCGCGGCGGCATGTCGTTAGAGAGCGCCGCCAATAAACTTTATGTTCACGTCACGCCGAGGAGGTTCGACGCCGGGACACTGCACTCTCGTAATCGCAAAGGGGATTGAAGTTCAATTGAGCCGACGAACTACGTGGCAACAGCGATTAGAATCTCCAGACACGAGATAATAAGCAAGTCTTCTTCAAGAGCTAGCGATTGACGCATATATTGTTTGAATGTGTTCCTCACTGCCTTGATTATTATATAAATTGGCATTCGGTGTAGAATTCAAATTTTCAAAAACTCAAACATCATTTTAAATGCGTATGAAGTTGACTATACTTCAGAACTGACATAACTTTATTTGATTTCCTGCTTTATTAATGTAATTAAATAAGTTTCTTCTTTCAAAAATAAAAAAGAATTTCTGAATCCTAACATTTTATTTGATTTCATGTCAAATTGATATGGAATATGATAAAACATTGATGATTTGAATACCCTGAATTTTTGTTAAAAAGAAAATTGAAGATGGTAAAGGAAACGGGACACGGGACGTTCACCTAGCTACGTATTAGTATCGAAAATACGCCACCTTCTGCATCCGATCGAACCGTGGATCTCGCGGTATAAGACGCTTCAGAGATGGGACAATCTGAGGTACACACAGCCGCTAACACAGTGATCGATACATACCACATCGAATGATTAATGCACAGCTTACGAGTAGCCAGAAGAAAGCAGGTGGTTAGAAATAAAGCAGTAAGAAAAAAAAGATTGTTTATAACTCTCGTTGATTAGCGCATACCAGATTTTTTTTTTACACCCCATCGGTATGAACGCCGTGAGTGGAAATAGCACGTGACAAGCATCTCAAGCAGCCGCTCACCCCGTTCGCGGGCGTTAGTAGGCCACTCCCACCCCCCGGTGGCGGAGTTCGTTGCCCCGCGCGTGCAGCCCCGTCGCGTCGCGCCCCCGGCTGGGGCGGGCGGGGGCGCGTTAATTTTACGTGCGTCATTTGCGTAATGGATCGCTTTAATGGCTGTCGAGTAGCCGCGTGCCGGGGTGGAAGCGACGAAGGCACCCCCTGCCGGTAGGGGCACCTGCCGCGGTCCGCCCCCCCGCCGCGGGGGTGGAATGCGGGGGCGGCGCGAGCGCGCGGCGGCTGCCGCGTCATCGTTCGCCCTCCGCACCCCGCCCCCGCCCCCGCCCCCGCCGGGCGACCCTTAATCTAATAAGCGCGCGCACGAGCTCTCTCGGCTGGGCCTGGGTCTCGCTCGCCCTCCACACCCCCGCCCCCGCCTCCGCCCCCGCCTCCGCCTCCGCCCCGCCTTCGCCCCCCACCTCCGCCCCCGCCTCCGCCTCCGCCCCCCCCGCCTCCGCCCCCGCCTCCGCCCCCGCCTCCACCCCCGCCCCGCCTCCACCCCCGCCCCCGCCTCCGCCCCCGCCCCCGCCTCCTCCCCCGCCCCCGCCTCCGCCCCCGCCTCCGCCTCCGCCCCGCCTCCGCCCCCACCTCCGCCCCCGCCCCCGCCTCCGCCCCCGCCCCCGCCTCCGCCTCCGCCCCCGCCTCCACCCCCGCCCAAGCCCCCGCCTCCGCCCCCGCCCCCGCCCCCGCCGGGCGACCCTTAATCTAATAAGCGCGCGCACGAGCTCTCTCGGCTTGGACTCAGCAGCGGGCCTGGGTCTCGCTCGCCCTCGCGCGGGGTTGAGTCCCGCACGCCTGGGATGTGGTCGTTACCGCCTCCACACACCGCCCACACGCGTCTTATTGGGTTTGATTGATTACTGATATCGGGCGTGTCATCTGCGTAGGTCATCGGTCCCGTAAGTGTAGTGCATGCTTTATCTCTGGGGTGCTGTGATCCGGAGCAGACCTGTGTGTGCGCGCGGGGATTTTACTCAACCAGGTGTTTCCACCAGCGGGCCCCCACCCCGTCGGAATAAGATCTAACCTTCAAACTGGTCTCCAGGTAGTGTAGTGCATGTAAGAATAAGAGGTGTAGGTCGGGGTGAGCAAAGGGTAAGGAGGAGCAAGCATAGTCCATGGTCCGTTTCTTAGGGTATTGCGTCGGCATTCACCTGGTATTGATCGGAGAAATCATGGAAAACTATTCGATCAGCGCAGCCGGCCATTAGAACTCGCAGCCAGTCAGCGACTTAATTCGACGTAGCTCTCAAGCTACTGTTGAAAATCCTATCATAGACGGGACTCGAACTCGAGTCTGTCATGATTCCTAATTCGGGACTCGTCGTGCTGCTCCAGTTCTGCTACCGCCCTTATTTCGATCCTTCCCTAACTCGTTCCCGATCAATTCTCTCCCATTCTAACCAGTTCCCCAACTGCCCGGAACAACTGAGCAGCTCGTAACTAGCTTGACAACCGTTCCCGACTTCATTTGTATCCTTTCAACCCCTCCCTTCCTTGTTCCCGACCCGCTTCCGATCTCTTCCCATTCCCGTCCCGTCCCCGTACCATTCCCGTCCCGTTCTCGTTCCCGTCCCGTTCCCGTCCCGTTCCCGTCCCGTTCCCGTCTCGTTCCCGTTCCCGTCCCGTCCCGTCCCGTTCCCGTCCCGTTCCCGTCCCGTTCCGTTCCCGTCCCGTCCCGTCCCGTTCCGTTCCCGTCCCGTCCCGTCCCATTCCCGTCCCATTCCCGTCCCCTTTCCAGACCTGTTTGCTGTGGTGTTTCCCGTTGTCTTTCCCGGTCCGTTTCCCAGCCTGCTTTCATTCCGTTTCCGGTTCATTCCCAACCTGTTCTTGTAACGTCGCTTGGTTTCCAGTCCTTTCCCGTCCATTTCGATTGGTTTCTAGTCCCATTCCCGTGACGTTCCCCTTCAGTTCTCGTCCCATTCCCATCACGTCCCCGGTCCTTTCCCATTCCTTTCCCATCCCGTTCCCAGTCCGTTCCCGGCCCGCTCCCTGCACGTTTCCTTCCGTTCCCGAAGTTTGATCTTTCCGAAGCGCCCAAGTTTACATGAGTCTAACGTAGCTGAATTTAGGAAATGCCGCAATAGGATTAGTAGACTGCTCTAACCTGTTGTATTATTTCCGCTGTATCCACGATCACTTCTAGGCGAATATCGTAGCAGCGCTTTTTGCAACTTACCACGGGCCGCGCACGGCCTTTCATTCCTATTCCCTTCCTTTCGTAAATATTTCATAATCTTTCCCGATTCCGGAGATCGAGGCGTCGTGAATGAGTACTGCCCTATCCCACCGCAAGACAACCGCCATACGCCGGAAGGGTAGCCTGGTGGACACAGAAAGTGATTGCGTGTGGCTGTCGTTATGAAAAAATGTACTTCAAAATAAATACAAAGCTTACAAAGGAACTCAGTAAATGAATAGCATGTCACAAAAAAAAAAGAATAACATGTTTCCAGACGAGATGATGTTATGAAGCGGGTCTAGGATTTCAAAACGAATAGCCTTATTACTTTTCGTAAAAGATACTTAAGTTTCTAAAATTTATTTCATGATGTTCTATTTTCTCCTTTTTAATATTAATATTACAACATGTATTCTCGACGCTTGCGAATAAATAAATACTTATATTATAAGTAATTAAAAATTATTCCATGGAATCCAATGTTCAAATGTCAATGTTGTTTAACTCACAATCCAAATTCGTAATAATGTTGTAATAATAATAATAATAATATATTCGTATTAATGTTTTATATCATTAATTCAATATAAAATTACAAGTTCAAAGTTTCAAAAACTCTTTTACTTTCATCGTGAGGTGATTGTACTTGACCTGCTTCCAGTCATGTAGCACGGAACACGTGTGATGCATCAGAATGTTTTCAGAAGAATTATTATTAAATAAGCTATTAATAGTGTGACGCTGCTTTAAACCCTCGCTGCGTCTTGTGTGAAGGCAATGTACAATTTACAGAACAAATCAGAAACGGTCCAGGTGTAAATATTCTGTAATGTTCATTTTCCGGCATGTTTTCAAGCACGTATCTTTCAGTCTAAAGGTGATATATCGGTAGTATCAAATAGTAATAATAATAATAATAATAATAATAATAATAATAATAATATCTGCTCATTAGTCAGGAGATTCATGGGAGGACATATTGGGATTTGAAAGCTCACTCTTGAAATTGTATTTTTTATTAGCATTTGAAAACTATTATTTTATGTTTACAATCTGAAAACAGTTATTTTATGTTTATGTGTTAGAATGCCCTAATTTATTTTGTACATTTTATATATGCCTGTATTACCATGCTTTGATATTGTATCTGTGTGGTATCCATGTGAAACCGAAAACTTTGAGAATAAACAAAATAATAATAATAATAATAATAATAATAATAATAATAATAATAATAATAATAATAATAATAATACATCTTAAATACAAGAATTAGGATATCGTAGTCAGCCAAATGTGGGTCGATAAAGCACAGGTCATCCACGTAGTTTTCGGAGCTCTGGGATTTGTTCCGCAAAATTTGTTTAAGAAATCGGCTAAACCACCAGGGAAGTGCAAGACATTGCTTCATTGGAAACAGCCCATATTTTGAACAAAGTATTGTAGAGGCATCGACATCCCTAGATCTGCTTGTTGAAGGTCGTTGCAAACTAGAATAGATTTTATATTCAACCATCTCATAACATCTTTATTAATGAATAATAATAAAAATAATAATAATAATAATAATAATAATAATAATAATAATAATAATAATAATACAATAATAAAGTCTATGGTTAATAATCGCGGACGAATTAACCAGTAGGATACGCCGTGTTTAGAAAAGGAATAATTTTTTTCGAAGAAAAATTTTCTCTGAAACGAGGCAATTCGTACTCCAACCGCTGGCCCTCCGTGACCTGTGGCTTGAGGTCGGTCCCCCGCTGTGTGAGACCCGTTAACGATTCACAGAGCCCGCAGTTTCTGGCACTGCACCTGTCCATGCCAAAGAGGTAGAAAGCGACCCACTAAAAGCGCTGAAGGGAGATTTGTTTCAAGGGATTTTATTTCTTTTTTTGTTTGTTCGATCTTCTTTGGCGACATTTCAAGGGCAGAGAGTATAAAATAGTTTCAATACTTCTGAATACTTGTACTTACTTTGCGATAATGTAAGGAGTCGTAATTGTATGCTATTTGTACTTCGTTCACGGTTGATTCAAAAACAGAAATATATGTATAGTCACGGTCTGCTAAAAAAGAAAGTCACAAATAGCCTGGCAATGTGCCATGAAGACTTCCGAGCTGAGAAAAGAGTAAACATCAACAGCTAGAAAGGAATTGAACGTACTTATGTTACGATTGTGTGTTGTTGGACCACGCGTTTTGGGGTAGAGATGAAACAGTACACTTTATGCAGAGTTGTGTAATTGAATCGAGTATTGTAAGTAAAAGACGTAATGTATTGGTGGAGAATTAATTGATGGTAGTACTTTGGGAAATTGAATTGACTGAAGTATTTGGGAGCATCGTCATACCTGGAGTTACTGGATTTATTATACTTGAATCTGTTTGGAATTGAACTCGAATTGAAGACATATTTTGGTTTCAAACATGAAGATATACTATTTTTGTTATATTGGTAAATTGCTACTAGATCGCTCCAAAGCGCAAACCCTTGGTTATACGGCCGTGTTTTTATAAAAAGTAGCAAAACCGTTAGCACTTAGTTGCTTATGCCCCATCACCCCACCGTTTGCTTTACCACCCTCCGGTCCCTCCCTCCGACTTAACCACTGGCATACAACAGCTAAGCACGGTTTTAGATCAGGAGTCGAACCGACGCAAGTCATGTTTACATCCTGGCCAGGAGTGTACAATGATTGAGCTATCTCAGATGTAACGTTGAGCCAAGCGAGCGTTTTTGCTAAATTACGAGTAAATTTTGTTTCACGTAGTCCTCTTTCAATTCCAATAGATGTATTTCAGATTTGTTAATAACAGCCATTGAACAGCAATTGAACCAAGGCGGCGGTCACCGCTGTGACCGCCAACTTAAACGGATACCATGTCACTCACATGGCCACCTCCTAGCAACATTGTTCTGTTCTTACCGGGCGCGTACTCCTACGGAAAATCACCACAAAGATACTTTCAGAAAACGCGACTCTTCTTTCATATTACGAAAAGGGGCATCATAAAGGTGGATAAAACATTGGAAGTATACGAAGACACACAATTAGGATCAATCAAATCAAATTGGACACTGTTTCTTGTGTATTTATCTGTAAATATTTGTTATGTATTACTAGGTAGCCACATAACTACGTGACAGTTCGTGCAAATGGCATGATGCCTCATTTCCGATATATTAAGGAAGTACTCATTCCACGGTTATATTACTACAGCAAACGACTTACTTTAAGACATTTCATACAGTGTACGTATTATTAGCACTAGTAAGGGCACGCGTACGAGTGATTGGGAGGTTACGAGTTCGATCTTGGTATGACGCAGAAATTTACTTCACAGGTGTAATATCGAAACGTTCGAGGCTCATTTGAAATATTGAAAATAACGTATGTTATTTGATGTTCTGTAACATACATTTGATACAATATTAAATAACGTATGTTATTTAATATTAAAAATAACGTATGTTATATTAACATAGTAGTTACTCAAATATTTACATAGTTATATTCAAATCTTGAAAATAACATCAGATTTTAACATACACTATGTTGTAGTACATACTCTGTTCATTTGTCGTCGACACAGCAGTCGATGTATAACTCCTCCTAAGATAAATGAGGCACAGAGTATGATTGGCCAGTAGGTAGAAGAAAAATAAGATAGAAAGAGCGATAAACGTTTTGAGATACACCGACCTAATTGTGGCATTTTGTATGTGTAGTTAAACACTATTGGTATTAATTACACGAGTAGAATAGTCAATGTAACCCATCCCTTGATACCACACTGTACCGGAGGGAATTGCTGCCCTGTGATTGCGGCGAACTAATGCTGGGAAATAGACTTATAAAACCACAATTTCCTTATTATTTCGGTGTAGGCTTTGAATTTGGCTTCAAGACCGATCCCGAAAAGATGCTGTTACCACACTTGTCACCCGAGGCGCGCGCAGTCATACCTGGTAGCGAACGCATCAGCCGCCCCCGCCGCCCCCGCCGCCCCCGCCGCCCCCGCCGCCCCCGCCGCCCCCGCCGCCCCCGCCGCCCCCGCCGCCCCCGCCGCCCCCGCCGCCCCCGCCGCCCCCGCCGCCCCCGCCGCCCCCGCCGCCCCCGCCGCCCCCGCCGCCCCCGCCGCCCCCGCCGCCCCCGCCGCCCCCGCCGCCCCCGCCGCCCCCGCCGCCCCGCCGCCCCCGCCGCCCCGCCGCCCCGCCGCCCCCGCCGCCCCCGCCGCCCCCGCCGCCCCCGCCGTCCCCGCCGCCCCCGCCGTCCCCGCCGCCCCCGCCGCCCCCGCCGCCCCGCCGCCCCCGCCGCCCCGCCGCCCCGCCGCCCCCGCCGCCCCCGCCTCCCCCGCCGCCCCCGCCGTCCCCGCCGCCCCCGCCGCCCCGCCGCCCCCGCCGGCCCCGCCGCCCCCACGCCTCCGCCGCCCCCGCCGCCCCGCCGTCCCCGCCGCCCCCGCCGCCCCCGCCGCCCCGCCGCCCCCGCCGCCCCGCCGCCCCCGCCGCTCCCGCCATGCCCCCGCTGCCCCCGCCGCTGCCGTCTCAATCCCAGACCGGCATTCCACAGCGACTGAATTTATCCCTGCGGCGCCGCGCGACGGGCTGTAAATCGTGAAGAACTCGCGGCCCCCGTCGCCTTGGGGGCGGCATCGGGGGCGGGCCGGGGGCGGGCCGGGGGCGGGCCGGGGGCGGGCCGGACCCTCCCAGTAGCGGGCACACCGCTCCGCCCATCCCTACCCACCTCCCCGCCTACTTGCAATTCCAGCCCCCTACGCTCCCCATTCCGATGTCGGGGCCCCCTCTGCCGTTTTAACGGATGGAGGTGGAGGGGGAGGGGGAAGGTCTTTTCGGCGCTTGGTAATGAAGCTCGTGAATCCAATTATGCCGGTAAGCGCTTCGTTATAATATTTAAGTTTTTTAAATTCTGTTCCTGGGAATGGGTCCGCTCCGGCCTGCCGGCTTCTGGAAGATGAGGGCTGCAGGTGTCAGGGGAGGGGCTAGACACTCAGCGGTTTTTCGTCCTCAACTGTAAGGTGAAGACTGGGCCAATGTTGAGAGAAATTTAACTGAGCGGCATCACAAGACTGTGAAACATCTATTTCTCGAATCTCAAAACAGTTGGGAAGCAGGAAGGGACATATCAGGTTTAAGTTTCCGGCCACAAAAAGTTATTAGGTCGTTGAAGAAGAAAGGAAGAAATTTCGATATACAAATAATTTTAATAATTGATATTTTAAAAATAGATGCTGACGAAGAATTTGGCTTCAAATCAGTTTCATGAAAAAAAACAACAGATACGCCACACGCGTGTGGCATAACCATAGTAAAAGAATAAACGAAATTTTGGTAGAGAGGTCTACAAGGAGACTCGTATGAGTAATTCATGCACTCTCAATTTGGTTATTTCGCAAGAATCCAAATAAAGAAAGAAAAATAAGAACAATAACCACGTTGAATGATGATATCATAATTTTACAAATTTGTGCAGGAGTGATTACAACAAGAACATTGTGAACTGAAATTATTGTAGTAGAGCTGATATGAACCTGTATAACTACTTTTTTATCATGTGACCTAAGTATTACTTTTTCGGTAACAATTCATTATACACGTGAATAAACCGTAATGATAGTTTTTCGGGAAACATTGGTATTTTAATTTTAGTTCACATTTCAACTCTGCAACACATTAATACTCTCATGCTAAAATTCTTTTATTTAGTGTACATTATTTGCAAGCATCCTTTCTCAAGTGATTCTATTTTAATCAATACTACATTTTTGATTAAATATACACACTACACTACACTAACTACACTATCAAGACACACAAAACATTGCGCAAATGTATACGGGCTATGATATAACTTTAAACACTGCTCACTGAAGTTTTCGTACTATTTCACTAATCTGTAACTCCGACTACAAAACTCAGTCCTTGCGCTGTCATCTATAGAAGACCTAACAAAGAATTAATTATTCTGTGTTGAAACGAATGTCAACATGACATTTTACAGACGTTACTATGAATTGTTGGGTTGGTTCAAGATATATTTCATTCATGATTCTTTCATTTTGTCCGTGGATGCTGAGCTAGGAATATAGAGATTCGTTCTTAGCGTCAAACATGAAAGTCTCTTCCGTCTCATTTAATATGCAAACACAATGAGATGGGGCGAATGGGCACTCAACATGTATAATAATGAAGAGTGAATCTGATACTCAATAAACATTACATTTATATTAATTTATGGCCAATGAGTTCTTGGATCAAGACGAGTTGTGAGCTGTCTGACTTTAGACATTTAGGGCTGATCGAACAAGGAGGCTGTCTGTCCCTTAGCATGTGATATTAACTACACGTAGCATTCAACATAATACTTTATTATGATATTTTAATTCATGTATGTTTGAATGTATTGAACATTTTATTGAGCGTATGAGTAGATCAGTTGAGTAAATAAGTTATTGTTTACTAGTTACTTTACTGTAACTGGAGGTGAACATATTACGTACAAATGACTGTGAGTATGGCAATTTAAAATTATGTCGCTGTCATGACTTAGTATTTTTAATCATCAATGCATAACCCGTTTGAATAGATTTCAAACAACGCATTGTAACTTGTTTTTCTAATTTATTACTCTGTTGTAAAATTTCTTCATGTAACTTTAACATTGACAAAAGTAAAACATCCTTTCATTCACGATTTTTATTAATACCTATATTAATTTTCATCTTGCAGTTAATGATAACATTTATTTCGTATTGTATATGTTTATTCATGAAAGCTTAGTTTCATGCATGCCACTGCTTCCCCGGGCCATTTATTAGTAATGACAAGCTTCAGACTTGTGCTAAGAATAATTTATTAGATCATTTAACAGTCATTTAAGAGCTTACTGAATTTAATGCCATACCGAGTAATTTATAATAATAATAATAATAATAATAATAATAATAATAATAATAATAATATCATGGGAAACAAAGTGGATATTGTTTTGGGACAATTTGGTAAAAATCCTATCAACTTATGTGACGATGTGCTGCAATCAGAACATCGTATCCAAGAAGACAGAGAAACATCTTAATTACAAGACTTTGGAAATCAATATACGTTGGTTTTCAAGCGCAGAAACACAGATCGTCAAATAGTTAACGGAGCTCAGATATTTGTTCCATTAAAGTTTTGTAATAACTTGTTCCGAAGTCACAGGTCATTCAAAAGACTGGGAAATGCAAGTCGACGCTTTATTGGAAAATGGCCCATATTGCAAAGAAGTGTAGAGGCACCGACTGCCACTTAACTACACCGTTGGAAGCTGGTTGCACCGTGGAGTAGATTTTATGTAATAACGACATCTAACACCTTTAGTCACGAATGTAGGAGGAAAATAATAATAAATGAATACTAAGAATACTATCATTTTTTCAGTTATCGATGAATTTATCCTTCTTTGTGTTATTTTTTTTACCAAATGAATGAAAAAAAATTATCAGGGCATACTAATTTTTCAAGGCATAAAATTTTCGCGTTCACATGGATTTGTGCAATTACACACGGAAATCAACCATAATTCCAAGAGTGTGTGGAAAATTCCCTGAAGGGCATGTTTCCATCTTCGTCATGGGGCGATCGCTGGCTTTGACAACTCGCGGACCGCAAGCGCTTGGCAGGCGTGCGAACCATGTCGCAGAGGACGCTCGGGAGTTCGAATCTCAGTCCACGCGTCCCCGCCCGCGCCACCGCCCCCCCCCCCGCATTTCCGCCCGCGACCAGCCCACGTCCCCGCCCACACCCCGCCTCCTCCTCACCACGACCCGTCCACGCCCCGCCCCGCACTCTCCCCGCGCTTCCCCGCCCACGCCCCGCCTCCTCCTCACCACGACCCGTCCACGCCTCGCCCCGCACTCTCCCCGCCCTTCCCCGCCCACGCCCCGCTCCCGCCACGCCCCCTCCACGCACTCACCCCGAACCCTTCCCACCCGCGCTCCTGTCCACACAACTGCCCGCGCCCCCGCCCCCCGCCCGCGCCCCTTCCGGAGCCTGTGCCCAGACTCGCGCTCCCACACCCACACCCACACCCGCCCGTTCCCCCGCCCCCCCGCCCCCCCGCCCTCACCTCCCCCCCGCGTCCATGCCCCCGCTCCCCCCCAAACCGCGGCCCTCACCTCCTCCCTCACCCTACAGCCGCAGCCGCCTTCACCCAGCCCCGCTCCCATCCCCCACACTCAGCCCCGCCCCTGCCCGCCTGTGCTTCCGTCCCCCCCACCCACCCACCTACCCCGCTTTGCCACCACCCGCGGCCCCGTCCTCGCCCTCGCCCGCGTCCTCGCCCGGTTGCTCGCGGCCGCACGTAAATTAAGGAATTTCCAATTTAGGGGGCGCGGCGCCCCGACGCCCGGCGGGTGCGCGCCGCGGGGGTCCCGTGCCCCGCCGGCCCCCCGCTGCGCGCGCGCGGCCCGCGACCTTATTGAAATTTGGGAGAATCCGCCCGAAATTGAATCGCGGTTCGGGCGGCGAGTCCTCTCGGACGCCGCCCCTCCCCGCCCGAAAATAAATAAGTTGAGGACTGAGGGTACGGTAATTTTTTAAATAAGAGAAGTTGGAAATTTCCTCGCGTTCTTCGTTTATCTAAAGAGTAAAAATGTTCGTAGGCAAGGTTAAATTGTTTTTGGTTCAAAACGTGTAAATTGCATATAAATGCAAGAAATTGATTTTCTTATATTCCAACTTCATTACAAATGACCTTTTCGTTTTAAGAAATCGTTCGTAAATGACATCTTGTATCACAAATTGTGACACATTGCCGTTTATGGGACGAATAATTGCGTCATCACACATTTTGCCAATCGCTGCGAGAGAATGGTTGAGAGGTAGAAGTAAAGCGAACAGATGCTCACCGTTTTTATGCAACAATGTCAAATTCCTTAATGTGAAGAATAAAGGTTGTTTTTTCCAAAAATTGACTTTGATTCTGATATGAATTTAAATTACTGTTAAACAAAGAAAAGTATGCAAGTTGTTTATAGTGTTGTTTTAATGCATTCCTATAAATTTGAAAATACGCTCCAAACATCTCTCGTCTTTAAAACTTGCTCATGGAATAAACATGAACATTATAAACAATTTGCATAATTTACTATTTTTACTCCCACTTAATAATTGTCATATTAGATGGTGCACCATTGCATAATGAGAGTCATTACGATACAGCTTCTTTACAGACACTTCTATAACAGATTTTTAACAACCACATAGAAGTTCATTTAAAAGGTAATCAATCATTGGTAACCGTCCTATGCTACGTTTCGTTGGAATTGTGTATATATCGAGTTAGCCCATGAGATGGTGGCAATAAACAGGGCAAGCTCTCCCTTGTTTCCAAAACTCGTGAGAAAATCAGAAGACTGAATTAGGACCGTATAATTTATTAAGCTAATAATAAATAAGAACACATATGGTCTTTGATGGCATTTCTTTAATGAATTAAATTCTTACTTGCCTCGTGTTCTGCTCGTTTGAAGTCAGATTGTGCTTCTTATGCTTAACATATGTCACCTTGGAGACGTAGGTGACGATAGCTGATCACTGCATTACAGTTGCTTCATAATTACGCAATATAAAAGTTAAACTTATAATAGCTATAACTAATTTTAGAGGAAGAACTGTATGAAACGTGAAGTAATGGTAATTAATACACTCAGATAATATTCTCATTTTAATTTCTCGTATGCAGAAGAATAAAATTGACATTAAATAAATTTTAAGGAGTTGGTGTATTGAATGTAATTTACTAATTTTGTCACATTGTGTTTTTCTTTTCAAATTATGAAATTGTTTGCGCAATTATTGTATTAAACGGCTTGTATCGTGTGCAAAACTTAATTTAAGAAGGTAAAGGGTGGGAAACTCTCTGTGTATCAGAATCTACAGACAGTTATCCTCTTGAGTCTATGCGGTCACGTCGTAGATAGCAAAGTCACAATAATGAGTATTATAACCCTGAATTCTTCAAAAAACTAAGGAGCATGTGACAAAATTGAGAAAAATTATTAATCATTAGAAAAGTGTCAAATGTCGAGAAGTGCATATAAAAGATATTAAATTCAATTTACCTTACGAAATAATAGTTTCAAGGTGACATCACTGATATAATCAAATAGGTACTTATAATATATGCACGCCGCATATTCAGTTTCTGTTTCACTATATATTGAATTATTGATCGATGTGGCAAACCTTCTGTTTAAAAGTGATGTGTTGAATTACTTTACACATTTCCAAAATCAAATAATGTCTTACTTATCGTATCAAATGTGGAGTTCTACTTATCACCTTCACTAAGAACCATAAGAGGTACGCAAAGGATGGGGGCGGGAGCGTGGCACCTTCAAAACGTCGAAAGGGGCCACATAGCCCTACCTAATAAAACATTTTATTTCAGTAAATGTGATCAATTACTTATATTCCCCTCTTTTAATCCGATAATTTGGGGAATTGGAACACTTCTGAGGAAGGTCTTTAAATAATTTGACGAACTGTAAAGGTTCAAAAAAATTAATTGCACTTTTTATTTCTGGCATTAAAGTTAAAACGATGTTTTATTTTCTAATAAAACATATGTAAATAAAAAACGTATTGAGAAAGGGACCCAGAAGGCCCCAGAAATGTGGCTGCCGCTCCCTTGTTTTAGGCTGCACACCCCTATTCCAAGGAAATTCTTAATCTTGGGAAGAAACCGTGTGAAGGTCTCTTGTTGAACTGTTCCTAAAGACGACCACCTAAAAAAAAGTTCATGATTTGGTGAGAAAGCCGCAACGTTGGCACCCCTTCCGAAGCGCCCAGCATCCCAGCGCGGGCGAAAGAGCCAGCGAACGAGAGAGGGGGGGGAGATGGCGGGAGAGAGGGGGACAGCAGGCGACGGGGACTTTACGGTTCATCAGAGCCTGCACGTTTTACTCTGCCCATAACTCTGCGGCGCCGACAGCAGGCGCGGTCCCCATTACCGCAGCGCCGCGCAGCGGGGCGCCTCTGAACTATGCCCGGCCGCCACCCTCGTCAGCCGCGGCGCGGCGGGGAACCCCCGCCCCTCCTCGAGCCAGAGTCACCACCGCCATTGTCTCCGCTGCCGACGCCGCCCGGGTCCCCGCACTATGGCTCCACTGTCCCTTCGCGTACACCTAGTTCCAATCCAAATGACGGCTTTGGGCACTGGGTCTTGCCGAAATTAATGAGCAGCGATATTTTATTAATAAATATCTGTCAACAAAAATGGAAAATGTAGTTTAATAATGTATTATTTATATTATTCACTTTACAGCGTGTTTTTAATTTATACACTTTATTACAGTCGTTTAGAAATGTGTAAATATATTTTTTTAATCACCCATGATGATTTGACCAGAGTTACACCTTATTACACTTATTGTCTCCGTTCTGTGGTTCGTTTTCGTACACCAATTTTCAATCCAAATGACGGGTTTTGAGACTGAGTCGTGCCGAAATGAATGAACAGTAATATTTTATTAAAATATATCTATCAAAAAAATGGAAAATTCAATTTAATAATGTACCCGCGTATTTTTAATTCATACGCTTTATTACACTCGTTTAGAAATGAGTAAATATATATATATATTTTTAAATCGTCAATGATGATTTGACCAGAGTTAGTATTGTCCCCATTCTAAGTTTTGTTTTCTTTCCCATAGTTCCAATCCAAATGACGGGTTTGGGGACTGAGTCGTGCCGAAATTAATGAGCTGCGATATTTTATTAATAAATATCTGTCAACAAAAATGAAAAATGTAGTTTAATAATGTACGCACGTATTTTTAATTCATACACTTTATTACACTCATTTAGGAATGTGTAAATACATTCATTTTTAAATCACCAATTACATTGGACCTGAGTTAATATTGTCTTCGTTCTATGGTTCGTTTTCGTACACGTAAGTTCAAGTCCAAGTGAGGAGTTCGGTGACACAGTCATGCCGAAATGAATAAACCGCTATATTTTATTAATAAGCTTCAGTCAAGAAAATTGAAAATGCAATTTTTTAATGTATACGTGAATTCTAAATTCGCACATTTTATAATAATCATTCAGGAATGTGTACAAAGATTTTTTATTCACCAATTACGAAACTTGACCTGAACGAATCACTGCAGAATGATTCCACTGACAGTTTTCGAACACTCAAGTTCGAATCCAATGGAGGTGTTTTGGGATCGAGCTGAGCCGAAATTAAGGGGCAGCGATATTTTATTATTAAATGTCAGTCGACAAATGTGGAAAATGCGATTTAACAATGCACGCGCGTATTGTTAATCCATTCGTTTTATTACATTCATTCAATAATATATAAATAGAGTTTTTAATCACCATTTGACTTGAATGAGTATTGACCCTGCACTATGCTTCCGCTGTCCGTTTTAATACACAAAGTTCAAATGCAAATGAAGTATAGTGGGAATGCGTCCTGCCGAATTTAATGAGCAGCGATATTTTTATTAATAAATATGTCAACAAAAATAGAAAATGTGGTTAATTGATGCAAACGCTTATTCTTAATTCATGTACTTTATTACACAGATGCAGGAATGTATACATTTCTTTCCACGAGATGATTTGGCCTAAATGAATATTTTCCCCGCACTATGATTTTCACTATTGTATTTCGCTTCATTAAAAAGTCGTCTTTAAAGGCTTTTGTGACAAAGTTTCACGCTCAAAATGAATGAAAATGTATTTATTAATTAAATGTACAACTTTAATAAATGTAAACAATTTAAATAAAACAAATGTTTCAACAAAAATGTGAAAAGTAAGAATGTAACAAACTTCATTATACTCAGTAAAGAATGTGTCTATACATTTCTTTCATTGAATCATTGCGAAGATTTGACCTGGCTCCTCGCACTACCCTTCCTTCACCCGATTTAGTACACACCTTGCATTAATAAATTAGATGTTTAGGGACAATAAGCAAAAGAATTATTTATAAACATCGGTCAACAAAACTGTAGAAAGCAACAATTGAAGAGAAATGTATACACTTATTCTGAATGTATAGCCTTTATTATATTTATTGAAGAATGGTGGAGAGCACGAAAACGTCTGTCACTGTGAAATTATAGTTAGCAAGACGAAGATGGCGAGTTCTTAAGTTTGAGGATTGAGTCTTTTTTAATCAGTGATTATTAGATGTATAAAATATATCGTTATAGCAATCGTTTGCAACATGCGTCAATTTACAAAATATCCCTTTTATTGTAATTATATGTATTGCTTTTGATTTTTGAATGACTGTGGATAGCACTTTTCCAACTAAAATCCAGTCAAACATTTATTTCAAATCTCGGAAATATAAAATCTTTCAATTACATTTTTAGACACAAGTTGAAAACAATGTTAGCAGTGAATAGTAATTGTATTGTTCCAGGATTTGTAAATCGTTCTCGTTTCGTCAGTATTAGAAAATAAATACTGAACGACGGGACACAATACTTAGGAGGGATATTTCCATTTTTCTGTAGCGTATTTGATGTACTTTTCTGTTTCAACTTTTCTTAAGCTCTTCCTTTTGGGAGACATAACCGTAAGGGTTCAGTTAAATTATTTATAAAAATACGACTTCAAAACTTTAAATCCAACTTCAGGACAATGTACGTTCGTTTTTAGCCCATTTACTTTGTTATATTCATTATACTAAGTGTCAATAGGTTTTTCGTAATATCAATGACAATATTTGAATAGATATATCCGCAGGTAAGGATCTCATACTATTGTTCCCGTTCTTATACACAAATGATTATTCAAATGAGAGATTTTGTGACTGGGATCGTATCGAAATTAATGAGCAGCTTTTCCTAAATAAACTTTTGTTAACTCAGAAAGAACCGAGTGTGTATCCTTATTGTTTTTAAATCCAATTTAAGAGTTATTCTGCCAGTATATTTTTCAAGTCACCTCTTGCAAATTACTGAGAACTGACGACACATTGGCTCGGTTCTTGTCACAATCGCTACCTGACCGGGTCCTCACGGTTTGGTTCTACCACCTGTTTTTGACCGCAGCGTTCAAATCCTAATAACGTACGTTGTGTGTGTGTGTGAAAGTGTGTGTGTGTGTGGTCACGCCGAAATTAATTTACATTCTTTATTAATAATATTTCAATATCAAAGAAAAGTAGGCAGGGTATTTCTAATCTAACATGGTATTTATAACTTACGTATTGAAGAGCTGTGTGACAGATTCGTTTACTTACACTAGTTCACTAAGAGCTGATGCCCCACATTATGGTTCAAACGCTGCTTCCCCATACTTCACGTTCAAATCCTAATGAGTGTTTCTCAGAGTTGAGTCGCGCCCAAATTAATGATCAGCATTTTTTATTACTGACGTTTCGTCAAAAAACAGCTATTATTTATTTTTAACCGACAGACATTAATGAACGAATCGATATCCTTTCGATTCCTACATGAGTACCTTCTTTCATGTTGACAAAGGTAATATTTAAACTGAACAATATATTATCACTGCATCCGCACTACGTGTGTTGAGGCAGATATCTGTTCAGTGGTACCAACAACTGTTTTAGTACTCCACATTAAAATCGAAAAAGTGTGGGTTTTTTGACTAGGCTCTTCTATATCCCGTAAACTTGAAAATTTGCGCTTTATACCATCTTCCCGTTTTTATTCGATCCGCGCATTTCAAACCACGCAAATTTCGTGGCTTTTTATTATTATAGGAAAGCTGCGATCTATTCAATATAATGTTCCATTCGAACTTTTTCTCTTTTTTTGGTACCTCTTTTGTTTCAAACCGTTCACTGGGAGCCGATTAGGAGGGACAGCAATTTTTTTATCTTTAGAGCTTAATATATGATGGATGACAGATTCAATTAGTTCTCGTTACACTTTCTGGGCTGTATTTCGGAATAATGGTTACACCACTTATTTTCATTTGCAAGTTCGAATCAAAATAGTTTTTAAATGGATTGGTGAAACCAATAGATTTCTAAAAATTAATTAAACACGGGAATAAGTAATAAATCATCAGTTATCATCACTGAAAGTTATGGATTCGCAAGCACAGTTCCTATTAAATGTCCAGTTATCCACGGTCAAGAAACAGTAATAATATTCATAATAATAATAATAATAATAATAATAATAATAATAATACGTATCCCAGCTTCCTCCTTCTAGGCAATGTTATTCACCCTCAAAGAAAAGAAATGCGAAACGGCTTTATTTTAATAAAACATATTTTCGCATTAAAACTGTATATAAAAATACATTTAAATTGCTTGGGAGAATACATCTATAATTTTTTTTCTCTCTTGAAAAACTGTTTAGGGGATTCGAGGTTTAGTTTCTTAACCGTCGGTATGCTAACCAACAAACAATAAAATCACCAAAACCATTTTCTCCCTTAATTCCGCCAAGCGAATAGCCGAAACTCTTTTTATTCCCCCAAAACACCATTGCCCTAGAGGATGTCTATAACTGCAGTGTATATTTTGTTCTTTGTTCACTCTTTAACTGACTTTAAGGCAATGTCTGTCGTAGGCGATTGGTGAATTTTTTCCCTTTAACCAACCGTGTTCGCGCTAACGAAATCCTTCATGCAGTTCGAGGAACACATGATCGCACCACCAAATCCTTTTTATTCCTCAACAACATCAATGTTCTCAAGAGCCTACAAAGCAATTTCTTGTGTTCTTTTACCATCGAACTAGCGAATTTCCGAATGCTTTTTATTCAAAACCATTTCCCTCGGGGTTATCCAAGACAATATTTGGCGGAGACAGTTGGTGTTCTTTATTTCTCTCCAACCAAACCTACGAACACCTATGAACTCCAGTCCGATTCAGACAACAGCGAACTAGCGAATTTCCGACTGCTTTCAATTCCTCAACAACCCCGTTGCCCTCGAGGGCATCCGATGCAATCTCTGGCGAAGGGAATTGGTGTAATTTTTAGAGTTTAACCAAGCGCGTTCGATCTTAAGAAACTCTTTATACAGTCTAATGAACACCAAACCCATTTTATTGGGGAGACAGTTGGTGTTCTTTTATTCTCCAACCAACCGGGTTGAATTGAATTGAATTGAATTTGCCTTATTTTACGTGGCGAGACTCGGGCCATCAGGCCCGCTCTTCCGTCCGACCACGCAAATTTCGCTACGCTCCTTTCACCAACTAGGAGAGAAAGGAGGTATTTCTTGGGCGAGAAACAGGCGATTTGAATTTAGCTCAGAGGCGTCATTTAGGCTTGAGGATCTTTTACATGCAAGTAAATCTACTAACATGGGACAGCCGGCTTTACTTCCCCTCCGAAGGAAGGCGTACGAAGGATTTTTTCGCCCTTAAATATCCACGGCTTTGATCGGGTTTGAACCCGCCAACTTGGGTACAACAGTCCAGTACGCTAACCGTTACACCATCGCCGCCGCCGCGGGTTTGCACATGCAGTCCGATGTCCATCGAACTAGCGAATGTCCGACTGCTTTCAATTCCTCAACGGCACCGTTGCCCTCGAGGCCACGTCTGGCGCAGGCGATTGACGTGGCGGGCCGCTTGTGCAGCCCTGCGGGCGCGGCCACTCTCCGCAGGAGCACCACGACATTTCGACGGCGCGTGTCGCCCGGGCGATGGCGGCGGCGGCGGCGGCGGCGGCGGGCGCGGCCGACTCGTAAACCCGGACAGCGCATAACTTATCGGCGGCGGTTGCGGCGGGCGGCGCGGGCGGGCGGTGGGCGCTGGGCGACGGGCAGGCGCCGGATGGCGAGTGGTGGGTGGGCAGGGAGTGGGCGATGGGGAAGTGAGGGGATGGGTGTGAAGTTTGGCGGTAGGTGGGTGACCGTGAAGTTGGATGGTGAATGGGCGACGGTGAAGTTTAGCAGTGGGAGGGTGACGGTGAAGTATGGCAGTGAGTGGGTGACGGTGAAGTTTGGTATTAGTGTTCAACAGTGAAGTTGGGAGGTGGGTGGGTGATGGTGAAGTTGGGAGGTGGGTGGGTGATTGTGAAGTTGGGTGGTGGATGGGTGACGGTGAAGTTGGGTGGTGGATGGGTGACGGTGAAGTTGGGTGGTGGATGGGTGACGGTGAAGTTGGGTGGTGGATGGGTGTCGGTGAAGTTGGGTGGTGGGTGGGTGACGGTGAAGTTGGGTGGTGGATGGATGACGGTGAAGTTGGGTGGTGGGTGAATGACGGTGAAGTTGGGTGGTGGATGGGTGACGGTGAAGTTGGGTGGTGGATGGGTGACGGCGAATTTGGGCAGTGAGTGGGTGACTCTGAAGTTGGGCGGTGGATGGGTGACGGTGAAGTTGGGTGGTGGATGGGTGACGGTGAATTTGGACAGTGAGTGGGTGACTCTGGAGTTGGGCGGTGGATGGGTGATGGTGAAGTTGAGTGGTTGATAAGTGACGCTGAAGTTGGGGGTGGATGTGTGACGCTGAAGTTGGGTGACGGTGAATATCGGCTGAGGGGTGGGCGACAGTGAAATTCAGCGCCGAATGGCGAGTGTTGGGGATGCTGTGTGTGGATGATGGTGAAGTTGGAGGGGGTGCCAGCAACAGGTGAGCGATTGTGAAATTGGGCCGTAGGAGGATGTCGATGAATTTTTGCGATTGGTGAACGATGAAGTTAGGTGAAGGGTGGTCGATGGTGAAGCTGAGCGGTGGGTTTACGGCTGTGAAGACGAGGGGGCCAGTAGACGACGGTGATGTTGGGCAATGGGTAGATGATGAATTTTAGCAGTGGTTGAGCTACGAAGTTGAGTGATGGAAGAACGATGGGGACGTCGGGGGTTGGGTGGATGACGCTGAAGTTGGGTTAGGAATGTGCTTATGGTGATTTTTAGCGTCGGGTGAAAGACGAAGTTGAGTGTTTGGTGGACCTCAGTGAGGTTGGGCGTTGGGTGGGCTAGGGTGACGTTGCGCGGTCCTCAGGGCAGGTGGAGACGCGCACTTAAACACTGCGCTTGTGGGCACGCCTTCGGCCGTGATATACGCCAGGAGATAACAGCCGGGTACAACCGGTGTGGCGGTTTGAGGTGGCCGGTTGTACGTGAAAGGTCGTGTCTACCCTTGACAATTATTTCTCACACTTCTACTTCGACGGCCTTCCTGATCCGAGGGCTTGGAATAGTATTCAATTATACCGAGACTTAGGCTCAGAGTTCGACTCCTGTGTAAGGTTTTTTTGTTTTTAACACGTCAATTCCTTGGGATGACAAGGTTCCCATAAAAATTTCGAGTAAATTGATGATAAATTTCCGTTAATTCAATCAGTCATCTATAAACCTAGTAGTGATTTTTAACGTAGATTTTAACCCTAAGAATTCAGCGCGAGTATTATGTTTTATTTGTAGCAAAGTCTGTGTATAAAAATTTATGTACAGTACAATCCCGGTAATCCGAACTAATTGGGGGTCTGGTCTGTTCGGATTTGGAATTGTTCGTATTATCTGAAAAGATCTACCGTACATGTAAAAATAAATTTATATGATTACCAGAGAATGCAACGTAGAGTGTGATGTGTGAATATGGCAACGTTGAGTAGCGATCTCATTTTCAAGCAGATTCAGTTCCTTACGACAAAAGAAGATTACCGATTTTGCGTGTTTTTCTATGTGAAATAACCTGTTACATAAAGATATGATGTACACCGTAGTAACCAGTACAATAATGGTTTAACTGAGGCAACTTGTGTTTCAATAATTAGTTTGTCAGTTCTACAGTACTTATGAAGTCACTTCTTTACACAACAAATAAGCATTTATATGATTACCAGACAAAGCAACGTAGCGTGTTCATTTATTTTGTTCATTTTTCCTCCATCCCGAATTTTGTTCGGATTTTTCGAAACTTCAAATTTTTGGGGTTCGGATTTGCGAGCTTCTACTATATTCTGAATGAGTACATTCGATTTTTCTGTAAAAACACTTTATCTATGCAAGAATTAAATTCACGAAAGATTTCGGTGAAACTTTAAGAGAAAAAATAAATAAGAAAATAAACAATGGAATGCCACATATTGAAAAAAGAGCGACAGTGTTTTGAAAGCATTTTGAGTGTCATTGGCTCTCCTATTAAAGGAATTATTATTTACTTTCATTACAAAATCAAACCTTTTGTATGAATAAGCTGCTAGCATTTTTGTTTTTATTAATTGTTGATTTAATTGATGTTGATATGTTTCTTGTAGTGTTGCTTGCAGTTTTAAACAACTTTTTTCTGCTGCTAAGTAGGTACGGACTAAGTAGGGTAGAATTTAAACACAAACGGAACATTCTGAATTTATTTTCTTAAAATATCTTCCAAGACTTTCATGAAATTATTCCAGAAGACGTAATATTATAGCGGTCCATAATACACTGGGATGTTAAAATTACAATGTGTATCCTTCGAGTCTCATTTGTTTATTTAATAGTTTTGTTTGAGTTTGTTAAACGTATTATTTAATCGAGAAATAGTCATTGTACCACTATTTGGAATTTCTCTATAAATTTGGAATTTCTCTATAATTTTGGAATTTATCGATTAACCCATTCTACCAGCCGCTTCATGATTCATCAGATCTGAACTCAAGAATTTATCGATAATTACGAATGTTTACATAAAATTCCTTATGATAAAATTATATAAGTGAAGCATCGGTGATTGCTGGAGGATGATAAATTCTTGAACATTAATGATAAAATTGTTCCGGAGTGAAATAATAAATTAAATGTAACACCCATGTGTTGCATGGTAGATTCTGACATGGTCGACAAGCTACTTCGTGCTGCGGAGGAAGAATGAAGACGTGAGCAATAATAAGCCAATCTGATATAGTCGATACTCGAAGCCGAGGTCGACAAAAATTCGGACGATTAATGTCGTGAAATGCCGCGTTCGTGACAATGCTAATCTTTATGACAACGTAAATTATGTCTCGCGAACCGATTCCTTGTCAACAATAAAATGATGTGTCATGGAGGAAAAGTTATGAGAAACTGACAGAGGCTTGCTCAGTGTTTTGTGATGACCTACAACACTCAATGATTATATTCGCCTTTCTCCGGAGCAAATTTTAGAACAGTGATCCGAAGTTTTAGTTGGGATGATTTAGAAACGTGGATATGAAGAGCGAAGAAAAAAGCTGAAAACTTTGAGAAATCTCTCGTTACCCCATAGAAGCACAAATATGTTCACTTAAATCTGGTTTTTGAATCTTGACAATGCTATGGTTGTTTCCAATGATAAGTATTGTAGATATAGTTCTGATGACTATTGAGTGTGAAATGTTATTTGAAAGACGTTAGTGTAAAATTTGAAATTATAAAATAAATTAAATAGTAAAATCGAATTACGTCATATTTAAAGGGAAGTTAATAGCAAAAAATAACATTACAATAAATTACTGGATTTTACGGTACTCTTTGTTCCTGAATTATGCAATAAGTAACTACACCGATAGATTATTAGGATGATATCTAAATTTTTAGCAACGTGTTTTGTACCTTTCAAAATGAATTCTGACCACTCCCTCCAGAATTAATATAAATTCGAACACTAATTGTAGTGCACCCATTTTATAATAAGAATATCCATATGAAATTAGTGAACACTGGTGTTTGGAGCAACAAAGTTGTCATGGAAGCCCTAACCAGGGAAGAGGAAAACATGAGAACAGTCATATAAAGGGTTACTTTGGCCAATTTGAGAAAGGGGAAAAAAGTAGAAATTTGGAACACACGAGGTACATAAAGTCGAATTACCATACAGAACGGAGAAAAATAATTAGAACGATCAGGTGAAGCAAAGGCACTATGTACCATTCAAGACAAAAATATGACGGATAGGTGAAGTCACTTTCTCAATCATAACAAATAAAAGATCATAACAAATAAAAGAAGCAAGAATACCATTTTAGACAGAGCTGAGTAAAATGGTAAAACACACACGAAAAGCAACAACCCTAACAAGTAGACAGAACAGTTAGAACGACATGTCAAACAAGTGGTTGAAGGACAATGAAGAAGGTCAGGAGAGGCATTTGAGAAGATAACTCCCTTAGAAGGGATAGCTCAGACACCTAAGAACGCGTACTCGTGTAAACTAACAATCACGATGTATAACGAAGCGAAAGACCCGTGACACAGCTAGTCAAAACAGATGCTTCGTCAGAACAGAGGCGTGAAATAACAACCCCAGGACATTGAAGCACGCCTGCGGAGACGCATTAGAAAACGGTCCCGACAACCAAGCAAGACAGATACGTTAGAAACTGTCGCGTAATGACTCGTAAATCAACTGACTCGTAAATCAAACACACAGAACAGCTTGAAAGACAATCAAGACAGAGACGTACTCAAAACGGATGTCAGAAGCAACAGCCGTTGGGCAGTTCAGAACGTCAGTAAAAACGCTGAAAAAAATCACAAACTAATCAGAATAGACGTGGAAATCAAACAGACTGAAAAAAGATTTAAACGCTGAGGAAGATACTCGAAGCGGGAGCTCCAACAAACAAAGAGAACAGTCACGTACATCAGGACACTTACGAGAAACAATAGAAATGGAACAACTAAGAACGCCTGCAAATATGCGAGAAGAAAGGAAAGGAAAAAGGTCAGAGAGAGAGACATACGTCACAAAGGATGTGTAAATTGAACACAGAGCAGCTGTACCAATCTAACAGAACAGAAACATGTGGCACAGTGGACGACAAACACATAGCAGCCACAACAGCCAAACAACAAAAAAGTACGTCACAACGGACGTGTAAATAAACACAGAGCATACTAGAAAGAACAGTAACACAAGTAAGAATGCCTTCAAAGGTTCTCAAGGATACAGCCTCATTAACCAAACAAGTTAAAAGGAGAAATATACGTCACAACGGACGCATAAATCAAACACAAAGTACCTTCAACAACCCAACAGAACAGACAATCCAACAGAACAACAACCCAACCCAACCCAACAGAACGGACGCACAACGGTTGTAAATGAAACACCCGCAGGGTAGACACGAACACTTGGGAAGACACACTTGCGTGACAAATTGGGGGAAAATTTAATTTCGCCGCATCGTGTCGAAAACTGGTATATAAGTAGAACAAGGTACAAGAAATTGAATGGAGCAAACCAGAATCCGGTCCAAATAATAGTAGCGTCATCCACAACAACCGAAGAGTACAGGTTCGTACGGCACATCGGGTACTAGAAACAATAGTAACAGGTCAGTTAAGAATCTCTACAGAGACACGCAAAGAAACAGTCCATTTAACTTAGCAGGTCAGGGACTACAGACGTACGTCCGAACAAACGCGTAAATCAAATGTAGAGCAGTTTCAATAATCCAACAGGAATGCAATGTACGTCAAAACTAGAAAATCAAACACAGAGCACCTTCAACAACCCAATCGTACAGAGAGGTGTGTCACAGCGGACATGTCAAACACCTGCAGGAGAGACATGAGCATTCAAACAGAAACCCGAAGCGCCAGTCGCAACAACCAAAGAAAACAGACGTACGACACGACGGTTGCTAGAAACAGTAGTAACAGGACAGTTAAGAACTCCTACAGTGGCTCACAAAGTAACAATCCGTCTGTACTCCCTGACCAAGCAGGTCAGGGAAAACATACGTACACATACGTGACAACGGACGCTTAAATCAAACACAGAGAAGCTTTAACAAACTAACAGGTCAGACAGGTACGTCCCAACATAAACCAAATCAAACAGACAACCTTCAACAATCTAACGACACTGTGACGTAGGTCACAACGGATTAGTAAATCAAATACAGAGCAGCCGTAACAACCTAACAGGGCGAAGACGTATGTTACAACGGACGTGTAAATCAAACAATCTTCAACAATCCAACAGCACTGTGACGTAGGTCACAACGGACGTGTAAATCAAACAGACAATCTTCAACAATCCAACGGCACTGAGACGTCACAACGGACGTGTGAATGAAACAGACAATATTCAACAATCCAATAGCACTGGGACGTCACAACGGACGTGTAAATCAAACAGACAATCTCCAACAATCCAACAGCACTGAGACGTCGGTCACAACGGACGTGTAAATCAAACACCCGCAGAGGCAGGACACGAACATTCGGGCAGCCACCCGAAGCGCCGGCCGCAACGCGCCAGGCAACCACCCTCGGCGTGAGGGAGAGGTGCAGTTGGTGATGAGGTGATAAGTGCGCAGGGGGGGGGGGGCGGTGGGGCGGGTGCGGGAAGTGCCGTCGTAGAGATGCGTATCGCGAGTGGCCGTCTTCCGTCCTTCGCCCCGCCCCCGTCGCCCGTCGCCCGTCAGCCGGCTAATTGGCGACCGCCCAGGGCGACGCTCCGTACCGGAAGGAGCCCCGCGGGGGCGAGCTGGTGCCAACTTAATACCCCGCTACCCGCTCATTTGTTTGGGCAAGGCCGGGAGGTGCCACTTTATGAACCTGCTGTTACTTCCTCCCACTCATGTTTGAAGGAAAAAGCTCACGTTTCTTTCGACCGGCGTGGGTGGCTCAGGGAATCAATTGATGTCATTGCAGTGCCTCTGACCGGGAGGTCCTAGGGTTCGAGTTTCGTCGCTGGTAGAATTTTCGGCACAAAACGGATAGCTAGTTCGAATTCATTCACTGTCTAGAGGAGAATTCTGGGGGTAAGCTGCTCTGATCGGTAGATTTCCGAGGTTTCTCAGAACAACACCAGGCGAATGCTGGAGAAGAACCATAACAAACGAACTGCGCGCGATCTTTCCTTCCTCTTCCTTGTCATATCCTCACACCTTACACACATACTTATACTAACATGCTCACACTACCTCACATGCAAGCAGACCGGTTAGGAGCATAGAGCTCATCCCGGATGAGATGGTACCCTACTGGTGGGAGATACCTGATTGGGGAAAATACCCGCATAAGTCGGTACCGCATCTCGTCATCCAGCGGGGGCAAGATCACCGTCGCCTCTCGCAAAAAAAAACATGCTGTATTTGTATGGAAGCAGACGACGTACCCGGAATCACTGATCAATCAAGAACGGGCGAGGCTGCGCGAGCAGGACAGACCAGGAGAGTCAGGACGTGGAAGAATGCGGCGGGACAGGGGCAGGGCGGTTGGGACGAAACAGAATGGGATTGGATGAGTCGGGGAAAAAGGATCATGGCGTGGCAGGACGAGGAGGGGCGAGGCGGGGCGGAGCGGGGCGGAGTGGGGCGGGGCGGGGCGGAGCGGGGCGGAGCAGAGCGGGGCGGGCGGGGCGGAGCGGGGCGGAGCGGGGCGGAGCGGGGCGGGGGCGGAGCGGGGCGGGACGGAGCGGGGCGGGGCGGGGCGGGGCGGGGCGGAGCGGGGCGGAGCGGGGCGGAGCGGGGCGGAGCGGGGCGGAGCGGGGCGGAGCGGGGCGGAGCGGGGCGGAGCGGGGCGGAGCGGGGCGGAGCGGGGCGGAGCGGGGCGGAGCGGGGCGGAGCGGGGCGGAGCGGGGCGGAGCGGGGCGGAGCGGGGCGGAGCGGGGCGGAGCGGGGCGGAGCGGGGCGGAGCGGGGCGGAGCGGGGCGGAGCGGGGCGGAGCGGGGCGGAGCGGGGCGGAGCGGGGCGGAGCGGGGCGGAGCGGGGCGGAGCGGGACGGAGCGGGACGGAGCAAGTGAGGTAGGCGTGGTGTGGTGGCGAAATATGAAGAGGAAAAGGGTGAAGATAGGCGGTAGCAACGGGACAGGACCAGATCGAACAGAATTGGGTAAATCTGGGCCGGGAGTAGAGGGTAAATCAGGGCGGTTCAGGGCGAGATGGGATACGATGGGACAGAATGGGGCAAGAATGAACTAGATAGAAATCGTATGTTGACAGAAAATATACCCGGAAAGCGAGATGTATTTCAGCTAGTCGTATAAAAACATATTACCAAAATCAACCTTTTTGTTATATTTTTATGTGCATTTTTAACCTCTTCGCATTTTTCATTGTCACCATTGCCTTTCAATAGCAACTGTACGTATTTTGGTTACGGTGAAACTACCATTTAAATGTCTACGTTTTATTAAAGAAAGCACAAACCCGATTGGAACGTAAGGTTTCCACAAAGCTTTTTTAAGGGAACCCCTATCCCGTATATAGCCCCAATTATTAGCATACACTTTCAGCTTAAGGATCATCTGAATGCCATGGGTACGTAAAGTAAGTTATCGTGGGTCATGTTAATTGGTTGCGAGGCTCGGTCCCAGGATGTGGCGGTAGCTCTGCGGGGGTGGAAAAGAACATAAAACACGCCGACCTGTGATCTCCGTGGAATGCAAGGAATCCCACGCTAATTGTCAGAGCACGCACCGCACTGTGTCAAGAAACTGAGAAAACGTTTATCTAATCGCATCAAGAAAAGTTTCACACACGTACTTTACTCGAGTGAAACGTGTGCGTCTAGCATGTAATTACTGTGTCAGACGGCATTCCATCCAAAGGAAGTATGTAGACCCTCGTAACAATTTGGGAGCTTTAATGGGCCAAAAAACCAGACAGAAAAAACGGTTCCTCTTACTTTGGAAGTGATTTTAAATCTGATGTGATGGAGATCCCGCAGTAAAGTGTTCTTTGGGTAAGCATTCTTCAATCCTTTCCAGTAATCGGCGTGACTTCTCAAACTTCGATGTCTGTAAAGGATTCTTTATTCTCCAATAACGTGTCAAAGACAATAATTGAGGGCAGGGCTGGTTCTCATTTGTGCTTTACAGCCAGAGATGAAAAGCACTGAAATGACAAGTAATAAATTAACTAGCTCTCTATTGCGATTACATTATTGCACACAAGAGTAAGAGAAAAGAAGTTACAATAGAAAAGTAATTCATGAGAAATATAAGGAAAATCGAAAATTCCAAAAATGTTGTTTCATGACATTCAGCATTTATTCTTCAAAACAGATGAAATGAAGCAAGTTTAGAAATTCTGGAACAATTAGTTGCAAACACAGAGTTAAAAATGATTTTGGAAATGTAATTGAAATTTTTGTATTTACCACAGTCTGTGCATATACGTTATGGACTAAAGCAAGAATTCCTACAATGCACCTTAATTAAAACATAATGTATGACATGCAATTATAATTACTGGACATGTTTTGTAAAGGGACGATAGTTAAACGCGCACTCACTCGCAATTACGAAACGTTGAATGTTTTCGACAGATTGATTGCAACTAGCAGTTATTGGTTTTTGAACAACTTTGCATGACTGATTTTTCTACTTCAAAATATATAGCTCTTTATATTATTGGAGTGTTTCATACAATTTATCTGAGATTAGACGTACGCAGTTGTCATAAGTTCATACTTCTATAAACTCCTTCCTACAAGATAATTATAGAAATATAGAAATTATATATAGATATACTATTATAGATAATTATAGAATTATAGAAATTATAAATCTCGTAGATCTATTATTGAGAACAAAAATGTAGAGGATTGTATAGGTTGGCACGTGAAAGGACGAGGTTGAGTTTTCCCACTAAATTGTTGTCTAGAACAATAGCTAATTAACTTCTAGGGTTCTTCAATAATTTTCAACCAAACATAATTTTCTTAATTTATCATCTGATTGAAAAATATAAAAAAACGTCCATGTCTGACATTTTTTACTGCCCCGTATAATCTTTTGCACAAGTTTTTTTCTTCTCAATGTTAAAAGTAGTAAAGTGCAATTTACAAAAAGTGTATTCGTTGAGAGTTAACGATCCTCAATAATCAGAAACACTTGTAGCTGAGATACGACGATCCGCATGCCAAAGGGCGCCGCGCTGCCAGCGATAGAAAGTCATTCAAAACACCAACATCATCGGGGAATTCCAGACTCGCGCGCAGGAATGTGGGAGCGTGCGGGAAGTGACAAAAGACTGCGCCCGAATATCTCGCAGCATCCGACAGGTCAGAGGTCGACACAGGGGAGGGGAACATGATGAAAATCGGCACGCGAACACATCTACTCAACTTCGCGGTGGCGATGGTGTAACGATTAGCGTTTCGGACTGTTGTACCTAAGTTGGCGGGTTCAAACCCGATTGAAGCCGTGGATTTTTCAGGGCGAAAAAATCCTTCGTACGCCTTCCTTCGGAGGGGAAGTAAAGCCGGCTGTCCCATGTTGGTAGATTTACTTGCATGTAAAAGATCCTCAAGCCTAAATGACGCCTCTGAGCTAAATTCAAAATCGCCTGTTTCTCGCCCAAGAAATACCTCCTTTCTCTGCATACGTACGTACATACATACATACGTACGTACATACATACATACATACATACGTACGTACATACATACATACATACGTACGTACATACATACATACATACATACGTACGTACATACATACGTACATAGGTATATACATACATACATTCCTACCGACGGTAGGCGTTATTGTGTAACGTCCTGAAAGCCTGCGTAGGGGTATGTGTGCGCTGTGGAGGCGGAGTGGGGGGGTGCGTGGGCGGCGAGCCGGAGGTCCGAGGTGGGTTGGTGAAAGGAGCGTAGCGAAATTTACGTGGTCATACGGAAGAGCAGGCCTAATGGCCTGAGTCTCGCCACGTAAAATAAGGCATTAATTCAATTCAATTCAATTCAATTCAATTCAATTCAATTCAATCTACATGTAATGCATTATTTTTCTACAAAGCAGCAATCTGGCCGAGACTACAATATACTAGTCAAACCTGGGCCAATGCTGCTGACAATACAAAACTAAACAAAATGCAAGTGATTCAAAATAAATTCTTAATGGTTATTATAAAGACGCCATGGATTATCTGAAACAATAAACTGCAAAATGATTTAAATAAAAATAAACACAATGAAAATCGAAATAGCCTTTCTCGCACACAATTTTTATTCGAACATTCCCTAATTATCATTCTAATGTAATCTAATAAGTGAAAATTCCAATTATCAAATGAGAATTATTAACAGATTTCGCGTTCATTCATTTCTCATTTTTTTGCAAACTTTGAATAATACTTATCTGAGGTACTTCTCTCGCTATATTCTTTAATACTTATATTTAATTTAATAATATTTAATTTTATTAATAATATTTATTGGTATATATTTATAATGCGTATAATTTTACGATATAGTTAATATAACAAATATTAAGATAATCAAACATTTGCACAGCTAATATGTAAATTAAACAATGTAAACCCAACAATTTTTTTAAAATTTAAAACGCGAAAGCGTCCCCTGTCCTCACCGATGCTCCAAAAGCACTGCCGCCAATGGGACTAATGTGCCGGCTGGTCCTGATGGTTTATGCCCATGGAATTCTCCATATCCGCAGACTTGCGACGCTACTGTACCTATCGCCACCGCCATTCCTTGTCCGCCTCACGCTATGGGTCCTCACCTGTCCTCGCCTATGAAATGATGTATAAGAATAAGGAAACATGAATAAGAAGGTACACGTGATTAAGAATGTCAAGGATAGTAAGTCGTAATAGGTGAATAAGAATGTTGATATAATTAGAGAGGATTATAAAGAAGAATTAGCTGAGGAGGAAGAAGAAAAGAGGACGAGGAAGAAGAATTAGAGGAGGAGGAAGGCGAAGAATTATTGGAGGAGGAGAAATGCGAGGAAATATTGGAGGAGGAGGAGGAGGAGGTAGACGAATTTTTGGAGGAGGAGGAAGGCGAGGAAATATTGGAGAAGGAGGAAGGCGAAGAAATATGGGAAGAGGTGGTAGGCGAAGAAATATGGGAAGAGGAGGAAGGCGAAAAAATATGGGAAGAGGAGGAAGGCGAGGAAATATTGGAGAAGGAGGAAGGCGAAGAAATATTTGAAGAGGAGGAAGGCGAGGAAATATTGGAGAAGGAGGAAGGCGAAGAAATATGGGAAGAGGAGGAAGGCGAGGAAATATTGGAGAAGGAGAAAGGCGAAGAAATATGGGAAGAGGAGGAAGGCGAGGAAATATTGGAGAAGGAGGAAAGCGAAGAAATATGGGAAGAGGAGGAAGGCGAAGAATTAGAGGCAGATGAGAAGACAAACGATGGAGAAGAAAATGCCTAAAGGAGCCCAAGAAGGCGAAAGTCGAGCCAATGGCGGCGAAGCAGGCACGCGGCGGGGGGGGGGGGCGTTCGCAGAGAACCGGACGCGGGCGTCTGCGCTGCAGGACACGCGTCGGACGCGTGGGCGCGCGAACCACGCGTGGGCGGGCGGGCGGGCGGAGGATGGATGCGTGGGTGAATGGGTGGGCGAGAACGCGGGCGGGCATGGCGAGAGCGGGCGGGCGAGACAGACCGATGATGACGGCGCATGACTATTCTAGGGGAACCTAGAGCATGTAGATAATACAATCCATGCTTGTGGTTGTGTAAATTGCGTCGGGTAAATTGGGTGCCTCAATGGATACGGAATATGGGATGGGCTGCGGCTAGGTGGTTAGATGGGTGAGACGTGGGTGGATGGACACGTGATGAATGAATGGATGGGTAGGTTTCTCGAGTTGAGTGAGTGGGTCGCGGAGTTGACGATGGGCGTATGGCTGGGTGGGGGAATGATGGGTGACGGCAGTGGGTGCGACGGTTGAGCGGATGGATCAGTGCATGATGTGCGATAGGTGCGGGATGAGTGTCCGAAGGATGGGCAGTGGGTTGACGATGGGTGAGGGATGAGTTGGCGATCGTTGGAATACATGTGTGCGGTGAGTTGACGATGAGTATTCCATGGACGATGGGTGGATGATAGACTGGCTGAGGGTGAACGGTGGTTGGGTGATGGGTGGGCGATAGGATCTGTGTATGTGAACGAGTTGCCGATGGCTAGTCGATGAGTTGACGGAGGGCAGACGATGGGTGGACGATGGGTTGGGTGGTTGATAGGGCCTGCGAGTGTGAACGAACTGGCAATGACTTGGCGCTGGGTGGGCGGGCGCGTGCGGGGGCGGCGAAGGCACGCGTGCCGCCGCCCACCCCTCGCGTGCACCGCCGTCCGGGGCGCCCTCTCGCATGCCGCGCGCCACTTACACGCACACCACTCGGACCTCCGGCTCGCCGCCCACGCACCCCCCCACTCCGCCTCCACAGCGCACACATACCCCTACGCAGGCTTTCAGGACGTTACACAATAACGCCTACCGTCGGTAGGAATGTATGTATGTACATACCTATGTACGTATGTATGTACGTATGTATGTACGTATGTATGTACGTATGTATGTACGTATGTATGTACGTATGTATGTACGTACGTATGTATGTACGTATGTATGTACGTACGTACGTATGTATGTATGTATGTATGTATGTACGTACGTATGTATGTATGTATGTACGTACGTATGTATGTATGTATGTACGTATGTATGTATGTATGTATGTACGTACGTATGTATGTATGTACGTACGTATGTATGTATGTATGTATGTACGTACGTATGTATGTATGTATGTATGTACGTACGTATGTATGTATGTACGTACGTATGTATGTATGTATGTACGTACGTATGTATGTATGTACGTACGTATGTATGTATGTATGTATGTATGTACGTATGTATTTATGTACGTATGTACCACGACAGCCCGCGAACGAGCTCAGGTCTACAGGCGACGTCCCTGCCTCGCGGCCGTGGATTAAGGGAGTACGTTTGGTTCAGCACGTACACATCCCCACGCCGTATTCCGATCTTGTTAACCTGAGAAGTAAATTTTCTCATCGTCACACAGACATATACAATATATACTGGGACATTGCAGGGAAAACGCACACTATAAACTTCACTCGACCGGGAATCGCACCTGGGGCCGTATAGTGGAAAGCGATCACGTTGACCACGAGCTAGCCACGAACCTCTGACTTTCAGTACGTAACACAATTACGCGGACTGTCGGTACTTCCGTGAAGCCTCTAATGAACTCGGCGACTACTTAAGTAATGTTAGCTTCGTTGGTGTTGAGGAATGTGACGTCCTGAAAACGCATTGGCGAATTATCAAGTTCCTTCAAGACTAATTAACATGAAGTGTGATAAAAAAGTTTAGAAGTATGTTTTGTGCGAAAGATGGAAAGTATTCGTCTGTTCATTAATGATTCAATATATTACTGAATTACTAGTGAAAAGTTTTTGAAATTGAGTTGTATGACGGGAAATATATGAACGTTACTATTGGATTTTTTTATATTTGCTTGAAATTTTAACTAGTTGAAGTAGCTAATTAATATTGTTATTTGCGCACGAAACTGTACCCGAATTTTTTTTTAAATTTCCATGTTATTACATTATTGATTTAGTCGTTGATATTCCTTTAATGTGTATTATTAAGAACACGAACTACCCGGAATGCAATTACGCTATTAGAAGTTTAAAACATACATTTCTTTCGTGACCAATTTACAATTACTTACAATTCTTCAAAAAAATTCCTTGACGGAGCAGGCTTGTGAAATATTTATGTTACTTCCCACTGTAAGGTCCTTTCATCGGCATGGTCAGTTTCCTTCTTAGTGAGATCATCATATGTTATACTGCATTACTGTAATTCTTCCCACTGTTGTAGATCTTATTGTTATAGCTGTTGTTTTTATTTAACGTCCGTGCTCGTCGATACGGGTTCACTTGATCAGCCCCGACATGGAATGTGATACTGAGAAATTCTTATTTGGCATTACAGTGGTTCCCATTGTTATCACAGAGTTGTGGATCCCATATCCATCCCTGTCGGCGGCGATGGTGTGATAGTTAGCGTACCAGACTGTTGTACCCAAGCTCGCGGGTTCAAACCCGATCGAAGCCGTGGATTTTTAGGGCGGTAAAATCCTTCGTACGCCTTCCTTCGGAGGGGAAGTAAAGCCGGCTGTCCCATGTTCGTAGATTTACTTGCATGTAAAAGATCCTCAAGCCTAAATAACGCCTCTGAGCTAAATTCAAATCGCCTGTTTCTCGCCCAAGAAATACCTCCTTTCTCTGCTATTTGATGAAAGGAGTGTAGCGAAATTTGCGTGGTCAGACGGAAGAGCGGGCCTGATGGCCCGAGTGTCGCCACGTCCGGTACGCTAACCGTTACACCATCGCCGCCGCGACACCATCGCCGCCGCAGCTTCTCAAATATTTTGTTGTTAAATATTACTATTAGTATTTTCAGTAGTATTAGAAGTGAACGAAAATGAATCGATACTTTTCAATAAATTATGTATAATGAACTGTGTTAAGTGACAGCGCAATGTAAGCGAAGTAGGCCTATGGGTTAGAGCAACTATGCGGTGTGGCTCGTCGCAGTTTTCGGAATAATGTACTACTTCTTAAATATATTATTTGTGTGTATTGAACTAGATTCATTTTGGTCCCTGACGCATACCCCGTTCCGGGAAACCCCTACCTGATCCATTTGGTCCCAAGTCGTCCGATCCACTTGTCATCTCCATTTGTCCGATCCTCTCATCCCGTCCCTTTTCATCTCGCCTTTTTCTGCCTTCATCTTGTCCCAACCAAGAGGTCAACGTCAAAATTCCGATACATTTTTGTACTGTTTGTAGTATCTTCCACAAATGAAAAAACTCGCCGATCTAGCTGCAGACGCTGTTATTACACCTTTCCCAGGTTTACCTGCTGTGTTTCCTTGACGTCCATACCGGTACTTCTCCGTCTCGTCTGTCTGCCCGTCCCATCCAGTCCCGTCTCTTCTCACATCGTGTAAAGACACACACACTTTCTGGGCATGTGAAGGTTTGTAGTCCTTTCGAGTATAAAATACGAGTATAAAATACCTAAAAAGAAAATCAATTGTGAAAGTAGTTAATATAGTACAAAATAAATGTAAATAATGTATACATTTTTGTATTTAATATAACAAACAGCTGAGAAGGCAAAATAAATCAAATTTATCTAAATCAGCTTGCAAAACAAATCCACGTTACCACAGGCCCTAGTACGATACACACTCAACATATTGCGGACTTTTCCACATTATTGCGGACTCTAGTACCACAAACACCGCACATTTATTCTTTCATTTATTCCGTTTCCCGTGCATTTCTCCCTCCTCCGCCCCGCATCACTCTCGTCGATCGACTTCAGTTTCATCTCGCTCCGTTCTGTTCCGACCGGGCCTGTTTCATCCCTCGCCAACCATCCCACCACCCCCCACGCCGCCCCGCCCCTCCGCGCCCACTTCACCACGCCCCGCCAAGTCACGATCCGCCTCTACGCGCCCGCCTCGTCCCCGTCCTGCCCCATCCCATCCCATCCCATCCCGTCCCATTCCGTCCCATTCCGTCCCGTCCCGTTCTGTTCCGTCCCGTCCCGTCCCGTCCCGCCCGATAACCCCGTCCCACACTGTCCCGCCCTCTCCCGCCTTGTCCCGTCCCGTAATTTGTCCTGCACCGTCCCGCCCCGATTAGTTCCTTACCGCCCCTTTCAATCCCAGCTTCCTACCGCCCCGCCACGCTCCGCTCCACCCGATCCCGCCCTATCCCGTCCCGTCCCCCCTCGGGCCGCCCCGTTGCATCCCAGCATCATACCCCCTGCCCCACCCTGACCCTTATCGCCCTCCGCCGCGCCGCCCCACCCTGACCCGTCTCACTGGTCAGCGGGCAAACCTCGTCTTCGGACAGTGTGTACTGCGGTCATCTCGCACAAACTCTTTCACACTACCACATCTTCCGGCGCCATTCACTTCCCATGTTTATCCTGCTCCGTTCATTATCCTACCACCCACTCCCTTGTAGGTACTTCCCCGCCGCGCCTGCCCGCGCCCTGACCCGTCCCAGGCAGGACGCGCATTCAAAGACAACGGGAAGCGGCACCTCGCACAACAACCAGTACCTCAACCATCGTGCTTTACCCTGCTCCGTTTGGTTTCCGGACGTGAACGTTGTTCCCGGAAGTCCCCACCTCGTTTATTCCGTCACTCAACATCTCGGCCCACCCGCGTTCATTCCCGCCCCATCCCGAGACGTCTCGTCTCATCGGACAGCATCACATCTCCGGTACATCTGTCGGAAAGTCTGCAAGGCAAGAAAAAACTCTCTCATTATCCCAGTCGTGGCTGTTTCATCGAATTTTGTCTCAACTTGTCCCGGCCGCTGCATCTTCTTCTCCTTGTTCCGTTTTGCCCTGTCTTATCCTGACCGCCTTGTCCTGTCCCGCCCCGTCCTGCCCCGTCCTGCCCCGTCCTGCCCCGTCCTGCCCCGTCCTGCCCCGTCCTGCCCCGTCCTGCCCCGTCCTGCCCCGTCCTGCCCCGTCCTGCCCCGTCCTGCCCCGTCCTGCCCCGTCCTGCCCCGTCCTGCCCCGTCCTGCCCCGTCCTGCCCCGTCCTGCCCCGTCCTGCCCCGTCCTGCCCCGTCCTGCCCCGTCCTGCCCCGTCCTGCCCCGTCCTGCCCCGTCCTGCCCCGTCCTGCCCCGTCCTGCCCCGTCCTGCCCCGTCCTGCCCCGTCCTGCCCCGTCCTGCCCCGTCCTGCCCCGTCCTGCCCCGTCCTGCCCCGTCCTGCCCCGTCCTGCCCCGTCCTGCCCCGTCCTGCCCCGTCCTGCCCCGTCCTGCCCCGTCCTGCCCCGTCCTGCCCCGTCCTGCCCCGTCCTGCCCCGTCCTGCCCCGTCCTGCCCCGTCCTGCCCCGACCAGTCCGTCGGATGCAGTCCACAGGCCGATACATCCACCGGAGAGTTTGTACTCCCCTCAACCCGCACAAACTCTTCCACATTACCGCATCCACCGGCGCCACACCCTTCCCACGTCGGCCGTGCCCCGTTCGTTTCCCCGCCGCCCGCTGCTCCCCCGCCTTGCCGCGTCCCGCGCCGTCCCGTCCGTGCCGTCCCGGGCCGGGCGCGCGATCGGCGACGGCGGCAGGTAGGCCGGGTGCGAGCGAGAGCGCGGAGGCGGCCGGCGAGGAGGAGGAGGAGGAGAAGGAAGAGTAGGACGAGGAGAGAGAAGGGGGGGCGCGTAGCATAGCGCACGGGCTGGGTGGGGTCAAGGGTCGCGGCCGGCCGGGCCCGCAGGCGGAGACAGCGCATGGGAACGCGCGGGCGCGCGCCGCGGCGGCGGAGGAGGAGGAGGAGGAGGAGGGAACACCCCGCGCGAGTCTGAGGAATGTGCCGGGCGGCGGGCGGCGCGGGCGGGCAGGTGCCGGAGCCGGGCGGCGACTGTACCTCGCCGCCGCGGCGATAAGTGCGGGCGAGCGCCGAGCCGCGGCGCTCGTGTCGAGCCGCGTGCGCCGCCCCGAGCGACGCCCGCCCGAACCGGCCCGCCGCCGCCCCCGCCCGCGCCCGCGCCCAGCGAGGCTCTCCGCGGCCGTGGGAACCGGCCCGCGCCGCCGCCGCCGCCGCCGCCCGCACGCGCCGCGGCCGGCACGCGCGCGCGCCTCACCGGGCCCGGCCCGGACCGCGCAGCCGCCCCGGTACACTCGCGTGCGCTCGCGGCGGCGCCCCCCGCCAGCCCACCCGCCCGCTGGTGGAGGGACCCGACGCGCGCCTCGCGGGATTCCGCTACAGCGCAGGATTAGATCATACGTAGGGTTATGTACGAACGTATTACGAAGTCATTGCAGTGCTCCGAGAACGCAAATGGAAGGGGTTTGCAATGGTGCACATGAGAATAAAATGCAATATAACTCAAGGAAAATATACAACATTATATATATATATATATATATATATATATATATATATATATATATATATATATATATATATATTGGCACAACACTTTACGAGCTAAGGTCTTCCAGCAGCGGTCTTGACGCCACGGGTTAAGGGGTACGCATAATCATCCCTACGCTGGTATCTGGTATTCTCAACCTGAGAAGTGAGCTTTCTCATCGTCACACAGCAACAGATATTGGGTCATTGCAAGAAAAGCGCACAATTATAGTTTGCCCCGACCGGGAATGGAACCGGGGTTGCGCCGTGGAGAGCGAGCGCGCTAACCAACGAGCCCCCGAGGGTGGGGCAATATATATAGTAACTTAGTGCTATGTAAATACAGCAGTAGACGGCAATAATTGTCTCCATGTATGCGACTCGCCATAGGCGCGTATACTGCATTTATATATGTATAACCTTTTGCGAACTGGCGCACCTTTCCGTGGCGACACGTGCACTCGCGTGCGCTTGTGGCGCGGCGCTCGCGCGCCCTCTGGTGGAGGAACGCGACGCGCTCCACGCTTCAGTGCAGAATTAGATTATACATAGTGATATGGACGAAACTGTCGAAGAATAGTCATATTATAGTGACTTTCCAAAGAACACAAATGGAGGGGGGACAGTGAATATCAGAATAAAATGCAATATATCTGAAGTAAAATTATAGTGTACAATACATATTGCAACAACAGCTCTATTAAACATCGACTATTAAAACAGTTGAATGAATTCAGTGATTTTGTGGTACTTCATAATATTTCTCAGTAACTTAATTCATTTTTTTTCGCTTCGAGTAATTTCATTCATTCATTATTTCCTTTATTTTTATTCATTAATTTTCATTCATATTTTCATTCATTAATTCGTATTGTTAACATAGTATTAGATTGTATTACAATAGTATTGTATTGTATAGTATTGTATTACAATTAGATTGTATAATATTAGGTTTTTCTAGTAAAGTGTAGAATTCATGTGTGTTCAAACCACTAATTGGAAATATTCTTCATAGTTTGTATTCTTTAATAAAAATATTTTTAACAAAGAAGGTGTTGACAACATAAACTTTGATAGCTAAGTACAAAAAATGTACTTTTTCCTGAATGTAATATTATTATTTGATAATCGAATTGAAAAGTTTAATGTTACAAAGGAATATGTGGTGCTGCTTGAATATATTTTTAAGAAATAACTCGTGATAACCAAATACTGCATTCTAACAGACAAATTTTAAACTATTTCTTCATAGAATTTTGCCATTTGAAGTGAGCAGTGTGTGAATTGGAAATTTTATCTACAGGTACGTTATAAGATAAAATTAATAACTAATCAGCCAGAAGTGACATACAGAAATCATCGCTAAATACGTCCGTGAGACGAGTGAAATAAAAACTGTCTACGCAAACGCAGTAATCTGAATAAATCCTAAACCTCCTGAGAATATTTTCTCCTCCAAGTTCCTCAATTTGAATATTCAAAGTGGGAAAATCTTAAATGAGGCACCCAGAAACGGATTGTGCCTGTGGCAAAGACAAATTAGTACTGTTCCAACCGGGGACATTGAACTCTGCAGGAGGAACAACCCCCCTCTATGTCAATTCGCCCCCTGGAACAACTCGTACTGCAAAGCGATCTACACTCGCTAGAGAAATATCGATACCTCACTTCTCTTTCTGCCATTTTTGACTAAACATTTTTGACATGTTGTTACTCGGTCTTCTCCGACCTCCTACTATTGTCACTAATCACGCTTTAGGTTTCAAATCACACTTTAGAGAACTTAATAACGAAATGATGAAGTTCAATTTGCATTTTTACTTCCATTTTCACTCGCTTCTAAATTTCTAAAGTACTCTCCGGTAAATGGGCCCGAAGTCAGAGAGAGAATCCCTGTCATTCCGAGGCCTCAATGTAAGAGTTTTACCCGTATCATTTTATCCGTTTGAGGAAACACGAACCCCTCCTGTCAAATATACGTACCCCGAAGGCGTTCACCGACACCGCGTCCAAGTTTACACGAATTTCATATTAACTTAATTCCTAACGCGTCTGCAAACACCTAGTTTTTCACGTCCGAATTGGAACGTCTCGTGTTTAACTCTATTCCGAGTATATACTTCTGTAACTCTATATTTAATTTTACCCGACCGGGATTGTACGTTTTGTGTTTAACCAGACCCGAATTATTCACAGAAATCCAACTTTTTCGAGTCCGAGTTTGTGCGAATACTGCTTAATGGAATCATTAATCTCCGCTCAATTTTACCCGTCCGGGATTGCACTTTTGTTTTTTGTTTTTTAATCAAATCCCGAACATGTCTGCAGGTGTTCAGTTTTTTTCACGTCCGAGTTTAGACGTATCGTTTTCGGAGATTCCCCGAACAAGACGGTTGGTGGAAATCATCGTAAGGGAAGTGAAATCCACCAAATAGGCAATAGCAATGTCCAAGGATAATTAAAATTCTAAAAGGAAAATGAAAATCAAACACAGAATAACCATTAGTTTACAAACAGATAGTGCAATTTCACAGATCTAAGAACATGATAAATGAATATTATTGGATGTTAATTTGATTACTATTTTTCAAATCTACAATGAGAAGGACAATGAGTGCATTTTATATTTGTGTTACATGTTAATTTTAGAACGCTTACAAGGCAGACCAGAGAAAATAAATGGCACAACATCGAGCATAAATCTCAATGTCGAATATCTATCAGCATAGACCTCGAATACAGCAGTTGGTTTTCAGGCCTACTTGTCAATTACAGAAAAATCCCTGAGAAATTGAGTTAGCGAGGATAAAAATTTTACGATAGAATAATTAAGTTGTTTCAATATAAAAAGGAAAAAAAATAATGTCACAAAGAAACACACCACAACCATTATTCGAAAAAAAATCATTACGGAAGTGTGCTAAATGTATTTAGTCGTTTTCCAAATACATCTTTCTTTCCCAAAACCACCAGGGAAATAAAATTCTTCTCCTTTCCACGTCATGCAGTATGTCAATGTGTGACATGAAGCAAGATTTTAATTGATTACTAGTCTAGTAATCAATTAACAAGTCATTTAAGTGAAATGTTTTTGTACTGAATTAACACACATTGTCAATTTGTAACAGCCTAAATTTAAAATTACATTGCTTAAAATGTTTAAATTTTATTAACCCATTACAGCCCAGAAGTATCAATTTCATTAAACCCCGGTTTCAGTATTGCTTTTACCGATACTGATCGCTTCATTGTTGAACAATAATTACGCCTTCTAGTAATTGATCGTGTCAATAATCTGATTCGTTCCATTTAGCTGATCGTTTCAATAAGCACTCCTTTTAACATGCTGATATTATAATAATCTGATATGTTGATATTTCTGAGTCATTTACCTACGTACATTTTGTTACATTAACTGAAATCTTCCGCCAAATTTTCTGCATTTTTTTTGTATTTTTCTGGAGGGGGGGAGTGTATCCCAATCTGGCAACGCTGATTGCAGGGTTTGCACCCCAAACCGCGGGCGCGTGCTGTCGATAGCGACGCCAGCTGCGGCGAGGCGCTAACTTCGGCCGCTGCGGCCAGGGGCGAAAGTATTTGCCGGCCGCGACGCCCGCCTCAATTAATCTCGCCATCCAAGCGACTCGAGACCCACGGAATCGACTCTTCTCGCCACCGCCGCGGGCGACTCTCGCCGCGAATTTCCGCGCGCAGTGGACCGTTTTTGCAACAAGAACAACAACACATTGTGACGAAGAACATTGTATTTTTGTACGGAATGGTCCTTATTTTTTTCTCAATCTCTAGTACTAAACTTGCTCTACCTTTACTAATAAGTTCGCTCTATCACTAGTCCCAAATTTACTCTATCATTAGCCCCAAATTTGCTCCATTACTAGTCCCAAATTTGCTCCATATCTAGTTGCAAATTTGCTCCATATTTAGTACGAAATTTGCTCTACTTCCAGTACTACTTTTTTCCTTCTAATACTAACTTTTTTCTATCACTAGTATTAATTTTTTTCTATCTCTAATGATACGTTTTCTTCAACTCTGATACTAAAAATGATCCCAAACTCATGTACAAAATTTGCTGGAACTTGAACCCTCGTTTTCCCCGTTGTGCAACACAAAAGTTTACTTGAACCCGAGTTCTAAATTATCTTGTACTCGGAATGGATTGTGGAGCCTCACACAACGTTAAATCAAAATCACTGACGTTGAAAAAATTGAAAGTTTGAACTTGAACTCGCTATGGCAACTATGCGCCACATTATTTATTTATTTCTTGTCGTCCACTTAATGCATTAACTTAAATCTGAATTAAGATAATAAAACTAAAGTTCTGCGTAATGTAAAGTTATGTGCATATCATAGGAAGTAATATAATAATGACGTGAGTTGCTTTTCGTTATTTCATTAAATTATGTATACTACACAACTTTCGTAAATAACTTCCCTTGATTTCATAAATGTATAAATAATTTATCATGACCAAAAAGTGGTTTATTTTAGTATGTAAAAGTTTTAAACTAGTCCAAATAGTTCCAAAGCAATGCTTACAAATTAATTCATGCATACCCTCAGAGCCTAACACTAGAGTTTTTCTTCCAAGTGAACGCTATGTCGCCTCGGCAGAAAAACATCTGAAAAGAGATAAAAAAACCTACCGCAAGAAGACAGGTACGTACACAATGACCTGGACCCTCTACTTCTCTAAACTAATATGTAACTGGCGGGTGAAGCCATCGTGTTTTCTCGTGTGTCAATAATCCATGCTCTTTTTCTTTCATGTTTCCATATAACAAACACATGGTGTAGTGGGCGAAGTAAATTGACAATAAATAGCTGGTAACTTGTATCGAGCCAATCCAGGTAGCCGATAAGACAGTTGTGTCGAGGCGATCTCGGATCGAAGAATCGCGGGTTCGAATCCCCCCTCGGGCATGGATGTATTTGTGATTGGGCCTTCACACCTCATCATCATCCTATCACTTCATTAAAGAAGTATTGATAATTCCCTGCTCAAGCAGTAGGCCCTTGCCCTTAATGGGATGTGCAGTTGGATAATGAACAAAACTTGTTTATTATCAAAGTTGGATAATAAACAAAACTTGATTTCGTTATGAAATTTTAAACGAAAATATCAATGAAAGTTTTTGTTTTAAGACTTAACAAACGCATTTCGAGCATTGAAAGTTCTCTTGCAAACAAAATAACCAGTTACGAATGTACTCTTTTCTAATTATTTAAAATTATTTTTTAAAACTACTGTTAAGATAACAGCAAACAAATGAAAGATTTAAACAGATTTTTCATCAGTAAACGCTCTTATGTTTCTGTCAAGAGACCCTTAAAGATGGAAACACTGCGTTTTGTGGTGCATTGTAAAAGGTATGATCTTAATAAGATGTAGGTGATTTGCTTTGAATTCAAAAGCAGTTCCTTTTTCACTTTCTAACCTAGAAGCCTACATCCCATTCACAGATTCAAATTCCCTATGGGACCTTCAACTGCTGACATCCAATTTATATTAAAAATAGTAATAAAATAACGTAAGAATTATTTGGCATTTTACGGTCGCATTAATCCGACTTTTATTCATTATCTACGCCTATGGAAAGTAGACAAGAAGCGAGAAAGACGTCTCACAACTGAAGAAACTGAGTAGATTGTATTAGAAAGTTATAAATATATTTTTGTCCCCAAAAGGAATAGAACCCGGTAGAGCACCCCGGAAAGCTAGCTCTCTGTCCCTGAGCCTCCCGAGGGGCTTAGTAATAAATACAAGAGCGTATGGAAATCAAGATCATGGGAATGAGGGGCGTAAAAACACAGGTCGTCCCAATTGTTATCGGAGCTCTGGGATTTGTTCCGAAAAGTTTGTGTCAGAACTTAGCTAAACTCCCTGAACATTCAAAAGATTTGGAATTTTAAAATTGGGAATTGCTTTATTTGGAACAGCCCACATTTTCCACAGCGTATTCTGGAGTCACCGACAGTCCCTAGATCTGGTCCTTAGGAATCTGTTTGCAGCCTGGAGTATAATTTATATTCAACCGACTCATAACACCTTTAATGGTGAAGTAGAGGACTATTAATAACTAATGATAGTAGTAATAATAGTAATAATAATTAATAATAGTAATAATAATAATAATAATAATAATAATAATAATAATAATAATAATAATAATAATAATAATAATAATAATAATAATAATAATAATAATAATAGGTCGTGTCACCCTTAAAATGAGCAATATTCACACAAAACAGATCAGCATGACGGAGAACTGGACGGAACCAATGTTATCTCATCTACATAGTGCCACAGGAAGCAGATAACTATACGCCGCAATGCCTCAATCAACATGAAATTGAACTGAATTTCTGAATCGATTTTAATGACCGAGGCTAGGTCGAAATTCTTATGATTTGCCGAAATGTTTATGCAGAGATATTACCAGTAATGCAGTATGCTGTAAATATATAGAACCAGATACGCAAAAAAATATATATATATATTTTGCTGTGAACTTAAATTTCTGAATCGATTTTAATGGTTTAGGCTAGGTCGAAATTCTTATGATTTGCCGGAATTTTTATGCAGAGATATTTTGCTAGTAATGCAGGAGTGAAAATGAAACTCTAATTCCGAAGCAACGACCGCAGATTTTCGATTTTCCTCTTGCAGCCCCTTTCCCTTTCCGCGAGCTGAGTGGAGCGGAGCGGAGTGGAGCGGAGCGGAGCGTAGTGGAGCGCAGCGGGGTTGTAGCGCGGCAGGCGCCGCCAAGCGGAGCGTGGGAACCGCCAGGCGCGAGTTTCGCGCTGTCCCCGCCCGGGGCGCGGTCGGCGGCGGGGGCGGGGGCGGAGGCGGAGGCGCTGGAGCGGCTCGTTACTGCGGGGGCGGTCCGATTCCCAACGCCCCACCCCCGTCGCCCCCGCCCGCCTGGACGGCGCAATCCCGGGTTTATTAACGAGAGACCGACGACGCCCGGCGGGACGAGCGTGTGAGGGTAATTGACGGCACGCTCCGCGTCCGCCTCGCCTCGCCACTCGGCCAGGCGCCGTGCGGGAGATGCTCCGCCGACAGCTGGTGTGCCCCAAGGGTCTTATCTGGGGATAGTGTGATAGTGCATTATGACACTCGTCCAATTATTTATATAATGTTAGTAAACCGCGAATTTTTAGCTGTGAGATGCGTCCCCAGCTTGGAGTACCCCTCAGCTGGGGTGCCCCAAGAATCTTATCTGGGGATATTTCTGAATAGCGCTTATCTGATGTTTCCAATGACTTTAGGAATTTGTATCATACGGGTGGACTGCGGATTTGTAGGTGAATGCCTGTTTTTCTTTTTTCCTCTCTCTACTCCTTTCGGCCACTGGCAGTGCGGGAGATGCTCCTCCGACAGCTGGGGTGCCCCAAGGGTCTTTTCTGGGGATAGTGTGATATTTCTGTATAGCGCTGATCTGATTTGTCCAAGAATTTTCCAGAATTTGAATCGTATGGGTAGATTGCGGATTTTCAGGCAAATGCCTATTTTGCTTGGCGATATCCACATCTCTCGGCCATGCGGTGAATGTGACTCCAACAACTGCTGCTTCTCATGAGTCGTATCTGAAGATTCGTGATTTTTGATTTCACACTTTCACTTGAGGGTTTTTGTCCAATGACTTTCGGGAATCTGACCGCGAGATCCTATGTTTTGTGTCCTGACAGTAGCAGAATTTTAACACCAGCTAGATAGCCAAATTAAAGTCAGCCACTATCTGAAGCTGAGCGAACAACCGCTCTGATGTGTTTCTTCCATCAACACGAGGCAAATGCTGGAGCACTGCCCTACCAAACGGACCGAAGACCGAGCATGATCTTTCCTTCCTCCTCCTTTTCTTATCTTTACTCTTACCGAACACACACTTACGTGCACTACACTACCACACGTGTCGGGAGATCAAACGCAAGCTTTGGGCTTCTCCCGGCTGTAGACGACCACCGTCGTTGGTAGATATCTGGCCAGAGAAAACCCTGCAAAGCTGCGTGCAGGTCGAAGTTGGATGTCACTATCGAGATCACCGTCACCTCCCGTGATATAACATGCCTTACACTTACGGGTTGGATAAACATAGCAGTTGACGAGCCCAAAAACACGAAATAATCAATGAACGAACGTTTGAGAAAGTGCCCACAAAAGATATTTACCTGAATATATTTTGATATGTCATAGGACACTTGAGATTTTGTCTAATGCAGTTCAAGAATTTATACTATTTTAATAGACTACTGATCTTTAAATGCTTGTTTTAAGATTGCTCCTAGCCTATCTCACCTCTACCACATCTCGCCTCGGCCAGGCATTGTGCTGGGAACACGCCGTCGTCTAATGCTAGGCTCCAAGGAGATCATATATTCGGGTATTGTAATATTTCAGTATGGCATTCGTATTATGTTCAAATACATTCAAGAACTAGTATCATATGGCTTGACTACGGATTTGGACCCAAATGCCTACTTTCTTCTTGTCTCCCCCTCGACCACGGGTCGGAGGCGAGAAGCGTCCTGACTGCCGGTGTACCCCAAGGGCCATATCTATAAATTTGTGTTTTTATTCAACACTTTCACTTATGAGTTTGCCAATGACGTTCGGGAATGAGCAACTGCGGATTTGTCTGGTTATATTTTGATATATGATATGGGACAGATTTTCCCGTATTCGTTTTGTTTTCGTTTGATCTCAGGAAGGTATTCAGACGTGCTACATACTCTTGCCAGATGCCATCTATCGCCGCCCAAAGTACTTTGGTTTGAAATTTTCTTCATTCTTAGATTTCATAATAGTAGAACGGAAATATTTTAAGAATATTAAGTAACAGTAAAGCCTCTCCCAAAGCCAATGTTTTTGAAAACATTGGAGCCGTTTTTTTAAGAAAATGACTTTTAAACCCTACTGTAAAATCGAAATTAAAGCTCTTTTTCACAGAAAAGTTTTGAGTTTTCGAAAAACTTCATTAGTCATTTAAAGCACATTTTCTCAGAAATACAAGGATGTTTGCAAATTGCCGGAAATGTGCATATTAATGGTGTGAGAGATCTTTAAAAAATCACATTTGTGTACTTTTTTAAATTAAAAATACTCCAAAATAACTTTACGTTTTATAAAAGAGTGCAATTAGCACTATCTATTCGAATAGTTTGAAGAAAAAAATTCATTGGTTTTTGAGAAAATTGCTTTTGAACATTTCTGAAACTGGGGAAATTTGAGCTATTTTTCACAGAAAACGGTAAAGTTTTCGATAAGCTTTATACGGCATTACTTAAATCACGTTTACTCATAAATATAATAATGTGAACAAATCGCCGCTAGTATAAATATTAATGACGTGAAAGTCAAGTGACAAGACAAGTTTTTTCCAAAAAATTGTTTTTTTTGTAATTTTTGAAAAAATAAAATAATAGAGGAATATGAGAATATGGCGTTTATGTCATCTTCTAGAGTGCATTTAACATTATCCCTACCAAAAGTTTTAAAAAAATTAGAGCCGTTTTTGAGGAAAATTTTGTATTAGTATTTTATTTTTAAATCGCACAAATTGGTTGCAATATTGCGAGAAAACTACTATTCTTTTTAAGTTTTACGTGACCTAAATGAAGGAACTCACTATGGTGAACACATTTTATTTGAAGGAAAAAAACTCTAATATCAATTTCGTAGTTTTAGAAAAACGTCCGAAAAATACAAAAAATTGAAATATTTGAAAATTCAGAGTTAAGCATGAAAATAAGGCATATTTCACCTTTATAAGTGTAAATTACTCTATTTTTAAATTTTGAGAAAATTTGGAGACTTTTTTGAGAAAATTTTGAAAATCCTAGCATGTAAAGTACCCCCAAATTTTGAAGAAAGTTTTCCTAAATCGCAGCGCTTCGTGCCAACCAGATCGACCGGGCATAACCATTTTGAAAAAAATAACTACTTATGGTTTAGGCGCTAGTGGTGTTCACAGACAAGCAGACGGACTGTCAGACTGACTGATGGCCGGACGGACGTTTTGAAAAAAAACAAAAAACTTTTTCGAAATCAGGGAACCCCACAACGCGTATTTCCGTTGAAATCTCAAAACTATTTTCCGCAGCATATACTTTCCATTACGTATATGTACTTTACCTATATTATTTAGTATATACGTACGTATACGGGAAAGTAAAAAATAAAAAAAGTAAAAACCAGAATCAGTCCAACGTCAAATTAAGGATTCTGCATAACGAATTCAAGTGTGGAGATTCAGAAAGGTCCCAAAGATCCCGATGCACTCATTGCCTGTTCCTAGCACGTATATCATTTACTGACAGTCGTAACACGCAACTGATTAGGACATTTGTCACGAAATGACAGTAACTGCCTGATATAGAGGAAACGGTTTTCTGTAGCACGAGTCTAGTGCTCTTCGCCGAAGAGAGAGTCAGTATTTTAATGTCCGTGGCAAATTAGCTGGCGTTTAATGCACAACTTGACCTGCTTCAACCGTGGGAGAGTTGTGCATTGAAAATCGACCGCTGTGAAATCCCTGTATTGTGAAGTAAAAATGTTCGAATGTGATGCAGGGCACGCGATTGGAGGTGTATTTTCCGGTTTCATCATCTGTGTCTGTGTCTTTTTGCAGGAGATCAGAAGTCTTTTTTTCTACAGCACTTTTCTGAAGCAAGCAACGCTGACTCCTATATATTCACACAATAATTTATTTCCATCTTTTCTCTCTGACAGTTCTGTTTTCCTGTGAAAATGAATTATTATTATTATTATTATTATTATTATTATTATTATTATTATTATTATGTTAGACCAATTACATCGCACAAAGGTAAAACTTTTATTTTTCCCAAAATGTGGACATGAATGCAGTAGTGGACTACAGCATTAAAGCATAGGTAACAGCCTTATAATAAAAACTTGATTCGCGATCCACAAATATAATTACAAAAAATTGTTTTAAAGGGAGACATAACAAATTATTACTAGAAATTGCGTTTATATACAGTCACTAATCTTTGCATTTACAACCAATGAACTTCAAACTTAAAAACCACGATATCATTGCTTCTCTAATAATATATTCACCCCTCTTGGTGGATCGATTGCAACTCGCACAATAATCTGTCATAAAAACATGACAGCAGACAAGTGTTCATTCCATTACTTTAAAGATAATATTAAAATTTAATGTTAATACTATATAACTGCTTAATAATAGCTGTTAATAGCGCATCTGAGACCCATAATCTATCACTTACAGAATAAATTGACTAATTTTGTTGAAAGTAGTTCAAATTTGTTTCTAAACACAAATTCTGTGCTTTAAATATAGATGGTAATAATAATAATAATAATAATAATAATAATAATAATAATAATAATAGGAATAGGTGCTAAATTCTAACAATTTGCATCATTTTTTGAATGCAGGCACACTATTTTTTAAAACACAATTCCTCCGTGGATCCCTCACATTTTACATATTTTCTGAGCACGTAAGACGAAGAATAGACATTTATGATATGAAAGGTGACAGTGACATTTTGTTTTGCCAGTAGAAAAGGCCGATAGACCGGGTAGGGCAATCCTACGAGCAAAATAAAATTACTTTCACCGCGTGTGTCATACACTACATTTTAGGCAACCTTAATTACTTTCATTTTACTTTAATTGAAGTATACAAACCACTTAATAATACATTAAGGTCAGTAGTAGTTGATGCGGTCAGATTAAAGTAATTTGTTTTCTTTGTTGATTCATAGTTTTATCTGAAAACTTGAGCATCGTTTCACTTTTAGCACTAGTGCTAAGTATTGAATTTTTAGATTTCTACGCATGCTCTGACGGAACTGCTTCTACTAGAAGCTATATAAATATATTTATCAGTTTCGTACGTTGAAAAACAAGTTGTCGATTTCCTTCCATCTTTGCATAGAAACGATGAAGCAAGATGTAACAGTTTCGACAACAGGTACGCGCTCGACTGACGGGGACCCAACTGAGTAAACAGCTTGCGTTGCCATGGATACTCCGCGTTCCAGGTGCTCATCTAAATACAATGGCCCGCCTTAATGAAAGGGGCGGTGCCCGATGTCCCTCCCTCCCAGGATTCTGGAAATGCTTCCTCCCCAACCTCCAGTCGCCTTCCTTCGCTCCTTCTCCAGTTCCGAGCCTGCTCCTTCAAGAGCTTTCTCACAGGCTGGGGCTCTGGCGCAATGCCGAATACTTTAAACAAAGCTACCAACCTTCATTCGCCGACGACACTAGATGGTTTCTTGAAAAATTGAATGCGGCATAAAAATTCCTCCGTATACAAATATTTATTTCTTGAATCCGTATTTTAAAAAAAACTCGATGAAACTTACACAGTTCTTGAACGCTTTTATTGTTAAATGCAATATATAAATTTCTGGGGATGAAATGAAGCACTCAGGATAACAACGGCAGATTACAACCGTCCTCACATTTTCAGCGGAAAAATCCTGTAATTCCACGTTCAAACATTTGCCCGGAATAAAAATGAATGTATACGAAAATAGAAAACGTTATTTTTTCTCGAAACGAACTTCAGTTGAGATTTGTCGCCTCAAATATGTTGTTTATAAGAAACACTTTTTTTTTTATTGGAAACATATCACAAGACGTTGAAACAATACTTCATTATGGTACACATTTCTTTTAAACTCTTGAAAAAACACTTTTCTCTTCCTTTTTGTTTACACCACCGTAAGTGAAATGTAATAATTTGGAAATTATGATATTGTTTCCAACTTTCAATGCGATAATGAAGAAAATTTCGATAAATATATATTTTTACACATTCCTTTCTTTTATAATTTGCAAAATTTTAATTTTTTCCATTGTCTTTTTTTTGGTTCATTAGATCAACCTAAGTGTTATAACTTTTGTAACTAAACAAATGAAAAACGTTTCTTGAAACATTCATGAATATATCTTGAAAATCTAGTCTACCAGAATGAAACAGTGTTTCAGTGTTTTTTGACAAGTTTGCTGTGCAAACAAATGTTATTTATAAATAATTTAATAGATTCATGATCTAAACATGTGTAATGTATGTTTAACAATTAGAGCCTTAATCAACTGCTTACATTTTGTGTAAATTGTTTGTGTTGGAAACCTACATAGCCTTTGCCCCAACCCTCTTTCCTTGAGGGAGACAAGCTCAGTATATTGTTTGAAGTTCCAAAAATGAAAGAGGAAAGAAGAGTTACGTTTCGTGAACATTACTCTCGTACGAGCCTGAAATCAGTTTACTCCTCTAGTATGTATAATACTAAAAATATAGACAATTGTTCATACTTTGTCTCATGCCAAACTATGAGAAAGATTTTTTAAATGGCATAATTCAAAAAGCATTCAAATGAACACGAATAGAAATCAATACGAGGGTTGGAGTTTTTTACTCCCGAATAACCTTCAATATTGTTTTAGGTTGAAGTAAGATACATTGATGCTTGTAGGATTCCTTAGCATCGTTGTTGCAAGCTTTCTTACACGTCGAGATCTTAGGTTGTCTTCCTGCCAGAGACGGATTTCGACACTGCAAAACACTTTTAACAAAATGACATAGCCAAAATGAAAAACGTGTCAGCCTACTGGGCCTCACGGAGACCGACGCGTCGTCAGGCGAGAGAATCGCCTTTCCTAGAACACGGAAGCTCCGCGTCAGCCGTTTAATCGCCCGCGGTAGCCTTCAGCGGTGGCCCAAGACAGGCCCCGCAATCACCCCGTGCGGTGGGCAGTCTATTTCCGACTCGCCCCACGAACCGCTTCTAGGAAAGCCGATTGCATCTGCGGTTTCGGGCGCGCCGAAGGGTAGCTCGGACGGCGCGCGGTACAAGGAATCGCGGTTGAACAGCGGCCGGCGGCGGTCCCGAATCCCGGGAAAAATCTCGGGAGGCTCCGCAAATCTCGGGTGATTCCCTTGAGGAGGGGGTCGGATGGGGGAGGGGGGCTATTGCGTGGGTGGGTGAGTCACGTGGGAGGATGGTGGCTAACGGTGGGCACGATGCTACACGGATGTGTCTTCACGTGTTTATTATTTATTTATTTATTTATTTATTTATTTATTTATTTATTTATTTATTTATTTATTTATTTATTATTTTAGGTCGCTCTGTACCTAATTTTAAGAGCGTCATTAATGCCCTCAGTTACATCAAGAAAAATTTAATTCAATCTTCTTTTTTCATTACATTAATAAGAATTGATTTAACAAATATTATTAAATTATTTTTTCAAGTACGGAATCTCTTAACAGATTGATAATTTGTGTTCATTCTTATGAGAAGTTGAGCCCTAATATACATCGTCTGTTCGAAAATTCACGGACTGTTTGAAATGTGCGTCACCAGTTCATTCCAGGGGAATTCGCTTAATGTCACTAGGTTTGCTTAGATCTGCTGATTATGACGTCATTTCCCAATTATTAATATTTTCATTAGTTTTATAGTTACGTGGATTTTAGTGAAGTGTGAACTGTGAGATTTTGTGTTAAACTAGAAAAATCTGCGACAGAAAATTTTGCTATGCTTATCACGGCTTACAGAGATGTTGCTATGAAACGTACGGCATGATTCACGGGGCATGAACGTTTTAATGATGGTGAACATCTGTATTTTATTCATATTTTGCACTCTAAATAGATCCACATACTTGATGATGACAAAATTTTTATTTACACACACACACACACGTTTTTTATTTTGTTGAAAAAATGTAGATAGTTTCCAATTTTGTAGACATGAAAGAACAACTTGAAGCTTCTGTTTCCTCTATTATATCGTCCGATAGACAAATGTAATATTCTAACACATTTTCATTAAAATTCGCAGTCATTTCTGTAAACATCAGTTATATTCATCAATATTTATTTTAAAATTTTATTTTAAAATAATATTTTTAATATAAAAGGGTGTGTCACACGTCACACAACAATATTTACTTGTAACAAAAATAATTATTAAGAAAACAAGGTGAAGGGAAGAAAACAAACTAACTTTGGAAGATGAATCTCCTGTTAAAAGTTTCACAATCAGTAAGAATCTGGAAACTATGAAATGAAGCCAAGGGGCATATTTGCAAAGGAAAATCAGTACACATCAGTTTTATTTGGCTCTTTACCACAAACGTCTTAAAAACAATGCGTTGAGTATTGGTACATTGCAACAACAAAATTATTAATAGTTTTGCTTGATGTGAAAGATATAGGAACTCTCAAAGGAGCTAAATAAAATGAAAGCAATGGAGATAAAAGCTTTTTGATGTGATGTGATATACATCAGATAAGGTCATATGTAACATTTAAAGAGCACATATTTGAGTTAATAAATGCCTTATATGCAAGATAACACACATTTAAACTAGTACAAACATATTAGAAGTTTTCCATCAGAAATATCATCTTTGAAAACATTGCACTGAAAATGGCCGAAATAAACGAATAGAAGAAGACGTCGATTATCTTGAAACAATGAAGTAAAATATGAAAACGCAAATTTCGGCACAAGCGAGATAATACATTTTTGTGATAAAAGGAAGTGGAAGTCTGAATACGAGAATTTGAGAACGAAATAGCTTCACTTACTACGTTTCTACGTATTTGTATTAACATTTGAGAAAAGATAGAGGATTATTACATATCTTCTGGTTGTAAATGGTTATTTTGAAGCGATTATCGAGAATAGAAATGAATTTTTTCCATACAAGAGCAAAGTATATTTTTGTATATAAATATCAAAAAAAGATAATTAAATATCAAAATCTTTCTAAAATTATTAAAATTATACGACAATCGAGAATAAGAAAATAGTTAAACGTTCATTCATAGTTAAATATGACTGATCTATGCCTGCTTTGATATAAATGAAAATAACTACTCTAAAATAGCAGTTAAAGCATGTTAATGCATATTATGAGCAATATGTAAGAGAAAAATGTCTAAAACAGTTTGAATGACATTCTTCAAGAACGGAAAGGGTATTTGCTTCATTGTTATCTCAAACAACGTTTCATTGAATGCTGAAAAAGAGAAAACCGAACGAAATATTAATTTGAAAGTAGAAAGCCATGTTAGATATTACATTCATGTCTACTGACTGAAAGTCGTGTGAAATTAGCAATAAGATTTGTTGGAAACAGTGATAATTGACAAACAATAAATGTGAAGGAATGTGACGAACAAAGGAAACAAGAGACATTTTTTCGAGATTAATATTTCTTTGATTAATAAATACGTCTAATTATTTTAAATCATCAGTTTTCAATTTAAAATGAATGAGAAATGAAACTCAAAGGTGAAAGGGGAGTATCGTACTATTCAAAAGACATAAACATTTGCAAAGATACTACACTCATACTTGTGGATCTGATTGTATTATTTCCAAGTAACACAAGAAAGCTCACATCTTAATATTACCTAAATCAAAAGTTGCCAATGAATGTATTTTTAAAAATCAGACCTGGGCCTAAAAGCTAGGAACACCGTTACTTAAACCCCGATTCATGGATACGACCACGAGAGGAGACACCAAATCCATAACACTTCCAATCGCCAAGACTTTCCATTCCCACCGGATCGTCCATAAAAAACCCAAACCTTCGGACTGAACTCATTGGGGTAGAAAGGCGCCGCGTATTCCAATATTTCATCGGGCCAGGGGGGTCAGGAGGTCTCTGCGACACAAGTTCGGATCGCGACGCCGGATTCCGAAAACTAATGCAATACACGCCCCAAGTATGCGTCCGCCGCCATAAGCGTTGGAGACCCCGCGGGCCGCTCCCACGGGCTCCGAGGAGTCGACATCCCGCCCGCCCCAGAGCGCGCCACCCCCGCCCACCCCCGCCCCGCCCCGCCCCGCCCACGCCCACGCCCACGCACACAGTGGGTGAACTCCTGGCTGAAGAGTGGGCACAAATACCCGACATAGGAAAATATCCATTGGTAACTCGTATGAGCCGATCCGGTGGCCGAGATCGCTAAGGCAGTAGTGCCGTAGCGATCTCGGACCGAAAGATCGCGGGTTCGAGTCCCGCCTCGGGCATGGTTGTATTGTGTTCGTCCTTTCACCCCCTATCATCATCATCATCATCATATCAGGGAAGGCAACGGGAAACCACCCTCAATAATTTATCCCAAGAAAACCCGTTATGGATCACGTAACTTCCGTATATGGAAGATAGGACCAAAGAACAACTCGTATGAATAAAAATTGGAATGAAACACCTGCAGTGGTCGTGGACCCTTTATTTGGCTCTGTTAGGGTTTTAAAAGAAAAGATTGAATAAGTACATGTAGCCGACGTGTTCTACCCCGTAACTCAGCTGATCAAATTCAAGTGAATTATAATGTAGTCTAGTGAAGAAAAGGCGTCGTGTTGTCTAGTGCAGTAAAAATTTCTACCAATAATCTATATCAATTAGCTACGTGGTAAAACCGAAGAAACTTCAGATGAAACTGTGGTGTAGTGAAATGACAGCGTGGGAGGGAAGCTAATTTGGTTGTTTAAAGCGATGGATTAAAAAAATCCACATTGTAACCACCTCAGTTCGAGATCTAGGGGCTAGAGGGTACGGTCTAGATCTCGAGACTAGTTCTCAGGTTCTAAATCTCGGAAATACGTTTTTGGTTCTGGTTCTGAGATTTGGTTCTCGATTCTAGGTTTTTGTCAATGACGGTTTCAGAAAGAACAGGGATAAAAATGTAAATAAATCATTTTAATTGCATTACTGCGTGGTGGCAATACATTCATTACTTTCCACTTGTATTTTTGCAATTTACAAACAATATGGAAATAAAACATTTCCATAATATTTTCTAATATTCATTCTAGTAGAATAGTTAAAGTCTACGTTTAAAATAACAAATTTTTTGAATTGGTTATTTGTGAAAATTATTAAATGATTTTTACATGTTTTACATTTACATTTTACCACATTTTACATTTATTGATACATACTTTTTAAGCGCATATATAATTATTTTAAAATATTATTTTTTAATCCAGTAGTGTCATGGAAGTTTATGCATCCCAGGATTACCTTACGGAGTTGAAACAATCACGACCTCAGTTTGATAGTTTTACCAGCATGATGACGAGGACCATTGTTCAGGGGCTAGGTTCTTTGTTTTAATTCATCTGTTTTGGGTGAAGGACGAAAATATTCAGGAAATATTTAAGTGGGGGCGTTAAACAAATTATAGTTACAAATTATTTTTACTGAATATATTTACTAAAATAAGTATTTTGGACATTACAATACGCCTGTACTTTTTAATTTGTAAACAAAATGAAAACATTTATGTTAATGATATTTTCAAAAACCTTGCTTCAAATATGAAACTTTATACAGAAACACTTTGATTTGACACTAGAAGGCGTACAAAACATATCTCTATAATTTGTTTAAAATTTAATTTATTACAATGAATTCATAATATATTATTAGGACGTAGCCTATATTCATAGTTATCTAAAATATTTTGCAAGTAGACTTTCAAAGGTGTACCAATGGCCCCCACGATCCCTCTTGAGAGCTTGCATTATCACAACCTAAATTTGTTTTACCAGCGAAATATTAGAATCTCTTTTCTAGCTCTGGAGGATTAGATACGCTCACGCTCTTTTATGAGTGGCTACGAGGTACCCGCGTCGTTTCTACCAATGGGTGTGAAGGGCAGGGGAGGGCAGGGGCTCAAGCACCTCTTCCCCCTCTTCCAATAAGTTGAGGTGTTTCCCAATGGTTTCCGAGTCTGCAACATTAAGGTGAGGCCGTACACATATGTTACGCTCCAATTGTACTTCCGGCTGACTTTAACTCAGAGCCATTGTTGCCGCTGTTTCAACTGTAACTCTGTCGGGGAGGACCTAAGATTCGAGTACGGGCGTCGACTGTGATTCGAGTCGACCTAAGATTCGAGTTGACTGTGGCGGATTGTCGATACTTGCGATTAAGCTAGGTTGAATTCAGGCGCTGTCTGGAGGAGAATTCTAGCCAACGGCTACTTTGATCAGTAGTTTTTCCTGGTTTCTCCGATCAATACTAGTTGAATGCTGCAGAAGTACCTTAGCAAACGGACCAAGAACCGCGCGCGACCTCTCTTTCCTCTCTCTCTTTCCTCTCTCTCTTTCCTCTCTCTCTCTCTTTCCTCTCTCTCTCTTTCCTCTCTCTCTCTTTCCTCTCTCTCTCTTTCCTCTCTCTCTCTTTCCTCTCTCTCTCTTTCCTCTCTCTCTCTTTCCTCTCTCTCTTTCCTGCCTCTCTCTCTCTTTCCTGCCTCTCTCTCTTTCCTGCCTCTCTCTCTTTCCCGCCTCTCTCTCTCTTTCCTGCCTCTCTCTCTCTTTCCTGCCTCTCTCTCTCTTTCCTGCCTCTCTCTCTTTCCTGCCTCTCTCTCTTTTCTCTCTCTCTCTCTCTCTTTCCTCTCTCTCTCTTTCCCCTCTCTCTCTTTCCTCTCTCTCTCTCTTTCCCCTCTCTCTCTTTCCTCTCTCTCTTTCCTCTCTCTTTCCTCTCTCTCTCTTGCCTCTCTCTCTCTTTCCTCTTGCGCTCACACATGGACTCCCATTGTGAACATGCCTGGAGACCAATCGGGAGCTCAGAGCTCGTCCCTCCTGAAGTGATACTCCACAGAGGAGAGATACCTAGAAAGGGGAATTAAATCCCAAAAGCCATCGTGTAGATCGATGTCGAATTTCTCCTTCCAGCATTGACAGAGTCAGCGCCCCCTCCCGGTATGACCATTGACCACCCCAGCGGGGCCGGCAACTATAGCAGTCGACGTACGCGGTGACTCGAACAGTGCTCTGTCAAAAGGCATACTTTTTGGCGCGGCTGTCGGCTGTTGCGACCCACTGCGCCCGCGGGCGCGCCCGGGCCGTCGCCCCGCGCCGCGCAGCGCGCTCTTGCGCCTCGTTACCATAACTTATTATTCATAGACGAGGAGGAGGAGGGGGCGGCTGCGACGCGACGCGGCTGGCGCGGTGCGGCGCCGAGCGTAGCGGCTTCTTCCGGGGAAATATTGTGACCGGCGGCGACGGCCGACAATAGCCCCACGCGACGCGCGGCGCCGCGGGCCACGCGCTGGGCGGATGGGCGGAGAGGCGGAGAGGTGGAGAGGCGTTCATGCGGTTAGGCGGGGAGGTGGATGGGCGGGGAGGTGGATGGGTGGGGAGGTGGATGGGCGTGGAGGTGGATGGGCGTGGAGGTGGATGGGCGTCGAGGCGGATAGGCGTTCATGCGGTTACGCGGGGAGGTGGATGGGCGGGGAGGTGGATGGGCGTGGAGGTGGATGGACGTGGAGGTGGATGGGTGTGGAGGTGGATGGGCGTGAAGGCGGATGGGCGTGGAGGCGGATAGTCGCGGAAGTTGTAGATAAGTGTGATGGCGGGTAGGCGTGATGGCGGGTAGGCGTGATGGCGGGTAGGCGTGAAGGCGGGTAGGCGTGAAGGCGGGTAGGCGTGAAGGCGGGTAGGCGTGAAGGCGGGTAGGCGTGAAGGCGGGTAGGCGTGAAGGCGGGTAGGCGTGCAGGCGGGTAGGCGTGAAGGCGAGTGGGCGTGAAGGCGGGTCGGCATGAAGGCGGGTAGGCGTGAAGGCGGGTGGGCGTGAAGGCGGGTGGGCGTGAAGGCGGGTAGGCGTGAAGGCGGGAAGGCGGGTAGGCATGAAGGCGGGTGGGCGTGAAGGCGGGTAGGCGTGAAGGCGGGTAGGCGTGAAGACGGGTAGGCGTGAAGGCGGGTAGGCGGGAAGGCGGGTAGGCGCGATGGCGGGTAGGCGTGAAGGCGGGTAGGCGTGAAGACGGGTAGGCGTGTAGGCGGATACGCGTGAAGGCGGATACGCTGTACTGATGGGTCTCAGCACGGCGAAGGTCAGAGGAAAGAAGTGACAAGTGATGTAGCGAAGAGTGTAGGGAGTTTTGGCGCGGTAAGGTGCTTTAGCAATCGACAGCACTATCGATCTTTTACGCATGCACAGTTCGAGTTTTGCATAGCTTTTATCTTGTGCAAGAGCAGAAGTTCGAGATTTCAGTCGATAGTTAAATGCTAAATTCCCCAGAAATACATCGTCCAGAAACCATCCATATTTTAAAAACTGATTTTAGTAATGAATTCTATAGCATTGAAAGCTATAGCACATCTTACCTATAGCATTGAAAGCTCTAATATTAATGTTAACGTGGAGGAAGGTCAACTATAATAACTATAGTGTCTATAAGGTTAATAATAGCAAAGTAATAATAACATAATAATATTAGGAAACAAAACTGAACCTGATCGCCGAAGATCATCTTAAGCAGTTAGAACTTTATTTCACCACATGCTTTATGCTCATGGGGAAGACTCTATGCTTGCGAGGGAAAACTATGAACGTCTCTCCACGTGTGACTTACGAGAAAAGACGTAGGAAACACGAGAACATATGGGTGATCGATTGCGCGAGAAGTAGTCTGTGCTACGAAGGTACTAAAACAGTGTTTGCATCGTTCGAGTATGTGAACAAGGGAATCATTACTTACAGTAACTTTTACAGAATGCGATTATTGGCTTTTTTCATTCACAACACAAAAAATGTGACAGTATCAATCACTAACCATCAATGATCAATAAATTTCGGTAGGAAAGTATCGATGTTTTGGAAACATCGTCTGGATGTCGCATCTCCAGTGCGGACTGCGACAGAGACAAACGATATGAAGCGATGCGCCGAAGGGGTGGAGGAAGACAAGCTGGGAGGGGGTGGTGGAGGATGAGGGGAGGGGATTGGGGGAGAGGTGGATTGGGGTGGTGTTGGGTGCGGAGCACGAAGGGACAAGCGGGGAGGGCGGGTTGGGGTGGCGGAGTAGGCGGGGAGATGTACGCGGGTCTGGCGGTGTGGTGGAAAGTGCAAAGCGGGCAGGGGTTGGGATTGGCGGGGTAAGGCGGAGGGGGCGGGGAGGGATGAGGCGAAGGCGTTGGGCTGGGTGGGGCGGGAGGGGGAGGCAGAGAAGGACGGCGGAGGGGACTTTGGTCGGGGGCGTGGCGGGAGCGGAGCGGGGCGGCGGAGCGGGTGCGTGGCGTTGGTCTGAAGAGGGGCTGGCGGGGAGGTGGAGGGTGCCGAGCGGAGCAGGGCGGTGGAGAGTGCGGGAAGGTGCGTTGTGGTGCGGGGCGGGGCGGGGCGGGGCTAGCCGGTGCCGGAGGGCGGTGCGTGACAAAGCGACGGGCCGCCGCCCGGGCTCGACCTCCGCCCCTCGACCTCTGGCCTCCGCGCCGCCGCCGCCGCGGGCGCCCCGCCCACCGATAACCAGATCCAGGTTGCGTCGCCCCACGGAAAGGCGAAGCTTCGGAGAACAGGAACTGCGTTTGGTTGCAGCAAGGAACAGTTTTGTTGGCATAGGGCAGCAACAATGTCACTGCAGTGCTTCTAATCGGAAGTTCCTACTCAGGACTGTGGAAGGATTATACAATGTATAATAATATAATTGTAGACACTAGCTTGACAGATAGGTCGACTTCAGCCGTTGAGTGGCGAAGAATTCTCACGGCCGGCTGCTCTGATCGGTAATTATCCGTGGTTTATCCAATCAACACCAGGTATTGCCGGAGCACCGCCCTAATATCCGTTCACTCTAAGAGAAAATCTGATGGAAATCCGGAGTTAAGAAACGCTGGATACAGATACTCCAGTGAACACTGCGATTTGCTTCACCGGCAACAAATTGAAAACTTTCAGAATAATGCGCTTTTCGCTTCTCAAAACAATTTTCCACGCGTGTTTAATTATTGAAGGGCCAGCTGAACTCTGAGACCTTCTAAAACGAATTGAATCGCAGAGCCTCGCAGGCCGAACGGTCCCACGAGCAGCGTCCTAGCCGCCTGACCCAATTCGTTCACGGGCTGATCTGTCAGAGGCTCGTCCTCTTACATCACGATTTTTCTTAGGGTGAACTGATAATAACAAACGGGCTACGAACCGCGCGCGATTTTTCGTTTTTATTCCTTTTATTGTTCTCACCTGTTACTCACACCCACTTACGTACACTAACATGCACTACACTACCACACATGTCGGCAGACCTGTCGGGAGCTCAGAGCTTGTCCCGACTCGGACGATGGGGCTAGTGGGAGATACCTTGTTGAGGAAAATCCCCATAGACTGATGTAGGTCGGCGCTGGATTTCACAATCCAGCGGAGGAAGAGCATCGGCAGCCACATAGAAAAAGCATGCACTACACTTACGGACTAATAACCTTAGCAGTTGATGCGCCCGGAATCATCAATCAATCAATTGTGTTAAATTAGCTTACCAAAAGATCGCCAATTTAATACGGTCAATTTACTCACTTCGCTCGAGCATTTTAAGTCAGCGGCGAGGCTACCACTTTCCGGTTAATGGATTAATATTAAACATCTTTCAGTCCAGCCAACACAATTTTGTCCAATTTATATCAAAACACGCTCACCGCTCCCTCATGTAGCTACAATTAAATCATTCCTCCTTACTTACTAGGCTGTCCGGGTGACGCCGCGTCCATGGCGAAGGTGCCGACGTTTCGGTCGCCATTCTGCGACCTTCCTCAGGGCGTATTGCAATACGGAAGGTCGCAGAATGGCGACCGAAACGTCGGCACCTTCGCCATGGACGCGGCGTCACCCGGGCAGCCAAGTAAGTACTGACTCCGGCCGCGGAAGCCTACGCTCTCATTCCTCCTTACTCCAATATTCGCGCATTCAGCGTACGATCATTTATATGTTTATGCTTCAGCTCTTCCCCAAAACAATGTTCGTTGCCGGGACCGGCTGTGCCAACACCTTGCCCGTGACAATAAAAATGCAGGCACCCCCAGATGGCCGAGCTGTCAGCGAGCTAATCTGGCGGCGTCGGCGGTTGCGTCGCCCTCGAACGGCACCGAGCTGCAGATTTATTGGGCGACGTTGCGGCACGGTCCTCGCCTTTTTATGCGAAACTCGTGCGCCGCGGACACTCCCCCCCTCCCCCTTCCCCTCTTCCCCTCCTTACCTTCCCCTCCCGCCGCTCGAAATGCAACCGGAGGCGACCGCGTTTTGAATCGCCGCGGAGGCAATAAAATTCCAAGGACCCGCGAAAGCGGGTGTGGCAGAGTTGCACGAAAATTGAAGGCTGGAATTCTAGAAGGTGTTTGGTACCGAAAGGTTCTGTTGGCTGTTTATTGAGAGAACGTGATTTAATTGAATGAGGTTTCGGGTGTAAATAACGGTGTTTTGTAATAATTGTGGGCGAAATTGAGATTGCTGTTGAGTCCCGACGGTGTCGGGTTTTCGACACTTGCAGCACAGCTGCATGGAATTCAACTACTGTCTGGGGAGACGTCTATTATTATTATTATTATTATTATTATTATTATTATTATTATTATTATTATTATTATTATTATTATTATTATTATTATTATTATTATTATTATTATTATTATTATTATTATTATTATTATTATTATTATTATTATTATTATTATTATTATTCGTCACGAATCGGCCCCATGGGACACGCAATATGTGCATCCCACCGGAACTCAGTCTTGAAGTCTTGAATATCGGGGTAGACGCTCGTTACTTTTTATTGGGTGATCAGGGTTTTAACGCTGATTCCATTTTTACACCCTAGGGTAGTTATCCTTGGCGTATGGGGTGAAATTATGATGATATTGATGATAAATGATGAAATAGATGCTCACAGAGAGTATAATATATAAAATAATATATAAAATATATAAAATATAACTTACTAAAATAAGGGAACACCGTTTAAAATTAACTAATTAGTTGATAATGTTTAAAATGAACCACATCTAGTGGTAGGGTGTTCTGATTGATAGTTTTGTACGTTCTTTTCAAACCAAACCAATACCAAACGAATGAAGGAGCAGAACCCTAGAAAGCAGGCCATGTATCTTCCCTTTTTCAATCCTCGCTCCTGATCTCCCTTTGCACAAACACTCGGTGCCCCATTGGGGGAGATACCTAAAGACAGGGGGGGAAACACGCAACTCCACGTGTTTGTGAACGCCAGATCTCACGTTTTAGACCGGGAGAGGAGGTTCAGGGCACAACTGATTTCAATGCAGTGCCTCTGACCGGAAGGTCCTAAGTTCGTGTCCCGACACTTGCTAGATGGCTAGGACTGTTCAGTCGCTGTCTGGAGGAGAATTCTAGCGGCCGGCTGCGCTGATCGGTAGTTTTCTGTGATTCATCCGATCACTATCAGGAGAATGCCGGATCAGTACCCTAACTAACGGTCCATGGCGCAATTTCTCCTTAATTATCCTTGCCCTATACTCACCCTTTACACAAACTTCCACTACCATGCATTACACAACCACACATGCCGGGAGACCGATGGAGCTTAGAGCTTGTCCTGGCTGGGGCGGTGCTCCGCTGGTGGGAGATTCCTGGCTGGGGAAAACTCTGCTAGCCGACGGGAGGTCGCGGCTAGATCTCATCATCCAGCGTGGGAAGATCATCACCGTCTCACGAGAAGAAAACATGCACTGCACTTACGGGACTAGTGGCCTTAGAAGTTGTCGCGCCCGAAATCACCAATCAATCGAACAATCTCACTTACCAGCGGGAGAGGATCACCCCCACCTCCCGTGATGTGACATGTACTACACTTACGAGCATAAAATTTGCGAGTCTAATAGTTGAGATAATAGTATCGTATCAGTATTCACCCACTCACCGTAGATGATGGGGGGTTTATGAAGGAAGAATCCCTCAGACCCAGCCTTCCCTATATTCCAAGTGGTCACGACGGAATACAATGAAATGAGCGACATGGCCATTTAAAGATGGTGCTAATTGACTTATTGACTCTCGTTTTGTATAACTGATGTAACAGAATGCATTTTCTAAGTGAGAATTTCACATACCATTATTTCACCAGGTCGCATCAAGTATGTTCAGAGGTTCTTGTCCAAGAAGCAATGTGATGATTATATGCTTCAGATTATATTGTAAATACATCACATCAGCCTGTGTGGTATATACATTTCCACTTATCTAGGAAATATTTAATATATTATTCTAATACACGTTTTCTTATTAAACTGCATGAACCATTGACGCGGCATTTGTTTCAGAATTACAATCTTCCGTTTCTGTCATCCGGAGAGGCTTTGAACATCGTACAGATCAGCTGAAAGTGCCCATATGAGCGTGTTCGAAATTTCACATTGGATGTAAATTGAAATTGATTATCGTGGAAAATACCGGAAATCGTGTTTCACGATCTCTCGAATAAGGAAACTTGGGGGAATCGTAAATATATTTTCTTATGTCGGCAATACAACTGTAACTTCTCTTACCTTCAGAACACAGTGAAAGTGATGACGCGCCCTACCTCAGCGGAAGAAATAAAATTCCGAAGACTTTCAGATGGAGGGGTTTTTGAAGGCGAGTTTTGCGCTTAAATTTGGGACTGGAATTCTCGGAAGTGATTAGCGCTCAATACATTGAGGTAACATGAGGTGCAAGTTCGTTTAGGCGTCAACTTGGACTATTTCGCGCACTTGTTATGCAATTATACTATTTATCATCTTTCATCAATAAAATGCAAACAGTTATTTTAAAGCTTAACAGAGTTCAGAATACCAGCATTCAACTTATTTTCTTTGTAATATAACAAGTTGTACAGATTAGTTATAAATGAGCATGGACTGTGTAATTTTGGATGTAAAAAGCACATAGTGTTCTGGATATTCTCAGGATTTTCTGTCGCGGCGTACGTCTTATCAGAACATTACTTGTTTAAAAAAACAAAAGAACTTTGCCGACACACAAAGCACCACCAGAAGATCGGGAATAATTTTCAACTCGGAAACAAGTGTTTTAGTTTCTAATCTTCGGGCGCAGAACACTTTGATAGAAATATGTCCCGTCCGTTTAGGTTCAAAAGAATTTTTTCGTAATTTACATGAATGAACTATTTGTTGTTTATTTCATTTGTGCGTGTACAAAGACGATATTTCCCTTGATAGTAGGATAGTAAGATTTAAGAGAGATAGGAGAGAGGATACTCAGATTTAACAGAGCATTTCTCAAGAAAATTACATTAGAAGATTGTGCAGAACACACTGGTGTGTTTTGCCTTACGCCAAAAACTATTCATACTGTAGATAATTTGATATTGTGAAAGCAGTTTGAAACTGTGTAAAAATTTACTGAGACAGACAAACAAATCGATTCGTATTTCCGACTCGTTAGCCTTTCTATCAAAGAGAATGGCGACCGCAGTTTAGCATTTGAAAACTTTTTCATAAAATTTGTAGGTTACTAATTCTCAATATTTCAGTATGTCGATCGGTTCTTGTGCCTGTTATGTCTTGCTGTCTCATTGTTCATTTGGTAGTGTCTCTTTCTTCCCGCAAAATTTTCTCGTAAATAATAAATTATTGTAAACTATTCTTTTTTGCATTTTTTCACACTTCATGTTTTTCCAGAATTTTATCTTTACGTCTTTTTTTCCTGCGATAGCAATTAATCTCGCTACTTCTACACCAAGGCTAAACTATTACTTCTACACCAAGAGATTTCCTATTTCTGTTTCATTATTAAAATTATATTAAATAATATTTTTTTTCAAAGTTTATTGTATTATTTTGTTTTTGTTTTTGTTGTTGTTTTTGTTTTTACTAGAAAATGATTCTTCGTTCTATTTTAGTCGTTTTCGAAACGGTAAACAAAAAACCACGCGAACTCATCACTTCAGCAATACTAAAACGAAATTTCATATATAAAAGTCCGATTTGAAGTGTAAAAGGGTTTTTTTTCACGATTAGTATTTCGGCTAGCACATAGCTCGTTTGTTGTTGTTGTTTTAAACCAATTAAATATTTTTTGTTTACGCTCATCTTTTCTTCGCGAAGTGTACTCATATTTTCAGAAGAATTACGATTTTAATTAACAGAAGAAAGAGACTGCTACTTTTATTATCATGTTAGAGCAAAACCAAAACCCACTTTGCATATCTTTTGAAAGACTGTCCGGAATGATTTTCGCGCTTCTTAACACAAAATGGAGGCGATCGCATTTCAACTCTTTCGGCAATAAAACTTCAAGGACCCCCCTCGCGAGCCAATTATGCAAGCTGTAATAAAACGGCAAGATGTTATGGAACCCCAAAAGTAGTCCAACAGATTATTTGCTATGACTCGGTATAAAAAGCTCCGCTATAAATTGATCTTCCTTATGTCGCACACTTTCTTGCTTTCATTTCTAAAATTGTGGCTATCGCTGACAAATGGGGATTCCGACGATGACCGGTTCGCGGAGGGTAAAAGTTTCTTCTGTAGGAGTTTACGACTTGCGGTGGGAAATATACGACTTACGTGACCGGCGATTCCTCGCTGAAGAAGAGACAAAGAAACTGCGAAGACTTCATCTTTTTCGAGGATATTCCAGATGGCTCGTGTGGTGCTGGAATCGGGTCAGGAAAGAAATGTGAATAAGGCACCGTCGATTCGGGCAGAGGAGAAGGACGAAGAAAAGAAAAAAGAAAGAAATACTTTGTCAGCTGCAAATGTTGCCGAGTCTCTCTGCACTGTTAAGAAGTGGTAAATAATCAAATTCAAAACATGCACCCCATATTCATTTCGGAAAGGAGAGCATAAATGTTTTCAAATTACAACAAAAGAAGCGTTCGTTTTGCAGCCAAATAAATTCGATTTGAAATAAAAATTGTATGTGTACATAATATATTGGAGTGGCGCGATGGAAATAGGTGCGTCAATAGATGTCACTGTGGTGCCTATGGCTGGAGGATTATAGGGTTGGAACCCCGACGGTGGCAGGGTTTTCGACACTATCTATACTCTTAGGTAAAATTCAGCCACTGTCTAGAGGGGAATCCTAACGGACGACTGCTATGATCGGTAGTTTTCCATGGTTTCTTTGATCAACACCAGGCGAATGCCAGAGCAGTGCGTAATAAACGGACCACGGCTGCACGCGATCTTTCCTTCCTCTTCCTTGTCATATCCTCAAATCTTGCACACTCTTACCCTTACTTACACTACATTTCCCCACATATAGGGAGACCAGTCAGGAACTTAAAAGTTGAACCGGCTGAGACAGCGCCTGGTTGTGATGGGGGGCACCTGATAGGGATAGCCTCACGAAACAAAATGAAGGTCGACGCCGGATCTCGCTATCCAACGAAGATCATCTCCGATAAGAACTTATCGCAATCAAAACATTCACTACGCTTGCGGGACTTACGACGCGTTGACGGATTCGGAAATGCTAATCGATCAATCGGTTGATTAGCTAATTGGGAGATTGCAGGTCTACTCCCGACAAACGATTTGCTCAATGTATACGAAAACTGCAAATTCGTGGCGTTTTGCACCATCCAGTTCATAGCTTGTCTTCTAATCGATAGTTTCTCTGCGGTGATGGTTTCTCATCGCCGATCACATCCAGGCGAATGTCGAAACAGCAGCCTATCTAACAGACCACGGGAGGGTGCACGATTTTCTTTTGCATCTGCCCTCGTCCGGAATGGGACTCGTGCTGTATACGTATAAAATACACAGTTTGAATTATTTTACATTTCGAACATTTTCGAATGTATTTATAAAATATTTGCAAACGAAGAAATATTTGAATCTTATGCATCCGTAAATACGAGATGGAGAGAAGAAGAGATGAAAAGGTCAGGGAGGATATGTAATCATTTATGTAGTGATCAGTTTTTATAATATGAAAAATACATATAGCGGATTTATACGTTTTAAAGGACACAGTCGACACAAAACCAAGTAAATTTGCTATTGGTTTACAGTATCCCACGGGCTGGTCGTACTAGATATCTGTACCTTGGATGTGGCGTCTCCCGGACAGCCATGTAGATACTTTAAGCGTTCACTGAACTGATCCTAAAATGCAATAACGCACAATTCACGGATTGGCCGTAGAAAGTTTGGTGCCACTGTGTATAGTTCTTTTCACTTTTAAACAATGATTTATACTTTGCATAATCTTTGCATAGGTCCAACTAGTTATATCATAGCGTGGTAGCTCAATATCAAAGGAACTAGAATAGTAATAACATTTATTACACATATTAATTAATCAAAATCATGTAATAATATTGAGTGGTAATTAAAACCTACATTTTTGTACTACCAAATTAAAATAGTTTCTTGTAGGTGATCATTCCTTTGTTTTTAGAAAATTTAACTGTCTTTCTCGAAAGGCCTCCATATCTACGAATATCTCTGCGGCTGTATTACACGGCAACAGCATTTCCGTTGCCTCGTTTTCTGCTAGGTCCAAGGGTTCCAGTCTGATGAACTGATGGTGGCCAATTTTGGTCTCACCACAAATCTGGATCGACTTTAACAATTATCTGGAGGAGAACTCTAGCTCGTGGCTGCTCTGACCGAGAGTTTTCCGTAGTTTCCCCGATGAAACCCAGGTGAATACCGGAGCAGTACCTGAACAAACGGAACACGCCCCGCGCGTCATCTTTTCTTCTTCCTTGTCCTATCGTAACTTACTTACTTTACTTACACACATTTACACTTATGTGCACTACCTCGCATGTCACCCATCGGGAGACTAGATGGGTAATTAGAACTTCACCCGGGGGAAAAACACGTAGATTGGCGCTCGATCTCAGCATATCTGCGAGGAAGGAACCCCGTTATCTCCCAGAAAGTGACATGCACTGCATTTACGGGATTAACGACCACATAAATAGGGATGTGTTGTGGATGTCGATGTTTTTATTGAATTATCTATAGATTGAACATCGATTTTTTGAAGTCAATGTTTTATTAACATCGGTTTTTTGTTCAATGTTTATACGTGGTTAATATTTTATTTTTAATAAAACATATGTACTATCGTAATAAAAACCTGCAATTATTTTTTGACGTTCATAAATTCAAAATTTTTCAGACCAATGTGATCAAGAGAGAAAATAATCAAAAATTGAGTTTTCATTTTTGATAAATGAGCTCTCTCTATATATTTTGAATTACCGAATCAGACGATAAAAGTTTTGTTAAATGTCCTCGTCAATTTTTCACCGTGTTTTGCAAATTAAATCTTAATTAAAAATTCTACTACCAATACATGAACATTAATGGTTTAGCAATTTTAAGAAAATCGATGTTAATAAACATCACTGGTTTTGGGGCGATTTTTATTGCCATCAATTTTTTAACTTTGAACATCGATGTTTTGTTGGGGATGTCGCAGCCCCACACAGGAGTAGATCCGCCCCCAAACGCAAAATAAGCAATCAATCCCAAAACCTCAAAAATGTCTGTTATACGTCAACAATTATTCTGATATTACTTGTATATTTTTTAAATGTTTGCGACAAATCCCCACATGTCCTTGAGCTTGCTTGGAGCGAAGGAGAGCACTCCGGTGAGCGGCACCAGGTGTCGCGAAGTCGCGGGAGGAGGGGGTGGGGGTGGGGGCGGGTCGGTTCCGTGCGAGGCGCCGGCGAGAAGGAGCGATGAGCCTGTGGGGGGGTGGGGTGGGGTGGGGTGGGGCGAGGTTCGGGTAATTGGGCGTCAGCGAGATAATGGCGAGTTCCACGGAACCGACGATCGTAAAACGGGAACTGCCTGGGCGGCGAGCGCCGGTGGTAGAAGCGGGTGGGGGTGGGGATTGGGCGGAGGAAGACGAAAGAGAGGCACGGGATGGGAGTTCAAGAGACGGGGAGGTGTGGGTGGGAGGTATGGAACGAGAGGATAAAACGGAACGGGCAAATTCACAACAGAGGTGTGAAGATGTAATGGACTCATCGCCTTTGGTTCGATTACATCTTTCCGTGGTACTGTATCTGAGTGTGTGCTTCAGTGAGATTTGTGCAACCTCACGACTATAAACATTGTTCTTAATTGATGTCCTTAAAAGATAAAAGCGGTTAAAGGTTTCGAAACGTAACAAAGAATATTTAAAATCAGTTTATAGAAATAGACTAGCAATAGTAGTAGAGCTGCGGTCGATATTTTCGATACGCTATCAATCAATAGATCAAAAACTCTTGTCTATCAATACGGAGTTTATACGAATGATCAATATGTGAATTCACTAAAAGAAAGAAAAACATATAAAATGAGTACCCCTTGCGTTTGATTACTATTTGTTAAAGATAATGAAATATTGTTTTCAGATAATTAATATTTATTCAAATTTTAAAATTAAAAATGTGTTGCAAATTATAAATTATAACTATGAAAACTTAATGGGTTTATTGAATGAAATGTGGGAGGTTTTAAAAACAACTGCTTATGAACTTATATCTTGACGGATTCTTTGATTTTTATCAAAGACGTTTAAAGAAAACAGAAGTGTGTACAACAGTCGAAATTATAAATCACTTAAAAGTTATGCAAAACATGAAGCGATCAAGGAATTTGGTGGCCGCGCTTCGAAAGACCAAAACTAATTATCCCCGGAGCTCTTGCACAAAGTCTACCAAAAAACTGAAGGTTTAAGACAGGAAATGGCTGTAACTTATATTCACATTAACTGCCAGTCATATATGGACATATCCTGTAGAAGGCTGTGAATGGTTTGTGTTGGGAAATTCATATGTCCTTTTTTGCAAATATTCTTTAGGAGATTTTTTTGATCATATGTCTAGAAATTTTCCATAATTTACGTGTTGAAAAAGAAATATTTAGGAGGAAATAAAACCAAATGCAGAACAAAAATCGCACAGCGTCAAAACTCACTTAAAACACGCACATTCAAAGAAAAAACTTTCAGAAACTAAGCAACACGATTTCTGGGAGGCCAGAGTTATTTCAAAAATCTAGTAAAATGCATTTTATACACAATGGTAAACAAGTATTGATATCAATGACTAGTTCTGTATAAAAAGTACATATTTTTCAGTTGAAATATTAAAATATCACGTTAATCCGATTAGTGCTATCTCCCTAATAGTGACAGACACTTGTGTTAGAAAAAAAGGTCTTTCATTTGGTTTGTAAATTATAAAGCGATAAATATTTATTAAGAGTGGATCAAATCTATGACAAACCATTTCAAAACTTTAATACCTTTTTCAATTTCTCTCCACAAGACAGATTGTTAGACACTAATTTTAGTTTAAGCCTTCACAATTTTCTATAAAAGTTCTCGAAACAAAAATTGTAGTATGTATTAAGATATCTACACTAGTGAATTTCTATACTTCCACGCAGTCACATATTTGGACATTGATTTGTATGGTTTCATCATTTTGACGAATAAATAAATTTACTTAATTTTTTATATTTACTAAAGTTACTAAAGTTGCCATAGTTACTAAATAAATAAACTTAGTTTTGAATCAAACAAAACATTATTTAAAAATATGTCTATCAACTTTTTTTGTTGCTTTCTCTACCTGTTGATAAACAATCCAAGCTCTGTGTTATGACTTTTGTATTATGGATTTGCCACGTTTTTTTTTTACCAGAGAACTTGAACAATTACAAAGTTTACCAAAGATTACCGCCAAAGCACCGCGCCAAGCCAATGTGAATACTAATAATGAACCGTGACTTTTTTTTTCAAGACAGAATTGAATATTTATGTGTTAGTACATAGTAGACAAATGAGGAAAAGAACGAAATACCTTGGGGTTAGTCTGAAAATGAAGACATTTCCCGGCAGTTAAACAGGTCGATAACTGATACGGCATCTTCCACTTAAAATTCGAGATGGTATCAATGCAAACGAGGTAGAGATGCTATGTTTAGAAGGGAAGGCCTGGGGTATGAGCAACTGCAACGGAAGTGGCCGAAAGTGGTCAGTGTGGTTTTGTGGTTCGCTTTTCAGGAGCTGCGCCAGGAATAGCTTCCGAAGCCACTCATAATACTACCAATATCATTACTTTTGCAAACGACAATGCATAATTCATTTATTTACTTCAAAACATTTTTTAAAATAAATATGTTTTGAAGAACAGAAAAGTTTCAATGTGGCCAGAAGTAAAGAAAGGGAGCATGTCACAGGTGATGGTAGTCATAGAAGAAACCAATAAACAAGTAAATCGTTTTGTTAAAAAAAACGTTTTTTCATCATTTTACTTAGGTCGTCTGAATTTCAACTTTAACTAATTTGTATTTTTCTGGCTGAAAGATGATAGGTTAATATTGTGCACTGAATTAAGTTCCTAAGAATTACTGTACTGTGAAATATGTAATACATAGTTCCTCAATGTAAGATAATATAGCACAATTTTTTTAGTATTTCAAATTTATAGCGCATTAAATAGTTTAAAATATGCAAAAACCCTTTCTAAAACATACTAATGTTTGCATTTTTATAGGTATAATATATATTTTAGAATACAATCGAGGCTAGAATCGTAAAAAATATAGCGCTTCCACTAGAGCTAGTCTCTAATACGGTCGGACGTTCAGGAAATACCTTATCAGAAAGGAAAGGCCTTATCAGAAATGATGTATGATATTTTATTCGTTAAACGTTCATTAACCTATTATTATCTATACACGCAAGCATGCACACTTGAATGCTATAAATAGATGCGTCTTAAATAATTGATTGTGAGAAACCCGCCTTCAAAAGAAAAATACACATTGCCATTTTTCTTAAAACAATCAAAAAATGTTTAATCAGAGGTTTATGATGTATTAGATTCATTTTTCTCACTGACGTTATCGTCGCTCATTGTCTTTCTTGACATACAAGATTCTTTATTTTGTTATGTACACTTCTCATTGTAACCTCATGTGTCAATATACAGAAGAACCACTATTCAATTGTCTGTTGAATGTCTACGTCAGACAGCGTTGGCGTCTTGTCAAAACGAATAACAGATTTTTTTGTACGGGCAATAAGTAAATTAGAAGCGTCAGGTTTTCCCAGAAAGAAGCTCCTTAATCTATTGAAACGTAGCATTAAATGTGATATCATCGAGTTTAAATAAATTCTGTCGGATGCGTTTAAATTCACCGGCACAGCGAGAATTGTGATCAATTAAAAAAACACAAAGCCATAATTTCCTAAACAACTCAAACGCCAGAAGTAAGTACACTTGATCCCGTTCTTCTTACAATTTTCCTCTCAAAACGGAGCATTTCCTCCACTTGACGTTGATTTCTCGTTAGTAATTTCCAGAGATCGTATGGCTGTCAAAACCAGTAGTATGCTGTTGGGGCTATCGATACCTGGTGTAATGACGAGCCAATTAGCGCCGGAGCACACATTACGGTTTATTATCTGCGAATGGCCTGGGCGCTGGCGGAACGTTCCTCGTAAGCGCCTCCCCGCCACGCCCCGCCACGCCCCTTCCGACACGGTACAGTGGGCCACGCGCCCTCGCATCCGCGAGCAAATTTTACTTCGCTGATTTGTTAGTGATTCCGGGCGCCGCGACTGCTAAGGTCATTAGTCTCATACCATACCTATGTAACTACTGCCGAATATCAGTTGCCGGTATAAATTTAAACATAATTTATTTCTATGTGCGATCATATGGCGTCAGTATCACCAGCTCACTGCAAGAAATTCACATACAGTGAAAGCACCTGACTTCACTACTCATTGCAAGGTATTAAATTTATAACTATTGCCATTATTATTATTATTATTATTATTATTATTATTATTATTATTATTATTATTATTATTATTAAAATGTATACACAATTAGAAACCATACTGGCCATGTAAACGAATATATTTATTTGAATTACTACCTCGCTCACTAATCAAAAAGAAATTAATTACTCTTGTAACACTCTACAATCAATATAAAATATTTTAATAAAAATAGTTTTTACAATTCTGCAATGACAGTAAATGACGAGTATATACAGTACAACCGTTCTTTATTTACCAAGAATATAAAAAAACTTGCTGGTTAACAACGCAACACATCAATTCCAAATTTGGATCCTTGTTGTAACGTGACGTCAACTATTTTATAAGCAGTGAACCACTGAGTATGATAATTCAGTCAGTTTGAGCAGTGTGACAATAAAAGAAATAGCACAACCAAACATTTGCATTGTTCAGTCGAACAATGAAGTCGAAACGTTCATTGTTTTTGGATTTTACCCCTACTTCCTGAGTATACTTGGACATCTCATACACGGTCGGAGGCTTCATAGTGGTTTTCAGTTGTCTGCGAACATTGAAAATTAGTAATATATATGTTATAAATTAATTAGTTACCATTTGTATTTTTTAATTCGAAAACATTAAATATGCCTGTATCAAGTATTGTTCTTCAACTTCTTGGACAAAGACCCCATCCCGATAAGGGCTTTTGTCCATTTACCCTTGATTCATTGGGCAATTGGTCCTGACTTGTCATTTTGTTTTGCTTCTGAACATCAATGTAGCTTCACTGTAAGCACGTTTTGTAAAGCTCTCCTTTTGCCAGTGATGGTAGCATTAAGGCTGGTGTGTCTGTTTGTTGTGAAACCGTAGTTCTTACCATTCCTTTAGTGATGTTTTCTGCGGGATATGCTTCGTCCATTCCAATGTTTCGGTTCGGTATGGTTCTTCCAATTTTTTCAGATATTTATGTTACTCGAGCCTTTTATATGTTCTTGGGTCATAAAATATTTTCTCACGGATTGTATTATTATTGATTACTTGAAATTTTCGTTTTCAGTCCTTTTTGTTCTTAATTATGCAGAGTATTTTTGTATTTGAAAATCTGATTTCAAAATTAGTTATCATGCCTTATCTGTTACATCGGGCTTTGTATCATGCCTTTGTACAGGTATGTACAGCAGCAACCCCCTGCTTCGGGTTACAGGAGGTTAGAACCCCTTTCTTTACTAGCCTTTTGGCATTGCTTTCTCCACTCCAGGGCCCTCTGTAAATAAACAGTTCACAGAAGCAGATGGCGCGGCAAGCGCCATGCTTCATAGAGCTAACGTTCTTAAAACATTCATTTCAAGAATATCACTCCCCGCCAACAATTTCGCCAGACGCTCACGGCCACTGCGGCACTGTGGGTCACGTGGGCGGGGCGGCCGGAGGACGGGTCCTGGGGAGAGAACTGGGGCGCCCCCCGCGGCGGTGGCTTAATTAATAGGTGCGAGCCGGCGGCGGTGGCGGCGGAGGCGAGACGGAGGAAGGGACAGCGGCAGACGGAGGCGGAGGCGGGGGCGGCGGCGGTGGTGACTGTGGTGGCGGCGGGGGCGGCGGGGACGGCGGTGGCGGCGGAGGCGAGACGGAGGAAGGGACGGCGGCAGACGGAGGCGGAGGCGGAGACGGAGGCGGAGGCGGAGGCGGAGGCGGTGGCGGCGGCGGTGGTGGCTGTGGTGGCGGCGGGGGCGGCGGGGGCGGTGGGGACGGCGGTGGCGGCGGAGGCGAGACGGAGGAAGGGACCGGGGCGGAGGCGGAGGCGGGGGCGGGGGGGCGCGGAGGCGGCAGGGGCGGCGGGGGCGGATGTGGCGATGGAGGTGGCGGCGGAGGAGGAGGCGGGGGCGGTAGTGGAGGCAGAGGAGGTAGCAGAGGCGGCGGCGAAGGCGCCCCCGCTGTGGCGAGCGGCCGCTGGGGGCGGGGCGCCTTGGCGGCGGCGCCGGGCAAGAGTTGCGGGGGGCGGGGGAGGAGAACGCCGGCGCCTCCTACCTGCAGCGGGGGCGGCGCGAGGCGCCCTCGGGATCTCAAACGCCGCCGCCGCCGCAACTGCCCCCGATGCCGCGCGGTCAAACGCCGCCGCCGATGCCCTTCTTGCCGCCCCCTGCGGCCGCGTGGGCGACCCTGGCACAGATAACGCGGTCAACCCCTCTGCGCACACGATGGCGTTCCCGCGGCCGCCCCGCCCCCGCCCCTGCCCCCGCCTCCTCCCCTGCCCCCGCCTCCTCCCCTGCCCCCGCCTCCTCCCCTGCTCCCCGCCTCCTCCCCTCCCCCGCCCTTGCCCCCGCCCCCGCCCCATCCCCCCCGCCCCTGCCCCCGCCCCTGCCCCCGCCCCTGCCCCCGCCCCTGCCCCCGCCCCTGCCCCGCCCCTGCAAATATGAAAATGCGCCCCATGGAAATATATGCTGTTTTGTGTTATAAGTACACACTATATACCAGCTTGTGGTGGATGAAACGTATAACACAAAGCACATTTCATAAACTTTTCATATGACTGCCGTTTTTGTAGCATGTGTTTTTAAATCTTTATTGCTATACTATTGTATAACTGTTTACCTTTTGTCCTTTTTTTCGGAAATTTATACCTCTAGTTTTGACTCATTAAATTTATTTATGATTTTATTAATTCTAATGTATTTTTGACAATATCCTTAGAATATTTTAATATGTTAATTTACTTAAGATTTTGATGTGATGTGCAGTTGACGAATGACTGAGGCGACACTGAGGTTTTGAAACAATGAATAATATATTTTTATAACTCCTTTGGACGACGATAGTCTTCATAATGGAATAAAGTAGGTATTTTTCAGTGGTTTTGTTTGGAGTTTGGAAAATTGCGGTCACCCTAAGCTTGTTTTTGTGGTCAGGACATGTTGAAAAGTTTGTTCTACTTTTTTGCCCAACGACACTCACGCCCAAACATAAGCGTCACAAACTGTGAAACGCAATGTGGTATAAGACTTTCAAAATCTGTACTAGCATTGCTGGTACACTTTTTGTATTTGAAGTTCAAGCAAAATCTTCTAACATCAATGTTTTGAGAAAAAATGACACTATTTTGAATCTACATTTCAATAACTTCGTGTGCACTTCTTCTATGTGTTTGTAGTTTGGAGTCAAGTAGTATAGTGACGAGTGCAACACCTTTGCGACAGACGTGGTGTGATGTGACATGTAAAAATAAGAATAATTGCTTATTTTAAACCATCAGTGGAATGAAGAATGCAAAAATGCATTCGAATGGACGTATAAAACCCTTCCATAAATACCAATTTAGTGATTTGGTTTGTAGGTTTTTGTTGATCGAAATAAGCACAGACATTGGATGTGCTATAGTATAATACTAAAATGGTACTGATTACATCCATAAATGTTGACTGAAAGAAGCGAGGTGATGTTCACTTTTCCAAATGTCTGCAAATTTGTTTATCTCGCAGGTACGACCAGATGCAGTCGACTGACTTTGAAATTGGTTTGAAGTCATTTCGTCCACGTATGAGCAAGTACCTTTTATTCTGTTTCAAGGTATCCGTTTTAATGGTTTCATTTCATGTAATGAAAGTTTTTAACGACGGAAACGTTTATGTATCTGTTAAAGAATTTTAGATGATGCAACTCGGTGCGAGACCTGGAAGAGATTGGTGCTAGCTGGCAGGCTCGGACAATCAGTCTAGATAAGGCCAGCTCTGTCACAGACATTTCAATAAGGGGCCGCCCATAAATTACGTAACTCGTATTTGGAGAATTTTGAATACCCCACCCACCACCTGCAACACACACATAACGCGCGCTTGAGATAATTATGTGTTGCTTGTGACCTATCCCATTTACAAGAAATAAAAATAAATTATATCACAGTAAAACAATTTATATGGATTTGAGTTGTTTTTTAAAATTGATGATAATTAAAGTCAAAACTAATTTTCGATGCTGACTTCATATAACAATAAGTTTGGGAACACGTATTATGGGAAGGGAGCACGCACAGACGTGAATAGTATTACCAACAAGCTGGGCACACATCAATTTGCATGCCCCACAGGTGACAGTCAGGTAACACTAATTTACGAGTAATTAGTTCATAGTATGTACAATAGATCAGTTTTAAATAGTTTTTTTCCTAACATTAGAGATTAAATGAAAAATTATGAAAAAATATTTCCATTTATGTAACTTTGAACACATAATAACTAAAATCAATAACATTTAAAACTAGCAACTGCCAAAAAATTGTTTCGCAACACTAATCTAACACTCCTCAAGTAAGGGAGCGTAATACCGTCTCAAACCCTCTCTCCTCTAATTAGCGTTACTTAATTTATGGACGACCCTAAGGAGTGGGAAACTAGTTCCGGCCTCCCTGAGCATGACAAGGCCTTCGGGGGTGGCATTTTCGAACTGTGCTAACCGATTGACAACCAATTCTTATCAATCGATCGGACTAGAATAACCAAATCAACGACGGACATAAATGTCTCAATGACAGGGGACAGTTTTGGTGGGGGAACTGCTGCCAATGAATTTTTTTAGCGAATAAGCACTGAAAGTTTTTTTTTCCTAATCGGGTTACGTATTATTTCATTACCATAGGTAATGATGAATTGGAAATTAATCTGGAAATTTTCAGTTTAGGACTGGTTTTTAATTAGAATATTTCGCGAATAAAATTACCTTCCGAAGGTTTTACTAAAGCGCCTAATATTAATTTTATTAATGAAAGACCCATTAATGAAACACTGACTTTACTACCTAATACTCGTTGCGTATGAGTGGCCAGTAGAGAAAAAGTAACTAAATCAGATAAAAGAAGCTATAAGTTCGTTGAGATACATCTCGCTGATTGAGTCACCTAGTGGATTGTCAAAAGCTATTGGACCGGCTTAGACGCCTCAGATCATCAACTGACGTCACTGCAATGGCTCTTACCTGTAGGTGTTAGGGTTAGAGTATCGACAATGGAAGACTTTTGGACACTTGTTACGTCGAATTCAGCCGCTGGAGAATTCTAAGCGGCGGTTTCTCTGTTTTCTATGTTATCAGTAGTTTTCTATGGATTTTGATCAACACTAAGTGAATGCCGAAGCGAACAAATGAACCATGGACGCGCGCCATCTTTCTTTCCTTCTTCCTTTCTTTCCCTAACTCCTTACTCCCGACTGGGCCAGTGCCTCGCTGGTGGGAGATCCCTTGTTTGGGAAAACCCCGCAAGCCGACGGGTTGGGCGGCGTCGGATTTGGGCAATTCTCCGGGGGAAGATCACCTCCAACGATCTAACATGCACTACACTTACGAAACTAATGGCCCTATCAGTTGTCGTGCCAGTAATAACTAATCAGTGAATCAATCAAAAACGATAGGTGTGTTAATTTTTTATTTACTAGGTTGTCCGGGTGACGTCGCGTCCATGGCGAAGGTACCGACGTTTCGGTCGCCATTCTGCGACCTTCCTCAGGGCGTATTGCCAATGAAGGTCGCAGAATGGCGACCGAAACGTCGGCACCTTCGCCATGGACGCGGCGTCACCCGGACAGCCTAGTAAATACTGACTCCGGCCGCGGAAGCCTACGTTCTCACGTGTGTTAATTTAATGAGTGGAATTGTGGGTGTGAATTATTTCAACCTCCCTGAGAAACACCCGAACAGCAGCAACGCTTCTCCGCGGCATCCAACCGCGGCCGCGTTGCGTTGCGGCCACAGACCGCAGCCGGAGGGGCATCGCCCCATGGGCGAAGTTCCCCCGAAAAGAAGCGGGAGGCGCGCCACTATAAACACGAGGGAACAACTCGGCTGCCCCGAGTGTCACTGGGCCACGCCCCCGCGCGGCCACCTTGGGAAAGGGGGAAAGGGTGGTGGGGGTGGACAGGTGCACGGCTCTGGCTAGCGCCAGCCCCCGGCGCCCTCGGGCACTTCGCCGCCCCGCCCCGCCCCGCCCCGCCACACCCCACCCGTCTGGCGGAATGCCTCAAGGAACCTCTCCCAGCAACAGATTCCCTTTCAGCAGATTTGCCACATTTATTTATTTATTTATTTATTTATTTATTTATTTATTTATTTATTTATTTATTTATTTATTTATTTATTTATTTATTTATTTATTTATTTATTTATTTATTTATTTATTTATTTATTTATTTATTTATTTATTTATTTATTTATTTATTTATTTATCTATTTATTTATTTATTTATTTATTTATTTATTTATTTATTTATTTATTTATTTATTTATTTATTTATTTATTTATTTATTTATTTATTTATTTATTTATTTATTTATTTATTTATTTATTTATTTAATTTTTAAAATAAACAATTAGCGATGGAGTTCTTTAATTAAGGAATGTGGTGTAGAAGATAGCCTAACGATTATAAAACTTTATAAGCCAGAGTTTTTCATAGTACAAACTTGAAAAAAGAATCAACATGGAACAATTTCATGGAAAAGAAAACACTGATATCGTCGCTTGTTAGCACCGTATAATGTGGACAGCTTGTCCAGACAGTGTGTGAGACGGAGTGTAATGTAATTGTTATTTCCATATGTGTATGTATTTCGAATTTGGGGTCGGTTTAATCCGATTTTTGCCAGCTAGCGGTGTCCCCACGGCTGGACCCTGTTATTTATTATCTACGCTTGGGGTTAAGGGAGACATGTGGAAGGTGACGTATTCTTTGCACTGTATCTAGCTAACTTGATCTGCCTGACCTCTTTCTTTCGTCACGCAGCTATAGAAACCGAAACAATTGTATTGGACAGCTACAGGTCTAATTTTGCTCGGCCGGGAATCGAACCCATGATAGAACCCCAAAAATTTAGCACGTTATCCCCGGGAAACGCGAGGGGCGTTATTTTGGTATTCATTTAAATACACTTGATTTCAAACAAAATTTAAGAGAAAAAATGTACGCGCAAAAAGCTAAAATGTCACTTATTAGTTAAAAAATAATTGATTTGAATTACAGTACATGTATATTCTAATACGCCATCATGCTTATTTTTATGGCATACACACAACCTTGAATTGAATTCAATAGAATTGGCCTTATTTTACGTGGCGAGACTCGGGCCATCAGGCCCGCTCTTCCGTCTGACCACGCAAATTTCGCTACGCTCCTATCAACTAGCAGAGAAAGGAGGTATTTCTTGGGCGAGAAACAGGCGATTTTGAATTTAGCTCAGAGGCGTCATTTAGGCCTGAGGATATTTTACATGCAAGTAAATCTACTAACATGGAACAGCCGGCTTTACTTCCCCTCCGAAGGAAGGCGTACGAAGGATTTTGTCGCCCTAAAATTCCACGGCTTCGATCGGGTTTGAACCCGCGAGCTTGGGTATAACAGTCCGGTACGCTAACCGTCACACCATCGCCGCAGCCTTGTACCTCGGAGGATCCTCAGCGTCGAAGATCTGTTGCAAAAAGAGAAAACGAAATGGGAGGAGCCGATCTATAAATACGTCCGAGCAACGCCGGGGCCCGCAGGCGACATCCGCCACCGCACCCCCTCACGGCGCACGAGGGCGAGCCCTTCGGGGGAGGACAGGGGCACGGCCGGCGGCGCCAGCTCCCATGCGCGCTCACGGGGAGCCACGCCCCCCGCCCACGCCCCCGATCCCCACCCCCGCACCCACACCCCGTTGGCAGGGGCATCCGCCAGGCGGCGCCTGCCTATGCGCTCCGCTCCCCCCGCGCTCCGTCAGGACTGTAGCTCAGCGCCAGCATTGTCCTGGGCTCTGCAGCACTCCGACATGGAGGTCTATCGAGTTACGACAGTGGCGGATTTTGCACACTAACTACACAGCTAGGTTGGATTCCACCACTGTTGCGACGGCGACGGTTAGCGTACCGGACTGTTGTACCCAAGTTGGCGGGTTCAAACCCGATCGAAGCCGTGGATTTTTAAGGGCGAAGAAATCCTTCGTACGCCTTCCTTCGGAGGGGAAGTAAAGCCGGCTGTCCCATGTTAGTAGATTTACTTGCATGTAAAAGATCCTCAAGCCTAAATGACGCCTCTGAGCTAAATTCAAAATCGCCTGTTTCTCGCCCAAGAAATACCTCCTTTCTCTGCTAGTTGATGAAAGGAGCGTAGCGAAATTTGCGTGGTCAGACGGAAGAGCGGGCCTGATGGCCCGAGTCTCGCCACGTAAAACAAGGCAAATTCAACTGTCTGTAAGAGAATTCAAGCGGTCGTCTCCTCTGATCTGTAGTTAATGTCACATTCGAGCAGCAGGTGAATGCCGGAGTACTTGACGAACTGACCACAGATTGATCGCGATCTTCCGTTTCGAAATAAAATCCCCTTCTTCCCCTCTTATTCACTCTCACTATTACTACACGTGCACAACTTTATCACATATGTTGAGAGGGAATTAATGGCTCGTCCCGGGTAAGGTGGTGATTTGCTGAAGGAGATACCTGCAGGAGGGATGCAAGCCGTCATGTAGGTTGGGTCCAGATCTCATCATCCAGTTGCTGAGGATGATCGCAGCCTTCCGCAACTTAACATTCACTACACCAGCGGGACTAATGACCTTAGCAGTTGACGTGCCCAGAAACATCAATCAGTCTCCGCCGCAACATATCCCGTCTCTGTTTTACCTCCCACCTCTCACTCTAGCCACAACTTCGCTCGGTTTCACCGTCTGTCTGTCTCTACCCTTTCATTCTGCTCACGCCGTCTTCACCTTTGGCCCGCCCTACACACCCTCCCAACTCTTCGCGTATCCACCGTCTAGTCCCTCCCACTTTTATGCCCCACCCCGCTCCCACCTCCCGCCCCGCCCAGCTCCTCGCGGATCCACCGTCCGCCCTTTATCCTCTCAGTCCCGCCCTCGCCACGCCTTCAACTTGGCTCCAGCGCCATCTGTACATTATTCCACAATGTTTCCACCCTCTAACCTTGCGCCTCGCCCACACTTGCGCGCCGCCACCGCCTTCTAAACGTGTGGGGGCGGATAAGAAGGCGGGGCTGTGGTAGAAAGAACTCCAGGAATGCCGCAGGGTTTATTTTTTTGACCTTTCGTGGGAATCTCCAACAGGGGCATTTGCCTGAGGCGATCTCACTGCCCATCTTTTACCTATCCACTATCTTGCTTGATTTTTTTCTCTTATGCGTGGTGTATGGAGAAAGTTTTGTAATGGCCCCAAAAAATTGATTTGGAGATGTGGGGGGATCTTTACGTTTTGAGGGTGGCTGATTCGAAGAAAGTGTTTGATAGAATTTTGTGTAGCCAAAAGCCTGTTTCACGCTCCTAGTAATTCTAAAGGGCTCGTTTTTTATTTGTTTTTCACATCTCGGAGTCTCTTCTCGGTATTTTTATGAGAGCGCCGAGGGTTACAGGGTCTGGGTCAACTACCGATACTTTGTCATACTGGGTCATACTGGGTCAACTACCGATACTTTGTTTTTAATAGGTAACACGTTTTGAATATGAAAGAATTTTGGCAATATTCGCGCAAAAATTTCTTCGACAGGTCATGCATTATAATAGTATCTTCTAAAAGATATGAGTATGAAAGACCTCGTATACAATTCGTACTCACGTTAATAGTTGCCGTCTCTCATGTTAATAATGTTTCAATATGGACGTGATGAGTTCCATTACATTGGGAAAGAAGGCTATACTTCGATATAATCTTATTTTATGGTAGATGTTCTGCATCTGCCAATCATTGAAGGATGGCAATGTAAACTTTGTGTGAGAATGATGTTAACAATGAACGATTAAGGTTCGGAGTATGTTCGGATGTGATACATGGGGAAGTAAGAGCCAATAGTGTCAAAATTACATAAAAAACGCCCGTGTTTTACTCCAGACTCAAATCAGCAGCGTTTAACTCCAAGTACATGGATGCAGAAATTAAGTCCTGAGTCCCAGAATTGCTCCAAAAACATGGCCGACAATTTCGTATAATAATTCCTACAATGGGAACAGAGCTGTCGAAAGTAGAGTTGTTACTACCTCCGCTGGAGCTGACCTGTTTCCCAGTTTTACATTATCACTATCCTTTAATTTCCAGGATATAAAGACTACTTGGTATCCCTAAATATCACACGCGCAATTCAACCGATTATCTTATTTGCAAAGTGATATATCCGCATTTTTTTTTCTTGAAGGAAAAATATTCACATTCAGTCTTACAGCTCAAAATAGGATTCAGCGCCATTTCAACGACCAAGAGAGGTGGCTCAAGGCGTAAACTCACGTCACTGCAGTCCCTCTGGCCGGGTGATCCTAGGTTCGAATTCCAGCGTTAGTAGAATTTTCGACACTAGCGTGTCATGCCGGTCGAATTCAGTCGCTGTCTGTAGGAGAAGTCTGCTCTGATCGGTAGTTTTCCGTGGTTTCTCCGATTAACTCCAGGCGAATGCCGGAGCAGTACCCTACCAAACCCCAGATATTTCCCTCCCATTCCTTGTTATATTCTACCCCTAACACACACACTTACATGCACTACACTACCACACATGCCGAGACACCGGTCGGGAGCATAGAGCTTGTCCCGGTTGGAACAGTGACGGGTGGGAGATACCTGGCTGGGGAAAACCACACTAGCCGACGGTAAATCCTGATAAGGAAAACCACTCAGGTCGACGGTAATGACCTTAGCAGTTGACGTGCCCGGAATCACTGGTAATCAATCATTTGAACTTTGTTTCAGTGTTAAACTGATAGGTTTAATGCTATTTGCAAACACAAAATTTGGCAGCGCAGTGGAAAATCGTTCCAAGAATAAACTGATACGCAAAAAATAAACAGAGGTGGAATTACGCCACTTTTGAAATAAGGTCATCGGTTACGACAGTGACTCACACTCCACTCTCCCGAACCACCCATCACCTTGCCCCAACCCCGGGGCAGGGGGTGCGGCAAAGGGTTGAAACCGCCTTCGGCCCCAACCGCCCACTCGCGGATTCGCCGGGGGCGGCCGGCGCCGGCGGCGGGCCTGAGCGCCGCCTCCGGGGGCCGTGGGAGCGGCGGCGGCGGCGGCGAGACCGCAGCCCCACCCCCTCCGCCTGCTCCTTCTGGGGGTGGGCCGGGGCCGCCAATAAATTGTAATCAGCGCACAGGGCGACCACAGCGGCGCCGCTTACGGCGGAATGCGCGCGTGGGAGCATACGCCGCCGCCCGCGGGGCGCTCTTTAATTGGGCGGGCGCCCGCGGGCGGCGCCAGCAGCACCCCCGGCCCCGCCGCGCCCGTTCGCACACACGTCGCCACGACCGACCCACACAGACGCGCGTCCGTGCCCTAGCGCCCGCTCACGGCCCCGGGTAATGACACGGCGCTAAACGCGGGTCGGTGCGCACCCTGCAATTTGCGCCCGGCGCCCTCCGCCCCCGCCCCGCCTCGCCCCGCCCCGCCCCGCCGCGCACCGCCCCGCGCCGCGTAAGCAACGGGGCCCGCCGCCCGGCCCTTGTGGGACGCCGGCTCCCACCGGCCGCTCACGTACGGACGCCGGGTATCACTGGCATCTGGAAGGTGGTGGAGGTCGGCGTAATTCAAATAATAACGGCGGCAATGGAATGGGCATTCGTGGAGTTGGGTGATGTAGATACAGTGCAAACAGTTGTAACGTGAATACGTGAGAGAGAAAGAAAGAAATGGTTAGGGACTGAGAGAGAGACTGAAAGAAAGGCTGAGAGATAGACAGACAGACAGAGAGAGACAGACAGAGAGAGACAGAGACAGACAGCGAGAAACAGACAGACAGACAGAGAGAGACAGAGACAGACAGCGAGAAACAGACAGACAGACAGACAGAGATAGACAGAGATAGACAGAGACAGACAGAGACAGGCAGAGAGAGACAGACAGACACAGACCGACAGAGAGAGACAGACAGAGAGAGACAGACACAGAGGGAGACAGACAGACACAGACAGAGGGAGACAGACAGACACAGACAGAGAGAGACAGACAGAGAAACAGAGAGACAGAGAAACAGAGAGACAGAGAAACAGAGAGACAGAAACAGAGAGACAGAGAAGCAGAGACAGAGAAACAGAGAGACAGAGAAACAGAGAAACAGAGAGACAGAGAAACAGAGAGACAGAGAAACAGAGAGACAGAGAAACAGAGAGACAGAGAAACAGAGAGACAGAGAAACAGAGAGACAGAAACAGAGAGACAGAGAAGCAGAGACAGAGAAACAGAGAGACAGAGAAACAGAGAAACAGAGAGACAGAGAAACAGAGAGACAGAGAAACAGAGAGACAGAGAAACAGAGAGATCGAGAAACAGAGGAACAGAGAGACCGAGAAACAGAGAGACAGAGAGACAGAGAAACAGAGAGACAGAGAAACAGAGAGACAGAGAAACAGAGAGACAGAGAAACAGAGAGACAGAGAAACAGAGAGACAGAGAAACAGAGAGACAGAGAAACAGAGAGACAGAGAAACAGAGAGACAGAGAAACAGAGAGACAGAGAAACAGAGAGACAGAGAAACAGAGAGACAGAGAAACAGAGAGACAGAGAAACAGAGAGACAGAGAAACAGAGAGACAGAGAAACAGAGAGACAGAGAAACAGAGAGACAGAGAAACAGAGAGAGAGAGATAAACAGAGAGAGAGAGATAAACAGAGAGAGAGAGAAACAGAGAGACAGAGAGAAACAGAGAGACAGAGAGAAACAGAGAGACAGAGAGAAACAGAGAGACAGAGAGAAACAGAGAGACAGAGAGAAACAGAGAGACAGAGAGAAACAGAGAGACAGAGAGAAACAGAGAGACAGAGAGAAACAGAGAGACAGAGAGAAACAGAGAGACAGAGAGAAACAGAGAGACAGAGAGAAACAGAGAGACAGAGAGAAACAGAGAGACAGAGAGAAACAGAGAGACAGAGAGAAACAGAGAGACAGAGAGAAACAGAGAGACAGAGAGAAACAGAGAGACAGAGAGAGAGAGAGACAGAGAGAGAGAGAGAGAGAGAGAGAGAAGCAAAAAGGCAGGGTTTCAAATATTTTCGTTCAGTATAATCCTAAAATCCACATTAGACATGTACTATACTAGGGATGCCTTCTTCCGGGAACCACTTTCTGAATCGGTGTCCGCCTTTTGGCCCATGTGAGACACCTACTCCCACCGTCTACTCACGTAGCGACGCCGGGTATCGCTGGCATCTGACAGGAGATGGATCTCGGCGTAATTCAAATAATACTGACAATCGATTGGGCATTCATGAAGTTGGGTGTTGCCCACACGGTTCAACGTTTTAGCATGAATACGTGAGAAAGAGAGCGGAAGACAAAGAAAGGAACAAAAAAGAATACAAGAGTTTCGAATATTTTCGTGTAGTATGATCCTATAATCAATATTGCATACTCTAGGTGCCTTGTTCCGCGAACCGTTTGCTGCACCAAGTCCTCTTCCCGGGCTTAGTGAGACGCCAGCTCCGCCACTGGCCGTTTTCGTAACTACTGTCGAAACGCGGATACGGTGTCCCTGGCATCTGGAAGGCGGTGAATGTAATTGTAATTGAAATAACAACGGCGATAATGCAATGAGCATTCGTATAATTTTTTACAAAGATTACACAAAACCGGTTGTAACGTGAATACATGAGAGAAGGAGATAAAGAAAGGCAGAGAGAGCGTAAGTGGTAAACAAAAATTAAAAAGCAGTGTTTAGAATATTTTCGTATTGTATACTCGATATGAAGCATATTGAATGCTATGTTCCGCGAACAATTTTCTCCTTCGGTGCCCTTGTGGGATGCCAGCTTGCACCGCTCACGTACGGACTTTGGAACACCGAGAGGGTATCACTAGCATCTGGAAGATAGTGGTTGTCAGTGTCATTAAAATATTAATGACGACAATCGAATGGGTCTTCACAAAGTTGGATTATGTAGACACGGTGCAACGTTTGTAACTTGAATGTGAAGAAGGAATTTCGAATTTCTTTATATAACGAAATTTCAAGTGACCGATATTTTGTATTATTGCGTACGTGGGGCCTAATTCCGCAAACTACTTTCTGCACAGACCGGTATCCGCTTCCCAGCCCTGTGGAACGCCTCCCGCTTATGTACGTACTCGTGATATCACCGATATCTTAGGTCGGTAAACTGTAAATAATAATCGCGTAATTTTAAAAGGATATTTTAGAGCTCGTTTCGTCTGTAGACACAGTGCAACGATTCTAACTTGAATATGGAAAGAGAAAATTAAAAGAGTCTGTTTTGAATATTTTTCACAAAGATTCTCCTGAACGTTATTGTGTTTATTTCATACTTTTAGGGACTTCTTTCGCGAATTGTTGCCCGCATCGGAGACATCGTCCTGGCCCTTGTGGGTCGCCAGTCACCAACTGGTAAAACACTGGAAAGGTCGAGCGGGTGTCACTGACATCTGAAAAGAGATATATGTCGATGAAGTTAATAATAATGGCGGTAATAGCACGGACATTTATGAAATTTGCTAATGTTGACACATTGGAACGCTCTTAATTCTGGACGGAGGGAAAGAAGATAAAAGTCATGAATACACCACGTAGTCTCATCACTAAATTATAGTACATGAATTCTTTGTCTTCTTCCTACATCCTGCTCAGATTTATGTACTTACGAGATGCCTCCCTCTTACGTAAGATCTACGAAAAGGCAGACGTAGTTTCATTGCCACCTGAAATGAGGAGAGGCTAATTCAAAACAGGCAGTGTCTTCTAGGCTTGTGGTACGAGCATTCAAGAAAATGGCGGATGCAGACACCGCGAATCGTTCGTAAAGCGCATCTGAGAGAAAAGAAAGGATCGTCGAGTGGAATATTTTTGCATAACGAGATTCTAATGATCAATTCTGAGTATATCGCATACTCAAAGCGTTTCGTTCCGCGAACCCAGACCTGCCGAGTCGCCCACTTGTGCCCGTCGTGAGGCACTTGTGCGAAGGCAACTTGCTCCAGCCGTTCGTATACGGACTCGAGGAACCCCGATCAACCAAGTATTACTGGCATCGAGATGGGTGTGTAAAGCATCTTGAGGAAGATTGTGTCATTCAGGTTATATTGGAGCAGTGAAAAAAGTGTTCAGGTATAAGGATAATTCGAACACAATTGAACGTTTGTAATGAATTTGAGAAGCAAAAGAAAATATGAAGTTTTAAATGCATCTATATGAGGAGGTTCTAACAATCGGATTCTGTGTTCAATTCAAGGTGCCGACTGCAAACTTTCATATTGCGCGATTTTTTCACGTTTTGTTAAAATTATATTTTATATTTTTTATTGATTAACCGTTTATTTTTTGCAATAATTCAATACGTTAGTAAATATGATTCACTTTTCTTTAGGTAGTAAATTAGTAATTTGTTTATTGCGTCACCGATACCGAATCAAGCAAATGAGAGCGTGTAAAAAACGGAACTTCCATCAGGGTGAGTGGGTATTTGATAATTCCGGGCGCGTATATTACTTTCATTACTGCAGTGTGTGTTATATTCCGATCGAAAATATAAGGGCAGAGGCGCTGGTGCGGACGATCTTCTGTGGCGCTGTTTGATTTCAGGTGCTGAGGAGGCCAAGCACTGGAAGGAGACGGCGGGACGCCCACGCCAGAAAATAAATAGTTAAAATAAACGTCGGATAGATTAGTATGTATTCGGCTTCTGACGGCACGTTTTTCCCCCTTCAGTGGTTTTTTCCTGAGCCGTACCTTATGGTGTCTTTTCCGCGGCTTTAATGCGATGGAGAGACCATTTGGGGTGAATACCAGAATTCGAAAGATTAGAACGCGAAAGGATGTAGGTATTGTAATGGCTTAAAGGCCTTCGGCCTAGCCACATAGGATCAAGTAAGCTAATTTGTTTGTAATAATTACCTATTAAATAAATAAAAAATATTCCGGGAATGGAGGTGGTGGTGATAAGGAGAGTGACAGTGGAATTGTCCCCCCGTTGAAGTGGGAGATCAGGCGCTGATGAACACGTTGGCTTGCGATGGGTTTCCCTCTGCAGATATCTCCGCCAGTGAAGCATCACCAAAGTCGGGTCGAATTCTAAGTTCTCCCAGCTGGTCTCGCGCCATGTGTGGTAGTGTGTTGCGTGTAAATGTGAGCAAAAGGGGAGAGGAGGGGTAAGAGAAGAGCAAGGAAAGATCACGCGTTGACAGTGGTCACTTGGTTAGAGTACTGCGCAGACATTCACGAGGGGGTTGATCGAACAAACCGCTGAAAACTACGATTCGAGCAGCCAGTAACCACCTTTCTCCTCCAGGTAGCCGACCTAGCTATCTCGATAGTATCGAAAATCCGCAGCCGTCAATCCTCGAACACTAGAATCTTCCTGTATGTTATCCTGCAGGGATGCGATGATTCTGGCTATGAATTAAATCAACCGCTGTAAGGTTAGAGCGAACAAGGATGAAAAAGGGAAGATTTCGCGCGATCCTGTACCCGTTTATTATGGTAGTACTCCGGCAATCGCCTTTTACCGATTGAAAAAAAAAACACGGAAAACTACCATTGGAGCAGGTGGTCGCTAGAATCCCCCCTCCCAGATAATCCGACCTAGCTATATAGCTGGTGACGAAAATCCGCGGGACTCGAAGCTAGGATCTCACGGTCCGAGTCTCTACAAAGACGCTGATTCGGAACTAAACTCAGCTGGTCAGATAAATAATGTCGTCGAGCAGAATATCTACCTTGTTCAGGTAAACAAAATAAAATGAAAGTCTGCTAATTCTTGGAATTGAGTGGGGGAACTATTGTTTTATACCAAACCAACACTGACAAAGTTCTGTCCTTTCCTCGGGCCAAACGTTTAGGAGTTGTAACTTTTGTTTCAAGGTATGAGAACTGTGTCACGAATCAAGCCCTAGGTGTCGTGCCGGTCAGTGATGCTGCAGCTACAACGGTAGTGTTGCCCCTGAGTGAACACAGCCGCTGTATCGATTGGATAAACCACGCCAAAACAATCGATCATTGCAGCCGTGCCTAGAATTCTTCTGCAGACAGCGGCAGAACTTGACCTAGCTATGTAGCCAGTGTGGAAAATCCACCTGCCGACTCTCGAACCCTGGCCCCTATCGGTCTGCGGCGCTGCATAGCATCTGTTCTCAAGCCGTGGCCTCCATCATTGATCGATTACTAGTGAGTCCGGGCGTGTCATTTGCTGAGATCATTCTTCCCGTAATTGTAGTGAATGTTTTGCTATGGGATGGCGGTGATCTTGCCCCACTGGATGGAGATATCCGGCAAGAACCTGTCGGCCGCTAGCGGGGTTTCCCCAACCAAATATCTCCCAACAGCGGGGCCATCGCCTCAATCGGGGCAAGCTCTAAGCTCCCGACCGGTCTCTTGGCATGCGTGGTAGTGTAGTGCATGGTAGTGTATGTAGGGGACCAGGGTAGGACATGGAAGACGAAGGAATGATTGAGTGCGGTCCGTGGCTCGTTTGTTACGGTACTACTCCGGCATTCGCCTGGTGTTGGTCGAAAAAAAACTCGGAAACTCTCGATCGGAGCAGCCGGCCGGCAGGTCTGACACAGATATCGGTTGCATTGAACACAGCTATATAGCTAGTGTAAAAAATTTACCTGTCGGAGCTGGAACCCAGCACCTCCCGGTCAGCGCTACTGTAGAGGAAGTGGAGCCTGTTTAATTTTCGATGCATTTTTTTTTGTCTTCCAATAATGGTAATTCGCTTTACTCTAAAGCTAGCAGCGCCCACAGATTTTGGAAAATTACAAAGAGCCTAAAATTTAGGAATTAGAAGTGTTTGATAAGTTTGGTTAAAATGGAAGATTTTTTTTAAGAAAACAACTTATCTTATTTTTCAACGTAGTCTCCTTCTCGATTTATAATCTTTGCCCAGCGTGTTTCCTACTTTTTCATCCCATCGGAATAATGGAAATTGTCAAACTCAGCGAAATACCCATTTACAGCAGCAATCACTTCCTCATTGATAAAAACTTTTGCCCACGAAGCCAAATTTTCAAATTGGATAATAGAAAGAAATCACTCGGGGCTAAATCCGGTGAATATAGTGGACGAGGAACCAGTTCGAATTCCAACTGCTGCACCTTTGCCATTGTGCTGGTGTGTGGGATGAAGCATTCTCTGAGTGCGAAAACCTTGGCCGTTTTTGACCAATTTCTGTTTTAAACTATTCAATAATGAAGCGTTATAATGAAGCCAGTTATAATTCTGCCCTTTGCCAAATAATGAATACGGATTGCACCCTGATAATCCCCCCCAAAAAAAACGTTGCCATCACCTTTCCTTCCGACAAAACTGTACATTCTCACCAGTCTTTATCCACTGTTGTGATTTTTTTTTGTTTCGGGAGTGTAGTGTTGGATTCGTGTTTCATCCACGGGGGACACCGCCAAAAATCCTGTTGATTTCGCCTCAACATTGTTAGATTTTGCTTTGAAATGTTCTTTCGAGCCACTTTTTGATCCAAAGTGAGCAACCGTGGCACTCATCTCGCGCACCTCTTTTTAATGCGCAGTTTTTCGTGCAAGACGAAGTGCACTCTTTCACTTGAGATGCCAACAGCATCAGCAATCTCACGCACTTTCACTCTGCAATTTCCATTACCAGAATGTGCACCTTTTCCACGGTTTTCGGTGTAGTGACCTCAACTGGCTGGCCAGATCGCACTTCGTCTTCTGTGCTTCTGCGCCCACGTTTGAACTCATTAATTCAGATGTCAATTGTCTTCAATGCTGGTGCAGAGTTTACATGTACTTCATCTAATTCATTTTTGATCTTCGATGCTGTTCAGCCCTTCAAATAAAAATGTGTCTTCACAGCACGAAACTAGTTTTTCTCCATCTTCTACGCCGCACGTCTAATTCAGGCATTCAGCTGGTTGCCAACAATTAACTACGCGTCGCATTTGTTTGAAAATTCAAACAGCATATTTTCTAACAATGCACAGGTTTAATAACAATGCGCGCTCTTCCATAGAAATTTACCACATTATGAAACAACCTTCGTATATTGTCCGATTTTCTTTAGAATGGGATGATTTGACAGCTAGTGCTGTCAACACAAGTGACGATTCTGTGGTCGTTGTGTCCTTGAACTTATTAGACTCTCCTTCCTCTATTCGTTTGTTTGCGGTTGGCTAACTTGTAAATAGTTCCCTGGCTGTGATGTGCTCGTCCGACGAAAATATAGTGCGCCACGAGAAATAATTGAAATTAGGAAGTGCAGAGCTTTGTGCTCTTCAGTAAAAATTCTTTCTTTTTATAAAAATTACATTGAATTTAGTTTTTATGTGATAAGTATTATGTTTGTTTTAAAACAGAGTCTTGAATGTGAGATGCGTTCTCGTGACAGTGCACGTGTTTACTTCTCTGAAGTACTCGTGATGTTCACTTGTTTCGCGAATTGTCACTTTATCCCATTCTTAAGAAAATCGTTCTATAGCATTTGATTGGCCTAAAATTAGCCTTTGATGTTGGCTGTGATGTGGTTGAGCTTGGGTTTGCTGGCTTGGGACGGCTGCTGCCGCCGTGGCGTTCGGAGGAGGCGCCCGGGTGCCCGCGCGCAGGGCGTCCTGCTGTTCGGCGGTAGCTCCCCGCTGACAGTTGCGCGCGCCGCCGGGGGCGGGGGCGGAGGGGCGGCACGGCGGGGCGCCCGCGAGCGGGGGCGGTGTACGGTTTCCAGGCCGACAGCTCCGGCATGAAGGCGGAGGGCCCGCGGCGCGTCGGACGCCTCCGGTGACGGACGTGTTGAGTGATTCTCAACACGGGGCCGTCACGTGTGTGTGTGTGTGTGTGTGTGTGTGTGTGTGTGTGTGTGTGTGTGTGAAGTTGTAGACGGGCTCCCGGCTGCCAGAATGCGTAACGCTCACGACGCGGTGATTTTAAAGCTTAGTTCGCCAACGAGTGGACTGCAGCTGCAAGAACACTGCTGAACACAACCACACAGACTGGTTTTCTATAACGTTGTTCACACCCTGGCCAACAAATCCCAAATTCTATGGCATAACACTTAAGTTATTAAATATTTTAACGAAAGACGTCTGTGCACGTACTGAAATAACGGGGTGAGAGATTTATATTGTACATTTCTTTATATATTAAAAATACAAAAAAAAAAAATCCTTAACTCAACACGTAAGTAGCAAGTATGGAATAGAGGGCGGCTTCTTCGATGCAGTCATGCAATTGTGACGTCAACTGTGCCGTAAGCGGCCACTCATTGATTATGAGAATTCTGTCCGTGCTCGCAGTATTAGAAAAGGGGGAATAACACATTCATTTAATTTTATATTTCAGTCAAAATGGAAGCTGTTCAATTGTCTTCGGGTCTTTTTATTACTTCCTGGGTATCTATCATGGCAACAGATTCCTCTGACATGCCTAGAGGAAGCATAGTTTTCTTTCAATTCCTGTTCGCATGGCAAATTAGTAATATTGACTTTCCTCCTGATAGGGGAAGAGGATTGATATATTAAGCGTTTATTGCGTCACCGATTCACATGTCTATGTCGACGTATTGGAAGAAAATGGTCACAATAGTAACGTTTTGTTCTGAAGCGTTCTTTGAAACTTTTACGACCAAATTCATTCTAAGTAATATTTATTCTAAAATATTCTAGAAAAAACAAAATTGTTTTGAGAACTTTCCTTCTGCTCTTTAAAGTTAATTTATGCTCTACTGACGACTGTATTTTTTCAAGCCTGTGATGGGCCTCGTTAAGTTTTTGTATTTTAACTTTGTCATTATTGCCGATATGATCATTTTATCCAGTGAGAGAAAAATTATATTTTCAAAGTGATCCTGTTTCACTCATGACCTAAACAGAAAATATAATTATTGCTGAAGTATAGTTTTCTACAAAACATTTTTCTAATCATGAAATTTATTTCTAAAAAAATTGTATTACTTTCTCCTTCTTATTATTTTTCATTACCTGCTATTCATCAAACTCATAGATTAATCCGAGTCGCGAAACGAAAAGAGAACTTCTCTGATATCCATAAATAATGTTTTTCAATGTAATTCTTCTTGTGAATGTGTTTATTACACAATTAGCCTGATGATGAGGTAAATCCCGATGTGTGCCTCGAAACGCTGCGTTGTAAGAATATGAAAATGGTTTAATGAATGCATAGTTTCGAGAAAATAGTTCGTCTCTAATATGGCCATATGTTTCCTGAAATTCTTTAGAAGTTTGAAACACACTGTATCGGCGCATTCTGCTTCCAATGATGAATGTAACGAGGCTTAATATTGGCCAGTGGAGAAAATTTGAAGAAAACAATCGGATAGGTTAAGAAATAAATGTTGTACATATACTTCCGTATTGTGACACACTAGATGGGTTGTTAAATGCTGTTGAATTTTATTTCATGAACGGAATAGTCTAACTAAATATCATTACTGCATTTATTAGCATATTTTGACCAGTTTTGAAAGTTCCACCTCGATACCATAAATCTAAAGAAACCGAAAAAAACATTTCAGTAACATTCCGGAAGTTAGTGAATTTGAGAAACCGAATTGTGCTTAAGCTACCGAATTCTACCATTTTTCTCTCCCGAAACTCAGATATACTGGAAGTTAAAATGTATAGAGAACGCGTGACCCAAAGTAAGGAATCAATTTACATTTAGTCTTTGTTTTAATTCAGTTATTTTGGTCCTTATATTCTTCAAAATAACTGTATTTTATTGCGGAGATGTTGAGAGTTTCCCCGCACGTGTGTCGTAGACAACATGGACTTCTGGCTGTCAAAAAGGCATAACATGAGGAAAATGTGAGGAGGGAGGTTCTGTCCAAAGATTTTAAAGATATGTACAAGAATTCTAAATGAACCGCGCACAAAGCTCTATAAGCTGTTTTGGATGTTTCATTATTTTGTTTATTTATTAACTTTTTTATTTGATTTTTAGGACAATAACTTTGATCATTTTATTTTCGTGTTGTTATAATATCTCAGGATCCTGAGAAAAAATTGAAGTTATTTTGTATTTAGTCTGTCCTTCTTTCAGAGAAACTATGTACAATGATAAGATGTGCAGGAGAGAGTGAAATTCTAGATTTTAGGATCGGATACCCAAGTGGTGTGAAATTTGAAAATTTCCAAAGTCGCAGCAATCCCAATTGTAGACCATTTGTCAATTTTACAGAGCCCAAGCATTAGGTCACAACAGCTGCAACATGTTGTCACAGAGAAATTAATAATGTTTCGTCTGGAAAATTAATGTTAGCATCGGATTAGCATTAGCGTTGTTGACAACATCTAAAAAACGTTAATTAAACAACGAGGCTTCACAACTTCTCTTTTGAGATTCATGCAACGATTGTTGATAAACATTTCTTTGGTTCATCAACGATTTCTGGAAATAATTTTTGTGTTCATCAATATGGAGCTTCATTACAAACTCACACTTCTGCTTTCTTGAAAAATCAGACATTTGGCTTATTATTATACGCTATGAAACTAACGTCTGATACCACTAAGGTAAGAAAGGGAGTTTTTCAGTGAATTGCCTCATACATTCTCGTTGTCGTATTGTCTGCATTACTACGTCCTCTGAAATATATCTTCCGAATGTCTTTTACCCATGTCCTTTACTTTCTGGATCGTACCCTTTTTCTTTTTTGTCCTAACTCTTGTGATCGTGGTATTCTGTGCTTAGCCGCAGTGTTCACGCCATCGTTGTACCGTTTCCCGTTTATTTTATGAATTATCTCAGAGCCTTTACTCCTATTTGTTTATTAAATTTTTCATAATCCATCTTGATTTCGATTAGAATCTCACGTCTAGCCCGGTAATACATTTCTACCACTTTAGTTGTTATCTAATTTACTTTTTCATCCCTCTGTTACATGATCAGTAGTGTTTTTATTTCCAAAAATATTATAAGTTGTGTACGGTTTCTGACTTTCATTGAGAACTTTTGTCATACGTGTATCTAAGAACCGTTTTGTTTTGTGCATTGGAATGGATCATAGAATGGGAAAAAGAAGTGAAGTGCCATGCAGTGTTAGGAAGAGTTGTGAAGTGTAGTGCAGTACAATGCAGTGTGGTGCTGTGAAGTGAAAGAGTTATTACGCGTTTGCATTTAAAAATAATTGTGTAGAAATACGATATTATTTTTAATATTACTACAAATAAGTTTATATACTTTTACAAAATAAGTTTACATTATGAAAAAAACAAATACATGTTAATTATAGTGATCAGTCACCAAGTATCGAAAAATCTACTAGTAGAAATAGCCAATATCGTTCTATCTATTTTGATTTTTAATAAATTTTGTTCCCATACTTAACAATTTTATCACTAAGTTTGTTGTAATATTGTAAATAGTGTAACATTAAATTTTAAATGAGGCATAAGTGAAGAAATGATTCCGATTCTCAATATTTTTCTTCTCTCTAGTTTTATCATTGCATCAATGGGCACTTAACAAAGAAAGTTTACTCTTAAGGAATTTTTAAACTGACTAACCTGTCAAACTTACTCCCCCTTAGTCCTACTTTTTCTTTCCTGATTATTTTTATTGGTTCCTTAATATTAATTGATTCATTGTTCCCTCGCGTTCAGTTACCGTTTTGACAGTAACGATTGTCTTTCTTCTTCTGGAGAGCTGTCCCTTTCGTTAACATCCTTTGTCCTCGAGAAGCCATCTCCGCGTGTTGTGACATCACACAATGGACAGAAACGCTATGCATTATGGGCAAATCTCTCGGCATTGTGTGAGAAAGATCACTTTTACTTTTACCTCAACGCTTCTGAATATCATTTTGATTACAAAAAGAATATTCCAAAATAGAATATTGTACAAAAATAATTTTCCTGTTATTAGAGTTTAACCAGGTAATTTGATGTAAATGAACAAACCCACAAAGTTCGTTCAGTTTAAAATGAGAGAAGTTAAGATAATAAAAACTAACCATAAATCCTGTGAAACGAAATGAAGACCACGGCAATTTAAAATACTTGTGAAGTAACTTCAATGACGAGAGTTGTAAAAATAACTGCGATCGATGGGAGACCAAAGCTAGATTCAACAAACCTGAATATCTGAGATTATTTAACAAATACAGGAAGCTTATTTCCATTGTATTTGTCAGTGATTCTAGAATGTCTATATGCTAAATGTAACGAAGTCTAACTAACATATTGGAGTCGTGGAAGTGAATTGTTTAAATAATTAATGACAATGAAAATATATTTTCCTCCTTTCGAAAAAGGTACGAATAATTAACACGTAACACCTCAACAACGGCTACAACAATAGCATAATAAATATTAATGATAATAATAATAATAATAATAATAATAATAATAATAATAATAATAATAATAATAATAATAATAATAATACAATTTCTTACGGTAGAGAACAATTCTCAATGACAACCGATCTGATGGATGGCGTACAAAACGCAAAAAGGCAACATAATTGACGAAGCCAATCCATAAACGGGAAACCTGTATGTAAATAGGGAAGAATACATTGATTAACCTTATAAAGTAGAGCTGTATAGACCGTTCGAGAATTGTTCCTATCATTTCTAGCTCCTCCGTAGACACTGTTTACCTCTAACTGCGAATGTCGCACGCATACACACGCATACAACCACGCACAAACGCGGCGGCGATGGTGTGACGGTTAGCGTACCGGACTGTTATACCCAAGCTCGCGGGTTCAAACCCGATCGAAGCCGTGGATTTTAAAGGGTGAAAAAATCCTTCGTACGCCTTCCTTCGGAGGGGAAGTAAAGCCGGCTGTCCCATGTTAGTAGATTTACTTGCATGTAAAAGATCCTCAAGTCTAAATGACGCCTCTGAGCTAAATTCAAATCGCCTGTTTCTCGCCCAAGAAGTACCTCCTTTCTCTGCTAGTTGATGAAAGGAGCGTAGCGAAATTTTCGTGGTCAGACGGAAGAGCGGGCCTGATGGCCCGAGTCTCGCCACGTAAAATAAGGCAAATTCAATTCAATTCAATTCACAAAACTACCGGGACATATTGGGAGTCCAATCGGACATCTAAAGTTTGCCACGGCTGGAACTTTGCCCCGTTGGGGAAGATTCCTGGAGGGGGAACGTCCACACAGTCGTGTAGGTTGTCGCTGAGTTTTTGTCCCAGCGGGGAGAAAAACCGTCTCCACCGGACACCCCTATACTTCGACAGGACTAACCAATAGCGTTTGATATTATCGAATATGTCAATAAATCATTTTTTATCTTCCAAGAGCCTTACAGCTTCCGAGGCGACTTGCAACTCTGGCTTGTCTGGTAACTTCTTGCTCATGGGGAAAACGGCCCTTATGCTTCCGGAAACACTAAGTAACATAGGCTCACAAAAAGAAAGTTGTCGAATCCACAGACTTGACACATGTTTCTCTATGTATGTCGACGCGGAAAATCTCAATGACTCTCAATGAAGAGAATAATCCCAGAATTGCGCCACCACCCTCTACTTTTTGTTAGTCACGAAACATCAGCGTGTTTTCGGGGGTTGTTGTCGGATCCAAATACTTGCCACATATGTCTCTGTGTATGTCGACGTTCTAAATCCTAATCTGAAACCATAATTGCGCCACCACCCTCTAGTTTTTGTTAGTCACGAAACATCAGCGTGTTTTCGGGGGTTGTTGTCGGATCCAAATACTTGCCACATATGTCTCTGTGTATGTCGACGTTCTAAATCCTAATCTGAAACCATAATTGCGCCACCACCCTCTAGTTTTTGTTAGTCACGAAACATCAGCGTGTTTTCGGGGGTTGTTGTCGGATCCAAATACTTGCCACATATGTCTCTGTGTATGTCGACGTTCTAAATCCTAATCTGAAACCATAATTGCGTCACCACCCTCTAGTTTTTGTTAGTCACGAAACATCAGCGTGTTTTCGGGGGTTGTTGTCAGATCCAAATACTTGCCACATATGTCTCTGTGTATGTCGACGTTCTAAATCCTAATCTGAAACCATAATTGCGCCACCACCCTCCAATTGTTTTCTTAAATCGCGTGAAATTGTATTTTTTTGTTTTGATTTTGTTTTGCGGGTTATCAGACCCAAAGAATTGTCCAAATCCGAATCAGAAGACTTGTTCGAATCCGAATGTGAATCCAGAAGTGCGCCCTCACCCTACAGTTGTTTTAAGCGCGAAAAATCTAATTAAAATTGTAAATTGTAAATTTTACGGTGGTTTTTCGCCATTAAAAAAAACAACTGGAAGGCGGTGGAGCACTTCTGACTTCAGTTTTGAATTCAGCGCGTCGACATAGGTAGAAAAGCATAAGGCAAGTCTTGAGTCTGACAACTTTTTTAAAATTGTGTGTGCCCGTTTAATCAATGACTCGATCCTTGAGATCGGAAGACAGTTCTGAGGTCCCCACGTGGGAGGTAGTGCCGCGTGCAGCGCGTATCGCGTCCACTGCGCCGAGCGTCGCGGGGCGGCGCGGGGCGGCGCGGGGTGGCGCGGGGCGGCGCGGGGCGGCGCGGGGCGGCGCGGGGCGGCGCGGGGCGGCGCGGGGCGGCGCGGGGCGGCGCGGGGCGGCGCGGGGCGGCGCGGGACGGCGCGGGGCGGCGCGGGGCGGCGCGGGGCGGCGCGGGGCGGTGCGGGGCGGCGCGGGGCGGTGCGGGGCGGCGCGGGGTGGCGCGGGGCGGCTAGGCGGGGCGGCGCGGGGTGGCTAGGCGGGGCGGCTAGGTGGGGCGGCGCGGGGCGGCGCGGGGCGGCGCGGGGTGGCGCGGGGCGGCGCGGGGCGAAGCGGGGCCGCGTGTTGTAATTTCGGCGCTCTCCGCCCTCGGCGGGGGGCCGGCACGCGGCGCGGGACATTCCTCGGGGGCGGGGCGGGGGCGGGGCGGTCGGGGGCGGCGCCTCGCAGGTGTCCCCGCCGCCGCCGCCGACTACGAACGCCTCCGCCCGTGCGTCGTCAAACCGGCAGCGGCGGCGGTTGTGCTGGGGGTGAAGGAGGCCGTGATGAAGGTGTTGGCGGTGGTAGTGGGGGTGATGGCAGTGGCGGTGATGATAGCGGCAGCATTGGTGTTGGGGGAATGGTGGTGTGGGGGGATCGGTAGGGATCTCTGGGACGTCGACGGTGATGGGGTGGGGGCGACGAGGAGGCGAGGGGGCGGGGGCGGCGGGGGCGGCGGGGCACGTCTGGGGACGGTGGAGGCGGCGGGGGTGGCGGCGACGAGGGCGGCGAGGGCGGGCGGGCAGTGGGAGTGGCAGGGGCGAAGGGGGTGGAGTGAGGAAGGTGAAGGCGATGGGGGCGGCGTGATCGGTGACGGGTTTGTTGCGACGACGGAGACAGAGGTGGCGGGGGCGACGTGAGCATCGAGGTGGAGGTGGCGGCAGTGGCGACGGCGGGGGCGGTGGCGTCGACGCTGTTGCATATGAATGAGAGGCGGGCGGTCGTGACCGCTGCCGCCCCCGGCGCCGCCCCCGGCTCGCCCCGCCCCCGCCCCGCCGGAGACACCCCCTCCCGCGTCCCCGCCCACGCCCACGGTCCACGCCGCCCATCGCCGCCGCCCGCCCATCTAAGAAGCTGTGGGCGAAATGCGGATCTGAATGAAGCCTGGCTCGGAAAGGTTTATGTTAACCAGGTACAGCGGAGACTTTTTCATTCAAGATGCGATGATTTGGATTAGCGAATAAAGCGGAAAACGGCCTGGAAATTCGTAACAAACCAACATTTTGAAATGGAAGTAATAGAAGAAAGAAAAGTAATATATATTCGTCTAAATCTAAAGGATGACAGAAGGAAATCTCTCGAAGTCGACTTTGGAATTTTTAGAACTAACATCTGTGACTGTTTCGTAAATTAATAATTTTAATTAAAAAAATAATTCTTAATTACCCATTTCCAATTTCAGAAGAAACGACGCCCTTTTCTGCATAAATAATATGGACAGTAATTTGCTAAGGTCTGAATGCATCCAACAGAGTGACAGATTACGTACGTCGTTGTTGATTAAAATACTCTAAATCTTCTCTAGGTTTTAGTACTTCACCCCGCATTTCTTAAATAAGCGTTCGTCTTAATATTCACAACAAAAATGCACGTTTAGGGAATATTGAAATTTACAAACTATTCAGACTGTGATATTTACATCACAGTTACTGTGTATGATAAACAACAACTGCTTCTTTAAATGTGTTGATAATTCTTCCAAACTGCAATATTTGAAAATGAGGGTATCGAAATATCAGAGAAAATCGTAACGTAATGTTGTATATTTTTTTAGAAAACATATGGAGAAGTCCTTGGGAAACCTTCATTTTAAAAATTTTATAAAAGTGCCAAATTTGTAATTCAATGCCAATACGTTTAAACGTTGGTAACTTCATACGAGATATTTTAAAGCGTTTTTGAGAATACGTAAGTCATGAAAAACATTCGTAACATGAATATAAAGAAACCACAATGGGTTTCGAATTTTTACGATTCCTGAATACACTATAGGGGGGAAAAGTTTGATATGCCGCGCATACCCACATTTTTTTCATTATTCGAAATTTAAAAATTTAAAAATATAGTGGAGACCTTGAGCTTTGGAAACAAGTTGAACTTTTGCAGTGTTGAAAAGTTTAGAGGTTTAATAAAAATATCGATATTTTACTACTCCCCACGACACTGCAGACATTTAAGCACACACCTAGAAGAAATTCAAGACACCAACTAGTGATAGTAAGTCTAGCAAAAACTTTCACATACTGTGTGTTGGGTTACATAAATTTATTTATATACTTATTTACCGCAAACAGTAAAATGAAATAATCCCGAATTAATGCATATACTGTTTCGTAGAGAATTAACATGCTGTATTAATAATTATATTTGAATATATATTACTCATATTTCTGCTACCTCTAGCAAGAGTGTTTTAAAACTACTTGAAACAAAACACTGTCCATTTCAATACTCGCAAAAATTAGCGAGTTTTGGCCTGGAATTTCTTCGCGAATTCAACTGCCAGACTTACCAAAAATAACATAGATTCACAATTCGAAATGCTTTTTACTATTCAACAAAGCGATAAGAAACGAACGAAGACTTACAGCTTGAAAGTACCAGTGATTTGACGGTCGCAATTTGTACAGTAATGTCCCTAAATAATCTGTAAGAGCCGCTGCTCGGATGTTACTGTATTTAGGCGAAGTTATTACAACATTAAGCCCGAACGAATGGATAACTTAGAAATTAATGTGTAATTGAGTGACAGATGTCAACATGCGTATCTCATATTAGCATTTAGAGTCCCCTGATACATTTGCGACAACATAGTTTGGCGCAGTTGCTTCATGGCAGAATCGAATACCAGCTTCACTATACGATAGAAGTTTGTTTTCAGGGTAATTGCTCTCCGTCTATTTAATTAATAGTGATATGCCAGATATAATTTTCCTTAAGCACATATTTTGAATATTTTATACCTTCTTCACGGTGTCTTTTGCCTCATGTACTAAACAGGACACGAATTAGCTAATGCAGGACGTAATGTCTCAAAAATTAAGTTGACATTTTCAGTACTTAATGGTTTGTTTGGACTGCCTAGATTTGATCTTCTCGGTTTTTTTTAATAGAGTATCGATCCTAAAATGCGAGATATATTAATATATTTTCCCCAGAAAAATATCTCTATTTTCCCAGGAATTTTCTTAAACAGTTACTTAATTTAAATCTGAATGAACCAGATCATTTAGAAAGTACATAAATATAAAAATAATTTTGAACACTATAATTATGGTCTAGTATCAAACTGCGTAATTTAATTCATACCGTATGTTTTTAAATCGATCATTAATCTGGAGGTTAAAAATGATATTGCCCAGGTTTTTGACACAAACACTTCACAGTGTGCTGTAAAGACGAAACGGGCAGTAGCATACACCATCATTTCGGAGGAAGTTTCAAAATTAGCATAATATTATCCTTTTCAGCGTAGTGAATGGAAGGCTTTGCATACTTTTCCAGAGTTTCGCCCATCTGTGTGACGTCATGACACGAAGACAATTTGTGAGGCATTCCCTGGGATTTGCGTGCAACAGTGCGTTGTCAGAAAGTTGTTTATTTTTCCTGCTTCTTCTTCAGCTTTGCGCATTAGCCTAAACGGTCCGTAATTTTCCCCGAAAAGAAAAATGTTTTGTAAATGTCATACGCGAAGGTGGCGATACGCTGTTTGGAGAATTTACTGTAATTTCCTGTGAATAGTTCCTCTCCCGGCTACTTTTAAGGTAGTAGACTGGGAGAGGATAACGTAATTGGCAGACGCTACCACCTGTGGCGCCGTTCTCAGAGGTATGGGGCACGTGGACAAGCTTACAAAATCCAACTTCTCAGATAAAAATGTGGCCTATGGTGGATTTTCTAGCACAAAATACTACATACGCTTACATTACATTACGCTTGTGACATGTACAAGAACTCAGACAGGTTCCCGAAGAAACCACATTACTACAGCAATAAGTAGACTTTACGAGATCGCTTTCTTACGTGTTCTATTTACAACACTGCTCATTACTAGAGTCCGTAGACAGCAGAACCATAAACATTTTCGTTAAGTACGCTACCGATCCATTTTCGTTACATTGGCTGTCCGATTTGTCCCCCCGATGTGAAGGAAGTTTAAATTGTATATGATGCAACATACTAATCTACTCAAAATCATTATTAATTCACTTGAGATTCCCTTTGTCGAAATGTCATGTTATCCTCGGTACCTAGCGGTTCTATTGACTGAGGTGATATTAAATTAGTCCCTAAATTCAGAAAGTCACAGGCCTGCCAATCAGATGGTGCTTCTCTCTGAATATATAAAATACGAAATTACTAGCTGCGACCGTCATCTGGAGGACAAAGCGAGAATCAAACATTCAGACGCTACAAGAAATGACACAAGACCTATCTGCTTGAAATATCCTGGAGTCCCGCTACGAGGATAAGCTTCAAGTTTCTCCACAAGTATTCCCTTTACAATAATAAGTAAACCACCTATGATGAAATTGCTGAGAACTTCATCTCCTGCTTGTCGGACCTCGGTTGAAAACCCGGGTCAAGAAGAATATGTGATGGTTAAAGAGGATATGCGAACAAGTTTCTTTCCATTTCCCCGTATCTGATTCTATCACTTCTTTAACATAATTTCGTCATAAAGCTACCATCCATTTATTCAACAATTGTAACCACTGTGTGTGTGTGTGTGTGTGTGTGTGTGTGTGTGTGTGTGTGTGTGTGTGTGTGTGTGTGTGTGTGCGCGCGCGCGCGTTTGGCAAATTGTGAAGCAGTCAGTGAGATTTTATGTACAAACATCTGTGAAGTACGGGTTGAGTAAAAATCAGTCACGTGTGTAACCTTCTTACATAAAATTTCGTAATACATATTATTTGACAAACAGTTATCATTTTTACCATCTCTACATGCTCTGGATATAATATAAAATAATAATATTTTGTATGTACTCGTAAAGTGGCAATTATTTTTCTACTCCAGTGAGTATAATTGTTGAATGGATGGATGACAGCTTTGTGATTGAATTATTTTAAAGACATGATAGAACGAGAGGCAGGGAAAATGGAAAGAAACTTGCCGCATATCCGCTTTAACCATGTCAACCGTGTTTTCAACCGCAGTCCGGCAAGAAGAAGGTGAAATTTTCAGTTATTACACCATGGGTGGTTTACTTAAGTTTACACACATTTACTCTGAGAGATCCTGTAGTATATACGTGCCACAGTGAGAGAGTTATGCACCTAATGCTGTAAAAAATTCTACGTGTATATTTTGACGGAATACACGTTTGGAAGGACCCTGACACCATTAATTTACTTTTCAAAACATATTTTTGCTTTCTTTTTTAAACTTTATCTAAGGGTAAAGCAAAATAAACTGAATCACAAGACAAACATTATCATATTTATTAAAATGTTTGGATTAAAAGAATTTCACATCCACGTTTTGTAATATCTTGCGTGTTAAAACTCACTTTAGGCACAAAATTTGAAAAGTAGGAATTGGAAATTTCCCGCTTGCTTCAAACATAAAGAACGAGCTTATACCTTCTAATGAGGAGGATTAAATCGAAAATAATTTATTTATTTTCTTTGTCTTTGTATTTAAGTCACTAATTTGTTTCATTTATAGGAAAGGTTGAGCTTTTTGTAAGAATAAACAATCATAACTCGTAATTTTTCGTTTCTTTAAATGAAAGGTAGAGGACACTAGATATATTATAACTTACTCTTAATAAATTTTGTAGTATATGCACTACGTTTTGATAACATTCTTGAAAATAATCAGGTGAATACTAATTTGCCGTCATTTGTTCATTATTCCATTGTAGGAGTTGTAATTGATATATTTAAAACAGTCGACATATTGTCGTCTAGCGCGAGTAAACATGTGAGTATGAAGTTAGAGTTAGCGAAGCAATAATAACGAGATTGTTTTAAATTGTGAAGAGAATCTTCAATCTGAAGACTAGAGTGTGTATATAAACGCAATACTCAGAAGTTGTCGTGGGTCCCTTCACAAAAATGTGAAGAATAACGTTTTTAAGTTTGGATGGGCAGGAGGATTTCTTTACCACAGTTCACTACAAAATACATGCACTAATCTAGGTAAATATACAATATCTCAATGCCATTTTCAGAAACTCGTTTAACTCTATGATTACTGTGAATCATTCTAGAATCTGTAAATCTCACTCATTTCATTATTCTTGAAGAATGAAAGTCATGGAACTTACTGAACTACATGAAACTTTTCAATTTTTCGAATATTGCATTTGTAGTGTTTTCGGGCGATGTAATCGGAAGAGTTGAGCTTCTTTTATTTTTAAAGAGTAAGGTGAAACACCTTATTAATATAGGTATTTCAATAATATAACATGAACTGGTACTTTGGTAGACTTCTTGGTCTCAAAGACGTTTGTGGGGTTGATTATCAATTATCCATTACTTTATTAAATGTTTGCATTTGACTGTTACAAATATTTCGCAACTATCGTGTGGCCACTACAGGATCAAATTTGGGAATTTGAAATAATTTGATAAAGAATATTACCAAACTAAAAATTACCCAATTTTCATTGAGAGATCTATTGAGAAAGAGGTATATAAATCGCATATTGAGTTTCATACGACGAATTTATGTAGTACCGTAGCCAAAGAACTTTGAGAAAACTAATGGTCCTGTGTCCACTACTTGGGCTTTTATCCCACTGTGCAGAAAGGTGTACTACATGAGAGGGATACGCGGAGGGGGTACGAGTGCACATGCGGGCGTGGGCGTGGGCGAAGGGCGTGCCCTTCGTAGGGGAACGCGTGTCGCACTATCTGAACACACTGCTCCACGCCCCTCGCTAGATAGTCGGCCGGTCATATTGCGTGCACGGCGGAGGCGGCGGCGGAGGCGCGGCGGCGGCGTGGCGGCGGCGGGGGCGGGGCGAGGGCGGGGCGAGGGCGGGGGCGGCGGCGGGGGCGGGGCGAGGGCGGGGCGAGGGCAGGGGAGGCGGCGAGGGCGGGGCGAGGGGCGGGGCGAGGGCGGGGGCGAGGGCGGGGGCGGCCGCGGGGTCGGGGCGAGGGCGGAGGCGGCGGCGGGGGTGGCGGCGACTGCACCGTGATCGAGCCTAATGAAGCCCCGCTGCAATAAATTCCACGCGCGTTTGAACAGCGGGAACGAGTCTTTGACCCCGACTGCACCTTCTTCTGCGGATGGGAAGACCAAGTTGTACGTATGAAGTGTCTACAATCTATGCGCTCGAGTGTTGTTGGTATATCAGCAAAATCTATTCAAAAGTACGATCATCGTAACACGTAAAAAAGCAAATGTTTCGTCAATCTCTTCTTGCAATTTTCATGAAATGATACACAAATCTCTTCTTCCGTCTTCACTCAAATGATTCGCAAATCTCTTCATCCATTTTTCACCAAACTCTTCTTCCAAATCTCTTATTTCGTCTTCACCCAAATGTTTCGTACATTTCTTCCGTCTTCCAATGATTCGCAATTTTTTTTTCAATTTTCATGAAACCTTTCATAAATTTCTTCTTCTATCTTCACTCAAATTTTCGAAAATCTCTTCTTCGATCTCTTACCAAACGTCTCCCAAATCTCCCATCTGTTGAAATAAATATTTTTATGTTTGTGCTATATTCAACATCGGTCCCAGAATTTCAAATAAAATTAGATTAAGTATCTAATTTATCAGATCCTTGGCTTAGGTCTAATAATACATTCGCGATATATTTTTCTTGGCGATTGATTTTTCAAGCTCTTCGTGAAATACTTGGTATTAGATACTGTAGCATTAGCGGAGCTCTGCTAATAAAAAAGTTATTATTTCACAAAGTTTACTTTAATTTTAGACATGTCTACCAAAATAATCAGAACAAATAAAAATATTTAAATACGATTTAATATTGGCGAATTCGCTTTTTAAATTGCGTAAAATATAGCTGGAATCTGCGTTGAATACCTCTAACATATCATGAATGTTTCTGAGACAGAAAGTTACCTTCTACGTTACCTGCTAAGAAAACATTTTAAAATTTTGATTGTAAATTCTTGTATCTTATTTGCATGAAGATGCATGGACGTTTCCTCCCAAAAACTACATAGTCATATATTACCACCAATAATTTTGTTTACACTTTCAAAATTTCCTTATCATCTGGATGATTAAAATTAAGTAACCTTCCACTACACAAGTATTTACACTGTAATCAGATCATGCATTCCTGTATATATGTTTCGAGGACTTTTTACCTTATCACCCATGCTCAGGAGTGCAAGTTTTAACAGACTTTGTGTGTTTGGAAGGGTGCTTTGCGCAACGTTACACGCCGGTGCAAGCTCCAAGGTCCCGACTGCCATCCGGCATCAGCGATAGTGTAGTGCATCTAAGTGTGTTTAAGTAAGGGATGAAGTTAGGACAAGGAAGAGGAAGGAAAGATCGCGCGCGTTTGTTAGAGTACTACTCCAGCATTCGCCGGGTGTTGATCGGAGAAACCACGGAAAACTACGGATCAGAGCATCCAGCTCTAGAATTCACTTCCGGCCGCTAGACTTCTCCTCATAGTAGCCGGAGGCTGCATTCTATCTAGCTCTCCAGGTAGTGTCGAAAAACCTGTCACCATCGGAAGGAATCGAAAGGAAATCGGGTTCATTCGTTCCGTATGGGCACGCATTCCTGAGCTGAATACTGTGCGTGTGAAGAAACATCCTTGTTGCATCGAACTGTTCTCATGTAGATATTAATCTTTACAGTCGCTCTATCGCGAAGCACAACATTAATTAGGTCCGAAATTCCACGCAGAGATTCCATGTAGACATAATAGACGCACGTGTTTTTGAGTGTTGTAGATCATTTAAGTAATTAGGGTAGGTTGACCACCCCTACAGCCGACGGTTAAGGAGAGTTAAGGGCAGATACGCTTCGCTGATAAGTTCGTGGGTTTCTAACTGGATATGAACCGGTTATCCGTCTGGCGAACCTAGAAGCTGCATAACTTGCGATCAAAGTGGTGGATTTCTCACAGTTTTAGGGAGAATTTGACTACTTGAAGTTTCCGTTTCAGAACTTCTTACAGTTATTGTACTCTCTCTTTCTGTCTCTCTCTTTCTCTCTCGCTCTCTCCATATATATATATATATATATATATATATATATATATATATATATATATATATATATATATTATGGAGGGTACTGGAGGGTATATGGAGAGTACTATGGGGATTCTGTTGAGGGTACTCGTTACAGCCGCTATGACATCTTCGATGTAGTCGAAACATTGTCCCTTCATGGGCCGTTTCAGGCCAGGGAAGAGGAGGAAGGCAGGCGGATCCACGCAGGGCTGTAGGGGGGTGGGTGAGGCCACGCGACAACGCCTTACCGAGCCAGCCGCCCCCCACCCCCGGCAACAGAGATGAAGCACGGCGCGATGTAGCACGCTTGCAGCTTCCAGAAACGGGCGATGTCTGGTCGCACGCGATTGGCTCGTTTTCGCAACCCACGAAGCACTTTCGCGTAAAATTGTGCTTTCACGGTTTGTCCAGGGGGTACAAACTCCTTGTGGTTGACACCACGATGATCAAAAAATCAGCAAAAGCGATCAGAGTCCAGATGTTGTTTCACTTTTGTCACATTTTTTTGCGACCTTTGATGACGATGATGATGATGATGATGATGATGATGATGATGATGGGTGACCGGCGCTTTGGTCACCCTCGACGAGCTTCCTTCCCCTCCCTCATTATTATTACTATTATTTTTACTATTATTATGTAACCCCTCCCTTATTATTTTTACTATTATTATGTGCAGTGCAGTGGCGTGAAGTGCAGTGACGTTGTGCAACTGAGAGAAACGAGTGAGTAAGAAAGACATTACAGCTCGCTGTATCGCAGTGCGGTGAAGTGTGGTGAAGTGAAGTTTGGTGAAGTGGAGTTCTATGAAAGACTGCACGGTGAAATGTTCATGAGATTTGTAACGTTTGGCACGAAGTGTACTGTGGAGAGTCGTCTTCTGTTCGTAAGGGACCCAACCATCACACCCAACCTGTCCTAATCTCCTCCGTGAGTGTCTGTAGCCTAGTGAAAATCACTCCTACTACTTTTTGATCGTACCTTGTATATACAGGCGTTACAAATCGCTGGCTGTGCTGCAGAACGGATTCGGGGTTTACCCCCCCCCCCCTGCCCTCCTTCCCTCCTTATTTTAGCCCTGAATTGGCTCCTGAGCTGGCACAGTACGTCCACCAAGATACTTGCACCGAAGCAGTGCTAATGAAACAATGGATTTTTAAGAGCGAAAAATTCCTTGCGTCGGGAGAGGAAGTAGAGCCGGGTGTCCCATGCTATAGATTTATTGTACGTAAAAGATACTCAAGCCTTAAAGAAGCCTCTAAACTAAATTCAAATCGCCTGCTGCGTCGCCTGAGTGTTACTTTCTTTGTCTGCTAAATGGTGAACGTGTAGCGAAATATGCGTGGTGATTGACTCATGTCGAAATCATGGAAAATTGCCGGGGCATCGCCAGGTTGTAAGAATGGAAATGAAATGTGGATAGGGTAGCATGGAGCCTCTCATCGATTTGTATCACAACGTAACCATTAATCAGACCTTAATAGTTCATCTGGAATCACATTCACACTGTGTGATCACCTTAGTTTCACTTATCTAATGGAAGCCAAAGACAAACTAACACTGGGACGACTAGCCTGGAAGAGAGACGGACGTAAATGGCTAAGCCACTTCTTTCACCTACGCTCAAAAATGAGTATAGTTGACATTGCATTTTTAGGCATATTTTCATATTATATTTAGGCATTACTTCCTATTTTGACGTAGACACCCGAAATTAATTATGAATGTACTTCATTATTTATCAATATTTATCCCATTCATAGTGCTTAAAATATATATTTCTTCATTATAGTTCAAAGACGTCTACTGGTTCTATAAAGGTCTAAAAATAACTCTTTGGTAGAATTAATATTGTTGGAAACAAATCCAACAGTGTTACTTAACAGAAAGAAAGATTAAAGTTGAAATCTTGTTGAAAAACGTATTACCTTGGTTGGGCAATGCATGAAAGAGGAAGCAGAAATCAATCCTGTGTGTGTTACTTCAACATTAAAATATGAACTGGTACAAACATGTTGAAATCAGAATTTTTTTCCGGGAATAAAATCATACTACTTTAGTCATAGCTGTTTTATCTCTTAGTTCTTTGTGTTTTCCATACTCTTATTATTAATCAAAGAGCGAATAAAAATGATTTTGTAGACGTAACTTTAAGATCTTGTGGGGGTTAAGACAAATCAATATTTACTATCCGAATTTGACACATGGATTATTACACAGTATTAGGAGTGTTTTTACTTATTCTGACAAAGATTAGTTTCGACATTTGTATCTGCAATTCCGATTCATACGGAGTCGCACACAATACCTGAAATGTCGCTGTGATGAAGTGAAATAAAAAACATCAACAAAACTTTGGTTTGTTTTGAACCAATCAAGAACTTAATTACATTTGTAAAATAATCAATTCCTTGGGGTTTGTGGAATGCAATATATTCAGAGAATCGAAATAAAATATCTGTAGAAAAGTACTTTCATGTCAATTTGTAGTTTCCGCTCGTTCTGTAACGACAGTGACCCGGAGGTCACAGGGTTCGACTCCCGACGGTGGATAACGGATTTTCGCCATTAGCTGGACCGAATTCAGCCGTTGCCTGGAGAAGAAATCTAGCAGTCGTCTGCTCTGGTCGGCAGTTTACCGAGGTTGAATTGAATTGAATTGAATTTGCCTTATTTTACGTGGCGAGACTCGGGCCATGAAGCCCGCTCTTCCGTCTGACCACGCAAATTTCGCTACGCTCCTTTCACCAACTAGCAGAGAAAGGAGGTATTTCTTGGGCGAGAAATAGGCGATTTTGAATTTAGCTCAGAGGCGTCATTTAGGCTTCAGGATCTTTTACATGCAAGTAAATCTACTAACATGGGACAGCCGGCTTTACTTCCCCTCCGAAGAAAGGCGTACGAAGGATTTTGTCGCCCTAAAAATCCACGGCTTCGATCGGGTTTGAACTCGCGAGCTTGGGTATAACAGTCCGGTACGCTAACCGTCACACCACCGCCGCCGAGGTTTCCACATGAGCACCAAGCAAAGGCCCGAGCAGTCTCTCAACACATTGCCCACGGACTCACAGAACACATTGCCCACGGAGCGCTCATGACGTTTCGTCCCTAACCCGTGTTCCCTCTCTTCCCTTCCACACGCACATGCACGTACGCACGCACTACACGACTACACAAATCGAGAGGCCAGACGGGAGGTTTGAGTTTGTCCTTGCAGGGACGGTGCCCACCCCCCGGGGGACGATACCGTGAGGAACGATTCGCCCGCAATCGACGGAGTAGGCGCATTCAGTGGTGGGGAAAAAAACACCTGCCAAAAACATTCACTACACCAACAGGAATATTGATCGAGTCAGTCTTCGTGCCCGGGAACAGCCGTCAATCAATTCGTGTTACTTGTGTAAGAAAATTGTCTTCATTGTTATCATATTATTATTATTATTATTATTATTATTATTATCATCATCATCATTATTATTATCATCATTATTATTATTGTTATTGTCGCCTTAAAATAATTTAAAATTACTTAAAATTGATTACAAATGTATTAATATTTTTAATTAATAATAACTTATTCCTAATTGTAATATGTTAATAGTAGTGTGCTGCCTCTGGTTGTATAAACCTACTTGCAGAAATTATCTATCTATCTAAAATGTACTGCTTGTTTTCGCCAGTGAATCCGCTTTAGAAAATTATTCGGAAACTTCCTAGTCCGAGGTCTGCTCTTCCTCAGCCGCCGGGGCAGGAGCGGAGTGTGCGTACGAGCCGTGCGCGGCGGGGCGGCGCGCTGACCCCGGGCCGCGCTGGGGCGTTTTTGTGGCGGCGGCGCGTAATTAAAATGTTAATGGGCCCCCAGGCCGCGTGCCGTACCAGGCGACGCGCGGGAAGCGCTGCGTCATGTGCGCCCCGCGGCTTCAACCCGCCCCGCCCCGCCCCGCCCCGCCCCGCCCCACCCGCCCCGCCCCGCTCCGCCCCGCCCCGCCCCACCCGCCCCGCCCCGCGCTACCCGCCCAGTCCTACCCGTTCAGCTATCTCCTGCCCCGCCCGATCCGTTCCTCAACGCCCAATCGTGTCACGTCCCACCATGTCCCGTACAACTACCTCCCGTACCACTACCTCCCGTACCACTACCTCCCGTACCACTACCTCCCGTACCACTACCTCCCGTACTACTACCTCCCGTACCACTACCTCCCGTACCACTACCTCCCGTTCCACTACCTCCCGTTCCACTACCTCCCGTACCATAATCCCCCGTACCACTACCTCCCGTACACTACCTCCCGTACCACTACCTTATCATTGCATCTCGTACCACCAACTCCCGCTCTACTACTACTAATTCCACTACGTCCTGTCCGGCCTCTTTCCGTTCGCAAACGATCCGTCCCTCCAAGCCCTGCCCTGCCCATCCACGCTACGCTCAACGTCCAGTCCCATACCCCGATCAGTCGTGTCCCTGGCCGTCCCTCCATGCCCAGTCCCGTCCCGCCACGACCCGTTGCACAATGTCCCATCCCAGCACGCCCACCCTGCAACATTCCGTCCTCGAAAAGATCTGACCCACAATGCCCTTTCCTGCGTATCCCGTCCCAACCACGCACCATTCCGACACGTCCTGCCCGATCCCCCGCGTTCCGTCTTATCAAGCCCTGACACAACTGCCGGTCCCGTCTCACCCCACCCCGCGATGCCCCGCCCGGCCACGTCACGATACGCCCCTCTCTGTCACATCACGCCTCGCCATGCCCCGCCCCGTCCCTCCAGCTCCTCTTCGCCTGGCACAGCCCTGACCTGCTCCTGCCTGGGCTACCTCTCCAGGTTTCATCTTGTTCTATCCCTAGCCTCCCGCCCCTTCCCTCCCCACCCTCCCCTCCCTCCCCGTTCTAGCTGGTTCTACTCCGCCACACCCAGCGCCGTCTCGCTTCGCCACGCCTCGCAACGCTTCACTCCGCCCTGGCCCTCCACGCCCAGCGTCCCGCCTCGCCCCTTGACGTTCCGTCACGCACCTCCTCGTCCCTCGTTGCTCCTCGTCCCTCCTCATCCCTCCTCGTCTCTCCCCGCCCCTCCTCGTCCCTCCGTGTCCCTTCTCGTCGCTCCTCGTTCCTCCTCGTCCCTCCTCCTCCACCCCTCTCCCTGCTCGTCCCCCTCGTCCTTTCTCGTCGCTCCTCGTTCCTCCTCGACCCTCCTCGTCTCTGCTCATCCCTCTTCGGCCCGTCCCTCCTCGTCCCGTCCTGCCCTGCCCCTCCCTGTGTTATCTGGTTCAGTCCCACGCCTTCCTAGCCTTTGCCACTCCACCCCGCTCCGCCACGCTTCGCCACACCTCCCCCAGACCAGATACGTCACGTCTCGTTTCATTAGGTCCTGCACCGCCCCGATCGGTGCTTTCCCATCTCGTTCCGTCCCACCGAGCCCTACCCCACGCCACGCCCTTTTATCCCACTTACATTAAAATAAATAATTAACAAAAGTAAACATTACGAAATAATTAGTACGAATTTGCACAAAACAACCAAATAATTAACAATAAATACTGTTTGAGTACTCGCATTCTGTACATACACTTGACACAGGAAATTTGCTTTTCCTTATATCTCCTCTGATACATCATGTCCCACTCCCACATTCTCAGAAATTGCTGTTGTTTAAACTGCCGAGTGTCTTAACATATCTTCTTCAATAACATAGTAACATTGTATGTATCTGAGGTAATAATCGTCGTGTTTAATTGAAACATTTTTAAACAGCTAGATGATACATTGTTGTACTGGAGGAATGTTTTACTTCTTGTTAGCACACACCTTAACTCCTCAAACCGGTACCTATTCAAGATATTGAAGATGGCAAGATATATGGTGAATTAGACAGGTTTGGAGAGGCGACCCAAAAACCACTTGTGAGTGATTTGTTAATAATTATGGATACACGGAACTCTCTCATAACGAGAACACAAGACAAATGGACGGCTTACAAACCCCTGAAGGAACGGACAGAATTATGCAGTCGACCAGGGTGATTTAGTGGAAGCGCGAACACTTCATAAAACACCGAGAGCACAATCAATCACGAAATAAATGTGTAGGCGTTTCGAAGTGTGAATTTTAACAGTAATTCGAAAACTGGTCAACTAAGGAAAACATGGGGTTTTGGTCGTTTCTTTACAGTGATCACTTGGATGCAAATCCACCGAGACGTTTCCGAAAAAATCGTCCTAGAATCCTCACCAAGCTACCTAGACCATCATAGAATTCCCATCTACGAGTAATCTCTCTCCGCCCGTTCCAGGTAAACTACCGGGGAAAAAAGGAATACGAATGAAAAGTAGACAACGCTCTAGATATAACAATATGTGATTGTTGTAATGAATCCTTTTTCATTGAGCAACGTATTGTTGCTTAATAATACAAAATGTGTATTTAACAATAATTTTCAGTACTACCATCTTCATTAATTACATTGCTGATGAGGTAGATACCTTCTAATAATTAAATATGGTAAATTAATGGTTTTGTCTGGTATCAAAAAACATTTTTTTTGCTAAAGATCGTTTCGATCGCGTAGCGATCATATTCAGAGCTAAAATTAGAATTATCGAAATAAAATTACATTAATACATATTTTATACAAAAATTAGGTATAAGTTAGTACAAAATATTATACACAAAATATAGACATTGTTGGCCAGGTGCGTAAGCAAACTGGGTGGTACATACCTTACCTTTTTCGGCAAGGAAACTAAAAAATTTTGATACCAGGCTGCACCTTTAATTTACCATATTTAACTACCACCGTCAATAAGAGTACTACCATAATTTGTCGACCGATTTACAGGATTTCAGATACTTGCTGAAATGTATGAGAGGGGCTCGTGACAAAGCACTTGAATGTATTCTCTCACGGCAGGGCAAAGGACGCCCGGAAGACGTGACTGCTTGAAAGTTCCTTTTGGCCCGCCTCGAGGGAAAACCTGGGACAAAATTAGTTCAGAATGGGGTTACAGGGGCTTCTCCCCGCATAAATCTCTAAATAATAATAATAATAATAATAATAATAATAATAATAATAATAATAATAATAATAAACAAATGGTCGGCCCCGTGGCGCAGAGGGGTTGCGGCAGCCGTCGTCTGTGCCGAGGAGGCTGCAGGTTCGAGTCCTGCGTAGACATGGTCATATTTGTGATTGTCTCTTCACCTATCATCATCATCATCATCCTATCATCCCATAATTCACACTACAAGGCGTAACAACCTTGTTGTAATCCAAGGATACAGCTGAAAAGCTGATCCTGGAAGAATTACACACGTTAATCGTGTAGCGTGGTCAGTAATGGCCTATACGTCAATAATAATAATAAACAAATGATTTTGTCTATGGTATTGAATGAATATCAGTGGCACAGCCAACAAGAATTAGTGGGTTATGAAAGTTTGATTTCTACACTTCTTTCGGGAAGCAATGTTAAAACATTTTCGATTTACAATACGTTTCGATATGACAGTATGGCATTATGAACAGTATTTATGGTAACACTGTACTGTTGTACAAACACATTTAACAGCCGACGTGCGTTGCAGTTTTCACAGTCGAAACAGAAACAATAGAATTAGTGTAGCTAAAAATGGCATATGAGCATTGAGTACCCTCATTCCAAGAAAATGTGTAGTGCAGGTTTTCCATCGCGGGAGGTGGCGGTGACATTGCACCCTTGGATGGCGAGAATCGGCGCCGACCTGCTGCTTGGGTGTTTTCCCTCAACCAGGTATCTCCCACCAGCGTGGCACCGTACCTTTCGGGAAACGCTCTAGGTTCCCTGCTGGTCTCCCAACATGTGTAGTGCAAGCAAGTGCAAGCGTGTGTGAGTAAAAGGTGGGGAAAGGACAAGGAAGAGGAAGGAAAGAAAGCTCATAACAATTGTAACGTTTCACGTCCGAATTCACAAATAAAGGGTTTCGTCATAAATCTTGCCTAATGCTTCGGTTTACAACCACTACCCTTGTGCATTACGACTATTTGCTGTACAGCTCTACAGGTATTAATAAGTCAATGAATAGGGCGTTTTGACCCGACGTAGCGTAACGTAATCCACTGCATTTCTGGGTCTCAGCGCATGCGTCAACTCAGAATTGAACTCAAAGTAATAGTGAAGCCCTCTGTTCTGCAGAATTTAGCAGGCGACATATCATATGCTAATCACCACTCCGTCATGCTATACCAAATTTGTTTCTAACACAGGCGCCATATTGTGCTGCGAACTGTATATTCCCATAATGCAGCATGAAGTTGGTGCCATTAATGTGTATTAATAATGGTTTTTATATATGACATTTGTTGCATTTATTTCATATTATAATAATTACATAACATAAAAATTACATTATGAGCGACCAATGGTTGCTAGGCAGCATTATAGGAATGAGACATTATAGAAATTTAGCGCATATTCTGACGACGCAAATCGGAACTTTTCCATTTCGATTTTACGGTTTGTGCAAAATAACTTTCTCCACTTAACTTGCTGCAGATATCGATGTTGCTATCACTTCTTATAACCGTCGTGGCAAACCCGTAGTATATGAGCGCCAGTTGCTCGTGTTTTGTTTATTTTCAATTCTGTTGTTAGAGTCGACTATTCTTTGTTTGTGAGTAAATACGCTCGTCTGAGTTCCACAGTTAAAAGATTCAACAACGAATACACTCTTTCTCTCTTAAATATACTACAAAAATAACCTCCTAATATTTCTTTCCTTCACGTTTGATCTCCAGTATTTGCACCGGGAGAGATGGCTCAGGGCGTGAACTGATGTAACTGCAGTCCCTTTGACTGGGAGGTCCCAGGTTCGAGTCACGACGGTAGCAGGACTTTCGACACTACCTTGTTAGCTAGGTCGCGTTCATGTGGAAGAGAGATCTAGCAGCCGGCTGCTCTGATCGGTAGTTTACCCTGGTTTCTCCGATCAGTACCAGGCGAATGCCGAAGCAGTACGGGTACAAACGGGCACGGGCCACGTGCGACACACCTCCCTCTTCCTTGTCCTATCCTCACACACACTTACACCAACCTGCACTACACTACTACACATAATAGCCGAGAGATCGGTCGGAAGCTTAGAGCTTGACCCAGCTGGGGCAGTGCCCCGCTGGCGGGAGATACCTGGTTGGGGAAACCTCCTATCCGACGGTAGGTCGGCGCCGGATCTCGACATACAGCGAAGACCATCGTACCTCCCAAGCAAAAACATGCACTAAAAATACGGATTAGTTGACGCGCCCGGAATCATTATCGATTCATCAATCAATTAATCCAGTATTTGCCAACGGCCGTCACCTGTCGCTCCACTCGTACCAACCCCGCCGCGTCGCGTGGGTGGCGCACGCGGACCGGCTCAGCCGATGGAAATCGCGTCTGACCTCACGACTCCTCCGGCGCGCGACTCAGCGCGCGCGAGCGCGGCGCTCAACGCTCCACTGCGCCCGAGAGCGAGAGCGCGCCGCGGGCTGGGGCGGGGCTCGGCGGCGCGCGGCGCGATTGCGCTGTTTAACGAGACTTCTCGCCACTTTCCTTGGCTCTTTAGAGGCGGCGCGGCGGTCTTTTATATTCTTATTTCATTTTCCTGAACATAGAACATAACATAGAAATTAAAATAAAAACCACACACACACACATTTATATATATATATATATATATATATATATATATATATATATATATATATATAAGGGAGAGAGAGAGAGATCATATTCAATCATATTGATTAATAGGTTGATTAATGATTTTGGGCGCGTCAACTGCTGAGGTAAATTTAGAGCGTACTTTTATCGCGGGAGGTTGCGACATTATTGAGAGTTTAACTTAACTTTCCGCCACTTTCATTGGCTCTTTGAAGGCGGCACATCGGTTTGGAGCCAGCTTTTTTTTTTTTAATTTTTATTTTCCTGTACCTGGACTACTTTAAAATAAAAACCACGCATATGTTTAGAGGGATCATGTTCATTAATACATTTGTAAATTGATTAGAAATTTGGGGCGCGTCAACTGCGGAGGTGATGTCTCGTAAATTTAGTGCGTACTGTTATCGCACGAGGAGGCGATGATGTTCTCCCGATGCATATCAAGTCCGTCGCCGACCTACATGTTGGCTTACGGGTGGGTTTCTCCGGCCAGGTGCCTCTCACCAGCGGCACCGCCCTAGTCGGAACAAGATCTATGCTTCCGACTGGTCGCTCGATATGCGTCGTAATGTAGGGCTTGTAGAGGAAAGTGTGTGTAGGATGTGAGGATAGGACAAGAAAGAGGAAGGAAAGATCGCGCGCAGTCCGTGGCCCGTTTGTTAGGGTACTGCTCCGGCATTCGCCTGGTGTTGATAAGAGAAATCGCGGAAAACTACCGATCGGAGCAGCCGACCGCTAGAATTCTCCTCCTGACTAACACACGTCGACCTAGCTATCTAGGTAGTGTCAAACATCCTGATTCCGTGCGCTCTCGAATCCTAGGATTCCCGATCAGAGACCCTGCAGTTGATGCCCTGAGCCACGTAAACTGGTCTTTTCGCGAAGTCTCAGGCGCTGTTAGCCGTCAAAGTCACTCCTCCGTTCCATCTCTGCAAAGACTCTCTTCAATACGGTATTTGATTCCGAAAAATGGCACAGTGTGGACCTTGTTAAACAAATAAAGGTGAAGCATGTTTAAGTGACAGCGATGCTCATTGTCTTCTCTGATAATGTGCGCTAGAATCTTCTCTGGTCACCGATTCGAGACACAGCCTCCTATTATAAATCGCATGTATGTTTGTAGCAAACAGATCACTTGGAAACAAATTAGGGGGGCATCTGTTACGATTTTGATGGGTACGCAATTTACGTTTTGTTTCGTTGCAAGCTCCAGGTCGTGCTACAAACACAATTTCTGTTGATAGCACACTCACGAGCATGGTGCCACTGCGGAGTGCCCTTCCTGGCGTGCTGTAAAAAGATCCTTTCGTCATATAATAGAAATCTCGTTTAATCCGTTAAGTGTCTCATAGGAACCGATTGTGCGCATAATGTTGTTGTAAAACTTGCTCGGTCTATATTTGTATACTCTGGCACATAAGTGTTCCACTTGACGGTTTTTCGAATTTGTGTATTATTTCGAGCATGTATAATTGGAATATATGAGAATTTCGAATATGGGTAAAACTAAGCATGGGATATTTCGAAATATCTGTTGGATTTATTAGAAATATTTCATTTTTGTTTCCTGTTTAGATGACGCATTTTTGAGTCAAACTCAAGGCACTCAAACTTTTCGCCAAAATATCTCAGGACCTCTGATCCGTCCAGTTCACTTTCGTCTTTGTTTTATTATGTTCTCCCCTGAGCTTGATATTATATAAATCCAATCATCTTTTTACTCGAAATATTGCACAAAACGAAATGCTGAATAATTCGAAATACGCGAACATATTAAATTTTAGGATATGGTTTTGAACCAGTTGATGTGCAGCATGAACATTTTTCATGCTCTCTGATATTTTCTGCCGTCTCTCCAGCTCCTTTCGTTAATTGTCAATTGAATAATCCGTATCCCTTACCTACTTGAAACTTGACAATCTCTCGCCATGATATAAAACCTTCTCATTACAGTAAGTCGCATTTTTTAGAACTCGTGTGGGTAGACTCGATGTTAGAAAGACCATCGACCCAAAGACAAGAATTGACATTGACTAACATAATGTTCGACCCCCCCCCCCCAAGGGCAACGATTTTCCTTCATCTTTCGTGTGTGTTGTGTCTGCGTTCAGTTGATCGTAAATCAAAAAATATCGCAAAACATGTGAGGTTACCGTCTCACTATAGAGGGCAATGGCTAAAATTACATCTGAGAAAGAAATCATTATTTAGAGTGGATCGTATATTTTAAAGTTATGACATAGAAAATTATTCAGCTAATTTTTTTGAGAATTAAATAGTATATTTTAATATAATCAACTTCTTTTTAATCCTATATATTCATTTCCTGTATCCTGTATGCGACCATTGGTTGTGCAATGGTTTGAAAACATCCTAACGACGATGAGATCTGTGAGAAAATGAAACAAAACAGCCTCAAAAGGCGCTTCGCCTTTGGCGCCATCTATACCCCTCCTCCTCCTCCTCCTCCTCCTCCTCCCCTCCCCCCTTCAGCTCATCTGCTTCTTCTTCTTTTCTGCTGCGTCATAAACGTAACGGAGGCGGGGTCGCTGGTGTTTACAGTAGAAATTTGGGCCAATTTGGGGAGCCGGCTCAAATTGGAAGATACACGCGTATAACACGGCCTGGAACGAGGTGATCTGGCGAGGTGGCAGCGGCGGCTGTGGTGGCGTTGAGCAGTAGTCCGAAATAAAATTCAAAAAATCAAAATAGACTATGAAGTTGAACCTCGAAAACGTAGACTTGGACCACTTAATTCCCGATATTTCGAATGATTCTTGTTCCCTCTTTATTTTCATTGTTATTGGAAATTATATAGCTTGTTTGTTGAAAGGAATCAGTTTACAAAGATTTATGACAATCTTTTTTGTAACATCAAATTGTTTCCTTTATTCTCTTTCTCTTTATTCCTTCATTCTGACCCCTTCCTTTTAATTCTTTCTACTCGCAACATATTCTGTCACACAATGTCATGCTGACAACGAAAAAGTTGCTCTATCGAAATAAGATGAACTTTTATGTTGTACTTTGTACAACATAAAATATGGGAAATATGAAATTCAGTTAACAACATTGTTCATACATAATTTTCGGTGCTTATCTTTAGCATCAACGTAGTCATTTCCGTTCAGTGACACAATGTCTGTAGCATCGCCAGAAGCAAGAAAACACTTAAAGTAGTGATAAAGAAAAAGTAAGAGTCAAAAGTATTCGACATCTTTCTTTTTTATCGGGCCAAAGTAGTATGAACAGATTTCTCTGAAGTTTGTTAGCAAAATAAACTGAGCGTCCTTTTTTAGATCCCAATTTGAAGGACAACGTGTGAAATTGCATGCACTCAGAAATAGTTGCAGCTTCTATCAAAAACCCTGCCACCGTCTATGGCACCCGAGGACCTCTCGCTCAGAGGTGACACTGCAGTGACACCAGTTGCTGCCATGAGCGATCACACCCGGCCTCGACGATTCTTCTTTAGGGTTCTCCTCCGCGTTCAGCCCCGCTTCCGACCCACTGTGGCGGCGAAGGAGTGGTGGGGGGGGGGGCGGGGGGATGGGGGAGAGGGGGCCTAAACGATCCGCGCGCTTTTTTGCCCTGCAGAAGTGCCAACTCACCGCTGCGGCGCTTCGGGGTGGCCGCGACCACGCCCACCGCGCCCGTCGGCGCCAGCAGAGCGCGCCACCTGCCCGCCGCACCATGGCGCATGCGATGGCCGCTAAGGGCGCCATCAGCCCCCATTTAACTGAGTGCAGTGGAGTCTCTACAATTCGGGACCCGATTGTACGTGATTGCCATAAATCCGAGTTAATTGGACTTACCAAAAAAAATTAAATAAATACATTAATACAAAAAAAAATACATAAATAATGAAATAAATAATGAATTAAATAAACAATGAAATAAGCAATGAAATAAACAATGAAATAAACAAGGACTTAAATAATGTAATAAATAATGGAATAAATGAATTCCATTAAATGAATTCCATTAAGTTTCATTAAACTCCATTAAATTCCATTGAAATGAAGACACAAAATGTGTTGCAACGAATGCTGCGCTACAAATCGCCATGAGTTTCGTAGAATAACCTGCGGCAACTCCAGCCGACAATGCGATGTTCAGAAAATGGCGGGATATCGCCGCACGTAAAAGAAACAATGAATTTAAAAAACAACTGACAATAACTTGTAAGGTGTAATTTACTTACCTTCAGCAATTAATGTGATAAATTTATGTAAGTACATATTTTACTGAAATATACATACTTTGACAGTTAAAAGTTGTGTTTATATTTCTACTTTAATAAGTTAATCATTTTCGATAATTCGAGCTAGGCCCGTTCTCGTCCATCTCGAATTACCGAGACTACTGTGTTTGTTGCCGGGCACGTCAACTACTTACGCCATTAGCCTCGTAAGTGTAGTGCATGTCATAATCTTGTATGTTGTGGTGTTCCTCCCCGTGAGGTCCGGCGCCGACCTGCACGTCGTTTTGCACAAATTGCATCCTCCAGGTATCTCCCTCAGTTGAGAGATGATAGGACAAGCTCTAAGCTCCTGTATGGCCTTCCAACGTGTGCGGTTCTGCCTAAAAGTGCGTGCGTGTGCGTGCGTGCGTGTGCGTGCGTGTGTGTGTGCGCGCGTGCTTGTGTGTGTGTATGTGTGTGTGTGTGTGTGTGTGAGAGAGAGAGAGAGAGAGAGAGAGAGAGGTGAGATGATAGGATAAAGTAGAGGAAGGAACGATAACCAGAGATCCGTAGCCTGTTTCATACTCATGTTCTAACCATTTGTAAACATCCTTACATGATCTGCGTGCTGAAAATGGCAAATGGACAGACTTGTGACAAATGGACAGACTTGTAAAAAGTATAACTTCTCTACGTATTTCACCCCATCGTCGCCCGAGCAAATGGCGCTCATTTGTTCTGATATGATCTCTTCCCACGACATATCTCACTATAAAAAGTGTATTATTTTTGTTGTGTTTCTTGAAAGATGAATGACGGAATATTAATATTGTTACATTCGTTCTCGAAAGTGTTGTTTGTGAATATTCCATACATTTTATTATTATGAATACATTTTATGTGCATATTCTGTACACATATTATCATAATGACAGGGTACTCAAATACTAAAACTAGATAAAACATAGAAATGTCTCCTAATTATAAATGGAAACGATCATTACATATTTCCGTGCACAATTCATTCTAATATTTTTTTTTTGTCAAAATTCAGATACATTGTAATGTTTCCTATCAATAAAAAGAAACTACCATTACGAATAAATTACTTGGTAATAGGACTTATATAGAATTTCACTCCCTGTCAGCAAACGTTTATTTGTTGTTGAAAACCAGATGCCCTAATTGCCAATAAGGAAGTAATCAACTTGTCAACCAGAATACAATGATTGTTTTTATGTGTGACTTCTGGCAAGAAGAGTGTAAAAGCAAAAAAATGTTTGGAGAGTGTCGTACCAGTAGTGACTGTCAAACATAAACGTCACCAGTTGTTCTTTCTCAACATTGTAACAACCACACATCAAACGTATATGTTTCATAACTTTCCATTCCTAAGTATAAAAAAGAATTGTAAAGGAGTTCATGAGTTATAAAGAAGAATACACTTCCCCATAATGAGAATAAGAAGTGCAGAAAACAGCTGTACAATATGTTAATTTACATGATTGTATACTTGTTCTATTAATTATATTGTTTCATAAGTCCAAAAATAGAAAAATAAAAAAATATTAATTGAAATATTTTTTATAATTATTTTATAAAGGAAATAAGTCCAAGGTATAAAAACATCACAAAAATTGAAACATCACAATCATTGTAGAAAATCACTCATTCACTGTATAAAAACACCTCAGAAACATCAAAAACATCACAAACAGCAATCTCAGTACATAACAGAAATGCAAATTTGAAGTTGCCGAGTAGACCAAGCAATATCGATTAGTTCTACTTGGGTGCCAAATGGTGCTAGGTGCAACTAGGAGCCAACTGTGGATGTTATAGGTTTTTGTTGTTCTTTTTTTCTTTTTCTCCCCTCAGAACTATGGAATATGGATTTATTTCTCTTTTCAGATCACCGATCCAAATGTCATAGATAGTATGAAAACTGTGACAAAGTTAAATACAGCTTGATTCGCTGATGCGATCGCATAATTTTTAGCGTGACGAGTGAGAACAAATCTGCAAAAAGAAAAACCTCAATTATTCGGACATCAATTAACCAGGATCACCAATTATCCGGACTAGTTTTTTTTTGTTCATTTTCTTATTTAAGTTGGGTTCGTTTTAGAGGTAAACATTTTCTATGTTGAAAATGAAACGTTTGCGGAACTACCTATTTTACAATCGTTCATAACATTCGTTTCTTATTCACTGTTTTTTTACTGCAAATCCTAAAATTGAGTTTTTTGAATTTATAAGGTATTGGCCTATGTGTGCGTGCATTGTTCTCTTTTTCCTGGATTCGATTTTCTTGGAAATTGTTCGATTCTTTCTACTCACGTTATTTATTTTCTCAGTCTGTCTAAAATATATTATCGATAACCTTTATTATTATTGTATTATTATTGTATTATTATTATTGTATTATTATTATTGTATTATTATTATTATTATTATTATTATTATTATTATTATTATTTCCTACTTCCAAATTAACTCTGTAGGTAATTCCCGCGCTAAAACCGATAATTTCAGAATTCGGACTAGGGCTGGCATTGATTTTTCCTGATAGTCGACGCTTACCTCAGATGCATTTAACATTATAAATGGTTATTATTAACCAAATTTAAGTTGAATAAAACAAAATTATTACAAACCCATTTCATATTACGTTATAATATCAACAATGTCCGCCATTTGTTCAAAATTGTTATCTTAAGTATTGTTTAATACAAAAATTGGATTTGGCATTTACTTCTGTTCTCCAGATTGCTTGAAGTACTGCTTCCACACTCCGTTATTGATCATTTACTGTATTTCTTGCGTGGTGCCATTCGTTCCTCAGATTTTCTTTGGTCATCTATTCCCTTTAAAAGTTTCCGGGATTACATCAATTACAATCTCGCACATATTTATTTTGTTCGTAATTAAATAACTTTTCAAGTCGTCAACTTTTTATTCAAAAGTAAATTTTCAGAATTTTAAGTTCAGAAAATTATTCTTCTTTTTGATGGCGTAGAGTAATTCATTTACGTCACACATTTTCACATTCTTACAATGTACCCCCCCCCTCCGTGAAAGTAAAAACGTGTCTGAACACTTTCTGAATTTATGAATTCCTTTAACGGGCTTTCGACGGCCACAACATACCACGGCCAGGGCGAGTCGCCGCGTGGCAGGGCAGTGTCTCCTGGCGGCGAGTTCATTTCTGCGTCGTCACGTTTAGGTCAGAGAAGAGTCCTCGACTGTCACTCTCAAGTGCGGTGTTTGCTGCTCATTCCGTCTGAGCGACATTGACACGTTCTTCAATGCGTTGTAGGGAGAGCATATTCAACGAAATGACAGTGAGTGCCGGACAGAAAGTTACTAATTCTCTCTTCACGTGACACAATTCTCAGAAAGCCGAGGAAGTAAAATGTGTATTCTTGTACGTGACATTTTCAATTTTGAAAGTCAAAATACGTTCCAGAGACATGATATATGATTTAGGTGTCGAGAAGTAAATCTGAAATAATGTCTAACATTAACATCCCTAAAAATTACTCTTCTTGAAAGGGTAAAGTTTGTAGTTTATCAGTGTTCAAGTATTTCGCGGGTACGATCTGAAGGATAGTACTGCAGTTACAGGTTATAATATTTCTCGTGAGAAGCAATTCATATTTACTCTCTCGTATCTACTTTCTAGAAATAGAAATGTAAAACTATAAAAAGAAGTGCTAATTTTACGAAACAAAAACACCTTTTGCGGGAACACGATACCAAAAAAATGGATTTTTCTTGCTCGAATATGTGGTAATTTACTTTTTAGAACACGCTGTGTGATTACAATTCATGATTTATAGAGCCTTGATACTGAAAAGTGTTTTTCGCGGTGTCTTTGTTCATTCGTCCGTATTGAAATAACACTTCCATCTAAACGGCACAGGATGTTCATCAAAATCGTAATACGATGTCGCGGTCCCTCAATTAAAGCATTTTCATTTTAAATATTTTTTCTTTCAATTGTTTTTTCTGGAATAGATCCGAATACTTTGTACGTAGCAATAGCGTAGGTTCTATTTTCATAAAACCTCCGAATTTTCGAAAATTTGCAAACGTTTAAATTAGATTTTTAAATAATATCATTTACATTTTTTGCAATATGTGAGTATTAAATTTGAGTCAAATACTGGTAATTTAAAAAATTGCATAAGATTTTTCAAAACGGCTCCAGTTTTGTTTTTTTTCAAGTAAAACAATGTTTGCATAATATTATTAAGGCCAAATTTGCATTGAAACCTCTGAAGTTTCGATAGTTACGAAAATTCAACTTATTTTTGATGCGATTAGACAGTTGTTCGAATGCACGATTTTCATAGTACCATGATAGATATTTTTTATTTCGAAAGTTACGATTTTTTTCCGAAATCATGTTGGGTACTATCTGGGTTTATATATCAATTTAAGTTTGTGAAATGAAGTTTTCATGGAAAGTGTACTATCAGTTATTTACTTCATAACTTTCATAACAAATAAACTCTAAAAATGACCGGAAAACATAAAGTGTTGAAACAATAGTGAAATAATTTCGATCAAGTTATCATACATTCATTGATCATCTAACTCAGGTACACTAGGAGAGGGAGGAGACTACAATGTCATGAGAATACTGTGGAGCTCATGGACGTGTTAGATAATTTTTAATAAAAATTTCTCGAAACACTCAAGGAAACTTTGTTCCACCTTGTCAAACTCTTTGATAGACAGCCAGGTCCTTATTTAGTCTATTCTGGTTTCAGTTTTTCCTAAGCGATCGCAGACCCGTCCATTTGCTGGTTAAAAAAAGGATTCAGGGTGAGATCGTCTTTCAAAGTACAACTTTTGAAAAATCACCTTCCCTTTTTCACTCTCGTCTTCAGAGCTGCATTCCGCGGTCTCTTCTTTGCAACTGCCGGTTCTCTCTGTCCCTCTCCCTCCCCCGCCCCCGCCGCTGCCCCCGCCGCTGCCCCCACCGGCGCCACTGCCGTCGTCTACGCCTCCGTCCCCGCCCCCGAACCTGCCCCCGAATCTCCCACCGAACTTGCCTCCGCCACCGCCTCCACCTCCACCTCCGCCTCCACTCCCGCCCCCACATCTAATTCCAGCTCCCGCCCCCCACCCTCCCCACCGCCACCTCCTCCGCCTCCGCCCCTACAAAGAGGTGGCTCAGGGCATCCACTGATGACACTGCAGTCCCTCTGATCAGGTGGTCCTAGGTTGGAGCCCCGACGGTGGCAGGATTTTCGACACTAGCCAGATAGCTAGGTCGAGTTCCGTCGCTGTCTGCAGGAGAATTCTAGTGCCGGTCGATCGTTTTCCGTGGTTTCCCTGATCGACACCAGGCGAAAGCCGGAGAAGAAGCGTAGCAAACGGGCCACGGACTGTGCTTTTCTTCCTTTTCCTTGTCCTATCCCCCCCCCTTACTTACACACACTTACACTTCATGCACTACACTCTCACACATGCCGGGAGACCGGTCGGGAGCTTGAAGCTTGTCCTGGCTGGGGTGATGTACCTGGCAAGCCGACGGTAGGTCGGCGCCGGTTCTCGTCATGTAGCAGGGGAATACAACAGCCACCGCCCGAGCAAAACATGCACTACACTTACGGGACTAATAACCCTCGTAATTGCCGTGCCGGAATCATTAACCAATAATCAATTAATACCACTAGCACCTCTACCACCGCCACGGCCACCGCCACCGCCACCGCCACCGCCACCGCCACCGCCACCGCCACCGCCACCGCCACCGCCACCGCCACCGCCACCGCCACCGCCACCGCCACCGCCACCACCACCACCATCACCACCACCACCACCATCAACACCATCATCACCTCTACCACCACTACCACCACCTCTACCACCACAACCGCCACCATCAACACCGCCATCCCCCCTAAACCATCTCTACCACCACCACCTTCCCAAAACCACCTCTTCCACTTTCTCAAAACCTCCACATCCAACACCCCCAAAACCACCCTTCCAAAATCACCACTTCCACTCCCGCCCTATAACGTCTACCATACACGTCACCCCCGCCGTCGGCGCCAAGTCCCCCCCTTCGCGTTCGGCCCGCCTCGCCTGCCGCCCGCGCGGCGCCGCGCCCCGCCCACAACCGCTGCCGCGCACCCCACCCCCATCCCACCCCACCCCCTCCACTGCGCTCCTCAGCTTGCTTCTTTGCGGCGAGTATCAAAATACTCTGTGGTAGCCCCTCTGGGCGTGTCGCGCTGTCCATTTCGCCGACGCTGAGACCCACCCCCGCCTACCTGGGAATTTCTGCGGAGGCTGGTGTGGTCACAGTGGCCACAGTGGCACGAAGAAGGTATTTCAAAGATAGTAGGACAAACGAAAAAGTTATTATTGATACCATGGAAGTTAAGGCATTAAAGTAGTACAGGAATGTTCAGGGAGATAAATGTAAGAAAGTAATTAGAAGCCGTGCAATTTAACTAGTGGTGCACTTATTCCTTTCAGACCCGAGTTTATTTTTTTCATTGCACACATTCATTGCTCTTTTTCATACGTTGGTGGATGACGGTGAGAATCAGTTACATAAAATAATCAACTTTGACTTCAGTATGTCTCCAAAAATTTCTTTTCTGTTATAATAGCGAAGAAAATCTATCCAAAGTCGATGTGTACAAGATGTGTTATATCAGAGCTGAAAGGGGGGATATTTTATTGCGTTATTACACTTACCTATTATTATAATATTTCAAATTGTATCCTATCAATTTTGCTACAGTCTGTTGATAGATATTCTCATGAAATAGAAACGCACCCGAATAGTTGGTAATGAATTTAACATGGAAAGTCATCAAATCAGAATAGATGGACGCAATCAAAAGATCGTTTTTTTATAATATTCTTTTAATAAAGATGTGTCAATGATGGTTGCGATAGCTTTTTTATATTGCGGTTTCAATAACGAATAAAATCATGGTTTATTCCTGTATTGTAATTAATTATTTTTCGTGTAATTATTAATGTATTGTTATCCCCTCAGACCTGTAGGTATATCTCAACTGAAATTTGTATCCAAAGAATGAATGTGAGTTATCTAACGACAACAAGAGTCCCCACTTTAAGAAACTTTATTATGATAAACAGGGAGAGATGGTTTAGGGTGTCAACTGATGTCACTGCACTGCCTCTGACCTAGGTCCTAGATTCGAGTCCCGACGGTGGCAGGATTTTGGACCCTATCTTGTCCACTTGGTCTTATTTAGTCGCTGTCTGGAGGAGAATTCTATCAGCCGATCGCTCTGATTGGTAGTTTTCCGTGCTTTCTCCGGTCAACACCAGGCCAATGCCATAGAAGCTAACAATTGAGTCATGGACCGCATACTATTTTCCTTATCTCTTCCATGTCCTATCCTCACCCCCTTACACACACTTGTGGTGTGGATTAGGTCGGGAGCTTAAACTGTGCCCCGCCTGTAAGGGAGATACCTGAATGTGAAAATTTTGCAAGCTGACAATCAGGTTGACGCCGAATCCCACCATCCAGCGTGGAAATGACTGCGACATCTCCCCTGCTAAAACATGCACGAAACTTACGGGACTAATGACTTTAGTTGACGCTCCCGAAACGCTATTAATCAATGAATCATTAATTATGATAAAAGTGTCTGAGCTCTATGGCCATACCTTTCTTCCAAACAGGTATGTCCCATACAAGTAGCTCCCATACAAAAGTCTCCCTTACAAGTATCTCCCTTACAGTTATCTCCATTACGGATATCTCCGTTACAGGTATCTCCCTTAGAGATATCTCCCATATAGGTATCTCCCATACAGGCAACACCTCAGCCGGGACAACCTTTAAATTCTTGGCCCTATCGACATCAAGTATCGGAAGGATCGTAACACACATTTTGCATTGCTCCGAACGCTTCCCCACGCAGCCCGGCTCCCACTGTGCGTTGGCCTCTGAGACGGAGGCTGCGGCTCCGGCGCCGCAGTGTCCGTAACAAACCAACAAACAGGTAGACACCGCGGCGTCCCCTGGTCGCCTTCAAGGGGGCCGCCGGGGGCCCCTCGCCCCCCGAAATTGGCTACTTCGGGCGCGCCGCAGGGGGCCCCGGGAGGGGCTTCGCCAACTGTTTCAAGGGGCGCCCGAAAACACTCCGGGTGATGGATCACCCGTCGGTGGGGGCGTGGCCGTGTGCGGAGGCGAATGCGGCGGTGGCGGGGGCGGTGACGCTGGTGGTGGCGGTGACGGTGGCGGTGGCGGTGGCGGTGGCGGTGACGCTGGCGGTGGCGGTGGCGGTGGCGGTGGCGGTGGCGGTGACGCTGGTGGTGGCGGTGGCGGGGGCGGGGACGGGGGCGGGGGCGGTGACGCTGGCGGTGGCGGGGGCGGGGGCGGGGGCGGGGGCGGGGGCGCTGACGCTAGCGGGGGCGGGGGCGGGGGCGGGGGCGCTGACGCTAGCGGGGGCGGGGGCGGGGGCGGTGACGCTGGCGGGGGCGGTGGCGGGGGCGGGGGCGGTGACGCTGGCGGGGGCGGTGGCGGGGGCGGGGGCGGGGCGGTGGCGGTGACGCTGGCGGTGGCGGGGGCGGTGGCGGGGGCGGTGGCGGCGATGGTGGTGGGTTGGGTCGTGGCGGCGGGGTGGGTTGGAGGCAGGGGACATGGGAGGGTGATTGAGGCAACGAGGTGGAGAGGCATGGGGTCGCCAGGGTTGGGGACGGCGGTGGGGACGGCGGCGAGGGCGAGGACGGGGGCCGGGGGGAGAGGCAGCTGCGGGGCGGAGCGTCGGCGGTGGTGCCCACCTGGATAAGAGGTGGGGCGGCGGGGGCGCTGGCAGCGTTGGCGACGGGGGTAACGGGGGTAGGCGGAGGTGCCGGGATAGGAGGGGGTGGCAGGGATAGGCGGGGATGCCGGGGGTTGCGGGGATAGGCGGGGGTGGCGGGGATAGGCGGGGGTGGCGGAGATAGGTGGGGGCGGCGGCGGGGCGGCGGCGGCGGGGCGGCGGCTGGGGCGGCGGGGCGGTGGCGGTGGGGCGGTGGCGGGGCCGGCGGGGCGGTGGCGGCGGGGCGGCGGCGGGGGCGGCGGGGCGGTGGCGGGGCGGTGGCGGGGCGGTGGCGGGGCGGTGGCGGAGGCGGCGGGGGCGGCGGCGGGGCGGCGGCGGGACGGCGGCAGGAGCGGCGGGGCGGTGGGGCGGGTGACGTCGGGATGGGCGGAGGGCGAGAGGGAGGCCGCGAGGTGAAGCGGGGGCGGCGGGTCCAGTGAGTGAGGTGGAGGTGGCGGGGTCGGAGCGGAGGCGGAGGAGGCCGGGTGGGCAGCGGCGGTGGAGGCGGCGGCGGGAAGGGCGGCGGCGCTGGGGTCACCACCTCTATAGACCCGGGCGAGACCGCGGCAGCCACTTTTTTCTCAGAAGACAGGAGCGTTTTTCGGGGTCAGGGACAATTTTTTAAAAGTATTTTCTGGCCATAATTGAGATCCGGACAGGCACCTGGAGATGACTGGTGGGAGGGGGACGGCAGTGGTCGGCAGGGCTGCCACCTATCAAGCACTCCGGGGCCCTATCTCCTTTGTGTAATGAATTTATGATTAATTTATATTTTGGTGTGCCCCTCGGGCGGATCCTGGACAGTGTGCTACCTTACACGATCCTGAGTTCGAGTCCCAATCTGGGCCAAAATATAGCTTTCCATTAAAATCGTCACAGTTTCTATAGCTGTGTGAGCGAACGAAAACTCAATATGTTAGATACTGTGAAGGGAATACGTCATGTTTGCCACAAGTACTCTATAACCCCAGTCGTGGTTAATGAACACAGGATCAAGACCTGAGAAACCGCTTGCTGGTAATAATCTGATTATTCCGACTCTAAAATGGCAAATTTATTAACACAACTAAAAGTTAATTATGAAAAATAAATAAATAAATTTGTTGTCCTATGTGACGTGTATCAATGTTTTTACCTATTGCCATATTTTTAAGACGCTTTTCTACCATGCTGACAAATTATGTGCTTAAAAATTGCGTTTTTTCTATGAAACGGCATATGAATCTTAACTTAAATTATTGGGCTGAATTTGAATATTTTCCCAAATTTAATAACTTCATATTTTGGAAACAGTTATTTTGGAAATAAGCTCTTCATTTGTCTATATTTACAAACGCAAGATTTACTTGACAAAATAGAATACATTCTATTAATTTGGTAACTTGATAACATGCCACCATTACGACAAAATAATAGCGATGGCAGCGATAATAAGCCAGCAAATGATGTGTAGATTATAATTAGGCAACTTGTGTAACACTTCTCGTAATGCCTTCACTAAATTATCTGGCTTAAAAAAAGATACAATTTACCCTCAGAGCTGAAGGCGAAAATAACAACTAATGAGATCATCAAGTAACGCCCAGAATAAGCAACTAAGTTCAAATCTCGGTCATCTCCATGGAATAAAAATAGAATCCCAAGTCCCCATTAAGTACTTATGTACATTTTTCAAGTTTTTCTGCGCGGCTTAGAAAATATTTACTCATTATTCATTATTGATTATTACTGAAAAACAGTTTTCATCATCATTCATCATGCTCCTGTAAAAAATACTAAATCCTTAATTATTTTCACGAGATGAGCCTCACGTCACTTCTCGCTTACTACGTTCACAAAATTTTCAAAATTTTTGAAAAAGAGTCAGACGTTCAGAATTGTATTATACAGCACATACAAGTAGTGTGTGACTATCAGATTCTCAAGGGACATAGCAATTTGAAAAAGTGTACTGCTGGTACTTCATACGCATTGGAACGATCACCTATTGAAGAACTGCAATCAGAATGTAAATGTCCAAAGAGTGCTCCATGTTATGCCAAATATTTATTCGGTAACTTCGTCTGAAATAACTTGATCAATCGCCTGCGAAACATGCTTTACTATGAAAGCACACTATAATTCATAAATTTTAGTGTTTCACGTGACGATTGACAAACACGATGTTGTTGATGTCTGATCATCAGTGAAAATTCGACAGATGAAAGTTATTCTGTGTATGTAGAATATAGTTTTGAAAGGTTTGTCTACTTTTTACATACTTTGTAAGTGTGAACTTTCTCTGGGGATTGCTGATCTTTAAATCAGACCTCGAAATATTAGCGATCAGTAGAAGTAAATAAATATCTGAGAAGAGAGGATGTTTTTTTTTATAAAAGAACGGGGTGTATGTGTACAAATAACAACGTTAAAGCCCTTTAAAACTTCCGTTAATGAGAGGTAGCTACCCAAGCGTTTTGCTGAGTCAGATTCACTCTTAATTAGTGTCGAAAATGCTTTCTAATCTCGAGCATCAGATCTTTTCAATTAAGAAGAAAATAACTAGAACCCAATCGACGGTAGCTTCTGCGGCGCAAAGTGAGACCTCCCGAAAAGGGCTTTCAGTCGGCGTACGTCACTACTTAATAGGAGTGTCAAAGATGCAATGATGATACAATATCTACAATATTTGATACAAACCCTTCTATTTACCGAAACATTTTCTTTTACGTTCATAATACGAAAACACTCTGATTTCGTGAAGTCTCTGACTCTCGAAAACACTCTGACACTGTAAAGTCAATACCAAATGTTTTTCTCGAGACAACAAAAAAAAATATTATGTAATGTATGTTCTATTTATTCTCAATTTTTTTTAAAATTCTGTTAAATATAATGCATCTTGCTTTTCTTACTTGGTAGCTCCGTCATATTTTAAAAATATGTCAAAGAAAATACCCTCACCTGTTTCTTTAAAGACTATGTCACGAGAAATTGTTTATAATTTTGAAATTAAAACAGGGTAATCGATTGCTATTGAAAGTTAATATCGAGAGTGGACTGCCATTATTAATAAAGCATTCAGAAGTAGTTTTGTAAGAGCGTTTAAAACCGATGTATTTATTGAGACTATTTCCCGAATGAAAATAAGAAAAAAATAATACTTCATAGAACTAATATTTATTACTTAAACAGGGTGCGACTATGTCTATGTTTTCAGATTACATATGAAACTTCTTATTTCTAGTTTTCATTTCGACAAATTCTGACTTCAATGTACATAATGTGTTAAAGGAAGTAATTTACTACCTATAGGAACAAGATTTATCCACTCTTGTTTTCAGGGCCCCACAGAATTTTCTGTCAAAAGATCCCCCATCTTCCGGCGCAAAAATAAAATTATTTATCTTTACTACTTTCTTAGTAAGGCGAAATGTAAAACGAGTAGCAGACGAAGAAACAAAAATTGTAAAAAAAATGATTTTTAACAATTTTTGGGCCCACAACATCGCAGACAGACTATCCAGAGACGCAATGCAGTGTACTGACGCATGGAAGACACATTATTGAGGCGCCAACTTCCTCTACACGCATCGGCTTAGGTGGCTCTGGACATCATTTGATTGAATTGAATTGAATTTGCCTTATTTTACGTGGCGAGACTCGGGCCATCAGGCCCGCTCTTCCGTCTGACCAAGCAAATTTCGCCACTAGTGGATAAAGGAGGTATTTCTTGGGCGACGAACAGGTGATTTTGAATTTAGCTCAGAGGCGTCATTTAGGCTTGAGGATCTTTTACATGCAAGTAAATCTACTAACATGGGACAGCCGGCTTTACTTCCCCTCCGAAGGAAGGCGTACGAAGGATTTTGTCGCCCTAAAAATCCACGGCTTCGATCGGGTTTGAACCCGCGAGCTTGGGTATAACAGTCCGGTACGCTAACCGTCACACCATCGCCGCCGCCATGATGTCACTGCAGTCACTCTGACCGAGAGGATATAGGGTTCGAGTCCCGACGGTGGGAGGAATTTCAACACGGACTACCCGACTCGGCCGAATTCAGCTGCTGTTGTGGAGAATTCTAGCTGCCAACTGCTCTGATTGGTAGAGATCCGTGTTTTCTCTGATCAACACCAGGCGAATATCTGAGCAGTACCGTAACTAACCGGCAACGGACCGATGGCGATCTTATCTTCTTCTTCTTCTTCATTGTCCTATCATCAATCTTTACTTACACACACACTAGCATTCACTACACTCCTACACATGTCGGGAAACCATAATGGAACGTTAGTGTGTGTCCCGGCTGGGGCGGTGCCCCGCTGGTGGGAGATACCTAGTTAAGGAAAATCCTGCCTGCGGACTTGTAAGATGACGTCGGTCACTAAAGAAGAAGGTGACTTCAGACACCGAAAGTAATGTTGCCCAATTGTAACGCAATGCATTGTACTTTCACCGTTTATCCTCAATCACCTCTCATGTTTCCCTTGTCTCTCAATCTACTTACACTCACATAATTTATTTATTTTGAACATAACGGACACAATGCCAACTTGTGCAGTAATAAATAAATTGGAATATGTAGTAAATAGTCAGACAATAATCCATCTGTAAAATAATATATGTTCGTGAATTAACTTTCATTTGACACACATTTTCAAGAATCAAATCTCTCTTTCAGGAGATTGATCATTTTCCAAATTCTGGTTACTGAATTGTTACTTGTATACATAGTTTTATGCAAATGAATTGCAAATAATGGATTCTGCCTAGAATTTCTGACTGCCGCGTTAAATTTTAAATAATTGAATAATATTTCCCAATCAGTTATTCCATTACAAATTTATACAGAAATTTGGTGTCATATGACCTTCTCAATGATGGGATTTGTGTCTCTGAAGCATTGTAATTATGATCAAGAACGGATCAGAAAAAAAATTATATGTTGCCCAACATTTCTAATTTAATCTAATTGATATCATATAATCATGAAATCACTCATCATTTATTTACCAGGTAATTCTCCTCATGTCTGAACGGAAATTTTACGAAACGAGGAACGTAACATAGATGATTAAACAATTGTATATTAGAAATGGAATAAGCAAATGAAACTCATAAGCATATGATGTGTACTACAAGACATTTTATTACAGTAGTGCTAGAGTTTCTTCAGCTTGAAACTAAAAAAAAAAAAAAAAAAAAAAAAAAAAAAAAAAAAAAAAAAAAAAAACGCATCTACGGAATCCCCTTCTCCCATCTTGCCACCGCATATTCCTGCATCCCCACAGCCGAGTCCGGCTTTAGTACGTGATCTCGAGTATAATAACCTGGAAATAACTTTTCCCGGGACTCTCGTGTTTAGCATCCAGTAGGTCTTTGCCTTTGTTGCGCGATCGTCGTTTTTTATCACCGCCATCCTTTGCCGTTAGAGCGCGGGCAAGGGCCATCCACGTCAGGCGAACGCAGCTTCCACGGCAGGCACGGCCGGGCGCCAAGTCCGCCATGCCGCGTGCGTCCGGGCTTTTAACCCGCGCCTCGCCGCCCGATAATGAGATTCTTCGGGCAGTCGCGGTAACGAAGCGGTGGAGGGGGTGGGGTGGGTGATGGAGGTGGAGGAGGAAGATGCGTAGGTGGAGGGTGAGGGGGATGGGGAGGGAGAGGTGGAGGACGAGATGAATGGAGATGGAGAGGTGATGGTGGAGGATGGGATGGAAGAAGAGATAGTGGTGGAGGAGGATGAGGAGGAAGGGGTACTGGTGGAGGGGGATGAGGGGCATGGTGGAGGAGGGACAGGTGGTCGAGGTGGTAGATGAGGAGAGGTGGTGGCGGATGACGAGGTGGTCGTGGAAGAAGTGAAGGGGTGTAGTTGCGGAGGAAAAGGTGGAGGATGGAGAGGTGATGGATAAAAGGTGGATGATGAGTTGTTAGTGGGAGAAGAGGTGCTGCAGGAGAAAGAGGTGGAGGCAGAGGATGAGGTGGCGATTGAGGGAGAGCTGGAGGATGTGATGGTGCAGGAGGAACAGGTGGATTAGAGATGGGGGTGGAGAGAGAGGCGAGGGTGAGAACGGGAGTGGGAGCAAGGGCGAGATCGGGGACGAGGTCGGGTATGAGGGCGAGGACGAGGGCTGGGACGGGGCTGTGGGAGGAGGCGGGAACGGGAGCGGGCGCGAAAGCTGAGGCGAGGGCAGTGGTGAGGGCGAGGGCGGGGACGGCAGTGAGGGGTGGCAGAGGGGGCTGCAGCAGCGTCGGAGGCAGCGGCAGGTGGGCGGGGCAGCGGCGGCGGCGGCTTCTCCGCCATAAAAGCTCTTTTGGTTTTGACCTTTCCGCGGTGGCGCCCACAAAAACCGCGCGCCGCGCTGACCACCCCCCGCAGCGCTCCGCCTACCTCCCCCCCCCACCTGCCGCTGCTGCTGCCGCTGCTGTCACTGGACCGCGCTAGGTGGCGTTCCACACCACTTCCTCCGACGGCGCTGGGATCGCTGAGAGCCCAAGTTTATAGAGCCTTCAAAAAGGTTTCCCAAATCACCCAAAACCAGAAATTGTAAATTACAATTTTGGACTTTAAAGTGACTAGCACCCTCACTTGCGAATTTCGAAAATTTTAACACACAATCGTTTTGCCAAAGCTTTGCCAAAGTTTTGCCCAATTTTGCGCAGCCTTTATAGAATTTTGCCCTAGTCCAGAAAGACGGAAATCAAAATCCATTTTTTTTTCTGAAACTTATTGTAGCTCTCCGACATGAGAATTTTGGGATTCCGTCCAAGCCATCGTTTTGCTCACGAATAGCCCATTCTTGCCCAGCATTTGAAATGTTAAAAAACGCCGAAATTCGGAAAACAAAATTGTTAGCTTAAAAGTGTCTAGCACACCAATTTGCTGATTTGGAAAATTTTACTCACCGTCGTTTACAAAAACTTATCCTCAAGTTTACCAAACCCAGCGGTCAATATTATGTTAAAAGGGCAATTTAGAAGAGAGAGATGTGCTCTATGGATGTTTAAGGCACCAAACGTAACATTTTTTTACTTGTATCATGTAAAGATGACTGATTAATCGTTAGTACTTACATTCCCATTCAACAAAGTAAGTAACTTGCAAAGCGTCGTACGCCATAACAGGAAGAATTTATGCATGCAGAGAGGACTGAAGAAATGGACGGGGACAGTGGTGAGGGGGGCAGGGCCAGGAGGACTCAAGGAGGGGCGGAATGGAAATTGATGGGCGCATATGGAAGCAAAATTACTCGCATTTACTGAAGAGATACAAATTTTTGTTTCTTTAATAGGTTGTTGTGATAAAAGACATACTGAGCGATACAGGGTTACTTATCAGTAAATATACTACTTACTCCCTATAAGTGGTAGCACTGCTTTACGAATTTGTTGTTTTTTTTTCCTTGCTGTGCAAAGGTAAAAGAAGTTGAATAAATTAACTACAATTCATAAAGGCGTGAGCCTGCCAAATTATTTTAGTCGTAGATAAGCTTACCTCATCCCTAAGCGTAGCAGTTTGTGGGTATTAGTTTTAAAATAGTATTACCGAAAATATAGAATAACTGTGACAGAAACATATTACCTGTAGGGCTGCGAAATGTGTCATTCGATTAGCTAATAATTCAACAGTCAAGTAGTACCCCAATAGTGCCTTAAGAGATATGTTTAAATCCGAAATAGATTAAAACCACGTTAGATAATTTGAAATACGTATATTATTATTTCTTTTGTATGCCTCTAAGAAAGGGTGCTAGCTTTCTGTGAGGCGGTCCCTGATTCAATTCTAGGCCGGGGCAAAAATGAAACTGTTGCTAATAATAACCGTGTGTGTTCCCAAAAGTTGTGTGATCGCCACATGTCATCCTTACCCGCTGGTGTCGATAATAAATAAAAACAGGGCCTATGCCTGAGAACACTGGTAGAAAGCAAAATTGACATTATATGACCCGAAATTCAAAATACCCCTCCTTGTCAACGAGCATACCTATGACTGAGAATGCCATTAGAATACGTCTCGCAGAATATGACTAATTCCCAATAACGCGCGTCTATCCAATGCAAATCCACGGACGGCACTTCCACAACCGTATCAGTAGACCTCGGGGCAGTGTGCCTGAAGGAAAGGGCGGGGCAGGCGGTGGTAGCAAAGGTGGGTGATCTTCAATTCTGCGGGAACCCTCATGTGGGAGCACTCACGCCCTGCCGGCCCCGCTTCGCCGACGCCCATTAGTTACTTTAGCACCCGCCGTTGGCGCTGCCAGCGAAATATCGGCTGCTCCAGTTGGCGGTGGCGGAACCCGACTGATCGAGGCCGACGGGACCGTTGCCCTGTAGAAATCAGCTGCTCCACGCGAAACGCGCCGCATCGATGTTTGGTTTATACGGTTTTGTCATCCGCCGATCGTTACGTCATTGGTTCTTAACGAGTTTAATATTTTTTTATTAAAGATAAACATTGGATTTTAACTTGAGGTTTTCAGGCTCTCGTTTTTATAGACAGCTTCAAAATGTGTTACACAAATAATCATATGATGCACATTTATTGAAGATGTCTAACAAATGTGATTCATTCGTTGAACACTTTTTTGCTTCGATCATTGTAAATATTGTACACTTCATTTTAAATAGTCACTCTTTTTCTGGCTGTCTATAATAAATAGGAGCCTGCAAAATCTAAGGTTGTCAAATAGCTTGGTTATATTTTCCGTTCGAATTGTTGTAGATACAGAGCAACGTCTCTTTAAAAAACGTATTAATACTCTTAAAAAGGTAATGGGGAATGAGAATTTGTCTGTTAAGAGGGATGTGTTTTGCGTTACTTTGCCTTTCAGGTAAATAACTCACATAGTCATACAGACACACACATACACACACATACAAACATACATGTACGGATAAACACATACATATAATTATGCACGCACAGACATACACAACAGATAAACAAATATGCACGCACACGTATGCACGACCAAGCCCTCACACAAAGAGAGAAACACACGCAGACCCACAGTGACACATACACGTTCACATTTATGCACTTTCATTCTACTATACTACGTATTGTATTGCTCATTCTACTATACTACGTATTGTATTGCTCATTCTTCTATACTACGCATTGTATTGCTCATTCTACTATACTACGTATTGTATTGCTCGCCTGCTCCACTCGGTTACGAGTTATCTCTGCTATTGTCTCACAAAACAATTATGCAATCGGTTATATTTTCCAAAATGCGGCAATGATTGTAAAAGCATGTACCGAAATATCTCACAAGCAAGACAACCGAATCACTTTCCCAATTATACTGTCACAGAAGTGAAGAAGAATGATTATGATTCTCCAGGAAGATCGTCAAACTTCTTACTTTTTTTCCCAATCGTACTCAACTGAGCAAAGTACACATTATTTAAACTAAATGTAATAATAGCTTGGCCTGTGCAAACATTCTGCTATTAAAAACATTGTTTAAAAATGTCAAAATATCAACAAACTGCGTCATCACTTCGAAAGTTCAGCCCCTGAGCTACATGTTAAAGAATTACAATCTCGACTCAACTGGCGTATTGTCGAATTAATTTAATTTTACATAGATTTCGAGATTCTATTCGATTTTGACCACCGATGCATGCTGCGGAGTAGGGGGACCCTGAAGTGCTAAGTCTTCAAAAATGAGAAGTTTCAAAAGGGGTCTCATTATCTAGAACCCTGCTGAAAGAAGATGTCTTCGCCCGAGTGGTACCTCCTTTCTCCACTAGATGATGACAGGAGCAAGGCGAAATTTGTGTGATCAGACGAAAGGACCGACCAGATGGCCTGAGTCTGGCCACGAAAACATTATTGAATTTAATTGAACTGAATTTAAGAAGTATGACTCGTGACTCCCCCCGGGCCCTATTTTTCCTTCACGTTCTCAACACTTTCCACACATGTTTTACACACGTTCCTCACATGTCCCCTCCTATTCTCCCAGCATGTATCCGGGCTTAGGTGGCTCAGGACACAAATTGATGTCACTGCAGTGCCTCTGACCGCCAGGTCCTAGGGTTCCAGTCCCAACTGTAGCAGGATTTTCGACTCTAGCCACATAGCAATAGCGAATTCGACCGCTACCTGAAAGAGAATTGTAGAGCCTGCTGCTCTGATCAGTAGTTTTCTGTGGTTTGCGATCAACACCAGGTGAATGCCCGAGTAGTACCCTAACCAACGGGCCACATAACGCGCGCGCGATATTTTCTTCTTGTTTCTTGTCCTATTCACACCCCCTACTTATACACACCCACTTGCACGCGGTACGTTACCACACATGCCGGGAGACCAGTCAAATACAAAGATCATTAGTCCCTCAAGTGTAATGCCTGATTTTTTTATCGTGAGAGATGATAATCATGTTCCCGGCTTAGAGCTTGTCCCGGCTGCGAGATACCTGGTTGGGAAAACCCCTCAAAGCATTGAGTAGGTCAATAACGGACTTCATCATTCAGCGAGTGAAGATCACTGCCAACTCCCGCGATAAAAAACATGAACTACGCTTATGGGACTAATGACCTTAGCAGTGGTCGCGCCCGGACTCACTTATCAATCAATCAATACATACATAGTGGACAATAAATACTTCGTATATGGACAATATATTAATACAGAAAAATTTGATTAAATGTAGAAAACCTCACTTCGTATACCTTTATTAAGCTCGGCGGAACCCATCGAAGAGTAGCTTACTTGACTTGCCAAAACGACCGGTTCGCAGGTTCCTATCTCCCTAGACGGGTATGGTACTCAACGTTGCGTCTTGTTCCCTCAATTACAACTTCGAAAGTTTTACTTCAGCGCAAGGAGGACAACAAAAGTGTGCTAAACCGTATAAAATGTCACAATCATCTCCTTGCCTATTATAAACAAAGCGTACCCTTCACGACATTTAGAAGAAAGTCTTGAAAATCTGGAACGTGTGGGATGGGAGGGTTGGCAACCATGACCGTGCAGGCGCGTGTCAAACCAAATGTGTGCAAGCACGCTTCAGACGGAAAGCAGTGAGAAATCTTTTTGAAAAAACTGGACAAAACATTCATGTGGTTTTTCGATTTACGCGAAACATATCATTGGTTAGAATTGTATCTGTTGATGATTCGGTAGACAACGTTTCTGAAACAATTTAAATTTGTAGATTGGTTCTGCATTTTAAAGTAATTCAAACGTTCGTGAATCATTGCTTTTGTTGCGAAAAGAAAGCTTTTGTTGCTGATTAGAAAAAGAATCACGGAGATCGCAAATATTAATGCAGAAATATAAATGCAGTTAAAAGTACTAGCAGCAAAAGACTCTAAAATACATTGACCCAAACAAACAACAACTTCAAAAGTATTCAACATTTTTCACCATTTTTAAGTTATTTTTGTATTTATTTCAGCTTTTCGGGATGTTACATCAAGGTAGCCAATACGTTCATCAAGGTCCGTTAGAATCTCTAAACAGTCTTGCCAAATCACGCTTCATGAAACAAAGCAATTGATCAAGTTCACTTGAAGATCTCCAAACACGAATTTCGCTTTTTGAATTCTGGCCATCTTTTCAAAATGTGTAAACGCAATAGTAAAGGGATCTAGAATCAATATTTTGGGCACTGTGCAACTTTTCTTTTTGAATATTATTGCAACCTAGGGTTGTATTTAATCAGATTAAAGCAGATTATGTAAGCAAATTAAAAATAGGCGTGCTATGGGGCCCTGCTGAATAGGATCTCCGAATAGGGTCTTTCCAAAATATTTTATAAATTAATAAAAAATATCAAGATTATTGAAACCAACAATACGTTTTGGTTTTTTATTTCAATATTGTCATGGGGCTCGTGAGGACAGCATACAGAATATTGCTTGGGGACAGCATGTCGCTTAATGCCCATTCACCTCGGAGTCGGATCTCAGAGTCCCAGCGATAATCGTTTAATTCATTCAGATTTCAATTTTTCTATTGGTTGATTCATTAACTGATTAGTGATTCCTGCACGTCAACGGCTAAGGTCATTAGTCCCGTAAGTGTAGTACAAGTTTTTGTGGAGGCGGTGATATACGGCGAGATCCGGCGACAACCTACCCGTCGACTTGCGGGGTTGTCCCCAGCCTGATAAATCCCACGAGCAGGGCACCGCCCATCGGGATAATCTCTAAGCTCTCGACTGAGTGGTGGCATAGTGCATGCAAGTGTGTGTGTGTGTGTGTGTGTGTGTGTAAGGAAGGGGTGAGGATACGACAAGGAATAGGAAGGAACAATCGCACGCAGTCCGTGGCTCATTTGTTAGGGTACTGCTCCAGCATTCGCCTAGTGTTGATCGGAGAAATCACGGAATACAACCGATCACATCCACCGGCCACTAGAATTCTCCTCCAGGCAGCGACTGAATTCAACCTATTATGTAATTAGTGTCGAAAATTCTGCTACAGTTGGGCTCGAACCGTAGAACCTCCCGGTCAGAGGCTCCGCAGTGATATCAATTGAATTGAATTGAATTGAATTGAATTGAATTGAATTGAATTGAATTTGCATTATTTTACGTGGCGAGACTCGGGCCATCAGGCCCGCTCTTCCGTCTGACCACGCAAATTTCCCTACGCTCCTTTCATCTAGCAGAGAAAGAAGGTATTTCTTGGGCGAGAAACAGGCGATTTTGAATTTAGCTCAGATGCGTCATTTAGGCTTGAGGATCTTTTACATGCAAGTAAATCTACTAACATGGGACCGCCGGCTTTACTTCCCCTCCAAAGGAAGGCGTACGAAGGATTTTGTCGCCCTAAAAATCCACGGCTTCGATCGAGTTTGAATCCGCGAGCTTGGGTGTAACAGTCCGGTACGCTAACCGTCATACCATCGCCGCCGCCTTGCCTCAATTGATGCCCTAAACCGGTCGCTTTTCGATTTTTGGCCAGCGTTTCGGCCGTCTTCCTCACAGGGCGAGGGCGGGAGGGCGGTGATGGATCACGCCGCCCGCGGGCGACTGGGGCCGAATCGCTGCGGTTGAAGCCCGCGCTGCAGATTGCAAGCGAGAGGTCGTGACCCCACTCTTGTTGACCGCTCTTCCTCGTTTGGGCGCCAAGGGGTTCTCAAGATTTAAACGGAGCTGTTTGCGGGAAAGATGTTTCAAGAATTGGAAATGTACAGACAAATAGGGCTTGAAATCTTAAATTTCTTCGTACACGCCGGAGGCCCTGGCAGGAATTTTGGGGTCGTTTTCTCAAATCGATTGTTACTTTCTTGCTTCCTGCTCCGCTCCAATTAAGGTAACAGTGCTGTTGAACATTGCAGAAGTTTTATTATTCTAGCATGACATTATTGCCGTAAATGTGTGTGACAGTAGGTGTGATGTGTACTTATTTGGCATTTTAGGGTCGGATTAATTCGACTTTTACCCAGTTAGCGGTTTTGCCAGGCCTGGGGTGCGGTTTTTATTTAATATCCACGTCTGGGGATACGGGAGGTATCTGGTGAGTATGACATTTCGCATCACCATACCTAGCTTATTTGGCGTGCTTAAGGTTCTTCTTTCGTCGCACAGCTGTAGAAACTCAGACGATTTGTATTAGAATGCTACAGTTGCATTTTTGCCCCGGAGGATGTGTTACAATTAGTTACGTAAAAGGTATTTGTGCTCCAAGGGAATATATAATAATCGAATAAAAATTAATAATCGAGCATGGACAAAATAACCGAGGGTCTTTGGCCCGAGGGCTTTTCTTTCCCGAGATCATTGAAACCAGTTAGCGCCCATGGTACGTATATAATATAATTTTTTCCCTAATTTTATTGATTCAGATTTACCTATTTACTAATTAACTAGACGCTAACTTGACTGGGTTTGCATTTATTTTCCTCTCATAATTCTCTCCATAAGAGAACATGTAGCATCGTTCAACTGTTCACATATTTCTCTCGTAACCACGATCCTTTCAGTCCAGATAGGTTATGCAAGGCATATCGAGTTCCGATATGAGGGCAATTATAAGTTATAAGGAAAAAGTAAAAAATAAAAAATACTTTCGCGGTAGTTTCTGGTGGAAAGTAAGTGAAGATACGCCGTATCTATATTTTGGTGGATAAAGGATTTAAATGTTTCCTCTCGCTGGACTAAAGCGTCTTTGATGTTACTCGCGGAAGTTGAAAACCGATGCAAAACTTAGGCTCGCTGTGGACTTGAAAATGCGCCACAAAGCCAGTCAAAATCAGATTTTATTTTCTAAACTTCATTCAACTAGGTAAAAACCTAGTGATTTTAATCACCATATATTACACATCGCATAGCTCTGGTGTAAGATTTATTATTATGCTTTAGCTCTTTACCGAAAGCAAAGTACATGTGACCGGTAGGATGTACAGCTTTCGCTGGCTATGACGTGGCGCGAAGGACTTAGGTAGTGGTGAGGCAGAGCGTGATGTGGCGAGGCTTGGCGTGGCACGATGTGGCGTGACGGGGTGGAACGCGGAGTGTCGGAGAGTCGCGGTGTGTGTGTGTGTGTGGCGAGGAGAGGTTTGTCAAGGAGTGACGATGAGGAGGCAGGACTTGGCGGGCAGGTGGGGTGGAGCGGAGCTGGGTGGAGTAGTCGGAGCGGAGCGAAGCGAGGAGCAGCGGGGAGGAGTGAGGCGAGGCGAGGCCACAGAGTGGATCGGAGCGTGGCGGAGCGTGACGGTGCGTGGCGATTGGGTGCGGGGCGTGGCGATTGGGTGCGGGGCGGAGCGGGGCGGAGCGGGGCGGAGCGGGGCGGAGCGTGGCGGAGCGGGGCGGAGCGGGGCGGAGCGGGGCGGAGCGGGGCGGAGCGGGGCGGAGCGGGGCGGATCAGTGGGAGGGGGCGGGGCGCGGCGGCGGCGGCGGCAGAGCAGGGCGGTCAGCATGATTGAGCCGCGCGCGTGCGACGGCGACGGCCTGCACTTAGCGCCCGCGCTACGCCACGCGGCCTCTCGCCCCACGCCCCACGCGCCGCGCCGCTCGCCCGCGCCCGCGCGTGCGCGCCACCGCCGTACGCCTCCCCCGCCCCGCCCCCGCCCCGCCCCCTCGCCCGGTCACGCGCGCCGCGCCCGCTCCCGCCGCAGGGCGCGCCGCCGCGCCGCGCCGCACGCCCCCGTGACGGAAACCTCTGCGGTCGGGAGTGGGCCGCGGGGTGGAGTGCGGTCAGCAACCGCATGGATATTGCGAATCTTTAAAGTCGCACAATTCAACTTTCGCGAACCACTAACATATTTGTTATTAATAAAATGTTAAATAAGCTGCCAGCATTTGCCTTTGTTTCAAGTTTTTTATTTTTTTCTTTGTTTATTTATTGTTCGGCCAGAAGGTCTTTCAAGAGCTTGAGTACAATGTAATGAATAGTCACAATAGGTTTTGGACCATCGCTAATTGTAAACTCATTAAACCATCACTAATTTTAGTAGTTTATAATAGTTGTTTAATTTGAAAGATTTTGTTTTAATTAATGTACTTCTTTGTGTATCAGTATTAGTAAGTTTAATTTTAAATGTTTGTGAATTTTAGATTTTTACGTATTTAGTAACTTACGTTCCGCAACAGTGACTTATTCTCCCGTAGGCGCCCCATCGTGGGTATTTCCATACCATTTCAACAGCCGCTGCTTTCAACTTACCCAGCGTTACTGTCCGTTCTCCACTCTTTACAATTGTCAAATAAAACACTTAAATTTTCAACAAAACAAAATATATTGTTCCAAATTTCTTCTAACCACCTATTAATTATATATAATACATTCCCCAAGGTTTCGTCAATCTTCTATTTACTTGAAGACACTACTAATTGAGTATTTAAACAAGTGTGTAACTTTAAATATCACGACCAAACGTCACGCGTTCACCTCTTTCGAATTCTAGCGAGCCTCTCCCAAAACAAACTTGCCTCCATTGCAACCCTGGTCATTACTCAATTGTTCGTTCTGTTACAAGTTGATTAACTCGTACTAAGTTCTATATTTTCATTTCGTAACATCGTTAGAAGTTTAATTTATTGCATTCATCAATTGTGCCATTGATTATTGAAACTGGGGGGGGGGGGGTCAACTGATTTTTTTTTAAATTTATTTTTATTTTAGTAGACATTACATTGTTCAGTTTACATGTTAACTGTGCAAATGATTGATGATCTTAACCTATCTTATACTAACTTACATTAACTTAAAATTATACATTACAATTTATATAAAACAATATACTGGGAGAGGGAGCAGGTAGCACCTCAGATTAGTATTATTCCAAGTTTGCGAATATTTTATAAAATGAATGGAGGGGAAATCTGTTGTTAATTCTCGTTCGATGATTGGGGGCTTTGCCTAGTTTATAGAAGGATGTTGCTTGAATTAGGGGAAGATTAGTGTAAAAGTTATGTGCAAGATAGGCTATTTGGTTTTTTATTGTGTTTATGTTTAAATCATCGTGTAGTTGATTGTTGGTGATGAACCATGGTGCTTTTGTAATTAATCTTAAAAATTTATTTTGGATAACTTGTATTTTGTGTAGGTTGGAATTAGCTGCATTGGTCCAGATGGGACAAGCATAGAGTAATGTCGGCCGGATTATTGTTTTGTAGAGTAATAGAGCATTGGATTTGGAGAGGGGGTCAACTGATAATGACACTACACCCGTAAGTGAAGTGTACTCTTTTACTGCGGAAGGTGGCGTTAACCTGCCGGATGGTCTTACGAATCTACAGGACCCAAAGTTCCCGCAACAGCGTAAGCACATGTTGTCTGCACCGCTGATAATTAATTCAGCCGCTGCTGTATTGCCACTTAGCAAACGGCGCTGCCCAAAGGCACCTCTCGTGAGGTAATTGAAATAAAAACACTTGAAGACAAACACAAAGCAATTATATTAATCGTGAATTCATCTAACCAGAATCAATCGCCAAATGTTATTTTCTCCACTTCCGCGGAAATCTTGTGCCTTACTTGTGAATCACCAATTAATTCGCCAAAAAACCTTCCCCATGTTTTCGCCAAATTTCCAAATTCTGAAGTCACTACTAATTGGGTTTTAAAACCAGTATGTCACATTAATGTTTCCGGTCTAAATTTTGGCGTACATTCATTTTCTAGCGAACTCCATCTAGTCTCCCTCAACAAACTACGATAACTGACGCTACATCCCTCGATTGTTCTTTACTGTGTGTTCATTTAACTCGTAAATAATATTTTTTTCATATCGTAACGGATGGCGAGGTCCGGCGCCGAATTACACCTTGCCGTCGGCTCGCGGGGCGTTCCCCATTCATGTATGTCTCAGCTGTATGTGCAAGGAGTGAGAATAGGGCAAGAATGTGGAAGGAAAGATAGCGCTCTGTCGGTGGCTTGTTTCTTATGGTACTACTCTGACATTCACCCGTTTTGATCGGGGAAACCACGAAAAACTACCGATCAGAGCCGGCCACTAGAATTCTCCTCAACTGACAACTGAATTCGGCCTGTGTAGCTAGTGTCGAAAGTACTGTGACCGTCGAAACTCGAACCCTAGACCTCGCGATCAGTGGTATTGCATTGACATGAATTGATACCATGAGCCATCTAAGCTGATTGTTATGTTGGAAAGTGATTGTTAAAATTTTAATTATTTCACCTTTTAGTTTAACCTATAACTCAAAACGAATTAAGTTTCGCCATAAACATAGAAATCTGACCTTAGCAGCGGACGAGCCCGCAATCACTAATCAATCAATCAATCAATCCAACATAGAGTATTAAAGGGGAAAAGTAAGATTTGAAAAATACGAGTGATGAGATAGCATGCAATTATTTTATAAGCAAATGATATTATTTCTAGAAGTTGATTTTGTATGTAGTATGAAAAACCTTACGGATATAAATAGTAGACGACTTGGTGACATAAGATCAACATAGTAATAATAATAATAATAATAATAATAATAATAATAATAATATCGTTGGAATCAAAGATGAAGACCCATTTTATTTCTTTGAACACATCTAGGCCCGTCACAGTTCTTTCACTATGACTTCAATTCCTTCGGGAGTCGTTCGTCCTGAAATGTTCGAAAAGTATTTCACATGCAAATTATTTGTTTACAATATGTATAGAATATGAGCATGGAAAATCGTTAGTGTTACTTACCTTCATTTTTTGTGGAAAACTTGAAAAAACATATTATGAAAATATTAACATACACCAATGACCCCTTGTCCTCGATTACAAGAAAAATATAAATTATACAATATTCAGGAAATATTAACCAAATTTATCTTCTCCGCTAAAATATGTTTTTGAAAATGCATTGATGCGTTCCATATAACTAAAATAAAACAACAATGGATTGTGAACAATATAAGCGATGTTAAATGTTTTCATAGAAACTGCAGGAAACGTATTTGAATTGCCACGCTGAGTGAGGTTCGTAGAAGCTGTGACGGAGGAAGAACGTGTGTGAGATTGGTTGAAATATTTCTTATTGGCTGGCGATATCCAGTTTTTTTATTTTTTATTTTAAGATACAAGAACTACAAACAATTGAATGATTAAGCGTGATGAAATAGCTCAACGGACAACCTTTAAACACTTCTTGGATTTCCTGTGATGTGTGTGGTGTGTTTATGATTCATTGATGTCGCTTCAAGTAGTGATTTGATCTGCAAAGGTAAGCAAAAGGTTATTCATATTATGTCAGAAATGTAAGTAATGTAATTAAATCACCACAAGCGCAAATTCTGGCATTCATTAGTTCCAGTATCACTGAAAATGAAGTGAACTGTGATTACACGAGTATGAGCTATCTAATTAAAGCCTAGTGGAAGTGAAATTTGATATAACAAGGATTCAGTTCAGTGAGTCGATTCCCCTCTAGTGAACCGGATCAGTGAACCAAAGGAACCGAAGGAACCGTTGACACCATAAACTCCGGGTATACCGAAATTTGATAACTACAAGCATTTGCCCTCGTGACAACCCTATTTTAGTTCTCTCGAGATCGATCGAAAATTCTGTAAAATCAATAAATCCGTTTTAGAGGTCTTACTCCAATGGTGATCACCATACGTCAAAAATACGATGCAATGGAACACACTGTTCTTAAAGAAACCGGTTGATGTATTCGAAAACTTAGCGTACACACACTCAATCGGTAAAAAATCGTGATGTTACAGCAAAGTAATAAAGCAAATCGTTCACCGCTTCGACAGTGGTGGTAAAGCAAAATCAAAGTTAACCCAGGGTATCTCCACAATTCCTTATTAACGTGAAGCACGACCGTGAGTTATCACAGCCATTATGGTCTGTTAACGTAATATGCAACACTCTCCTTTAACAGTAATTGCCTGCTAGTTTTCCCTCGACCTCAATCCCTTGCTTTAGCTTGTAAATATAACTCACCTATGGGTTTGTGAGAGTCGGGTTTGAGCCAAGAGCCTTTTCGATATTTCACTTAATTACCAACCTAACCGCGGAAACCTCTTTGCGGATTGCGGAGCATTACGGGCAAGCGATAGGCGTTACAAATCGCTCTCCGTGCAGCAGAACGGATTCGGCCTCCAACCCCCCCCCCCCTCTCCGCCTTTTCTCCTGCGTTGGCCCTCAGCTGACACAGTGCGTCCAAATAAGAGAATTTGGGTGCACTTTGGATATAAACATAGTATATCGGGCTCTTGTAGCCAAGTTTGTGAGTTCAAACTCGACCGAAGCCGTTGATTTGTAAGGGCGAAATAAATGTTCTTTCACATTGCTTCGGGTGGGGAAGTAAAGCCGGCCGGCCCATGTTGTAGATTTGCTGCATGTAAAAGATCCTCAAGCCTGAGCTAAATTCACATCTTATGTTACGGTGCCCGAGATATACCTATTTCTCCACTAGATGGTTAAAAGAATGTTGCGAAATCTGCGTGGTCAGACGGAAGAGCGGGCCTGATTGCACGAGTCTCGTCACGTAAAAGAAGACATACACTAAACTAAACTGAACTAAATTAAATACGAAATTTCATTACAGTACACTCCCTCTTAGTCGGTCTCCTCCTCAACCAAATAACGATTTGGTTTACTTTAAATTTTATTATTTAATAACGGTTTGGATAACTTTAAATTTTATTATTGATTCCTTTTATTAAAAACAATCAAAATACTTGTGTGATAGATATTCTTGGTTAATATGATGGGTATGGTTACGAAATAGAACAGTAGATCTTCCTTTGCACGGAAAATATGTTATAGAAAGCAGGTGTATTTACAGAACATAATTGCAGTACTTATATGTTCACATGGCCTTACCAAACTAATTCGCATTCACCACAAACCTGTATTAACATCTTGTACTAAGTTGTGTTTTTTGTATTTACACTTTCACCGTTCTAAAATGCATGAATTCAAAATAACATTGCCATTTTCTATGAGATTGCAGATAATTATGTTTACAAACTAGTAGAAAACAATGAACAGAAATCCAAGACCCAAACTTTGATACCTGTAGACACATGCCTGTACGTGATATATATATATATATATATATATATATATATATATATATATATATATATATATCAGTATCATTGATGTCACTACAGTGCCTCTGACTGGGAGGTTCTAGGGTTTCATTTCCGTCTTTGGCAGAATTTACATTAGCTAGGAAGATAGCTAGATCAAATTCAACGGCTGTCCGGAGGAAAATTCTAGCGACCGGCCACTCTGATCGTGGGTTCTCTGATCAACACCAGGCGAATGCTGGAACAACTGTCTTAATAAACGGACCACGGACCGCGCGCGTGTAGGTAAGCGCCGGATTTTGCCATCTAGCGAGAGAAGATCACAGCTTCCTCCGGCGATAAAAAACATGCACTACACTTACGGGACTAACGATCTATGCCGTTGTCGTGCCAAGAATCACTAATGAAGCAGTTAAACAACCCCACTTATGACCTCCTAGAGCCATTCTGTTGTCCACAGTGTAACATCATCTGCCTATCCTTCATCTCCAAATCCCTCCTACCCCCCACCCCCACCGAATCTACCGGCGCACCCTCTCACGGCCGGGGCCCGACTTAATGGTCGCCTTACGAATTCCCGGACAGCGGCATCGACAGCGTCGAAGCCCCGTTGACAGGCGAAAGTCGAATCAATAACAGCTCGTGCGCCCGAGCGGGGCCCCGGGGCCTTATGGGAAAAGGCCGCCCGGCCGGCCGGCCGTAAATCCAAGGTTCCCCGCCCCGCCGCTAGGGGGAGTGGGGGTGGGACCAGTCGCCGACGGAGGCAGCGGAGTTGTGGGAATGGTTCTCACGCGGAGTAGACAACGCACACTGCCCCACCGTACACTACAAGCTGAATTCCAGAAAACGAAAACGTTTGGCTGCGAGGATTTTTGGAAACATGCTGCATCGATTAATATTGAGGTTGGTGGTCAGACGTAATGGCTGGTTTAGGTGGCTCAAAGGATCAATTGATGCCCTTTGCATCTGATGAGGTGGTCCTAGGGTTCAAATCCCGACGGTGGCACTAGTTAGCTTTACGACATTAGTTAGCTAAGTTGGGTTCTGCCACTGACTGGGGAGAATTCTAGCGACTGGGTGCTCTGATCGGTAGTTTTCCGTGATTTCTCCGATCAACACCAGGCGAATGCCGTAGCAGTTCTCTAACAAACGAGCTACGAGCTGTGCGAGATCATTCCTTGCCTTTTCCCTATCCTACCCTCACCTCTTACAAACACACACTAACATATACTACATCACATGTCGGGAGACCAATCGGGAGCTTAGAGCTTGTCCCGGCTGGGGCGGTGCCTAGCTGATGGGAGATACCTGGTTAGGGAAAAACGAAGTGTAGGTCTCAGCTGGTGAAGGTCACGGTTATCTCTCAAGGGAAATCGTGCACTGCACTTACGGGACTAATGACCTGAGCAGCTGACGCTCCCGGAAACACGAAATAATCCATCTTGGCGATCAAGCTGCACGCCTTCCACGGCTGATGTCCAGGTTCGATCCCAGGCGAATAGAGGGGAGTCACGGAAGATTTTCTCGGGGTACTGCCGTTTCACCTGCAATATACTGTGACGTAATGAAATGAGAATAAATTCAAATAACAAAAATAAAAATAGTATATTGAAAAGTTACAGACTAGTTACAATAAATTGCTAAATTTAAACACTCCGGCAACCTTTTCCTTCCAGTACCCTGCTTTACCGCAGAAAAAAAAGCCACGCGTGATGCGAGCTGTCGGACTTCCGTCCCGTGACAAGTACCGTCACATGGCCTGATGCCAAAATTTAAACCGGTCGCCGTCTGGCGGACCGCGTGCACGAAGCACCCGAGATCGTCAGGCCCTTACACTCCGGACATCTCGCCCACACTCCTACGCTCCCTGTACTTACAAGTACTAGGCTCTCTGATGTAAACTGAATGAGAACGCGGGCGCAGATGGCGCCGCGTTAAATAGTTGAGGGCTACACCCCCACCTCACAAATTCCCTAGATAGGCTCGCCCGCTGTCGGCAAGCGAGGCTCGCTAGCCAACTCCCTAGGAGTTTACAGCCTAAGGTTATTTTTGGCTCTGCCACGCTGTCTGCGTCAACTGCCAGAGCGCAAAATCCCGGAAGTTCAGGCTCAACCCCTTCCTCCCCCGCAGCGCACTTTCACCGACCTAACGGTTCTGGCCCTCGTGTTAACGTCGCCACAATACATTCCATGGTCTCTTCATTCCCTAGCCTACCTTGACCTAACATTAACCATCATTCCGCTAAGGATCACAACTTCGTCTAGGCGTTAAGCCAGGAACCAGCTGAGGAGGGCTATGGCTACCTCTGCTGGTTGTTGATAGGTGGGGACTGTTCCTTGAGAATTAAAGGGAGGGAGGAAATGGTGAAGAGGTGTGAAACACCCCATTACTACCCCTAGTTACGGATGATAGTCATGAACAATCATCGGCCGCAACAAACATAAAGGCGAGACCTTACTGACCTTACACCTTACTGACCTTTCCAGCGTACAGTCGACTGGAAGGGCACGAGTTGCATTGCGGCAAGGTGCCAGAAATTTACTTGGTGTGTTTAACAACGGTACTTTAGGTCGCTTGTTGGAATAGAATCCGCAGGTTGCCTGCCGTATTCCTTGTTTTTGTTGTTTCCATAATCGTTTCTAAACGAATACCGGAGTAATATTTCTGAAATATTTATGCGGAATTAAACTGAAAGTTTAAAATTTTATAATTAGAATCGATATTTTGCACCATGTCATAATTTTCTCTATAATACACGCACGAAAAAATACCGTTAGCCTTAATTATCATGCATTGTTTTATTTACCCCTTAGAACAGAATGAAATTTAGAAACGTGTTTTGTCTTGTCCATTTCAGTACCACACACATTTTATACAGAACGTACAGTATAACTGCTGAAACGTCTCTGATTTTTTTGGTCATATTAACGTACCTATTTCTCGTTCATTTATTTACTGCCATCACAAACCATTAAATCACACGATGGACTTATTACTCCACTGTGGCTTTTATCATCCCTTGATACATTTACTTTATTTTCAGTAGTAAATCTAATGTCAAGGGAACGGAATTTATTGTAACAAAAAAGGCAAAACATGTAAATATAAATTTTTTATGCACGAAAAACCGCAAATATGTAAAATAAAAATGTATATAGTGCTTAGAATTACAAGTATTATCCGAACTCAAAATGTCGCTGATCAGATCTTAACTTCTGAGTGCCTGAAAGAAAGTTTTACCCCCACAGAATTAGTTGTGCAGAGTCATCTTCACATATAGGATTCTTATTCGAAACATAAAATACGTTCGTAGTCTATACAATGCGCTAGTACCTTGTAGTCAGCGATGGATCCCGGAGGAGAAGTTGGAGGGTTGAAGGGAACATCCCTCTTCCCCAAATCCAACAACACGATAAGACAATGACCTGAAAAAAATAGTTGTTAGTTTTCGATCGAGTGTGGTTTGAAACATGAGAAAGCAGATGTGTGACATTATTTCTGCTTCACTCAAATCCGCTCACCCGGGTACACAGTTTTCATGGAGCAAGGGTGTGAGTAAGTTTGACAATTCGTGACGAACTCATAGAAGAGCAGTAGCATTACACTGATTTGGAAGAAGTGATTTCGCATCTGATATATTGCAAACGCGCATCTGAAATGTTCCGTTTCTGGAAATAAATATATTAAAATGTGTCGAAATATGTTAGAATTGATTGTGTAGTAATCGGTAAAATATGTAATAATACCAAAAAAATGTAAAATAAAAATTATTCCAATTCATTTAGAACTCGCTAACTCTAAAAACTTGATTTAATGCTGACACCTTGATCCAGAAAAAAACATGCAATAATATGAAAATCTGTTCCATACTAATATCTTTTTTTTACCCGGTCTGCAGATCAGAGTTCAGAATGACACTTCGAATACAGATGCGCAAGTTAGAGTCACGCCCATGAGTAATGATTACGTGTACCCACTTTGCAGAAGCATTATCACAAACGATTGTAAAACGTGCACAGTGCCCAGCGGCACGGACTATCCAATAGGCGGGGGTCGTATCTCCTGACATTTGATACGGTTCTATCAATATTTGAAGACATTGATAAGTTGCGTCTGCCGGTAGCTGTGGATATACGTTCCGTGAATGGTGGCACACCTGCTATCAACGATGATTTTCAAGAAAAGAGTTACAATACATTATGCAATAAATGACTGGAAAATGACTGGATGGTTTTAATTCGATTCAGTGAATTCAATTATTAAGAATTATTCTATCTTCAATAATACACATGAAAGGATCTGTGTAAAAACGGATTATTTCGAAGTTTCTTTAATTGCCTAACCAGCTCAATTAATGAGACGACTAACGGGATTGAACACTTATTAGAATGAAGGACCCCCCTTATAATGCTTAGATACTAAATTGGAACCCAAAATTCGCCAGTTTGGGAATCACTAGTTTTATTTCAGAAATATTTAAGACACCAGAGTATTGAATAATAATGTTATAAATAAAATTTATCGAATTAGATAGTAACCGATGAAATATTCAATTTTTGAAACATCGGTCAACATTAAGTAATCAGCTATTGTAGAGGAAACAATTGTTAAAAAATGACATCCTAATTCATAAAATCTTTGGAACCATTCGGGAAACGCAAAGAAAAATTGCGACTTTGTGCATTACTCAATGCAATACGAAACATGACCTGATCCTTCATGGCCACCCATGGTGTGTATAATACTATCGTACGTCGCGTGAATGGATCACGATTCGCAAATTCGTCACAGAAGGTAGAGAACAGTAAATTTTTAACATTAAAACAGAGAATAGCAAGTAAATTTTGGTTTGTAAATAGCATAACGCAACATTGAAACAAATCAAGAGCAGTGATACAGACACCCCTCAAATTCAGAAATTTCAAAAATGTATTAAATAATATGTAATTGTTTCTTTTTAGAACATATGTTTACATTTGAATTATTCATTTGATATATTTATTTTATATTATTTAGTAAGAGAATGTTAGCAGGATAGGATGAAGACATGAATTTTATAAAGTTTTAAGAAGACATGTAATTATGTTTTTTCTTATTTTTTTGTAATATTGTACGTGGAAGGAGCTACCACTGGAAGTATTTATATGTAATTCTAAGTACCATAATGATTATTCTATCCAATATTATTCGCTGTGAAACATCTATGCGGTGAATTCCTGTAATTCGGATTGTCCGGCAACAATAACTCCGTTAGCAGGAAACAATCGGAAGTTTTCATATCTCGCAAAGGGGTTGACATTGTCGTATTATATTGAATGATATTTCACAATATGTACAGTCTCAATCTTGTTTCCTAACAATAACCTTTTCATTAAATTTTTAAAACAATTTTACAAATTTAAAATAATATTAACGTTTTGGAGAAGTCAATATTTGCCTCCATCTTCAGATCTGAAAGGAAACACTAAAATAGGTAGCGAAAATTGACAAAGAGAAAGTAATGAACTATTTTAACACTATTATTAAAACAAAATAAAAACACAGGCTCACAACGTGTCAAAGTTTAGGAATTAGATCACAATGACGTGAAATCATCATTGTGTTATTACTGTGGCACTGGAATGGATCTAAAACAAAAGTATTACGACTGAAATTCATATACAAATTATATTTGAATAGTCAAATATTGTTAGATTATATTATCGTTTTAAGAATAAAATGTAAGTACCAGGTGCGAAGTGCAACGATTATTGAACATACATTGTAGCCTGAGAGGGCGACGTGTCTAAACTCATCGTAAGATAGCGAACAGGAGTCTAAACGTAAGGTGCACACTGACGATTGAAAAGGTTGGTGACTGGTAGATCTCTTAAATATCAGTTGCCAGAAATATGCTCGTTCTTTAAAAACATCAGCGAGACTGTCGCGGAGGAGGTACTTGAATGAGGTGTACGGTCCCTGTTTTAAGGCCCATTCACAATACAAACGTAAACATAAGCATGGCGTTAACATAAAAGTTAGGACTATGTCCGTAGGCGGGCTCATTCACAATTCGTTCGCATACGCATAACACGTAAGACGTTAACTTAAAAGCTTGCAAGCTTCAAGCTTCTGTGCTTATGCTTACGTAAGACATAAGAAATGAACCAATCACAGAACGGTAATTCAAAATCGAGAATCGAAATTGGAGCGAAGTTGATAGAAGAACTAACGCCACATGGGACATAGACACAGTCGATATCTTGAAATCGATTCTCACATCCAACTAGAAAGTCTCACAGCCAATAGAAACTTATTTTGCTTACGTTTATGTTAGGCATTGTGAATACTTCAGTCCATCGCTTATGTTAATGTTTATGTCTACGCGCTATGCTTATGTTTGTTTGCATTGTGAATGAGCCTTTAATCAGTAGACACCGACGGGAAAGAGGAAAACGTCCGAAGTATTTTAAATGTAGCCTGTTATTATTATTGTTCCTCTACATCACCGACGGGAAAGAGCAAAACATCCGAAGTATTTTAAATGTAGCCTGTTATTATTATTGTTCCTCTACATCACCGACGGGAAAGAGCAAAACATCCGAAGTATTTTAAATGTAGCCTGTTATTATTATTGTTCCTCTACATCACGACTAAGATGTTATGAGTTGGCGGAATATAAAATCTACTCAAGGTTGCAACCAGCTTCCTGAGGAGCAGATCTAAGAACTGTCGATTCCTCTACAATACTTCGCGAAAAATGTGGGCTGTTTCTAGTAAAGCAGTATCTTGCACACAGTCTTTTGAATGACCTGAAAGTTAAGCCATGTTTTTACACAAATTTAGTGGAACAAATCCCAGAACTCTGATAACTAGCGGGACGACCTGTGCTTTTACGCCACACATTCGTCTGATCTCGATTTCCAAAATCTTATATTTAAGACGTTCCTCTGGCTCCTTAGTGACGATTGGTTATTATTATCCGATTTTTTCACTCTCTACACTATGTATAGTAATATTCACTTGTCCATTACTGGTCTAGTCTCCGCCAATCTCGCAGAGACAAGACACGAGCAATTGTTGCTCTCTAAGCATTTGTGAATAGTCGCCCAATCAGTAGTACATCCCAGGAATTCTCTTACGATTCTGCAGCTGTCCAATATTGCAGCTTTTTGCATTGGTTCAAGGAATGGTAATTCCAATATTTGGATTGCATTCTATGTGTGGTTTCTGGTGCTAATCCAAAGGTTATTGGTTGAATGCCGATGTTGTTATGTGAAGTCTCCATTGATAGCGAAGCTCTTGTGATATCGGTACATATTTCTGAATTTTCAAGTTATAAACAGTGTCTAGATTGTTATTGTTCGACAGAGTGAGTCTGGCCGGAAGGTTGTAGGATTCGTGTTGATGGGGCTGGATTTTTTTAAATGAGCCTGATAGAGATGAGCTAGGTCGAATTCTGGGGGAAATTTCTAGTGGCCGGATCAGTTTTCTGTGATTTCTCTGATCAATACCAGGCCATTTCCGCATGCATTACATTACCAGACATGTATAAGGAAACCAGTTTGAAGCTTATAGATTGTCCCGGCTGGAATAGTGCTGGAGAATATAGGAGTTCGGGAAACCTCTCAAGTTGACGTATAGATCAGCGCTGGATCTCCGTTCTAGTAGAAGAGAAACCCCTTTCAGCTATAATACGTGGTGTAAGGCGTGTATTATTGTTCTTTGTATGTGCGCCCGAAAACAAAATTCTGATTGACCAACAAGAGAATCAGGAGACAAAAAACTACAAGAAGAAAGACGAGGGTATGCAGAAGAAAGAGAAAGTGAGAGCGTAGGCTTCCGCGGCCGGAGTCAGTATTCCTTGGCTGTCCGGGTGACAAAGGCACCTTTGCCACGGACGCGGCGTCACCCGGACAGCCAAGTAAATAAGAAAGATCAAGATGAGAAAGAAGTAAAAAAAGAGAAAGATGAGAGCGAAGTAGAAGAAAGAGATGAATAATAGAAGAAGAAGAAGAAGAAGAAGAAGAAGAAGAAGAAGTCATGGCAATGACGTGTTATCCAATTACAGTGAGTTCGGTATTCACCTCACAAACCGTGAATTATGCATATTATTTCTCGCTTCAAAAGCTCCTATAAAGGGCAACCTTCATAACTAAATAATAGTAATAATAATAATAATAATAATAATAATAATAATAATAATAATAATAATAATAATAATAATTTTTCTTTTGTAGCGCGGCTGATGAAATTAGGCACCACTACGATTTCTCCGTTACTCGCTAGTATGCTACTATGTTTTGTTTTAAACTACGTTCACAAAACGATAAAACTGCATGTTTAGTTTCTGTGATATTCGTAAGTTAACGAACCTGACATTCAAATCGCCCGCGTTTGGTCGGAGCATTTTCTCCTGTGGCGAGGTTCTCTTGTCTCTCGAGAGAGACCGCTCCCAGCACAGGTCCTTTGTCAGCTTCCGCCCTCGCTGTCACCTAACAGCCAAAATAAAGACTTTTTATCGCTAATTATTAGGGCGCGGATTTTAATGAAATGTCATTTTTTCGTTTCTCTTAAGAAGAATGCCGGTTAGTATAGAAATTCATTTGATGTTATGACGAAACGAAATGACGTCATTTTTTTTTGCCATTGTCGTCGATTTCGACTAAAAAGTCCTTTTTACCCTTTACGTAATTTTAAAGCATTTTTGCTGATTTCATCGGCTTTAATATAATGTTAATGGTACTTGCTTCAAATAATATTTACGAGGCGTAACAAATGTTCTCCACCGAATTCCTGAGTAGCCTATTCGGTTTCTTCGCTCATATATTATAATGTCAGCCGTTGTGAGTACTATGTAATCTAAGGTTCTTGTGACTTTTCTCGGCGCCATTGTCAGTTCGATTTCGCAATAATGAAGGCAGACAGTAACAGTCCAAACGTAAAGTTTGCAAGCTGAGTTCACTTGAACAAAAGGAAGTAGCCTGGATTACATCAGTAACATATCCAAGACTTTGAGTTGTTCATCTGAAGTGGTTCTGTTCAAATTTTTTACGTCATTTTTCTTTAATTCTAGAGCATTTTTAAAGCATTTTCAGAGCATTTTATTTATCATTTTCGGCAATGTTTTAGGTCAACAAAATCCACCCCCTACTAATTACTATACCAATTTTGAAACATGTTAGTAAACCTGTTAAACACAAATAAATATTTTAAATAATTAATGTCTTATTTTTAAAATTAATAAAATACTAGTGTATTCAAATATTTTAAACGTTTAAATTCATGAAGCGTCATTGCAACAAATCAAACTATTGGGAATGCAGGGCATACTGGAACGTTTCCTTCCCTTATTGTTATTAACAAATACTCATTTAAAAAAGTGCATGACATTATCCAAGGATCTAAAATTGCGTTATAAATTGTATTGAAAAAGAAATTTCTGGCTTTAATTTCGGAGATTTAGCCCAAATTCGTAAGTAAATTTAATCATTACAATTTTAAAAATTTCAGAGATTTTAATGAAAAACGGAACTGCATCATTTATATAAATTTATTTGAACAAAAAATGTAAAGAATAAATGTGTGTCCATTTTTCATAAAATCTTGAAAATTTCACAGCGATTGCGTGTATAATATATTTATAATATCTGGACCAGCTCAACTAGATCTTACTCGTGACGAATTTATCAAGCTTGAAGTCGGAGTTTGTCGTTTCGGCGTTTTAAGAGAGCTATGCGTGACACATCCTTCCATACAAATCGATTTTCGGTTTCGAAATTGCAGGTATCTCCTCTCCATGTACATCAATTTTAACCATATTCGGAACTGCACCAATAGTCATTTATTCTGACGTGTGTGCGAAATTCCGGGTCAAAAACTTTGTAAATTCGGATTTAAAGACTGAATCCGAGTCTCTGTTGTTGGGGTAATTCTAACACATTTTTTTCTATGCGAGGTAAATGTATTAGGTAGGCCTAACTGTTCATCAACATTAAATTAGATCATTAAATTGTCCCCGACAACTGTTGCACACGAAAAGGAAAATTATAATACTGTATTCTTTCCGACTTCGTGAAGCAAAATAAGAAGGTATTGTACTTCCATAACGAGTTTTACTGCGGAGTTTTTCAACTCTGCAGCTTAAAGAATTATCATGAGTGAGATATTTTTGTGTCTTCATCTTTAGAGTGACACTGAGCATATGATGTCTTCGCTATAAAGTTTATATTCTGCTTCCAGTATAATATACGTTGCAGTTTATCAAAATGTTTAATCTCCTTGCCAACATCTTCATCAAAACAATTAAAGACATGATTCGTTTGAGCATGCTTGCAATATTTAAATATTTCATTTACATTTTCTCGTTTTCGTGTACAAAGATGTAAAGGATTAAGATATGTATGAAACTAGAAAGTAAAATAAGAATTATTTCACAAGAGAACCTCAAAGGTAGTGATAGATTAATGTACAAGCAACCTAAGCACACGCATAGCTGAACTCACTGAATAGAAGTCACCAATATTTGTTCATCAAATATTATATGGTTTGTAAATGAGTCATAAAAGTGAAAAAATTGTAATTATTTGATGGTTTTTGAAAGTAATTAAAAAAATTAATTCGTTTTAAAACAATATTTTTTAATCTAGTTACCAATAAATACATGGAGGTAAAACCATTTTTGTATGACTATTTCTGTTGCAAGAAATTGTTCATAAAAAGGCACTTTAACGCACGGCCCATCATCCTCGCCCAGCCGTCATCCCACACATTCTCATCGTCTGCCCTCACTGCCCGTCCTCACTCGCTCCCAACGTCACTCGTTTACAAAACGTACTTGTGCAATAAAGCGTAACATTATTATATAGTTGCATTATACACTATATCGGTTGCAAGAAATCGTTCATAAAATTGCACTTGATGGCACGATAGCATTTTATGCTATAGCTCGACCTCCCCATCCGACTTCCCCTCTCGTCCTTCACGCCCGCCCTCCTTGCCCGTCATCACTGCCACCCTCACTGGCCACTCTCTCTGTCCACCAGAACCTACCTTCGCTGCCCACCCCATCATCCACCCTCACTTCCCACCTTCTCTGCAAGCCCACATGGCCCATCCCCACTGCGTGCCCCCATGGCCCACCCTCGTTGCCCGCGCACACTACCCGGTCTCATTGCCCGTCCTCAATGACCCGTCCTCCCTACCTAACGTCATAATCATCAATCATCAATATGTATGTTGCCAAATGCAAAACTTCTTTTGAAATTTATTTCAAAAATTAATTTTGCTTTTATACATTTGTAATGCGATGTATGCAAGTAACTCTTTAAAACCACGGCCAATGATTGACTCAGTTCAGTTCAGTAGATTTTTATTTCTGAATGAATAATGCAATACCTCCACATTTAAAAAAAATGATTCAATGTAGTTTATTCTTCTAATTGAAGATTAGAAATCGAGAGGTTTTTGATTTTGTAACAAGAAATGTCTGATTAGTTTTCCACAAAAGTTTTGCTTTTAATTTCGCTGCAAAAGGTGTATTGCAGATTTCGGTTACGATTCAGTTCAGTTTTATCAGTCTTGATACCTAAATTTCTGGTTTTATTAAATGCAAGTACGCTAGTGAAAAATACACTTAATACAATGTTTCACGAAAATTGATTGTAAACTTGTTTTGCCAAATCTTAATTTTCTTATTTAATCTGTGTTTATCTCGTTTATCTGAATACAATGGTCGGCTTTCTTAGCATTTTCGTATCTGTAAAATCTGCATTACTTTAATTCCAATTAATTTTTTTAATTATTTAATATTCCAAATTTTCTGTCTCGAACTCGTAATGTAAACACCCGTAAACTGTCGGTAAAACACTCCAGCTGTTATTCATGCTTTAAAACTTTTTGTGACAACTTGACTTTCTCTTTTTTCCACATTTTCTTATTGAGTCATTGTAAACATAGTTTTTCCTCAACCGTAATGCGCCTTCATCTGCTGCCATCCGCAAAACCTCAATACTCCTTATATCGATATTTTCATCAAATCTAATTTTGAAAGTTTGTATACATTTCTACATTGAATGCACCGAAATGAACGACTTAGGATTAATTCGTTTCTTTTATCTTAAGATAATTATGGGTTTTATTTTCTAGAAACAACAGTTTGCAATAAAAAATGCATTGTTTTATTCTTCAACGTTTCACATTGCCAGAATAACACATCTCAGTATAATGAAATTATTTTATTTATTTATTAAATTATTTATTAGGAAAACCAACTTCTGAGCCATTTGAGTCCCATGGGTGATATAATGAGATTACAGCAATAATGCTGCTGCAGCTGGGACATTACCAGTAAAGCGCTCAAATTATTTTGGCCCCTAGCGGGAGTTGTTCCATAGCATGTCTCAAATTTGGAAAAAAAATATAATTTCACTTTGCTCAATAACGCACAGGCTAGAACTAGCCCATAAGGGATGACGACTTGTGGATAGTCTTTGAAACATAATTTTGTGTAATCAAATCCGTAATATTTTACTCCAATAATTTATGTACTACATGCGAGTAGCAAAACATAGCAGTGTAGTTAAAAAAATACTGTGAAACAGAGCCCACGTCTTAAGAACTGCGACCGTATAAATATATTTACCAATTCGGGTGCTCACTAATTAATAAGATCGCTAGTGAGGAAGATACATTCTCATAAATTAAAGAAAAGGTGTTGTCAGGTGTATATTTTGATTCCTGCCAACACCTTTTTTTCAATTAAGGTGCTCACGTTTACACGGTAAACATCTCTTAAAATAGTTATTTTTCAGAGAATAGTAGGTGGCCCCACCGTAATATAAATTTAAAGACGTCTCCATTTCTATGAGTAAGCCAAGAATGAATATTCAATCCAAAACAAATAGACACACGTTTTTTTTATTTTATCACAAATAATATGTTGCCCATTCTTTTAAAGGAAATTATCACCAAAACTGAAATCTATTCAGCATTACACATTTCATTGTAAAAACAAGTAGCTCCTTTATTCCTTTAATTTTGAAAGAAAACAGAGACTGAACTAAAAACACACTTAATTACCAAAACATCATATAATATATATCTACTTATTAAAAACATATTATCTTTGATAATTTTTATACTTTCTAAGAAAATATGCAGCAGCTATAACTATTAAGCTGACACTTTATACTGTATTTCATAAGACTAAATGTAGATTGGACATTGTATGAGAACAACTTAGCCCGATTTTTTTCTCATTTTTTTCCATTTCTCAGAAATCCGGTACAGTTTCAATCAGAACTCCGCAAGATGAAAATTCTGAGTAGCCAAGATACGCAATCTCGGCGTGGCTTGACATTATCAGTTGTCAATCAACGTCAACAACTTGGTCAAAATACTCGTACTACCAAGCTCCTACCGATTGCTTCTAAAAATAATGACGCGACAAAACCAACGTTCTTTTGTATTACAAACGTTATTTATCAACTCGAGAAAATGAAGTTATCAAATAAAGTAAGAAAACACAGAAGGCGAAACAAGGTAACGAGTCTTGTAGACAATCGAGAAGAGGAGTCGGTCAAGAAGCATCCACTTGACCGTGTCTCCAAGCACGCATTCCTTCCGCGGAGTGAAGTGTCGTTCGGACGCCGTGCGTTATCAGCGAGTAATCTGAGCACGTAGACACCAGACACCCGGACGCGTAAATACGACCGCGGGGCCAATTAAGAAACTAATCACGCTTGCCATCTGCGGACGGTCGCCGACGCTGTGACACGATAAGCCCCCTCCCCCCCCCCCTCCTCCTTCTATTCCGTGGTTGACGAGCGCGGCCCGCCGCGGTGTGGAGACAAACGACATACGGTGACAAATGAACGTCGCTCGTAGCGCAGGCCAGGTGGCCGTGGAAGGGGAGGAAAACTGCTGGGCTTACGCTGGCAGCGGTGAGACTGTTGCGCGAGAAATTAAAACGAAGGGTACAAGGCGTACCAATATCGATAACAGTGATCGTTAAAGACAACCCTTGTCGATCGCGGTATCCATTGACAGGAACATTGTGGATGCCGTGTTTTAACAATCCGATAAAACATACAGATAATTGCAGTATGAGTGGAATGTGCATATTTAAATAGAAATATGCAGGGGGTGCAAACGTATACTATATGTTTATCTGTTTTTCTTTTCTTTCTGATATTCTTATAATTGTGGCTGGTAGTTTAAGCAATGACCAACGGAATTAGTTAATTAAACAATGCCGGAAGACAGAGAATGCTTAACAGGTTCGACGGAAATAGGAAAATTCAATACTCTTCTACCAAGTAGACTATCAGTTTACAGCTTGTGGAACAAATATGATCAAACCTGTAATGTACTCTACATGTAATGTAGGTCTACCTGTAATGTACTAAAGGGTAGTCGACCAGTGAGTTTTACTACCCATGAAAATGAAATGGTAGTTGTTCAGTCATTTATCCAACGCCCAATGAAATCCAAAAGTAGAGCCTGTGTAAATGCAGAGAACCTACGATATTGCACTTAATTGCAATTTGTAAGTCATTCCTATCATGACATCATAAATCTATTTTCTGAAATAAATATTTTTTCTTTGGTATTTCATTATCAAACTATTTTCTATAATAATAATAATAATAATAATAATAATAATAATAATAATAATAATTAATACCTACTTATACACCCTCCTGTATTTTGTAGAGGTTTCGCGAGGGAAGCAATTCACTATATACCGTACCTATATTTTAGTGTAAATCACTTTAGAAATGTTGCATTGGCTGTACTCAAGTTTTTTAATATAAATTGCAGAAGATAATGACCGGAGTTTCGCTATCGACTTGGAATTGCGCGAGGAAAGTGTGTCAAATTGTTCGTATCAAAAAATCCAAATTATTGACTAGGTTTACTTAACCTAACTAGCGTGCTACTTTAAAATGTTCGAGTTACCCATTGAAAAGCGAGATCCACGCGCGTTCTATTAATTCATAAGCTTTAGCTGTTTTTAGCTGTTGCTCAAACATAGCTTGAATCGCGAGTTAGATTAGAGGGGTGCCAGAACTTTGCTTGATGTACTCAATGTAAGAAACTTTTTGACGCCTGTCGGGGTACGCTTATAGGCCAACTACCGCCTGCGTGGTGCATGATAAGAAATGTTGAAGGCAATGCTCCTTGGGTTTTCTGCAGTTGCTACATGCATATTGTGAAGTGCAGACGATATGCGTGACTGTATTTGATGTGTGTGTAAACGAAAGCATTAACCTTCAGATAAACATAACGCACAATACCATTAAATTAATGACATATTTCTATTGAATAAGATGTATTGTGTTGTATTGCATTGCATTGCAAGTTATTCAGTAAAACGAAGTAAAAATCCATAAAAATTGATTTCTAAAGTCTCTACCAGGACTGCAACTAAAAGAATTTCTGTTCGATTTACTAGACACTGAGAATTTTTCTCGTACATTTTGCGAAGACAAAGTTATGTAACATAGAGAAATTCGACGCCAAAATTTAGACGAAATAGAGCTTAGGAGACCCTTGCACTCAAAAAGTGAAAAGGTTTTTTTTTTTAATATTCTTGTGTCTGTCAGGAAAACTAGCGCATAAACCGTTCACAGGATTTTTATAAAAACAAATAATCCCCGATTAATCTGGATCTGCAAATTTGAAGCACAAAATTTAAATTTTTGGAAATATTAAAAACTAATAACCTAGAACCCTTGTTCGAAATAGTATGTTTCGTGTTATTTTTAGACACCAGGGTCAATTTTTCACAAATACGTACAGTATATACAATTTTCACAGAAACTGTTATTTTTTCTCTAAATTATAAAGGTAGAACACTATAGACCAATTCTATGGTACAGCTGTCATTTTGGTTTAAATTTTCTTCTCTCGAAAATCTCGATCATCCGAATAGTGTAATGAATAAGAGCGTTAAATGCTGAAACCTGCTTCAAATTCCAGCAGAAGCAAATATTTAAGCAGGTTGGAAACACTCGCAAAAACATGGGTTGGTTCATTGACGCTCTATGAAAAAGTCATCAGCTGCAATAACATAGACAATCGATGTATAATCGACAAACCAATACATGCAAACTTTTCTCAAGAGTAAAACTAGTATTACAATTTTATAGAATTATCACTAATAATGTCAGAAAGAATTGTTGCACCATCAGTGTTAGTATTCTATTTATTTGTAACATTATATTGGGATACGGGCATTTGTTTTGTTTTCAATTGGTTGATTTTTTCTGATGAACAGGTAGGCGTTTAATATCCCTTATTGATCACTCAAAATTCCCATCTCCTTAACAGAAGTCGAAGTCCACATGAAGTCTCAAGATGAAATGCTGATGAAGTTACCAGAAAACTTGCATCATATCTTAATTACACATTTATATCAGAAGCTAAATTGACCGCTCTCAGTAACAAACAAACTGATAACTCCACAATCCACATTGACTGTACGTAGTAATTTTGGTTATTTTGACCTGTTATTAAATTTGTATCACTCACATCAAAGGATGATTTATAGCGCACTCAACTTTCACATGGTGTCAAAGAGATGATGTTAGGGTTTGATTTGTTCATCACCAGTAACACTAAGTAAAGATCGGAAAAATGCTATTCAAATTGGTTTGGTAAAAACCATGAAGGGAAAAGTAGTGAAAATATTTTCTTTATCAGCATTTTTATTAAAGATTATTTCAAATATAAAATTCACCTTTCAGAGCACAGATCTGACGATGACAATGTTACCAAAAGCTGCTAATCTTTTTATTGTTATTGTATTATTAATAATAAACATGGTGATAAAGGCGAAATCTTTCATTATTCCAATATACTTCACCAATAGATCGGTACAAAAGTGAATCGATAATTTTGCTGCAAATGTCAGGACCACGACAAAGAAATTTCAATTTTATAATATTCTTTGGAGAAACATAACCTCAATTCCTTCCTCATAACCTTCAATTGGTCATATAAGTGTAAACAATAAACGCAGTTACGAAAATTAAGGAATGGTTTGGGATGAAGGACAATAAAAATATAAACAAGAACCGTTCTTTTGAGCATATTTATTTCACATTTCTGTAATTACTATTGAACCTAGAACATTCCAGGTACCGTGCGTGTCACTAATATAAAGTTTCGAGTAATATACAACATATTCAATTTGCTTAGAACTCCTCTTCCTAAATTGCGAAGGGGTCTGTGCAGGTGGGAAGGAGAGGTGGCTTGTAGGACTAGGAGAGGAGGAGGTAGTTGGAGGAATAGTCTCCAGGAGGCGGTGCGAAGACGTGCATACTGGTTAGCCCCTCGTTGATTCAGAAGTCTCGACTCGCAATTCCATACCAATTGATGTGAATGAAAGAGAGAAAGCAAAAATGTATTTTAACTTATAACCAATCGTGGAATTTGTGTTTCGGAGTTTCGTCAATATACCCGAAGATACGATTTACAAAATAATAAAAATATTGAAGACTTTTGAAATATTTGAATTCATTTGCATTTTATCTTAATTTTTATTTCAATGTAATGGAATTCAAGTTCATATCTATTAATGAATAATACTATCGCTGATGTGAAAATACTTGCTTCTCATCTACGTTATTAAGTATTATTTTGTTATTTTTAAAAGTAATTAAATATAATATAGCTGGTCCAATAAAAAATAAAAATTAAGGTTAATGATCAGACACGAACTAGACGAAAGTATGACTCTCATAAATTCTAAAATTAAGTTTAAATGAAAAAAAAACATCATAAAATTTGCTAAAATGTCTTACTCAAATCGTCGATTTCAAATTTGACTCAAAATCGTCGATTAAAATAAACAGTGAAATAGTATATAAAAAATAATAAAACGATATCTCTTATCATTCACATATAAGAATAGCTGAACCAATTCAGATTGGGATGAAAGTGATATTTTTTTTAATATCATAACACTAAATTCCAAATTTCAAATTTTGTTAAATTCAAATTAAAAGCTTTCTCTTTTCACACACGAAGTCAATTAATTTGATTTCGTTCGGGGGACGTTGATAATTTTTCAATGTTGTTCCCCACATCAAGCCATCTACGCTCTTCAGTGGTTCAATAAACTTGACTCGTTTGTGATGATTGAATGACTGAAGGCCGCATTCATACACGAAGAAGGAAGTTAAACCTGATCGACTTTCGAATGTGAATTGCGAGTCGTCGCGAGGGTGTGCCCGCCAGTTTGCACTCCTCCGGCACGTGCGTCGCCGGCATGGCGCCGCGTCTCCAAAGAACGTCTGACTGCCCACGTTCCGAGCACGTGCCCCAATTTCTCGCACGTGTTCCGGCTACGTGCAGCGGGAGCGAACCCACAGGCGGGGGAGGGGGGCGACGGATGACTTGAGCCAATGTTTGCACGAAGGCCCATCGGCGAAATTGGAAGCCTTCGGCAGACCGCCCCGGGAACAAATGAAAAGATTAGCCCCCAACCACCCCGCTCGCCCCCCTCTCGTGGATCCGCCCCTCTCCCCCCAGTTCGAGCAACCTACAGGGGCAGCTGATTAAGGCCGCCGATTGTGTTGATATTGTTACAGGGATGCGCTCATATTAGGGTGTTAGTTTGACCTTTGGAGTCTGCCGTAGATCAAGCTGATATAGCCCGTGCGGAATCATTCCCGGCCGTGCCAAAACACACAAATTTTGAAGGCGGGGAATTAAATCTGCTCCTTTAGGAGCATGCGAGTACGGCAATCACATAGATAGCACGTAGCTCCAACAGATGTGCGAGGAAAAATCTCCGCGCTGATGCAATGAATTTCCAACAATTTGCGAAAAATGGTCGGATAAATACTTTTGATTCCTGATTACATTTAAACGCAAATTACACTTGCTCGTATTTTCGGGTAAGTATTCGATATTTACAGTTCTCAACAGTGTCTTGAGAATTGATTACTTTCTTATTATAATGTATTGTTTACGGGGCAACACCGATGTCGCATCTATCGAGAAAAATACTTTGCATTTCTCATCGTATTCAATGCAATTTTGTGTGATAAACGGAAACGGCTTAGGGAGAAAATCAATGAATTCGGGAGTAGACGTTCTTTGAGAGACATACACAAACAATAAAATATACAACACATACTAACTATATAAATATATTAATTACATTTCTATATACACCGGCCGCAAAGGAGCAGGAACAGAAAAAGATTGAGTTATTTCAATGTCTTTGGTGCGAGCGGTAACCTCACTCTTTCTTCCTGACGTCACGTCTTTGGCTCAAAATGAACTCGGCACCGGTAACTTTCCTTTGAAGTACGTAACTCATATACACTTCAAATTACATGTAACTTAAGAATTTGTGTATTTTTGAACAGATATGGACATTAACCTCTTCACATTTCAATCAAACTTTTTGTATCGCAAATACAGTCAACAAAAAATCTGAATGTGCATCTTATGCACTGTCAGATTGAAACCTCTCTGCAAATTCCAAAAGACAAGCTGGAATCAGTGACACTATTCTTATTCAATCTGTTTAAGATTTTGAACTATTATTAAAAATGTAGTAATGGGCTACAAATAGACAAAATATATTTGAAACATTACAGTACACGTCAAACTGATTTGCCAAAAATAGCAAGTACGAATTAAAAAAAAAAAATCTATTTTTGTAAGTTGAATTATTTCTTGAAAACATAATGTCACCAGATCAAAACTTAAGATGTAACATGCATTTAAAATTTTCCCACAAAAAATAATGAATATTAAGTTAAGAATGTTTCTCTTGTTACATATGAGGCGAGATTTAGATACTTTACACTGACTATTCTTTCAATTGTAAGCTGCTCATCATGTACAAAGAGATTCATTGTATATTCTTTCAACACACCTGTGAATTAAACTGTATTCATAAATAAGGGAATTGTCCGACTAGATGTTCAATTCTTTTCTTACAGTCTCCCAGACACACACATTTCGTCTCGCTGTATAAAACTGTACTAATAAATGTCAGTCTAAAGTAAAGCACAACTCAACTTGACTAGGAACTTTAAAGAGTTCAGGCAATCCCATAGATGACCTGAATACAAATAACACGAATCGGAAGTACTGTAATCCATTCTTATTGCATGTACAATACGTATTATTTTGCAACGAAACGAAATTGATATAAAATACATTGGGGAAGACTTTCAGAAAGAATATGAGTTTTAAGTCTATACTGAGCAATTATTTTCATTCATTGGCCAATACAATGGTTCATCTAGACTGAACAAAGAACACTCAGTTAAGTAGATGTACATGGAAGCACACAAACTGATTCTGAGATAATATTTTGATGTATTTCGACAAGAAAAGAATTGACATCGATATTTCTGTTTGAGGATGAATGTTAACGTTTATCACAAACGTTGCCATAGTGCTGTGCACAATAGTGCTAATTGTAATGAAAACATGACTAGAGATCAGTAACTTCCTATTGTTATAAGATGTTACGTACTGTAAATTACATAAGAATTGGTCTTTTTAATTAGGAAGACTACAATGAAAATATTTTGTAGTTTACTTAATTTCTAATTACTGGAATAGGTACATTGATTGCTTGGTGGTACGTGGTTTTCCTTAAACTGGAAATATCAATCCATTTCTTTTTGGATATTAGGTACTGTTTATGAGCAGTATTGGCGAATTAAGCAAAAACAACCAGATATAGCTCACATTCCATGGTGAGAGAAATGCTTGTTCTTATTCTTAGTACACAAACAAGATATTTTTTTACAAAAAAACACAAACACGACAAGAAATATTTGAGAAAACCCGTGAACTCAAATCAAATTGAAACCCTCAAGCTCATTATTCACTTCTTCCTGCTCCGAGAATACAACAAAGAAGGGCGAAATGCCCGTCCCAAAATGTCTCTTTGGCGATTTGTTTTTTCCTTCAAAGGTCCCTTCGCCAAACTATTTACACATCGACATCCCTGCATTGCACAGCGAACGGTAGAACATATCTCGTCGAACACACTACAACGACACAGTACATCTTTGGCCTAAAGAGGTTTCTCGCAGGCTCCAGCCTCGACCTGGAAGTGAGCCTACCGAGACATGATGTCCGCGATGGAGAACCCGGTCAACTTGCGGGCGCGTGGTACCGCGGGCGGCGGCGCGTTGTGAGCGGCGAGGGCCGGGTCGGGGGCGGCGGCGGCGGACACCGACAGGTCGAGGCCGGTCGGGGGCGGCGGGGGTGGCGGGGGCGGCGCCCCGACCGCCGCCGCCAGCAGCTCCACCGTCCCCGGCGGAGCACAGTGCGTCATCTCGTGGCGGCGCAGATCGCAGTTGCGGCGGAAGTTCTTGGTGCAGCCCACGCACTCGTACGGTTTGTGGTCGGTGTGCGTGAGCAGGTGCGTCTTGAGGTTGGAGCGTTGGTTGAAGGAGCGCGCGCACACCGGGCACTTGTGCGGGGACTCGTCCATGTGCAGAGTGCGGTGCACCGCTAGAGTGCGGGACTGGCAGAAGCCCTTGCCGCAGTCGGCGCATTTGAACGGTTTCTCCTTGGAGTGGATGTACCTGGAAATAAACATCCACGCTGTAAATATCCCCGTCGATAGCTTAGTGTCCGTGTATAGAAATGCTCTAGTGCCCATTAAGCATTTAAATTTGTAAAAGTAGGTATTAAAAATAGATTCGAGATCAGAAAACTAATATTTTACATAAAGTTATCGAAAATTATATTTTCGAAAAATTGTACATGGCTCCATTTCAAAATCGGTATTTAATGAACATATTTTATTAAGAAAAAAGCTGTGTCTCCAATATTATAGGTGTAGGAAGACGCTCAAAAAAAGTAAACGTTTGCAATTTTTGAAAAATCTGGAATTTCAACGAAAATGAAACCTCCACTATACTCTAAAGTGTTCTTTACACTATCCGACGACAAAGTTTATTAAAAAAATTTTGATGCAATTTTTGAGAAACGTTTGAAATGTTATGGAAGGTTTATATAAAGTATCCACAAAATAAAAATTTCAGTTTCAAACTCATCGTGGAAAACACATTTTGGAGAAAATCGAGGAATACACATTTTGGAGAAAATTGGCTGAACGGTTTAGGCGATGTACGGACAGACGAACAAACAGATGTTTTGCCGACAACAGTTAAGAAAATATAATGTGCGAGTTTTGAAAGCTCCTCATGCGTATGTTCTACATATGTTCTAAAACGTCAGAACGAAACAATGTAAGTTAAACTTCTCTGTGTAGAACCGAATGTTCGTCGCTCGGCGAATAGGAAGCAACCCATCCACACTACTGGGGATTCGGCGAGTAGTCGCTTGCAATTCGTCGAATACCGAATGTGTAGAACCGAATGTTCGTCGCTCGGCGAAGAATAGCAAGCAACGCATCCACACCACTCGGGATTCGGCGAGCGGTCCCTCGCTATTCGTCGAATTCCGAATGTGTGGAGCCGCCTTACGAGCTAGGAGGTGGCGTTGGAAGACGGGCTCACCTGTGGTCGCGCAGGTGGTCCTGTCGGCGAAAGGCCTTCCCGCAGATGTCGCACGAGTAGGGCCGCTCGTCCGTGTGCGTGCGTTCGTGGATGAGCAGGTTGTAGCTCTTGGTGAACTGGCGGTTGCAGAACTTGCAGATGAACTGCTTCTTGGGGCGCGACGCGCGGCCCGTGGGGGCGGGGCCGCCCGGGGGCGGCGGGGGCGGCACGCCGGGGCCCGCGCGGGCGCCCGGGGGCGGCGGGTGTGCCAGCGGGGGCGGCGGGCCCACTCCCTGCGCCTGAGGAAAACAGAAGGTTGAATTCAATGCTTTTCGGAACTTTACAACTTTTCGTCATCCTATTCAACAAGGGGAAGCTGGGGTAAATCAAAAAGTGCGGGTAGATTGTGTGGAATGCTTTATTGAGATAATAATAAATTAATTTCAAAAATATGTATTTAAATCAATTTCAAAATGATATTTCCTATTTTGAAGTAAAAAAGCTAACTGCCAGTTGAATTTTATTGCGCACGAATTTCATGTTAAGAGGTTACTAAATTCTCGGCTCTCCAGGAGACGCTGCGTCGTTGGCTGAGAGGCCGACGTTTCGCCTGACATGTCGCAGGTTTCCTCAGGGCAGTGAGGAAGAGGCTGAGTGCGACATGTCAGGCGAAACGTCGGCCTCTCAGCAAACGACGCGGCACTCCCTGATAGTCAAGAATTCATGGAATCGTGCCGCGGAAGCTTACGTGTGCAAGAGGTTACTAAGCCAGATTTAAGACATCGTTGTTGCTTTTGACGATGTATTATGAACATCTATCTTTTAATTTTGAACATCAATGCTTGGCAACATCGATGTTCAGTTGTGGATGTCGCATCACTACTGGATATCTACATTAACGTGTTGGGGAATATTATATTTTTGGTATCTAATAGTTGGAATAACGTGGAGGAGTTTCAGGCCGGAATGTTAGCGTACCTGGGGTGGAGGCGGGCCGTGGGCGTGCGGGTGCGGGAGGCCCGCGAAGAACGCCGCCTGGCGCAGCCACTGGTTGACGAGCAGCGGCCGCCACAGCGGGGTGAACGCCGACATGGGCGGGTGGGGCGGGGGGTGGTGCGACCCCGCCGCCGCCGCCGCCGCCGCGGCCGGGGGCAGCCAGAAGCGGGCCGCCGCCGCCGCGGCCGCCGCTGCCGCCGCCGCCGTCGTCGCCGCCGCCGCCGCCGGCCCGCCCGGGGGCGGGGGCGGGGCGGGGCCGGGGGCGGGGGCGGCGAACGCCGTGAGCGCGGGAGGGTGCTGCGGCTGGTGCGGGGAGTGGTGCGGGGGCGGGGAGGAGAAGCGGAAGGCTGGCGCGCACGTAGAGGTGGGCGTCCGCGGGGGCGTCAGCAGCGGGGACGACCCGTCCTCGTCCTCCGAATCGCACTTGCGCAGCTCGCGCAGGAAGGGCGAGCTCGGGGGCGAAGCTGCAACACAAGAGAACACGCGTCTTTAGTACTTGTGTTAGAGTAGACCATCTCTTACAAACATGAATACACAGTGGAATATTTTTAATTTGAAAGTCATCCTTTTTCGATCATCGTCTATTTCAAACATAGGTTAATCCGAACATTGTACAATTCGAAAAGTGTGTAATTCGAAAGTTGCATAATTCGAATCTTGAGATATATGAAAATTGCTTCATTCAAACACTGTTTAATTCAAACAATGCATAATTCGAACAATGCATAACGCCACCTTTGTGTAATTCGTGAACCAGGAAATTTGAATACCATCAAATTTGAATGTCGGATACTTTCAATATCCGAATTCAAACATAGTTCGAACGTGTTTAATGCGCACATCCTTTAACTTTCATAGATAACTCTGACGCCTGATAATGATTTTCTTCATAAAAATACACAATACGAAATATATTTGTCCATATGATAGTTTATGAAAGAAGTCAATTTCTCAATGTTATGCGTCGAAATCTTCATTGTTGTACAACCAGTTCACGAAGACTGACACAGAAGTGTATCCACGCCGTATGATATTCTCTAAAAGGGAATGTGCAATATTTGATCGGAAATAATTCCAGGTTTTTTGTGACTCAAACACTCCATTTCCTGGGCATACCCCATATCTCTGCGATTTCTTGATTTTCAAAATATTAATTAACACGTTCATTAACTTCTATCAAAAATCACCATGAACTCGCGCAGATTCCTTCGACGATAGGTTAATAAGGAAAACGTTTCCTTCCACACAAAAAATCCCCTGACGGTACGGAACTGAGGAAGAAACCCCTATGTTTGAAGAAAAGAAACGTGAGCAAACCTAATTTCGTAAGGAACTCGTTAGAACCAAGGTTCTTAAGAGTGCCTCTTTTCCCTCGCAACGGTCGCACTATTCAACCACTAGAATGAACAAGCAGCGCACCCATCCTGTCGTAACGTCTTTGAGCTGCAGGAAGAATGCTTTGTTCTCGGATTTTCCCAGGTTTCTCTTCATTATTACAAGGCAAACACTCCAAGGTTTTGTGTGTCACGTATACCGGAAGAGATATTTTAAATGACAATTTTATGCAGCACTTTTCAAGCCCTTGCGGCCATTTTAATGGGGTAGTCAGAAATGAAGAACCTAATTCTTTGGTTTGTTCTAGTTTACTAATATTTGGAGAACTCTCTTGGTGAGTCATACTCATAATAAAATCTCAACTGATGTTTGTGTAGAACACCGTAAAGTAGTACTACGCATAATGCAGCATTCTACACAGAGCAGAAGGTGTCAGTGAGCTGCATTATTGTTACATTACGATACATTAGTCAATAATATTGTACAATGAAACATTCAAATTCCATGATAGTTATTTAAAGGTAAGCTCACTTTTTCAAATTTTACTTCCGTGAAAACAAATCATGAAAAATAACGTGGTTTTTACATTTTTTTCACGATTTGTTTCAGTTTCAATAAAAAAATTGTGTCAATTAATTAAAAATTCAATATTTTAAATATTTTTTTGTATTTTTAATATAATTAACACAATGGAATCTCAAAATTTCGAATCTGAATTTAAAAAAATAATAATTTCCCTCGCTGAGATTGGGAGTACAGGGGAAGTGATGAGATATAAAGGTTTGAATTATTGAGATCCTAAGAAATTAGAATATTTATTGTAATGTATGTAACCTATTTTACTAATGAAATAATATTAATAAAAAAGATAAAATCTCCGCTATTCTTGTAGATATCCACTGAAATCTTAATGTAGTACATTCATTCAAACTCGAATCTCCACTTGCATAAAGCTAACATTTCAAAAATCCAAAGTTGAAGAGAGCAGTTGTTGCTTTAAATAAAATCGGCTCTAAAAAAATCTGCTGTAAAAAAGTCAGAATTTTTTGAAAAAAAAAATTGGTTGTTTCGACGTAATTTCAGCCTGAAATTAATGCAATTTATAAATACTCATTTTCTCAAAATCTCTCCAATTTTTTTTCTTTCTTTTTTTCAGAAATAAAACAAGGAACGCTTAAAATTATGAGAATTTATATTAAAATAATGTCACAGATCTTATAAAATCTGAGTTTTCGAAAACGGCAAATTTAGAAATAATGCGACAAAGTATGTGCTATTGGAGCGCCACTAGTTTTACTGTCATCTGCGGCCCGTTTTTGAGGTTGGGCCCCAACGCAGCTGCGTAGTTTGCCTTTGAAAGGCCGAAATTCACCCTTGGCTGTGCTGACAGTCGCCCCGTGAAATCCCGACTTCCGACTCCCCGCGCCGCGCCGTGTGACTGAAGGACGTGACGCAACGCCGCGTTTCCAGACAGCGGCCACCGCGGCGCGTCGCGGCGCGTCGCGGCGCCCGAAAAGCCGCTGTTAAACCGACAGCTCGTCGCTCCGCGCTGTCGGCTCAGCCCGCCGCTTGCGACGTCACCGCCCCGGCTCCCCGTTTCCTCGACTCGTAAGCCGAAGGGCCGCGCTTTCCGAGAAGCGCGGGCGTCGACACACAAGTCGTTTTAACGTCGTAATCCCCGGTGTAAATATTGTATTTAGTAGGTGGCGCACTGAATGACGGCGACGGTGTAGCGAGCGTTTGCGGGTCGCGTTGGGAAATACATTTGTTGTGTTTTTTTTCTTCATTTTTTTGTACCTGGAGTAGACAAGACCAGACCACTCAGATGTCGTATGGTTTTAGCTTTAATGTGTTTCGCGCCCAAGACCAAAATATGCCGCGATATAAAGACTGGTTCGTAAAAATTGGGAGAAGTCTTTTCTCTTTGCATTTCTCTTTACCTTTCTGCTTACACTTTCCTAAGTCTGTTGATTGTCCACGTGTAGTAGAATAATACGTATGATTGTATTTAAACGAACTTTATGGAGATTGGCCATTAGTGAAAGTTCCCCAAATACTTTTAATATCGTAATTTCTGATGTAAATACTATATTTAATTGGTGCACACTGAATGACGGCGTAGCGAGCGTTTGCGGGTCGCGTTGGGAAAGACGACATTTGTTGTGGGTTTTTTTTTTTTTGTAACTGGAGTAGACAAAACCAGACCACTCAGCTGGCGTATGGTTTTGGTTTTAATGTGTTTCCGCCGAAGTCGAAAATATGCCGCGATCCGTCTAAAGACTAGTTCGTAAAAATGGTGAAAAGTCTTTCTTCTTTGCATTTCTCTAAGTACACTTTTCCTAAGTTTGTTGATTGTCCAAGAGTATTAGAATGATGCGTATGATTTGTATTTAAACGAACTTTGAGGAGATCAGACATTAGTGAAACTTACACAAATATTGATAATATCATAATTTTTCATGTAAATATATTTAGATAGTGCGAACTAAATGAGGACGAATGGAGCGTTTGCAGGTCGCCTTGGAAAAGACATTTGTTATGTGCGTGTGTGTGCGCGCGCGGGTATGTGTGTGTGTGAGTGCGTGTGTATGAGTCCCATGAGTATACCAGACTCCTCAACTCTCGAATGGTTTTGGTTTTTAATGTGTATATCGCCGTAAACCAAAATACACCTCGACCCGAGCTGAAGGCTAGTTGTAATTGAAATTGTGTACGTAATTCTTATACGTCCCAACCGTTCTTAAAATTGTTCTAAATCACAAGGCCCTCTGATTGTGAGTTTGAAATGGACTTTTTTGATTTTGGAGGGTGCTTTACATGAAGCATCAACAACGTTTTTAAAATGTTCTCAATAATGGCTCTAAATTGTCTATTAAACTTTGTCCTCTGATAGTGCAAATAACTCTTAAGTGAATGTTGCAGGTCTCATTTTCGTTGAACTCGAAAATGTGCAAATTTAGAAGTAATGCGAGAAATAATGCGCTATTGTAGTCTCCAAACCTTGTACCATGCATTCGCCCTGGCGTCGCACGCGCTGAAAGCCTCTAAGTGCTCGTAACGATGTTCCGGAGCAGACCGCGTCTGTGAGGCGGCGCGCGCCCGCTATCGGGCGGTTACGCCTGCTCTTAATAAGGGGGCGCGCCTGCCGGGTCCTGTCCTGCCTTGCCCTGCCTTGCCTTGCCGGGCGACTGGCGGGCCATCTGCCCTCGCCTCCGCCGCCCCCTGCCGTCCGCGCCTTCACACCCTCGCAGGGTGGCCAAACATCCCGGCATGTTGATTGTACCAGTTGAAATTAGGGCCGTTGGCTTAATTATTAGGCCTGGCATTAAAACGTTTATCGAATAGAAATATTCGAATACAGTGGACGCTCACAGATTTTTTTGTGTTTCCATTCCACGAGACACCACAAAAAATCTTGGCCTAATCTCGTTTTTAAATTACACTAAAAGCTATCGAAATTTCTTCAATGCGTAATATATCATCTAATTAAATTCATTTTTTTAATAATCATTTTTCAATATTTTATTCCCTGAACTGTATGAAACATTGAATTATTAAAGAGGTTTAAGGTATTATGATTCTTTTTACCAATTTAAATACTGACAATGTCAAAATATGTGGTATTTTGATAAGTTAATCGTCAGATAAATCAGATAAGTTTATCGTCAGATTTTTGTTAGATCAAGATGCAAAAGCAGTGTGAATGCGATAGTAGTAGTGTCATCTACGTACACATGAGCAGCGAATAGGCAAGGAAATACGATAAAAATAACATTGATTAATATTGGAATATTTAACAACCGAGTTAAAATAATAAAGCTTTACATGGGTTCAATCCAAAACCGAATGAAACGAATTGAAATATAGTACCCAAAAAAGTAGTCTTTAAAAAGACAGATGGGCTTCGGTAACATCTTTAACGTGCAGGATACCTAGTTTAAATTCAATTTTGTGGATTAACGATACAACATTAGTGAACAAGGTTTACATTCTTTATTTCTAAGATCTAAGGATCCACAATAGCAAGTAAGTTTTTGTTTCAATATTTCAATTTTGTTCTTCTTTGTCGTTATACCCTGTGACTTGGCTCTTGTACTCAAATTTACAGTAGCTTGAAAAATTATTATTTAATATATGGCATCTTTGAATAGTATTGAAACCCGAGGTCCCAGTAAATCACCAACACAGATTTCAGTAGTAAACATCTTTCTTTTGTCGCGTCGACTCTTCAAATACCATTTCGGTACCTGGCCCCCTGGACGGTTACACTTTTGTTCCGCGTCTCAGGTAGAATGACAGGGCGACGTCGGGAGAAACTTAGAATATTCACTTCACTGCAGTCAATGAGTGGGTTTATGTCAAGACGTACCAAAATTTTTGGGGAGTGATGGGAAATATTAGCGAACAAGGCATAAAACGTATAAATTAATTTGGAACATCTGATGGCGATGCAGATGAGGAAAGATGTAAGTCATCGAGATTGTTAAGATTTGGTCTGATTTGGTCATTAACTAATAACTGCTATAGCTGCTAAGAGAACTAATGTCAAAGGAATGAAACAAGTGTCTACGATAACATATTTTATTGTTCTCAACTTGAATCTTTATATTATTGTAACAAAATGAGGTATTACCCTACCTCTAGGCGTGTCAGAAAATAACAATACCTTTTTATGCAATATTCGTATCTCGTATTAGAAGTTATTGTCCCTTTGTTTCACATAGGTCGTCATACAAAAACTAGAGATCTAGAACTTCACAAATTTATGAACAAGTCACGCAGTTCCTTACTTCCCTGCTGGGCTACAAAGCTCTAGATAAACGTTAGAAGTGAACAACGCCGTGCCTTCTCAAGAGAGCGAGAGAGCGTTGTGAACATTCTGACTAAACGTAGCAGCTGCGGCTTCAGAAACACACCATACGCATCTGCAATGCAAATCTGCGGTTCTTGGCTACCATTCCCTATCCCTTCTCCTCCGCCCTTCAGAAGCTACCCCAAAATGCCGCTGGCGAGTATATTCTAAAATGCAAATGACCAAGGCGGGGTAAGTGACTGCAACAGCGAAGAGTACGGACGTAAGAGACAGGGTTACCCCGGAAACGTAGACATCGTGACTACGTGTGTGTGAGTGTGAGTGTGTGCGCGCGCGCGATGACCTGTCATGTACATTTCTGAGGCTTAAACTTCTTTATCTTACCATATCCTGCGCAGGTTATATTCCTGAGCAGGATATCTCAGATGGTTTGCATTCGTCTTACACGGTACAAAAGAGGTCAGGTTGATCATGAAGGACCAACGATTGAATTGAATTAATGCCTTATTTTACGTGGCGAGACTCAGGCCATTAGGCCTGCTCTTCCGTCTGACCACGCAAATTTCGCTACGCTCCTTTCACCAACTAGCAGAGAAAGGAGGTATTTCTTGGGCGAGAAATAGGTGATTTGAATTTAGCTCAGAGGCGTCATTTAGGCTTGAGGCTCTTTTACATGCAAGTAAATCTACTAACATGGGACAGCCGGCTTTACTTCCCCTCCGAAGGAAAGCGTACGAAGGATTTTTTCGCCCTGAATAATCCACGGCTTCGATCGGGTTTGAACCCGCCAACTTGGGTACAACAGTCCGAAACGCTAACCGTTACACCATTGCCGCCGCATAGATACGATAGGTACGGTAGGTACATATTTGTGAATCCAACTGCTCCAGCATTTGTCGGGCGATGAAAACTACCAATCCGCAGCCGGCCACTAGAATTCTCCTGCAGTGGGTCGATCTCGACCCAAAAATCATTCCACCGCCGGAACTGGAGCCCTATGACCCGTCGGTCACACGCACCGCAGCAATTGATGCTCTGAACCACCTAAGTCTGGACTGTTTTGGACAAGCCTGCCTCCTGCAACCATCAACTCAACTTACTCGGGCGCTGATCCAAGACCGCGAGCCCTCAAGCATCCAGGCCGTGTATAGGAAGCTCTCGAGCAGCCCGCAGTGAAGAGCGAACATTAGGCGCTCTCGAGAAACAAACGCATCTGTGCAGTGGCAGCGCTTGCCCGAAGCGCGTGGCGGGAATGCGGTAACTTTAGTCGAGGGACAACGGGGGCAGTTGAACAGCCACGACCAAGAGTGCACGGAAGGCGGTGGAGGAGGAGAAGGAGGAGGCGGTGAGGGTGGTGAGGGGACAGGGACGGGGAGAAGGCGGGGACTGCGAAGGCATCACAAGACGGTAGAAGCGGCGGGAACGGACGGGGATGACGGCAAAGGACAGATGAAGTCGTAGGCTTCCGCGGCCGGAGTCGTGTGCGTGATCTGGGATGTCCGGGTAACGCTGCGTCGAAGGCTGTGTTGCCGACGTTTCGACCATCTTTCCATGGTCTTCTTCAGGGCTGGCGTGGGAAAGGACAGGACTGCAGCGGAGTCGGAGATGAACGGGATGGAGGGGATTGCGGGGGTGGGGAGAATGGGCTGGGTGGGTGAGGGTGTGGAGGACGGGAGGGACGGAGAGGTGAGAGGGATGGACGGGGCGAGGATAATGGATGGAACGGACGTGATGATAAAAGGTGAGAGGTATAGACGGGACGCGATGGCAACGGGGATGGATGGGACGGACGGGACAGAGGGGTGGGGGGACGGACGGGATGGGAGAAGGACGGAGTGGGCGGGACAGAAGGTAGGACTGACGAGGACGTACAAGACGGCAAGGGCGACGGGGATGGCCGGGACGGACGTGTCGGCGGGGGTGAGGGGGCAGATCGGACGGCAGGGGCGACGCAGAAGCATCGGGGATGGACGGGACGGGGACGGAGGGGTGGACGGAATGGGGGGTGACGTGAACGTACAGGACGAGAGGCGACGGGGACGGTCGGGACGGGGAGTTCTGGGAGACGGACGGGAGATATTCGTAGTCGTCGGAGGCGGCGGTGACGGCGGCAGTGTCAGGCCATGCGGAGGCGGCGGGGGTGGGACGTGTGGGGGGTAGCGGGGGCGGAGGCGGCACGCAAGCAAACATCGCGTGGCCGGCTGCTGCCGTTCTAAACCTGTCGCCTCCGCCGCCCCCGCCCCCGCCCCCGCCCCCGGGAGAACAGACGCGCCTCTGTGCCCGGCCGCCCCCGGGGACCCTGGGGGCCACCTGCTCCGAAGCGGCGCCTGCCTCCCCCGCCGCCCCCGCCTCGCCACCGCCCCGCCCCCGCCCTGTGGAACAGCACGTCCAGCGAGCCGCCAGGGAAGGATCTGCGGCTTCGTGAGGACCGAAGCCAAGAAGAATTTTTAATATTTGATGTATAGGGGAATACAGGCGTGAAAAACACCTCGGTAACAAAAGCTAGCAAAGCCCAAATTTGCGGAAATTGCAGGAATTGATTAAAATGAAAATTAGACGGAAATTCAAACCTATTAAATGGATTCCACTAATTGAATTATCATTCAATGAAAAAATTATGTCTAACGTAAACAATTTAACGACTCTGAACTTTTAGTAATAAAAATAGATTACAATATAATGAGCAAATGTTGATATTATTCATTTGTTTAAACTGAAAAAATTGCTAATTTCTTGTAGTTTCAAATAAACAATTATTTTGGCCAAAAATTTCAAAATCATGTTTAGTTCTTTAGAATTGTTTTCAATAAAGCACTTTGAAATCGGAATACAAACTCTTAGTTAACGGAGGTTCGTGGTTGCATCCCTACGTAAGGGTAGCTTGCTCGGAAGGAACTCGAGGGCTGCGAGTAGAGTTGAAGTATGTAGCGCAAAATACTGCGGGTTCGAGTCCCGCTTATGGCAAAGGTGTCAATGGACAAAGAAATTGCTGCGTCGCGATATATGTTTCTAAAATAACTGTAGAACTGGAGTAACAACGAAAATTTAAATATTTCTGCATCTTTTTTTTCTTATTAACTTTTTCACACTTGCTATCAATTAATGGGTAATCTTGTTTGGTGATTTTTACTTAATAGATTTTGAAATGCGTTTTCATTTTCTGTCTTACATCGTTAAAATAGCTTTTTGAAATAGTTCTCTCAAGATTTTTTATGAGATTTATATTTGCTTACATCAACAGATTGTGCACAGTCAATAACGCTTTATCTGCATATAGATTACATTCTTTCAAATAAGGAGCGTACGTTATCGGGAATTTCCAGCGATGTTTCACTTCAAAATAAGCTCACCAGAACTTTTTCAGTAGCTGCATCAGACGCAGGAATCTGACACATATCAGACGCAGGAATCTGAAACGGAAGCATCACGTGCTCTGACTGCACTTTCTCCTGAGTTTAAGATAGAGGAAATGTGTGGGAAGGAAAAAAATATTTATTCTATTGAGTGATACTTGAGCTCTCCGCAAAATTGTTCAAAATTCAATATATCTTGTATTCCGTTAAAATCTCCTTGGTTGCTGAAAAATTGCGATTTTGTACGATTTCTGGAGTGTGATTCCCAACATCATCAGTAACAATGAGCTACAATTTTTCACATTTTGAAATAATTTTTAACACCCTTTCAAACGTTAAAATAATAGAACAACATAATCGATTCGATTTCCCAATAGTGATCCTATTTTGATTCTGTTCCATAGTGCAATTTAACTCTTATTAGTTCCCTAGAAATTCAGGTAAGTAGCATGTTACTTAATACTATATTAAACGGAAAGCAGCATCGGTATCCTGCGACATGGAGTATAGAATCATCATAAGTTCAAATGAGATAAACCGAAGCTTACTGATGTTATTGCATGTTTGTCTTCGTCCTGAAAGAATTTGTTTAAAACGAACCAACTCGAAAGGAATGAACGAATGTATAATTTCACGAACAGTTGTTTATCGTATTATCAACAACTGGAGAATGAGGCCTACATCATAATTCACGTTTCCACACCAACTCACTTTTCCTTACATGTCTTGTATACTTTTTTTTTTCTCTCCCTCGGCCTCTCCCTGGCACCTGGCACCCTCCGCATTCCGAAGATGCGTGAAAAATAAACGAAAACAGAGGAATAAACACCATTTTCAACCCCTCAGCGAGTGTCACTCCGATTTGTCTCTGGTGTGTGTTGCGGCGCTACAACCTGTTCGGGGCTCGAGGAGGCTTTCATAAACAGTGATAGGCAGCGGAGCAGAGCACGGCATTGTGGCTTGCCACTTGCGCCGCCGTGGCGACCGCGGCTGTTGACGGAATTATGGGGTACGTGTTGAAATTGGTTTGGTGCTGTGGAGCGGGTCGTGGGTGGAGAGTGGGCACGGAAGTATATTTGGAGAGCACCTACTAAACCGACGGCACATTTTTTTAACATTTTCAATTCATCGATATATTTCAATATATCGTTTTTTATGCTTCGTTCGATAGGCCAAGTTAAAAAACCTTTATTACGGCGTTAACTGCATTACATAAACAACTAAATACAGAAAGAACTCTTGTCTCAGTTCACGCTCCCTCGCAAATTGTATTCTCCTCACCCGAGCGCTCGAAGACTACTTGTACTTCCCCCATTGTACGTCACAAACGTCCAAAGAACTATTCTGTATCTGTTCTCTTCCCTATCATGAGCCAACGTCTGCGAATGTCCGAAGAGTCATGTGAATGCGCAAGCAAGGCGATCTTCGTGAAATCTCAGCACTCATTGGTAGCGAAGTGTCGGCGCAATCAAAGAATCAAATTGACAACTAATCCAACAGCATCGTGCAACATATTACTTGAATTTATAGCAAAGAGCAATCTGCCCTCACAGCGTTTCAGCCTGAAATTCTATATCAATTACGCTCCCTGGTAGTATGCACCCCCCTCCAAAACCCACTTGTGCCATACGGCGTCTCCCCTGCGAATTGTACCCCTGGAACGTTCAAAGATCTCTTTTGTATCTTCCCTACCCAGCCACGCCCCAACATGAGCCACTCTCCACGAATATCGATTGTGAATTCGCAAACAAGGCGATTTTCGGTGAAATCGCAGCACTCATCGTTAGCGACGGGTCCGCGCAATCAAAAACATATTTCTTGAATTTGGTCAGTGAATAGCATATTTCTTGTGCCTCAGGTTCACGAAATCAGAGAGAAATTTGCACTTACTGCTTTTCAGTCTTAAATGATATAACAATTACTCTCTCTCTCTCTCTCTCTCTCTCTCTCTCTCTCTCTCAGTATGTACCCCATTCCAAAGCCCAATTGTGCCAGACCCCCTGGACCGTCCAAAGATCTCTTTTGTATCTTCCCTACCCAGCCACGCCCCAACATGAGCCACTCGCCACGAATGTCGATTGTGTCGATTCGCAAACAAGGCGATCTTCGGTGAAATCGCAGCAGCACTCATCGCTAGCGACGGGTCGGCGCAATCAAAGAGGCGACCGATCCAATAATAGCATCGGCTCGGGTGCAAAGGCGAGGGCCGCCAAGCGGCCTTGTCGCACGCGTGCGCTATCGCACGGCGCCCGGCAATTGTTTCCCGCACGCCGGCCATCTGCGCGGCTGGAATGCGAGATATGCGCCTCGTCATTGAGTGGCCACGGATCGGTTGCGGCCGCGGCCGGCGTAGACAGAATGACAGCGTGGGCGACTCTTTTTTTTTTTTTTTGTCCCCTCCACAGTAACCCTGTGAAGGAGGGAAATTTATTATCTATGAATATTTTTACATTACGCTGCTGCCTTGCGGCTTAAGCAGCTACAGGCGGGGCTTTTTTCTTACAACTAACTTACAATCTAGACTTAAAGTTATCTTAATTGCACTTTGGCATTACTAACTTACACTAAAATCATTTTTGTAATTCTATTTATTTATTCTACGTAAATTGTTTGTATATATTGGTACATTATTATTATTATTATTATTATTATTATTATTTCTACATTCACACATCATTCATACTATTCGTGGGCGACTCGAACACGTACAATTCGTGGGACATATCCAAGGACGTGCTGTCCATGCCGGTTCCTCCGCGGAATTGTAGTTTAACAGAACACATAAACATCTATCTTTCCGTTGTTAAATTGAAGGAATATTTCTTTCATTCCGTATCTCAGAAAGCATTTAACCTACAAGAAAGAACTTTGCAAAGCGTGCAAGATTTAGAAATGAACTTCCTTCTAATATTTAGAGAAAACTCTAGTCGTCTAGGTATAATCTGTACCTTCTAGAAATAATTATTCAAAAGATATAGGAGTTTCTCATCAGAATTATATATATTTTGACAAAGGTAGATGAAGGTAGAAAACAGAAAGAAATATGTAAAAATATGAATGTTTTGATTGCGAATATTCCAATTATTAAGAAAATTTTAGAATTAAAAAAGAGCCAAAAATTGATAGTTTTGGTTTTTGACTTCCCTCATGCCAGAAATGTTTTACTGTTTTATTGAAATTAACAATATACATTACGAAATATCAAGTCTTATCTCATTTATTCATGAATTTAAAAATGTTACGGAGACCCAGATGATCAGGTCTGCTCTTCCGTTTGACCACGCAAATTTCTCTGCGCTCTTTTCACCATCTAGCGGAGAATGAAGGTATCACTAGGGCGACGAAACGGACAATTTAAATGTTGCTCAGAGGCTTCTTTTACGCTTGGGAATATTTTACTGGCTGTAAATCTACAACCTGAGACAGCATGCTTTACATCCCTCCACAGAAAGGCTTGCGAAATATTTTTTCACTCAAAAAAAAAAAAAAAAAAAAAAAAGTTTTGATACCGGACAATATCTTTAGTCATTTATCATAAAAAGGTATCTACATCACCAACAATCCAATTAATTTTTTCACTCTTTAAAATACACGACTTCGATCGTTTTTTTCCATCGCTTTATTTATTAAGGTCGCATTAACAGGAAGGTCATTAACAACCACACGATTAGTACGAAGGATTAAGAATACTTAAAGGAGCCAAGTATTACAACATGGTGTGAAAATATGAACTTTTATTTCTAACGGGATTGAACCCATAAACTTGGGTATAACAGCCCGACAGCGTAACAATTATATTGTAGCGTCGTGCAGAAACATAGATTAGATGCAGTTGGCCATGTCCTCGCCGCATTTCAGACCACTTGGGTTAAGGGAGGGGCGTCAGGACGTGACGTAGCGTAAAAACTCAGAGAAAGGGGTGGAAGACGCGGTTAGGCGGCTGCGCTCGCTTTTCTCTTCGAGGAGCCGAGCTGTGCGGATTGAATTGAATTGAATTGAATTAATGCCTTATTTTACGTGGCGAGACTCAGGCCATTAGGCCTGCTCTTCCGTCTGACCACGTAAATTTCGCTACGCTCCTTTCACCAACTAGCAGAGAAAGGAGGTATTTCTTGGGCGAGAAACAGGCGATTTGAATTTAGCTCAGAGGCATCATTTAGGCTTGAGGATCTTTTACATGCAAGTAAATCTACTAACATGGGACAGCCGGCTTTACTTCCTCTCCGAAGGAAGGCGTACGAAGGATTTTTTCGCCCTGAAAAATCTACGATCGGGTTTGAACCCGCCAACTTGGGTACAACAGTCCGAAACGCTAACCGTTACACCATCGCCGCCGCGGATCGGAGGCAGCGTGCGGGGTGGGGTGGGGGGGTGGGGGGTGCGAACCGCGTGCGCGTAGGCTAGGGCCGGCAATGTACCTTGTCGTGAAGTAGTTCGACTCAAGTGACGAGCTCGTGTAGGAATTCTGCGGTGCTTCACACGATCGCATCTATTCGGTATTTAAGTAGAGGGTGTGGTAGCCGTTGAATGAAAATTACAAGTAGTGGGGTTGATTTATTTCGTTTATGCAACTATTGTAGATAAGGTTTATTTCGGTGGTGGATTCATTATTAATAAACTAGCAATAAGTTAAACCCACTCCTGTCTGTAGTATTATTGCACCCTGCATGACGCCACAATATCACCAAATCCGATGTTTGTACGACCAGCCGCCGAATTGTCAAATCCCCCGGAATGGCGCCAACGCATTACACGCCGTGCGGTGCGCACGCACCACCGGGCAGAGGTGTATTTCCGCATAGGCACAGTAGGCACGTGCCTACGGCGGCAAATTTTCAAGGGCGGCAAATTTTCAAAGGCGCAAAATTTTCTTGATATTTTCTAAAACAAATTTAGGTTCTCTAAAACCTACAACAGCATAAATCATATTTTTATTTTAAAAATATCATATTAATATTTAATACAAGCTATTTATTTGTCTACTTCATTAGAGTATACCTTATGATTTCAGAAGTATATGAATCTGAAACTAAGGCCCGTTGACGAAAGAAAACATGTTGCAATTCTAGTTGTCATGTTTTAGTTTCCTTTGAATGTTAACGTTTCAGTGTTGAAACGTTAATAATGTTGAACGTTACTTGCTATGAAGAAACAGTTTATATCCAAAATTAGCTAATCCAAACAAAATATTTAATTTACGAAAACAATGTGCAAAATGTAATGTTACTTTTGAAGTTAAAACGTTCAAATTAATGAGGAATTGTTACTGAAACGTTACAATTTGAAATGTAACGTTGATTTTAAACAGGGGGCGGCAAATTTGATGTGCCTACAGGCGGCAAAAATATTAATCCGCCCCTGCCACCGGGGCAGGCAGCCTCTCTCTCACGGTGCGCGCTGATAAGCTCCATCACGCCAGCGGGGGCTTCGCGGAAATCTGATAGCGCGAGTCGCGGCGTGATTTGCGCCGACTTCTGACATTTCCTTCGAACAGAGAGCCACCTTGTGTGTGTGACGGCGCGGCGCGGCACAACGCACGCGGGGGGGGGGGGGCATGCATCGATGATGACGCGCTTCCCGTACAGAGCCTCCGATTGCGCCGGCGTGGTATACCTGAAGAAGAAGAATAATAATACAGAATGGGTAAGTAAAATATTCCCTGCCCTGAAAGAAGCCACTGAACAAAATTTAAATTGCCCGTTTCTGCCCGTGATCTGAAATGCGGCGAGGACATGGCCAACTGCATCTAATCTAAGTTTCTGCACGACGCTACAATATAATTGTTACGCTGTCGGGCTGTTCATATATTCACACCTTGTAATACTTGGCTGCTTTAAGTATTCTTAATCCTTCGTACTAATCGTGTGGTTGTTAATGACCTTCCTGTTAATGCGACCTTAATAAATAAAGCGATTGAAAAAAACAATCGAAGTCGTGTATTTTAAAGAGTGAAAAAACATTTCGCAAGCCTTTCTGTACAGGGATGTAAAGCATACTGCCTCAGGTTGTAGATTTACAGCCAGTAAAATATTCCCAAGCGTAAAAGAAGCCACTGAACAAAATTTAAATTGCCCGTTTCGTCGCCCTAGTGATACCTTCATTCTCCGCTAGATGGTGAAAGGAGCGCAGTGAAATTGGCGTGGTCAGACGGGACAGCAGACCTCACGGTCTGAGTCTCGCCACGTAAAATGAGACATCGTTGAATTGAATTCGTTATTGGGAAGGTTCACGCTAACGTGTTTTTTTTTCTTTCTTTTTTTTTCATATAGGTTGTACACTTTGAGAACATTAATTACTTCGTGTTTCCTCCATTGGATTTTCCGATTTTCATGTCGGTTGGCGGTGTGTTTCTCATCCAGTGTCTTCCTCCGAAGAGCCTTTTAACATGAATATTTTATTACTAGTCCAACATATCCATATCACAATACGTGTTCATTATAGATTATGCGAATTCATCCAAGATTCGAGTCAATACTGTTCTACCTCACAAGTATGTGCAAGTTTTTACGATTCATTCACTTGGGACGCACGTCGGACATCATTGGTGTCTGATAAAGACGATTCTTTAATCATGTATATGTATGGTTCTCACAGCTCCAAAAAACTGCAAAAAACTGCATTAAAAAATTAACTAAATGTAGGATGTTCTAATTGAGATTTTTTTACCGCATGCTGAAGGAGAACGTTGAGACACAATGGGACATTTGTATTCTTCGTTTCTTCAATGAATTTAATATTCTTTGGTGCGGAACATTTTAGGTGTAACAATATAAAGAATTGGCTTCAAATTAATATTAAATCATTTGTATTATTAAATGGAAATTAATTGCAATTAAGAATACTATTATTAATTGAAAATTAAATTAAATGGAGTTCAAATTAAATAGAATCCCGATAGGTCTATATTGCTCCTCATATAGAATGGGGGTTTGGAGTTCGTTGCGTCACCACATCACTAGCCTCGAGTGTCAAACCCCCTCTTGTCCGCTTGGCTGCCACGCAACCTCCCCCCCCCCCACACACACACGCACACACACAGACCCGAAAAAGGCGGCTTATCCACACCGCACCGACGCCTCGGCGCCATGTTGTGCCGTCGCACATTTCACGCAGCGCACTGACGCAGGGCGCCGCCCCCGCCCCGCCCCGGACCACACACGGCGCCGCCCAGCTCCCGCCCCCGCCCCCCAGCTGCGTTTCGGCAACGCCAGTCCGCGAGGCGGTGGTGCGGTGTCTTTTGAGACGGGACGCCGTGAAAAGACGAACGGCAAAGAGGGAGGAGGGCACTTCTGACCAGTGTCGCTTTCAAACGACCACGTGACACTCGGGCGCGCACCGACTGCATCCCGCGGCCAACTTTCCATCAGTGCGTTTACCTACCTCCCCCAAAAGGCACACCCCGACTGCATCCCGTTCGGTTTTCCTCCTTAGTACCTATAGCCAAGTTGGCAGGTTCAAACCCGATCGAAGCCGTAGGTTTTTACGGGCGAAAAAATCCTTCGTACGCCTTCCTTCGGAGGGGAAGTAAAGCCGGCTGTCCCATGTTAGTAGATTTACTTGCATGTAAAAGATCCTCAAGCCTAAATGACGCCTCTGAGCTAAATTCAAATCGCCTATTTCTCGCCCAAGAAATACCTCCTTTCTCTGCTAGTTGATAGGATCGTAGCGAAATTTTCGTGGTCAGACGGAAGAGCGGGCCTGATGGCCCGAGTCTCGCCACGTAAAACAAGGCATTAATTCAGTTCAATTCATATTCAGTACACTTGATTCCAGTTCCTTACCTATTCAGCAAATATTATTCACACTTATTCACCACATACAATAAATTGTATTTTACTTAAATTCTAATAGAAAAGTAGGTAAAGGTTTTTTCAATCACAGTACTTCTGAGTCCATGACATGAGAGGTGACGATAGAAACAAACGATTGGGAACCAATTTTTTACATAATTATAACTATATATTTGTTGTACGTTGGTAACTAATTTTAATGCAATTTTCATAAAATAATCACTAAATCTACTACTGAAACTATTAGATCCGAAAACAAAAATTTCGATACTTGGAAAAAGAATTAAAAGAATCCCACCCCTTAAACTCCCTCCCTCCATTGTATCATTGTGCAGAGCCAGGCGTGAGAGCTTGGGCACTTCACTGGAGTGTTTAGCGGAGTCCCGAGCAACGCGACAAAAGACTATCGGTTTCGCGAACGCGGCTCGTTTGTCAGCGGCCACCGCCGCCGTCTCGGGTCGTTCCAGATGGCCTTGTCCGTCCCCATCGAAAATAGAAGGAAGGTTAGAGGGGGAAGGGCTTTGAAAGCCGGTTTCAGATGGCCATGTCACACCGCGATTCTCTCCCGTCTTTTTGTGGTTGCGTGCTCCGGGAATTAGGGAGGCTTTTACCCGCGTTGGGCGCCACTGCTGCGGAGAGGGGATCGATTTAATGGAGTGTCCTTCTGCGGCGAAGGAAGGTTCGCGTGCGAAAGAAATTTCTCTGCGGGGGACTGCCGGGCGACAAGATGGCTACCGTTGGAGGAAGAAGACGTAGTGATGCGGCGAGAAAGGGCGATGTTGGAAGATTAGTTGTACGTGCGGGTGGGTGACAACGGAAGCAGACTGATACCTTCTAAATATTGTTGTTGTGTATGGTTTTGTGCAACACTAGCAGAGTACTAGTCCTTAAAAAAAGTACAATCAATATTTTATTGTTCTTCAACTTAATATTATTATAACATGAGTAACAATAATTTCATTCACAGGAATCAATTACTGAAAAAAACCTTCCCATTATAATCGCACAAGAGGAGGAACTGAATTAGAGTTACAACGGAAAAGTACAACATTATACCGTGTACGGAAAATCGAAACACCTTAAAATACTTTTCATGTCGTTCAGTACTTATTCTCTGACTAATGAAACGAGAGAGGTTTCCAAAGTTTGGACTAATACAATTATTATGCACCGGGAACACAGATTTAAACATGTTTCTGAAAAAGGAATTGGAATGAATTATATTTACTAAAATCTGGGCATGTATGTTGTAGAGAACAATAGCATGAAATCCTGCCATCCACTTTAATTTAAAAATGTAATGCATCACGTATCATAATTATCTTTGACGTCTTTGTAAATGACCACGAGTGACAAACGATTGTTTGACATTGTGTTTGTAATTTTTTCCCCCGACGGTATTTATCCAGTCAACAGTCGGCAACTCTTCACGTCCCAATTCGACGAATATTCGACTATACACTAGCCACCAACACACTTGCGGGTAGCTCTGATCTGGGGTCAGCAGAACGCGAGGCCCTCCGCGACAACACATACATGAGTGACATTCGATATACAAGGTGGGACTCGAACCCGCGACCCTTCGTGCCAAAGGGCAGAGTCGGTACATACGAGTCTTTTAATACCGCGATCGTCCAGGTCGGCTCCATTTGAAGGAATTTAAAAAAAATAATTAAAATATCTTTTTGATATCCGAAATGGTCTAATTACATCTTACTCCTCACTTAATTACCACGCTTAGTCTCAAAAGCCTATAATTTAACAGAGTTATGCGTGACAAATCCACTAATTCTTGTATACAATCGACTTTACGATATACGAACGTATCGACTTTTTTGAACGCGTGTAGATGGAAGACGAAACTACCAGTAAATATTAAAAAATAGTTATAATAATTAAAGTCCTAAACGATGTCCCGGTGAGTCGCATATTCGACCATACACTAGCCACCAACACACTTGCAGGCTCCTCTGATGCGTGGTCAGCAGAACGCGAGGCCCTCGCGACAACACATACATGAGTGACATTGGATAAACAAGGTGGGACTCGATCCCGCGACCCTTCGGACCGGAGCGCGGAGTTGGTATGCTTCTTAGCCAACTTGGTCATCTAGGTCGGCCATTGTATTTATATGCTCACACTAATATTTGCAATTAAAATATTCAATCTTCGAACATAAAAAACTCTCTCCCTTCGTTTCATTAACCACAACCCTTGGGCGGCGGCGATGGTGTAACGGTTAGCGTTTCGGACTGTTGTACCCAAGTTGGCGGGTTCAAACCCGATCGAAGCCGTGGATTTTTCAGGGCGAAAAAATCCTTCGTACGCCTTCCTTCGGAGGGGAAGTAAAGCCGGCTGTCCCATGTTAGTAGATTTACTTGAATGTAAAAGATCCTCAAGCCTAAATGACGCCTCTGAGCTAAATTCAAAATCGCCTGTTTCTCGCCCAAGAAATAGTGCTGGTTGCTGAAATCTGCTAGTTGGTGAAAGGAGCGTAGAGAAATTTGCGTGGTCAGACGGAAGAGCAGGCCTAATGGCCTGAGTCTCGCCACGTAAAATAAGGCAAATTCAATTCAGTTCAATTCAACCGCTTACATGGTTGCTTGTTCCAGATCAATGTCTTCTTGAAGAAGATCTAAATCCAATCCATCGACGAAATGAACAAATGAAGGCAGGTAAGCGTCCATTGTATTTATTGTACTATTTTATTAACATTTAGTGTTTATACTGATCAATAACAGCAAGATATAACACGTCAGGAGCCTACTACCTTTCATTTGAAGCAAGTGTCATGAAATTTTGTCCATTAGAGATCTTAAATTTTCATTGTAAACGAAAACATTTAGAATTTTAAATACATTGATTAAAACATAACCTAAAAGCTAAGTTTAGATAGAATGCTATTAATTAAATAACTAGTTTTTGAAAGATAATTAATATTTTAAAAAATATTTCTGACTATTTCTAGAACACACGCATGCAGACTGTTGACACATTGCCGGCCAAATTACTTCGAATTTGGCGCCTTGGCTTCGTTAACAGGGCGTTTGATGTTCTTTGAAGGCTTTTCAAAGGAAAAGACCATGCATTTTAAACTTGGCGCCTTCGAGATAGTCTTAATTTTCTCCAAAAAAACCGCGAGAATTTCTTCTCTGGGGTTCCAAACATTCATTTCGTCGTGCAAGTTCCTTGAATTCGATGTCAACTGTTCTATTAGTGCGGAGCGTCACCGAAAGATCGCACCAGCTCCTGGGAAGGATCTTCGCAGCACGGCCGCGTGTACTTGGCGTGGACAAATACTGGGAATTCTATCGCAGACGGCTTGTCGCCTTGTTACGACAAGGTCACTGCGGAAGGCTGTGTAAAGGCGTGTTGGAGCTGGAGAGTCTTCAGGATTCGACCAGGATGTGCCAGGCACTACATGTAATTGAAATACGTAGTTGAAGGCCACGAAATTCGTAAGGAAAGCGCAGTTTTAGTTTGGGCAGAGGTAGCTGTGACAACTTCTATACTCTTTGTTTCTTTCGCCAAGTAACAATATCTTTAAATTGTGTGTCGTTTATTTTCCAGAACATTCTTGTCTGACGAAAGAACTACTGCGATGGAAGAGGCGATGTTCCACTGTTATTTTCATTTTTCAACAACAATGCTCTGCTCTCCCAGCCTCATTCAGCTATTTTCGCAGCGTCAACACAGACAGAAAAGGGGCTAGGAAACTGTAGACCTTTCCGAAATAAAAAGTAATTCTATTTCTTTTTGCGTGATGTATGTACGACTCTATTTTTGCAGGTGCAAATCTTTAATGATTTTTTTTTAAAATTATATTCTCATAAATTAAAATTTTATTTGGTTAACATGAAAATGTGTCAAAATCTAAAAATCACGTTTCGCAAATTCTTACATTAAAACGTCCCCGTCAATATAGTCTTGAATTTTCGTCTGTCAAACATTCCCTTATTGAATCCTCTCCTAAATCAAATTATTACCAAGACATTCCTGGGGCTACACCATAAACTAATACATTTCATTTTTCACCCGTTTAGAGCCGCCGCCCCTTGAATCAAATTCCTCGGAGGCTTCTAAACAGCCCTGTTTACTCTACGAATGGCTTCTGTCCCCGATTTCCAAAGCCCCCTGCCTGACAGCACAGAGGCGGCTCGGCTTTGATTTTTTCTGTGGAAAGGAGAAGAAAGTCTGGAAGCAATTTGGAGGCGACCGGGGACATGGTTGTGCTAAGTGGCTGGCAGCACGTGCCCGCGCGACGGTCTGGGGCGCGGCCAGGGCGGGGGCGGGGGCAAAACAGAAGAGGAAAGTTACTTAGAACGCACATGGGCGCGGAGGCGAAGCCAGTGCGAGAGATACTGTGAAGGTACGGCAGAAAAAATCGACCATAACGCTGTAATTTTGTTGCAAATTTTTAACCACGTTATTTGAAGCTTTAGATTTGTCAGCATATTTGCGTAGTTTTTTACGATTTTAATTTTTGAAGCAATGGTTATGTTAAACTGAATCGATATTTGCAACAAAATGAATAAAAAGTATTTTACCGTATAAAAAACATTCCAAAGAAGCAAATGATTGGATTGTAATTTGACCAAAAATAAACGACGTAAAATGATGAAGATTTAATTTAGTACCCTCTTGTTTGAAGGAAAATTACATACAAAATATTGTCTGGAAATTTATTTAAGTCCTGTAACAAAAGTATTTCAACTCGACGCAAAGAAGCGCGAATTTTATTGGAATGACTGATCTTTGGCAGTGTACATCTATAGGAGATACCTAATACAGCACATGAACATCTTTGTTTCCATCTGGTGCACAAATAACGACCTAAAAGTAGATGTTTGATTTTGCTAAATAATTAATACATTCAAAACTCAACATCAAATTTTAATTTCGAGTAGATAAATTGAGCCATTTGTGATATTTCTCTACTCGAACTTAAAATCTTGTTTTTTTTAGGCCAAACACTTTTTCAGCAGGAAATTTTTTGATATTAAATTCAGAGTGAATTGTTAAAATTTGAATGCAAGATGTCAGAGTACTTCATTGAATCGTAGCCCGTGTGTTTGACGACACCTGCTCCATCAGACCCATTGTGCTTGTGTCAGCCTGAGGTACCGACGTGCCGTGAAGGATAAAGAACGTGGGTCAACCGCCGGAGCTACCGCACCGCGCCTAGACGCCACCGCCACACCCTCCGTAGTCGCCACCGCTTCCATTACATGAATTCTACAGCCTCCACCAGCGCTACCGCCCTCGCCACCACCCCTAACACCACTTCCTCGACCAACACCACCACTGTCACCTCCAACAACAAAACTCCTACTATCACTACCATCACCACGACCAACACAGCCACCGTCACCCTCCCGCAATCACCCTCCCGACACCCTCATAAGTACCACATCACCACCACCACCACCACCATCGTGGCCGCAACACTCCCCACCCCTACCACCACCTCCATTACCGCCGCCGCGCCTAGGGCCAACTGACTGTAAATAACTGCGGCCCTAGCCCTCGCCCCCTCGCTGCTGCGGCATGCCGCAAGGGTCGATGCCCGCGACGGAGGGAAGGGGTGCTGAACCCAAAGAAACAAAAAACTAGCGGTGAGCTAAAGGGAGCTCCACACATGCGGCATTCGGCGAATCCCGAGCAACCGCTCGCCGAATCCCGAGTGGTGTGGGCGGGTTGCTTGCGATTCGCCGAGCGCCGAACATTCGGTATTTGCCAAATCCATCGGATGTCGTCCGTTAAGGCGGCTTCACACATTCGGCATTCGCCGAGTAGCGAGCTACTGCTCGCCCAATCCCGAACAGCTGATGTGTTCGGCGAAAGTTCGCCCCCTTTGATGTGTCCTAAAGGCGGCTCCACACATGCGGCATTCGACGAACCATGAGCAATCACTTGCCGAATCTCGAGTAGTGTGGACGGGTTGCTTGCGATTCGTCGAACGCCGAACATTCGGTATTCGCCCTACCCACCGCGTGTCTGTCTTTAGCACATCAAAGGGAAGCGAACATTTGCCGAACACATCAGCTGTCGGGAGTGGGCAGCAGTAGCTCGCTGCTCGGCGAATGCCGAATGTGTGGAGCCGAATTAACACGGCAGACGAATTTTCACCTATCCTGCACAGAACCAGATACGTCGTCCGTCGTATGACTCGAGAACAATTTGGTGATTGAAACAACTGCATTAATAATATACCTTAAAACAACGAATTTAATGAGAAATCCATATTTAAGTAACATGTTAAAATGTAGATGTTCGATTTTGCTAAATGAATAATACTTCCAAATCTCAAAAACTATTTGTGCTATATATCTATTTGACCTTAAAACTTTATGCATTGGAGGCTAATAATTTCTTTTGGATCAAAGGATCACTTGACATCAAGTTCAGAGTGATTTCTTAATTCCCATACAAAATATCTCCCACTTCACTGAAATGTAAGCCACTAGTTGACTCAGGTGCAATTGCAGCATAAACGAATTTCTTCTCAAACAACTTTTACAATTCCATCTCACTCCGGATCCGCAACGTGTCATGTCATTCACCATCGCAAACTGTGGTTGGCACGTTAGGTAAAATGTTTCTATGATTTCGTATTTATAATGTTAATCACTGGATTTTCACGTACAATACCCCCAAATAAAACTGCATGTTTATATAATTAAACGAAACGTACAGATAAGAATACTCCGCATTCAGAAATTTCGTAACAATAATTTGTTTCGTGAATGAATTTACGGCCATTAGTACAATGAGAACTTCCTGCGCAGAAATAGTCGGCAGCGTTCCGTTCGCGTGGTGGTGAAACAGGAGCATCTGGCCCTCTTCCGTAGCTCGCGTGGCTTCTGTCTGTCAGCGAAGTTCTCGACAACCGAACAAAAACTAAAAAGGCGAAAGAAAAAATATCCGAATCGCGTGCAGTCTAATGGCGGAACGCAGTAGCATCTACCGCCGCCTTCTAATGTCCTGATTTTCATTTCGACCTGCCTCAGGCGAACTTTGAGGTGAACGAGCGTGTTATAAAATCCCTTGCGACCAATTTGCTCCCAAGTTTTCGGGACCTAATGAAGCACAAAACCCAGCGAAGTGGTTCAGTGCGCGGCGCGCTGGCTTCGCAATCGGGCGCTCCGGGTTCGAGCCCCGGGCCGGCCATCCTGACCGAGATTTATGTGATTTCTCTTGGCCGTAAGGCCGGGATGGTTAAAAAAATATCACGATCCCCTCCTACCATTCCACCTTTCACCACTTATCATCACTCTATCACTTTATTCAGCATTCCCTGAAAAAAGTAGGCATTTGCCCTTAATGGGATCTTAGTTGGCTAACAACCACAATAATAATAATAATAATAATAATAATAATAAAGCACAAAACGTAGTTTCCACCATATGCACAAATTAATTCATTTGTGATTGTTGCCTAGTTTCGCTATCTGCTTACGTTGAACGCAAGTCTACATTTATATGAGCACATTTGCCCTCACAAAACGCTACATGGTGTATGACTACAAAACATACTTTGGTATAACGGGAGTACAAAAGCATGCACATATGAGACCTCAATTGCCGTAAATGGTGCTTACATGAAATTCCGTTCCCAGATTCAGTGTACGCACATTTCTAATAAATGTGCTTTACATTTCGTAATTTTATTTCATTGCACCCAACAGACGAATATTATTATTTCTAAGACTACAATTCCTGGACTAGGTAGAGTATACTATTACGGTACATTACTTTATATATCTATACCGATTAAATCTTCAGATGCCAATCAAAGCGTCAGCTTTTACGGCAAATCAAGTCAAACTTGAATTAAGCATTGGTTTAATTTAATTAAACGTTAATTAAAACTTAATTACACGTTACTTTAATAACGTTCCACCTCAATTTTTGGCGGGACAAACCAAAGGGCTGCGACATATATAAATATTTCATATAAAACACAATAAAGACCGCATCACCAGAGCTACTGGCTGGGGCGCGGACCGAAAAAGAAAGGCCGGCCGATCGGCGCCGGGCGGGCGTGGCGTGGCGCCGGGGCGTGTACGCACAATCAGAGGGTCGGCGCCCCGACTGGCGAGGGGGTGCGGCGGGGCGGGTAACGGTTCTGGGGGGTGGGAGGGGCAGCGACCGCTGACTGCGGGGTTGCTGCCCTCCGAACAGCCCCAGAACCACCCCCTGTTCCTCCGAGGCAACGACCCTGCTGCGTCCAGCAGCGCCCGCGAACAAAGAGCGCGCGCGGGTCAAACCCGGTTGTTTCCGGTGTGCCGCAAGGTGAGTTTTGTGGTCCCACTCAATTCGAAGTGTTGTAAAGCATCTGATGCTTGACAAATTTTTGCTTGTTTTTTTTGGTCCTTCAGCTTTCTCGTAGGTCATTTGCCTTGCACCAGCGTTTTTCTTTTTCTTTTTCAATCTAAGATTTGCGACAGTCTGTAGTCCGCAAATATGAAGTAATAGTTCCTTTAGTGAAATGCACATTTCAATGGATGAAAACCAGAACGGTATAAGTGGCATTTTATGAATTCTGAGAAATACGTGTTTATTTTAGGCTATATTTCAGAGGCTATGTATTTCCGTGTTTTTAATGAAATGTCCCAGTCAATTCGAAAGCAGCTAATACTTGACAAATTTTTTTTTGGTCCTTCAGCTTTCTCGTAGGTCGTTTGCCTTGCACCAGCGTTTTTTCTCTCTCTCCTTTTCAATCTGAGAAAGGCAGAAGGCAGATTTGGACAGTGTCGGTAGTTCGCAAATATGAAATAATAAATCCTTTAGTGAAATGTACATTTGAATGTGTGAATACCAGAACGGTATAAGTGATATGTTATGAATTCTTAGAAAATGTGTTTCTTTTAGGCTATATTTCAGTATTATACTAAAATAGACACAGTTCTCAGAATTTATAAAATGTCACTTATACGGTCCTGGTTTTCACCCATTCATTTTATTCACAGTTTGTTACCGCAATATACTCTACCTAGTCCAGGATTTGTAGTATTTTAGAAATAATAATATTCGCCTGTTAGCTGCAAATTTTGAAATAATAAATACGAAATGTAAAGCACATTTATTTGAAATGTGCGTGCACTCGATCTGGGAACGAAATTTCATGTATGTTTTACAGTAACTCCACGTTTAGGGCATTCAGTGCGGATTTAGTCCTAGTCTAACGCTAATAATGTGACTAAACTTTTAATAGGATTTCGCTTATCACAATTCAAATTAATTAAACTACGGTAATTATACTTTAAATATTTCATCTTCTTCTTCTTCTTATCTTCAAGTATTTAGGCATAATGCCTGTTACGCCGCTTAGTTTTGGTCCCTCCAGCGCATTCTTGGACGTCCTATATTCCTTTTTCCTTTCGGCTGATAATTTGCCACTTGTTTAGGAATTCTGTCGTTGTTCATTCGCAACATGTGATCTTGCCATGAGAGTCTGTAGTTGGTGACTTTCTCTACAAGACTTTCTACATTTAGCTCGTTTCGGATTTGTATGTTTCTTTGTCTGTCCAAAAGGCTATATCCCGCTACCGCTCTAAGGAATCTCATTTCCGCTGCCTGCAGTCTTGATATATCCTTATTTGTCATTGTCCACACTTCACTCCCGTATAAGCAGGTTGGTATTGACATAACTTTGTAAAATTTAATGAGAGTGTCTCTTCTCACTTTTGAACTCAGTGTTCTTCTTATAGTTCCATTCATTTGATTGAATCTTTCTATTTTCTTATTTATGTCGATTTCGCCATAGAATGATATGTCTGCTCCCAAGAATGTGAAGTGTTGTATTTGCTCTACTGTTTTATTATTTACTACAATTTTTGAGCGTATCGGGTATCGACCTTGGAATGCCATCACTTTCGTTTTGGTGTCTCATATTTCAAGATTATATTCTGCCATTATCCGCTGCAGTTCATATGTTGCTTTTTGTAATATATCTTCTCCTTCTGCTATTATTGCTTGGTCATCTGCAAAAAGTATTGTCCATAATTTTGATGTAGTTAGGTCTAGGCTATAAAATTTTATCTGCTCTTCCACTCACGAAGAGCTTCGTCTATGTAGATATTAAACAGTAGCGGTGAAAGACTACATCCTTGTCGTAGGCCTTGGTCCACTTCCGCTTTTCGGTCTGGTTTCCAAGTAATACATATTTCAGATTTATTATACATATTTTCAATTACAAGGATAAGATGTTCGGGGATTCCTTTCTTTCTTAGTATTTCAAAGAGGGTATGCCTGGCTACAGTGTCAAAAGCTTTCTTGTAATCTACAAACAAGATGTGGGTTTCCTTGTTATATTCTCTGTGTTTCTCTAAAATTTGTTTTAAGATGAAGATATTGTCTGTGCAGGACCTTCCTTGACGAAAGCCACTTTGTTCTTCCATCAACACTGTTTCTGCAATTTTTCTTAGTCTAGTGGTCACAATTTTTGAATATATCTTATAAGCAACGTTTAGAAGACTTATACCTCTGTAGTTGTCACATATTGATCGGTCTCCCTTTTTGAAAATAGGTAGCACTACGGCGAGTTTCCATTCGGTTGGTATTTTTCTTCTTTTCCAGCATAGGTTGAAGAAGTGGAGAAGCCTTATTTTAAATTCTTCAGTTGCACATTTAAGCATTTCTGCCTTTATGCCATCACTGCCACTAGCTTTTCTATTTCTCATTTTACTTAGTGCCTCTTCCAGTTCTTCCCTTTCTATCTGATCTACGCTGTCTTCAATGAGGTTTTCATTTTTGTCTTCCTTCTTATTATTATCCCTCGCATTCTTATTTGTCCATAAGTTCCTGTAGTAAGAAAGCCATTCATCTGGCTTAATTATTTGTATATCTGCTATGTCCTTCTCTTGTCTGTTAAGATGTCTCATAATTTTATATGCTGTTTTCTGCCGTCCATGTATGTCATTTTCGATATCAGCTATATATTTATCCCATGAATCCTGTTGGGCTTTTCTTGTTAGGTACCTGACGTGGTTGGAAATTGTGGTGTATTCCTTCTTAGTTTGTGAGGATTTGTTAGATAGATATCTCAGATATAGTTTCTTTTTCTCGTTAACAGCTTCTTCGATTTCTTCATTCCATATTTTAAGCCCTTTCTTCTTCGTTCTCTTTGAAGTAGAGCCTAGTGTTTCATATGCTGTTACTTCAATTATAGTTTTCAAATTCCTCCACTCTTCTTCCACATCATTACTAATTTCAATTGTTTTATTATGTTGGTTCAGACGTTGTTGGTACATCAGTTTGACAGATTCTTTATTTAGTAGATATACTTTCCAGGTTTTTTGGGTAGGACAGGTTTGGCTGTTTTTGATTTTAACCCATCTCTTCAATAATTTTAGCTTTCCAAGAAGTGCGAAGTGATCACTATCTATATCGTAGCTTCTATAAGCTCTTACATCTGTAAAGAGTTTGCTTATTTTATCGTTTGCCATGATGTAGTCAATAGTACTAATTTGACCACGTGCTGCCCATGTCATCTTGTGAATACGTTTATGCTTATAGAAAGTGTTCATTATTTTCATATTGTTAAAACATGCAAAATCTCTTAGTTTGCGTCCACTTTTATTCAGAGTATCTTCGTTATTGGGGCCAATTATCTTATCCATAGATGCATTTCCAATTCTGGCATTGAGGTCTCCACATATGACAATATAATCATTTTTATTTATTTCGTCGAGAGTTTTTTGTAGGCAGTTGTAAAATTCCTCTGTAGCCAAGGTTTTCCCCTCTTCTGGTGCGTATACACAGATGAAGCATATATACCCTCTATCTACTTTAGTCCGCAGTGTGATAATTCTGTCTGATATCCAACAGTAAGAGTGAATTCGGTTTTTCCATTTTCTGCTTACTAGGATTAAATATTTCATATGTATTCAAATTATAGATTCACGCTGAACGAATAAAAACATCTGCAAAGTACTTGTGCGAAAATTAGTGAATAAACAATCAAACTTTCTTTTTTTCATTTTTGCAAGAAGTATGCTTGAAATATATTTCAGATAACTGAATTCGATCTAAAATTGTGAATTGAAGCTCGTATCTAGTTGGTGCTAATCTGATTTATTCTGCGTTAGCCTACTCTCCAGTTTAATTTTTCTAGGAATCTGTCAATTGGATGAGACGTTGTTTCTGTATAGATATTCGGTGAGTGGCTTTAACGTCTAAAAGATCAAAGAGCCGCTTTTAATATATCTATCGCTTTTCATCGAGATGATTGTTAGGGTGCAAAGTACTCGCGTATCATCGTCCTTTCAATATCATACGAGTTCACATACTGACAGGAATGTAAGAGCAGGAAGGTGATACGTCACGCAAATGCGTCATTGGCATTAAGACTCGCGGAATAAATATTCCTGACGTTTTGCGATGCCTAGCGTTGCAGATTGACTTCGAAATATCAATTAAAACATACACATAGAAAATCATTATTTGAATGATGTACGAAGAAAAATATTGTGCTTTCAGGCTTTGAAATAAGTTCGGAATATTTTTGTCAACTTTGCTAATAAATAAATATATCTATCCCTTCATTCCCTCCAAAAGTGACCAAAGAATTATAATAAAGTGCATTCGTACAGTTGTACAGATTTCTTTAAGAACTCTACGTTAACAATCAATACAAAATCGGCGACATCAATACAAAATTGAGAAAAACGAAATATATTCTCAGATTCTAGTTCATTTGTGGAAAACCTCCTCGAACTTTGTCGCAAATTAAGTAAGATTCGTGTATTTCTGAAAGGCAAGGCTGCACACACACACACACACACACACACACACACACTTGTAATGAGTTGCCGCGCGGAGTGAGATTTGAGGGGGCAGGGGAATATTGGGGAATGTCCCCCTCTAGAGAGTTTGATGTCCCCCACCAGAGAAGTATTTAATTTCTCCTTGCCAGGAATGCAATTCATCGACACACGGCACCGTTGAAGATTTCCACACTTCGAAATATTCAAATCAATAAAATTGGACAAGAAAGAATAATCGACAACATTTTGAGAATTCATTCAGGCTGTGTTACGAGAGATGTCTACCGTTCCCCTCGTCAATAATTCTTGGATTCCTTCCCTTGCGAAGTTTTCAACGCTCCCAGTAGAGAAAACTGCCGAATTGCATTCTGCTATTGCACAAGAATAGTATGCTTCTCCTAATAAAATTACTGCCATTTTCAGGTACGGACGAGAGAAATTTAAAAAGTAAAATGAAATTAAATAAATGAATAAAAATTAATTAAAATTCATTTTAAATGTTAAAGAAAAGAAAGTAAAGAAATTAGTCACGTTTCGCTCGCAGTGTCGAGTCCCGAGCCATCCATATCACGGACACTAAAACTTAATACTCTTAACAGCACGGTTTAACCCAGTTCTTAATGAGCCTCCGTCGGATTAAGACCATCCGGCGCTACACCTCGACTCACCGAATCTCCTTATCAAGAGCGGCAGATGAAAAGGCGGACGGTAATCACGAACAGAAGCACAGAGCCATGACGGTGACGATGGCGGAGACAGGTAGTGGCGATGGTGGAGGCGGTGGCTGTGATAGAAGAGGAGGCCGTGTGGTGGCGATGGCAGAGGTGGGGGAGTTAGGGACGGTAGGCGTTGGCGCGATGGCAGTGGAAACGGGGTGGTGGTGGTGGCGGCAATGGTGGGTGCGGTGGTCGTTGGTGGTTTGTTGGATTGATTGATTGCTAATGATTCAGAGCGTGTCAACTACTATGGTTATTAATCCCATAAGTGTAGTGTATGTTTTGCTCGGTTGGGGGCGTGGGATTCCCCCGCAGGATGGTGAGATCCAGAACTGACCTACCATTGGCTAGCGGGGTTTTCCCCAACCACGTATCTCCCACCAGCAGGGCACTGCCTCACCAAGGCGGGACAATCTCTAAGCTGCCGACCAGTCTCCGGGCGTGAGTAGTAATGAAAGTGTGTGTAAGGGGAGAGGATAAGATAGGACAAGGAAGAAGTAGGAAAGATAGCGCCCGGTCCGTAGCCCGTTTGTTAGGGTAATGCTCCGGCATTTGCCCGATATTGATCGGAGAAACTAAAGAAAACTATTGATCAGAGCAGCCGGTCGCTAGAATTCTCCTACAGACAGAGACTGAATTCTCCCCAGCTGACAAGCTAATGTCGAAAATTCTGCCACCATCGGATCTCGAACCTAGGACCTCCCGGTCAGAGGGAATGCAGTGACATCAGTTGATGCCCTGAGCCACCTCTCGCAGTGGGGCATTGATAGATTGGTGTGGGCATTGTAGATGATGGGGGAGGTGGCGTTTGCGATGACGATGGCAGAGTTGGGGGCGGTGGCGGAGGTGGAGGCGGTATCGGCGCTGGAGGCGGTGGCATTTACGGTGGCGGAGGCAGAGGCGGAGGTGGCGCCGGCGGTGGCCTACTTAAGGAATCGCAGGAAATTTACAACCGGGGGCGAGCGCTGCAGGCGCCGGCGATGCCGCCGCCCTAATCCCTCGATACGCTATCGGAGGTGGCGGCGGCGGCGCGATGCGCGGTGATACGGAAATTGCAGGAGGCGGCGACCTCCTCTCACCGAGCGAATCACGTTCTGTTCCCAGCCACCGCATTGTCTGTTCGGGGTTTCCCCAACGCATTGAGCCGTAAAACGTTTAATGTTGCAAAAATTACGCGAAATAGAGGCTCGTGTTCATAAGTTATAATAATAATAATAATAATAATAATAATAATAATAATAATAATAATAATAATTAGCCAACAAAGATCTCTTTAAGAACAAGGGCCTCCTGCTTTTTGCAGGGAATGCTGAATAAAGTGGTAGGGTGATGAGGGGTGATAGGAGTAGGATGGTGGTGGGAGGTGTCAGGTGAGGTGGTGGGAGGTGATCGTGGCATTTTTGAACCATCACCTTATTCACCATTCACCTTATGACCAAGGGAAACCACGAAAAATTCCGATCAGAAGGGCCGGCCCGGGGATCAAACCCGGACCTCCCGATTGCGAAGTCTACGCATGGAGCCACCTCGTGTGGTGGTCACAAGTATTACGACTACCGATAGAAATAAGGCTTTCCGTACATTGCGTTCATTATTTTTGGTGTATAGATTTTGAAACATTTCCTTTTTGTGTACAATATAATTCAACAAATAATAATTACACAACGATTAACGTTTTATACATTAATGCAATATAAATTCTAGATGGCGGTATTCTTTGTAATGAAAAGCTCGCCCTGACCTGTACATTTCTTGAGCTCTCCATACAATGAAAATGTTCTATAACTCAAGAAAATACTGCGTTCCTTGAGTTTGGTTACAGAGAGTTACCTACAGAAGATACCTAAGACAATGAGCCAGGAAATTTGCTCCACCCCCAGCCGAGCCATGGCCTCGAATTAAAAATAGCATTTATGTTGGTAGCAACCAGATTTCCCAGAAACAATCGGACAGGACAACACTTCCAACATCTGCTATGATAGCAGTGAATACGCTATATGCGTTACCAACGTATACAACCTACAGGTCGTGCTCTCAACATAACTTCTGTTGCTGGAATTCTCACCGGCAAGTTGTCGCTGAGGAGAGATTTTCCTGGCGCGCTGTGTGTCAGGGTTACAGTATCACCTATACGCTCAGAATGTAAGATGCATTTTCAAGCGAGTGATTGAAGTTTAATATGAAATATCGAGCCAACGTTTGGAACTTGGGTATGTCCTGCTGCGCAGTCGGAGCGTAGTGCAGTGAAGTGCGAATGAATGGGAAGAATGAATGGTTATGTATATAATGAAACTAGTATGAATGATGTGTGAATGTAGAAAATAAAAAAAAATACCAAGCCATATAATAACAATTTATGTAGTATATATTATAACAAAACTGATCTTAGTGTAAGTAAGTAATGCCAAAGTGCAAGTAAGTTAACTTTAGGTCTAGAATGTTAAATTATTTTTAAGAAAAAGCCCCGTCTCTAGCTGCTTAAGCCGCAAGGCAGCAGCAAAATGTATAAAAATTTAAAGAGAATAAATTCCCCTTCTTCACAGGGTAACTGTGGAGGGGACAAACGAAAAAAAAGAAGAAAAAGAAGAAGGAAAAAAAAAAAAACAACAAAAAAATAACAGACGGAGCGTCGATGACAATCGCCATCGCGGCGCGACGGGGAGCAGAGTTCGCGAACGGCCACGAGAGCGCAGTGCAGGCCGGCTGACTGCAGCGAGGGCCGACCGCCACGGGGAAAGCGGGAACTACACCTCGCGAACACACCGGCGGCGGAAACGAAAATGAATAATATGGTGAAGACGACGAAATGTGGTGTATCACGAATATGCGGAATACTTTGTTTAAATGTAGGTGTTACAGGGCGCCAGGGCCGACGGGAGAATATGCGGGCCACGATTCAAAAAGGTAGTGGTGCGACGTCGACTACAAAACATCGACATTGCCAAATAGATTTTGCGGATTTTTTATTACGTCGCTAAATCATACCAATATCGCGTTCCAAAGCTCCAATTTATAAGTATATCAGCCAATTTTGTTCTTAAAAATAGAAAAAACGCCGTCCTTAGCTGAATATGCCGAAATGGCTTCCGAGCGGACCGACCCCCGTTTTCTGTGCACCCGCCAATTGATTCACCCGCAGACATAAGAGCATCTAAGCAGTCTTAGAACAAGATATCGGGAGCATTGAGTATCTCGTGTCGTACTCCAAACGAAGCTCAGAGTAAAAGTAATACAGATTTTAATGTATCATTAATATATCATTAACTGGAAACTAACCACATCTCGCGGCCAGGCGAAGTCAATTTTTTCTGCAAAATTGTCAATAATTATTTCAAATAATCTGAATATAATATGAGTCATATACGTCCTCCTTATTGCTATTTACATTCATGTTTCACATTCTCAGCTGTCATTAACGCTTGGAGACCAAAAAGACGTAAAAGACTAATTATAGAACTTGTTAGATAATAAGCAGAGGGTTTCTCAACAACAGAATCATTTTTGGTGCAATTGAACAAAAAGGTTATGTCTTATGTTTATATTTTTTATAAAATAAAAAATGTCTGCATTTATAAGCTATTAACCACTCAACGTTTCGAAAGAGCATCGTAAATCTGCGGCTCCCAAAAATTAGGTTTGTGACCACCCACGTTCTATATTATACTGTACCAAATGTCCAGTACCAGAGCTGACGCCCTGAAAGAGATCACACCCTCGTCGGCATAGAAGATACACTGAGAGCTGCGGAGCGCCCAAGATTTCTCGGAGAGATACAGGCGGTCGGCGCGCCGGCGCGAGCTCTTAGTAGCATGAAATGAACTCATTAGCGCCCGATTTTATTTTGCTGCTCTTGGCCATCGCTCTGGTACGCGCTGGTTCATTGTTGGAGCTATCTCGTACTGTGGGGAGCAACTTTTATCCCGAAACGACGTTGCTAAATTGTCGAGAGCACTCCAAATCCCGAAACTGTTGGTGTTTGAGAGAATTTTATCTATAAAATGGAGTAAATTTGTTCGTCTTAGCTGCATTTTACTTCGTCAATTACCGTTTACATTTCATCGGCCTCTCCCTCTGATTTAACAACTCCGTCGCTTGACCCACTTCTATCTGTTTTCAAGAAACATTTGCCGTCCATTGTGAACGTAAAAAGTTTGCCGCCACGCCACACTTAAAAGTTTGTGAAAACAAAACTTGAAACCTTCTATCTCGAACATAATCTTACCCCGCAGACATAACACACACAATTCCGAAGATTCTGCCTTGTTCACCTCCGTTATAGCTTTTCTCTGAACTGGTGCGAGAACTTCTATTTGCACTACTTGTGAATGGAAAATTAACAAAACATTTTACTCTTTCCGAAACACCAGATGCAGTCGGGTTAGGCCTTCTCAGGTATCGAAGAATGAAAGCTGGGAAGCGGGGCTGAGGGAAATCTGACCGCGAGATGCAGTTGGGCTATGCCTTCTCAGGTAAAGAAACGCGAAAGGAGATTAGCTGGGAAGGGGGTGAGGTCGCGAGATGCAGTCGGGCTATGCTTTCTCAGCTAACGATTTGTGAAAGAGGATTAGCTGGGAAGCGGGGGCGAGGACAAACCGACTGCGGGATGCAGTCGGGCGATTGCTGATGTAGGCGGTCGGCGCGGGGTCTGCCGGTTAAAGCGTGAAATGAGATTAATAGTGGCGCGCCATGGGGCCTGTTGCTCATTACGGGGGCCTTAATGGACAGCCACCGGTCAGCACTACCTTTCCCCTCCCCCCCCCCGCTCCCACACACTGTGCGGAGATGAGCGTGAAATGGGGAGCTCGGAGGCTGCCACGCGAACGGAGGGGAAATGTTTCATTTTTCAATCTTTTTTTTTTTTTTTTTTTTTTGTAATTTATTTATTAGAGTGTTTTCCAGCAGAGACCACTTACCCTCTTCACCTCCATACTAGGGCGGTCTCCACAAGAAGAAGACGTGGAAGTTTTAACTCCTTGAATATTTCCAGAATTAGAATATTTTTTAAACAAATAAGAGCTTCAAAATTTCAGTGTTATGACAAATATACTCAACTGTGGCCTTCACGCCAATCTCAAATACGTCGGACTGACGTTCGGGATATTTTGTGCTTTGAAAAATGTAGTCAGATAATGTTATTATTTGTAAACTTATTTAACTGTATTAAAAATTAACGAATCTATAAATAGTATTTCAACTGTTGTTTGTTGGGTTTAGTTTGAAGTTTTTCTAATTAAAAAAGAAGAAATAGTAAATGATGTATAAAACAATCGATTATGTTTTATTTACAAACTCTTCATACAAACTGACGGGAAAAGTATAAATTAATTAGTTATTAACGTAATTAAATTGAATGTTTTTTTTTTTTGAAATGCCTCCTCTTTAAATATTTTTTCAAACCGCCCTTACCCCATCATACTGCCTCTAGAACCAAATACTAAACTACTAACTACAGCATCTCTGACACTATAACTTTCCATGAATTTTGGCTTGGCATTCGTGTATTCTGCGACATTTGCAATACGGTCGGAGCTTTTCTTTTCATAGATTAGGAAGATATATCTTATTAAAATGGGGATTGATCCATCGCCCATTCGTGAAGATGGGAATGAGGATAGGTTGTGGAGGAATCGCATGCGGTTAGTGGTCCATTGGTTGAGGTTCTGATCCGACATTCGCGCGAGACTGAACGGAGAAAACCGCAGAAATGACCATTCAGAGCAATAGCCCTTCAGAATTCTCCTGAAAGCAGTTCCCCAAGAATCTCGATAGATGTCGAAATCCCTGCCACTGGGGAGTCTGGAACCTATGACGTTCCAATCAATGCAACTTCAGTTGCGAACGTGCAACTACATAACTTTCGCTGCCAATTGGGTCGCTCACTACGGAAGCTTATTCTGAGAGGCTACAGATTTTAAAATTTTTATATAGAAATCGAGTAACCTCCTTCTGTCTGTCTGTCCGTCCATCCGTCACGATTACTCTAATACCCGTCAAAACAAATGAGATGTCATTGGGACTTACGACACATACAGAGATGTTCAATATTTCCATCATTCGATTCCTTTCGACAAGACAAATTGATTGTCACAATTCTTCGTCGGTTCACTCTAGGATATTCTGGAAGAATTCTAGGAAAATATACCCTTCCGAAGGATTCAACGCAACTATGAAAGCATTGGTGAAACGCTGTTTTATTATTTACTCTCGTTACATTTTCATGAATTGTTACGATTTGGTTTATCAGATTGACGATCATTAAACGTAATTTTGTAATAAAACAAACAAATTAAACATGTATTTTAATCGCTTTTCAATGAAGCTTTCTATGCCCGAAAATCGAGGACCCGGAAAACTGTAATACGTTGAAGTTTATTTTCATTATGAACATGCAAAACATAAGTGAAACTTTTTAAAATGAAATTACCCACCGAAGGTGCCGCAATAAACTAGTTTACAGGAAAGGTTTGAGAGGAGCTGGGGGTGGAATAACCAGCGAAAAGAAATGAAGCGCGGACTTTCCCGCGTGCGTGAAGTAATTTGTTTGAAAATACAGGTGTTACACAGCAACCGCGAACAATGAAGAGGTGTTTGCGGTTGCAATCCTTATTGCTTCATTCTCACGGCCTCTGCACTGACACACTAGCGGTCTCTTTGCATCGTGGATGAGCGAAGTCATCCGTGACATCACACACACGCACACACACACGAGACAAATTCATGTCTAGGTGGAATTCGGATCTGCAACCCTTTGTATTGATAAGGTGAGTTGATTCGCGCCTTGAATACGTAGGATCTCCAGTGCTGTTATATTACATGATATAATGTATTATGTTACGTGATACCGAAGTTACGTCATTTAGCTAAATGCATGAACATTCTTTACAAATGTTTGGTTATTGCTTCAATTCATTTTTCAACAGGTGGGTTCAAATTTTAATGTGCATATAGAAAATTAAATCTGGAAGAACGCTCATAAAAACGAATTTGCACATTCGCGATATTTGACAATGTTGAATTCGTACTCATGAAATCATTCCAGCAATTTTAGAAGAACACGCAATGGTTTTACATTGTGGAATGTTTGATTGCACAAGGAATGGTGAAAATGAATAAGGTTTACAATAATTGGTGAACAAACATTCACTACTACAAACATGCTCACTCCCTCAAATCTTCAATAAGATAATGGCAAATAAGAACACACTCCCAAAATACAAGTTCGCATGAGTAAAAGAATAAAACAGCTTTACTGTAATCGCATTCTAGATGAGAATGCTTCTGCAACACACGATGGTAAAGTGCCCATTCATATTTTTCAGTTTTCACTTAAGACATGCATTTTTAAGCAACAACGAATTAAACAAAAGTGTGATTATATTTTTATTAATGAATAAGAAAAAAAATTGTAATAAAAGTAAATGTAAATAAAAATTAAGATAGACAAGTTTATCAAACAAAAATTGGCGTAATTATGTAGAGAAATTCGCAAAATAAACAGAGTATTATATAATTTTTAAAAGAGAATTATATTTTCCATTACAAAATAATAATTAAACTGGATACCCCCCCACCCCCAACAAAATCTGCCATAAACACACTCCAGGTTATTGTGATTAGTTTTACTTAAATAAAATGTAATGCACTAGATTCTGATTCGCGTAGTGACATTGATAAATTCATACGTGGCTTCACTTGAAAATGTATAGTTTTAACCATCTTACTGACACCAATAGTAAGACCAGTGAATCCTTATGTAAATAAAGGTGCAACTTCAGATACTCGTTTTCCGATTCCTTGCCGACATTTACGTAATTCTTCTGGAGAGGAATTGGACAGACAATTAACACACGCCAGTTTTTACAGGTTTGAACTGGAGGAGTAAATTGCAAACAATATAAAAGATGCGAAAAATGTTAAGCTCTACCAGAGGGAACATTCGTAATATTTTTCAACGGAAGTTGTGTCCCCCTTGACGTTCCTGCTCGGCGTTCCCCAACTAATGGCCCGCACGAGGAAGATCCGTCAGGTACAGGAGATACGCATCTCACTCGGGAACCCCCGACCCGGAATAAAAAACATCACTCGAGCCGCGACCGTGCAAACCCACATCCCGCCGCACAACCAGAGTTACCATCACCCCGCAAATCCTTCCCCGGAACAAAGCACGAGAACCGTCACCTCCGGAGCACGGGACGCCGTACAAATCACCGCTCACCCACCCGGGTCGGCGGGCGGTGAGCGGCCCATTAGCCTTGTTAAACGGGCCGGCCACCGCTGTTCGCCCGGCGGGCCCGCGTACCCGGCGGGGGGGCCCGCGCGGGCCCCAAATTCCGGCTCCCCGGGGGCACGCGGCCACTGAAAGATTCATATATCGTAATTGGACCATCCTTCACCGCGCGGCAGGTAGCGCGCGCGACGCCAGGGGGCCCCTCCGAACGCGTATCTAGGCCTAAATCCGCCGGCTAAGAGCCGGGCCGTGTCCGGCACGGTTATCACCGCCACGCCAGCTGGCGCCCGCGGGCTCCACTCACCTGTAGACCCAACCACCGCCGCCGCCGCCGCCGTCGTTGTCACCGCCGCCCCCGCGCCGTCACCTCCACCACCACCGCCACCTCGCGACCTCACCGCCAGCGCCGCTGCTGCCATGCCCGGTGGAGCACTACAAAACAACTACCACAGCGGCGCGCGGGCCGCCACGGGAGCGTGCCCCCTCCCCGCTCGCGGCGCCCCCTCCCGCGCGCCCGCGCCGCCGCGCCGGCGGGGGCGGGGCCTGGCGGCGGCTGCGCGCTGATTGGGCGCGCGCGGCCGCCGGTCGGCTGCCATGGCGCCGACGACGACGACACGGCTCCCGCTGCATCGATCCGCCTCGCAAAGCCCTCTCGCGGCCGACGCCCCAGCCGCGGAGCGATGCGATGCGCGGCTGTCGGCGATTCAGGAGGCCATGCCCTCCCCTCCCCCCGACCATTTTCTTTTGGATTTAGACACTCAGTTTTTTCAAAACAATTGAGACCTTCAATGGACGAACTGCTTAACTCGGGGAAAGCTGTTTTTCGTTCATTTCCACATCATTTTCCTTCGTAATTGTTCTCAATTCATTCAAAACAATTGAGGACTTCAATGACGAAATGCATAACATGGGTTAAGCTATTTTTCAGTTCCTTCCCACGCCATTTTCTTTTGTAATTGTTCTCAATTTATTTAAAACAATTTAGGACTTCAATGACGAACTGCGTATCGTGGGTTAAGCCGTTTTCCCCTTCATTTCCACATCATTTTCTTTTGTAATTGTTCTCAATTTATCCAAAATAATTGACGACTTCTTTGGACGAACTGCTTAGCTCGAATTCAGCCGTTCTTCCGTTCCTTGGCTTTTGATCTTCATTAGGCCCATGTAGATGAATTAGACTATTTAAAGGAAAAGCATCCGCAGTGGTCGTAGTTAAGACCATTTAGTTTTCCAAAAATTGTTGGGCTATGAATTCTGAATTCATGTCGCGAGCAAGAATAATTATTGGAGAGTTAAACGAAGACCACTTTCGTTTACCAACCACATAATGCGTAAATTCTAAGAATATTCTTGGGAACGTTTTTCATTTTCCGTGAGGGTCCAATTTTCTTGATATAGATTTCTTGATTATCACTTTTCAACGTGCGAAAATAAAAAGTGAGAGACTGGATGCCGATTAATTATATCCCAGGCAATAAGAAACCATTATTTTTACGGTGTGGACCATCAAACTGTGTAATTGACCACGGTCTCCCGCTCGAAATTATACGCATACTGCATTTCATCCGTTTCGTCAGAGAGAAAAACATGACAACACATTATCAGACATTATAACTTATGTATCTTCGTAAAATCACACGCGCAACGCGCGGGGGGATGTTTGAGTACTTGATCTGTTTAAGAAGACCACGAAAACGCATCAAATGTTCCATAAAAGTTTTTGTTCTTGCTGCAAAATGAGGAAAAATTACCATTGACCAGACTACCAGACCAAATTGACCAGAACCAAATGCTTTTTTAAAACCGCATGTGACTGAAAGAAGACATGATTGGCAAAAGCAACCAGAAATGCGAAGATATATATACTATATGGATAAAATAGAGGACTGCATACTCATAAATTTCTTTTAATTATTTGCAATTTTCTCATGAAGAATTACTTTGAGCAGGAAGGATCTACACAAACTTTTTACACGGCCTCAAGCCTTTAGATTCTTTCACATGCCAAAGATGTACGTCACACCTCTATTTTACTTCACTTACCAATGAAAAAAATAAATTAAAGTTATTTTGAATCCGTTCTTAAAAGTGAAGAATAAGAATTAGAGTGAAAAATCGAACCGTTGTAAAACACATTTTAAAAATCGGTTTTAATTTTGATGGAATTTTTGTGAGGTGTACAGACTTCTGCGTACATTCAATAGCTATGGCTGTGATCAGCAGTTGATACAGAAATGCTTAGGTTCTTTTTGAATTTCACTTGTTTTCTTATTTTAATGGAAACATGAAAATTTATATTTTTGATTTGATGTAGAACTTGGTATCTCAACCCCCGACAGAAAAGATAATTCACCCGCATTTCAGGTTTCCACAAGTTTGGATTTCTAGACGACCCCACAGAGGCAGGACTCACAGCGTGAGATTTCAGGGGATGGACTTCAATTTTATCCAGAAACAAAGAGAATAATATAGATGTGTTTCTCACGTGTTCATAGTTGTTTAATGTAAAAGGATTATTTGTACCGTAAAAATACGCACAAAACACGGCATTTTTAAGGATGTACATCCCATTGTAGGACCATTATTTTTGTGTATTAAACCGTGTTTTATTTATTTTCTGGGAGAATGCATGCTTGGGTAATTGGAATTTTCAGTAACTGTTTTCTGTGTCACTTTGAAGTTCGAATTATGAAGAATCGACTGTGTATGCAGTATGAGAGAGAGTTTTTACTTCTTTTTTTTTCAGGCGTGTCAACTATGTAGGTCATTAGTTCATGCATTAGTGCAAGTCATTACTGCATGCTGTATCCAGGAGCGGATCCAAAGACAAATTTTAGGAGATATTAAAAATGTTTTGGTCGAATATGTCATATTACAGATTTTGTAAAATGTGGCAGGCTACACTCAGTTCATGCTACGATACTATTTTATTCGTTTTTAATGATTACCCGCTAATATTTGTGCTTCCCCAAAATTTTAAGGGGGGAGGAAAAATCCTTATTTCCGTCCCCGTGGATCCGCGGTTGCCATATCTCAGGAGGTAGTGATGTTTGTCCCGGCTGGAAGATTCCGTACTCTCTCAGTAGAACTTCGACTCAGTCAGGAAAATCTCTAATATGTGGTAGCGTATTTTCTGTGTAAGAGGAGATGAGGAGTCAAGGCTAAGGAGGGGATGGCGTGGTCCTTGGCCCATTTGTTAGGGTACACTGTCAGAAATTTCTGCATTACTTTAATGAAATGTACATTGTGATGTTTTTCATACACGCACATTACATTTAATGTACACATGTACATTAGGATACAAGAGTCAAAGCTTTACAGTCATATCTGCAACGAATGAATGAATGAATGATCTTGATACATTGGTGATAATGAAAATTTGTGAATGATGAGAGTTTGGAGAAACGAGAGAACCTCTACATTAAGTCCACATTGATTTTAATTTATGGATTATATTTAAATAAGATATTTTTAATGTAAAATGTGCGTTATTTAATGTTAAATAATTTTTAATGTAAAATATATATCAATCAACATTAAATTTGATGTCATTTCTGACACATTACAGAAAACGCGCAGACCGTGTAAATACGACTTTTGGCTCCTCATACTTCTACTTTGGGATGTTGGATTGCCAGCACGAGAATCTGCAGCGCCGGCGATTATCTAAGATTTTGCTACACATCATGTGAAAACTATAGTTCACTTGATATGCACGGCAACAGTAATATTTTAACGAGGTCATTGCCAGGTTGATTAGTGATTCCTAGCCCGACAGCTGCCAAGGTCATTAGTTTCGTAAGTGTAGCGCATGTTTTATCACAGTATGTGGCGGCGGAACAGCTCTTCATACTTCTACTTTGGGATGTTGGTTTGCATGCACGAGAATCTGCCCGCCGAACAGTACGGTGCAAAGAGGCCTTTAGGGTTGACATGATGAACGACCGCAGGATCCCTTGCTACTCCGTCTGCCTCTTCGGGCGCGGCTGGGCTCCTAGCGCTTCGTCTCTCGGCTCGCCGTCGATTTGCATAACGCAATTGCGAGCGCGCGCTCCGCCAGAGACGTCGCGCTTCGTGGAAAGCGACTGCGCAGTTCCCTTCGCGTCTTTTGCAGAGCCGCTCACACAGCACGCGGCGAGAACGACCAGGCGGCGGAACGGCGCGGGAAATATTCTGCGCGATGCGCCGGGGATAATCTAAAATTTTGCTATTCTTGATGTGAAAACTGTAATTCCCTTGATATGCACGGCCCCATTAATATTTTAAGGCGCCGTCAATATTCTACGAGAGCGATCTACGTAGGCGATCTTCTACAATTTTACTACTCATAATATGCACGGCCGAATTAATATGTTAAGGAGCTCGATGCTTGATTAATTGGTAGATTGATTAGTGAGTCCTAGCCCGACAACTGCCCAGGTCGTTTCGTAAGTGTAGTGCATGTTTCATTGCATAATATGGTGGTGTTCTTCACTCACTGAATGGCGAGATCCGCCGCCGACCTACACGTGACTTGCAGGGATGGGTGGTGGGGGCAATCTGGTATCTCCAACAAGTGAGCCACAGCCCCTGCCGCGACAAGCTGTAAGCTCCTTACAGGCCTCCCGGTATTTGTGGTAATGTAGTGCATGTAAGTGTATGTAAGTAAAGAGTGAGGATAGACCAAGGAAGGGGAAAGAAAGATCGCGGGGGGTCCGTGGCTCCTTTAAAGCACTGCTCCGGCATTCGCCTGGATCTAAGCGTGGACAAACTAGTGAACATTCCAAAAATAATTGAAATACTCATCCTGCCTAAGCAAAATCAGTATAAAATTATAATCTTTCAATTGGCAAATTTAATATTTAAGTAATAAATTAAAAATGTTTTAATACAGCTTTCATGTATATTTTCAGCGGCAATTTTTTGAACAAATTTATTGCGTATTTTAAGACATCAAAACTATTATCAGGTCATAGTGTACGAATATAAAATATATAAAATGTATATAAAATAAAATATTCAGTGACTTTTAAATTTGGTTTTTGTTGGAATGTAACAAAAGTATGAATTGACGTTTTGAAACTCAAAATTAGAAAATCCACCCTTTATGGGCGAGCGACTATTATTAAATATTTGAGATGTACATGTTTATTTACATTAAATATTATTACGATGTAAAACACACTGAGTTCCGGCTTTTCGTTTCTTACAGTTCTTCAAAGTCGTAAACGGAGATCTTTGGTTACCGATATAAACTTTCTTTGTATAACAATTTAGAATAGTATTTCTAATGACATTTCTGAACAAGGAATGAACATAGCAAGTCAGGAGATGATAGAAATATAAACTTCAATAAATATAAATATAATGTCGTTTCATGTTTTTTATGAATAAATTAAAGAATTAAATGAACAATATGTACTATGATATAAGACAGAAATGTAGTTTGGCAGGAGTGCAACGTTTTCACTGTTTTCTGCCTGTGTTCAATAAAATATATGTGAATATGGCAACTAAATAATGTGAAAATGAACATTTCGAGGTAGGCTGTTTTATGTGGCAGGGATTCCGGTGTTATTATATACAATGACTCACATGGATACTTCTACCAACGGAAGAGAAACATTCTCCTGGACTAAGGATTAGTTTCTATGTCTCCAATCAATGGAAATTGGAATCTTTTCCTTCAAGTAGATACAAATTCTCATGTTTTCAGTAATTAAATGAGCAGTAATAAATTTGACGTACAAGAATTTAACTATTCATTATTAATCATAAAGTCAGAATATTAATAATTTTTACATTGACTACATTTATTTGATGCCCACACAATCCATTTGACAAATTACAATTTGAAACCCAAAATTTGAGTTTCTTTTTTTATAGACTAATAAAAATGCCTTGTAAGATGTTTCATTTAGTAAACACGCGTAGAAGACATCCTATTTGTAACATAAATGACACATGACCCACCATACAGTGAATAATATATCGACAGTCATGCGACATCTATCGAGGCTATGGCTTGAGAATCTGAGCCAGGGTACAAGGTCGCTCGCTGAGCCGTCAGTCTGCTTTCATCTTCTTAAAGAATCGCGCTAGAAGAATGAACAAAGAAGGAAAACTCGAAATGAGGTTGACCCGGGATATTCTCAAATTAAAAAGGAATGTTCTTTCAAAATTAACGAAGGAGAGATATTGTTGTATTTTTTTAAATTAAATATTACATGAGCACTGAGGAAAAAACATTTTAAAATCTGCAGAAAAAAGCTTTTAAATAAAAACCTAAGTAATAATATCACTTTCACTGAAGTTAGTCAACACAGTTGTAGAATAACGGTAGGTGCCCCTTACAATTACCCTTTGTTTTTATTATTTTGTTCGGATGGACTCAAGTATTTCAGGGATTTTAAATATTAAGATGACGGTTGTCCCTTCCTCAAGCATCCTCATCAGTCCACATTCTCAAGCAAATGTAGAAAGAAAGGCTTACCCCCAAAGCAGATTAATCGACTCTCAAATTCAATTGAGTGGCATTAGTGAATAGTCAATAGTGAAATATTGCGTCAAGAAATGATCAGCAAAGAGAGAAAATCGATGCAGTTGCAAAGAACAATACTTAAAAAACAAAAGGAAAAGCAAAAGGAGAAATACAAAGGAAGAAAAAAGCTAAGAGAAAGATGAGAAGTAGGATAAGGTAGAAAATGGATCAAGAACTATGTGGTTATGTATATGAGAAGGAAAACAGAAAGAAAAAGACAGGACAAACCTTGAATTAAGAACAAAGACCCATCATGAAAAGGACAAAGAAAAATTGACGGTTGACAAAGAAAAGACGAAGAATGTATAAAATGAACAATAATATTTTGGAATGAATAGAAGATTGTAAAATAAAGGGAAGGAAAAAAACAATAGGTTGAGAAGTAGGTAGAAGACTAGGGAAATAAAAAGGACAATGAAGTAAAAGAAGAGGTAAAGAAAAAGAAGTGAAGAAGAAGAGTAAAAAAGAGTGAGACGAGAACGAGAAAAAGAGGACGAGGAAGAAGAAGAAGAGGAATATATATATATATATATATATATATATATATATATATATATATATATATAAAGAAGAAGTTAAGAGAGTAAATGGAGAGGACAAGGAAGAAGAAGAAGGCGGAGAGAAATGTGGAGAGGGAGATCCAGCAGAAGTAAAGCAAGTAGGTAGACTAGAAAACGAAGACGAAGAAGGAGAGTAATATGAAGAGGGAAATGAACCCGAGGGAGACGAAGATGAGGCAGAAGAATATGAAGAAGAAACAGAGTGAAGACGAAGATGCCGATGAAGAAGAAAAAGTGGCTAAGGAAGAGGAAGGAGAGGGAAATGGCGAAAAAAAGAAGAAATAGTAGACAAAGAAGATGAAGGTAAAGATGAAGATGATCAAGGGGGAGAGGAAGTAGGGGAGGAGGAGGATGAAGAAAAAGAGGTAGAGGGAGAAGTAGGCGAAAAAGGGAAAGAAAAGTAGGAGGATGAAGAAGAAGAGGAGGAGGGTGAAGAAGAAGAGGAGGAGGATAAAGAAAAGGAGGTAGGGGGAGAAGTAGATGAAGAAGAAGGGGAGGATGAGGAACACGAAGAAGAAGAGGGAGAGGAACACGAAGAAACAGAAAGAGCAAGGAACGCAGCAAAGCGAAAGAAGACCCTTTAAACGGTTAGCCTGGGCGGGCGGGCGGCGTGGCGTGGCCAGGTCGAGGGGCCGGAGGAGCGGGCGATGGGCGGTGGGCGGTGGGCGGGTCGATTGTGTCCTCTGCACCGCGTCGTGTCGCGTCGCTCGGCGTCGCCTCGCCGCCGAATCCCCCGCGGCGCGGGGACAGTCCACGCTTTATGACGACGGCGGCGGCGGAGGCGGAGGCGAGCAGCGGGGGGCGGCCTCTGTCGGCATCGCCGCCGCCGCCGCCGCCGCCGCCCACGCCCACTTCCGCCGCCTCTTGTTTCGCCCCCACCCACCACCAGCAAGCACATGCGTGGGCGGACGGGCAGGATTTCGTCTTCCTATTGAGTTATTGGCGGAACGGAGCGTTTGTCAACATAGGGGGACGACAACGCCAGAGCTAATAAGGCGCCCTGATGCAATGTCGACATTTTCGGTGCTAATATTGGGGAGAGGTGGCTAAGGGCATCAACTGAAGTCATGGCTGAGCCTCTGACTGGGAGGTCCTGGGGTTCGAGTCGTGACTGTGGCAGGATTTTTGACACTAGCTTGTCAGCTAGGTCAATTTCAGTAGCTGCCTGTAGAAAAACTCTGGCAGGCAGCTGTTTTATCGGTATTTTTTCGTGGCTTCTCAGTTCAACTCCAGGCCGGAGCAGTAGCCTAAGAAAGGAGCCACGGGCCGCGCGCGATCTTCCCTTCCTCTTCCTACCCTTACCTCTTACTCACACTAACATGCACTACACTACCATAAATGCCGGAGCACCGGTCGGGACCTTAGAGCTAGTATCCCAATGATATATATCAATCATTATCCTACAAAGGTTCTGCTTTAGTAATGTTCGAGTAATGCTTACATTGGTACTTTTTCGTTAACTGCTGTAAGCTTTTGCTTTACTTTCTGTTTGAATTTGTTCCGCCCGCCTGTGTTCCTCAATCCTCATTTTAGTTCGGCCACGAGTTTCGTCATGCCGTTTCCTTTGCCTTTGTTACTTGGGCAGAGGTTTGTGTCGGAGCGACCACCAACACCTGCTAAAACTTCTTCCTCCCTCCCCCAACGGCAGGGCTTTTCTTTCTCTCTCTCTGTTTCTCTCTTTCTCTCTCTCTGTTTCTCTTTCTCATTTCTCTCTCTACTCTATCTTCTCTCTCTCCTCTCCCTTCTCTCTTATCTCTCCTATCTCCCTTCTCTCTCCCTTCTCCTTTCTCTCCCCTTCTCCCTTCTCTCTCTTCCCCTCTCTCTGTTTCTCTCTTTCTCTCTCTCTGTTCCTCTCTTTCTCATTTCTCTCTCTACTCTTCTCTCTCTACTCTCCCTTCTCTCTTCTCTCTTCTCTCTCCCTTCTCCCTTCTCTCTCCCTTCTCCCTTCTCTCTCCCTTCTCCTTTCTCTCCCCTTCTCCCTTCTCCCTCTTCTCCTCTCTCTGTTTCTCTCTTTCTCCCTTCTCTCTCTCCTCTCTCTTCTCTCTCTCCTCTCCCTTCTCCCTCTCTTTTCTCTCTCTTCTCTGTTTCTCTCTCTTCTCTCTCTGTCACCGGCTGGTGGGAGATACCTAGTAGCGGGAAACCCCACAAGTCCACTTGGAGATCGGCGCTAGATCGCCCAGCGAGGGACGAACACGCACTACACTTGTGGGAGTAATTATCATAGTGACGTGCCCGGAAGCAACAATCATTCTATCAATCTATACATACTGCCCTGACTAAAATCGGGGGAAGTGTGTTGTCATTACAAATAATTTTCGAATAAGTAGTTATTTATGCACCAGGAGTATCATAATGGTACCAATGGTCAAGACACCAAAAGATGCCCGAGCGCCCTTGGTCCCAGGGCTTTTTGTCGCCCGAGATCATTAGAACCAGTTAACGCCCATCCAACACACATGATTTTACTTTTTACATAAATTTTAATGATTCACATTCACTGATTTACTAATTAACTAGTTTATTACTTTACTATGTTTGTCTTTTCATGTTTCCTTTCCATAATTCCCGTTCATAATTCCCTCCATAAGAGAACACGTAGCATCATTCAACTGTTTTCCTATTTCCCTCGAACCACGATCATCTAGATCCAGGTACGTTATGCAGTGCTTGTCGAGCTTGTCGAGCTCCGTATCGAAGGCAATAACAAGCTATATAGAGTTTGAGTTAGAAATGAATATTGTTTTGATACACTCCTCAAAATAACCATCATACTCCCCCCACGCGGAACGCCTTATTTTCCTTTCCTCCCTTTCTCCGTCTCCAGCCGTGCCTCCACCTCGTGCCTGCACCCGCCGCCCCCGCCCCCGCCCCCCGCCCCCCGCTGCGCCGCCCCCGCCGGGTTTCCTCTTCGTCTGCGGTGCCGCCACTTTGCGGGCGGACGTGTCCACGGAGCAGGTGGAGGCGGAGAGCCGCTGTGACGAAAGGGTTCCGCACGCACCCACGGCAGAAGACCTGCGAGAGGCCTCACTCTACTGGGGAGGCCTGGGGTGCGAGACCCGACGGTAACGGATTTTCGACGTTGGCTACGTAAATTGTGTAAATGTGAGGTCTCCGATTTAAATGTGAGGTCTCTTCAAGGTCGCGAACTGGTTTAATCGGTTCATACCTGGTTTAATCGGTTCATACCTGGTTTAATCGGCTCATACCTGGTTTAATCGGCTCATACCTGGTTTAATCGGTTCATACATGGTTTAATCGGTTCATACATGGTTTAATCGGTTCATACCTGGTTTAATCGGTTCATACCAGGTTTAATCGGTTCATACCTGGTTTAATCGGTTCATACCTGGTTTAATCGGTTCATACCTGGTTTAATCGGTTCATACCTGGTTTAATCGGCTCATACCTGGTTTTATCGGTTCATACATGGTTTAATCGGTTCATACCTGGTTTAATCGGTTCATACCAGGTTTAATCGGTTCATACCTGGTTTAATCGGTTCATACCTGGTTTAATCGGCTCATACCTGGTTTTATCGGTTCATACATGGTTTAATCGGTTCATACCTGGTTTAATCGGTTCATACCAGGTTTAATCGGTTCATACCTGGTTTAATCGGTTCATACATGGTTTAATCGGTTCATACCTGGTTTAATCGGTTCATACCTGGTTTAATCGGTTCATACCTGGTTTAATCGGTTCATACCTGGTTTAATCGGCTCATACCTGGTTTTATCGGTTCATACATGGTTTAATCGGTTCATACCTGGTTTAATCGGTTCATACCAGGTTTAATCGGTTCATACCTGGTTTAATCGGTTCATACATGGTTTAATCGGTTCATACCTGGTTTAATCGGTTCATACCTGGTTTAATCGGTTCATACCTGGTTTAATCGGTTCATACCTGGTTTAATCGGTTCATACCTGGTGTAATTGGTTCGTACTTGGTTTAATCGGTTCATACCTGGTTTAATCGGTTCATACCTGATTTAATCGGTTCATACCTGGTTTAATCGGTTCATACCTGGTTTAATCGGTTCATACCAGGTTTAATCGGTTCATACCAGGTTTAATCGGTTCATACCTGGTTTAATCGGTTCATACCTGGTTTAATCGGTTCATACCTGGTTTAATCAGTTCATACCTGGTTTAATCGGTTCATACCTGGTTTAATCGGTTCATACCAGGTTTAATCGGTTCATACCTGGTTTAATCGGTTCATACCTGGTTTAATCGGTTCATACCTGGTTTAATCGGTTCATACCTGGTTTAATCGGTTCATACCAGGTTTAATCGGTTCATACCTGGTTTAATCGGTTCATACCTGCTTTAATCGGTTCATACCTGCTTTAATCGGTTCATACCTGGTTTAATCAGTTCATACCTGGTTTAATCGGTTCATACCTGGTTTAATCGGTTCATACCTGGTTTAATCGGTTCATACCTGGTTCAATCGGTTCATACCTGGTTTAATCGATTCACTATTCATTGATTAATGATTCCGTGCGTTTCAACTGCTAAGGTCATAAGTCTTATAGTGTATGTTTTTATCGCCGGATGGGGCATGGGTCTTTCCTAGCTTGATGGCGAGATACGTCGCCAACCTACACGTCGGCTACTGGGCTTTCCTCCAACTAGATATTTCCATCAGCGGGGCAACGCCCCAGCCAGCCGGAGCTCCCAACTGGTCTCCCAACATGTGTGATAGTGTAGAGTATGATAGTGAGTAGTCCGTGGCTCGTTTGTTAGGATACTGCTCCGGGATTCGCCTGATGTTGACCGTAGTAACCACAGAAAACTACTGATACTACCGATCAGAGTAGCCGACTGCTAGAATTATCCTTTAGGCTGCGACTGAATTGGTCCTGGTGTCGAAAATCGTGCCACTGACGGGACTCGAACTCTGGGACCTTTCGGTCAGAGGCACTGCAGTGAAGTCAGTACCCCAAAAGCAAAGTGTCTTAAAAGACGGCCATATAAATTAATATTAAATAAAATTGTATATATTTTCTTTCAAATCAGAGAATATTAAAAAGTCTTGACTTTGAAAAATGTCTATAGAAATTACATAGAATCTGATCAGAAAAAACACGGAAAACTACCGATCAGAGCAGCCGGTCTTCACCTTCAGACAGCGACTGACCATTTGGTGAGAAAAGCTTTGTGAACAACCAACTAAGCAGACGTTGTTGGAAACGACCATCTAAACAGAGATTTCCTCTACAATAGTAGACGCTCAGAGGTAAAACAGGTTTACAAACATAATGTATGATAAGCGAGCTTTTGTCTCTGTGCTACCTAAGACGGTCCACTGCTTCCTAGCTTCATAACTATTTCGACTACGTGTATGTCGAGTTCAGCCGCTGTGTGGGCGAGAATTCTAGCTGCCGACAGCTCTGATGGGTAGTTTTCTATGGTTTCACCGATCAATACCAGGCGAATCCCGGTGCAGTGCTCTAACAAAATGGCCATGGATCGCCGACTGCGCGCTATGTTCCCTTCCTTTTCGTTATCCGATCCTCATCCCTTACTCCCCCCCACACACCCTTTTACACATTACACATGTCGGATAATCATTCGAAACCTGGAACTTCTTCTGGTTGAAATAGTCCTTGGTGGAGATACATGGAAAGGGATAATTAAAAATAAAAAAATGAATACCATTTATAGTAAATATTGACATAAAATATATACACAAAATAAGATACATTTTGTTAATACGGACGATGTTGAACAAACTTGCGGCAATAATTTCTCAATATTTGAATGAGTGATATCCTCACACAAGTAATTGTGAGAGACTAAAAATTAAAGGGTTTGATAGAAGATATTACTAAAATACATGTCTGTAATTTTGGCAGCCAAAAGAAGAATAGAAAATTTTCAAAATTCATACTTGTCTTAGTTGCTGTGTATACTTCTTGCTGCATTCTACCACATACAGGAGTCCTATTAACAGGTTTTTATCGCATTCTGATCGTAACGTTTGTTTGTAGGAGGCATACTACTATCTTTAATTGGAATTCATGAAATGGATTTTTGCACGAACTTCGTCCGACATATTCTCTTCTTTGATATTTATATTTCTCCATCTTAGAATACTGATGTGAAATATTATTTTTCCGGTTTAATTTCTATCCAGAAATTGCTGGAATTTAAATATTGTATAGTGAATAAAAATTTAAATAAAGTAGGAAAGAGCCAACTGACATCAAACATCTCTGATGTCCTAATAACTAAACGTACAGTCGGAGCATGACTCTTCATCTAGCAAGTGCGTACGTGACGTCTTTAAAAAGGTTGTCTCACCAGTTGAAATAGCTGAGCCAACTCGAATTTGCCGTGTGACGCGTAAACTCCCTGGAATTTGAGGGCTTATCTGCTCGCTGAAGTCTCGTGTCATCTCATGCTGCCGCCAGGTGCTGGCAGTTTTGGGTGCAGAGACAAAAGCTCCCTTATCATACATTATGTTTGTAAACCTGTTTTACCTCTGAGCGTTTACTATTGTAGAGGAAATCTCTGTTTAGAGGGTCGTTTCCAACAACGTCTGCTTAGGTGGTTTTCTCACCAAATGGTCAGTCGCTGTCTGAAGGTGAAGGCCGGCTGTTCTGATCGGTAGTTTTCGGTGTTTTTTCTGATCAGATTCTATGTAATTTCTATAGACATTTTCAAAGTCAAGACTTTTTAATATTCTCTGATTTGAAAGAAAAGATATACAATTTTATTTAACATTAATTTATCTGGCCGTCTTTTAAGACACTTTGCTTTTGGGGTATAATAAAAGAAGAGACGACACAAATCTGCCTAAAACGAAATATCCATTTAGGTCCCTACAAATTTCGAATATAAATACAAATGTAAACTAATATGAATAATTACCACATATTATTGGTCAGTTATAGAAGAGGTGCAGTATTTCGATGTTAAAATCAGAAATATGTTTGCAAGCCTCTTTCACTACTTTCGTATCTTTGCAGATATAATGCTGAAAGACGTTTCATTAGAAATGGCTTTTGAAACACTCGTTTCCCTGCTTGAGTGAACAAACAGCACTGCAAGAGAAAACGCCCAGGAGATAAGTGAGGTGAGCGTACGCAAGAAAATTCACTGATGTCAGTAGGGTGCGCTTTTGAAAGTACGTTCATATTCTTCCTCATCACTCAACTTTCTCGCAGCACGCTCATAATCTTCCTCTTCAGTAACTGATATTTTTCAAAGCACATTCATGTTTTTCATTATCAGTGATTGATGTTTCTCAAAGCACGTTCATACTCTTCCTCTTCAGTAATTGATCTTATTCTGTACAATAGTTTGTAAAAGTCAAATGAAAACTGAGATATCTTCCTAGTGCGGTTAATAAGTTTCCCTCCCTTAGTGGTATTGATGCTAGCATATTAGTTTCCAAAATCCGATTGTGGATTCAAATCCAGCTCGGATGGATGTATTACTTGAAGGACAGAAATTGTCAGTGTACTATACCAAGCATAAAGTTCAACTTCAGCAAAACTACCATTAAATGGTAAACTAAGTGCCATGTTATACAACTATAGCCCAGAAGTGTTTAAGAGACAATGGTATACTCTGTCGGCTCCGTTCCATCTGCATTAAAATTAGCTTATCCTTCTAAAATAGGAATTTCGTTGAATCAAATAAGTATCTCCTATACTTGGGTTTTTATTTCTTGGCGCGTGAGGGTCTGTCTTCACGAAGGAATATCTCACAGCATTTCGCTAGATGTTGCATAATAGCGACCGAATCGAGCAGTGCTGACGATAATGCTAAATCTAGCGGTACGACCCAGAAAGACGCGAAATGCCGTCAGATATTCCATCGTGTAGACAAGCCCTCACACGCGAAGAAATAAAAATTCAATTATAGTAACCGATTGAGAGCATCATTACCTCTTAAACATGATTGGCTTATAGTCGTTTCGTTGATCTATTTTACAGCACACGAAAATTCCTCTAACATTTCACGTCCTTAGCAAATCTCGAATCTGGGCAGTCATAGAACGACGCAATTGGTGAACATAGGTGCGGATTCTCGGTTAACAGAATGTAATGTTTTCCTTCAAGACATATATTGAGTGTAAATACAAAACAATATATTTTCTTTGATATTTGAAGTGCATTATCTCTGAGGGAAAACGGCGTTTCTGAGTCGTTTCTTCCTCTCTTGTAACAATATCTTACAGTGATCCTGCATCCCTAAAAAATATTTAAACGGAGCCTTACGGCCTAGGAGGAGAAGCTCCTCCATTGAACTGCCATTTTGAATTGTCAATTTCAACTGGATCATAGCGTTTCTGGGTGTGTGTGTGTCTTTTCCCACATATGAGTGGTGCCACACTACGGTAAAGGCAGAGGCAGGGGCAGGGGCAGTGTGCTGGAGGGAGGGCGCGAGGTGCAGAAGGAAACAGGTAAGGGTGCGAATAAAACGAATTGGCCACTGTCCTTTCGAGAAACACGATGGTAAAGCACGCAAACCCCTAGGAGTTCACAAACATTCGGTTGGCAATCGTTACTTTAGAGGAAGAAAAGGAGATTGAGAATAGCTAGTTGTTTTTTTTGTTTTTTTTTTTTTCGATTCAAAACTCAGTTCCGCTAAAACAGGCCTGGTTGGAAATAAAATCCGAATTTTTCAAGCAATCATGTTTATCCTTCATCAACACCTGTCACAATTAACTGGTTGATTAGTGATTCCGGGCGCGACAACTGCTAAGGTCATTAGTCGTCTAAGTGTAGATCGTGCTTTATTTATTGCGAGAGGTGGCTGTGATTTTCCCAGCTGAATGTAGAGATCAGGCGCCTACTTACACGACGGCTCGCGTTGTTTTTCCTCTACCTGGTATCTCTCTCCACCGAGGCCCCACCGCCCCTGCCGCGAGAAGCTCTTAGCTCCCAACTGACCTCCCGACACGTGCGGTGCATATCAGTGCGCGTAAATAAGGGGTGGGACTAGGAGAAGGAAGAGGAAGGAAAGATTGCGTGCAGTCCGTGGCCCGTTTGTTACGACACTGCTCCTGCATTCGCCAGGTGTTGATCGAAGAAACCACAACAAGAGCAGTTTGGCGCTATAATTCTTCTGCTGCTGAATTATATCTAACTATGTAGCTAGTGTCAAAAATCCTGCCACAATCAGAACTCGTACCGTAGGGCCTCCGTGTCAGAGACACTTCAGTGACATTACTTAGTACCCTGAGCTACTTCAGCATTTAGAGAGAGAGAGAGGAGAGAGGAGAGAAAAAGGAGGAGAGAAAGAGAAGAGAAAGAGGAGAGAAAGAGGAGAGAAAGAGGAGAGAAGGAGGATTATTCTCGTGACACGTTTTGTAGGGCATGTGTGTGTGTGTGTGAGTGTGTGTGTGTGTGAGTGTGTGTGTGTGTGTGAGTGTGTGTGTGAGTGTGTGTGTGTGTGTGTGAGTGTGTGTGTGAGTGTGTGTGAGTGTGAGTGTGTGTGAGTGTGTGTGTGTGAGTGTGTGTGTGAGTGTGTGTGTGTGTGAGAGTGTGTGTGTGTGTAAGTAAGACGTGAAGATTAGGCAAGGAAGAGGAAGGAAACATCGCGGCCGGTCTGTGGCCCGTTTGTTAGGGTACTACTCCGGTATTCGCCTGGCGTTGATCGGAGAAACCACGGAAAGCTACCGATCAGAGCTGCCGGCCGCTAGATTTCTTCTCAAGCCAGAAAGTCTGTCCGTCTTCGGGTGTCTTTGCTTCCCTCTGGGACTAGGTCCCTTGCCTGATAGTGTGGTAAAGCACTAGTGGCCACCTCGTTCCAGGCAAGGCGTACCCACCTACCTTCGCGCAGAGCTTTGAAACTCACACTTCGCTCCTCAAGACAGTTACTGAATTCGGCCTAGCTACGTAGCTCCCTCCGTCGTGAGCGTAATCCAAAGTTTTCTGGTCACAGGCAGTGCAGTGACATCAACTGATGCCCTGAGCCACCTCGCGCGAGGTTTCCGTCCGTCACTCTGACGCGTGTGTTTGCCCGCGCGTCGCGCGTGACGGGAGGTGCTGGGGAGGTCGTGTGCACGCGCGTGTCGCGCCGCGCTGTCTCGGCTGCCACCGCGGCCGCGCGCTCGCCCACGCGCACGCCCACGCACGCGACACGCGCGCTTGATAAGCGAGGCTCGGAGGCATAGCGCGGCGCGGCGCAGGGCAACTGGGATGAGCAGAAGACTGTGCGTGGTGACGCTGCCGAGTCGCTCTCGCAAGTGTCATTATATCGGCTTCTTCCTCCTCCCTCTCCACTTCTCTTATTCTGTTTCTTCGTCCTCTTCTTCTCTTCGTGTTCTACCTCTTCTCCTTTTTACTCTTTTTTTTCTTCCGCTTTGCTTGTTTATCCTCTTTTTCCCGTCTTGTTTTTCTAATTATTTTTCCTTTACTACCTCTTTCTTCTTCTCCTCCTCCACTTCTTCTTTTCTAGTTCTTCGCCTTCTAAAGTTTCTTCCTCTTCTTGCTCTTATTTCCCTTGTTCTTCCTCTTTTTCCTTATTCCCTTGTTCTTCTTCCTCTTCCTCTTCTATTTCTTTGTATTCCTTCTCTTCTCTTTCTCTTCCTCTTTCTTCTACTTTTTTCTTGATTCTTTTCCTCTTCTTGCTCCTCATCCACTTCTTCTTCCTTTTATTCCTAAGTTTATTCCTCTTCTCTTATCCTCTTTCTTCATCTAATTTCTCTTCCTCTTCTTTATCTTTCTCTTTTTATCATTTTTACACTTCTCTTACCAATTTCTCTTTTTCCATTTTCTCCTCTTTTTATTCCTTTTCTCCGTCGTATTCTATTATCAGCAAAGAAAGGGACTTGCTTATTGACACTTGATCGAAGAGCCAAAACTGCCGGAGCTACGTTGAACCAAACATCTTTGTACTCAGTGACTTCTAGGCTGTCCGGGTGACGCCGCGTCGTTAGCAGATAGGCCAATCCAGGCCTAGAAGTCATGAACTCGACCCGTGGAAGCCTACGTGTACATCTTTGTGTTTTGTATTTTGAGGGTCGTGTGATGACACCGAGCTCTATTACCTATTGACAGGTAATTGAAGCAGCTTTTCCAGTTGCGTACTCTGCCCTTGTTGCTTGCTACCAGTTAGAAATAAACAAATTAAAGAAATATAGTATCGTTTCAGTGCTTCTGCCTCGCATTTATGATTCTCCAATATAAAAATATCACGTCATTACGATTAACGAGAAGCAGGAATTCGTAAAGAGCGTGGAAATGGGGGTAATATCACCTTTTCCGCGCTCCCCTGATCGATTCATTAATCATGTTTCCGGGCATGTCAACTACTAGGGTGATTAATGTTTAAAAAATCACCTGTTAAATACATGTAATAAAAATATATAAATTTCAGTAAAACCTATTTTAATGTTAGCGTCATTTGATTCATTTCATAGAGTCATACCTTGTAAAGCATGACTGTAATTAACTTCGTAAGGTATAAAAAATAATTGAAACATTTATGAAATATCAGACTACTGTGACGCAACTTATAACATTACGATAACTAATCCGTCGAGTTCTAATTACTTTTTCCATTTTTACTCTTTTTTCCCATCAGTCCCATCATCGAGCTCCTTGATTTGGCCGGCCCCATGCATTTGCCCGGTCTGCCCATGCCTATCCATGTCTGCCATGCCCATGCCTAGCGTGACACTGCCCTTACCCACATCAGCCGGCCTGGACTTTTCTGAGAATGACTTTTCTGCGAATGAATGGGAAGAATGAATGGTTATGTATATAATGAAAATAGTATGATGTGTGAATGTAGAAAAGAATAATAATAATAATTTACCAATATATACAAAACAGTTTACGTAGAATATATAAAATAGAATTACAAAAATGATTTTAGTGTAAGTTAGTAATGCCAAAGTGCAATTAAGATAACTTTAGGTCTAGATTGTAAATTAGTTGTAAGAAAAAGCCCCGCCTGTAGCTGCTTAAGCCGCAAGGCAGCAGCGTAATATAAAAACATATAGATAATAAATTCCCCTTCTTCACAGGGTTACTGTGGAGGGGACAATTAAAAAAAAAGACTTTCCTGAGGAGCCTTGGAACGAGAGGTAGTAGAGGTTCGCCAACTCCGAAGCAGCGTTGCGTGCGGTGGCGGCAGCAGCGCCCCGCTTCTCGTCTTCTGCTCGGGAGCGCGGTCTCCGGAGGGGGGTGGGGGCGGGGGACACGCCCACAGCTTCCGCCGCAGAGCGCGTGCGCGGGGCCGGGGCCGGCGCCTGCGCAACTGCCTCCGCCACCGCCGGCGGTTACGCGTCCGCGGGCAAGGCAGAGGCGGAGACGAAGGAGATAGAGAAGGGGGAGGCGGTGGCGGTGGAGGCGGCGATGACGATGTGGCAGGCGGTGGCGGCAGTGGCGGAGGCGAAGGCGAAGGCGTTAGAGAAGCGGGAGGCGGAGGAAGAGACGGAGACGGAGGTGGCGGTGGAGGCGGCGATGACGGTGGTGGCAGGCGGTGGCGGCATGCGGTGGCAGCAGTGACGAATGCGGAGACGAAGGCGATGGCGAAGGGGGAAGCGGAGGCGGTGAAGACGATAGAGGTGGTGACTGCGGCGGGGGCGGCGGTGGGGGCGGCGGCGGGGGCGGCGGCGGCGGCGGAGGCGGGGGCGGCGGCGGGGGCGGATGTGGAGGCGGAGGAGGCGGCGGCGGCAGGCAGCGGCGGAGGGAGAGGTGGAGGCGGGGGCGGAGGTGGAGGCGGTGGCGGACGTGAGGGCGGCGGGGAGGTCGAGGCGAGGGCGCTAGCAGATGCGGCAGTTAGGTAGGATATGGCGGGGGAGGCGTGATAGAGGAGTAGCGGGGCGAGAGAGGGGCGGTGGAGACAATGCCTGCGCAGGCAGAGGCCGCGGTTGCAGAACGGGGTGGGGCGGTGTCCGTGGTTACGACGGGGGGTGGCGGCAGCGAAGGGGCCGATGCATTGATGGCGATGGCGGAGGGGGAGAGGTAGGGGCCGAGGAGGCAGGCGGGGAGGTGGAGACGAAGGCGGAGGCTGATGCGGCTGTTGGGCGGGTTGCGGCGGAGGGGGTGCGGGATGAGAGTGGGGCGGTGGAGGGGGCGATTGTTATTGCGGTGGGAGGGAGGGAGGTTGGGAGGCGGAGCGGCCTGGACTTGCCAAGGCGGTGGCCGCGGTGATGCAGGGGAGGCGGTGGCGGTGGCCGTGGTTACGACAGAGGGCACCAGCAGACGGGGGCTCCAGCAAAGTGGGCGATGTGGTGTTGGCTATGGCGATGGAGGTGGCGGTGGCGTGAGGCGTGAGGGGCGGTGGAGGTGGTGACAGTAACCAAGGTGGGGGAGGGAGGCGGGGCCGCGGAGACAATGACTGCGAAATGAGGGGGTGGTGGCGGTCACTGTGGTTACGACGGAGGCGTCGGTGGTGGGTGTGGAGGCGGTGGAAGCGGTGTGGCGAAGGTTCTATTGCGTCCGAGTAGCGGCTTTCTCCTACACGCGGATCCATAATGGAAGAGACCCGGCCCGTTACGTAATATGCATCCGCGTCAATCTGAGAAGGCGCTACACGACGAAATATTATTAAATCCCAGTTTTTTGGTTGCACATATTTGAATGTTTTTATCTAGACCTAGATTCAAGTTTTTCTTTTTTGGCGATTAATGTACTTTTTTTACAAATTTTTAAGACACGGAAAATTTACAGGATGCACAATATCGGTTAAGTTTTCGTGTAGCTACGTAAAGATAAGTGCATTCTCCAAAATTGTGCGAGAAGAGTTACGTATGAAGAACATCTTGATTTGCAACCGTGTATATAGAATGATAATTCATATCATTTGTCGAAACGTCTTCCATTTCAACCTAAAGTTTGTGTAAAATCTCTTTTTGGGTTACATTCGCTGTTGATATCGATTTTGCTGTCCATTGCTACAACGCATTGCCATGCCAAATATTCCTAGTATCTCTGGTGAGTCGCTGAAGTGAGAATGTTGTGGTATGATTTAGTACATCAGCAGTGTCGGGTCATCGCTGTCGTCGGATTTTAGACGCAATTTATACTCTTACTTTTAACTCGTAATCGCCTAACACGCATATTATCAAAACAATTCTTGGACCCTTCACAATCTCCTCCTTTCGAATCTTATTTAACTACATGAAATCTTTTACTTCTTCACGCTGACCTGCATTTATACAGCTACTCACTTTCTAAATTTAATATACCCGGATAATTTTTTCGTCTTCTACGGCCAAGAGTCTAACTGAGCAAAGTCGTATAATAATTCAATTAAAAAAAGTGGTGGATTATTTGGCAGAAGAAACTGGAAAACTCCCCAACAATCTTCAGCCCATCCGATGTGTTCAGAGAATTTCACACGGAATTACCAGGATATGAATCCAATAACCCCCTTTGTTTCTGTTTGGAAAAGCAAATTTTAAGTTTTAAATTATTACATGGAATAATTTTGTTAATTCATTGCAATATAACGTGTAATACATAGTATTGAATGTAAAAAATCAAAACGTCTCGATTATTTACTGAATAATTCATGTTATAATTATTCCAAAATATTTATTGTCCACTGTAACGTATATCGTAAAAACATTGTTTTCATGTCAAGATGCCTACGTGACATGCATCATGCGAGATTCCATTGCGAAATATCAGCGCTTTATTTCCGGCGTGATTAAAGAGGTGTCCTTTCACTTATGCACACACCGTTGCATGGAACTTGTGATTCATCTTCTGGCGAACCCGAAGTAGATTTTATGTTCACACCGACTCGTAACATTTTTAGTCATACATTAGTGGAAAAATAATAATAGTAATTACTATTATTATTATTATTATTATTATTATTATTATTATTATATTTGTAAAATAATATGTAATTATAAAATTTTTTATTCTAAAATTTCGAACTTTTTACATGAATGAAAATAAATGTGCTGACATGTGAATCATGAATAATTAAATTACAAACACTGCCACAAAAACGGACATTTTTTAATCTTCAGGTTTTATCTAATTTTTATCCTGTTGCTTGAGAGATTTTTTAAAATTGATGCGAAGTTCAATATTTTTACCACTTACTTGCAGTTCCATTTTACGTCAAATCTAAACTAATGTTATTTATTAGAAGCATCAATTCGTCATAGCTAAATACGTATTTCTATTTTCTCCAGCAATAAAAGACTTACTCATCTTCCTAAAAAAAGAGGAAACTTTTGAAGAAAAACACCAGAGTGTGAAGTGCTTTCATCTTTTGCTAAGAATTGGAATAGCAAAGATAGGAAAGACCGGCCTGCATAACCGAGGTTGCTAAGGCTGTAGCGCCGTAGTTGCCTCGACAGAGAGGGTAGCGGGTTCGAATCCCGCCTCGGGCATGAATGTTCGTGTGTGCTTGCGTTGTCATTACGTGTCGTGTTCCCCCTACAGTTGCCCAAATGTGGACAATACAGGTGGTCGCTATATAACCCAGTTGTTAAAAAGCGACATAAAAAAGTAAGTAAAATAAATAAAGATACGAAATATCTAGAAAGAAACTCATTTAATTTTTCAGAAATATTATTTCAACAGCACTTGTGCGAGATTGCGGGAAAATATGTCTTGCACGGTTGGACGGACGACATTTTGGGGTCTGATAGACATTTTGGGGAAAAAATCGGTTCCACTTATCCCCAAAACTTGAATTCGGGCTATATTTCATTATCTATAAAGAAATGTAATACAACATAAAGAAGTAAGAAAGTAAAAGAATAAATAGATTTTCATTACGCTAAGAATTAGAGGAAGTAATTTACCACATATTTGAGGAGAAATTATTCCCATTTTGGGTATCAGAGACCCACTATACAAGTTGTTCTGGCGAAAAATCCGGCGCAGTATTCCAATCCTTTCTCTGTTCTACGTAAGTAATATGCGAGAAAGAAAAGAAGGTTTTTAATACATTTTTTAAACTGTATATGTTGCCTTGATATTCTCAAGAAGCTAAATGTCAAAAATGAATTTTTGCTAACTTATAAATATTTGACCTGACGCCAATGTATGGCTTAGAGGTCTAGGCGCTCAAACCCTGTCTCAATGTTCCCGCTGCGTGGCTAAAGGAGCTGTGTGCCAGTTGCTGTACAGTATTAGAATGAGATTTAGTTGCGTTAGAACTGCGTAATGAAAGTCTCGGGTAGCCTATAAGCAATGCTCCCTTGGCACAGCTCCCTTGGCACAGCTCCCTTTCATGTCCCTTTACTACAATACAAACACTTTTTGTTCTTAAATGGATAATTGCAGAAATTTTTGTGACTTATGGCAACTGAGAAACTGACCGAAAGCGTATACACAAAAAAAATTAAAAAAAACTGGCAGAAGGTAGATTTGTTTTCTGAACTTGCAAGACGGAAAGCCGTAATTCCTTCTCAGGTTTCTTGAATACTAAAGAAAACTGATTTTGCCACACATTTCCTTTAGAACTTCCATGCTCATTTCAATGCCAAACCGTCTTCTTCAGCAGTCGACAGCACACCGCTCTTGAGGCCAACGGCCATCGCCACGACCGTGTTATCTCGCACACGGTCCCGTAACTCGCCACACGCTGAAGAGCGGCGCTCCTCTGCATCGTAATAAAATGCGAGCAGGCCTGCCCGCCCGCACGGAGGGCGTGGCGAGGGGGAACGCATGCAGTCCCCCCTGCCCCCCTCCGCCCCCCCCCAGGCGAGCGCTTTGATCTCGCCGCCCCCCGGCTCGGCACGGCTGACAATCGCGGTGAGGACACGCGTGTCTTATCGAGCAAGATGGAACTACGTTGTTGTCTCAAGCCACGATGTCGCGGAGCTGTTTGCCTGTACGGTTTCATGGCTTAACGGTGTCATTTTATGCTCGTCTGGGCTGGGAACGTAATCGTTACGGCAGTGATTTCTGAAAGGCGGCCGGAGAGAGTGCAGGAAAATTGCACCGTCGAAATGTTTTTGTTTTTTTCTCTCTTTGTGAAACCGGCGGATTGTTCTGGTCACTCGAGTACATTTACTTCTCACGACATTTTAGTCTATTTTAGTTCTCCGCATCTGTATTACTAGTTTCCAATGTGCGCAGAAATTGATCGAAAATTATGCAGCTCTCGGCCATTGGAGAGGTGTCTATTGTTTCGTTCAATACCCAGGAACTGGGCAAAAATCTAAAAACAATGAAACAGCTTTAATTTTAACAGAAAAGTGCAAGTATTTGATTGCCTATTCTCATTCTGTGCATACCAACTGAACTCTCATTTCTACTAGGCGTTCGGATGTAAAGAAAACAGACATACTCAAACTAATTACCCCAAAATGCTTTTTATATGAATGGTGGTGTTGATCAAAAGAATCTCCACTGGAAAACATTTGAGTGGTCTACAATGAAAGAACTAGTTCCTGAAATAAACGAAATTGCCAATCAGTTCTTAGTACAGAGATGAAGCATTGTTATTCCTCCATTGCACATCAACTTGAAATGAAATGAAAATGGATTTTTGCTTTTTAATTGGTTTAGAAAAATACGCTATACTTAGGTTAGTTGTTTTAGAATTGGACGGCCAAAATTTCTTTGCAGTCAAACGAAATAAAAGTTTACTCGTAAATTGTGCAGGAAATCCCGCTCTAAAATATGCTAAGATAATATTTATAATTTTGTTAAAACATTTCATTTTACATAATTGCAAATGTGTTGTTTTTATCGATTGTTTCGTGTGTTATCAATCCTCAAATTAGAATGATTGTTCTCGAAATATTGAATTCAGTAATTCATAAACGGATTAGTAGACTAGTACATACACGAAAAAAAGAACAGTTGCAGTATACCAGATCCATAATACTGTAACAAGGGAATTTGTTATATGGCAACTGTTATTTCTTCATGTACATAATTCAAACTATGCAATGTTTACTGAAAGTAATATATTTTATTCCAGATTAAATTTGATTAAAAAATATAATTATTTCAATAATATCAAGGGTTCCATAATTTGATCTTTGTTAATTTTCCCGCATGTATGATTGTAACCTGATTGTACTTAATAAAATAAGAAATGTTTGAGATCAGGATGACACATTTCACTCACACTACGTTTGACCATAACTTTATTTCTATTGAAGGGTAGCGAATAATTGAAACTGATTGAGTCGAAGGATAGTATACTGAGCAGAGTGTCATATGAGAACACTTCATTTCAGATTGGAGATTTATAAATTTAGTGAAATGCACGTACATAAATAAACCAGTACAGCAAATAAATTGGAAGTTGAGACAAATTAAAATGATTTACCTGTAACGTTTACCAATACTCAACAGCAAAATTATTATTAAACGAAACCGGGAACATAATTAAACTAGTAAGTTACAACATAGTTTTATTGCTACAAGACGCTTTCGATTCACTTGACTATCATAGAATGAATAAACCTTCACGTGAATGGCAGTTGTGTAGTCGGAATACACTGCAGTAATGATATTCGTTCCAGAGCAATTGCAATACTAATATAAATAAAATACTAAATATTGCAGTGAATACTTACTCTTTTGAGAACTAATAACTTTCAAGTAGTAGTTTATTCTGAACCAGTATTTCAAATCTTCCAGAATTGCAAGAACAGTTGCCTTTTTAGAGCGTTATACAAATATATCGTTTCATTTGACACATTAAGTTAACAACATATCCACTATCACTCATTTATTTATGTCTATTCTCATAAGTAGTATAAGGCATGTAGATGATGAATGAAGTCATTGATATGAATCCGGTCGCTTTACGAGTAGTTGAAATTCTTGAATTTGTCTGCTCGTCTTCAGCGGAGATTATTTTAGAAAATTAATAACGAACTAGTCTTACGAGATTTATAGCAACTTCTGCTGTCCTATAACACGCACTGAATGCAATTTCAAAAGCGTTAGCTCTTCACCCAGGGTGATTACCGTCCTAGATAAATTACGATAGCTTGTGCACGTCAAAACGGCTCGACCATCTAACACTAGCAAATTTCAAATTTTAAAAATTATATTTGTTAATTTAATGGCGTTGAATCTAGACCTGTTCGAGTGCATTGAAATAAATCTATGAAGAAAACTGGAGTTGTCATCAAAGCAATCAGGATTCCTGAATGTTACTGTGAAAAGGCTGTTGGGGTTTCCTCTCCCCACACACACTTTCAAAGGATGGCCAGTCTGAGTGGTGCAGAAATTGGAAGCTTTGTGAATAAGTATCCGACTGAAATTGACTTTACAATTGTATAATATTGTAATTCAGTGGATTTTATGGTAATGTAGAACGTATAAACATATCTACGCAGACTCAAAATCAAACCCACCATTCCCGAAGCTCTGGAACAACACTTTAGCAATGAGTTGAGAATGAATCCATTCGCTGTTCTAACACTTCTCTCATAACAATACCTTTTGGGTTGTTCAATTTGAAAGCAACAGTACGTACACAAACATTTTTGTTCCATGCGCAGGAATCACGGAAATACTGTATCTCTATACTAATACTATTAAGCTCTCAACGGACAGTAAAATATTTTACACGCCCTCCGATAAAATAAATTTAATCTTAATACTTCGATCTAGAAAACGTAGTTTTGAAGAAACTCGTCAGATAACGCAGTCGGCAAGTAGGTTTGTCCCATCGCCATGACCCTCTCGAGCCAAGGCATTTTCGACGCGAAATATCCGTTTCATGGCGGCACATTATAATTTGTCTCACGTAATTTTCGAATATTTTCGTATTATTACCGTCTTTCTCTTTCTTTAGGCTTCCACCCCCTATATCTAAATGAATATATCACCCCTATATCTGAATAGGCTCTGTATCTGGGTGCTTGAGTGATCGGTGCACTTTTCAACTTTCCCCTCGCCAGTAACCCTGGCGAGGCGGGAGTTTATTTTCTTGGTGTACAACATACGCCGCAGCTCTATGGCTTATGCGGCAAAGAAGGGGGCAGAACTTACTTACTAACTTATTTCTAACTTAACCTATGGATGAAGCCGGCACTTTGGCGGCGACCTAAGATTAACACAAGACAGGATTTATTCAGACTTCAGGCTTATAGTTTTAGTTTTCTTTTTTTTTTCCTTCTTTTCTTTTTCTTTTTTTTTTCGGTAGCAACTTGGGAAGTTCGTTTGAAACGTCTACCTGCTGTGAAGTAGTCGGCGCTTAACGTCGCTCGCATCCAGAAACGACAGGGGAGCAGTGTTCACAGGGCGTGGTTGGCAATGGGGTATGATTTACAATGCAGCATCGCCCCATGTGTCGGCGATCCCTGATAATCGCAGCAGCCAAGAGAATAGCCGCAGCAGCAGCCTCAGCAGCTCGGACGGAAGCGAGCTGCTGCAAAGCTGACGCCGAGCGGTATCAAATGGCACGTGGAAAAAGGAGCGGGGATGTTGATGAAAAGTTTCCTGAAGAGGGTTATGTGGGTCATGGCCTCTACTGAAAGTTAACACATATAAAAATTGTATATGTATTAAATGTATACGTGTTTTCTTCAGTATGAGTAACTCTAGTATTTTATTAATTAATTATTTTTTTCTGGTACATTATTGCTGATTATTGCCTTTGATGTGCGGCCCGATATATATATATATATTATATATATATATATATATATATAATATATATATATATATATATATATATTGCTCAACTTACCTGAGTGATGATCATAGTTACGATGGAAATATGAAAACAGTTCAATAATATACATTTTCTCTTATGGAGGGAAATATAGAGGAAATATGAAAAGGAATAATGGTAGAGAAATATGGAATGAAAAATTGAGTCAAGTTAACTTTTAGTTAATTACTAAATAAGTAAGTATTAATCATTAAAATGATGAAAATAAAAGCTTGATGTACCATGGGCGTTACCTGGTTCTAATGATCTGGGACGACAAAAAACGCTCAAACCAAAGGCCCTCTGACTTCTTGTCGCCGCTCGATTTAGAATGGAAAATATCCTATAACACCCTTGGTGCATAAATTATTATTTGATTCTAGGAACAAATATTCCTAATATTTAACGCGAAGCATGCTTCTTAACCTGTAGTTTTTACTACCGGTTCCTAGATATCAAGTTTCACATCTGCTTCCGATATGATAATTTTTTTTTAAAACATATCAAAAAGAGAACAATATTTTGATAAAGATGATTGTTAATGTGATTAGACGGAGTGTATGGTTTGGAAACGAATCATCTACCTACATTTCATATAAAGCAGTTTAGTTCAGATTTTTTTCTTGTTTGAAAGTGCCTTACGGTATTATTTCGCTCGTATTACGTAAACAGGGACTATTATTAAATGAAAACTAATGGGTCGCGATATTATATGTATTTATTAATATTCAATTATCAGCAACCTGTCACTTTATTGGAGAGGTAATTACGTCGCAAGTATGTTCCGCACGAATTGAATCCAAGATGTGACTTGGTTATTGAGTAACAAGTATTTTATTAATTAAATTTGTCCAAAGAATTGTCACTCCGACCGGGAATCGAACCAGAACACCGGGATTCGATTCACGGTCAGGGTGACAATTCTCTGAACTAATTTAAGTGTTTTTATTGTGTGCCTACAAAATATGGTTCATATGCAATACCGTATCAATAAATGATTTATATAGTTTTGTTTTTATTTAAGTCGTTCGACGAACCATCCGTTTATGGTTGAAGATGAACTTACAGAAATCGATGATTATAAGGTAATGACTATTGCATTTAATTTAATCTGATAATAACAATGGGCTCATTCACCGCGAATCATTATCGACTGTCAAGTGTTTTATTAGACAACCTCCTTGACATTTGTACGTATATAATCGTGCTGCAGCGACCCTTCAATTATCATGCCACATTAACATCAGACGGACGCCGAGGAGCGAAAAAATGGTAGAAAAAATTAAAAAAGAATAAGAAAAACCATAAAAAGAAAAAAGATAAGAAAAGTAGAAGAAATAGTAGATACGAATAACAATTTCTAGGATGTAGAATATAAATAACAAGAAGAAAGAAATATAAGAATAAAAAGTGTAAAGAGGAGAACGAAAAGAAGAAAACTACGACGACTGCGACGCAGAAGAAGAAGAAGAAGAAGAAGAAAAGAAGACGAAGAGAAGAAGAAGAAGAAGAAGAAGAAGCAGAAGAAACGTATGAAACAACGCGCACACAGCGAGAAAGGCAGCTGAAGTGATCCACGCAGAGATTTGATTTGTTAAAACATGTGAAAATAAACCAAGACAGGAAACGCATAACATCGTTGTTGTAATATTTACTTAGCGTAAACAAACCGATTCTAACGCCTGCATGTGTCGACAGCCTAATTATTCTATTTTCAGGAGCCAGAATCAGTGGTTGCTATTCGTAATGCACCAGCTAACGTTTCCATTTTTCATTTACTAATTGATCTTTCACTATATGCTGACCTCTGAGGCTATTTCTATACCTTAACATACAATATATATATATATATATATATATATATATATTATATATATATATATATATATATATATTATTACAAGCCGACAGCCAGCAATATATATATATATATAATATATATATATATATATATATATATATATATTGCTGGCTGTCGGCTTCACAAAGGATGTGAAAGAAACGTTACTAACTGTAATCCTCGTCACGTGCAGGAGGCAAGCATATTGTGGCTTTGTGAGCTTACTGACCGCCCGCTCAACGCGGAAGCGCCACATACAGCCGTGAGTCGGTCGTTGTTCCATTTCCAGCTGCAATTGCGACGGCATCCTCAGAGACGGCCGATAATTTTCGTTGCGACAGATCTGGTAGAGTAATTTAACAAGTTGAGAGCTCCTGGGCTTAACCTTTGTCGTAGATTAAACAACATCGATGTCCATTTTTTCAGAATATCGATATTCTTATTGAAACATCAATATGTTAAAGTCGATATTTTTTAACATCGATTATTTGAGCTAGATGTTTTTACGTTTTCTGTATTTTAATTGAGTAGAAAATTCCTATCATCAAAATTTTTTAAGAGTTTAAAAATTGAAATACTCAACTGATGGTACTACTGTCGTTTGTGATCGAACCATAGAAACACCGTTTGTATATTCTTCTTTTATTGAACAGACTATACCTGACTCAAGCTGATCCCTGATATTTCCTACGGCCTTTATTTCCCACATGGATAATTAAAATTAATAAACACGGCCTCTGTTGAATTAAATTGTGTTGCACAAGAAATGGATCACTTTGAAAATAAGGTCTTCAATTATGCCATCTTTCATTTCTTTGTAATTAGTGGTTCAAATGACTTCATAGATCAATGATACTTAAGATATTTGTACAGAGCGGCCCAATCTACATTTACAAATAGATTTTATTCCTCTTTCTTTATTGCTGATCTGTTTCATTTCCTTTCTCTTCCGAGTAGTAATTAGTGTCAATTTCGAAACCCGCGACACATACATTATTGTATTCAATTGGTATGAATTTTTAAAATGGAAGAAAAGTGTTCCATGGGCGAGTTGGGTTATGCACAACACGCCGAAACTCAAGTGAAGTGCAATAAAGGGTGGAGTTCGACGCGTTCGGATGAAGATAAAATATTTAGTCTTAAAAATGGTAAAAATACGAAGTAACCGTGACAAAGACGTCGTGTCAATGGCTGCATTCCGACAGCTTCCTCCATGGATGCAACATCTCCTTCGACACAACAAACCAGGAAAGCCATTCGCACAATAATTTTGTTGTCGCCACTTGAGTTTTGATACATTTTACACACACTTCCATTCACTTCTTTATTCCAACCAGCACACTTGTTTACAGCTCCCGTGCCCACCCCCATACCACTGCCCCGCTCCCAAAAGGGCTCTGTTCCGTGTCCTCGCCTCCCGGCAACCCAGACGCGGCCACAAAACCTAAAATGAGTGCCGCTCCAAACCAAGTCGCCCTTCCGCCCCAACACCTTTTCTTGGCCCTCCGGGGCCAAAGCGCGGTGCGTGGGAGGGGGGGGGCGGCTACCGAACTCCGGCTGGTGTTCGCTTTGTCCGCGCGGCGCTTGTCCGTAATAACTTTGGGGGCTCCGTCCCCTGCCCCCATCCTGGAAACCCTCTGAGACTATGGGCAGCCTGACGCCGGGCTCGAGACGCCCAATACAGCGAGGATACTAGAATCCTCCCAAGAGGACGCGGCTGGAGAGTAGAGTGTCAACGGTGTTTCCGTTGGTTTTTTAAACCCTTTTTTACCGTTTCCTGAAACCTCCGTTCGTTTGTATTGTTTGCCTAGGGTAGTGAAAGATACTGAGTAAAAAATTCAGGAGATGCTGAGGATATTCGAAAACACTTCCATCGAAAAAAAGTTTTTTTTTTCTAGTCGAGGGATGTTTTGCAATTTGTGGTATGTTCGTAGTTATAAATCTATAAGGAGTACAATATGTCTTTGTTTCTCTTATTCTTCAATTCTATTGAAAATATAATGAAAGAAATATTGAAATCCTCCAGAATTGAAATAACATATAGTTTTATGAAATTAGTTTTATTTTGTTTAATAATTACATTTTACATTGAGACTGGCACCGCTAGTCTGAATACATTGACACATCAATGCACGTATCTTACTTCATTCGCCTTAGCATGATTACTAAAGAAACGTAAAATACAATTCACAGAAAAGTGACTCCGCAGATTTTCAGCTTCCGTTTGACCAATCCCCTTTCTGTTTGTTCTCCGTAGATACAAAATCATCCCTTCTAAAATATTTCTCAATTTTGTAATTATTTCACCTTTCTTGTCATATTCTGCCTATTGCAATTCCCTTCTTTGTTGTAGCGCTCCTTGTAATAAATCTGGTGCCAACTATGTTAATAGGTTGAAAATATATTTTACCCTGTGAAGTGATGTAAAGAGGTTTTATACAAAGTCGTATTTTGTCATATGAAAAAAATATAAGATAATAAAATAATTGTCAAAATATCAAATGGTATAAAATTGTAATACGTCAAAAATTCATTATATTTTTTAAGCATGAGATCTTTCATCGAACAATTGTAATGATTTTCTGACATTATTAAAACAGTCAGAAAAATATTTTTCAATAATGTATTTATTTCAATGTTTCGACTCTACTTGGGGGTCTTTTTCAAAAAATCTTAGACAGCTTTGTTGAATGCACTTAGTAAAATTCGGGTAGCATTTTATAAAAAAATAGTAAATATAAAAACACTGGTCATGTTCGTGACGTCGCAAACAACATCTAGCAACACTTGCGACTTCACATACTTGGCCAGAGTTTTGTCATTCGGAGCATAAGTGATCAATAAGCCGCCAAATCTATTTTTTTCTTTTGTTCCCTCCAAGCAGTAACACTGTGAAGAAGGGAATTTATTATCTATGAATGTTTTTAAATTATGCTGCTGCCTTGCGGCTTAAGCAGCTACAGGCGGGGCTTTTTCTTATAACTAATTTACAATCTAGACCTAAAGTTATCTTAATTGCACTTGGCATTACTAACTTGCACTAAAATCATTTTTGTAATTCTATTTTATATATTCTACGTAAATTGTATTTTGTATGTTTGTAAATTGTTGTTATTATTATTATTATTATTATTATTATTATTATTATTATTATTTTATTATTATTATTATTATTATTATTATTATTATTATTATAATATTTTCTACATTCACACATCATTCATACTAGTTTCATTATATACATAACCATTCATTCTTCCCATTCATTCGCACTTCACGCTTCTTCACTTCCCACTTCACTGCCACTTCACTGCCACATGTATTTTCGAGCTGCACTACGTACTGCGCTCGCTGATAGAGACGAAAGCGCAAATAACGCGACGTCCACTTTCGCGTAATCACAAAGGCGCCAGCGACCCGCTCCTCTCGTCTGCAGCAGATACTGGCTGCGGGTGCTTCCTCTTCAGCCGCGACCGCCAAGGCCAGACTCGGGCAGACGTGTGTGACAACACGAACAGTAGCAGGCACGCGCCGCTCGTTGAAAAAACATTCTTCAGACGCTGGATGACCCTCTTGAAGATGTTGATGTGTCGATCGGTCGCAATGATCTACCTAGTTTTAAATTTTTTATTTGTGGTATAGCGCTGTATCTGATTTTAAACATCCTTTTCCCCCTAGTATTAGGTATTAACAAAGTCAGAAAAAATAGTTTTTAGAAGATTTAATTGCAATTGTTTTACCCGATATACTATTTTCCCTTTCAAAAACAGGGTATGATTTGTAACATCATAAATCATGAACTGTTTAACAGTTTTTGATGATTCCTTTTTAAGATTATTATTTGGATTATACTTTAGTGCCTCAAGTTAAATTTTAAGATTGATATGGGTTTTTATGTATATTTTACAGGGATTTGAATTAGAACTTTTAAAAATCACTGGCAACAATTTCGATTAACAGTGCAATTTATTATTGCTAATATACATTTTCTATAATAAATTTACTTTTAGGCACTAGAATTGTCTTTATTCTATTAAATAAAAATGAATCATAAAGATATCTTAAAAATTAAGGAGAGTTATGATGTTTTAAGTCAGACCAACCAAAACAGAAAGTAAGTTTAGGGAAAAGAAAGATTCATTCCACCTACAATGCCCAGAATGATACGTTCCACTTTCGACTATTGTTTCCTTGTCTTCTTTCACCTTTCTCCACCTTTCAAGTATCTTGTCCTGCTTTTACTTTGAGGTGTGGGCTGCATTTTAGCAAATTGATGTTCCTTGTATTGCACCTCGTAACATATTTGTACCAGATTTGATGCAAGTCCTTTTAAATTTTGTCCAGATATGTCCTCTAATGTCTCATAATGTGAATTTGTAAACTAAAAAGATTATTAACAGTCGTATGTGCAATAATTGAATACTGTAACTGTTCCTCAAATAATGGACAAAAAGTTTTATAATAAATATGACAGACATTTTTACGATTATTTTACCGCAGATTATTCAACACATTCTGTTTATGAACATATCTGAACGAGGAACATTAAAAATAAAAAAGTTTTCGAACTTTCAAAATAATACCTCTAAACATTCTAACATTTTTCAAGCCTAGGCCTGGATCTTTCAAATAATCTTGAAAATTCATAAACGCAAAGTTAAACAAGCAAAAGTTTCTCAGCAACCGAAACCATTCAACATACCAGCTTCTACGCAGAGGGTAAAATCAATTTTTCATGTGTCGTCACAGTTACGACGTATTAATGTACTGGGTTTAATGGAACCAACTGAAAGAAACAGAATTTTATTTCTTTAATCGCGAGAAAACACGCAGTGTCATACCGTTTGCAGAACTAATTTAGTGAATTTTTGTACTTTAACGTTGATATAAATTTTAAAAACCATAAAAACGAACCAAAGGCTGAATTCACGACGATCAGAAGGATTCTCCAGATTGTAAGTGTGTAATTGGGCCGTGTGGTCGCGATGAAGTAAGCTGAACAATGGAGAAGATAAGAATGGTAACACCTCGGCGTAAGTAGCTGCAGTGCGTATCAGAATGCATTTTCAACAGCAATGTTTTGATATGAAATAATTGGGACATTAGTACGCTACCCAGCAACTGCAACCGATATAGCGTTAGATTGTGGAGGAAGTGTGAAAATCTCCATTTCAGTAGAGCAACTATGTAAAAAAATTTCAAAGAAATGAGATATTTGACTACCAGCTACGTTGTAATTCAAGTAATGAAGAATAATATATTTACGAAAATGATTTCACTTATAAGGTGAGCCACGTTTATCTCGTACGTTTTTACAGAGAATTTTTTGCCAAGAATGCAAAATAAAATAATTTCATACAACCAACCGGTTCTTGCTCAGGTTGCTTGTATCTGACCACGGGTTGAATGGCGGTGCCCAGATGTGGAAAATGTGTGTGGACCAGGACTCACCACGCAGACAGTTTTGTGGAACCTGCAACCCAGAAAACTTTATTTTTAAGTATAATTAGATTAACATAAATTTTAATTATTAAGACAAAGCTCCCTCTAACTGCTTAATGCGCAAGGCAATGGCTCAATATGTAAACCGTTGTGTATAATAATTCCCGTCTTTACATGGTTTTTAAGGTCGCTTTTTAACTACTAGTAGGTCATGTAGGCACCACTGTGATTGTTTATATTGGGGTAACGAGCACACGCGAACATCCATACCCGAAACGGGATTCGAACCTGCAATGCTTCGAGCCCTTGCAGCCACGGGCCATCACAGGTTTACTGTGGCGGCGGCGGTGTATCGTTTAGATTATCGGACTGTTATACCCAAGTTCGCGGGTTCAAATCCGCAAAAAATCCCTCGCACGCCTTCCTTCGGAGGGGAAGTAAAGCCGGCTGTCCCATGTCAGTAGATTTACTTGCATGTAAAAGATCCTCAAAGCCTAAATGACGCATATGAGATAAATTGAAATCGCCTGTTTTCTCGCACAAGAAATACCTCCTTTCTCTGGTACTTGGTGAAAGGAGCGTACCGAAATTTTCATGGTCAGACGGAAGAGCAGGCCTGATGGCTTGGGTCTCGCCATCTAAAATAAGGCATAAATTCAATTCAATTTACTACTGTGGAGGGAAAGACTACAAGTGGAAAACGTTCGTGCCATCTGCTACCCTCGGTGTCCCCCACCGCTTGTGGAGCCCAGGTCCAGCGGTCCATTGGCCCGGAGGTGAAGGGACGCACCGCCACCGGTCCACAGGCGCCGGAAGCCGACAAGCGGAGATTTGCGAGTTGCTTGCCGCTCCTGTTGCAATCTAGACCCGGAGCTCCCGTCGCCGCCCCCAGCCACGCCTCCGCTCTCTTGACTTCAGCCGCCGCCCCCCCCCCCCCATTCACCCACGCTACCACTCTCCCCGCTCCCCTCCACCCCCGTCGCGGCAGAGGCGGCTACCGGTACCGCAGGACCACAAAAGAAAGACTTTCCTCTGCATCAGAACTGTACGCCAATGCTCTGCCAATACCCAAGAAAACTAAAACTAATAAGCCTGAAGAAGAATACAGTCTTGTGTTAATCTTGGTTGCCGGCCAAAGTGCCGGCTTCATCCATAGGTTAAGTTAGAAATAAGTTAGTAAGTAAGTTCTGCCCCTTCTTTGCCGCATAAGCCGTAGAGCTGCGGCGTATGTTGTACCCCAACAAGAAAATAAACTCCCGCCTCGCCAGGGTTACTGGCGGGGGGAAAGTTGAAAATGCTCTGCCACAGACCGTGCCGTGACGCCTCTGCTAACGCCCCGCGCCTACGCTGCTCCAGGTTCTGAAACAAAAAGAATGTCGCTCTGAAAAGAATAGACGAATGGCGATTTTTCCGATAACTTAATATCAAGTTAGCCCAACAATTTCAAAAAACAAGATATTGCAGATATATATAAAAAATAACTTCGTGGTAAATTATTGCTTTTTGTTGCTTAATAGTTGAGCTATTTAGTATAAAATTCGTTATTCCAAACATCTAAAAAATATTTTAGTGTGATGGTGATGAAATTAGCAATATAATTGACGTGCTTTAGATAAATTTTACTGTTTTCGAAAAAAATGCGTAGTCAACTATACGGAGGTGGCTCGACCCCGAATCAGCCAAGATGTCAGTCTCCTGCTTACGTCTCTTTCGCTCCAGCGTCTCCTCCCTCTTCACCCTCTCTTTCTTTCCTTCCTTCTCCGCCTCCCTCACCACCTGCCACCAGAGGTTCAGGCACCGCCCCGTCTCCACCGTCTCTGAACACAACTTTCGGCCCCGTCCCCTCACCTCATGTAGACCGCAGACGCCGCTGTTGCCTCTGGCAGCGCCGTTGTCGCCGCCTGGAATCTTTCTTTTGTCCCCTCTACAGTAACCTGTGGAGAAGGGGAATTAATTTTCTTAAATTATGTTCATGCAACAACTGCCTTGCGGCTTAAGCAGCTAGAGGAGGGTTTTTTTCTTACAGCTATGTTTTACATCTAGTCCTAAAGTTAACTTACTTGCACTTTGGCATTACCAACGAGATAATTCTGGAGTCCCGGTCATCGCCGCTCTGCTGCCATCTTCTACTCAACACCCAGCCTTCGGCCTTGCTTCCTTCGAGGGCTCCGCCTCTGCCATCAACTCACTTCCGCGTCGTCCCTCCGCTCCCGTCTCCTGCGCTCCGTCGTCTTCTTCCTCTCTCTCTCCCCTCTCTCTCTCCCTCTCTCTCTCTCCCTCTCTCTCCCTCTCTCCCTCGCTCCCTCTCTCTCCCTCTCCCTCTCTCTCCCTCTCTCTCCCTCTCTCTCCCTCTCTCTTCCTCTCTCCCTCTCTCTCCCTCTCTCTCCCTCTCTCTCCCTCTCTCTCCCTCTCTCTCCTCTCTCCCTCTCTCTCCCTCTCTCCCTCTCTCTCCCTCTCTCTCTCCCTCTCTCTCCTTGTCTCTGTGTCTCTGTCTCTTTCACCTTACATCTTTCATTCCTTCACCACCCCCAACACCACCACCCACTGTGTTCTCAGTCATTAGCCCCACCCCTCATCTCATCTTCCTCCCCAGACCCGTTGTCTTAGGTGTTCGCGGACACCGCCGCTACGCATCCGCCGCCAACTTCTCCTCAACACCCGTCCTTGATCCCGTTTCATCCACTGACTCTTTTATGAGGTCCCCAAACAATGACAATTATTCGAAGAATTGTGGTGTAACTCTAAAAATAGAAAGGATTTGTTGAAAAAAAAATATAAATATTAATGTCAAAATGCAACCCGCAATACTCTGCACACCCCCCCCCACACACACACACACACACCGCTCCCGACTCCTCCCTCTTCACTTTCCCTTCCCTCACGGCCTCCATCACCCCACCCCCCCTCCAGTCACGGCCACCGCCCCCCGCATGCCTCCCCCCGGCCCCGCCCCCTCACCTCACGTGCGGAGCCCGGACGCCGCTGCCTCTCCGCCCGGAGCCCGGTCAGCCGCCGCGTCAAAGGCGTGGCCGCGGCCGCCCCGCCTCCGGGCACAAAGGCGGCGCAGATGTCGCGCCGGGCGGACGGCGCCGGCCTCCGGCCCTGGACCCCTGCCACGCCCCCCTCCGCTGCAGCCGCTTCCAAACGGCAACCTCTGCCACTGCGCGCCCGCTTCGACAGCCACCACCGCCGACAACGACAATACGAAAAAAAAGGTCAAACTAAAACGCGTCATTTATAGGTTAAACGTTTCTAGTCCTAAGGAAACGGCCAAAGAGCCATTCTGTAAATGGGCTAGTTCAGACATGACAGCTATAAGTTAGTTATAAGATTAGCTTTAACTAGTATACGTGCACGTTTTCTTGAGCCCCGGCATACCTCCCCCCACTCCTTTACTAAATATTAGTTGAATTCAGAATAAATGATAGTCACAAGTGTTGTTCACAAACTCTAATAACCAGAAGTGTTTACTTCCGTCTAACAGAAAATAGTTTGCTTCGAAAAACGAGCTACAGGCTTCATATAATAGCCCTGTCAATAAAATAAACTCCCCACTCCCCTCGCATCTAGCGGAATGAGGGCCCAAGAAAACGTGCCAAAGGGCCCAAGAAAACGAAGTGTAAATGTAATAGATTGTAAGTACTTCTGCCGCAAAAACCAAGTAGGCTGCGGCCCACGCGCAGATTGTACTGCCCCAAAAAAGTAAATAAACTATCGCCTCGCCAGACATACTGGTGGAGGGAACTTGCAAAGAAAAACTACAACATCGGCCCAGTTGTTGCAGCCATTTTTATGTAATTTTCCCCTTGCCAGTAACTCTGGGTGAGGCAGTTGTTTAATGACATGCAGGGGATCCATGCGCCGCAAGTTCCTCGGCTTTTGCGGCGTGCTTTATAACTAACTTATTACCAACTTACTGTGTGGATGAAGTCGGCGCTTTGGCCCGCAACCTAAGATTGCCATTAATGCTATTTAGTATATCATGTTAGGGCTTTCTTACTACAGTCTTCTTATTTTGCTTTTTTTTTTTTTTTTTTTTCATTCACTCATTCATACTAGTCCATTTACCCTTATTTACCAAGTTGGCACACGCACTTTCACATGACTCTATGGCACACTGGACTATGCCCCACGGCGCCGTCTTGGCTCGGATCTCAATGCTTGTGCTCAAAGCTTCGTGTGCCGGTCCAAATGGCCGAGATCGCTAAGGCAGTAGTGCCGTAGCGATCTCGGACCGAAGGATCGCGCGTTTGAGTCCCGCCTCGGTCATGGCTGTATTGTGTTCGTCCTTTCACTCCCATGATCACATCGTGTTATCCTCACAGTTATCATACCGTTACAAGCAATAGTGGTTGCTGATGACGTAGTAGTTGATGCGACCTTAAATAAAAAATAAATAAAAAATAAGAAAAGCTTCGTGTCGGCGAGGCGTAGCACTTTACTCTGCTGGGTGCTGAGTAAAGAGTGTCAGACCCACTATCACGGATAAAGAGAGCTCTCCGTATTTTTCTATTTCCCCCTTTCTTCCAATTCCTGCATTGTTCCATTATTATTTACCTCTTCATCATCATCATCATCATCGTTAGGATTTTTTCATTTGATCATTACTCATGACCCTTAATAACGTCAGGAATTGAAGATCTCCTAAACTTCAATATATAACCACCATTACCACTCGCCAGGCTATCAATATGGAATTGTTTTGGAGAAAGAGAGCTTCGGCAGTTTTTCTCGGGGTTTACCCGCCGTCTCGCTCTTAATTTCCCCATCATCCACGTGATCATCGCTAACATTTATTGATTAAGTCATCACGACACGACTTCATATAAATAAAGTATTCAAAGTGGGTGCGAACATACACTGAAGGCGGCATCAAAGCGATGAAAATCTTATTATTGGAGCATAAGCAATTATTTAATGTGAATTAATCTTATTTATGACTTTTAATGTTCATGAAAAGGTTGAAAAATAGCATGTATTTATAACGTAAAATTTGTGGTAACACATGAAAAAATATGACTTAAAATATTCTTCTATGGTTTTTTAAATGTATTCCTCGAGGAAATTAAAAAAAATATTTCAGAGATATTTTTACCAATATTTGTAAAGTACATGATGTCTGTTTGTGTGTGACCGGAATGGTAAGCAAATTCTTTAAAACCAAGTTAAATTATCTCTAAAATATGAATAAAGAACACGTCCCTCTTCAACATAATTACAATGGCGCAATGTTGCTAGCTGGACAGAATCATTACACCAAATAGCTTAGCAAAAACCATAAATAAGACGCAAAAATACGAAATTTAAAAAATGTTTTATGTGTAAAATACGTTTTTTTAGTCGATGAATTAAATTAACTCTTTAATTCCATAAAAATTCGTTTACTATTAATATATTGAGTGCATGCGTGCATTTGAAACTCCAGAACTGCCAATCAAAACTCGTACATAAATAGGTCAAACTCGTGTAATTAAGTCATTATGGCGACAAAAACTGCACATCGCAAATTACGTACATTGTGATTGGATAAAAGATCCTAATTTTTGTTAACATTAGTTGCCCAGTACTTCAAATGTAAAGCAGTTTGTATGTGACATAAGTAACTACCGATTTCGAAGAGACGAAATTTGACATAATTATATTCCCAATTATCTTTTTCTCGTTAAGGAGACATTTGTCTTAAGTTGCTTTAATAAAAGAAAATAATGATATTTAACTCATAGTTAATGTACTTAACTCAATTTAAACATAACTTGACGTAATCGCTTGTACAATGACACCACAGATTTACTACCATTGCTCTTTATTAGCCAATCATGAAGCAGCATCATTTTAGTCTTAACCTCATAGGAATAAAAAATAAATTTGTACTGTATATGTTCAGTAAATGTTTAATTAACTAGTAGTAATATGGCAATTTAAACATTCTCTTGTAAAGTAAAATTGTCAGAAAATATTTTAAAGTCTTCCTAACTACACTTTCTGTTAGAAAATCTCTAACTTACATATTCAGTTTAACGAATTCACAGTGAAAAGTTCTTCTCAAATTTTGGTCTCACCAGTCGCTGCCGTTTTTTGCAACATATATATGAGAGACGTCACACCTAATTATTTCTGAAACTTTTTATGACAAAAATAAAAATTACCCGGCTTGACATTAGAGCAAGTATTTCATTCATGTGACGTGCGTTTTACAACTCTTCGAGCAAGATTTTCTCAGAAGTGTATTGTCATGCAACATTGTCACTAGCAGACGGTCGTACACGTCGGGGAAAGCTGCATCTTAACTCTTCCTCGGAGAGGAATTTTTTGGTCACAGGCTTTACAGAACGTCGTTGATTTGTGAAGCTAAATTGCACTACTTGGAGAGAGATCTTTTTTCCGAGAGGACCTCCCGACATGAGTTGCGTATATCTGTCCCTCTCCCAGCAGAAGTATTGCTTTTCTCGCCGGACTGCGCAGCCGCTAGTAAAACGGCAGTTAACGCCGCGTTAAGTCGCGAGTAACTGAAAGAGTAGAAGAGGAAGAAAAAAAAAGACGCGTTTTCACAAAACTTTTACAACTGGGTCACCCGTCGGCGTCAGGGGGTTGGGGGCGGCTGTCGGTCTGGCCCTTTCGCTTTCGAAGGAGACACGGGCGCGGCGTGACATATTTAGGGCGTAGGCTGACCTTGCCCAGTGGGACATGGGGGCGGTAGAGCTGCAAGTAGCGGCGGGTGGATGTGACGGAGAGACTTGTGAGGCCACACAGCGTGTTTGTGCCGCCGTGCCGGCTCCGATGGCTCGGTGGTAGCATTGTAGGTTGCTCTACGGGACGTTCTAGTGTACGAGGCGAATTTGGAGAATTTTCAACACTAGTTGTACGGCTAGGTCGAGTTCAGCCACTGTATGGAGGAGAACTCGCTGTGGCGGGGGTGCTCTGATCGGACGGTTTCCGTGGTTGCTTCCATCAATACTGGCGAATCCTGGAGCTTTATCAAACGGGCCACGGACTGAACGTATCATTCCTTCCGTATCATTGTCCCTCCTCTGCTCTCTCCCTCCCTCTCTCTCTCTCTCTTTCTCTCTCTCTTTCTCTTTCTCTTTCTCTCTCTTTCTCTCTTTCTCTTCTCTCTCTCTTTCTCTCTCTCTTTCTCTCTCTCTCTTTCTCTCTCTCTTTCTCTCTCTCTTTCTCTCTCTTTCTCTCTCTTTCTCTGTCTTTCTCTCTCTCTTTCTCTCTCTCTCTTCTCTCTCTTTCTCTCTCTTTCTCTGTCTTTCTCTCTCTCTTTCTCTCTCTCTTTCTCTCTCTCTTTCTCTCTCTCTCTTTCTCTCTCTCTTTCTCTTTCTCTTTCTCTCTCTTTCTCTCTCTCTTTCTCTTTCTCTCTCTCTTTCTCTCTCTCTTTCTCTCTCTCTTTCTCTCTCTTCTCTCTCTCTTCTCTCTCTTTCTCTCTCTTTCTCTCTCTTTCTCTCTCTCTTTCTCTCTCTTTCTCTCTCTTTCTCTGTCTTTTCTCTCTCTTTCTCTCTCTCTTTCTCTCTCTCTTTCTCTCTCTTTCTCTCTCTTTCTCTGTCTTTCTCTCTCTTTCTCTCTCTCTTTCTCTCTCTCTTTTCTCTCTTCTTCTCTCTCTTTCTCTGTCTTTCTCTCTCTCTCTTTCTCTCTCTCTTTCTCTCTCTCTTTCTCTTTCCTCTTTCTCTCTCTCTTTCTCTCTCTCTTTCTCTCTCTGTCTCTCTCTGCCGGTCTCTGCCGGTCTCTCTGGCTCTCCCTGTCTCTCTCTTTTTCTGTCTGTCTGTCTCTCTCTCTCTCTGTCTGTCTCTATGTTTTTGAGCTCAGATAATCAAAAACATTTCATTTTAACATTATATATTTATGACACATTAAAACTAAAATCTTCTTTGGGTCAACGACAACTCTAAATTAGCTACTTTGTAAGAAAATGACTAAATCAACATGACACTGAGAAAAACGGGCTGCCGAACATCCACCAACTCACTACTCACAAATATCCACAACCTCAGCAGTCTAATTCCTCTTTTGATAGCTTATTGTAGTTCTAATAGTGAAATTATGCTTAATTCAAGTCGATTTCTGACCTGCAAATGATCAAAGTCCCAAATTTCTCAGCATTCACATCCATCGTCATGGCGGGTGTATGCTCATCTTTTTTGGCTTTTCTTACGGCATTTTCGACCTATCCTCAGTTTATTTAATGTTTTCCATATCACATCGTTACTTCTGAGTTTCATTGTTACCACTAGGGGCAACATGAAGTTTTAGTGTAGTTCAACATTCAAGCGGATAACAGTATTTGACGTTTATGTATGTGACAATTTCATCCCATTTGATATCAACTAGTTATTAATCAATTAAACAAATTATGGATTAGTCTATATTATCTGACAAGTACAAAAAATAAATTGCTGGCACAATGCTGTTGCAAGCATTTATCTTACAAATATTGGGAAGATGGAGATATCGGAAATGGCTTTGCGGAGAGGAGGAGAAGGGGGGTTGAGAAGGAAGGTTTAGCGAGAGGGAGTGGGTGTTGAGCACGTACATCATTGAAATGGCGGTAGTGTCGCCTTGACTGCCAAGTCGAAGTACGCCGCTCGGCCAAAAGGCGTGGTGTTTGGGTCTGTGGGTCTCCCCGCGACACCCCCCTTCCCCCTCTCCCCACCCCACTCCCGCTGCGAGGCGAACCGATTTCGTCGTGGGAGGCCACCTGCCAAAATATGCGGTGCTTGGGGCCGGCCGAAAGGACAATAAGACAAGCCGTTTTAGATGGGGCGACCCGCAGCGTATGGCCAGTGCGCGCACCTTCCACCGTGGTTAGTCTGTGTGTGTGTCTCTCTCTCCCTCCCTCTCTCTCTGTCTCTCTATCTCTCTGTCTCTCTATCTCTCTGTCTCTCTATCTCTCTGTCTCTCTATCTCTCTGTCTCTCAATCTCTCTGTCTCTCTATTTCCCTCTGTCTCTCAATCTCTCTCTGTCTCTCTATATCTCTCTGCCATCTCTCTGTCTCTTTCTGTCTTTTTATTTCTCTGTCCCTCTTGTGTCTGACTGTCTGTCCCTCTCTCTTTGTCTTTCTGTCTCTGTCTGTCTTTCTCCGTCTCTCTTTTATCTGTCTCTGTCTGCTTCTGCCTCTCTACCTCTGTCTGTCTGTCTGTCTCTCTCTCTCTCTCCTCTCTCTCTCTCTCTCTGACTCTCGGGTGCAATCTATATTCCTCTCCTAAACAAGCCTGTCACTCTTTATGTCAATTTCTCTTCCGATTCTCTCCCTGTTCCTATTTTAAACTTTCTTTTCCACTCTCTCTACCACAGAGTTCTTGCAAAGAAGTTGCATATGCTTTCGACTACATGCTCGTGCATTCACAGAGCTCGTAAAGCCCAAATGTTTGGGACAATGAAGAGGGCATCGGCGCATCGACCGGCCCAAATAATGGGAGAGCGAGAAGGTTGAGAATGAAGTATTGCCTGCAATTCTTTACCCTGTCTCTACGTGGCGTGGAAATGTTTGAAAGACGCCACAGAAACGACAGATAAATAGGTCGCCACCTAGAGTTCTCGCATCATTCGATTCTGCAACTAAGTTCGGCCGAAAATTCTAGCTTTTCCGTTTTACCTCTGTCACCTCTATCGTCCGTTAATTGCACCATAGACATTGAATTGAATTTGAATTGAATTATGCCTTAGTTTACGTGGCGAGACTCGGACCATCAGGCCCGCTCTTCCGTCTGACCACGCAAATTTCGCTACGCTCCTTTCACCAACTAGCAGAGAAAGGAGGTATTTCTTGGGCGACGAACAGGCGATTTGAATTTAGCTCAGGGGCGTCATTTAGGCTTGAGGATCTTTTACATGCAAGTAAATCTACTAACATGGAACAGCCGGCTTTGCTTCCCCTCCGAAGGAAGGCGTACGAAGGATTTTTTCACCCTTAAAAATCCACGGCTTCGATCGGGTTTGAACTTGGGTACAACAGTCCGGTACGCTAACCGTTACACCATCGCCGCCGCAGATAATCCTTCAAATATGATATTATGGGAAGAAATAAATAGAATGAGAAAGATGTTCAGGGAGTAAATAAAAAACTCATGTGAAACGCGAAGAATTTTTATAAAACAGTGAAATCACAAACATGCATAAGTATCGTACTCTTTCTACAAATAGAAAATCTTACGTCCCTGTTTATTTTGCCTGTTTGTGAATTTTGACCTAATCGGTAAGGAAATAATAAAATGAAAAATTTTCATTAGTTTGAAAGTGAATAAAGTCACCATATCGGTATTCTAAGAATTGTGATTACTTGAATCCTTATGATTATAAGGTGTATAACCAAATAGATACCATTAATTACATTTTGGTAAAATACTTGTAGTTTGTGTCACATTTATGATTTTCTGATAATACAATGCAAGTAGTTTTGAGAAGAGCACTCTTGGGTGATACTTTTCATATCTGCACTTTCTGAGCGGATGTACTCAGTATCTAAAGATATGGGGTAATAAACAGCAGATATCAAACTATTCTTAATTATTAGCTCTTGATTTCGTTTTCTTGCCTTATTCAATTTGAAGAATATTGACATGTATCTTTTCTACAATTTAAAAAAAATGAAGCGGATACTTTTTTGAACTATTACCTACGTCTATTAACTATTATCATGTAACATGCGCTAATAGTTGAAATGACTGAAATCGCTAAAAGTCTACAACCTATTATTATCAAAAAGAATCGGGTAAATGAGTTTGTTTTCCCTACAGACGATCGACGAAATTATAGTTACTTTCCCTATGAGTAATATAAATGCGTTATGATTCATGAATTTTATTTAAGTGATTTCTTTGCACTGTTGTAACCAGATTCCAATGTGTTAATGAACGAAATGTTCAAGACAAGTAAACAGGAATAATGCATCTTGTTTTCGTACTCCATACATTGAGAGTTTCAAAGTAATTATATCCCCAAAATTACATTTTCCTTTCCAAGGTACTGCTCCGGTATTAGCATGATATTGATAGGAGCAACTACGGAAAACTACTAGTAATCGCAACTGGCCGTTAAATATCTCCTCAGGAAGTGGTTGAATTCAACCCAGATGTGTACTTAGTGTCAACTGATTGTGCTGTTGAATGGTACAGATTTTCTCGCTCTAGCTAGTTTACTTATAGTCTAGGCTACGTCATTGCTTTTTGTCCCCTCCACAGTAACCCTGTGGAGAAGGGGAATTTATTCTCTTTAAGTTTAATACATTGTGCTGCTGTCTTGCGGCTTAAGCAGCTAGAGGCGGGGCTTTTTCTTACAGCTAATTTTACATTCTAGATCTAAAGTTAACTTACTTGCACTTTGGCATTACCAATTTACACTAAGATCGGTTTTGTTATACTATATACTATATAAATTGTTATTTTACGGGTTGGTAATTTTTCTTTTTATCTACATTCACACATCATTCATACTAGTTTCATTATATACATAACCATTCATTCTTCCCATTCATTCGCACTTCACTGCACTTACAGCATTGCTCAACTCTCGATTCAGCTACTACCTATTGGTGTCAAAGCATTTTTCCACATTTTATCAATTTTTCGATTCTCAAATAATAGAAATATTGAAACATAGCGTTAAGAATATTACACAAGAGAGAAATATAATACTACATGCAAATTTTAATTTAAAATTTGGAGCCTTTTAGAGATGGCGTTTGAACGTTTCTGAAAATGCGTATTTCAGAGCTCATTTTGTCAAAACAAATTTTGAGTTTTTGAGAAGGTTTATAAGAAATTACTTGAGGCTCTTGTGTTCACAAATGCAATACTGCACGTAATGTAAATATTAACAACAGAGTGATATTTCAAACAAATTACCTTTGTGTACTTTTTGTAAAATCTAAACAATATATGAAAATGGAGTTTATTTTATGTTATTCAGTGCATGTAGTACAAAATATACATACAAAAGTTAAAAGAAAAAAAATTGAGACTTTTTTAGAAAATTTTGTTTACAATTTTTTTAATATTACCCGTATTTCACTCAATACTCCGCATAAACTATTGTGGCGTCTTTGCCGGGGCAAATAATTACAGACGTGAACGGCTTGTAAATATTTAGTATTTATTAGAATAAAGATACTCCGACACCATAATACTATATACAATATTTACAAATAAATTTGACCGTTACAAGAAGGAACCTTCTCTGGTTACCACCACCGCTGGCCGATAATTAATTACCATATCCGGTGTGATGCACCAGTACCTTACGCGAGCATACATACGAGTATGCCGCACCGACCGTCACGACGTAGCACGCCGGCTTCGGTTCCCCGCCTCGGTAGCCTATGCATTACAATGCAACGCCGCGCACAACCCACACGACGCCCTACCGACGCGCCCCCAAACCTGAAGAATCAGAAGAACAGAAGGAAGCTCTTAAGTCGGAGTCCGCTTATATACCCTCTGGGCAGGCTGACGGAACCGCGTCACCCGCAGTGTCCGCCGACGCGTTTCCGCCGGCTTCGGGGTTTCCACGTTACCACCCACGACACGGCACC